>JASKUP010000084.1:0-1415139 GCA_030448955.1 Trichopoda pennipes
ACCACTGTGCATTGTTACATATGTGTACTGTAGACTTGTTTTTTTCTTGTTTATAACAATGCAAAAATTTACTTCAATAAAATTTAATGTTGTTTTAAAGAAGTGACTTTTTTGTTTTTGGTTACATGAATCGTTAATTCATGTAACAGGCGAGATTGGTGTGAAAATTGAAATCAATGTCACTTGTTACCAAAATAAAAATTGCAAAAAATATTGTTACGTCTATACCTTTTATAAACGTTTTGTTGCGAGTTCTTTATTGCAAAAAACACCAGTTTTAAGAGTTTTTAAATTAATTAACTATAAAAAGTGGGCACTACAGAACAATTTACCTCAGATGCACGTCCTTACTTCACGAGGTTTATGTTTACACTAACTAACTACCCACTCAGACGCTGCCTTTTATATTTGTCCATTAAAAGTCTAGAAAAATTAAGAATCTTCTACTCCCTTTGTATCACATTTTGTTGTTGTATATAGGCGCCTGTATATCTGCGTGCATTTTTGTTTTTATACTGATAAAGTTTCTTGCTGGCATTTTTTAAGATAGTTGTTGTTGTCTTGTGTAGATAAGTTTTCTTAGAAGATTACACAGTTAGTAAACAGCATACCGATTTATTGTTGTCTTGCATGCAAAAAATTTCTACGCAGTTAGTAAATAGAAATTCGTTGTTGTCTTGCGTGCATAAGTTTTCTTAGCAATCAGTAAATAGCATTCTTAATTGTTGTTGCTTTGCGTGTATAAAATTTCTACGCAGTTTGTAAATAGAAATTTGTTGCGTTTAATTTTATTATTATTATTATTTTATTTATTGTTTAATTATTTTCTTTCAAAACTTAAGCAAGACACATCCGTAACAATATGATTTAATTAAACAAATATTTATTTTTTTTACAAAATTAGAAATAAATTTAAATCTTTAAATAACTAAATTAAATCATTTTTAATTTTACTCTTAATTTTA
Organism: Trichopoda pennipes; assembly: GCA_030448955.1. Lineage (NCBI taxonomy): Eukaryota > Metazoa > Arthropoda > Insecta > Diptera > Tachinidae > Trichopoda > Trichopoda pennipes. Next base: position 966 of record JASKUP010000084.1, read on the forward strand.
AAATATTTAACGTCTTTTTGAAAAATTAAGTAAGATGCACTAAAAATTTAAAACAACTTAGATTTTCGAAAACGTTAAGTTGCAAAAAAGTTTTATGAAATCCGTAATAAAGCGAATTTATTAACGAGATGGGTACGAGATGATAAATTCTTTCGTTTTTGCCATTATACATACTTTATTTTAAAAATTTCATTGAAAAACACAAAGTTTTTTCGTAAAAACAACAACGAATGAAACGAATGGACTCAACACTGCCACCACCAAAAAATTATTGAACCTGCTGCTTTTATAAAACACACTGGTAGTTAAAAAGGCAAAGATATTTAAACAAATTTAAAACAAGTTCTCAAAGCCTTTCGAAATATAAATAAAACTAAATTAGAATTTACCTGTAAATACGTAAGGCAATTGAAATAACTCAGTCACCAGTGGACCATGAGCGAAATGAAGGCAAAATTGGAAATTATGCGTTGTGATGTTGAAGAATTACCTTATCAATACTAACTGCTAATGAAACAAAGATTGATGCAATGCATTATCGCCAGTAAATAACCTTAAAAAAATCGTGGATAGGCACACTTGCTGAAAAAATATTTAAATATTGTTTGAGTGTAGTGCTGCCGTATTAGGAGTCTTCCCCGGGAAATAGGAATAAAATATTATTTAATGGTTGGGAATTTTTTGAAGAAATTTTAAATATTTTCGGAATTTCCAGGAGATTTGTATTTAACAATATTTTGAATATAATTAAAACTTGATAATCATGTCAATTAATTAAATCTTTTATCTACAACACTCTCACAAGAACAACAGAAGCACACTTTAAGATATTATTACGTAAAAAATAACTTTTGCATACATAATTAACGCAATAAAAAAAATCGAAAATCGTATACTTCTTTGTTTGTTTATACTGTTTGATTAACTGAAAGAGAATGGATCTTCTATTGATACAAGTTTTATTTAATGTCAGCCATTTTGTTTGAGTTGCTGAAGCGTTTCTCGTTCGTTTGCATAAACCTTACTTTTCAGATATCCCCACAGAAAGAAGCCCAGAGCAGTCAAAGCAGACGACCTTGGAGGCCAATCAACACCACCTTTTTTTAAAATAACTTGTTATGAAAAGAGTTCTCGCAGTAATTCCATTGTAATTCTGGCTGTATGCAAGGTGGCACCGTCTTGTTGATACCACATGTTAAACAAGCTCAAAGCATGTAGTTGTGGCGTTAAAAAGTTTTCAATTTTATCACCATATCACCTTCATTCACAGTTACCGTTACGCCATTTTCATTCTCAAAGAAATAAGGCCCAATGATTTCTCCTGACCTAATTACACCAAAGGTGACTGTTAAATAATCTGAATTCCCCAGAACAGACTATTCTGTGTTTATTCCCATATCCCTTCAAATGAAAATGTGTTTCTTCACTCATTATGATTTTTTCATAAGAATCGGGGTTGTCATGGGCGAACTGTAACATCCTATTGGCATATGTACGGCGGCGTAAATGGTTTTGTGGAAGAAGCTCTTCTCGCAACTGAATCTTATATGGAAATAAATGCAAAGTTGTTCTTTGAAGATCAAGCTCCTAAGCACGGCGTTGAATTGAGGTTGACGGATTGTTTTGAACACTTTCTTGAGCAGCAGTAGTGTTTTCAGCCGATCTTGCAGTACAGGTAAGACCCTATTTCTTCGAATACCTCATCACACGATAAATAGTCGTTTTGTTGGCAAGTTGTTTCTCCCAAAAATTTCACGTAACTTTCTCATCGTCGCAGTAATCGATGATTGGTATTGATTAAATGTTTTAAAGATTAAAAAACGTTGGTTTATCGAAAAATTTTCCATAATAAATTTGCCACGTGTCTGCTTCACGACTCTCTACTATGAAGACTATTGTGTACCACAATCCCGGCGGACACTCTGTAGACTCAAAACATTATGACTGTGGTTTTTTTAAACCATTGATCAGATTTCTGAAAGCAGCAAATTTTTAAATTTTACGTGAAAAAAAATATATTAAATGGTTTTCAATTTAGATTTCGAAAGGGTTTGCGGCACTGAAAAAACTGTTGTTAATATACAAAATTATATATGTAAAGGTTTGGATGATGGTCCAAGTGCTGTTGCGGGTATATTTTTTGATTTGTCAAAAGCCTTTGATTTTATTTATCATAATATTCGGCCTAAATGGAAAAGGGTTTTTACTTTTAAATAGATTAAAGCAATTTACCCAAATTGGTTAAAATATTCGTGATTTAAAATCTGTTAAATATGATGTTCCTCAGTTAAATATATTATATCCTTTGTTACTTGTCATTTACATAAACGATCTTCAGAACCTTAACCTTGGGGAAAAATATTTTTATATGCCGATGACAGCAGTATATTTGACCATTATAAACATGGAAAGAAGTACTTCATTAATTTCACTATGAAATTTGTTGATGGAAAGATAATCAAGGACGTTTCAAAAGTTAAATATTTGCGTATTATAATATTTTTCAGAGAAACCTTGTGTACCACCACCGTACTAGAAATATCAAATTAAAAATATTCCTTGTCTTGGACTTAAGTAAATTTAAAAACAAATTTAATTAAAAAAAAAAATTGTTAATTTTTCAAGCTTCAATTCAAAGCCATATTAACTATCTGGCATTGATAGGCGGATATTAAAATCGCTTGAGAGTCTTTAAAATAAAGCTTTAAAATGTCTAGCAAATTTGCTTAACCAATTTGCAACTGTTGCTTTATAGAAAAATATTTTAAATCATGTTTTACTAATCTACGAGTTTTGAAAATTTCAATTGTTATTTTATTGTTATGTATTAATAGTATAAGATATCACACATTTTTTAAGAAATAAAGAAGGCTTGAGAACAGATTTTTTTCAGATAGAAACAACAAATAGATTACTTTGGATACATGAAAATCCCTGTTCAAGTTTTCCTTAAAAAGATTGTATGTACTTAAAAATGTTGATAAGCTTCTATTATAGTTAATATAAAAATAATGTATATATTTCTCATATATTTTTGTAATATTATTTAATTTATAATGTGTTTAGCTGAAAATATTTAAAGATTTTGTAGGATTGAAACCACCCTCCCTCCCAACAAACCTGTAAAATGCCAATTTGCTGCTGAGGTATAATTTTTTTATTACTTATTGCTAATATTATATTATTATTTAAAAAAAAATTAATAAGTTGGTCTATATATATATATATATTTGAACCAGTTATATATATATATATATATATATATATATATATATATATATATATATATATATATAACTGGTTCAATTCAAACAGCCGTTTAATTCGAAAAATGTTATACCTATGAAGATATTGTCACTGGATCAAGACCATTTTAAGACCTGACAGAATTTGTGTTGTTTCCAGTTAGTGATTTAGTTTAAGGCAAATTAAATTATTATTAATGTGAAACTCTTAAGCCCCCTCAAGAAATTGTAGTATGTAATTTTTTAACTACTTTTCAAATATGATCCAAAAAATTATTTGGGCAACGAGAAAAAGATTTTGTATGCGATCCTTTTTCATTTGATTAATCAACATGACTTATAGTCGTTAAATATTTGGAGAACTATGGCATATTTTTACAAATAAAAATAATTACAATTAATTATTAATTAGCGATAAAATAAGCTGGTTTCTGGAGATCTTTGTGGATAATTACTGTTGATTTAAGAGATTGCCTTGCAATTTAGTTGGCTTAATTATATCACTAGAGTTGCCAACTATTACACATTACAAACAGTGATGTCATTTGGCTAATGATCGTTCTCTTTATCTGAAATAAAATGGAAACTGAAAAAAACCTGATAAATTTTATCAAGGTCAGTTCTGCTTTGTTTTGTTGTTGGAAGACTTCCTTACTTCCATTCGTACTCAAAAGTTATCATGCCACTTGTTGTAAATAAACTTCCACAAAATTGCATGTTTTTTAATAAAAATGTTAATTATTATATTTTCGAAACATCTCACTTTTGATAATATTTAAAAATTATTCGCAATTATTTAGACTTTCTACACCCCACCACCCCACTACCTGTTAGAATTAAAAAACAAAATCTGAAAAATTTCAATTCAAAGAAATTTGAAAATCATTCAACCATTAAAATAAAACAAAACAAAAATTCTTCCACAACAACAACAAAAACAAATCCCCTCCCAACGAATTTAACAAAGCTTCGTGATTTAAAAATCACCAAATGAAAATAATAAACAGTTTTCTCTTAAATCTATTAAATACATATTTAGCCTTAGAAACACGCTAAATACCAGGAGCATTTTTTGCAACAATATTTTAGAAGCTCTTATTGTTGCGTTAAACAACAGATGACTGAAAATTATTTGCATACAAAATTACTTAATTTTGTATTAGTTGTGCATATTTAATATTTATTTATTTTAATTAAATGCTAATTTGATTTTATTAGCTTTTTTTTAAAGCTTAAAAAAAGGTAGCAATTTCGATGACTACGTAATTAAAGGGGATGAGTTTTTAAACTAACAATTTAATGGCACATGTTTGCTTTAGGATTAGAATTATCACTTTGGAAATCATAATAATGATTGAATACCTAAAAGGGCTTTACAGAGCAATACACAGTTTCCTTAAGAGCAAACTTCACAGCATCTCTGCCAGCCAAACCGAAACGTGTATTGACACTGTCATCTATTAGTGAGATTGCTTAGAGTAATTTTTTTTCTACTAAGAAGCATCAATGTGACCCAAGCTGCACCGTTTAGCATCGTAGTAGCTAGGGCGATACTTTTACCCCTTGCTAACAACAACTTGGACTCAATATAAACTTAAGCCGCATCCATGGCGGCCTTTGCTACAGTACAAAAGAACATAGCAAGCGAGTGCCCTTTCAGAGATTTGCGTACAAATTTTAGCCAATAAATCACTTTTCAAAGAATCCCATTAAAATCCAAAAGAAATCTACATCCGTGTGGGCAACAGGTTTACATATAACTACTTGGGCAGTAGACAGACTTTGAAAGTGCTTATATTCCAGTAGTTGCGAACTGGCGAAGCCTTAATAGTCCACAAGCAATATCTTCAAGGAAGTGGGATTTTCAAAACATTTTTTAACTTTCACTTTTTAAACTATGCTGCCATACCTGCGTACAATTTTATAAATTTTGTAAAAATAATATTGTATGTATGTATGCATTTTGATGTCTGTACGTTCCTGCTCTTGTATGTTGATTTCATCATTTTTAGTTACTTCACGATTGCGAATTTGATCTATATGACGCTTGATTTCTCTATTGTTGTAAGTTAAAATACAAGAATAAGAACGAGGCCCAAGTTGCTTTTCTATTGTAGCTTGTGACCAGCTTGGTTTGTTGGGATTTCTATAATCTCTAATTAAAACTTGTTGACCTTTACAAAATTCTTCATTGCGATTTCCTTTGTAATTGAGAACATTTTTAGTTTGGTTTTCCAATATCTTAGTTTTTGTTAGGGGCGGTTTGAGGTTACTAAACCGGGTTTTTAACGTACGACCAAAAAATATTTTAGAGGGTGTCTCACCCGTAGTGCAGTGCTTCGTATTTCTATAATCAGCTAAGAATCTATTTAATGCTATTTCAATAGAACAATTTTTGTTACTTTTTATGTTAGATATAACTGACTTCTTGAAAGTTTTGACAATATTTTCTGCCTGCCCATTTGTGGCAGGATGACCTGGAGCAGTAAGGATATGTTGAACATTATTCATCTTTAAAAACTTTTGAAATTCATCAGAGGTAAACTGTCTGCCATTATCACTTACCAACGTATTTACTAAACCATAACGGCTGAATAATTCCCTAATTTTTGAAATTGTAAATGCCGCAGTTATTTCTTTAGTTTTGAAGACTTCAACAAATTTTGAAAATGAGTCAATGACTATAAGAAAGTAGAAATTACTAATTGGTCCAGCAAAATCTACATGTATACGACTCCACACACCGTCTTCCGGGGCCCATGGCATTAATGTACTTTTTGGAGGTGAAGAAAGTAGCTGCTGACATGACTTACACGACTTTACCATTCTCTCAATGTCTTTATCTAGTCCTGGCCACCATACATACGACCTTGCCAATGACTTTGTTTTGACGATACCCAAATGAGATTCATGTAACTGCTGAAGTATAATATTGCGAAGTTTTGAAGGAATAACGACACGGTAGCCCCACAATATACAATCATATTCCACTGATAGTTCAATATCTTTCAATCGATACGAATTAAAATCCTCTTGTTTCAATTTACTAACTGTTCCTTGAAGTATAGCTTCACATAGTTTAGATAATATCGGGTCACGTCTCGTTTCTCGAGCAATTTTCCTAAAATCTATACTAATACCTTCCTCAGATTCAATGAAGTTTATATAATTTGCTTCTTGCCTTTCTTTTGAATAACTACATTGAGGCATTCTTGAAAGGCCATCAGCATGATTAGAAGTCCCTTTTATATACTCTACTGAATAGTTAAAACCAGCCAAAACTAGGGCCCATCTTTGCATACGGGCAGATGCCATAATAGGCAATCCTTTACTTTCACCGAAAATTACTGTTAACGGTTTGTGGTCGGTTCTCAAAATAAATTTGTTTCCTAGTAAATACTGTTTTAATTTTGTTACACTATAAATTATAGCTAATGCTTCTTTCTCTAGAGTGCTGTAGTTACGTTCACTTTTAGACAGTGCTCTGGACACAAAAGCAATAGGTTTAAAATTGTTATCCTGTTTATGTGATAGAACACCAGAAACAGCGTTGCCAGAGGCATCTGTTGTAAGAATTATGGGTAAATTTGGATTGAAATGTACCAATACTTGATCAGATATTACATCTGACTTAATCGTGTTGTATGCTTTTTGACACTCTTTTGACCAATAAAATTTATTTCCTTTTTTTAGCAATTCATATAATGGCAACATTTTTTCTGAAAAATTAGTAATAAACCTTGAGTAATAATTCACCATTCCAATAAACGCTCTTACTTCTGAAACGTTGCTCGGACTGGGAGCATTCGCTACGCTTGATATGCGAGTTTTGTCTTTGCTCAGACCTGTTTTGTCTATTAAGAATCCCAAATACGAAATTTTGGGTTGAAAGAATTTACATTTATCCTTGTTTAATCTTAAACCAGCTGACTTGAGCTTTACTAAAACATTCCTTAATGTAGATATATGCTCCTGGAAATTTTTACCTGTAACTGTTATGTCATCCTGATATACCACAACATTTGAAATACCTCTGAGTAAGTTCTCCATAGTCTTCTGAAATATGGCGGCGGCCGTTTTGATCCCAAAAGGTAAGCGTTTTACCTTAAAGGTTCCAATGTGTGTGCTCCATGAACATAAATGCTGTGACTTTTCATCTAGTATGAGCTGATTATATGCATTCGATAAATCTAATTTGGTAAACAGTTCACCCCCCTGGAGTGAAACGAAAATTTCTTCTATGCGAGGAAGTGGATACTTAAAATCAACAAGGTATTTATTTAATGTGACCTTGTAGTCACCACATATTCTTAAATCCCCGTTTGGTTTCAGAATTGGAACAAGTGGAGTTCCCCACTCAGAGTTATCTATTTGTTCAATTATCCCTTCTTCAATCATTTTCCGTAATTTATCTTCTACCTTTTTCCTCCACGCGAAGGCTACTGGACGCGGCTTAAAGAAAACAGGCTTTGTGTTGCTAACAACATCTAAAGAAATGTTACCTATATTATATGCTCCAAGGCTTTTTTCGAATACCTCTGAAAATTCTAATCTAATTTGATCCGCAATAACTGAGAAATTTCCTGTTTTTACTGCACAAACTTGCATTAGTTCAAAATTAAATGCTCTCAAAAACGTTCGGCCAAGCAATGGTTGATTATTTGTATTTGTAACAACTACCTTTAAATATTTGGAAATTCCCTCGTATGTTATTCTTGCATCGTACTCACCAATAAGAGCAATTTGTTGTCCACTATAGTTGACATATGGAATTTTGCATTCTTTAAGGGGTATTTTAATTTTGTTTTCTTTATAGAATTGTTCTGAGATCAAGTTACAAGGAGCACCAGTATCACACACTGCTTTTAGTTTGATACCATCAATTGTCACTGGCAAAGAGTAAATTCCACTAAAAGAATTATCCTTAATACTGAAAATAGAATGTTCAAAAATATTATTGACTGTGACGTCACTATCTGAATCAGATACATAATTAACAAATCTTTTATTTTGTTGTTTGCAAACCGAAGCCAAATGTCCCACTTTTCTGCATTGATAACATATACTATCTCTAAACTTGCAGTTCGCTGCTTCATGGTTTCTCCATCCACAATGTACACATGTACCTTTACTTTTATTTCTGCTGCCGTCAAAATGATTTTTGCTGCTGCTGTTACTGCCTCGCCTTCTGCTCATTGTGACTGTATTTTGCCCGTTATTTTTTTTTCTTTGCCTTTCATTTTGGTATACATACTTTACTTCGCATTCTTCACGTGTCATTTTATTGCCTAATTTTGTTTCCATTATCATTGCCTTTTTTAAAGCTTGTTCTAATGTTAGGCTTTCATCCTCTTCGCATAACCTCTCAAAAATTGGAGATGGAAGGCCAATTATAAAGTGATCAAGAATCATAATGTTTAAATGCTCACCAAATTTGCAATTTAAAGCTAATTTTTTTATTCGAGCATACCACTCACTTACCGACTCCCCCTCTTCCTTAATGGATGTGTGAAAATTTTTTCTTTCACTAAAAATTATTGTAGGTGGAGTAAAGTGAGATTCAAGTATTTTGCACAGTTCCTTGTATGTCTTTTGTGCTGGCGAATCTGGATCACATAAACTATGCAAAATGGAATACGTCTCTGCTCCCAACGACTTTAAAAGGATTGCTCGTTTTGTATTATCGTCTTCACATTTTAATTCGGTAAAGTGAATTTCTAATTGTTCACGCCAAATTTTCCAACCAACATTGGAATTATATTCTGGAATTCCAGAACTCTGAAACACCGTTACCGCAGAGCTCGTCGCCATTTTTGTAATGTATCAGCCTAAGTTCAAATGGATACTGACTTTATTATTTCATGTTTCTTTTCTTATCACTATACATTTTATTAAACTTATGCTATGAGCTTCTTTTATTTACTCTTTTCATGTTTCCTTACAAGAGAGATGCCACACATATTGAATGTTAAGATCAACACTAAAGGGTGATTCAATATATCTAACATTTAGGACGCTTGTTTAGGAAAGCAAAAATCAACACAAAAACAAATCAAAAGTCAGCGCATTCGAATGGTTCCGGTCCATGCATGAGATTGTTGCTTCTGCAATCGATATCTTTGAAACGGTATGCATGTCCCCTGTTCAAATTTTGATTCTGAAATTTTTATCCTGATCGCTTAGATTTTTTTTGTTGCTTAAAACTCTGAATGATAAAACAAAAGTGATCGGAATTCTGATCACTGCATTTTATATATTCAGAACTTAACAACGATTCGAAATCAGCTACTAAACGTTTAAAATATATTTATGAGAAGGCTCGTAGGGACCAGCTCAACGAATTTTTTTAAGGCATTTTAATCGATGATAATGTCGATGCCATACAGCGAACGTGGTTGCAAACATCATTTTGTTTGGAATAGAAACTTTTATGCCATCAAAAAAAATTTGGATTAAAACCAGATCGAAGTCTTGGTTTAATTAGAACGTCAAAAATGCAGTCAGATCAAGAGAGGAAGCATTTAGTATCTGGCGTAAGAACAAAAACGCATATACTGATTCGCTATGCCAAAGGGTACTAAGGCGTGAGAAAAATCTGTACGATTAGCGCTTTTGTGTTAAAGTTCTTACTACTCCTCGGGGTAGCAAGAGCTTTTGGTCATTTGTTAAAAAAGTAACGAATAACTCTAGTTCGTCTATTCGACTCTTTTAAAGAAATAATGGAAAGTATTATAAATTTTCATCTTGTGAGGTACCTGAAGTCCAACAGCTTACTTAGCCACCAACAGTGGTTTCCGTAGGGGGTGCTCTACGGGCGGCTAGCTGGCTTTTCTATCTGAACAATGGTACAACTCTATACATCATTTCGGAGAGAGTAGGATGTTGGCTCTAGATATTTCGATGACGATGATTTGATGGAGTATCGTATAATCCGCTTCTGTCAAAACTTACTGTTTTTGATGTCGGTGATCATTTTTTCAGATTTATATCGAGTTTTCTCAGGCATCGCACTATACGAGTTGTTATAGATTTTATAATAGACTCAACCAGTTGGAGGTGGGTTACAAAAGGCGGAATATGAATACGCTCAATCACGATCTTGCTGCAATTTCGGAATGGGGTCGTGTAAATAGAGCAGATTTTAATGCCCGTTAGACACAAATGATGCTGCATCTGTTACTATTGGTGATATAAGTATTACGGTAGCGGAAACTTTTGATGTTCCTGGCACAAACATTCAGTGTGATGTTCGAAGGACTAGACTTCAAGTGTGTCGTTGTTATAAATGGGGTTTTGTCAAATGAGATCAAGATTAATTCAGGGGTACCGCAAAGCTCCGTGCTTTGTCCTACCCTATTTCCTTTTTTTCTCAGGTGAGTTTCAAAAGGCGGCTTAATCACGATCTCGTGACAATCTTGGAAGGGGATCGTATAAATAGTGTGAATTTAAATGCCCGTAAGATGCAATATTGCATGCTTACGCATAGATCTGTGTTCGGAATTGGTGCTACATCTGTTACTATGCGTGACATTGCGGAATCGGAATCCTGTGATGTTTGATGTTGAAGTTTTCAAGTGCCTCGGTTTTCTAAAACAGTATAAGAGATTCTTCACTCCATCGGATCTTCGTACTATTTATACCATCTATATCCGTTCAAAAATGGAATACAACTCTCATGTATGAGCCGGCGCCCCAAAGTCTATTTTGAAGTTGCTTAACAGCACACAAAAGAAGGCCAAGAGGCCCATTGGAGACAGTAGGGTATTTCACTGTTTTATCGCTATTGCAATAGTAAGAGCTCTAATGAAATTAAGAAACTTGTTCCCGTTACTCGCACGTGCTCGCGTTTAACTCAATTTTTCATTTCTATTTGTAGTTAATTGGCCAGTGAATCGCACTACACATTACAGAGAAAAATTTTTAGGAGAACAGTCCGCATGTGGAATAAACTCCCTCCAGAGGTCTTTCCTCTCACTTTCAATGTAGGGAAGTTCAATTGAATGTCGAAAATGGCATACGCTTTTTCTTTAGTCTTTCTTATCTCACCGAGAAACTCAAGAATTGCGAATGCAAAATTACAAACTGTGGGCGGAGACTCATAACAACTATTTTTTAAAGAAAACGACAAAAGCGTTTTAAGATAAAATAATTTTTATGACATTCCCCTAACTTGTCTTATTGTTGTCATTATCAACAAAAAGCACAAAATATTTATCGTTTTATAACAGTTTTAAATTGTACAAGAAAATAAAATGCGGGTTAAGCACAATGAAGCAGAGGTAAAAAATAGTTTGATAGCGATAAGTTTAGCGTGTCATCTTGCTGCACGTAATCTATCAAGTAGAATCAAGTAATTTCGTTTTGACAAAGCAGTGCGTACAATAACGAAATTGATATGGTAAAATGTATCTTAACAAAAAACTGGAACACGTTTTCATTATTAATCTCATGAAATTCCTGTACTATCTGGCATAGTGAATTTTTAAAAATATTTTATATTTTTATCACAACTTTAGCATTTCAAAAATTTGGTCATTTCAGACGTTTTATTTATCAATTAATGGCTCATTCCATAAAATGGTTTTGATGAAAAGAAAAGAAATTTATCTCTAACATTGAATTTGATGTTTTTAAGATTTTAAGACCCCAATTAATTAAAAAATTTTTGCAATAAACTAAGATTCTGATTTGCATTTATTTCAATCAGTTAATATTTACCCAAAACTAACAGCATTTAGACATATGATACACAGACTTAAGATAATCCCACTTACTCCAGATAAGTACAACAAAGAACTCGACACAATTTACACCATAACTAAAAATAAGGGCTACAAACCGACTTCTATCAATAAACTTCTTAGACAATAAAACACTAAAAACGGGAATAAAGAGCACAAAGAGGCAACCGATACAACGCGATGACACATTTTTACTTATACAGGATCACAAATATAGAGAGTAACTAACCTTGTTCACAAAGAAGGAATACTTACAGCATTAAAAACCGCCAACACTATGAGATATAATCTCAGGACAACGATAGAAACAACTAAAAAATTTAGTTCCAGCAGAGAATACAGACGCACTTGTACCCGCAAACATACTTATATAAGGCAAACTGGACGAATAATAAAAACAAAATTTACAGAACACAAAAAGAAGACTCCAACTTTGCATTATACCTTGAGAAGCACAGACACATACCAAGGGAAATAAATGAATGTATGACATTACTACATCCTATCAAAAAAGGACGAAGACTAGCCATTCTTGAAAACATGGATATCTACAAAATAAAAACTTTTAACAGTGACATTACAAACGAACAGGTAAACACGACCTCAGGCAGAATTTTTACACCACTAAAATTACTCATACACTCGAACAAAAGTATAATACTCTCAGACGGACACACGTGCCTAGATAGTAATTAAAGAGGGAAATATTAAAAAATTCGCCTTGCATAAAGTGCCAGGTAGCATGAGTAGATACGACCTTAACAACAGAATTACCTAAACGCGAGCACCAACTCACCAGTACGATGTGTATCATGGCTTAAAAATGATGTCTTCACAACGAAAGGGTTGCATAGTACAACATTTGTAGTACAACAGTGTAGAGAACGAAATATATTTTTATGAAACTTTTTGCACGAGAAAAATATATTTACAATTTTAGTTTTTATGTTTTAAATTGGGATGTCCAAGTACTCCAAATTTTACAAAAATTTTAAAAGAAAAATTGAAATCTTAAGAGAGATAAACCAGGGATTTCTATTGACCGAGTTTGCAGCCCGACAACATTAAAACAGATTTCTTTCTTTTTCTGTAAAATAAAATTATTCACCCTTATTCTGTTTGGCGATGGCAACATCGTCGTCGATTTTGAGGCAGCATCAATACTAATTTTGTATTACCTAACGAACGACGTTGCCAGTAATCATTTGTTGCTAAGGAATTCAGTAATGGGGTTTTTGTTTCAAGGGCCTCAGAATTAAATCAAATTATTATATTTGGCCGTGACGAAACCTCTCACCAAAGCTTTTTACTTTTGTGAACAATTAAGCATAAGAAGAGTTAGTATATATAAAAATGAATCACCCTTATTCTGTTTGGCGACGAGAATAAAAGACGACGTCGTTTTTTATCGTTTGTTGTAAATCCGTATTCTCGTTGGCAATATTGCCATTTATCGATAGCTGGCAATACAGGTTTGGTATTCTGTAAGACAATTTGACGTTGATATTGTCGTCTATGATTGAAAAAACTAAAAATACAAAATAAAAAAAAAACAAATAAAATGAAAAATTAAAAAAAAATTAAAAAAAATTAAAATTACCAACGCCAACCAACCAATTTGAAAAATTTGGTGGAAGAATTGGGAAAAAATCCATCACTTATCAGGAGATTTCCTACTAGTTTTGACGAACAATGGGAAAGCGTTGCGACTGCTCTAAACACCCTTGGCCCACCAAATAGAACGAGTGATGTATGGCAAAAGGTATAATATGTAGTTCTTTGCAAATACATGTTTGACAATATTCGTTTTATAGATTTGGCGTGATTTAAAATTTGAAGTAAAAAAAGACGGTGCTGAACATTTTGATTTTAATTTATTTTAGGTTCCATTTAATACAGATTTTATTTTTTTTAAAGAAGTAGCACTTCAGGTAACAAGGCCTATTTAGTCAAGCTAGGGAAGATATGAGACAGGTGGTGAAAGTAGAAGTATAGTTACGGAAATTAACTGTCGTATAAGACAGCACAGCGACCAGTGACCATGCCTTCATCACTGAGCGGACCCACCGACCGTCAATTTTTATTTTTGTAGTGAAAAAGAAAAACAGCGAAGGCTTTTGTTGGGAGTCGAACCCACAACCCCCAGACTGACAAGCCAGTACACTACCTACTAGCCCAGGGGCACAGTTTATATGTTTTCATAACAATTTTATCAAAAATAGCACACAAATAAATCAGCTTACTCAAATATTAGGTTAGGTAATACAAAATTAGTATTGATGTTGTGTTAAAGTGATGCTCGCTCAAAATCGTCGACGATGTTGACGTCGCCATAGGGTGAATAATTTTATTTTGCAGAAAAAGAAAGTAATCTGTTTTAATGTTGTCGGACTGCAAACTAGGGCAATAGAAATCCCTGGTTTAATTTTGTTAAGATTTAAATTTTTCTTTTAAAATTTTTGTAAAATTTGGAGTACTTGGACACCCCAATTTGAAACATAAAAACCAAAATTGTAAATATATTTTTCTCTTGCAAAAATTTTCATAAAAATATATTTCGTTTTCTACACTTTAGACATCGAAAATGCTTTTAACAGAAATGATTTCGCTTATTTTTTTTTTTGTTTTTGGTTTTGAATTATCGCTACAAATTGCATTCAATTTCATCAGCTTTTTTATTTAGAAATCATTCAAAAGAAATAAATGCCAAACAAAACAATTTAAATTATTTCACCTTCAAATAATTAAAATTTGTTTACGGTTGGACAAATTCTGAAATAATTAAACGTGTTTTAAAGCATCTTCACTAAAATCTTTCATTGTTTCCGTCGTACTAACTTTCACAAAATGTTTAAGTCATCATTTAAAACAACTTTTGTTTTCGTTTTAGTAACTGAAGATGGCAAAAAAATCATACCACCTGTCAAGGCCGTAGACTGTGCGAAAGATTGGCTGCAAGAACGTTGTAAGAAAACTTTTAATAAAAAAAATCTACAGAAACGTCTGCCCATATTGAAATGGTTACCTAAATATGATTCGGATGATGCTGTGGGTGATTTGGTGGCTGGCATAACAGTTGGCTTAACAGTTATCCCACAAGCATTAGCCTATTCAGGCATAGCGGGCTTGCCAGCAGCAGTAAGTTTTTCATTTCATTTTAACAACAGAAATTTAAAAGAATTAAATCTTTCACATATATATCTTTCAGTATGGTCTTTATGGTTCCTTTTTGGGTTGTTTTGTGTATATATTTTTGGGCAGCTGTAAAGATGTACCTGTTGGCCCTTCTGCTATTGTGGCCTTATTAACCTATCAAGCGGCCCAGGGTTCATGGCAAAGATCGGTGTTATTGTGTTTGCTTTGTGGCCTTGTAGAACTACTAATGGGTATTTTTGGTTTGGGATTCCTAATAGATTTTGTATCAGGTCCAGTATCTTCAGGTTTTACATCAGCTGTTTCTCTAATAATTGTAACGTCACAAATTAAGAATATTTTTGGTATAGCAGCCAAAGGTTCCACGTTTATAGAAATTTGGCTACAAATATTTGACAATATTAAAGATATCAGCGCTACTGATACAGTTTTGGGTATAACATGTATAGTTATATTGCTGATAATGAGAGTAAGTTGTTATTTTCCATCATGATAGCAAAAGCTATTTATTTACTTGATTTTTGTGTTTTATCATTTTAGGTATTGTCGACTTATAAAATTGGTCCCAAAGAACCAGAATTAAGGTCTAATATTCAAAATGTTATTAATAAATTGATCTGGATTATTGGTACTTCACGTAACGCCATATTGGTAATTTTATGCTGTATAATGGGCATTCTCTTGCATACCCGTCATGAGGGCACCCCTTTTAAAGTCATTGGTTACATACCGGAAGGTTTGCCAAGTTTCGCTTTACCTCCGTCACATTTAAAAGCCAACGATACGATAACGGGTAAAGAGGAATCGTTTTTTGAAATGGTTCATGGTCTGGGTTCGGGTCTGATTGTTGTGCCTCTTATTTCTTTAATGGAAAACATAGCAATTTGTAAAGCTTTTGGTAGGTTATTTTTTTATTAAGATAAATACTGCTAATAAAATATTTTTTAATTATTTTTTAACTTTTGTTTAAATTCTTAGCAAATGGCAAACCAGTTGATGCTTCTCAAGAACTAATCGCTATTGGTGCTGCCAATATCGCTAATTCTTTTGTACAAGGCTTTCCCGGTACTGGAGCCTTAAGTCGTGGTGCTGTTAATAATGCCAGTGGTGTAAGAACACCCTTAAGTAATATTTATTCAGGAGCTTTAGTTATAATATCTTTGATTTTCTTAACACCCTACTTCTATTACATACCCAAAGCTACTTTGGCTGCCATTATTATTGCAGCTGTTGTATTTATGGTAGAAGTGCGTGTAATTAAGCCCATGTGGAGGGCCAAAAGTAAGTCGAAATTTATTTTTAAGCTTTTTATAAAACTTTATTCGAAAAAATGTTTTAACTTTTGCAAACTAATACAGTGAACAGTGGTGCACAACACTAAATATTTTGAAATGAAATCAGCAATTTAGTCAAATAAAAAATTTGAGTTTTTAAGCTTTCAAGACTTTCCAACAGTATAAGGGTCTCTAAGCAAAGGTTCCCATTTTTTGTTTCTTGTTTAAGAGATGTAAAAACAAAAAGTACCGGAGTAAAAAATTCCGTAATTTGCTAAAAATTGTACCTAAAATTTTTAAAAAATTTAACTGGAAAGTTTATGATAATTTGCAATTCTTAAATACCCTTAAGCTACCTCCCCCCACCCCCGAGGGGCACATTGATATGTTTTGACAGAATATCACTGTCATTACATGTGTCAACGGAGGTAAAAGGGAGCGCAGTCCGCTAAAAGGCTAGTCCACGGAAATCAGTAAAGCCCCAGAGTTAAGCTTTTTGGTTTTTTAGCCTTTTAGCTGTTCTCTGATTGATTATTGAGGTTGGTCCCTTGGGAGCATAGTGGTGGTTGTGGTTTCGCGGCCCTAGTTTGAGTGTTGTGGGTCGGGTTATTCACAATGAACACAATGAATGGTCCTGGTTGAGTGAGCATGCTTGTGGTTGTGTTCTGAAATTTTATTAAGCTTGGATGCGTTCTGGACCGGGAGTTGGATAGTCCTCAACTCTTCAGCAAGAAGTGAGGGCTGCAGCCTGCTTTCAGTTCTCGGAGTTGCAACCAGGAGTGACGGAAGGATAGACATATCCGAAGGCTTCCTGGGGCGTGGGTGACGCTAAAATTTATCCACAGTGGTATGATCTACTGTCAGGTTATGGTTTATACGTTAGGCACTGACGTTAATCTTATCACGCATACCCTTAAGCTATAGACTATATAGTAACAGTTTTATTTTTGTCAATCTTAACTTAGAAGTATGTTTCACAAAAGAATTATATATCCGAGATAGCATACTTTGAGGGTTTATAGAGCTGTTCCGAAAAGGTTTGAAATGTTTAAACTCTTGTTACTTTAATTTCAGAACATGATATCACTTTTAGTAAAATATTTTGTAATAATTTCTATATTTTGTAATATAGTACAATAAATTTTAAAGTTAATGGGCGACTCCATAGAAATGCAATTTTCACATGTATATATGGTGTCAGCTCCTAAACCGAGTTAAACAGTTATTTGAATTTTTTACAAAAATACTACGCTTGCTATGATGATTGATATAATAATGCGTATATAAAAATTAAAGGGTGTCCCATTTAAAATTTAAAATTTTTTTTTCCTAAACTGTAATAGGTAACCTTTGAAATTTACCCGAGTGTGTTTCTTTTAAAATAAATATAAAAATTAACATTAAACTTATAGGTAATGCTGGCAAGCACGATAAACTGTTAACAACAAGAATAAAAACGAAAAAGGAACACTTGTGCATGAGTCTAATTTCCACTTGGCAAATATATTGACCATTAGTTCTTTTTTATTTAATCTAAAAACATTATTTTATGCTCTTTTAGAAATAATTAAATTCTCGTTTAGTTATAGTTTTTTGCTCAGTGTTCAAAAATAGAGTAAACAACGATAACAAGCAATGAAAATGCCTTAAGACTATTTTAATAAAATGCATTTGTTTTATTTCTACTTTTAGAAAGTGATTTAGTGCCTGGTTTGGGGACTTTTGTTGCCTGTTTAGTGTTACCCTTAGAAATGGGCATATTAATTGGTGTGGGCTTAAATGTCATTTTTATTCTATATCATGCAGCTAGACCAAAATTAACCACTGAAATACTAACCAGTCCTGGCGGCAACGAATATCTTATGATAACACCTGACAGATGTATAATATTTCCCTCTGTGGATTATGTACGTAATTTGGTAAACAAACAATCGATGCGCACAAGCATACCAGTTGTTATAGATGCATCTCATGTGTACGGTGCAGATTTCACAGCGGCTACAGTTATTGAATCGCTGCTAAGGGATTTTGCACAACGCCAACAGCTATTGTTCTTTTACAATTTAAAACCAAGTATTTGTGTTTTATTTGAGAGTTTGTCATCGTCGTCGGAATTTGTTGTCTATTATCAGGAGCAACAATTAGATGAACTGCTAAAGGAAAGAGACTACAATCAAAACAAAACTGAAAGAGTTTAAGTGATAATATGTATGAATACACATACTAATTTAACTATTTTTAAGATTATTTCAACTAAGATCAACAAACAAGTGTGAGAAACACACTAAAAAAAACTACACATGCTCACACATACATATGTATATGTACTACATACTATACATGTAAGCAATTCCTTCCTTTAGATTTTAAGAAAATCGTATTTTAAATTTAGCTGTAATTGTCTTCTGTGTAACAAAGTAGATTTTAAATTATTTTATATTAATTAACTAATTACTTATTTATTACAATTAAAGACAGAAAAAAATAATAATAATAATAAGAAGAAGAAGAAATTAAGAAAGGTTAGCACTAATTTCTCAGGTTATACTATTTAAACAAAAATGAATCAAAAGAAATCGTATTCGCACTATCATAAGCATAAATATGTTAAGCCTATATACTTGCTGTTGATAGCAGATGCCTTTAATGTTATTGTAAAAGTACAACTCTGTACACTAACATAACGAAGAAGCTATTTAAGTGATATTTTAATCGAACACAAAAAAAACAAATAAATTTGTAATTAACTATTCACTAAACAAATTTTAGTTTAGAAGTTTAAGTTTGTAATTTATTTGATTATTAGTATTATGTGTAAACAATCAAGGGCAACATTGTTTAAAAATAAATTAAATAATAAAAGCAAAGAGTTAATAATCAAGAAATATAATATTCCATTTCTACTTTAATTTTTATTTATTTTATTTTATCAATATATTACTCCTATGTCTGCCAATGTCTATGTCTCTGGTAACTAATTTGATATAACAGCAATAACAAAAAATAATAAAGTGATTATCAATTAAAGAATATCCCCTTAGATATGCCATTTTCACATATTCGGCCATTTTTTAACCGTTAAAGCTAGAAACTTGAAACTTATACACAGTGCGCAAACACGGGCCGAAAGTTTACTCTACAATCTATCGTTTTCGTCCATTAAAAGCTTTATATGTTCGAAAATGATAATTATCATCTAAATAATTTTTATCTTCATACGTACCGTCATGCTTAAATTCATTATTCTGACAAAATAACTTTGTCTAATTTTGTCTACGGTCATGCTAAAAGTGTCCGACTTTATTTTGCCGCCATTTTGGTAAACATTAGTATTGAGAGTTCATATTTGTCAGTCGTGAAGTAGACATGTGTAGCGAGGCACATTTTTATTTGAATGGATATGTGAATAAACAAAATAGTCGGTTCTACTCAACAATCACCTTTAAATCCATTAAAAGTGACAGTTTACACGCCAGACGTGCAATATGGTCAGGAGGAATCATTCGACTTTACTTTGAAAATGAAAACGGCATAACGGTAACTGTGAATGGGGAGCGATATCGCGATATGATTGAAAACTTAATTAAGATGTAATATCAACAAGACGGTGCCACATCGCATACAACCAGAATTACAATGGATTTACTGCGAGACCTCTTTCCACAACAAGTTATTTCAAATCAATGTTTATGCAAACAATCCAGAAACGCTTTAGCAGCTCAAACAAAATATTAGTGATGAAATTAATTAAATATCGCGCGAAATGTGTGATAATATAATGAAACATGTGCTCAAAAGGGCTCGCATTTGTGAGGCTAACAAAGGCGGACATTTATCTGATATTGTATTCCATACATACGACATTAAGTACAGTACTTAATGGTGGGCACGCTACAAGTGTTTATATACGCACATATCAAAAAAAAACATTAAAAATTTCTATTGTGCTATATTAAAAATTAGAAAATAGGACGCTTAATAAAAAATTAAAATTAATTAAATTTTTTAGCAGTTAATTATAAAGCACTAGGTCAGTTTAATAAAAAATTTTTAAACAACTTTTATTTTTTATTATTTTTTCGATATTTCGCGACACCGTTGGTTGGTATCATCAGGAAAACAAAAATAATGAACAAACAAATTGAAAAAATTTTTTGATTAACAAGTTCAAAATAATCAAAAATTGTTTTCAAAAAACAAAACAAACAAAAACAATAAAAAACGACAATTTTTTTGTGTAACGTTTGGTCATTAAATTTATGTTTTAGAATGTATGTGTAAAATACTTTTGTTTTGTAAATTTGTTATGTATTTTCAAAATTGTTTTTCATTTAAAAATTTTTTAATATTGAATATTTGTTTGTATGTGTAATAACTCACCAATTCAATAAACCGAACTACAAAAATATTTAACTAATTCAATTTGTTTATTAAAGTTCATAATATTTATGAACATTTTCTCTAAGCGCTCTTCGACAACCAACTAAACTCAATCGACAACGTTGCCAGATCTCCACAGTATGTATGTAAAACAAAAAAATTTTTCAATTTGTCGTTTTTTATTGTTTTTTTTTGTTTTGATTTTTGAAAAAATTTTTTGATTATTTTGAATGTGTTAATCAAAAAATTTTTTCAATTTGTTTGCTCATTATTTTTGTTTTCCTGATGTGGCGAAATATCGAAAAATAATAAAAAATAAAAGTTTTTTAATTTTTTTTTATTAAATTGACCTAGTGCTTTATAATTAACTACTAAAAAATATTAAAAATGTAAAAAAAACTATAACTATTAAATAAAATTAATTAAAATTAATATAAATTTTTTGAGCAATGAATTGAAATTGTTTAAAGTTGAAGATGTGCATTTCGGGTACTATGTTCTTTGGACACTCTGATGTCATTTATTAGCACGTTTTCTAATCTCTTGAAATTAAAAAAGAAATATATTATTATGAAATAATTTTTTTGTTTTTAACAGTTTCCTTATTCTTTATTTGCAATCTATTTTACACAATTTAAAATAATAAGCAAATTATATAATATTTATGAGAAGAAAACTTAACTGAAATAACTTAAAGTGTCGAGCTTAATAGCGCAGTAAAGAGTAACAATGCTTGTATTATTCACATATTTGCATTATATATTACTCTATTTTCTAAAGGGCAGGTCAAGCACCTGCGTACTTCATTGCTATCGTCTAACAAGTTAATGGCTAGCACGGAACGGTTAATTTTTTCCTTGATCGTTGCGATATCAAAATCTTTATGAAATTATGAAATAATAACCTTTGAAATTCTTATTATAATTATTATTGTAATCTAAAAACAAACATATTATTATTATGAACGTATGTATATATGTATATTATAGAATAAATTGTTGTCAAATCAAAACAAGAATGTGTCGAGTAAACAGCATAATTCGCAATCTTGAATTAGAGAGAGAGAGAAACAAATGTTTCATATCGGCGTGGAAGCGTGTGTAAAGCTATGTTCACACTGGCAGCAAAAATCGATGTTCGCTCTCCTTTTCATAGTTCGCGACCGAATCTTGATTGAAACAACATGGTTTAACATACAAAAATATGAGAATTATTCTTATAAGTTCATTTTAAATCTTGTTGTGAACCACGATAAAATACTGTCTTCTCTAATTTTAAAAACAAGCTATCGTTTTTTTATCTGCCATATTTGTCAAAAACTGTAAAGAATGCAAAAATCAAAACAAAAAGTGAAAAATAAACATAAAATAGAAATAATAAAAAGTGTTGTGATGTATGAACACCACGGTTCGCTATAGTGGTTCAAAGAGCGACACAAGTGATTCATATTGCCGTTTGAACATGTTATCTGTTATAAATGCAGTTTTAAATTTTGCACAAGTCTGGCATCATTGTACCTTTTGGCACACAATCGCATTTAAAATGGCAACCCCGACGTGATCCACAAGGACAACAGTCCTTTGAAGTCATCTCTACACATTTGCAGCAAGGACAACCGTCCTTTTAAGTCATCAATACAAATTTTGGTGACCACGCATCAATAAGGACAACAGTCCTTATAAGTTATACATACGCCGACAATCAACAAGGACAACGGTCCATATAATTACATACAATTGAATTCAATTACTCTAATAAGTCTTTTAGTTACAAGTACTACAAAGACATTAAAGGAAAATAAAAATAGTATTTAGTTCTGACGCACTGTTTGAACTAAAATTACTAGAGTCCTTTATTCGTACCTTTGAACGGCCTTCAACTAATATAGACTTTTCTTGTGTTGTTGTTGTACTGATCGGTGCGTTTTATGATTTCACCAGCCACAATTTTGTTTTAAAAAATTTCGACTTTTCGTTTACTCTATAAAAATTATCAGCAGTCATGATTTTACTATAAAAAATGCATGTCATAATTTTTCTAAACAATAAAAACGTCATTAGTTATAATTTTTCTTTAGGAAAATTTATTTAACCGATAATAATTATTCTTTAAATAAATTATATCAGCCATAATTTTTTTGTAGGAAATTATCATTAGTCATAATTTCTCCATAAAAATTTCCACCAGTTATAATTCTTCCATTTTTGTTGAATTTTTATTTATTTCTTTTTAAAAATTTAATTATCTTACATTAATTTTTTCAGATAATTTTTTAAAACGATTGAGTTTTTTCGACAATGTATAACTTTATCAATTAAGCGGTTATAGTTTCGATAATACTGAGCAGATTTAACTAAAATACACAATTAATTTTGCGGCAATAATTTAGGAGGACTTTTGCACCTAGATGGAGCATGCATACAGTGTTGATTGTTTGACAATTTGTTTATACAGTACTTTGGTCGCACGTGGTGTCAAAATATATTTACAATGGAATTTGACAATATATTATGTATATACATACCTATATCACAAAGTAGTATTTTAAATATATTCTTAATTTAGCTTAATTTTATTTTACTTTGTGGCTGTTTTTAAATAAATAAATTAAATATGAAACGATTAAGCGAAGAAAGAACTAAAATTTTGTTTGAAAAATTATCGAAATAGTAAGAAAATTGAAAGTTTCTTCTAAGGTTTCACATAAATAACAATTACTTTTTTTGTAGCATTGGTTCCAATGTAAAACAATTAATAGATCGTCCGGATGGCACTTACTGCTTTCGAGAGCATTTAGACCGAGTGTATTATGTTTCCGAACGTATACTTAAGTTGTCAGAATGCTTTGGTCAGAAAAAACTTGTCTGCGTTGGCACTTGCTTTGGAAAATTCTCTAAAACAAATAAATTAAAACTTCACATCACTTCCTTATATTATCTAGCACCTTATGCTCAATACAAAGTATGGGTTAAACAGTCGTTTGAACAGCAATATCTTTATGGCAATCATATTCCTAAATCTGGCTTGGGACGAATTACGGAAAATTCTGCTCAATATCAAGGCGTCATTGTTTACAATATGAATGATTTACCTCTGGGCTTTGGTGTTCTAGCTAGATCAACAACTGATTGCAAAACAGCAGATCCATTGGCAACAGTGTGTTTTCATCAATCAGACATCGGCGAATATATAAGATCAGAAGATAGTTTGTTTTAGATACGAGTTTCCTTTTAATATAATTAGTTGTTAAAGTTAATCTTTACTGAAGTAAGCTTTGATCTTTTTTGATATATTTTTAATAAAAATATGAAATAGAAAACATGAGCTGCTTGCAAACACTGTGCAGCTGTAAACGCAAGGAAATCTAAATTGGCGACTAAGGGGTCATAAGTCAAAGTAAGTATATACTTTATAGGATGTTGGATCTTGAAGGAAGCCTCACAGTTTTTAGCGATAATTATTTAGATATCAAAATTAATTTATTAATAAATCAGATATGTTGGCAAAGGTTTTACCACCTACAAGAAAATAATAATTATCATCTGGTATATTTTCCAAGTAACAGGTCATAATAAACAATTTAAGGTATTTTCCATACTTTCTGGCTGAATGAGACATATTGGCATCATAGGTTTTAAAAACCACAAACACTTAACCTATTTTTTCATTACTTAATTCTTCTTAAAGTATTAACATAAAACGGTATTCTACCGTTAAAACCCTTAACATGGCATGTGCAAAATGGAACTCAAGGGAAATATATAAAGCGTTTTCTGATTTTGAAGTCAGAACGCAAAAAAATTAGCGAGTGACTAGTGTCAAAGGAGGGCCTTTTAGAGGAAATATAGATTTCAAAAATTTTTTCTTTCATACAAGGGTAGTAAATTCGTTTAAATATTTAATTATTTAAATTTTTAAAAAAAATTCTCTGATGAGATACTTGAGTGAAATTGCAATATAAATATGCAATTATCCCCCGCAGTAATACATTTCAAATATTTATGTTTGAATAAATGTTTTATGTTTTATTTATTAAAAAATAAATATTTTATGAGAATATCATGAAATATTTATTTGAAGGAATCAAGCTTTCAATCTATATATATAAAAGAGGATGTGTGTATGTATGTAAGAAATGGACTCGAAAACGGCTGGGCCGATTTTTATGAAATTATCAGAGAATCTTCAGAATATTCAGGCGGGTGACACTGTTAAGTCCGATTTTTGATTTTCGGTCTGTGGGCGGAGGGGCGTGGCAAAACCCACCAATGACATATACATATTTATTATTTTTTTTTTCTTTTTTATTTTATTTTTTAAAGCCATTGTTATGCTTTTCAAAACGAGATATCAATCTCTTAAATCGGTTATGTAGTTCCGAAGATATTTACAAAGAAAAAACTCACTAATATATAATAAAATATCAAAATTTTAAAACTTCCGAAATGTTGAATTCGCTTGAGTTATCTGGACTGCCACCACACCGCCTACAAGTGAAAGTTGGTGTACCAATTATTTTGCTTAGAAATATCTGCCAGCCACGACTTTGCAATGGGACACGTTTAGTAGTCAAAAAAGTCATGAAAAATGTGATTGAAGCAAAAATTTTAAAAGAAAAATATAAGGGCGATGTGTTGAAACCACGCATTCCTATGATTCCTCCAGATTTGCCGTTTGATTTTAAATGGCTTCAGTTCCCCATACCTGTTGCTTTTCAATGATCCCTGTTTTTTGCAGGTCAGTTATATGTATGTATCACGTTCACGTGCTTTGTTTTTCAATACCGCGAACCAAAATCAATCAAAAAATGTCGAAGAAATGACTTGCAAAGCAGTCACGGGCACGCTAGTATATTATAAATTGCTTATTTTCAAGAAGATTTAAAAACAAAATAATAGCAAAACTATCTTGGCTTTATTCATAAATACACCCAAACATTGTTTTATGTGAACTAAAATTTATGCGGTTATTTAAATTAATTGAGAACGAAGGACTTTATTTTCTAAACTAGCAGAATTTAAAAGAATTACTTGGAGAAGAGTCATTACCTGGCGACGATATTATTTTATTAACTATTGCAGATAATGGCGAAGAAAATTATTGCAAAAGTGGCTGTAAGGAAAATATTAAATCCCTTGCTACAAAAAAATATATTGGTAAAATCCTTAAGTGTGAGTGACTTACAAAATGAAATTTTAAATATGGATCCAGATATATAAAGAGCATTAAAGCTCCAACGTGAATAAAACGTTAACGAGACTGAGGTTTAAAAATATTATACGATTTTAGTATTTTTGTAAATGAAATAAAAATTGTATTGACCCTTTTATGCGGTGTTCTTAGACGGCAATTAAAATTTTAGTGTTGTTTTAAAATTGAGGAACGCGTCCATAGATTTTATATGACACCGGTGTATCGTTTTATTGGAATTTGGTTTATGCGGTTTCTTGCAGAACAGATCAGTCGTATAAGCCCAGGTTTGAGTCTAAATTGAAAAATTAATTTTTAAGAAAAAATTCAATATTATGCAACTATAAGTTCCTTTATTACAACCATTCAGCATTGAATACAACAATGTAACAATAACATATGTGCTGTGAAATTTTGACAACTTGTTGTTGTCAAATAAGAAGAAGCAGCATTTCATCCGTTGTTGTTTGTTGCATAGTAATTTTAAGTTGGTTTTGCAAAAGAAAATTATAAAAATTAGATTTAAAAAATTTAGAATAATTCATTTTAGTTTAAGAAGTTAGAAAAACACGTAGCTATGGAGCTACAATTAAATAAAGTGTTAAATTGCTGCTTTGTCATTTTTATTGTTTTGCAAACAAAGGCATTTGAAGGTGGGTGTAATAATTATTCCGGATGTTTGCAAAAACTATTAAGAGAATACAATTAATTGTCATAGATTTGTTTAAATAATATATTTTAAAGCAATATTCGTAAAACTTAAATGCTAGTGTAAAATTTTTGTATGTTTCGAATAAAGTTTTTCTAATTTAGTGACTCATATTAAAGAATAAAAAGGCAAATTTTTTTGTTTGCTTAAGTAAGTAATTACGATTTTTATGTTTTATTTATAGTATCCTGCAAGCGTTTACATGAAAAAATATATGATGATTTTTTTGGCGGCACTTGTTTTCGACGATTAAATGGTACCCATCAAACAGGCTGTTCTTGTAAGTTTTGCTCATACTTTCTCAACATTTATTATAATTTGTTTTATTCATTTGTATTTCAGCTGCTGAATCTGGTTCAGTAGGAGCCTTACATTATGTTTATGATAAAAATCAATTAGAATTTTTATTGAGATCTCCACCAGCTCCACCTTATGCTGCCATTCTAAATTCCGATTTTTTTAATCGTGAAAATATGATGCGTTTAAAGCATGAAGGTGCCGGCAATATCTCCGCTGTTATAGTTTTAAACATGTTCGATAAATTTACAAGTGATGGTGTCAGCTTCTCGCATGAACTTAAATGTCCTAATCAATATAGCGGCATCATTTTGTCTAATTCTCAAGAAACAGTGACTTGCTCGCAACAAAGAGCCGAAGATACCTGGAATCCATGGGGTTCGGGTCTATTACATGAGGATTTTCCGTTTCCCATAATAATCATACCCAATAATGAAACCGTGGTTAAATTAATTGAATGTACTAACAAATTCAATAGCTTCAATTATGAAAGTCAACATTTACGAAGCCTTTGCGCTGTAGAAATAAATAGCTTTATGAGTGCCGCCGTTAGCACAGAAGTTTGTTGGCGTCGTAGCAATTTTATTAATAATTTAGCTCAAACCCGTTATTGTGATCCTTTGAAGGGCAAAAATATTTATGCCACACTTTTCCCGCGTCCAATTGTTAATGAAAATGAAGTGAACGTTGTTAATCCAAAAGAGAAATTTATACTGGTCACAACTCGCATGGATACCACGGGAATGTTCGAAGGAGTATATGGTAAGTATATATTAGAATATTGTTTATATATTTATAAAAAGGATATAAATTTAATTTTTCAAAATAAGCAAATTATTGGTAATAGGCAATAACTCGTAACTTACAAGATTTTAATAATTTTTTTAAGCTTAACAGCTAACTAAAAATAGCTTAAAACATCCTATACGAAATCTAAACCAAAAGTAAATAGATTTAAATGCCCGTAAGACGCAATGTTGCATGCTTACGCATAGATCTACGTTCGGTAATGGTGCTGCATCTGTTACTATGGGCTCTTAATGTTCTCGGCATGAAAATTCAGTGTAATGTTCGATGGACTTTCAGGTGCCTTGGTTTTCTAAAGCGGTGTAAAAGATACTTTATTCCATTCGATCTCCGTACTATCTATACCACCTATATCCATCCAAAAATGGAATACTACTCTCATGTATGGGCCGGCGCTCCAAAGTCTATTCTGGAGTTGCTCGACCACGTACAGAAGAGGGCCAAGAGGCTCATTGGGGACAGTAGGGTATCCAACTCTATTGATTCTCTAGAGCATCAACGCAACGTGGGCTGTATTTCACTGTTCTATCGTTACTACAATGGTAAATGCTCCCCCGATACTCGCACGTTTTCGCGTTTAACTCGATTTTTCTTGAGAGCGCATACATTTGTGGTTGATTGGCCTACGCATTACAAGGACAATTCTTTTTTTATCAGGACAGTCCTCAGGCAGGAAAGACCTCCGGAGGGAGGTCTTTCAATCTGTGAAAGTTCAAATTGAATGCTTTATAAAACTATAACTATAACTTTGCCACCAATTTTACAATACAAAAAACTTTTGCAAAAATATAAAAGAAAGGCAATAAAGGTAAATAATAATAAACATGATATTTCGGAGGGCAATGGCTTACGTTGAAAGGCAATTTTGGAAATCAGAAATTGTGCTTGAACTATTCGGAAAACAGAGGATGGAAAGTTTATGTTCTCCCGCTACTTAAAAGATGGGAGTAAAAAAATTACAAAAAATCTATATTCACTTAGATATTGTGTATTCGTCTTTTTATAGTGGTTTTGAAATCCCTCCCCAAAAAGTCATTCTCAGAGCTTCAAAGTTCGTAATAAAATGTACAAAAAATAATCATATGCGATTCAGTAACTTTAAAAATGTGGGGTTTTTTGTTATTGCAAACATCGAATTTTAGCAAAGATTACTGCCTCAAGGATTTTCAGGCTCTGAAAAAAATCTTTGGTTGTTTTATTTATAACAAACAGAAATAAGTTAACAGAAAACTTTAAATATTGATTAATAAATTTTTCTAGCTTTTTATGCGTACTCCAGGCAAAAATTATTTTGAATTACACACGACAAATAAAATATTTATAAATATAAAACTTCTTTTTTTGCCTAATGGTATGTTCACAAATAACAGACACATATTTAGAGTTTACTTTCCAGAACCATTTAGATACAATCTCGTCTGTGAA
Organism: Trichopoda pennipes; assembly: GCA_030448955.1. Classification (NCBI taxonomy): domain Eukaryota; kingdom Metazoa; phylum Arthropoda; class Insecta; order Diptera; family Tachinidae; genus Trichopoda; species Trichopoda pennipes. Next base: position 30,187 of record JASKUP010000084.1, read on the forward strand.
TTTTTGTTTTCGCTTTATATAGAATATTCTTAAACTCATCTAATTATAGGTATGCTTTGAATGTAAATCCAAACATGCTGAATAAAAATCCTAAATTACAAATTACATATTAGGATTCATATCTGAGTTATAATAAAGAGTGCTTTAAATTGACACATAAATAAAGGTGACTTCTGACAACAGTACTTTTTCAAAGTACTTATTAAAGGTTTAAAAGGCGACTTTTTGTTATACAAATTTTTCTATTTTGATGAAATTTTTGGCATTGTTTAATATTTTTTTTTTTGGAGATTGTGTTCTCTGGTTTTATTGATGGCAATCGGTTCAGTATTTTGAAAGTTATATTTGGTTAAAATTTTCATTAAGCTACTGAGAAACAATATATAACGCATCCGCCATTGCACTGAAATTGCAATGGTTTCAGTTTTGCATGAAAATAGAGTATCGGATACACACAAACTGTTTGCTAAATATTATGTAAAACTGTATCGTCGGAAGACAAAATGGAGCTTTTTAAGGGTTTTTCCGTCACGACCTCGATATATTTTTTCATCAATACATGAATGTTAACACTAGGAATGAAACAGCAACTATTAGATTTTACCAATTCATAGGAAAGAAGTGACAATGAAATGAAAGCTTAAGGTGATGTGATCAACTTGTCATAGCCATGCTCACTTGAGTTAAATAGGTGATATTGCACAGTGAAACAGAAAAGAAATATTTTGTAAATAAATCAGCAATTTCCTTATGGCAATCAAGTCGACGAAATTCTTGAAGTATTTTTTACTAAACTAACCCATTTCTTCTTATGTGGACAGAGTATATTTCCATTGAATATAAAAAAAATTGATCCAGTACCTTAACAAAATTTATATGTTGGTATATATCATTAAATACAAGCATATATCATTAAATACGAAATATCAATATTTAATCGTATATTTAGTTTACTTGATTTAGAAGGCTCTGTCAAGGACTTCAAACTCATCTTTTAAACCTGATGCAAAATAAAAAAAAAAATAAAACTCTTACACGATGGCTTCCTTAGAATCTAATTAAGACTGTCCTATAAAGTCTGAGTACCTTTCAGCCGTTTAGAAATTGCTTATATTGATGACCTACTGTGCAGAGTATACTACCTGAGTATACTACCTGAAAGGAATATTGGGGAATGATGGTGTATTGATTTAGAAAAATGGATACCTTTCAGTTAGTGTCTAAATTCCCTTTAAGGAATGTTGCATCATTTGGAAATATTTTAATTTCTTTTTCTTATTGAACTGAAAATATCAATTTCAGACTGTCTAAAATTTGTTTATGAAGAACTTTAATTCCTTACTATTAGGTCATGATCTGTTTGTCTAAGTGAAAATTTATTATATTCTTCAGATTTCACTTTCAGTTCTATCTCTTTATCTAAATTAAAAATAAAAGGTTTTGCTGATAATGTTTTCTTCAAAAACAGTTGATTATGAGGACCTTTCTGTGAGGAGTTTTTACAAAAATTTGGAAAAGACTGGATTAACTGTAATGAACTAAAGAGGAGACTTTGTTGAAAAATAAATAATAGCTGATTGATTTTACCTCGACTACATACAAACAAAATCAAACATTCCTTTTTTAATTAAATAACATTTGTTCATCATTAGAATATGTTTCCATAAAAATCCCCTAACCAAGATAAAAATACAGAATTAAAATTTACCTGCTATTTTCAACCCCTTTTCTAAATACAGATAAACTAGAAGGTGTTTTTTGCCGGAAATAGCAATAGTTTTTCAAAAAGTTTAAATGGCTCATACCACGTTTTTAGACAATTTTATGTGAGAAACTCAAACAACAAAAATATGAACATTTATTTGTTTCCAAACAAAATCCGTTAACACAATCAACCACCAATAAAAAACGAGAATAAAATCGCCAACTGCAGCACGCAATATTCAAAGGATAATCAAATGAATGAGTGATAAATGAACTAAAAAATTGGCTGCCACAAGAAAATACGTAATGTATCAACAAAATAAACAACTGTTTGGAGAATAAAAAAATAAAAATAATAATAAACACAAAATTATATTTTGAATAATAAACTAATAAAACACTTACACACGTACACACATATACTCAGTTAGCCAGTCAGTCTGTAATGTACAGGTGAATAATACACCTACTATTGCTACAAGCCATTTTTTTGACACACGACATATACATAGACACATAGATACACAGTCAAATAAATACATGTTCCCTGTTTGAGCCATGTTTTATTTCAAAAAGTTAGACAAGTGCATTTTTATCGTTAACGTTTAAAATAAAACGACGGTTAGAAAAAATGAATAATCAACCAAGCGTAATAAACAACCACCGAAATTAGGAGTATATATTATAAGGCAATTGTTATTTTATAATAAGGTACGTAGTGGTTATTATTGTTATTGGTTACCTAGCCAACGTTAGGAAAACAACACTGAAAATATATACTATAGACATCCTTTGGAAAAATCCTTAAAATTAATTGTTCGCAAACGTTAAACCACGTAAGAATAGTGTCATTTTTATTGAAACAAATCTTAAAACGAAGAAACATTTTTGAAATCTTGTTAATTGTTGAAGAATTGTAGCAGTGGAGCTCTCATTATGACCACCAGACTGGCAGCGCCTAGAAATTTTGTTTTAACATCGACAACAGCAGCCGGAATAATAAATTCTCCTACTTTGAGTGTTGTGTCGCCAGCTACGGATACTATAACAACCGAATCAACGGTTTTGCCATGTGTCGTTAATGCTACAACCGATTCAGCGGCACTTGTGGTAACTAGGGACCCCTCGTCTTCTTGTCATGCAGCACAACATGAAGAGTATCAATATATTACAGCTGAAGCCTTACAAGATGTTATGACAACACACAAAGTGTTAGCCGGTGCAGAACAGCATCATCATCAACACCAGCAGCAACAATTACAACAGCAGACGAGTCATATGCACCAACATCAGCAGCAATTGCAGCAGCAGCAACAGCAGGAGGAAGTTGCCGTTATTAATGTTGTCGTTCCTATGGACAATAATGACGCTTCTAGTAATGAAGCTCAAGCTACCCTTAACACTTTGGCTGCCATTAAAGAAGGCGTAGTAGATTTAGTTCATCATGCTGAACAAGATGAAGGCTGTCCGCAATTTATTACCGTTACAGTATCCACACAGGATGCAGGACAAAATTTTCAAGTGCAATATGTAGATGCAGAACAATTGTATCAGGCCACAAATGCTACACAAACTCAGCTAACGTATCCCTTTTGTCCTGTCCAGGAATATCAAACAAACCAATCAACTTTTTACACAACAAATACGGGCAACTTTGATAATGACGGAACACATCTAGCTGGGAATACAACTCATAATGCTACCACATTGATGCCATATATAGTGCCCGTAGAGGAAGCCATGTTAATTAATACTTCCTCTGAGGATATACATAGTTCCCCGCAAACTCCCAACTCCTCCAACAATACCACGGTTGGAACACAGTGTTTAAACTCGGCCAATGAACATGAAATGGATGACAATTCCATAGAAACAGATCTTAATCAAATGGCTGGATCGAGTAAAATAGCAGCAGCTACAATTAAATGGTTGTCACAAAACTATGAGACCGCTGAAGGCGTAAGTTTGCCAAGATCCACACTTTACAGTCACTATATACAACACTGTAATGAATGTAAAATAGAGCCGGTAAATGCAGCTAGTTTTGGTAAGTTAATAAGATCTGTATTCTCGGGCTTACGTACTCGTCGTTTGGGTACTCGAGGCAATTCAAAATATCACTATTACGGCATACGAATAAAACTCGACTCTATGTTGAAACAGCAACAAAGTCAAGAAGAAACTTCCGCATTATCACACTCAAAACATTCTTCCTCTCAACAAAGCTCGATGGCAGCAAATCACAGTAATCAATCAGTAGCAGCACCAACAGCTGGCTCCTCTTTCAGTCACCAGCACAATAATAAATCGTCAAAGAAATTAATTTTTAAACCTGAATCATATGCCGCTTGTGCTCAATTTTTAGGAGATGGCGCTGGCGCTTTGCCGTCCTTTCCTATGTTAGAACTTGATCAAACATATCCGACGGGTATTAATATGCAAGATTTGGAACTGTTTCGCTTAAAATATCAGGAACATTGTGAAAAGTTTTTGGATGCCATCATTAATTTGGAGTTCAATACCATCGAATATTTGTGGCGTGAATTTTGGTCTACCGATCATCATGACTCTCTAAATAATTTATCCCATTCCAAATTACAATTACTATGCCTATCCTCATCCCTGCAAAAGTTTGTGCGCGACATTGATTATCAGTTCTTTCAAAATATGGTGGATGTTATAATACCTGATGTTCTCAGGTCTATTCCCAATGCCTTGACTCAAGCCATTAGAAGTTTTGCTAAAAATATGGAAGCATGGCTATGCGAGGCTATGTTAGGTTTACCCGATCAAATTGTTAAGATTAAAACCGCAACTATTTCAGCATTTTGTCAAACCTTACGGCGATATACCTCGCTCAATCATTTAGCTCAGGCGGCTAGAGCTGTACTGCAAAACACTGCTCAAATAACACAAATGTTGACTGATCTGAATCGTGTTGATTTTCGAAATGTACAAGAACAGGCTGCCTGGATGTGTCAGTGTGATTCGCAAATGGTGCAACGTTTGGAAAATGATTTTAAAGCTGCCCTGCAACAACAAAGCTCTTTAGAGCAATGGGCCTCATGGCTGCAATTAGTTGTGGATACAGCTCTCCAAGAATATCGTGGAAAATCCTGTTATCCGAAAGCAGCTCGTCAATTTTTGTTAAAGTGGAGTTTCTACAGTTCGATGGTCATAAGGGACTTAACACTAAGATCTGCTTCAAGTTTTGGCAGTTTTCATTTAATACGTCTACTATACGATGAATACATGTTCTATTTAATAGAACATAAGATAGCTGAAGCTCAAGAAAAGACCGCTATAGCGGTAATATGTGATCGTTTAGAAACAGATGTTGACTTTGAATTGGACTATCAATTGCAATTAATAGCGGCTGATGTGTCAAGTACTGAGCCCGCAACTAAACGTGTTAAAATGGAGTGAACAGCTAACAATTTTATAATCAACTTTAAGCAATTAAACGTAACAATTCCTAGCTGTCTTATTTTTTAATATAAGCGAATAATTTTTATTATTTTTATATTTTTTTATCAAAGTCAAATGAAATTTTAAGCCTGGTGGCCTTATGTGCAATATAAAGTGCCTTAAAAATTCTAAAGCTCAACAACATTTTATCTTAAAACTTTTTTTATTAATTGCTCAATTTATTGAAACATATTCTAGTCCCCCATTATTTTATAAGTATAAAATTAAATTATTAAAATATTTTTTTTATTTATTATTTAATAAACGAGCAACTATTTAAAATATGTGCATTATTTAATTGAATTTAAAATAACATGGCCTTAGTTGAGGAAATGGACTCTAGCAGAAATAATTGATTTAGTGGGGCATTGAATTTAAATCGTTAAATGTTTTCTATGCAAATTGACGTTTTTGCTTTTGTCTTGCTTTTACTATTCGCACAGCTGTTGGATGTTAAATATGGATGTTAAATTTGGCGCCTAAAAATAGTCAGTGTGTAGTTTTTGGTCAATATTAAATCATTTGATTTATAATTTTGTAAATATAATGAAAGCGACAGGTTTTCAAAGTTTCCGAATCGTTGCGATTCGACCTAATACGTGTTTTGTTTATTAATTTGGTTTGTTGTTGTTGTTCTGATGCAACGTTCAAAATTACCTGCCTGCTCTTGTGCTATTACGAACAATGAATATTTTTTACTTTTTATTTGATTTAACTATATTAACTACTAATATTTAAAGTATACGTAATAAAAATTATTTATAATTTATTTTTTATGGTGGCGAATATAATACCGCTAGATTTGGTACTTTTACCACTGTGCAATAGCTGTTTTTTTCAACCTGATAGTTTTGCACGAAGCTTAAAGGCGATTTCGTAAATTAAAGAGAGATACTAATTTCTTCTCTTCCGTTTTGTGGCACGTGTTTTCTAAATTAGTTGATACCCTCAAAGCAGTTCCGAAACTGACTTTACTTTTGTATGCTAAAATTTATATTATATTACAAACATTTCTTATTTAAATTACGTCTGTTGTTAATGACATTACTACTGCTTTACATATTTCTAAACGAAATTTTGGTTAAATTTTCAGACGAAATATCCTGAAAGGCTAAAACCTGCCGTAAGGAAGGTACCTCAGTACAATGTAATCAATAATTATTCTGTATTAGTCTTAAATTCTAAATTCTCTAAGTTTTATGTCGGTTATAAAACAAACAACATTTTGTACATGGAGCCCAAAAAAACCACAAACAGTCCTCGAAAAACCATTAGAAAATGACCGTATGTTGTGGTTTGTGACCTTTGTTTTTTTTTTTAAATGTGCAAGCGAACATCTTCACCTTTAATTCTATGCGCTACCAAACCATTACAATCAATCTTGTGTGGTCACAATTGGCTCACAATGGTGAGATCAGTGACCTTTGGTTTCAGCAAGACGGCGCCACAAGCCGGTCGAGTAGTTTCTCGATTTGGCGTAGTCAATTGGCCGCCTCGTTCTTGTGATTTAACGCCGCCACAATAAACTGACGCTCTAAAAGATAAAATTCGGCGCTGCATTCACGAGATAAGGGAAGAAAAAGGTGATTCAAATTCTTGTGAAAAGATCGCACGTCCGCCGACGTGCTAGAGGTTCATTGTTAATTCCCATATTTGTACTTTACATTGATATAAATAAACCTGAAGTTCTCAAAAAAGGGCGTATTAAAAGCCAATTTACTTTTTAACCTCAAATTTGTCCACTAGTTATTTTCTTTAATTTTATAATCATTTTTTTTAGACATTTTTCCAAAAAATTATTTTGTGCAAAAAAGCATGTGACAACTGTCTGACTGAACTTGCAACTAATTCATTGTCCCTTGTTGCTCAAAAATGTTTATTTTATTTCTTAAGGTTGTAGTAGTACATACATTGAGTTTTTAGGAAAAAAAAATCTTGATAAATAATTAAATTTTTTGGAATCATTTTTTAATTTAATCTACGTTAATATGTGCTAGATCCTTTAATAAATATTTTGTGATATTCTTATAAAATATTTATTATTTAAAACAAAAATATATATATTCGAAATGTATTAATGCGGGGGAAAGCATATCCATATGGCCATTTCACTACTGCTTATATATGTAGCTTAACAGTGGTTGAATTTACTATACAAAATTTACAAAATGGAGTAAAATCCACTGATGAGGTATATTATTTCTAATCGCAAATAATTTCATGCTTTCTCACAAAATATGCACCAGAGATAAGTCATTAAAATATAAATAGTAAATTATAATTATAAAAAACAAAACAAATAAAAATATTATTAATGATAAATAAATATTATTTTTTCAGGTGTTGGAGCAAAAGACTCCTTAACTGGTTACACCATACTTATAAGCGTTGCTCATACTCTTTCCCGCCTGCTAACCGATAAAGATCAACTTAAAGATACTAATTTAAATGTGCTTTTTGTAATCTTCAATGGTGAATCCTATGACTACATTGGTTCACAGAGATTCGTTTACGATTTGGAAAATAAAGAATTTCCCACAGTCTCAACATGCACCACACCCATTACAATTGATAATATTGAATTTATTTTGGATTTGGGAACATTCGATGAAATATCAAATATTAAAATGCACACTCTCAGTGATTTTCCTCAGGCCAAAATGATGTTACAAAAATTGCAACACTATGCTAACACTTCGAAATATGATTTTAATATAAATTTTGAAAGTTCTGTAGGTTATCAAATGCCACCAACATCGGCACAATCATTTTTGAGAAAAAATTTATCACATCCAGCAGCCATATTAAATGCACCACCCACCAATCGTTTTTATCATTCAGTATATGATGATGGTATAAATTTAAAATACAATTACATCAATACTTCACTGGACTATACAAAGTTAATGGGCCGAGAGGATGCTTTGAAATATTTCAAAGCAGATGATATACAAATGAAGATACGTAATGTATCAGCGGTTATTGCCATGTCCTTGTATCAAACTTTAACGGGGAAGGAATATAGCGACGATCAATTTCCTAGTCCGGTTTTAATAGATGAAATATTGTATTGTTTTATTAAATCACAAAACTGTTCATTATTTTTTGCGGCCTCCAAGCCAAACAGTTTTAAAAAGTTATCGCTAATAGCACCAAATCGGTAAGGATTTTTTTGTTCTGTATTTAACCTAATTTTTTATATATTTTTTTGAAATTTAAAGTTACATCAGTGTCGAACGTGATCCCCAGGAAGCCACCGTATGGACTTATCGCATTCTGGGTTATTTAATTTCACAAAAACTTCCTAATGTTTCACAAGAGAATTGCCTGTATTTGCCTCGTTATTGGTTTGCAGGCTTTAATTCTCAGGGAGAATGTCGCGTAACCACACAAAATTATTCTTTAGCTTTTAGTCCAGCATTTACTATACAAGGTAGGTACAGAACTACATAAATATTGGGGTGATCGATTATTCAATATATTTCTTTAAAAAACCGGGTTTCAAATACTTTAAATTTTCGAAAGAGTTTTTAAAATGGGTTTGAGAAAAAAAACTTTAATTATTGTATTGTAGAATTAATAATTTGTTTGCAACAATTCTGATGAAAACTTACAATATTCGAAAACCAATCGGAAAAACCGGTCTATTTACTGAATTCGAAAAATTAACATAAAAAACTATGATACATATATACACATATACAGAGCAAGCTCGATTACCGCGACGGTCCGGTTATCGCTACGGCTTAATTTTTATCTGATTTTTATGTTTTTTAAGTTGATTACAATATCTATAACCAATATAGGGAAATCCAAGTCTTTGGAAAAGTTAAACATATTTAAAAGCCAAGGGTTTTTCAAAAAAGAGATTTTAAAAAGTTTAAAATTCATTTTGCGTGAGTTACAAGTTACGTAAAACAGAAAGTGGCCCTGGCAAAGGTTGCACCTAAAAGAAACCACCTGAGTACTCAAAAATATAAAAAATGCTTTTTAAGTGTATAAACAAAGAGAAACAATGTTCCGATATCATTAGCTATATTTTAAGTAAATTGTTCATAAGTAAAAATAATTTATGTGGAGAGTAATGAGGAACAAATGGAATTTTAAAATATGGAACGTAGGATTTATACGATAGTAGCTTGAAGAAAACAAAATTATAAAGGAGGATTGTATAGCATCGATAAACATATGCATGTAGTGAATGTTCTATTATCGCGAATATTCATTTTCGCGACAAGTCTGGTTTTTCATTAGCCGCGAAAATCGCGCTTGTACTGTATTTATGTTTTATTTTAAATATATTAGAAAATTGTTTTTATATCAATATATTTTTCTTTTGCAGATTACAATTGGTCTTCAGGTGAATATTCCACCTGGTCTGAATCTACTTGGAGTTCGTTAAGTTCACGTATGTTTTTACGTCCATCACGCATACATGAAATTCTAACGTTAACAATTGGCTTTATGGTGTTTATCTTATCGATTTGTTTGGTTTATGTTATAAGTACACGAGCGGAAATTTTATTTGAAGATCCTGGACCGAATACTAGTACTGATGCGTAAGATTTATAAGAACTTAATTTATTATTTTTGTAAATTATATATATTTTGCTTGGTTTAAAATCACCGCTACAACGTAATCATGTTTATTTAAAGCTAATTTTTGAAAGCTAGTGCAGCAAAAAGAGGCTTTTTATAAATAATTTCATTTTTATTCTTTTTAAACATTTTCCACTGCAGTGTTTCAAAAATATTAACCCAGAACTAAATGCATTAGAATAGTTTATTATAAATGCTTGCCTTAATTAAGTAGAGTTATATAAAAGTGCTTTTCGGATTATTTGAAACTACAGATTTTTGTTGCTGTTTGCTATAAAACGATTCTTTATAAAAAAAAAACCCCAATTAGCAACTGTGTTTTATGTATTTGTAAACAAATCACTTAAATATGAGCTGCTATTGTTGCTAATTACTACTGGAACATGTTCACGTACTAGAAAAACTAACAAAGAACAAGCGAAAAAAGGGCATTAAATTGTGAGGGAGAAGTTTAGTCAAACAGCTGCCACATGCTCTTGTTCAAAAAATAATTTTTTTGAAAAATGTCCAAAAAAATTATAAAATTAGAGAAATTTGATGTTAGAATGTAAATTGTCTTAAAACACACACTTTTTGTTGACAACTTTATTGTTACCAATGTAAAGAAGAAATATGGGAATTAATAACGGAATATGATATCGAGCAAATGTCCACCTCTAGCGGCAGACGCAAAATAGTAAAGCACATTTTGCAGCAAAGGTTCGCTTCTCTCGTCAATATGGCTTCGAATTTCATTTTTTAAATTGTCAGTTGTTTGTGGGTTCACGTCAACCCGGTCTTTCAAATGTCTCCAGAGAAAAGAATCCAGGGGCGATAAATCACAAAAACGAGGCGGACAATTGATATCCACAAATCGAAAAATTGTACGGGCCGATAATGCCCATATTTTGGTTGATTCATAAATGTTCGACGCAAACAATGGTCAGTCGACTTTAATTCTCTGCGCAAAATGTTGTGCAAAGTAGTGTTGCTCTATTTTTTCGAAAATCGAGAAATTGATGGTCCAAGCTCATTCTCAACATTTTACTGTATAGTGGCTATGTTGTCATCACTGTCTTAGTCTATTGTCAGCAACAATACCGTAAGCCTGGAATTTAGCGATTAAATCACATAATACAGCGGTCTCAGAAGTAGCCTGATTACGAGAAAAAGCAAAGCGATATACTGATATGTTTACGATTTGAAAGTAATTTTTCACAATTGAAATTCTTTGCTCAAGAGTAAGTTTAAAGTTTCCCACAGTTTTACTAAATAAATGTCAAAAGATGACAACTCAGTTCTTGGCATTTATTCATTTGACAGACAACATTTTTTTCCACAATTTGCCCTTGTTAACTGCAAGATTGCAAAGAGAAAATTTTCCAATTTTATTTGATATAACTTGAATTTTCAATTCAATAGCTTAGGGGATAATTTTGACTTAACAAGTTTTTTTTTAAATCAAACAGCCGATTATTCGCAACGATTTAATAGGGTCTTTTTAAAACCACAACTTATTCTTGTTTATGAATATTTTCGTTAATTGTTAAAGAATTAAAAGAAAACGTTAAGTTTGCAAAGGTACACACCCGACGTTTTACTATACTATTTATAGTCCTGTAAAACAAAAAAATTTCTCATTAGAATAACTTTTTAATTATTTTGAAAATACAAAATTGCAAATTTATTGGTAATGATAGCGCTGGTAGAATATAATGTTCAGTTATTATTTTTTTTTTCTATTTTAAAATAATTTTTTAAAAATTTTTTAGGTTAACACCACCTACAGCTTGTTAATGCCCGAAAATACACAATGTACACTGCACTACAACAACTACTACTAAGTAAAATATTAATCTTAATTTTAAAGCAATATATTTAAATTTTAAGCAAGAGGTTTCTTTTCTTTAAAAAATACAAAGAGTTTTTTTTTCTTAACTTTACAAAAAATAATTAATTTATATTCGTTTCAGCCACATATTTTTTTGCAAATAAACCAATTTTTTTTTATACTTTTTCTTAAATTTATGAATTCGCCTTAAAATGAAAGAAAATGAAATTTCTTTTAGAAAATTTTGTACTGAATATTTTTCATATTTTTTATGATAATTGCTATGATTTTATTTTATAATTTTACTAAAAAGCACTGAAAAAAAAAACATTTCAGTTTTTATTATTTTACACACATGCAATCCAAACCAATTGATATTTTTTTATATTTTTTTACATATCTTTTATTATTTTGTTTTTATCCTAAAAATTATTCAATCGAAATTTTTAAATCACTTACTTGTTCTAGATAGATAACATTAGTGTAAACTATTTAGTTTAAAGAGACAGTTAGGTATAACCTAGCAGATTTACGTGATCTGCTGATAAACACACAAATACCATCCATCGCTTTATTGATATTTTATTTTTTATCCTTAAATTTTTGTTTCCTTTGACCCTCTAGGGGCCACAAAATAGTATAAAAATTTTTGCAAAATAGAAACGGCAAATGGTTTCATTACTTACAACATCAATCTTTTTTATAGAATATAACAAATGTAACAAGTTTTTGTTCTCTGTCATGTCAAAGTTTTTTATGGAAAGATATTTTGGATGAGCAATTAAATATAAATTATTTTATTGTGCTGGAATGTTATAAAATAAATTATTATATAAAATAGAGAATATTAGAGAGCCCTTTAAAATTTTTTTCTTTGTGACTTTTTTATGAAAAAGTTCTAATTAAAAGTGAAAAAAAAATGATTCAACAACGTTATGTTGCTAAATATAAAAACTCGTCGAAAAAAATTCTGCACAAAATTTGCCTTTGAGCATCGACTAACAACATTATTTTAATGCCATACTTGGCTGGTTTCTGAGGCATGTAAATGATAAATTTGCAGCGGCCTTTAAACGGCAGTAACATTTCATCGAAGCAGAGATATGGTCCGAGCGTATATTGAGATTGGCTGTTAGAGATGAATTTGTTAAAGAAATTTGAAATTGGAGCAAGTGAATCTTCTTTCAGACGTTCCGCTCTAGTGGTTGAATCATTAAATCTGAGGCAGTTTATCAAACAAGAAAAATGCAAGTTGGACATCCGACAGCGGAATATTTCACGGCCAGTACCATCGGTTGCAAATATTGTTCAAAGATCTGCGTCATTACATTTAAAAACTGAAGTGTAGTACAGTAGACCAATGAACGCTTTCATTTCCGTTTCATATGTGTCCATAAGTTCTACCTTTGTATTACTTTTGAACTGTGCTCCGTAGCTACTGAGTTTTTGGTTAGTGTGTTGTACTAAACTTTTCAACACGGATATGTCGAAAAGTTTGGACCAAAGCTGACAATATCCTTCAAAGTTAGAAATGTGAAGACAACCTAGTAATTTGATCATATTGTGGGATGCCATTCTGGATGTTCTTGGACGCTCCATATAAATAATTTCTTACCGATATAATATTCCACTGTTGGGTTCTGTTACAATTCATTAGGAGTAAGTTGTCGTTCAGAGATGGACGTGCATTGTTCTTGATCTTCTTAAACATTTGAAATTTCGTCGTCATCTAAAAGCTTAGTCTCTGGCTAAAAGTTGGGATCGTTGGAATCATCATCCACGTCGCTGAACTCATGCTCGCTCATTTCCTCTAACCATTGTTCTATCTGTTCATCGCGGCTTTTGAAAGTTCCATATGACGTTCTCTTGTAACATTGAGGGTTTTGAGATATATTTAAATGCTCCATGATAACAAAGCTAAAAAATTAGCTTGTCATGTTATTTAGCAGACACTAACAAAACATAAAAATATTAATGTGGTTGCTTCTAAGACACCTACCTTAATGATAAAGTGGTTGACTTGTAGACACTTTTTCGCTCACACTGACATGTGCGATCTATTTAAACACACTAACGTACGCATTAGTACACAATACGAAGGTACAGAAAAGCACCTTCTTATATTTGTTGGTGTCTGTTAGACTACCACTTCAGTGGCAGAGATTTAAGTTAACTTCGTTTTAAAAAAACACTTTAAGTTAACACTAATTTAGAGGTGGATATTTTAATTTCGATTGAATAGTTTTTAATGAAACTGTAGTTGTAAAAAAAACAAAAAAGACATTTTTTTCTACTAAAATTTAATTTTATAAATAAGAAAATATATAAAATAAAAAAAAATTAAATGAATAAATATTTTTATCATAAAGTGTATTATAGTAAATTAACCCATTTAAAATAAAATTATTTAGTTTATATGACAAAGAAATATGCATACATACATATAGAAAGAGTAAGTAATAGAATGAAATTGTTAATTTTAGAAACTTTGCAAAATGGTATTAGCAATTACAAAAACAACCAGATTTGTTTTATATTCTAAAATAAAATATATACATACATATAATGTTTTCTTGCTTGTTGTAAAATTGCTGTTACCTGCTTTGTAAAATCTGTAAAATGTAGCAGTTGATACATGGATGACACATTTCTAATATACTAACCTCCAACTATTAACATGTAAATAAAAGACAGACACTATTTAATAAGTAATTTGAATTGCAAACCATTGTTTATAAAAACAAATGCAAAACATTAAGATTTTTGATTTAAATCTTTTCAAACATCGATATTATAAATCGTGACGTATGCATGTGTTTAACACAGTTAACAAAGACATAATCATTTTATTCTTTAATAGTTTTTATTTTTTCTTCATTAAAACTAAAATAATTCCACTTAATTAGGTACTGACTAAGTGGAATTATTTTACGACAATCAATCCCTGCTGGAATTTGGTTGGAACCACGCATAAGATGCTAATACAGTCTGTATTGCCTTGTTGCTGCACCTCGATTTGCAAATATCGAAAACATCTTCGACAGTACAAAATTTTCTAATTCTGTTACTCGACATGATATGCATTGACTTATTGCTTTAGTGTTGCAAAAAACCCAAAATAAATATATTTTACTGTAAAACACTGTTAAAAAGTAACCAAAAATCATATGTTGGCACAAAGTAGAGAAAAATGAGAAACTAAAAACCAAAATTAGAAAATTTAAATTAAAAAAAATGGACCCCGTTTTATTTTTGTGTTCTTCTACTTTTTGTGTTCCTCCTTTTCTTAGATAATTTTTTTTAAAGAATTATTTTTTTGGATTAGCATATACGAAGTACGTAGTAAACTTACTAATCAAAGCCTACTAGTGCTACTAATGGGCCAGAAGCGTTCAGTTTAACAATTAGTTGCTCCCAGAGTGGATTTTTTTACTTTTACTTGCGAAGAGTTTGTCAGCAAGTTTTTTGCTAAATCTATTCCCAAATATCTCCTTTTGAGTGAAATTTGTTATTGTATTGTTGGTTTAAAAAACTAAAAATATTAATTTTATTCATCACACAAAAAAATTCAACTTACATTTTCTTTTTTTTATAATCTTTGCTCAGAAAAACGTTACTTCTAACGTACGTTGGCGTGCGAGTAAAAATTTGCATCGTTACGTTCCAACAATCGCACGCTATCGAACAACATTAATAGATATTTTGATACCGGTTATTCGATAACGGATCAAAGGATCCCATAAGCAAAAAAAATCGCACGTTCGAGTAAGAATTCGCTCGTATAGGAATGGCAGAATTAGTCCCCAGCAGCCATATGTAATAAAAGTGTCAGAACCTATGAAATCTTTAACGACACTATCGCTACTTACGCACGTACAACACTTAACACTATGCGAGAAATTTGATCAGATAGTCTGCCGATTCTTATTTACTTTCGTCCAGGACATATATGTAGTATCCAACTTATACAGAAACGTTTTACATGAAATTAGCTGCATAAAATTTTTGATTATTGACAACTGAGTGGTAAAAGATTGCAATCAATTTAAGTGTAAACAAACGATGGCGTGTAAATTATTCCAAATTTTGTAAATATTTAAGGCATTTACACAATTTAGATTTTCTGATCTCAGCTTGAAAGCAATGCAATAAAAATGGTTAATTCTATTCTCATATTAATCGATTAAAATCACTTCAATTTAATACAACGAAATGCGTATACGATACAAGTATCAAAAATTCCCTTAAAAACTTAAACCATGCCATGCCAAAGCTGAAAAAAGTGCATTCATTTGCACCAAAACCTTTTCCGGTCTTGTCAAAATTGCAATATTTTGTGATTGAAATCAATTCGATTGTAGTCAATTTTTTTAAATCATTCAACTTTATTCGAATTCCCTGAAGTCGCAATTATAGAGAGAAGTTTAGAAAACTTTAAAATAAAAAGTAACATTTCAAACATTTTTTTAAACGCTGCAAAAAGTCTCCGTATAAAATTTGCGCTACAGAAAATCATAAGTTGAAAGTGTAATCTAATTTCTGAGAAAAAAAATGTTGGCGGTTTCTTCAGGTTCTTTTCGAGAACTTTGAGAGGAATTTCAAAGTGTATTTTCGAATGCCCGAATAATTGACTGACAGTGTCAGATTATTTTTGACATCAGACTTTTCGACAAAGAATGTTAAGTGGGCGGTGAAGAGGCGCTCTTTTTTTGATTTTATTTTACATTAAAGTCTTATTTATACGAGCTACATTTTTTTTTGTATAATAATTTTAATTTTAAAAACGCCGATGATTTTTCAGTTGTTGAATATTTTTATGAAACTTAATTCAAACATTTTTATTTACCACACTTTTATTATAATACAAGGGTAAAAACTTGTTATAATCCCATTTCCCTTCTGCAATCCTCAATAAGTATATCGCACCCTAAATAAAAAAGGGTCACAACTCAAAATTTTCCAAAACTGATTTTTTTTCATAAAATAATTCAGAGAACACATCTCTAACTAACTGCAAAAATTTCTTTGACATCATTATCTTCTTTAACTGGAAAAATACAGCTACGTCCATTTTTATGTTAAGTGAGTTGCTTTTGCACGATGAACTAAAAAGAATTATTTTGAGTTGCGAAAATTTTAGTATTTTGAGTTGTGAGCCTTTTGTATTTAGGGTGCGATATGATAAAATATTTTTGGTGTTAAATAGAATTTAGCGGCAATTCTCCAACAACCCTACTGTAAGACGATTGTTCATTGTTCGTTCACAGCCATATGCCTAAATATAAAGATACACGAAACAAGTGGATGTAGTTAATTCAACAATTACCATTTAAAATAAAAACTAAAATAAAAACTATGAGAAAAGAAACTTTTTTAATTTTAAAATAACATTTAGTGATTATACACCAAAATCAAATATTTTACAAATATATCATACTCATAATGAATAATAAAAATTAATACAATAAACTTGATTTAAACAAAAAAAAAATTATTTGACAACCAACAATAAATGATACACAGAGAAAAAAACAATAAATAAGTGTGTAATTATAGAAATGTGTATGTATTTATTAAATATTTAACTTTTTTTATAAATTAAACAAATAATTAAACTGTAACAATAATTAAGGAAAGACAAATAAAAAAAGAAAAAATTATACGTAAACTCTTAAACAAATATTTGACTTTTTTCTTTAATTTAAATTAATTTAATTTATCCAGACATTGCACTCATTTTTACTTAATATTTTAAGTCAACGGATACCGCGTGTGCAACAACTTAAGCAAATCATTAAGTTCAATTGTTCTGCATGCCAACAAGGTCTAAATAATATTGTTTTTTTTTTTGTTCAGAGATTTAACCGGAGAAGAAAACGTTTTTGTTGTTGAAGCTTTTAGGAACAGCCAAATGAAATTACTGCCAAATAATTATTAGCTTTTTCTTTATTTGTATCCGGAATTGCTTCAATAAAATTATATCTTAATGTTATCAAGACTGCCGCTATTCCATTCAAATGTATTATGTGTTTTCTTCGGTTTCGATATAGAAATTTCTGAGGAAGATGGCAATTACCGAAACCGGTTTCTTCACAAACCAAATTTGACGAGGGTCGACGTAAAACCATACCCAAATAAAAATAAATTAAACCCCCCGTCGGAAAATGTACGCACATAATCTGGGGATCTTATTTTAAAGCCAAAAAGCAAAACAAGGAGAATGTGTGAGATATTCATTTTAATTTCCTGGAAGATTTTTTAAAAACTAATATTAAGGAATATAGACGCAAGTTGTATTTTGTTAATAAGTTTTATTGAGACAACGACTTTAACATCTCAACACTGATAGTGAAGAACTAACTGATTGCTTTTCGACTGCCCTAAGGTCATAAAAACACATGCACAAAGTCCAAATATATATATATATATATATATATATAAGTACGTAATCGAGAACTTATGTGACGAACTTGACAACGTATGCAAGACAGATTGTGCAGTAATAGAAACCAGCTTGAAGTCGCATTACAGGAGTACTGAAGTGAAATCTATTCCAAGAAGATTAAAAACTGTAAAAAATCAAAGAGGATATGTAACCAAATATTATTAATGCATAAACAATCGTATTTAAAGACTGCCCGACTTTTTTGTCACAGATTAAATATTTTAATGAATATTTATTTAAAAGCTGCTGAACTTTTCTGTAATTAGTTACCGATTTTCGATTTAAGCCACTATACACTGAAATATGACGAATGACTAGGACATCTGCAGGTAACGCTTAAAACGGTGTATAAAGGCTCATGCTCTTGTGGGGAAAAGAAAGCAGTCTTAATTGTGAACGTCATCAAGTGAAGAAAGACACTAAACTTGATACAGCAGATTACATCCGTTAAAGTAGCAATGTTGCCATCGGATATTTTTTGGGTATAAGCGTGAATAGTAATTAAACGTCTAAATAAATCGGATAATTTTATTTAAAAGTTGTGCATAATTATTTTGCAATAAAAGATTTCAATAAACTTAACGTTTATTAAAGGAATAAACGTAATATAATTTAAATTTGCCTTTTTGCTACATAATTTCCATCTAATTCTTCTCAAGTTCTATTTTCTGGTAGACGCTTTGCAACGATACTCAACATTTGCCTTGTGCTTTTTTGCACTTTCCAACACTTTGCAAACAATTTTTGTTTATTTCTATCTATATTCTTAAAGAAAATTTAGTGTTTGTGAATAATGACGCTATTTAAGGAAAGAAAATTAAGATTTAACAAAAAATAATGCAAAAATTTACAGAAAGAGTTCATAGCGAAAGCAAAAATCCGGAAATAGTTTGGATTAAACGTACCGATATTGATGAAGCAGACAAAAAATTAGACAAAACGGAAACGGAAGCCGTGGAATGCAATGAAATGCCCATTGTTTATAGTAAACAATATGGAGTACATTTCGCCAAATTGGAAAAATTGCATCCATTTGATGCTCATAAAGGAACAAATATAGCAAAGGTAAAAATTTTATGTGCTTTTAAATCAATTTATATGCTGGTATTGATATATTTCATGATTTTCTTAAAGATTTTATTGGAATACCAAATTATCAAGGGTAAATTTTATGAACCCACGGAAATATTGCAGGAAGAATTATTAAAGGTGCATACGCCCAAGTATTTGAATAGTTTAAAATGCAGTTTAAATGTAGCCAAAATAGCCGAAATACCTATTTTATTATTTGTACCCAATTGTTGGGTACAGCGTGGCTATTTAAAACCCATGCGTTTCCAAACAGCCGGCTCAATAATGGCGGGCAAATTAGCTTTGCAACATGGTTGGGCTATTAATTTAGGCGGTGGCTTTCATCATTGTTGTTCCTATAAAGGTGAAGGCTTTTGCCCTTATGCCGATATTACTTTATTAATACAACGTATATTTGCGGAGGAACGTTATGTAAAGAATATTATGATTGTGGACTTGGATGCCCATCAGGGTAATGGCCATGAAAAAGATTTTATGAATAATGCTTTTGTCTATATCATGGATATGTATAATTTTCGTATTTACCCTAAAGATCATGAGGCTAAATTGGCCATACGTTATGCTGTGGAATTGCTGCCAAGAACAAAAAATCAGGACTATTTAAGAAAGTTAAGAAAGTAAGAGATTTGATCAAATAAATTTATACTTTTTATGATAAAATAAAAGTTTTTTAAGAGGTCTAAATTATGCTCTGGAAGAATTTCATCCCCAATTGGTGGTTTATAATGCTGGTACCGATATTTTAGAAGGAGATCCTTTGGGCTATCTTTCAATTACACCAGAGGTATTTTATTAGCTAACTTTTTTAATAACTTTTGATGAGGGTTCGAAAATTTATTTTCCAAGTTTTGATTCTAAATCCTGGAAATCTTATATAGTTAAAGTAAAATTAAAATAGTGGTTTTCTATTTTTAGGGCGTGATTGAACGTGACGAATTTGTTTTCGCTACTTGCCGAAACCGTAAAATACCTGTTGTTATGCTTTTAAGTGGTGGCTACCTTAAATCGTCGGCTAAAGTTATTGCCGATTCCATTTTAAATTTAAAACAAAAAGGTTTGTTGCACTAAAAATTTTCAAGTATTTCTTAAGGCTGACTTTGTTTGAAATCAATTATTTAATGTGTACATGCGTACCTAAAGTGAAAATTGTATACCTAAAAGTGTTTGTTGAAATGTTTAAAACTAAAAGTATATTTTATATATATTTTTATTAATATTAAAAATGACCAGAGACTCTATCTTAAAAAAATGATTATATATTACACAAATATGTTTTTTCATAAAATTAAAGAAACAGAAATTCTTATTAAAATTGTTGTGTGCAAATAAAATGTTTGAAATTATTTTCTAAATTAAAAATGACTATTTTTGTTGTGTATACATTCCCTATGAAGTAAGAGGGGAAATGCTATATTAATATATTTTCAACTTGACTCGAAATATTGAAGTTTATATATAAAAATCTACTATTTGGGCATTGTACTACCACCACCTAGGCTATTGATAACGTTCCGTTTATTTTATTAGATCTTATGGAATGCCCACTGAACCATAGCAAGCAAAAAGTTATTTTTTTTCAGTTTCTTATGAGCTTTTTGCTTTAAACTTACGAAAGACAAAGAAAGAAAGCATTCAATGGATTTCCCCCCAGCGGTATACAGCATGTGGTAAATGAATCCTGATGGCTGTCTGGGCAGTTCAACTTGGCTACAAACGTTCTCTAAACAGGAGTAATAAGACATAAGTGGAATAACGTTTAGTTTTTTATTTTTTTAAGGTGATATACTTTTTTCCACTTATATATCCGATATATCGAAGACTAATATGTTTTTTTTTTGTTTTATACCATCCCTCATGGTCGAGAGAACCCAGGAGTCCTATAGGTTTAGGGAGGCCAATATAAAGTATGGACGGCCAGTGTTGTGTTTATTTTTCCATGTTGATATTACTTGTTTGTTTGTTTGTTTGCCTGGATAGAGGAGATAGGGGCATGCTTTCATATGCATGGAAGATTACAGACTACAGCGATTGCTATAATTAACCTAAATTGTCTGCAGAATAACAGTTGTAACAAAAAACCATATTCTTTCAAAACAAAAAATCCGCTGTATTAAAAATTTTATTTTTAATTTTTATTATTATAGTCAAATTGATAAAAAAAATATTGCGTCATCTTTAGACACATTTGTACAACGTCTATAAAGATGAGGATGAGGTCAATAAGTGCATGACTTTTTTTTAATTTCCCACCTCTTAATTGAAAAGGCAATACTGCTTTTATCAACAGGCGGTGGATAATAGACAATATGAATAAGTTTTTGCACCGTTTTGTAACCGTCGATAAAATTTAATCCATCACAACACCCCGGAACCAACCAGTACGAAATTTAGTTTTGATATGTGCGTAAATTTTAGTTTTTTTTCCTTTTCTCCTCAATACGCGAGGTATATTGCTATAAATGGCTGGTAAACACAAGCTAAATGACAGCTGCTTTAAATTTAGGCAGGAGTCAACTGGCAATTGCCTGTTGACATGACCAGTACTGGCAATTCAATTAAGGAGCGGAAAATTAAAAAATCACGGACTTCGTATTGATAATTCTTTCAGAAATCTTATTTGTTTATACATAATTAATAATACATTCCCAAAGATACTAAAAAGACGAAATAATACCACATTTTTAATACTTTATAGCTTCTATGGCATCAAATAAAAACTTAAAAACCAATATCATCGTGCACTTTAAGGATTAAACTTTTGTTGAATTTTTAAAATTTTTCTTTTATTCTATTATTTTAATTCTTTTTATTTTATTTTTGATATTCGTTTTTGAAGTTGTTTGTGTGTATTACAAAGAAGGATATGAAGTTCTTTTAAAATTTCTGAACAACTAATTGCATACAACGCAAGTAATAAAAATTATCCTGAAAATTCAAGCCGTGATAACTAACAAAAATTACATGCAACTCATCAGTAATTAGCTTAAATGAGGATATACCAAAACCCGAAGCAATTGTTTTTTGATTAAATAGTAGTTAAGAATTTTTTTGCAAAATGCGAAAATTATAAAAATTAAGGATATATTGACGTTTTGGAAATAAAACAAACCAATGTAAATGCATCATCATTTGTTTCTACTGCTGAGTTTACAAGTACAAATCCCTCAATGGATAAACAAAAGGACATCATATTTACCTGTGGTCCTTCTCTAACATCGACTGCCTTTATAAAAACTTAATAAAAACCCACCTCTATGTCCTTTTTAGCTACATCTGTTATTTTACTCGCAATCCTTGTTATACTTTGATATAAATATCTATGACTAAGAATATTTCTTCCATAAGCGACAAATTTACTTCTATGATTGATTGTGAAAAATAAAAATTTTTAATTATTAAATTGTTTATACACTATTCTTTTCCTGAAGATGCCATCAAATCATGTATTGAAATATTAAAAATAAAACTTGTGTAATTTTTATATAAAGGACCTTACGTTTAAAAAAAAATTTTTATAAAATTGAAAACTTTGTTTATGAAAATAAGTTGCTCAACATTAAAAAATTGTCACAAATGTTAAAAAATTGTTGCAACTCCTGCTTTATATAACATCCTTCCTACAAAACTAACTAGGATTTCAATTTCATATTCCTCCTGTTTTCAGTTCAACTTAACATTTGATTTCAAATGCCCAAAATTATTTTAAACCCAAATCCTATTGCTTAGAGCAATATTTTCTAAAATATTGCAATATTTTCTATCTAAAGAAAACAATAATACAGCAGCGTTTTGTATAGAAAAACTCTCTGAAAAAAAAATGACTGAAGTATTTCCTACGGAAAATAAATCTAAAATACAGCGTAAAGGTGGTTAAAATTCAATACATAATCATTTTCAACTGAAGCATAATTCTGGAAAATATTTTTTTATAAGCCTGTGTCTAAAATACATTGATATTTTATATTTTCTATTAAAAATAAGTCTGAAATGCAGTAGCATTCTGAATAGAAAATAAATCTACAATAATATTTTCATGTTGCTATTGGTTCTGTCGTCTAAATCTTCATAAAGTCGCATGTTATTTTAGCCTTGGCTATTTACTCATTTTAGTTCATTTTCGATTCAAATTGACAAAATGTAGTTCATATTGATCAAAATTTTATCAGGATCCATTTAGACGCTTAAGCATAATTGAGCAAGGAATTAAAAAAAAATTAAAGCGAGTTAACTTCTTCTTTATATAAGCAAATAAATATTTCCAAATTCTAAGCAGCAGCAGTAGTGTATTATTTATTGCGTCTATTTGAAACATTTTCGAACACTTATTTTCACATTTACCTAAACAAAACAAACAGCTGTCATATCGATAACCTGACAGATGACAACAGACAAACACTGTTATTTTTCATATTTTATTTTTTTATTACAACTCCTGATACACAAACAAAATTTTATAAATAAAAGCAAAAATTTTAAACAAACATAACGCAGTCATAAATTATTAAGTCAATAACAAAAACCGCTATTAAATGAAAAGATCTACCTCGTTTTTCTTTAATTATATTTAAAACAGTCAGTACAAAATCAAGCTTAAACTGAAAGAAATGTGAAAAATAGATACATAAACCGTCGAAAGCTGGGAGAGAAGTTCATTGCTGTATTTAATAAAATGCAAATTAAAGCCATTTTCCAATATCTCAAAAACATGTAACGTATTTAATTTGTGTAAAAGTGTTTTGTTCATATTCCAAAAAATTAAACTGCATTTAAATAATAACAAACCCATTAGCTTAATTTAATGATAGTTTTGTTGTTGTTTTGTAATGTTTTTGTGTTTTGTGTTTTTTTTTTATCACGGCTTTACTATGCAGTGAGTATTTGTTCTCATTTTTGAATAGTTACTGTTATATTCACAGTTGCCATACAATCATTTTAGGAATATAAAAGTGAGCGGCAAAAATCGTGTAAAATATTTTATTCGTATAGTTAAAATCGACAAAAAAGTGTATCTACACAGAATTAAAATGATTATAAATTTCTTTTAGGTCTGGCGAAAAATATTATTAAGATTTTTGTTTTTACTTTTTTGTGATTTATTATTTTATAGTAGTAAAATACTGTGGTCTTTTTGGTTTTTATTTTGTTTTCTTTATTTGTGATTATTGTACAGCTTCTATTTTCAGTAAAATTGAAATTCCCACAAATAAATGAGTAATTGGTTAGATAAAATATGATATTTTAATTTAACTTTTTCACTCTTAATAATATAATTGTTTTTTTTTTTGTTTTCAAATTTCGTTTGTAGTTGTAATGTTAACATGTTATAAGATTTCAACAAAATTTGGCATTAAAGTCGACAGTTTAGTTAAATTTTTGTTTTAAAAGAATCATATTTTGTGAAATTCTGATTTTTTTAATTTTCGAATAAAAATCAATAGTTAAATGAAAGTTTTGTTTTTACGAAATACAAATTTTTCGGTTTTACGTGAAATTTCCATTTTTTTTGGTAAAATATTAATATTCTAAAAATAGCTTAATCAATTTAGATTTAAATTTTTTGGTTTTAGTTACGCGTGATAAGATTTACATCAGTGCCTAGCTGTGTAAGCCATAACCTAAAGGTGGATCAAACCATTTGGGTGTTATGTACTGTCACCCTCGCCATGGGAAGCCGTCGGATATCTCTATCCTCTAGTCACTCCTAGTTGTAACTTCGAGAGCTCGGAGCAGCTAAGAAGTATACAAGGCAAATAAAAATTTAGAATGTGTCTGAATAGAATAATTGATTTTGACATAATTGGCACATGCGTGATAAGATTTACGTCGGTACCTAGCGTGTGTATGCCATAATTAGATCAAATCACTTAGGTGATATGATGCGTGCACCAACGCCCTAGGAAGAAAAGGACTAATTTCTAGTTTCAATTTCTTAAGTTTCGGAGCAGGGCCGCCAAGCACCCACTCCATGCTGAAGAGTTAGAGACCATACAACTCCTGGTCCATACTCAATGGATCTACATCATTCACCCTTTCACCCTGTGCTCTTGGCCAAAAGTGATATGATCCTGGCCCCTTAATAAATTCATGGGGCCGCGAAACCCAACCACCACGATGCTCCTGAGGAGTCAATCACAATAATCAGTCAAAGAACAGCTTAAAAGCTGAACTCTGCGGCTTACTGATTCCCGTGGAAATAACGTGGAATTGTCCAGTTTCTTCCCTGCTAGTCTTTAGGGGACTGGGCTCTCTTTTACCCCCGGTGACACATATAATGACGGTGCGATTCCGTCAAGACATATAAATGTGTCTCCGGTTTTAGTTAAATTTAAATTGAATTATCATTTGCATTTTAATTTTCTTTTTTAAATTTAAAAATAATTAGCATTTTTTTGGTTTTTTGTGTCCGCCGCGAAGGCATACTTCTTTGTTTTGTCAGCATTTTGGTAAACATTAAACTTCACGGTTTATATTTGACAGTGAAGTAAACAGGTGGCAAATTTATTATATAAAAAATATTCGATAAACCAACCTGTTTTAATCGTTAAAATGTTTTATCAAAATCTATCATCGATTACTGTGACGATGAGAAAGTTACGTAAAACTTTTGGGAGAACGGGCTCCTCAAATTATTCAACAGTCAGCTTTGCATCCACTAAAAGTGACAGTCTGGTATGCAATTTGGTCAGAAGGAATCATTGGACCTTACTTCTTTGAAAATGAAAACAGCGTAACGGTAACTGTGAATGGGGAGCGATATCGTGATATGATTGCAAACTTTTTAACGCCACAACTGCATGGCATACAGCTAGTATTACAATGGAATTACTGCGAGGGGAACCTTCACGGCCGTCTTATTGACTGCTCTGAACTTCTTCTTGTGTCCTGATGGTCATTTTAACGACACAGGACACATATTTTATAATTATATGAATTATTATTTTAGTTTACAATTAAATATAATTAATTATTTTAAAATTGTAGCTTAAAGTATCTTTGACTATCTTTGGCAAATACTGTAAGGTTACAAACTGGTGTAGTGGTTTTTACCCAGCCCGGTTTGTGCCTACAGTCGCTACTGGGAGTTACTAGAGCAGCGTAAAATTGTGGTTTTTATTCTGCACAATTTCCGGTGTTCTGAGTATTTCCCTCGAACACTTACTATTATCCCGTGGTGCTGGCAATAGTAGCACTGGTGAGGTCATAAACTGGTGTGGTGGTTTTTACCCAGTCCGGTTTGTGCCTGCAGTCACTACTGGGAGGGGTCAGAGTAGCGTTGAATTATGTTGTAGTAGTTTTTATCCTGCAAAATTTTCACTGTTCTGGCTATTTCCCTCGTCCACTAACTGGATACGTGGTACCTAGTCCAGAGATACCTTCGCACATCATTGCCTGACACACGGAGCAAAGAGAGTGAGCTGCTGTTAAGGAGATTAGTGGCAAATAAAGGCTGAAGATTTATACCGCCTTTAAATTAACCATTGTCACAACACGAACCTCGACGCCGTTGAGCTACACTGTTTAGCTTTTTTCTATATTCCGTCATAAAATCAGTAGAATCTTCACAAACGTGCACGCACTTTGTTGAACATGATCTTTAATTGGAAAAAATTACTTGCAGTTCCCCAACAAAATTGAAAAAACTTCATAAGAAGAATACAGTCGTGATAAGGGAAGTGAAACTTTTAGGAAATGCAAAATATTTCGAGGGAAAAAATATTGACGGTAGGGTTAATTAAACGGAGGAAAAGAGATATTTGGTTTAGAATTTTTGGAATTTGTTACATAAGAATATTTCTTCTTCTTTTTCTTGTAATAAAGGTAATTATTCTTTGTAAAAATCGCATGCATTTATTTTTAAACTTGAATTCAGTAATATATGAACGACTTATTCTTCTTATTTACATTCAAACTGCACTGATAGCAAATTTTACTTTGAACAGCTGTTTAAATGAATGCTTTTAAAAGGCGAAGGAGACAGGTTTCCAAAGAAAATAAAAAAATCATTGAATTGAAAGTTAATTTTCTATTCACGATAGGAATGATTACAGAAATTGTTAGACAAATAACAATTTTATACAAAGCAGATCTCTTTTTATTAAACCTTTCAGTTTTCAAGCCTCTTATTTCTAGATTAGATTCAACTTGGTAAAAACTGTGACGAAAAAAATTGGTTGAAACATAGCGTTTGGTAAAAAGAGTAGACAACCCAAAAAGCCGAGCTATTGAGTGATTAGCATAACTACATAGATAATTTTTCTGAAGGCGGCAACAGCTCTCTGAAAACCAAAATTTGTGATGTACACGAACTGCCATAAGAAGGAAACAGTTATGTTAGGGAAGAAGGAGGACTTAATTTATTCTGACTTAATTAGTTCTGCCGAGGCAGCCTTTCTACGTCAATATATTGCGTTACATTTCAAAAAAGTTCCCAAATATTTTCTGTTTCCAATCAAATTTCCTCACAGTGCACCTTAAAATAGTGAAAAAACTAAAAATCTTTTGAACTGCATTAGAACTAATTTTCTCAACTAATCTAAATGGAAATAAAAACAAATCACAAAATAACATTAAAATAAACTAAACTAAACGACATTATCCAAACAAAAACTACTTTAGCGCAAGTCAAATTATCAAGATTTGTGTGCGGGAAAAACGGAAAAAACAAAACGTAAATTTATAAATCTTTCGTTCAAGTATTTGCTAAGAGATCTGCACATCAAAAGAGTGCAAATAAAATTTAAGAAGAACTACATTCTTATAAATACGATGTATGTTAAACTGATAACTTGTTAAAAAAAATTTGTGTTTGCATTCTATCGTTGAAAAATTATCATTTTGCTGGAGCTTGAAGGCATGTGAAAGGTGGTGCAACACCCACAATAAATTGCCAACATCTGTACGAATAGAACAATAATTTGTCACCTACAACCATGTCTGTCGTCATTTAGCAGAAATGCAAAAGAAAAGAAATTTAAAAATTAAAACATTGCAAATGAACTTAAATCTTGTTGCCGACTTTTTTTTTCATTAAATTGTGTGTGATTGACATAAATTGTGCGCAAGTTAAAAAGAGTTCAATACTTTTAAATATGCAGATAAAATAAAATCAAGCAACTAAAAAATTTAAAAAGTTTTACAAAACGACAAATGTAAAACAATAATAAAAAATAAAACATACTGTTACGTTTATACCTTTTATAAACGTTTTGCTGTGATCTCTTTATTGCAAAATAAATAACACCAAATTTTAGAGTTTTAAAATTAATTACAAATTGATTTATTTTAACTACAAACAAAGTTGACACTACATAACAATTTACTTAAGATGCACTTCTTAACTTCACGAGGTTTTTTTCTACACTAACTAACTATCCACTCAGACGCTGCCTTTTTATATTAGTCCACTAGAAATCTAGAAAAATTAAGAATCTTCTACTCCCTTTGTATCACATTTTTGTTGTTGTATTTTGTCCATTCAATGTATAGGCGCTTGTATGTGTGTGTGTATTTTTGTTTTTGTTTTTATGCTGGTAAAATTTCTGTCTAGAATTTATTTTAAGATATTTGTTGTTGTCTTGTGTAGATAAGTTTTCTTAGAAAAATACGCAAAAACAGCATATCAAATTGTTGTTGTTTGCGTGTATACAATTTCTGCGCAGTTTGTAACTAGAAATTTGTTGTTCTCTTGCAAGCTATGCAGTTAGTAAACAACATACACAGTAGTTTACTTTAATGCTTAATTATTTTCTTTTAAAACTTAAGCAAGACACATCCGTCACAATATTTTTGTCTATAATTTAAAAAAAAAAAATTAGCCAACAACAAATTTTCTTTTTCCTACATAATTTTAATGAAATGTCCTCAAACAAACGAATTTTCACAAAAAAAGTAGAAATTTCATGAAAAAATTTTAATTTCACTTTAAACAAGAATTTCATTCGAAAATAATTTTTTTTTGTTAAAAAAAACAAATTTTAATATCACAAAAAAATTTTTAATTTCGCAAGCAATCTTAGATTCAAAAAAGAAAAAAAAAACATAATTACATCAGAAATTTAAATTTGCTAAAATTTGCACAAAAAACTGAAATATAACTAAAAATGGAATTTTAGAAATGGTAACAAATAATCGAAATCCAAAATTTATTCGCTAATAATAATTTTAAGATAAAATAAAAACTTTTTCAAAAATTGCCCAATAAAATCTACAAAAGAATATCACGGAAAAGCGTTTCTTAAATTTCATTTTAAAAACGATATTTCACAACAAATACATTTAAAACAAAAAAACTAAAAACACAAAATTTCACATAGAAATCGATCGTTAGCTTTTTCAAATATTTAAATTTTTTAGTTTAAATTTAAAAACCTAAATATGAATATGAATTTTTCTTGCAACAATCTCGGAATAGGGTCGGGTGAATAGAGTGGACTTTAATGCCCGTAAGACGCAATGTTGCATGTTTACGCATAAATATGTGTTCGGAAATGGTGTTGCATCTGTTGCTATGGGTGATATAAGTATTACGGAATCCGAAGCGCTTGATGTTCTTGGCATGATTATTCAGTGTGATGTTCGATGGACTAAATACATTTTTCAGGTTTCTAAAGAAGCTTTCAAGTGCCTCAGTTTTCTAAAACGCATTTTAGGGAAAATTCGTTTTTAGGAGAACAATTCTTATGTTGAATAAACTCCCTCCAAGTCTTTCCTGTCACTTTCAATGCAGAAAAGTTCAAATTGAATGTCCACAAACACTACTCCCTCTTTCCTTCTCCCTATAACCTAATTTCCTAATTCTGGCACAATGCAGTGCATGTGTTGCTGGTCCAAAAAAAAAATACTTGCGCAGCAAACAATATTCAGTTATTTAAATCAAAATAAATTGGTAAATTGGACACGCTTTTTTTAACAACGTCATTTTTATTGATGTAAAGGAGAAATAATGAAAATTAATAATGAAATATGATGTGGGGCAAAATGTCCACCCCGAACAGGTCGGTAGATGTCCGACAAGAACGAGACGGCCAATTGATATAGCCACATCGATGAATTATTCTACCAACAATTTCCTATGCCGTGACCATTCTGCTAAAACCAAAGGTAATTGATATCAACATTACTCAATTGTGGCCACGGTGACAGCGTTTCCTTGCTTATTTTCGAAAAAAAATACGGGCAGATGAAGCCGCCCGACCATAAACGACGCCGACGATCACTTTCTGTGGATGTAATGGTTTTTCGAGAACTACTTGTGTATTTTTTGAATCCCATATGCGACAAATTTTGTTTGTTTACATAACCCCCTAATTGGAAATGCACCTCATCACTAAAGATAATTTTGTTGAAAAATGCTTTGTTTTTGTTTAACTTTTCAAACAACCAATTCTTAAAAGTTCAACGCAAACAATGATCGGCCGAATTTAATTCTTGAGCGAGCGTGAAGATTAAGATCTTTATGCAAAATGTTGTGCAAAGTACCCCTAGTGATGATTAATTGTTGGGGATGTTAAAGAGTTGATGTTCCAGGCTCATTCTCGGCACTTTTCTGTACAGCGACTATGCATCACTATTTGTTTTGATCTATTATCAACAACAATATCGTGAGCTTTATATTTATCTTATATGCGAATTTTTTCCAACGGGGTTAATTTTACTTTTATTTGGGTACGGTTTTACGTCGATCCTCGTCAAATTTGGTTTGCGAACAAACCGGTTTCGGCCGTTTGCCATCTTCAGTGATCTCTTTATACTCCTTTTTATACTGAAGTATAAAGAGAACACTGAAGATGGCAAACTGCCGAAACCGGTTTGTTCACAAACCAAATTTAAATTTAGCCATTAAATTATGAACAGTGGTTTTAGAAGTAGCCTGACTGTGAGGAAAAACTGCTCGAATTTTATTTTGAAAGTAAATTTTTACAATTAAAATTCTTTGCTCAAGGGTGTAACGTTCCAGCTCAATTCATGACATTTAAGTATTGAATAATTACTTTATATTATTACGTTTATACCTTTTATAAACGTTTTGTTGTGAGTTCTTAATTGCAAAATAAATAACAGTTTTTAGAGTTTGTAAATTAATAACAAGTTTATTTACTTGACCTACGCAAAGTTGACACTACAATACAATTTACTTAATTTACACTGACTGACTATACACTCAGACGCTGCCCTTTTATACTTGTCTATTAAAAGTCTAGAAAATTTAAGAGTCTTCTACTCCTTTGTTGTTGTATGTTGTTTATTCAATGTATAGGCGCCTGTGTGACTGTGTGTATTTTGTCTTTTGTTTTTATACTGATAAAGTTTCTGCTTGGAATTTATTTGAAGATAGTTGTTGCTGTTTTGTATAGATAAGTTTTCTTAGAAAACTACGCAGATAGTAAACAGCATACATATTTGTTGTTGTTTTGCAAGCCACTCAGTTAGTAAACAGCATGTCAAATTGTTGTTGTTTGCGTGTATAAATTTTCTTTAGCAAGCCACGCAGTTATTAAACAACATACCCAGTAGTTTACTTTATTGCTCAATTATTTTCTTTTAAAACTCAAGCAAGACACAGCCGTAACAATATATTATTCGAAGTTTCCTTATAAAATGCCAATTTTGTTATGGAGATTTTATTACGACTGCCAACACAGAAGATATAAAAATTTTTAGTTAAAAATCTATAAAAGCGAATGACTTTAAAAATATTAACTTGTATTCAAAGAGGCTTTTTCCTGTATTCAGTTTCAAAGAAAATACTTTTAAGAAAAAAGGTTGAGATCGATCCCAATGAATTTTAAGGAACCTCTAAAGCTCGTCGGGCTTAAAAAATAACGAGAAGTTGATATGAAGTAAATTAAATTTTATTAAAAAATGATTACTTTAATTTATTAATTTTATTAATTAATTATTTTATTTATTTATTTCTTCAACAAGAGAAAACATTTCACCTTTTTTGAAAAGATGTGTGATAAAGAAGAGTGATATAAAAGTTATTTTTTCAAATCATGCAATTGCTGGTTATGTTTATTTCTAGAGCAGCTTGCAATCCCTCCTGCGTTAATTAGGCGAACTAAACTTGTTTTAGTTTATTTTTTAATAATTTTCATACTCAGCCAACGTTTAAATGCTGTAGAGTTGTGCCAGCAAAAGAGGTCACGGTGATATTATGCTCGTTAACATATAAGCAAAATAAAGGGGATGGGATATGATCCTAGGTCAGGAAATTAATCACATACTCAGTAGTCAATGTGCTTGAGTTGTGCAACAGATATCGATTGCACTAAGCTAAAAGCTCTCTCTTAATTAAATTTTTGCATTAACACAATTCCTTATTTTTCTTTTATCCAAAAGTCCAATCGAACTGATAAAAGCATTTCTTAAACCTTAAGTATAAATACTTAAGTCTGCAAATTTTTTAAAGGTATAAATTTGGCCAAGTTTAACCATTCCGTCCAAAGTTACTGACATATTAAATAGCAACTGTCGCATGCAACTTGAGAATCAATTAAAACAGAAATGTAAGACATCAGATACAATTTATTGTGCCATTAACAAGTGTATCAAAATATTAAATAAATAACTTTTTATAACATTAAATAATAACAACAACAAAAGAAGAGCAAAAGCAAAAACAACACGAAAGTAATGATACCCGCATTAAGGTGATTAAAGTGGAAAAGCTTAAGCAAAAATAAAAAGGAAAATACTTAATATAAAACAAACATTTGTTTTTATTTAAAATTTATTTCATTTCTTCTCTTCGCTTTGGATGCAGGCAAGGCAGCACAATAAAGTTGGCAGAAACTAAACAACAGACTGGCAAACGAGACACAAACTGAAAATTAGTTGATGTCTATATTTTGGCCTCTATTGTTTTCTATTGCTGTTCGTTCATCTATCTGTCTGTTCTGTTCATTTAAAATTGATACCAACAAAAACAGCCACTATGTGCATTGGCAATAACAGCAGCAACAACAATACATACAGGTGCAACTAAATATTTATTTGCAACTGTAATTCTCAATTAAACTGTTTATTTTTTATTATTTTATTTCTCTATTATTTTCTCTTTCAGTATTTATTTTATTTGCTTTTTTATTATAAAAATTGTTTTGCGTGTAGAAAGTCTTTTTCGTTTGTAAGTTGCTTTAAGATTTTTTCATTTAAAAATAACGTTCTTTTCATGGCAACAATTTAGTATCCGAGTGGGTACCAATTCAGCAGTAATAACAAAAATTGTTCAAAGACTATCGAAAATTCAAATTCGACGACAACAGAAACAACAAAATTATTTTCATCAAAAATACAAAATGCCCATTAATAAAGTAATAATTTTACGTCACGGTGAGAGCGAGTTCAATAGACAAAATTTATTTTGCGGTTGGCATGATTCTCCACTATCAGAAAAAGGTAGAATTAATTTGAAATGAATAAATTACACTAAAAACACACATCAATTTATAAATGCATTTAGAAAAATAAATAATATTCTAATAAAAAGAAATTTATATAACAGGTCTTAAGGATGCTTCTAAAATCGCCGTTGCTGGTCTACGTCTCTGCAATATAAATTTTGATTTTATTTATACTTCCCTGTTAGAACGGGCTATTCAAACTGTCGAAGTTATTGTAAAAGAAATGAATTATAAAAATGTACCGATTATAAAAGATTGGCGTTTGAATGAACGTCACTATGGAAATTTAACCGGCTTCAATAAACGGCAATTAGCCAATCAATATGGCGAAGAAAAGGTAAATAAGTGTTTAAATATATAGATACTGACAAGTAGATAGTGACAAGTAATCTCGTAACATATAAAAATTAAAAAAAGATGCTTTTTTTAAAAAATCTATGTTTAAAGCTTCGTTCTTTTAAAAGTTTCCTTTTAAAAAGTTAATTGTAAAAACTATACTATTTTAAGCAATTATTTTTGAAATAAACTTATTTTCAAAGAGCATCTTACTTAAAGCAACAGATAAAGTAAAGTCGATTATATAACAATATATTTCAAAGTGTTTTTCTGAAAAGTTCTAATAATAAAGTACTTTAATAAGGTAATTTTTTTAAAAGTATTTTTAAAAATTTAATTTTTTGAAGTTGTGGTCTTATTAAAAAAAATAATAAATAACATTGTTAAAAACGTGCTTTTCTTACAAAAATAAAAATAAAAAACTAAACTAAAGTCAATTTATAAACAATTTTTTAAAACATATGAATTCCTCAAAAGTACTTTTCTGAACAAAAAACTCTTTTATTAAAATATCAATTTCATAAAAAAAAATGTGTAACAGTAGTTTTTTTTTTAAATGGTGCTTTTCTTAAAAAATAAACTCTTCTTTCAAATGTATATACCTAACCTAAAATATATTTTTCTTAAATATTTATTGATCAAGTAAAAATATTTCTTGAAATGTTCTTTTTAAAAAAAATAATATTGCTAAAAACGTGCTTTTCTTACAAAAATAAAAATAGAAAAATTGAATTTAATAAATAAATAATTTGAATGCAAGAGAGAACTTTTCTAAAAAACACTTTTATTAAAAAAAAAATATATTCATAAAAAAATACAAAAATAAATTTTTTTCTCATATTGTAGTTTTGTTTCAAAAGATACTTTACCTTCAAAATTATATATTCATTTTTTCTTAAACGGTACTTTTCGTTAAAAATAGTTTTTTAACTGATCGTTTTCTTAATAGATACTTTTATTAGATATTAGTTTTTGTTTAAAGTTGCTATTCTTAAAACTGCTCCTTTTTTAAAATGGTGCTTTTCATAGAAAAGGCTTTTCTGCCAAAAATCAGATCAGAAAGTACTTTTAGATAAAAATATTTTTTAGAAAGTCCTTCTCCAAAAATATATTTTGCTTAAATAGATATTTGAATAAAAAAAAGGTACTTTTCGAAAAAGATACTTTTTTTAAATAGTGCATTTTTCATAGAAAAAACCTTCTTTTTCCTTTAAAAGATTAGCTTAAAAAAATATTTTTTCAATACCTTTTTAAAAACAATATTATTAAAAAAAATTTATATCTTTTTTAACAAGAAAAGTACTTTTTCGAAAAATACTATTTTTAAAGGTATTTGTCTAAAAATGAGTTTTATTAAAAATTTTTCGTTCTTCAAAAGTATTTTGTCAAAGAAAATTCTCTTTCGTAAGAGGGTAGTTTTTTTTTAAAAAAAGGTGCTTTTATTAAAAACGCTTTGAATCCGATTGCTTAATCCCAATATTTTAAACTCCCTTTTTGTGCAGGATTTGAAAACAAACAGTTTACTTAAAGTATGCAATTCAGCTGTCGTAGGACATATATTCTAAAGAAATCCAAAAATGTACTACCCCAACATGCTCTTTCGGATATTCGTTATCAGAACATTAATTAATAGAAGAATTAAAGCTAATAATTTTATTTATACATTAAAATATTCAAAAAAATTTGAGGTTAGGAAGTAAATTGACTTAAAACACACACACGCACACTTTATTGACAACAATGTAAAATAGAAATATAGAAATTAAAAGTAGAATATTATGTCGGGCAAATGTCCACTTATAGCACGATATCCGCTCTTTTCACAAAATTTTGAAGCACATTTTGCAACAAAGCTTTGCTTATTTCGTTAATACAGCGCCGAGTTTGATCTTTCAGATCATCAGTTGCCTGTGGGTTGTTCACGTGAAAGCGGTCTTAGAAATGGCACCGGAGAAAGTAATCTAGCGGCATTAAGTCACAAAAAACATGGCAACCAATTCACATCGCCAAATCAATACATTATGTGACCGGAAAATTTCTCATGTAATGAATTGTTTGGGTAGCTGTTGGTTTGTGGTACCGTCTTGCTAAAGTCAAAGTTCATTGGTGTCAATATTGGACAGTTGTGGCCACAAAAAAATGGTTATCACGATGACGGCATTTTCTCGCTTATTTAAAAGAAAAAAAAACGGGCCGATGATGCGGCCTGACCACAAATCGCACCATTCAGCCATTTCTAAGACAATTTGTGGATTTTGTTAGCCACGATTTTGTTTGTTTACATAATCGCCTAACTGAAAATGTGACTCATCACTAAAGAAGATTTTGTTAAAAAATGCCTTATTTTCGTTTAGTCATTCAAACAGACAATTTACAAACGTTCGCCGAATTTAATTCTTGATCGAGTTGATCTTTATAAACATGAAGATGAAGATCTTGAAAATGACAAAGCGCCTCTAGTGGTGTAAATTATTGCGAACATCGACAAGTTGATATTTCAAGTTTATTCTCAACACTTTGCTGTACGGCGGCTGTCTTTGCATCACTACGGTCACTGCGAGCTAATTGTCTTGATGTATTGTCAGAAACAATAGCGTGAATTTTACATTTCGCACAGCGCTCTCAGAAAGAGTCTGATTATAGGGAATTAATTGAAGTGTAAAACTTTTAACATGTTACTATAAAACATTTCACAACTAAAATCCCTTGCTCGTTCCATGCTTAAAATTTCTGAATTTTTTACTAAATAAATGTCAAAGGATGACAGCTCAGTGCTTGACATTTAATCATTTGAGAGGCAATTTACTTCCTAACCTCAAACAAACATTATTAAAAACAAAAACAACAAAAATAAAACAAATCTTACAATGTTTTATTTTCTCATTTTCAGATACAAATCTGGCGTCGATCATTTGATGTCTTACCACCACCGATAACACCTGACAATCCATATTTCGATAAAATTTGTAATAATCCAAAATTTAAAAATATACCTTCGGAACAATTTCCTTCTACAGAATCTCTTAAGACACTTATGTTACGCACAGTTCCTGTGTGGCAGAATGAAATAATGCCAAAAGTATTAAAAGGGCAAAAAGTGCTGTTAGTGGGACATGGAACTGTCGTCAGATCTCTAATGAAACACATTGAAAGTGGGTTATCATAAAATAACAAAAATCTTTTTTTAATTTTTCATTATTTGTATTTTTCTAGATATCAGCGATGAAGATATAATGAAATTAAATATACCGAATAGTGTACCCTGTGTCTATCAGTTTGACATGCAGTTGGGCATGCTTATCGATGGGGTGCAATATTTAGCCGATGAGGAGTATGTGCAAAAGGAAAAGGCTAAAGTGGCTTCTATAGGAAATTAAAAATAAAGAAAAAGAATGTTAATAACACTCAAACAATCAATTAATAGCAATTGAAACGACTGATATTTTTTAAAGTATTTTACTGACTAGAGTTTTTGCAGTAATTTCTATTTTCTTGTTTGTTTTTGTTGCATAAACAATCAAAGAAATTAATTAGTTCAATGACACTGTAAGCTACAAAAAGCAAAATATTAAGTTCTAGATTTACAGTCCAGCCAATCCAATGTAAACATTTTTACAAAAAAGAAAAAAAAAACAACAAAAAGAAAACAATTGTAATTAATAATTTTTCAAACATAAACTCATGACTAACTAATAAGTATGTAATGACCTTTAAGTTTTTAATTAAAGGTTAAAAACAGCTAAGAATAATTTTCACAGTCACTTGTAAATTACGGACTGTAAGTGTGGGCCAAAACAACCCGCTTTTAATTTGATTACCTTAAGGAACAAATTTTTGTGATTAAAACTTGTGGTTTAGACTTAATATGTTTGTTTACTATGCAGTGTTATTATTTTATTAAAAAAAAAACTTACAATATTGAGACAGTACAAAGACACAATAAATTGTAATAATATAAATAACACTATTGATTAAAAAAATTTTATTCCACAAAATTTTCTTCATTTTTATTTTTTTTATTTTTGTGGTCTTCCAGATTTGATAAAATCAGTTTTATTACTTTTACAAAAATAGATTTAATTATTTTAAACAACTGCAAAGATGCTTTATATAACACGGTGCGACAGTCCAAAAAACCTGGGACCGGATATTATTTTTCTTGTAGGGCTTGTCGAGTAAAACAAGATTCCAATAGTGAAATATGCCGGACACCTCCAAAATCCGGATTTACGGATGCATTGTAATCGTAGGTAAACGTACTTTTTGAATAAGTTCAATAGTATTATAGTTTCTCAATAAAATAATGTATAAAAACGACACCAAAGTTAAAAAATTTTTGAAAAATCTACAAAATTTGTGTTTGCTGGACAAGAACACCCAAATTTCTCAAGTTTACGTAGATAATTATATGTATATATATCATTCGAAAGATCTAGGCCTCCTCTTTTCAACTATAGTAGGAAATTAAAAATCGGATCATTTTCAACAAAGTTACTGGCTTATAAGTGCTCAAAGGCACAAAAACCGGTTTTTTAACCGTAAATCCGGATTTTGGAGGTGTCCGGCATATTTCACTATTGGAATCTTGTTTTACTCGACAAGACCTACAAGAAAAATAATATCCAGTCCCAGGTTTTTCTATTTCATTCAATTTTGTAACACTGTGTAATTTATTTAAGAAACTAGAGGCGATTTAAAATCTCTCTCTCTCTCTCTCTCTCTATATATATATATATATATATATATATATATATATATATATATAAATTAAGCCAAAAATAGGTGTCCGTTGGTTGTCAGTGTTAGACGAGATGCGCCGTCGGATTTCCACTAAATTTTCACAGTACCTTCGTAATGGTCGTTCGCTGGTTTGTATCTTTGTTTCACGCGTTTAGGCACAATAGTGCGTCCACAGTGCGTGTTTGAAACAAGACACTTCGACTCAATGTTTTGTATCAAATGAAATGTGTGTTTTCGTTTGTACGTTGCTGTGTGTGTGTGTGTACTTGCACAAAATGCGACGGCAATACAAATCGAAATATGCTCTTGTTCATAGCAATTGCAAACAAATAGAGAATTTTG
The DNA here is from genome assembly GCA_030448955.1 of Trichopoda pennipes. Classification (NCBI taxonomy): domain Eukaryota; kingdom Metazoa; phylum Arthropoda; class Insecta; order Diptera; family Tachinidae; genus Trichopoda; species Trichopoda pennipes. Next base: position 69,128 of record JASKUP010000084.1, read on the forward strand.
TTTTCAATATTCTGTTGCATTTTGTGTCTGTGTGTGTGTAATTTACTTGTTCAATTGCAAAATGATCCATCAGCCGAACGTTTCAAAGCAATTGTTAGATAATGGGAATGGCGCAATTCCCACACAAAAATGATTACGCTTCCAGATAATTTTTGCCACTTTGCACAATCAAAACAAGAATTGGTCACAAACGTATTTCCCGGTATTGCACAAAATTTTAGAAACCATGATTGATTGGAGGTAAGAGCTATCTTAGCTGCGAAAAATGCAGATGTTTCAGATATCAATGTGACAATTTTGAATGACATTCCCGGGAAATTTTTACCTAAAAATCGGTTGACTCTGTTACTAATCAAGACGATGTTGTAAATTATTCAGTCGAATTTTAAAATTCGGTTGATTTACCTGGACTGCCGCCCCACCGCCTACAAGTGCAAGTTGGTGCACCAATTATTTTCCTGCCAGCCACGACTTTGCAATGGGACACGTTTTGTAGTCAAAAAAGTCACGAAAATGTGATTGAAGCAAAAATTTAAAAAGGCAAGGATGTGCTGATACCACGCATTCCTATGATTCCTTCAGATTTGCCATTTGATTTTAAACGGCTTCAGTTCCCCATAAGTGTTGCTTTTGCACTGAACCTTTTTTTTCATGTTCACGTGTTAAAAAACCAACTGCTTTGTTTGTCTATACCACAAACCAAAATCAATCGAAGAATACCGTATATATGTAAAAGGATTGCTATAGAATAAGACGTATTATATAAGCACACAAAAATATTGAATTGTGAAAAAGATAAAATTATTAAAAACACATAAAAACGAAAGAAAAGAAATTTTGTTCTTTCTGATTAATTTTCCTGAATGATTAAATTTTTTGGCGCACACAAAAAAGAACGCTGCAGAATAAAAAACAACCACAAATGACTTGCAAAGCAGTCACGGGCACGCTAGTTTTTTTATAAAAAATCATTTTCTCGATAAAAACTAGAAGTGATCACACTTCCTTTTCTCGATTTAAGGCTTATTTGAATTAGCCTGTCAGTTCTGCCGTAGAAGTTTTTACTCATCTACAAATATAAATCCAACTTGCAAGCAATATGACAGCCTTGACTCCCATGTAAACTGCGGCATTATAAATGGTTACCACCAAAATTTTTTTTCATAAATAAAGCGACATCAAAGAAATTGGGTTTTTAGCGTTTTTTTATTTTATTGTGGAATTAAAAGAACTCAATAAGTGAGTAAAACTTAATATATTTTTACAGAGAGTATGAGTATTTTAATCAGAGCTGTTATATTGCGATTACGTTGTACTGATTATATAATTCTCTTTTAAACAATTTCTAATAACTTATTGGTTACGATCATTAATAATCGAAAATGAATCTGGATTACTGGAATTAGCGATAAAATAACCAAAAGTAATTAAAAATAACACAGTATAACATATAATTTTGGGACTCAATTCTGAGAACTACATGTGAAAGTAGCCCCATAAATAACAACATTTGCATCATTCATTTTGTCACGTTGCACAGTGATTTGAAATCGTTTTTTTTTTGTGGAAATAATTCGGTAGCTCATGACCACGTAAGCTATCTTAATGAAATTTCATAGAGGCCAAGCAGAGGTATATCTGTAGGGTAAAGGGGGGCTTCTGGGTATTTCCCATAAATATGGGTACCTCGGGCATTAATGGAAATGTCGTAATAAGTTTGTTTATTATTTATATGTTACGAGTTTTTGAACTTAAGTAGACCATGATAATATCTGCGAAGACTGTGCTTACATGCTTAATCGGGCTAGAACATTTTTTTTTTTAATTTTTGGCCGACCTTAATTAATCACCCCTATTCTGCGTTTCGATTAAGTCTTCGCATTCAGTTCCGTTGCGATCGAAAATTGGTATTCTAAAGGAAAACGGAATCGAAAGAAAAAGAAGAAGACAGCAATATTTACAAAACTAATAGCATCACTGTGGAATGTGGAAATGAAATAGCAAAATAAGCAAGTTTGTTATCATTTTCATAAACAAATGTAAAATTTAATACAAAAAGTTGTATGTATACATAATTAAAAATAAGCATTTTTTGTTAGAGAACCTAGTGTATTGAGGACTCCTGGAACTTCCTTCCGGAACACTGCCACTTCTTCCTTTGATCGCTGGTGCTATCCACATGCAATGTCTGCTTTAGATGCCATTAAATTTGGCAATTTTTCATACTGGTGCGGTGTTGTTGTTTTTTACCTGTAACACATAAATAACACATGATTTTCGGGTACAAAAATTAACAATTTAAAACCAATAAAAAAAAATTAATTTAATTCAATAAATTAATTTAAAATAATTTTAAGTGTTTTTTATCGTTTCTAAACATTTTATCTCATTTTCTACTTACATTTTTTTCAATTTTAAACTAAAAAACACATAAAATAAACCCCTCCGTTAACAAAAAAGCAACTGAGAAAAACGGAGCTCCGATCGTAATGCAGAATACATACAATCGAAAGAAACTGAGCTGAATCGAAACCCAGAATACCAAAACTGCTAGACGGAGAAAATTTCGATTCGAATCGAAACGCAGAATAGCCCCAAATAAAATTGTTCGAATTATGATTATAAAATATTTGCTGCATTCTCCATAAAATTTATGATAAAATAGTCGTAAGTTTTATTTTGATAGTAGATTTCGTTAAAAAAAACTACAACTCTCTGAATTGGGAAATGTAAAAATTCCCGTTTTTTTAGGATTTTCCCCACAAAGGAGGTATGGTTTTTTTGCTTATATAATTGAAATTTACTTTGGCAAATGCTCATAAAAGAATAATTGCGTTAAAATTATCACGGTTCACCCTACATCCCTATTCAAACATTGTCAACTTTGAAACAAAATTTATGATTTACCCCAAAATTCCTCGGAATTCAAAGCACCGATTAAAAATTATAAATAGATTATTAAAGCTCTATCTCTTGGCTACATATTCCAAAAAGGATTTGACAGCCCCCAGTTAACAAGGTCAGGTTAACCAATTTAAATAAAATAAAACAATTTTTTGTTAAAATTGAAAAAATTAAAACTTTATTTCACCATTCATTAAAGGCTCTTTTGTATATAATGCTTCAAAATTTTGTAAGAATATCTCGATCTATGTACATTTTATAGCAATTCAAATTCTGCATTATATTTTCCAGACAATCATTTTAAGATGAAATTTGCAGTTTTAAAAGGAAAATACTTGAAAAAAATGCGACGCGAAAAATGGTCATAAATTGTTAATCTAGAAGTCATAAGCTTTCCTTTGATATCAATCACTTGTATGAAGAGCATATACTTAAGTTATGGGAGCCTGTCTAGCCTCGCCTTCTAATGAAGTTTTTCTCTTTTTATATGTAAAAATGAAAAATGTGTATAAACACATGAAAAAAAGGAACATTGCATTTTGTACCTATGCACACCCTAAAAAAATTCTTTTTTTGCAACTTTTGCCGGTGCATCTTCGAAGTATTACTATTTTTACCTGTGATTTGATATATCTAAGTATTTTCTTATTTTTAGCATTCCTAGGCTTATAAAAAACATTGCATGGACGCCGCATGAATAGATAACATTCTTCCTGATGCATCAACCACACGTCCTCAACGAATAGTAAAAAGTTTACCTACACCATTATCAGACTGTGAATTTTTCGAAGAAGAGGCTATAGCATTAATGCTATAAAAAATACTTGAAGACATGGGTTGCACAATACTTCCGTCATACAATGCAGTATAGGAAAGGAATACAGAAAGAATACCATTGCTGAGTGAAATATGCAACATTTTGAAAGGCGCATTTAAAGAGTTGGCGTGAATCCTTGAGATAACCAACTTTGGGGCATACCCAGAAGCTGCTATTTACTCTACAGGACCTATCGTCCGTAGGTTAACTCAGATATACATCTGCTTGGCCTCTGTTAAATTAAATTAAATTAAGATAGCTTGTGTGGTTCAAGAGTTATCGAATTATTTCCAAACTAAAAAAACGTTTTCAAACCACTGTGCATTGAGTGCATTAATAATTTAATGACCATACGAATACTTTTATTCAGGGTGGTTTTTTATCATTTATTTTTGTGTATTTATTGGTATACCTAACAGAGTATCTCTTTTGAGTTCCTTTCCGAAAAATGTGCATTTACTGCCTTAAAAAACGATACGTTTTTTGCTCAATAACTGAATTACAAATTCACATATAAATTCTATTTTGCATGAAAATAAAAACTGTAATTTTTATTTTCATGCATAGATAGCATAGAACATTTTCAATTATTGCCAATATCCATTCCTGCTGAATTTGGCGCTTGTCGTTCTCATAATCTTATTTTCTTAATCGGTTGTTTATGTTCTGAGTCTGCAACATCATTCGAGTTAGACATAATATTCAAAGGCATGTTTTCTTCAGTGTATCCACCAACTTCAGTTTCATCTTCGGTGTTTTCGTCTTCAAACTGCATAATTTTAGAACTCCACCAATAAACCTACGCAAGCAAAGCATCTAATTTCTTGCCTTTGAAGCGCTTTTCCTTTAGTATGGTCATCTGGTGGAAGCTTTCTTTTTGTTTTTGTTTTCAATCCATAACCGGAATTTGTTTGCCCATTTCTTCTGGCTTTTAAATATGATTCACTCTGAACAAAAGGGTTGTTCATTCCACAGCGTTTTGTTAAAACGAATAATGTAAAAGTTTTTAAATTTTAGGCTACTTTCACGTGTAATTCTCAGAATTGATTACCAAATCAATGAATGAGCTGAACAATGTTGTACTGCGTTATGGTTTAAATAACCGACAAACTGATGTTTCATTGTGGATCGTCGTTCAAGTTTGATAAGATCCTTGTTTCTTTATCTGCAAAGTTAAATGTTTAAAGTTTTAACAATTCAAAGTAATGCACACATTAGTTCAGTATCGTTTTTTAAAATCCAAAAAATTTGACTTAAAAGAAAAAATCCTATTTAAATTGCTATTTTTGTAAAAGCTGTAAAGTGTAAACAAAGCTCTGCTGGTTATATTCTTGACAGTTAAATTCGGCAATTCTGGACTCTGCAACGGTTTGGATCATTTATTTTTTTCGCTCTTAGCTAGAACTGTTGCCTCGGGTTGCAAAATGAAATATGTTTAACATCTTTCTTCTGGTTGCCGTTCCATTTTGAAAATAGCGGACAGTATTTATTGCAGCTCCTGCATTCTACTGAGCATATGCAGCTTATTGCTCGGTATCGGTGACTTTTGTGGGCAAAACTGATTGCCAATACAATTGCCATTGACCGTTTCTTTCGATAAGTGTAAACGCCATAAGCTTCCATAAATAATGAAAAAGAATTTTAAATAATTTTTAAAGTAATCGAATTATTTTTTGATTACTTATTTACTTATTTTTTGCAATTTCAATGAATTCAGATTACTTTTACATTATTACTATTCGTTATCAATTAGTAACCTTGCGAAACTGTATATAATCGTAATTTAATCATTCTTTGCCTTTAAAAAAAAGTAATCATATGACTAATTATTACAATTACTAATCATTACTTAATATATAGTTATAGTTTTAAACTCAAAAACTGGTTTCTGGTTTATTAATTTCGACTTAGATCAATCATAGTTGCTAATAGTGTTACCATAGTAACTTATAGAAAAAGTGTTACTGTTGATAAATAAGCTTATCTAAATTTTAGGCAATAACATTTCAAAACGCATATTCATAGTCGAACAATTCACGTCTCTATCAATAAAGATCTAGTATGGGCATCGTTCGTGGGCACTCAAGGAAACATTGAATTAAAACATTATGTTATATTTAACTGTTGATTATGTACCCCTTCACTCTACCCCAATTATAAGTCGCTACATACTACGAAATTACTTCGGCATTTTGATTATGTGTATTTTTATTATAAACAAATGTGTTTTATTGGGAAGTATGGATACTGGCATAAAAAAATTTAATTCCGTTATTATCATAAAATATAACAATTTTGCTCGTCTTTTAATAATTAAATTAAAAAATAAATAAATTTAATTTTAATGTCAAGGATCTCTAAAAGAAACTAACAAGACATTTGACACTACAAACTACAGGTAGATAACAAAAAATTCTACTGTTATTCTTTTTATCTCAATTTAAAACAGATGTGCCTGATAAATTATTGTAGTTAAAAAAATTTAAGCCAAAGCTAAGGGTTGCTATTAAAGTGTTTAAAAATAAATCTTTAAAACATTAATGAAGCTTTAAATCCAAATTTTAAAATTTTTGAAAAGCTTCCATTTTAAGGACCTGCGCTCATTTCATTCTCATTTCAGAATAAAAGGATTAATAAGAATTTTAAATTGTTTTATGTTTGCTAATGATTTTATAAAAGGAAAAAATATTTTTTCCTTTTTTTTAATTAGTTCAAAGTTTTTTTTTAATTTTTTAATTATTTTTTATTTAATAATTTTTTTTCAAATAATTCAATTTAGTTTTTTTAATTGTGAGCATTTTGCACAATATAATTTCTCAAACATTTTTCTATGATTCATTCATTTAACCAATAATTCATAAATAAACATTATTTCATTCATAAAAACAATTCGATTTAACAAAAAACAAACAACCCGCTTTTAAAATTAATTTGCATCTTTGAGATAAACCTTCTGTTAGGTGAGAACATATAAGTGTCGACTCAAAAACTGATTTAAAAAAATATTGAAAAGATACAATAGTTAATAAAGCATCAGCAAGATACCCCGCCTCAGGGATGGCAAACATGATACAGTTACTTTTGTGTTGTTGATTTCATAAGCTTTAGCTAATCAGGCCTAATATATTTGTGTCAATAAAAAAACAGTTTTTTTTTATCTCACTTTTGCCCGACGTTTCGTCAATTTTTTGTTGACTTCCTCAAGGGCTTCGTCTATTTAAAAATTAAAAACTTAATTTATTACAATTTTTAATACACAATTTTTTATTGACACAAATATATTAGGCCTGATTAGCTAAAGCTTATGAAATCAACAACACAAAAATTTCTAGAATGGCCAATTAATATAAATGATACAGTTACGTTTTCTTTTTGGTAACAAATTAATCATAAAAATTTCTAATCTATCAATAATCTAATAATATTCTATAGACACAAATGAAGCTGCCTTTATAAGTTTGTTTGTACAGGAAGCGAAATGGTGGGAAGGATAACTTTGTATTTTGCAAACCGGTTTGTTGACTATTTCGAAATAAAAAAAATTTAATATCCACAAATCAGAGTTATTTTTATTTTTACACAGTGACACTAAAGGAGGCCATTATTCTCTCTATTTAGAGAACTACAACGGTAAAACTATTTAATTTTGACAGAAGCGCCTTTTAGACTAGCTTGAGTTTTCAGGTAAAAACTTCATAGTATAGGGCGAAGAACGGTACAGTCAGATAACTCCCATAAAAATTAATTATTATTTATCTCATATCTGGTGAACTACAATAGTTTACATGGTAGGCTCCCCTAAGAATAACAAATGTTATCAAGTAAAAGATTGTTAGTATAGCATGGAAAAAATAGGTTCCAAAAATTGAATTAATTATCCTATAGCTAAGGAACTCTGAATTAAACATGGGCTTATCTAAAACACATATGAATGTGTTTAAGGCTTGACTTCTTTTATTATAAAGTATTATGGACACAACAAAAATTAATAAGCAATATTTTTATTAATGCTCAAAGAAATTAAATATTTTTTTCTTGCCTTAATAACTTTTTGAATCATTAAAATTAAGTTACGCAGTGCAAGCTTTCTCAGCTCAATTCTATGAATTGTACGCTAAAGTAGCGCCAAAAATAAGAACTTTTGCATCATTCGTTTTGTCAACTTGGCTGCAATAATATTTTCATGGCTGTGGAATAAAGTTGGACGATTTTTCGTTTGTGGTCATATCGCTCTAAAAATAGTTAAGCAGAATCGATAAGACTTATTTACTGAGGAATTTAAAACAGCGTATTATCATTATTTTGATGAAACACATTTAAGTGATAAAAATTTTACACAGAACACAGTGTGCAAAAGTTGTTATAATACGCTTATAATGTGAATACATGGAAAAATCCTAGTTTTCTTCAATGAAGCCAGTAATTTTTAGTACAAGAACTAACTGGACATGATGAATCCAGTTGATTTAATAGAAAAAGAAAACAATTTATTCCCGCTTTTACTGCGACACTTTCAATACAAGAAAAAACTGTTAAACAATCTGACTGGATAGGGTACCCGATACTGAAAGAAATGTATCGCAACCGGTAACACAAATTGACCTGGATTACATTGTGGCTAAAATAGGACAATCATAAAAAAAAATCAGATTTTTTGACAACATTTTTGAAGCATAAAAATCTTAGAGAGCAAAATTGTATTGACATCATACCAAAAATGCCAAGCTGAAATTTTATTACCCTGACGAAGCAAATACGTTCCTTACTGACATAATTTCCTAGGTTTAGTGAAATAATAGGAATGGATTTTGTCCCTATCGACGGTTCATTGAAGTAGTTTAAGGAAAAGACCGCGCATAGCGAAATAATATACAGTCGACAAGTTGCTGCATTATTTAAAAAAAAGTAATCCATCTATGATCAGAGAGAGAAGTTACATCTGATGGTCATGCCAATGGAAAAGTGATTCAAAGGCAAAAAATTAAATGCATTGCTTGCGTAGGCTTGCTGGTGGACTTCTAAAACTATGCAGTTTGAAGATGAAAGCACTAAAGATGAAAATGACCCTAAAATTGGTGGACACACTGAGGAAAATATGCCCTTGAATATTATGTCTTATTTCAGATGATGATTCAGACTCAGAACATGATTATGAACAAATTATGAAGAAAACAAAACCATCAGAATGACAAGCGACTACTTGAACGAGAATGCAAATGTTATACATTTTGGTTCCATGCATAGATAACAAATAAAAATTTCACAATTGTTTGGTAAGAGTTACTTTAATATGAATCCGAATTTTTATTTTCATACAAATTAAAGTTCATAAAGAAGAAGGCAGCATATTTTTGAATTTTTAATCCAGTTATTTAAGAAAAAAGTGATAAACGGGGGGAAATGGGCATTTTTGTGATCTTTCAGGCACTGGATGCACTTCTTTCAGGTAAGTTTTTCCTATTTTTCTCTCCTGTTGAATATCAGTAGCTTTGCTTCAGACACAAAACAGATATTCCCTGTGGTTTACCGAGATATATTAACATGTTAATATATAGAAAAAGTAGAAAATTGAACAAAATAAATTCGTGTGGCCTTTTAATTATTAATGCAGCCAACTTTACAAAACGAATGATGCATAATTTTTTATTTCTGGAACTACTTTCACGTACAATTCTTAGAATTCAGTCTTAAAATCGTGTGCTTTACTATGTTAATCAATAGCATGTTTAACTCTTTCTTTACATTAGGCTTTATCTAAATATTACTTTCATTACAAAAAGATAATTGACTTTGCTGCTAAAAAGTGTGGCGTGAATATACAAAAATTTAGGTTTTAGAAACGTTACGGTCAGAAAACTACATCGAACTGCAGTAAAAATTATGCTCTGAGTTTTAAATGCATTTAAGAAAATTTAAAAAATTTTTTTCATAATTCTAGAAACTCTATCCAGAATATTTTTTTTTTAATTTCACAATACAGTTATGCAATTTTGAGAAAATATTAAAATACCTTTTATTTTTACTGAGACACAAACGCCGCCATACATTACAAAAACGCACTATATAGTACCAGACTTGAGTACTAAATTCGTGTTAGATATGTAAAATAAAAGTTTCAAAATTTTTAAGAAAATTGTATATAATTGGTTTATTGATTTTTTTATTATTTTATAATTAATTTTCTAAGCACAAGTCTTTATATAAAGAATTTTTTTACTTTATTTTTTATATTCACAATATCGGATAACATTATCAGGACAAGGAAATAAAAATGTATAATTTATAAAAAATATCGAATATAACAGATTAAATTAAAAAAGAATATATTTTTTTTTAATAAAGGCCTTGCGCTCAGCAAATCAATACACTCAGTTTTACATCTCTGCATGCCGATTAGATTTACCACTCAGAAAACAAATTACTCAAAGAGTTCTGTAAGTGCGGTTTTACACACATCAACTTTTGTTGCTCAACTTTTGTTGTTTCTATTAGAAAGAAAGAGCAGGCTTTATATCCCTTCTCTTTCTTTCCAATTGAAACAACAAAAGTTGAGCAGCAAAAGTTGATGTGTGTAAAACCGCACTAAGAAAACAACTTTAGAATACACTGAGAGACAAATGCAAATAAAATTTTGTGTTTGGTTTTTGTGTTTTGATTTGCTCCTGGTTTAACACAAGAAAGTAACATGAAACAGAGAGAGAGAGAGAGTGCGAGAGAAATTTGCCATGTGTTGTGTGTTAAACTACATAGTGATATAATTTAATTCCCAATAGAAAGGTATACAATTATCTATTAGATGGATTTTTAGCCAATATAGTCAGTCTTTGCTTACATTTTAGTTTAGTTTAGCCAAAGACAACGAGTGGATGTTTAATAGACGACGGCGGTTCGCGATAATGATATGTTAATTGTTGTTGGCTGTTTGTTGTGCGGTACGATGAAAATAAATAATATTGAGGCAACTTTTTTTCTTTGTATTCAACGCGCAAACTGTTGTAGCACAAACTATTTAACAAAAAACATCAATTATACAGACATACGAAACAAACAAAAAAAAACATTAAAAATAAATACTGAGTGAGGTGTGTTGCCAACATAATGTTTTAATAAAGTTTTTATGTAACATTTCAGGGATTTTTACTTTTAGAAATAAATTGATTTTCAAGTTTAATTAGGAATTTTTCAATATTTCCAGCATTAGCATTATAAGTGATTATTAAAGAGTTTAGTAAGATAAAAAAGTTTTTCCCGATATGAGCTTATTCTTATATAGAAAGTGTCGTACCTTCTGTCTGAAAACCTCATTTGGAATGTATTTAATATCTTAAAAAAAAATAGGAATTTTTAAATTAATTAAAAATCTAAATGGGCAAACATGAGATCTAATCTAATTTGGAGTTTGTCAGACTTCGATTATTTTTAAAGCTAATTTGTGAATATCCAAAATTGATCGGAATAAATCGCAATTAAACAACACGAAACTGAATGGATATTTTTAAAAATCGAAATTGGATAAAAAACATTTCATAGCAAAAACTTAACTTCGCAAATAATTGAATTTCGACATAAAATTGAAGTTTCACAATAACCAAATTTATATTCAAAACATTAGCTACGAAACACTGCTAAAGAAAACTTAAAGAAACTTAAAAATACCGAATTTGAGACTCGTTATCTGTTATTTGATCAAGAAAATACAGAATCAAGGACGTTACAAAAAAAAAACCGGAAATTTTTCAAAATTCTTGAGGTTTTCAAAACTTAAGATTTGAAAAAAAACCATGAAATTTGCAATAAAAATTTTTTAAAAAATATTGACCAAAACCAGTTCATTTATTAACTTTGTAGTACTAAAAGAAAGCAATTTGGACTCAATTTTCTACATATAGAGGCTTTAAGGATAAGGTCAGACACACACTCACACATACACACATCTATATATAAAATAAAATATCTGACTAATTTTTCTATTTAAAAACAGTGAATTGTGAACCTACGCCTTACGAAACGTAATTTATTTCGGCTATCGAAATATGTTTTAGTAGACAACAATTCCGGCATATAATTACTATATTGAAAGTAAACAACCTCTTCCACTTGAAGATCCCAATTTAAAAATTTAATTATATAAAGTTGGCAAAATTTTTAATCCAAACGTTTTATTAAAAGTCCTGAAAAACAAATTGAAAAAGAAAATATTTTGCTGATGCAAAACAACAAAAATGAAAAGAAATTTACCAAAAACAAAAAGGCAAGAGGTTGTAACAAAGCATCCAACAACAAAAAATTCAAGCAAAAATAACAAAAACAAAACCATATATAAAATAAAAATGTATCTCATAGATACTTCAACATAAGAGATGCAATGTACTCGACAAGCACTACACACACGCACACACACGTACACACACACTGTGCATTCAAGAAGGAATACAAAAAATGTGCTTAAAATTATTTATAAATAAATAAATATTAAAAAAAAATATACAGAAATGAATTCAAAAAGGAAAAGAAAATAAATAAATAAATTTTAGTTTTTGTGCAAAAAGAAAATAAAAATATAAAAATAAGCAAAAATTGTAAGGAAAGCAAAACAATGAAGAATATAATAAATCAACGAAAGTTTAAGGATTTATAGAATAATTTGTTAGTGTTTATAAAAAAAAACATAAAGAAAACAATTAAACAAAAAATTTACAAAAATCTGTTAAAATTTATAGAAAAATTACAAAAATTTTATGCATGTAAAAAGCCAAAATATTTGTAAAAAAAAATGAAGGGAAACGTTGCTTCAAACAAACAAATGAGAAATTCATTGTTTAACTTTTTACTCATCAACAACATCCCATTCATCCATCCTTTGAGTTTTATTATCAAAAGTGAAAAATCGATTTTTTCCTTTGCCTTTGTAAGCCAATGTTAGTGTATCTGTGAATGTGTATGTGTGTATGCGTAAGTGTTCATATATTTTGCGTTTTTTGTAGTCTCATATTTGATGTCTAATATTTCGGTAACCGAACAAGCAACAAACACAACAACAAATTTTATCTCTTCCTGTTCCTTTAAAACCGACCCACTTATACAAAAGAAATTAAAAGTTAAAAACAACTAATAATAGCAAGTAGTGAATTATCAACAACTACAACAACATGAGTTATTATCAACTACAATTTTTATTAATGAATTTTATTTTTAAGACCCGAGGATACTGAAAACTTAAAATTTAAAACGTGAGCAATAGCAAGCTAACACTTCAACAACTTAAAATTATAGAGAAACAGGTAATTTGACTTAAGTTGAAATAATTTTATTATTTATGAAAAAAATTACAAACTAGCCCTACATTATGCAGTTTAGTAGTTAAGTCTGGTCGACTAAGAAACTCCTCAATAACAATAAAAAAAAAATATTAAAAGTATTATATTCGGCCACGCTGAATCTTAAATACCCTCTATCATCCTTATGGTTAAATATTGCCTTTTCTTGTATAAAAAAAACGAAAACTTAAAGAAATGAGAAATGTCGAGAATAATTGTTTAAAGCGGGTCCTTGTATAAAAAAAATATTATGATTGCAAAAATGTAAATGGAATTAATAATGTCAACTTGAACAACATATAGCATAACTGTCACATATTGTTTGTGTCATTAGCTATAAATATGATATTTTGGAGGGTAAGCGATAAAACCTAATAACCGTAGAAAAAAAAGCCCGGCCAACCAGGAAAATCAACACTGAAGACGAATATTATTGATGTTAAATAATGCTCTTTATTTGGTGGGATTAGAAGTGTGGTTTATCGGGTCAGACGATCAGAGGAGATCTGTACCAAAAACAATTCATTCACTGGAAGAGGAAGAGAGGAATCAATGAAAATCGACCCAAATATTCGACCAGACACGAGACCCTAATCTTCGATCGGCTACATGTTGCAGGACCGATCAAAATCTATTGAAAAATAGTGGATGGGAAGTTTTGGCTCACTCGCCTTATAGCCCAGACGTTTTTTTTTCGTTTCGGACCAGCACTCAGAGGATTACCCCTACACATGCATTGTGCCAGAACTAAGAAATCAGGTTATGGAGAGGAGGAAGTTTCAATTTAAACTTTCCTACATTGAAAGTGACAGCAAAGAGTTCTAGAGGGAGTTTATTCCACATACGGACTGTTCTCCTAAAAAACGAATAATGGGTAAGGCGATTTATTTGCCAATTAAGCACAAATGGTTGTGCTCTCAACGAAAATCGAGTTAAACGTAAAAACGTACGAGCTTCGAAAACAAGTTCCCTAATTTCATTACAGCACTTACCATTGTAGTAACGATAAAACAGTAAAATGCAACCCACATTGCATTGCGTCGATGCTCCAGAAATACCCTACTAATATTACGGAGATCGGATGGATTGAAATATTTTTTACACCGTTTTAGAAAATCGAGACACTTGAAAGCTTCTTTAGAAACCTGAAAACGTGTTTAGTCCATCGAACATCACACTGAATTTTCATGCCAAGAACATCAAAAGCTTTCGATTCCGTAATACTGATAACATAGATCTATGCGTAAGAATGCAACATTTTGTTTTACGGGCATTAAAATCTATATTCGTACGACCCAATTCCGAAATTATTGAGAGATCGTAATTGAGCGTATCATTCATGTTCCGCTTTGTGGAACCCACCTCCAACTGATCCGGTCTATTATTAAATGAATACGAATGACAAATGGTGCTATCATCTGCGAAAGAGTATAAAGGGTTGAGAGTTTTACAAAGAAGGTAATTTAGGAAAATAAGAAATATGGAAGAACGAAAACGGTACTCCTGAATTAATCTTGAACTCGTCTGAGGAAATCCCGTATAGTTCGATTCCTGAGAAAACTCGATATAAATCTGGAGAAACTATCACCGACACCAAATGCAAGAAGTTTTGACAAAAGAGCATCATGCCATACTCTATCAAACGCCTTGGAAATATCTAAATCCACCACCTTACTCTCTCCGAAATGATGTATGAAGTTGCACAATTGTCGCGACAGGAAAGCTCGTAGAGCGTCCCCTATGAAAACAATGCTGTTTCGATGCATGCAAAACGCCTCTACTGGAGTACGCTTTACTTCAGAACAGGAAAGGTTTTTAAAAAATTAAATTGATTCATTCTTTACCTCAAAAACGGAACAGTTCTTTTGCGCAGAATCCGTATGAATCAGAAAGGTAGAAAAAAATTAGTGACTATCGATCGACAATATTTTCAATAATGAATCAACCCTTTTTGTTATTGCATGATGACTTTTCTTAGATTTAATAGATCTTTTTATTTATTTCAAAAAATACTGTATTTTAATTTCTTTAGTTCTGACAGACAGGCTTGTTTACAACAACACCACACGGTACATCGTCTATGTTTGCATCACTACAGCCACCAAATTTAGCGACTAAATTACGCACAGCACTCTTAGAAGGAGGCTGATTACGAAGAAAAGCTAATCGAAATGTATTAGATTTTGCAGTGATATTTTAAGCATTTAGATAGTCAATTTTCATAAATTAAAATTCTTTGCTCAAGAGTGTGATGTTCCATACTTAATTTTTGAACTTGTTGCTGTACAAAGTCAAAGGATGACAGCTTAATTCTTGAAACTTAATCATTTGACATACAATTTACTCCCTTACCGCAAATTTATCCACCCTTTATAAATAAGCTTTTGTAAATAATATTGAAAAAATTTGCCAGTGGAATACCCTTCCAAGAGCAGGTCTAAAATTACGGCACTCTATGTTGTTTGAAATTTACATTTGGTCTTAAAGACTTATTAATAATGAAATTCGAATATTTTAGTATCACCTCTACTATTCTATTCTAGTATCATCTATGACTTAACTACAGTCATTCCTTCTATTCATCCGTAATATATCGCTTTTCGTTTAATGTCACATTAATCATGTTTTATCTTTGCGTGTGGTTTTTATCATAAATTTTAATAAATTGAATTACAGAATAGATATAATATTACAATAGCTTTTAGCTTTTAACACAAGTCAGGCTTGAAATGAATGGCTATAAATATCAAAGGATGAGTATTAAATGGTAAACCTTGTTGTTGGGCCACAAATGTATTTATTTCTTTATACAGGGCGTCGGCATACTACTTTGTTTTGCCGCCATTTTTGTAAACAATAGTCTTGACAATTAATATTTGGCAGTCGTGAAGTAGACACGTGGCAAATTTATTATGGAAAAATATTCGATAAACTAACGTGTTTTAATCGTTAAAATAAGTTCTCAAAATCAATCATCGATTACTGTGACGATGAGAAAGTTACGTGACATTTTTGGGAGAAACAAAATAGTGCCAATAAAACGCACTATTTATCGTGTAGTCAATGATTTTGAAGAAAGAGGATCTGTAGGTGATAGGCCCACGCCGTGCTCAAGAGCTTTGTCTTCACAGAACAACTTTGGCCACAATTTTGCACAAGGATTTGCATTTGTTTACATATAAGATTCAGTTAACACAAGAGCTTCTTCCACAAGACCATTTACGCTACCGTACATATGCCAATAGGATATAACAGCTCGCCCATTTTCATTTGAATGGATATGGGAATAAACAGAATAGTCGGTTTTGGGAAATGGTAAACCCTCAAATTAATCAACAGTCACCTTTCCATCCATTAAAAGTGACAGTGTGGTGTGCAATTTGGTCTGAAGAACTTTACTTCTTTGAAAATTGAAACGGCGTAACGGTAACTGTTGATTGGCCACAACCGCATGCTTTGGGCTTGATCAACATGTGGTATTAACAAGACGGTGCCACAGATGACAATGGAATTACTGCGAGACCTCTTTCCACAACAAGTTATTTCAAGAAATGGTGATGTTGATTGGCCTCCACGGTCGCCTGATTTGACTGCTCCAGACTTTTTTTGTGGGGTGTATCTGAGAAGCAAGGTTTATGCAACAAACCAGAAATGCTGAAAAATAATAAGCGATCAAATCGGTGGTGTTTTTTATTTTCTTAAAGTTAATTTAATTTTAATTTAAATTACAACTTAATTAATTTAAATAGTTTCTAAAAAAAAGTAGGATAAAATACCTGTTTTGTTAAAATTAAAAATTCCGATTTTATTGAATTTAAATTATTGACTAAAAATCTATAAATATTTACTTTCAATTTTGTTGTTATTATTTACGCAATTTTTTTTCGAAAAATGTATCCATTAATAACTGTGTTAAGTTAAAACAAACAAAAACGGGTATTTGGTAGACAAGAAAATGAAAAATATTTAAATTCACTTTTAATTAACAAAAAATATAAAGTTTGTCTACACGCCTTTAAAAATTGTGTTCTTTGAGTTTTTGTTAAATTATTAAAATATTTTTGTCAGTGTTTTATAAATTAAAGAAAAATTGTAAGTGAAATTTGGGCATATCAAATAGTTTAAATCTTTACTATTCATGATTGATTATTTCACCATTATCAGACAAAAGTAAAATTTAATAAATCAGTTAATCAATATAAAATAATGAAAAGTTATTTTAAAAAAGGAACTGTTTTTATTAAATAAAAGTGATGGATTTCTTAAAGAAAATTAGGCTTATGTAAATAAAAAAATTTATAAATCCGCCAAGTGCAAGTTGAACTCAAACAAGAAAGTTTCCATAACATATATGGAGCACCCTTATAATTTCAGTTTTATTTTTAAAACGAACATATTTGTGCCAACTGGCTGTATGATCTAAATGAGTGCTGCTGTGATTAAAAAGCTAGCGCCATTCACGTCGCTATAGGAGCACACCTAATTTTTTTTTTTATTTTTAATTTTTTTTATACTTTTTTTAATAGTGAACATAAACGTACATAACCTAAGTATCTTGTTATCACGGTTCGAAAATAATTCTACGTACTTTTTTTCGTTTTGTGTGCACCTACTTACGCTACGTACTGTTGTAGCGAATTTGGATTTCATGCACTATGTTTGCTTATCACAATTCCAATAATAATAAATTTTTATTGATAACGCGTTATTTTCGGAACACCCTTTAAGTTTTGCCTATTTCGGTTTCAGATACAGAGGGCTGTAATAGACGAACAAATATTATAATGAAAAAAAAAGTTAGCAAAGTGCCTTAATTTTATATTTCATTGGCTTTTCCTCAACGATAAACTAGTTAATTTCGTCATATGAATTTTATCTAGAAAATTTCAATCGAACTATTGTAAGAAAATTTCGTCGATAATAGAGTCAACGGC
Source organism: Trichopoda pennipes (assembly GCA_030448955.1). Lineage (NCBI taxonomy): Eukaryota > Metazoa > Arthropoda > Insecta > Diptera > Tachinidae > Trichopoda > Trichopoda pennipes. The sequence goes on from JASKUP010000084.1 coordinate 87,100, forward strand.
GAAATTTTTGGCTAAATTTTCTAAAGAAAATATCTGTCATCGATGTTAACGTCTAAACTTTTTCAAATTGTTTTGTCGACAATATAATCGATTAAATTTTGTGAAGAAAATTTCGTTAACAAAATTAATGTCGACAATATTAGCAATTGATTTTCGTAAAAATGTTTTGCCGAATAATTTCTTTTTTTGAAATTTTATACGATATAATCAACTGAATTTTCTTTAAAAATTAATCAAACGATATTATGAAATAAATTTTCTTACGAAAATTGCGACAATTGAATTTTTTGATAAAATCGAGTATTATATAATCGATTCAGTTTTCTTATGAAAGTATTCCAAAACGTATTTATGAACTCTACTTTCCTTAGAAGATTCTATGGACTATATATATTATTGATTGATATTCTGAAAAAAATATACGCGACTGAATTTTCGAAAGAAAACTTCGTCGAATTATTTTCTCTAGAAAATTTCGAAAAATGTAATTAATTGAACTATCTTCGACGAATTTTCTTAAGAAATTTTAATGTCGATATTTTTAACCAAATTTTGTTAGCAAAATTTTGTGATTTAATTTTTTTTAAAAAATATTTGCCATCGACACTAACATCAAAATTATCAGAATATCGACTAATTTTCTCCAAAAAAAAAAAAAAAAAAAAATACATCAAGAATTATTATCGACAGACATTTCCTGAAAAAAATCATCGAAGATATTATCGATAATATTTCTGAAGAAATTTTCGTCAGTTGATTATATGACTGGATTTTTTTTAACAGGTTTTTTAAGAAAATTTCGTCAATTTAATTTAAATAACAAGTAAAAATATAAAGAAAATTTTGTCTATTAAATTTTCTTAAGAATATATTTGTGATCGATATTATCGTGTAAACGGTAGGTTATTCTAATCTATTGATTCTCTAGAGCATCGACGCAATGTATGTAGTATTTCACTGTTTTATCGTTACTGCAATGGTAAGTGCTCTAACGAAATTAGGGAACTTGCTCCCGAAACTCGCACTCGATTTTCGTTAAGAGCGCATCCATTTCTGGTTGATTGACCAGTGAATCGCATTATTCGTTTTTTAGGAGAACAGTCGGTATGTGAAATAAACTCCCTCCAGAGGTCTTTCCTGTCAGTTTCCTCTCAGAAAATTTCATATCCTTCCCATAACCTAAATTCCTAGTTCTGGTACAATGCAACTCATGTATAGGGGTCACCTCTTGGGTGCTGACCCGAAAGAAAAAAGAAAACTTTGGCTTTGACTACTTTAGGGGAGTTATTTACACTACAGTTCACTTCGATAATTAGACTGGACTAATACGCCAATTCGTTTTCAAGCAACTAGACTGCACTGCAGTTTATAGTTGAAGGTATTTCTCCCCATCATGTCTAATCAGATGTGTTGTATGTCCTCTATTCGCTTCCGTCAATTCTTTTCTTTTTTGTAACTTTGAAAAGGAAATATAATTGTTGGCAAAAATACTTTTGTTGGTTTAAAAAACTAAATTTTGAAATACGTAAAAGACAATATTTAACAACATTTCATTTTGTGTGCTCAGATTTTAAATTTACTTCAATGAAAACAAAAACATTTATTCCTGAATACACTATTTAAATTTGTATTGCAAAAACAAAATCAATCAAATTTAAATAATTTAATTTAATGGGTATGAGTTACGGTCACTTTTCACATTTTTACTTGTTCGTGCCTGATTCATTAACAGCAGACAAAAATTAACAACAAAAAAAGAAGAAAAAACAGAGATAAGTAAATAATATCACTTAAGTGTGATTTTTTTTGTATTTATTTAAATAAATCCTAAAAAGCTTAAATAGCAAAAAAAAATTAAAATAAATAATAAATAAAACAAAAAAGTAAAAGCAACTATGCAAAAAGTAAAAAGTGAATACGAAAAGATTTACTTGCAAAAGCAAAGGCATTCAAAGCCTACATACGAATTTATAAATAAATAAATGTTCCCGAGATATACAGACACATACATACATATATTTGTATGTTGCCGTATTCTATTAAGCTAATGGGGTTTAAGAATCAATAACACATGGGTGTAAAATACATATGCATACATATATACACACATATGTATATATATATATATATATATATATATATATATATATATATATATATATATATATATATATATATATATATGTTTAGATATATGTTTAAGTCAACAGATATAAAGATATATACAAAATAGCATGAAATAACAACAAGACACAAAAACGATTAAAATACAATTCATGCGTTTGACATTATGAAGTCGTTGCAATATGAAAGTATTGCGACATTATCTATAAATTATAGTATCTATAGATTATATCTAATCTATAGATTATAGCATATATATATATACATATATTTTTTTTATATATATTTTATATATATTTTTAACACTATTGCATAGACTAAGTTCGGGTAATGTGGTATACATTTTTGTTATATGGTTATAACTTTTAGAGTTTTTACTCAAATATGATAGATGTCCGCTGGTATGTTATCCCAGATCTTATTTTTATATCTAGGAAGTTATGAAAAACTTCGATCAAAGTAAGCTTGAAAAATACATAAACATAACATTAAGAAATGTTAAAAACATTTTAATCGAACTCAATTTGGCTTCAGGGAGGCTATGGACACTAGAGAAGCACTGTTTTCTATACAGGTTCTTGTTCAGAATTGCCGCAACGTCAAGAAGGATGTATTCTTATGCTTTGTTGACTATGAAAAAGCATTTGACGGAGAACAACACGACAAGTTGATCAGTATATTGAGACAATCAGGTATTGATGAGAAGGACGTAAGATATATTAGAAATCTGTACTGGAGGCAAGTAGCAGAATTTCGGACAAATGAAATGAACACAGAATATATTCCTATAAGCAGAGGTGTACTTCAGGGTTGCATCCTGTCTCCTCTCCTTTTCAACTTATATTCGGAAGTAATATTTCAAGAATTCATCAGTGATATTGAAGCGAGTCAAAGTAAATGGTAAATTTATTAACAACATTCGCTATGCTGATGACACTACTATTCTGGCAGGCAGTATGGCTGGCTGAGTTACAAACTCTTGGGTTAAGCCTAAACATACCAAATACGAAATTTATAATTATTAATCAATCAAATACACCATATTCAGACGCCAATCTTTGCATTTTCAACCAACAGATATAAAGAGTCAGAAATTTTATATATCTGGGATGTGAATTGCACGAAAATTGGGAACCTGAAGCTGAAATTAAAGAAGGATCGCAATGGCTAGGACGACATGCAAAAAATTATTCTTAACCTTTGATTTAGATTTATGAAGTGTTAAGTCTGGTCGCTACTCATGTACGGAGTTTAAACATGGACGCTTAAAGTAGCTATATGAATGGAAGCATTCGAAATGCGATGTTACCGAAGATTGCTCAGAATACCATAGGTGGACAGAATATCAAATACTGAAGTGCTAAGAAGAATGAAGTGTATTACTGTCAAGCATTAAACGAAGAGAGATGAAAAATATGAATTTCTACAACATATATGTACTAGAGGGAAGAATAGAAGGAGGACGAGGCTTAGGAAGGAAACAAATTTCCTGGCTGAGAAATATAAAAAATTGGACGGCGCTAAGAACAATTAGGTATGTTTTACATTCAAAAGAAATCCATTAATAGATTTGTAATAAAAGAAGAAGAAATGTTCGGGTAATATGTTATACCATGGTGTGCTATGCGACTATGTTTTTGTATTTTATAAAACCACTTAAAAAACTTAACTTTTATTTAAATTTTTAAAAGTAACATAAAAAACAAGACACGTACACTTGGTATGCACTTTTCATAAGTCCAAACTAGTCAGCATTGTAGACAGGAAATGCATGTCTCAAAAACGTAATCTTTTTGGTATAGTTTGTCACAACAGCTACAAGCAGTAACTTCTCCTTAACCTTCTTCCACTTGAAAGGAGGTATATGAACAAGCGAAATTGCCGCATTTGGGCTTCTGAAAATCCTAGAGGGATTGTTGAGAAGCCTTTATGTGCTCAATGTGTCACTGTATGGTGCGTTATGTAATCTGGAGGCGTGATTGGGTTGTTTTTTTCGAAGATGAGGCCGGAAATGCGGTAACGGTCAATAAATCACGCTATCGCGAGATGCTTATAACTGCAACTGGCCTATAATTGACCACGTGTATATAACTGACATGTGGTTTCAACAGAACGATGCCACATGTCACACAGCCAATGAAACGATCAATTTATTGCCAACCAATTTCCCGATTACATAATTTCATGGCAATCAGCAGTTAAGTGGCCAGTGTTAAGGACAGAGTCTATACGGAGCCAAGTGAATCGATTTCAAAATCTGTGTTGTAGTTAACGAAATAGTGTCGCCATTTTGCCCCAAAATTAATTAAAAACTTTGATGAAAGAATCAACATCTATCAGCGTGATCGTGGTGGACATTTAGCAGATATCATTTTACATTTATAATTGTCGAACTTTTCTCTTCGTAATTAATAAAATAAGCATAGAGAGAACACTGAAGATGGCAAATAGCTGAAACCGGTTCACAAACCAAATTTGACGCGGGTTGACGTAAAATCATACCCAAAAAAACACCTTTACTTTGTCCCACACTTCTTTGGATGTCTTGCAGTTCTTAATTTGCTTTTATGGAAATTGATCTATGATTTCCACACAGATTATGCGTTTAGTTTATGCGATCAGACACCACAAAGAAAAATTGGCATAAAAAAAGCAAATGATATATTAGAATAAGAATGAATAACCATTTTGTTAGTTCAAGATTTATATTTTTAATTTTTATTTAAATATTCAAAAACACACTCCCAGTTAAGTGTTGTATTATTGGATTTTCTAGAGTGCTATTTATAACAAATATGTGCTAATGAAACAAAGTGGAATATGAAATCGATGGAAATCTATCACATACTAGTCGATTTAGAAAAGCAATTTCCTTTTTTAATCGCTCGATTTCTATCACATATCTGATTTTATATATGCATACATATATTGTAAAAAATTTAGTTAAATTATTAACAAAAATTATTTCGTTTAAATTTTTGTGCTGTTAATGTTCGAATCTTACTAAAGGATTTTTAACAGTGATAAAATTATTGTAACTATTTTAATTTGTTAAGCGCACAAATACATAGGTACAAGAAACATAACATGGTTCTTGTCATCATATTTTATCGTATTACAAATATGAACATTTTCATATTTATTGTCCAAATAAATTCTAATGAAATTTAAATTATAAATAGATGTTGAATAAAACTTAACTTTTGGAAAATATTTTTTTTTAGTAATTGAAAATGGAAGTGAAATTATTTTATGTCTGTTAAAGCGAACAACACATAACCGTCTATAGCATCAACATACAGTGTTTAACAACTTTTTAAAAATTTTGGTATACAAAAAATATATTTGTATATTTATAACTTTTACAGTATAATGAAAAATAATTAAATTTTATTGTATTAATTAATTTTATTGATACTTCATCAATGTTTTAATTAATTAATTTCTTTATGTATTTAGTTAATAATTATAATTTGTTTTATTAACAAAATAATGTCCACAATTTATTTTTATACGTTGTTTATCAAGGTTTTAAAATAGAAAATATTTAGTATTTTTAAATACGATTTTCATCTAAATTTAAAGTAGTTTTCCAATTTTGTACTTCTCGTGTTTTTTTTGTCGCACTATGTGCATTTGAGTCTAACTTTTAACTAACTTTTGTTTATTCAATAAAAACTAAAGAAACCAACAATTCATTCTACCATGAGTAGAAAACTGCAACGTAATCCCTGGTAATAGAAAACCTCCACTTGTTACCAAAAGGTAATATGAGTTAATTCGTAGGAATTGAAATTCGTGGGATCTGCAACGTTGCACTTTATCTTTCAAAAGTGCATATCTATCCACTGCCAATGCCGCAAAGGAAATAGGAATTATCCTGCAATGACTGCAACACAAAAAAATTGAAAGCTGAATGTTTTAAATAAAAAAATCATAAAGAAGGCAGAATACGGAATCGTTTCGTAGTTCAAACAAATAAAAAATGAAAATCGTTAAATTGTCACGGATGAGCAAGTAAATTGTAAATTGTCTGTCAAATGAATAAATGTCAAAAATTAAGCTGTCATCTTTTAATATTAATTTATTAAAAAGTTGGGAAATTTTAAGCATAGAACGTTAAAATCTTGACGTAAAAATTTTAATTGTAAAAATTTACTATCAAAATTGTGTAAATTTTACTGTATCACTTCATAAATTTTCGTGCAGCTTTTTCTTGTAATCAGGCATCTTCTGCACGGTACTATTGCCAACAACAATATGCTCGTCGTGGCCGTAGCCGCTGTATAGCCATCTGTTGAGAATGAGGTTGAAACATCTACTCGTCGACGTTTGAAACAATTGGGCATTACTAGAAGCGCTTTGCGCAACATTTTGCCACGCTTATGAAATTCAAACTCGTTCAGGAATTAAGGACGACCGATAATTGTTTGAGTCGAACGTTTGTGAATTTGCATCATCGGCATCATGAGCAACCAATTATTTGCGGTTACAACTAGCTAATGTTGTCAGCAAGACGGCGCCACAAGCGCCACCAAATTTTTGTAATTTAACGCCGCGGGTTATTTGAATAACCAAGCTTATATGAACAATCCATAAACTACTAACGCTCTAAAAGATGAAATTCGGTGCTGCATTGAGTAATAAACGAAAATTTGTTGCATAACGTGCTTAAAAATTTTGTATAAAGGGCGGGCATCTACCTTCTGGAGGTGGACATTTTCCTGCCATCATATTACATTATTAATCACCTTATTTCTACTTTACATTGACATCAAATTTTCCCACCCATTTAATGGTTGTGAATACTGAATTTTATTTTATGAGATACTAAAAAAAAACAATAATTTAAAATAAATTAATCTAAAAATAATTATAATTCTTATACAAACAACTAGATATTTAACTAATTAAACATATTATTTATATTCAACATTATTTTAATTAATACGTTAGTCTCAGGTGCAGCTTCATACAATTTTCCAAAAACATATGAAATCAAAAGATTTATTGCCAATTATACATTAATAACAACAATTATATATTATAATACAATAACACAAACGTTACAATAATACAATGGAACTATGAATAACGTACATCTAAATATAAATTAATTAAAAAATAAACTTTTTATGGCCCTGAAAACGGCATTACATTGGTAAATTTCTGCTGGTACTTTTTCCCGCATTTAGTCAAATTAATAGAGTATGATGTGGACTTTTAACGCCACTATAAAAAATTCTTTTACAATTTTATTCACTAAAATATTTCAAATATTTTTGCTCTGTTTAAATAAATTGATATATGTATTTAATTGAATAATAACAAGAAAAAATTATGTTCACGTAATAAATCAATATGTTTCGTTCAAAAAAAGTTATTTAACAAAAACAAATGATGCAGAAGGCATATAAATGTTTGCTTGTGTGTTATTGTTAGCGTTTTAATGAGACGTCTCGCAGGCACAGTGGGAGATTAAGAAAAAACTGTAAAGAATTTTGTATATTCTAATCAGTGGAAACAGTTGAGGCTTTAAATATTGAAATTAAGTGATATTAAATTTTATTGCGTTATTCTTAAATTCGCATTACAAAAAGAAGAACAAATTGAAATGAAATAAAGAAATGCAGCATAAGCAGTATACGAAAATAAACAAAACCTCAGTAAAACCAAAACAAATTATTTTTCCATGACAAGGAGTGGAAATGAAATAATTAGCGTTGTACTCATCCACCTGTTATGATATACCAATCCAATCATACAAGTTGGTTATGTAGTTCGCAAAGAAATACGTAATGGTCATTTCCTTTTAAGATCAAATGCATTCTCTACGAACACGAGAAAAATAGTTTGCAAAATGTTTTGTTTTCTCAAACATTCCGTTTTGTTTACTTTCGTAACCTTTTCACAACTAAATTCCATAGCACACATTATAATGCCTTAATACAGTGGCACACGTTGAAAGTCGGACAAATCATTGGTAGATTTTTGTCAACTATTTTAGATGTCAGAGCTTATTATTGTTGAAAAACTTTTTAAAAAGTTTAATTAATCATTGACTAGAATTTTTAAAAACGGTACCTTAAAACTAATTTTTAACAATACATAAATATCTGTTATTCTTTTTAACGGTCTTTTTTAATTAACAATATATATTTTTTAAAAAGAATAACAGATATTTATTAAAAATATAGAAAGTTCGATTAAAAAAATAAAAAAATGTAACAATTAATTTAATTTTTAACACTAAAAGTCGGGCAAAGCAGAAGATTCATTTCAATTACAATTATATTTATTTATTTCTTATTATTTTTATATTCTAAGCAGTTTGATATTTTCTCACGGAGTGTGAAAATATTTTTACCTTTTTTTAATGCTGCGTAGTCTACGTCTGTCTATATTGGAAAAGCGAAAAATAGCTGTTAATAATAATAAGTATTTAGAAGGAAAAACTCAATAAGAAATCGCAAGTATCGTTAATTAAAGAACATCAATTGCAGACAATACAAAAAAGACAACAGAATTACAAATAAATAACGCCGAGAAATGAGAAGTTTATAGTTTGCGAAGTACAAACTAACCCATTCATCTCCGCTTCAAAACTTGTCAGAACGATAAATGGCAATATTGTCAACGAGTATACGGATTTACAACAAACGATAAAAAATGACGTCGTCTTCTATTGCCGTCGCCAAACAGAATAAGGATGACTAATTAATTTAAAAAATGTCAAAATTTCAGTGTGATCATAATTTTAAGATTCTTTTTAGTTTTTTCATTATTTCTATTGTTATCGGCTGAAGTATCTAGTTTTTGTTTTGTTACGTTTACGAATATATCGATAAGTATTTTAATGAAATATTTGAAATATTTGGCAAAACCATAATTTTTTTATTTTAAAGTTGCTGAACTTTTCTGTAATTACTTGTCCGACTTTCGATGTGTGCCACTGTAATAGCATTTGCACCCCAAGCTAGCAGTTGAATTTCTGCCAATTAGTCTGTTTATTTATACTGCATTTAATATAATTTCGCTTCTTGATGGCCTTTCCAGGTTTATTGTGTAAAAACAAATTATAATTTATATTCTTTCCACAAAAAAACATTTTTGGAATTGTATTAAAAATATGGGAAATATGATTACAAAGCCGTTGGCCAAAGCAGCCCAACAGCAGATATCGTTGTCGCAAGTATATTTTAATAATGCCACTTTTAAACATTTCTCTTCTATTTAACTAAAACTCAATATTCCAAAATAGGCATGCTTTACTTGCCAAACCAATTTATAACTCCATTGAAACATGCTGAGAGAAAGGCAGATGCATAAAGATTTTGATTTTTTTTTAATATTTGATTTAAATGGACGACATTGTCTTTAGGCGTATTTTTAGAAATTTTTATTTTGCACAAATAAATTTAAGGTTTAAAAAAGTAGAATTAACAGATTTTCCTGTTGCGACATCTATAACAGATATAAATGTTGAGTGAAATCATTGCGTTCGTTTAAAACAATTTTTTATAATTAATTTATTTATATAAAACACTATTGCGTTAAACAAAATATAATATTTTTAAGCTCCCATTTATTTTACATTTTCCATTATGTTGGCAGCAATATTCACTGCCGAATCTTCACTTCATTAAAATAATAAACTCTGTGTATATCAGCTTTAACAGATTGTGTTCGGTAGTATACTGTTGTTTATGTGTTAAATGCCTGAGTATTAAAACGAATTTAGAGCATTTTTTCTTAAACATGAAACGTGAGATTAAGACAGTAACTTGATTACAAAATCTATCAGCAAAATATTAAAACATTTTATGGAGGCCTTTTGTCAAAAGTGTACCATGTAAAATAACCTAAATCTATCACCTGATACTCAAAAGAAAACGAAAATTTGGCAAAAAAAAAATAAATTAATTTTAATAAATTAAAAATATCGATTTTTATGATTCTATAGTTTTCATGTTTTATGTATTAATTGGAATATGCAAATCAACACGAAAAACAATATACTAAAAATTTGAAATACTTTTAGTAAAAAATATTTTTTTTTATTAATATTCATTTCATTGATAATTCGTACTTTAAAAAAAAACAGCTTAAATACATTTTGTACAAGTTATAATCGCTTTAAAATATTAAACATCTTAATGTTGGTTTCTAGAAACTTAGAGTTCAAGAAGCGGTTTAAGTAAAGTTTTCACAGAATTGATTTTAAGGTCTTCATTTCTCTGCTCTATTTGATGTAGATTCTATTGAATTTATTAAATTCTGTCATCTCATAATAACAAAAAAAGAGGTTGTTAAGCTATAAAGCAGAGGCAATATTTAGTCTTCCATACAGCACATACATAATGGTTTGAGGTTGGAAAGTAAATTGCCTGTCAAATGATTAAATGTCAAAAGTGTCATCTTTTGACATTTATTTAGTAAAAAGTTGGCCAATATTCAGCAATGAAACTATCGCCATAGTGATACAGGCATAGCCGCTGTACAAAGTATTGAGAATGACCGTGGCATATCAATTCGTCGACGTTCGCAACAATTGAGCTGACTAGAGGCACTTTGCGCAATATTTTGCATAAGGAGCTTCATTTTCACGCTTATGAAGTTCAACTCGTTGAAGAATTAAAGTCGACCGAACATTATTTACGTCGAACGTTTGTTAATTGGTTGTTTGATACGCTAAAAGAGAACAACAAATTTTTCAACAAAATCATCTTTAGTGATGACGCTTATTTTCAATTAGGCGTTTATGTAAATAAACAAAATTGTCGTATCTAGAGTTTATAAAATCCACAAAGAGTCCTCGAAAAATTACTTCCAAAGAAAGTGATCTTTCGGTGCGGTTTGCGGTCAAGCAATATAATCGGCCTTTTTTTAAATAATCAAGGAAACACCGTCAGCATGAATTCTCTGCGCTACCAAACCATGATGCCCAATTTTTTGTAGCCACAATAGGAACACCTCAGTAACCTTTGGTGGCCGATAGGCCATACAGCCTCCAAATAATTCAGTTATTGCATGAGAAATTCACGGTCATATATTCTCTTGATTCCTTGGTTTAACGATATCAATTGGCCGCTTCGTTCTTGTTATTTAGCGCCGCTAGATTAATTTCTCTGAGATCGTTTAAAACCCATATTAAGCGAACAACCCACAACCAACTGATGCTCTGAGAGATGCGCTGCATTGATGAGATAATCGAAACTTTGTTCCAATATCTGCTTCAAAATTTTGTGAAAAGAACGCACGTCTGCCAAAGTGCTACATGTGGACATTTGTTCAACGTTATATTCATAAAAGTGTATATTTTAAGCCAATTTAATTCCGAACCTTAGTATATAATTATAAAGACAAAACACAACAATTTATACAACAGACCAACTGTACTAAATTTAAAACTGAATCTTTCAAAAGGGAAATACGCAGCCTATTTAAACGCTGCAAAACGTAAAAGGTATAGACATACATGGATTACTAACACTCAAAGCACAAGCAAAAATACAAAAGGAAAGCATACCAATGAAACCCACTATAAATTATACACATGCACCAGCATATCACCTGGCTAAAAACGTCACCGGCCTATTTAAAGAAAAGATAAATTTACAAAAATACATATACTATACGAAAAACTTAAAGACATCAAGAAAACGCGCGACTTGTTTCCTTTGACATCAAAGATCTATATACTTAATACCAACACATGAAACATTAGATATCCTACGCGACACACTCGACAATTTATACGAAAACCAATACAACACCGACATTCTAGATATTTCAAAGACAATAATACAGAACTACTTAAGATTTAATAACCACTTTTACAAATTACCTGATGGACTCGGTATGGGAAACCCAACACCCGCAATCTTCATGGAAATTTTCATGCAACATCTCGAATCACTAAACGTAAAAACACTAATGGAAAAACCCAAAATAACTCATTACTATAGATAAACAGATGACATCATATGCATCCTCGAACAAGACAACGCCGAACAAATTCTAACAGACTTAAACACAATTCATAATAACGTTAAATACACAAAGGAAAAAGAACAAGACAGAAAGTTCCATTATCTTGACATCACAATAGCAGGAGAAACATTTGACATCTATTGAAAACCAACTACCATCCACATCCCCTCGAACAACCCTACTCATACCCCACATAAACCAACAGCCTTTAGACATATGATACACAGACTTGAGATAATCCCACTTACTCCAGATAATTACAACAAGGAACTCGTCATATTTTACACCATAGCTAAAAATAATAAACTTCTTAGGCAATACAACACTAAAAAAAGGAATAAAAAAGACAAAGAATCAACCGCTACAACACGACGGTACACTTTTACCTACACAGGACCAGAAATATATAGATTAACAAAACTTTTTCACAAAGAACGTTTACTCACAGCATTAAAAACTAGCACCATTCTGAGACATAATCTCAGGACATCAACAGAAACAACTAACAAATTTAGTTCTAGCGGAGTATACAGACTTACTTTTACCTGCAAACATACTTATATAGGGCAAACTGGACGAACACTTAAAACAAGATTTACAGAATACATAAGCTCATACAAACGGAAAAAAGAAGACTCCAACTTTGCATTACACTTTAACACTCACGGACAGACACCAAGGGAAATAGATGAATGTATGACATTACTACATCCTACCAAAAAAGGACGAAGACTAGGTATGCTTGAAAACATGGAAATCAACGAAGCAAAAAATTTTTACAGTGACACGACCTCAGACACAATTTTCACACCACTAAAACTACTCATTGTATACGAGCAAAGAAAAAACACCCTTAGACGAGCACATCAACCTAAATAATAATAAGAGACGGAGGTATTGAAAGATTCGGCTTACATAAAGTGCCAGGTGACTGGCATTCTACCTAAATGAGTAGATACGACCTTAACAGCAAAACCACCTAAACGCGAACACTAACTCACCAGTACGAATTGGTGGATCACGGCTTGAAAATAATGTCTTCACATCGAAAGCGCTCGCCGTTTACACCGAACGAACAACAGCCAAAAAGGACAAAAAAAAAATTACAAAAATGTTTGAATAAATTTGGCTCGACTTTAAAAATATAAACTTAATTCGTTTATTTATATTTTTCTATTATTGATTTTGATACAACTCACAAGAATGTAATTCTCATAATTATTTACTTTGAACTTTAAATGTCACCGACACAAGGTAACTTAAATTCAATAGCAGTGAACACAAAAATGGGAGTTATTATTCTAATTAATAATTAATTTAATTCTAGGCTCTTCAAACACAGTGTTTGATACATTCTACACTGATAATTTACAGTACTTAAATGCCTTTTTACGAATCACCCTCCCCCATAAACACATACACACAGATATTATTGGTGTTGATAGGCAGGCCTGGAAACAGCTAAGCCACTAACAAAACAAATTTAATCTCTCTTTCAGAACATTTTCTTTACTATTAGAAGTTTTCCTTCTCATGTAAAGACTATACCCCCCCGAGAACACAAAAGTATACGATTATAGTTTAATGAAATAAAAAATAAATATTATTAGTATTACGGATAAAGGAAGACAAAGGTGATTTTACTTAACTCTTTTTTTGTTAACATGTTAATAATTTGGGTTAAATTTTAAGTTATTAAACCAAAGGAAAATATGAAAAGTAAGTCGTGTTTACTTTTGCATTCCTTAAGATGAGAACTCAAAATAAATGCAACATGTACACCTGCACTCCCTTACATGCAACAGAGTACTTCCCTTTAACATCTAAACTCATTGTAAAGTAAGATGCCATTAAGATCACCATATCGTTTACGTACTTACTATAGAAACCATATAAACGACGGAATGAGAGAAAAAATTGTGTTTATAAAACGGAACAAAAAGATCTCTAGATACCATTATTATAACTCGTCCTAAAACAGTATTCTGTGCGGCACTTACAAATGGGACTCCCTAAAGGTAGGAGGACACTTTAACGATTTCAGTGTGTTTAAAACTAAATCCAATTGAAAATAATATTTCAAATGTACCAGAGTGAGCTTTATTTCTAGAAAAAGGAATTTAATTTGATGAAGAGGAGGACGACTTTAATTATGATTTTGATTTAATTTTAATTGCAATAACTGGCTTTGATTTGCTTAGGAAGAAGTGGACAGTCAAACAATGACGTCTTTTTAGAAAAAAAGTCGTTTTTGGTTTAAGAAAGAAGTAGTTACTCACGGACAAAGCGTTTTTTAAGGAAGTTAGGAATCACCTTTTCTTTGAAAAAAGTGATCAGTGGAAAAAAATGGTCAGTCACGGACGACATTTTTTTAGGAAAAAGGTAGTCAGTCCTGAAGGACGTTTCGTTAAGTAAAAAAGTGGCCAGTCATGAACAAAGTTTTTTCAGATGCTTTTTTTTAAGAAAAAAGTAGTCACACCCGGACGAAATTTTCTTGAGGATAAAAAGTAAACGGTAGTCAACCAGAGACGATATTGTGTTAGAAAAAAAAATGGTAAGTCACGAACGAAATTTTTTAAGGGAAAAATTGGAGAGTTACTGATAAAATTTTTTGAGAAGAAAGTGTCTAACCACTGAATGGCTATCTTTACTTAAAAAAAAAGTGTTTAATAAGGACGACATTTTTTAGGAAAAAGGTGATAACTCATGAATGACATTTTGTTAAGTAAAAATAGTGGCCAATCGAAAAAACTGGGCAGCCAGATGCCACTTTTTTAAAGAAAAAATTAGTCAGTCACGGACAATTTTCTTCAATAAAAAAACTAGATAATAATAATATCAGATTGAAATAATAAAATACACGCTGCAGCTTTATTATTAGTAATCTACATATTTATTTAGATACTTATTTAATTACAATAAATTCAATTGACAAAATGATTCTATATTATTATGAAAAAACGTGTTCTAAATATCAAAGGCGAAAAATGAATGCTTAGTATATACATATGACAACTGTGCAAGCAAAAATGAAGCGGCTGATTCTTGGTCTTCTTTATTCCTGTTTTTAGTGTTGTATTGCCTAAGAAGTTTATTGATAGTAGTGGCCTTGTAGCCATTATTTTTAGCTATGGTGCAAATTGTGACGAGTTCTTTGTTGTACTTATCTGGGATTATCTTAAGCAAAAATGAATAGACACAATTGTTACCAGAGTTGCCATGTGCCTCTTATCTACATTACTATCTCCCACGCTTAATAACGCACATAGTTCTCTAGTTTCGTCTCACGTTTCTGAAGTTTGATGTTGAGCGGATGTGCTTGGAATAGGGTTGTTGAATGTGGTGGTACTTTTTTCGATCTGTACTTCCTCAATTCGTGTATTTTCAGGTATTGGTGGTTCCGCGAACGTTACTATTTTTTCCGGATTGGCTACGCCAGACTTGTACAACTGGTTTATATGACGCCATTGTCAAGTTTCACACGATAAAGAAGATGGCCAAACTCTACTTGTACGACTCCAAACTTCCATGTTGGTTTGTTTGTGTCGTACCATCGCACCTGCACCCTATCTCCCACGGATGTTTGTCGAACAAGAGCGGTAACTAATATTGATTTTGAAGTTTTGATTTGATTCTTAAGTCCCGGCCAAGATATAGTTTTGCTGGACTTTTCCCATTTGCTAAAGGAGTTGCTCTGTAGAACTTTAATATTCAGCTGCGATTAATCGCCCTCCATAGCCTGTAATTTCGCCTTTAGAATCTGTACATATCTCTCGGCTAGGCCATTAGTAGCTGGATGACCTGGGGCTGTAAACTTCTGCAGGATTCCGTTACTAGCACAATAATTTGTAAAAAGTGAGCTCTGGAAAATGGTGGCATTGTCTGAGACAATTCTTTGGGGAAACCATGTGCAGCAGAAATATCTTGTAATAGTTGAATTGTTTTCTCAGAAGATGGTGCATCTCTTACTATTCGAATTTCGGGCCACTTTGACTTTGCATCTACAAGAACAAAAAAATTATGATTTTGAAAAGGTCCTGCACTCGTTGAAAATTTTCCGTTGGTTCCTCCCAATGGTGTGTAATGACTTTTGTTGGATTTTTCCTTATTTTTGCGCAACAGACACATGCTTTGATCACTTGCTCATTGTCGCCATCTATACCTTTCCAAAAACAATATTTCCTTGCCAGCTGTTTCATTTTCACTATACCAATGTGGGTGTGATGTAGCTCATTTAAAATTTCTTCACGCAACTTTGTTGGAATCATGACCCGATTACCTTTAAAAATCACCCCGTCTACATTATGGTGATATTTATTGTCATTCAAAAAATTGGCAATGATTTATGTTAAGTGATACGATTGTAAATAAATCGATTGCAAACCTTTACAGCTCTGATCAGTATTTAGAATGACAACATGTGCAACTGTGCTCTTACTCACCTTAAAAGCATATGAAAAACTAAATATTAAACTCAAGTTTTAACAAAATATTAAAATTATTTTATTAAAGTTCAATTAATTATTTCTTTTTTCTAGTTTCTCTCTTTAAATCCTTTTCTTTTAAACATAGAGATATAAAAAAATGTATGTACATACATAAATACAAACGTATGTATGTATGTAAATACACTTCATGACTTTGTTCTAATTAGAAAAAATGCTTGGAGATTTAACTTTTCAGTCATTATTGAAGCAAGCAAACATCCAAGAAATAGCAAATAACGTCACAGATGTAACGTGCGTCAAACAACAATGTGTCTGTTAAATGCTTCTTAACATTTTGTAACAAGTGTTTTTTTTTCCTAGTTAAACTTTCATTTGTTTTTTTATTGGTGTTTTTGTGTTAAAAATTATATTTTCTTTCGTTTTTTTTTAATTTTTCCAAAGTTTTTTATATTTTCTAAACAACAGTTACATTTACAACTTATTTACATGCAGAAATATGTAAATATATGTAAACATAGATTAAGTATGCAGGGTTTTTTAACAAAAAGTTTGTTTTCTAAACAAAATAAGAACAAGTTTGATTAAGACGATTCAAATTTTTATTTTATTATGAGGAGAAAACTTTGACAACTATGAAAGAAAAATGATGCCTGGCAAATGTCCACCACAATCATCTTTCATCGAAGTTTCTAATCAGTTTTTAGCAAAATGGCGGTCCTATTTCGTTAATCGCATCGCGGATTTTGAGTTTTAAGGCTGAAATCGATTTAATTGGCTCCCTATAGACTCTGTCCATAACATAACCTCAAAAAAAAATAATCCAGTGGTGTTAAATTACACGATCTGGCTGGCCACTTAACTGCTAAATGTCGTAAAATTACGTTATCGGGAAATTTGATCGTTTAATTGGGTACGTGACATGTGGCTCCGTTTTGTTGAAACCACATGGCAAATATATCCACGTCATCAATAAAAGGCCAAAATTGAATTGTAAGCATCTCGCGATAGCGTGATCCAATTCTTATTTCGGTCCTATTTCCTATCACACCACGATTTTGAGTTGTAAGGCTAAAATGGCTTCCTAGAGACAGTCCTTAACACTTTCCGAAAAATAATCCAGTGATGTTAAATCATCTAGCTGGCCATCGAGAAATTTGGTTTGCAATAAATTGATCGTTTCATTGGCTGTGTGACATATGTCACCGTGCTGTTGAAACCACATGTCAGTGATATCTACGTCGTCAACAAAAGTCCAAAATTGAGTTGTTAGCATCATGCGATGGTGTGATCCATTAACCGTTACCTCATTTCCAGCCTATTCTTCAAAGAAAAACACTGCTCAATCACGCCTCCAGACCACATGGCGCACTATACAGTGACACCTTGAGAATATAAAGGCTCCTCAATAGGATTTTCAAAAGCCCAAATCCGGCAAATTTGGTTATTAAAATACCCTGACAAGTGAAAATGGGCTTCGTTGTTCCTGAATGAATTGAGCGAATCTACGGCGATATGAATGGACGGTCGGCTTCAATTCCTGCACCACTTGAACTTTTTAAGGCTTCAAAGTCAAATCCTTATGTGCCATGTAGTAGTTTTGGATAACCCCAATCTTTAAGAACGTCGGGGAATCGACAAATTTCGATCTGCTTCAGCACTGTAGCTTGCAGACACGATGATTTCAGTTAAACGACCTGGTCGAACACGCGCTGATGTTCGCACATTTATTATCGAGCCTATCAACTCAAATTCAGCGACCAAATTCTTAAAAGCATTCTCAGAAGGACGATAATGCTGTACGAAAAATGTCACGAATTTTCGTGCGAAGTTGAATTTACTGTAACAATTACCAATGCAACTACTACGAAAACGTCAAAAAACTAAATGTTGTTGGTGTTGCCACAATTGAAAAACAAAGTTTTTGTTAAAAAACCCGATATATATACATATGTATATGTATGCTAACAAATCTATAAGTATTTTATTGGAGGGTGAAGTTGTATAAATATATGTTTATGTACATACATATTTATGTGTGTTGTATGTCCTCAAATGTTAAATAAAAGATTATAAAATACCAAGAAATAAATGGTTAAAAGAAAATATAAAGAAAAACAAACATTGACCTTACAGAAGCTAAAATAACCATTAACAATTTACAAGAATGTGTGCATGGAAGTGAATTTTTTCTTTACAACACTCAACACTTATCAAATACAGTGACAGAGAAAACTGTTTATACATTTCAAAAACAAAAAGAAATAATGTGAAGAATGCCATTTTCAAACAAATACTATTTTATTTTACTTTCCTTGGAATAACCTTTAGGCTATATGGTATAACATAAAAAAAGTCCAAATAAAAAGGTTTTTTTTTTTGCATTTCGACAGAATTTAAAATTTATCAGCACAGTTTGGAAATCATCATTAAGAGATTGACGGTCGAAAAACTACTTAGTTTACTAGATTTACTTTGAAAATTCAGTCATCAATATATTGTTCAATGATGAGCCAAAATTTTGTCAATAAACCAAATTGACTCCTAGAGAGGGAGTGAAAAAAATTTAATACAGATCCTCCAAACTTCAGCGGAGCTTATTTTCAAAAATTAAACCGGAGCTTGTGTTACATTGCAGTTAGGTAACGCAGTATGAGCAATGATTATTCCTTATTTTGTTTAAAAATATTTATGGTATTGATCCGGGCGATCGTAGCATACAACAGCTGTAACCATCGACTTATTTCAATTAAAATGTCGTCATACTTCTCTATTTTTTAAATACAGAAACTTCCGTTTTTTATAATGACAAACAACGTTTTTATGACAGATAAAATATTATGTAAATATTAAAAAAGCAGCAGTAAAGTTTTCGTAGACCTGATCAAAAGTAACTACTTAAGTAACTCTTAGTTGGAAGAAAATTGGTTGGTTTTCTCCAACTTACTCCCAACAGCAACAACTAAGAGTTACTTTTTGAGAAGCACATATTAAGAAATTACCACGTTAGCAATATTCAAAATTTGGAAACGAATCTCTCAATTGTTCTCTACTAATATCGTGAGCTTTGACACCTCTCGATTATTTCCTATAAGGCCAAATAGTCATTGACTTCTGCAAATGAAACACGGAACAATTGACGGCTTGGATGCCAAAATTGCTCATTGTAATATTTACATACAGCCAGCTGTGCTCGAAGAAGTGGTTTAAGGACTGTGTGTCCAAAATTTCTTTCGTCTTGAATAGCTGTGGCTGCCATAAAGGCGTTTCGCCTAGTCATGTATCGAAATTTTGAATAAAAATCAATTTCAATTAAAATTGGTTTCTCTCTCTCTCTCTCTCTCTCGCTTAAAAACACCCATTGGACTCCTGTTAAATAATTTATTTTCTCTTAATTTCGCCCGGTTTTTGTTTGCTATTGAGAAGAGGCAACACCAAATGCTGTTGCCATCTCGCTTTGAATTTCAATATCAATGAAAAATAAATGTGAAACTTGTTGATTCTCATATTTTAAATATTTATTAACTTTTTTATTTATTTATTTTTATTTTGTACTTATATAAATAAATAAATAATTTATTTAAATGCAAAACGTTTTTCCATAAATATTATTATTTTATTTATTTCTTTTTATAAACAGCGAACAATACTTATAAGCATTTTCTATAATAGAAAAATAAATAATAGAAAAATAATTTTGCCTTCTTTCAGCAATTTGTGTATAAAATACTTGTAATATAAGTATTAATTTTGTTTTCCTTTTTTTTTAAACAAGTGGATGTCAAAGAAATTTAGGTTTTGAATACAAGTCCAACCATTCATCTATACATTATGCACTCATACATTCGTATTCAAATTTTCTTTCACCTACAGAATAGAAGGTATAAAAGAAAAATTAAAAAATAAAGTGATGGAAATAAAATGTTTTGAAAAAAAATGATTTAATAGTTCTCAAGGTAGAAATTATATTTTTATGTGCCACATTTATTCTATGAAATTGGTAGGTTAATTAAATAATAAGATATTTTTTGTATGCGTATTATTTTAAAATGAATAAAAATCACCTGTAGTATTTGCAAATCGAATTTGTTTTTTTTTTCAAGACGCTTACAAATACGATGGATTTATTAAATAGCGCAATGTGTTCAATGATTTCAAGCAGATCGGATATTTATAAATAGCATTACGAAGTAAATTTGCCTTAAACACACACTTTTTTCGACAAATTCAGTTTTATTGATACCAATATAAAGTATAAATATAGGAATTAACAATGAAATATGATGCCAGACAAATGCTTATTTCTGGCACGTCGACAGACGTCCGTTCTTTTTACTAAATTTTAAAGAACATTTATAACTGAATTTCATCTTTCAGAGCATCAGTCTTTGAAATGACACCAGAGAAAATAATCCAGCGCAAGAACAAGACGGTCAATTGACATCACAAAATCGACAAATTATGCGACCGAAAAATTTCTTATGCAATAACTGAATTGTTTGGATGGCTATGTAGCTGATCGCGCCGTCTTACTTAAACAATAGGTCACTGATGTCTATGTTACTTAATTGGATATCATTGTTTGGTAGTACAGAGCATGCGCGTTTAAAGCGTTTCCTTGCCCATTTTCGAAAAAATACGGGTCGATGATGCCACCTGACATCAAACCGCAACATATGGGCACATATGATAATAGTTTTTCGAGGACTGTTTGTGGGTTTTGTAAACCTCTTATACGACAATTTTATTTGTTTACATAGCCGCCTAATTGAAAATATGCCGCAGCACTAAAGATGATTTTGTTGAAGAATTTCATGCTTAACATTTCTCAACTTTTTACTAAACATATGACAGGAATGACAGCTCAATTCTTGCCGCCTAATTTTTAATGCACAAAATGTATTCGTTTGTTTGTTGTGTCTACATCAAAAACTAGATCTTTTTTAAAATGCCACTGTTGATTACTAACGAACTGGTTCTCTAAATAGCCTATATATTTTTTCGTTATTTAGCTGGGCGTATAACTTTTCATACAAAGTAAAACATGAAACTTGGACACTATTGCCGTTAGGAAAAAAATACTACATAGTCATACTACTAATTGGCTAGTACGTCCAATACAAAGTGAACCCAGGAATCTGGTTCGAACCTTAAAATGTTTCATCTAATCACTACAAATAATCAAACAAAAAAACTGATGTCACTCGAAGATTAGACACGATAACATTAAATTGATAACTATATCACAGACCCTTAAATTTTGCAAAACTAATTCCCATGATACTTCCCATATACAGTGAAAAACTATTATTGTGTGCCTAAAGAATTATAAGACATAGAGCCTCCAAAGAATGTGCGTTATTAATGTGCGTACTCAAGCGAAATAATAGATGAACGGTTACAGTGAACGTGGTACCTTCTGTACAAGGTAGTAATTTATAATTGTTTACTCAGAGAGAGAGAGAGAGAGAGCTATTTAATAGATGGAGTCTTGATATAACAAGTAACTCCCATATTAATGAGTTAGTTTGGGAGAGTGACTCCACAGTGCTTTAATCCGCAGACGAAAATCAAGAAAAAAAATTTATTTCCGCTCCTTAGAAAACTAATGACATTTTATTCTCACCTTATTATCCAACTCAATAACGTAAAGAGGTTTTTAAATTAACTTGTGTTAACATCACTAGATTTTGCTTAACTCAAAAAAATTTTAACATTAATTTAATCTAAAAAATACGTGTTTTTTTCACACACAAAAAATAATAGCAAAACAATACATTTTTGAGAATATTTATTAAACTGAAAAATTTAACCCTTTTTAAAACAACTACAAAATTTTTGTTATAACACATTTTTATTCGATTTTTTACAACTTTAATAACAAAAAGAATATTTGTAACTAGTGATATAAAAATTTAAGTGGTTATTATAAATTTTTTTTATTTCATACTTTGGGAAAATTCAGCTTTTCATTAGTTTCATAAATATTTCCAAAGTTCATGTCAATTTATCACAAGATGATATTAAAACTTTTTTTAAATTTCAAATTTTTTAAAATTTATTTTATTCTATTTTGTTACAAAAGAAACTCATCACATTTTTACTAGAAACATATTTTTTTATGGTTTTCAAAGCACAATCCCACTGTGTTTATAACATGAATATTTGATTTATATTTGCAATTATGTTTGTCAATTGTTAAAAAAGTAAAATTATTATTTTAATAATCAGAATATTAAACAACAATGTGTTTTATTTAAAAAAAATCAAATTTGGTAGATTGATGACTTTCAGCACCTTTAAACAATATATATAATTATGTTAGCCGGGGCTCAGTAACATTAATTTTTATACAAATAAAATATACAATTTCTGGAATCCTAGTTTAAAAAAAAAGGATATTTTGCGGGTACCTCCCCCCCCCCCCCTCCTCCGGGGCACGCACTCTTGATGGATCTTTTCCTTATCTTGACGTGTACCTTCGGAGGTAAAAGGCGGCACAAGTCGCCTTGGCCAGCAGGACCCCGATACTGGAAGAGACATAGGACTCTCGAAGTCCGACCAGTGACTTATAAGCACACACTGCTACCGCAGGGCTACGACCCTATTCTGATTGTTGGTAAGGCCCCTCGGGGAGCAACGTGGTGGCTGTGGTTTAAATCAGGCTTTGAAGAAACTTCCGAAGAGGGGTTAACGAAAAGTCTTCTACTATATTTGCCAAATTTTGTTCTATATCAAAGCACTGTTGGGCGTGGCCCTGCTCACAAAAAGTGAAATATAATTAATATAAAAAACTTACGATGCCTAATGTCTTGTTAAGCAAGCAAGCTAAAATTTTTTTCTGCGATCTCTTATTCATTAAACGTTCGTTTGCTTAATAGAATTAGTTATGCAGTCATGATGCAACTTCACAGTTCTGTGACTCTGGCAGGAACCGATCTTTCTTAATTAACAAACATACATATACTTTTTAAGCCGTGCAGTAATTCAGATCACAAAAATGCAACGCCGTGACTCCCACGAGACTTGAAATTAACGATGATGACGGTGATAATGTCTTGTTTGTTAACGGTTATCAGCTTTGGAAACATGTCAGCCATGACTTCCCCTCCCTCACACTCTGTTATGTTGATTTTGTTCTCTCAACTAAAGCAGCTCATAATAAATCATCATCTACAGAGGCTGCTATAAATCCAATAATTTATAGTCACAAATTCACAAGGCTTTGTTGGGGTTTAAACTTATGTTGTTTTGATTAAAAAATCAAACAGATACTTCTACCAATGCGTTTGCATAGCATATGGCACTAAATGTTGTTTTTCTACTAAGATTTACCACACACACACGCACACACATATCCACTGATAGTAGTGAAAGTAACAACTTATTCACCTCTATTTATCACACAAAATTTAAAATGTTTATTAGACAATACCAACATTATCTTAACATTATCATTGCTAGTACGCAATATACTAAAAATTGAATTTAAAGTTGTGTTACTCTAAGAATAAAGTGAGTTCAAGCAAAAGTTTTGCAGTGTGGTAAGTGGAAGATGGAATCTGAACAGACCAATATCGCTAAATCTGTTTCCCTAAAAATAAGAAAGCAGAATTTACCAAATGAAGATGAATATTATAGAAATTACAAACAGAATGATAAACTTGCATATGTGTGTCAATGGTCTCATGTAAAAAGGCCGTAACTTACAAAATTATAACTCAACTAGGAAAGGTAAAAATATAATAGAAACTAACTACTAACAATACAATGTATTACTAATTAATAAAATGTAACAGCTTTTAAGGGCGTGTATGTGTAAAATATATTGAATTTACTAAATAAAAAATAATCAGTTTTGAAAAAATGAGTAAGGGCCTTTCAGCAATATGCCCCTTCAATTAATAAATTCATGAACTCTAAAGGTTTTTCTTTTAAAAAATTCATAAATTCGTAAATATTTAATTGGAAAAAATAAAGTAAAAAAAATTAACAAAAAAATAAAATAAATACATATCTTAACAACAATAACAATAATAATCAATTAAATCAATTAAAAAAGTAATAAAATCTAAATTTTACTTCAAACCAAAATATTTATTAAAGAAAGACTATTGTTTTTCTATGGATGAAATTTTATTATACTAAACAAAGAAAGCCTTTGTATTATTTTGGTTGCCATTTCTTATGTCTTATTAAAAAAAATTATCTCTAATAAAAAAAACACAAAAACAATTTTTTTTTATTTATTTATGAATTGAAGTTAATTAATTTAATTTCTTAATTTCTTACAGACAAAATGATACGTTAATAGTAAAAATAACTTAAGGCACAACGCAAGATCCCTTCAACATTCAGACAACATGCGTGGTAAGAATTTGTTTTTCAAATTAATTTTTAAAATTCAAATAACATTTATTATGTAAGGTCGACGAATACCTTTGCCCCTTCCAAATACGGGGACAATGCATCGTAAACGCAATACTTATTACATACGTGGTATAATTCTGATAGCATTAGTAATATTTTTAATTCTACAATTACATGCTTTTAATTTTCGTAAGTATTTTTTTGTTTTATTTAAGTATTTTCAGTCGCTAGATTTTAAACTTTTTCCAAATAAAACTTTTTTTTTACAAAACAAAACCGAAAACCTAGCTGAGTCTCGTGACCCCTTGTTGACTGAACCCACAAATGATTCAGTTGATGCCATACTGTCCATGGTGCCATCTGTGTTGCATAAATTTCTAACACCAAAAACTCGTAATCAAACTTGTAAGTTCTACTGAAATCTGTGTTTATACTTATTTTTTATAACTAATGAAGTACGCCCTTCTGGCGTTTCAAATAATAATCACTCATACGTGTGATTAACACAAATATAATATATCGCTTTTTGCCATTCGTGAGAGTGTGTGATTAAATCGATTAATTTAAAAAATTATTTTTTTAATTAAAATTCTTAATAATTTACATTTTTCTTTTAAGTTTGAAATATCTTTTTTTGCCATAATAAACAAAGAAGTTGTTTACTCTGTTAATATAGTTATATGAGTACTTCGTTTTTTAAATGATAAATAATGTATTTATGACGAATAAAACTTTTTGCAGTTTTTAATTCACAATAATTTTGGAAATATTTAAAAAAATTACAATTTAATATTCGCAGCGCTTGAACTCTATACAGAACCGATCAAAAACATTTAGTTAACATAAATTACTCCTAGTCATTGTTGCTGGAGAAAATTGGTGAAGGTAAGACTTATTTCTCCAATTCACTCGCAACAACAACAAAGACTAAAAGTTACTTATGTAAAACACAAAAACAAATTTAATTTTATAACTAGGGAGGGTATACTACTTTGCTTGCTTATAATTTTTGATTAAATGA
The DNA here is from genome assembly GCA_030448955.1 of Trichopoda pennipes. NCBI lineage: Eukaryota > Metazoa > Arthropoda > Insecta > Diptera > Tachinidae > Trichopoda > Trichopoda pennipes. The sequence goes on from JASKUP010000084.1 coordinate 113,053, forward strand.
AAGAGAATGGATCTTATGTTAATAAATGTTTAATTTAATGTCGGCAATTATTTATGGATAAATGTCCACCTCTGTTAGCCTCACAAATGCGAGTCCTTTTGAGCACATTTTTCATTACATTCTCACACATTTCACGCGTTATTTCATTAATTCCATCAGGAACATTTTGTTTGAGTTGCTCAAGATTTCTGTTTTGTTGCATAAACCTTGATTTTCAGAATCCCCATAGAAAGAAATCCGAAGCAGTCAATCAAAATTACCATTTCTTGAATTACGGAATAAGTTGAGGGTTTCTCATTCCCCAGAACCAACTATTCTGTTTATTCGCATATCCATTCAAATGAAAATGTGCCTCATCAATCGTTATGATTTTTTCATGAAAATCGGGTTTGTCATGGGCGAGCTATAGAATTCTTTTGGTATATGTACGTCGGCGTAAATGGTCTTGTAGAAGAAGCTCTTGTGTCTGCTGTATCTTATATGGAAACAAATGCAAATCCTTTTGCAAAAGTGTGCCCAAAGTTGTTCTTGGAAACCAAGCTCCTGAGCACGGCGTCAAATGGAGCTTGATGGATTTGCTTTGAACACTTTCTTGAGCAGCAGTAATGTTTTCAGTCGATCTTGCAGTATGTGGTAGTCTTTGCTTAGGCCTATCACCTCACACCTTCTTTCTTCAAAATCATTCACTACACGGTAAATAGTGCGTTTTATTGGCACGTTGTTTTTCTCATCATCGCAGTATTCGATGATTGATTTTGATAAAATGTTTTAACGATTAAAACATGTTGGCTTATCGCATATTTTTCCATAATAAATTTGCCGCATGTCTACTTCACGACTGCCAAATATGAACTGTCAAGGCTAATGTTTACCAACATGGCGGCAAAACAAAGTAGTATACCTTCTCGGTGGATACCCTATGCCTTAAAACAAGGTCTTTTTCAAATAAACATATTGCGAAAGGTTTCTGTACGTCAATATTCTTCACCATTTATCTCCTCAGCACTATCCCTTTCCAAAAAATATATCACAATTAATTAGTAGGCATAATTGCCTTAATATACATCAACAGTTGCCACAACGACAGCGAGTACACGAGTCTAACACTCATACTAATGATTAAAGCATTAATAGGACTTACAATCTTAAAAGCGCACTATACTCTCTAAAGGATGATGAACCATACCAAATAGGTATCAGCCTAGGAGTTCTATTAAGCCATTTGATTGATTGATTAGATCCCCAGCAGAAAGGATTACGACTGGTGAAATTTTTAACAGAAAAATTATGATTGATGAAATTTTTAATAGACAGTTTTAACGAAATGTTTTAACCCTTTGCGCTCCGAGCATTTTTTGCGCCTGTTGGTAGTCAACTCCTAGGACTTTTAGGAAATATTTTGTAATCACAATACTTTGAAAAAAATGCTGCAGTTTTTGGAAAAATTATTTTTTATTAACGAGAATTAACTCAAAAACTTAGATAACTTGAAAACTAGAAATAATTACAAAATAAAATGTTGCCAGTAAAACTGGTAGTTGGAGAAGATCGTTTTTACTTGTCATGCTAGCAGACTGGTAGTTAGAGTACAAAGGGTTAATAGAAAAAAAGTTTTTTACAGAAAAATGATACTGACTGATGAAATTATTTTTCTTATTCAAAACTGGGCTAAGAACACACAACAAAAAGGTGAACTGTATCCGTAACCTAACCTAATTTTTACTCACGTATTTTCAAAATTTCTTTCCTTGTTTTTCAGACATCACAGGCTAAACTTGAATGCAGAGTATTTGTTTTTGAAAATACTAGAGCAAAATTTTGAAATAAAATGTAATGTAAACGCTAATAATTTTAAGGAGACTTAACAGTTTCGATAAAAGTTGGCCAACGAAATGGATAAAATCCACTACAGAAAGGGCTAATTATCATAAGTTTAGCTTTTAAAATTTACGAAAACACTAAATTTCCTCTTCCATTTCATTAATAAAGTACATTTGAATTGGTACCAAAAAAATGCTTAACAAATTTTTACCACTTCCTACTTTTGTTTAAACAAATTTTGGGAAACCTTAAACCATGGTCGAATTTTCATTCGTTAATCTTGCCCCTGTAGGCTAGTAGGTAGTGTGATAGCTTACATGACTGTGGATTGTGGGTTCGATTCCCGACAAAGACCTTGGTTTTTTTTCACTACAAATAAAAATTGACTGTCGGTGGGGCTGCTCAGTGTCACTGGTCACTGAGTTGTCTACTTTTATCACCTGTCGCATCTCTTCTCTCCTAAAGAATGTAGCACGGTACTTAACTAAATAGGCATTGTCGCCTGAAGTGCCACTTTTCTTTAAAAAAAAATCATTAATCTTTTGCTACTACGGTTTCTCACCTTAATTTTTTATAGGGGAACAGCTGTTTTTATTTAAGCCAAAACTAATTCATCAAAGCAGCTGAATAACGTTTTCCATTTAGCTAACGATTGGGGTAGAAAAATATACGATTCGTAGTCCTATTATTATTTTATTAATTTTTTTATTTTATTTTTTCTAGATAAAGCTTTGAAATAATAAAAATAATTTGTAAATATTAAAGAAACATTTCATTGAGCTAAAAGTCATCGTAAACATGTTTTGAAAATGATTGTTGAAATTCTTTTCAACACTGCTGGCGGAACCACTCAAAGCAAAGGGCGTGTTAATTTAAAAACACGGTTCTTTACGAAACAAAAAGGAATCAAGTCCAATTAAATTTTAAATAAAAAAAAAACTAATTCACAAAAAAATTTTTTGTGGTTTTTGCAGAAATGTAGGACTTATTAATTCATTCAACGATTTAATCACACAAAATATAATTTTAATCAACAAAATATTATTAGGTTTTTCAACAAGAAGTTTGTTTTTCAATTGTGGCAACACTAATAACATGATAGTTTTGACATTTAGTTTTATGACGTAGTTTTTTGATGGATTGAAATTTCTTACAATGAATTCAATTTCGCACGAAAATCGCATCAAAATAATTAAAATCCACTATAAAAACGGTGGTTCTGTTAAAATTGGGATTTCGTAAAATTCGTGATATTTTCAGACAACATAATCGTTCTTCTGAAACTGCTATTAAGAATTTGGTCGTTAAATTTGAGTTGACAGGCTCGACATAAAATGTGCGAACACCAACGCATATTCGACCAGATCGTTAAACTGAAAACAATGCAGCCGTAAGCCACAGTGATGAAGCAGATCTAAATTAGTCAATTCCTCCTCCAAAACCACCACATGGCGAATTTTCTGTAAGGATTTGACTTTGAAGCCTTACAAGGTTCAACTGGTACACCAGTTGTAGGAATTGAATTCGACCGACCATTCACATCGCCGTAAATTTGCTCAATTCATTCAGGCACAACCGGCTAATTTTTTTTTAAAAAATTATTTTTTCACACCAAGCCCATTTTCACTTGTCAGGGTATGCCAACAAGCAAAATTGCCGAATTTGGGTTTCGGAAAATCCTAGAGCGATTATTGAAATGCCTTTGCATGCTCAACATGTTAATGTATGGCGTGCTATGTGGTCTGAGGCTAGAAATGCGGTAACGGTTAATGGATCACGCCATCGCGATAGCTAACACCTCAATTTCGGCCTATTATTGACGACGTAGATATAACAGACATGTGGTTTCAACAGGACGGTGCCACTTCTGGTCACACAGCCAATGAAACGATAAATTTATTACAAACGCATAATTTCACGACAATCAGCAGTTAAGTGCCCAACCAAATCGTGTGATTTAAGACCACTGGATTATTATTTGTAGGGCTATATTAAGGACATCAAATCGATTTCAGCATTAAAACAAAAATCGTGATGTGATTAACGAAATAGAGCCGCCATTCTTTCAGGGTGGTCGTGCCAGATATAACTTTTCACTCATATTGCCAAACTTTTCTCTTCACAATACAATAAGAATTTGAATCATTTTAATTTAAATTTTTTTGTTTTATAAAGCAAACTTCGTGTTGAAAAACTCTTTATATTAAATTTTTAGCTTAATTTCGTATTATTTAAAAGAAAGAAAATTCATATCATTATTTTATCACAAATTTAGTACAACATAATGGTACTGTATTGAATGGTGCTGGCGGTTCGGTTAGTTTTGTCGATTTTTATCATCCACCAAATATAAGTGAGATTAAACGACAAATTGCCAAATATAATGAAAACCAACTAGTTTTAAATGAATACACATTTGATCCGCTACAAAATGATTCTGTGATAATTGTAGTACAAGTAAGTCAGTCATTAAGTCAGTCAACTAAATTAATAATAAACTTCAATATTAAATTGTTTTTTTTTTACGTTTGCAGGTTCACACTCGTATTACATACCTACGCCATTTGATCGTGAGTCTGGCTCAGGCTCGTGATATTTCTAAAGTTCTTTTAATATTTTCACATGATTTTTATGATGAAGATATTAACGATTTAGTACAGAGTATAGACTTTTGTAAAGTTATGCAGGTGAGTGACTGATTTATGAAGCAAATTTTATATCAAAATATTAAAACTATTTGTTTTTGTTTTTTATTTGCTCGCATATGCTATTATATTTTATAATGTTACTGAATTTAATTTATATTATTCAAGAATTGCATGAGTTGAGTTATAATTTTAAAATTTAAAAAATTCAAATGTCGAAAGTCATTGTCGGCGAATGATAGATTAAAAAAATGCACATGTAATTTTCTAAAAATAAATGCATCCAGGGAGTGTCACCCATTGCTAAAAAAATATGCTCTGGGGTCCCTCATCGAAACATACATGTTTGCTGGAAAATATGGTTGGCTTAACTGGTTGAGGGCAGATAGCTAATTTTATATTGATATGGAAGATTATGTCTGCATTGTCCTAATATTAAAAAATATCGAAATTAATCCTCACCTGGAAACCCAGTCATTTTATGAAAATATGTAAAAATACAAATTTCTAAACTTGAATTATAATTTGTTTTTTTTTAATACTTTTCTTTTGTAATTTAAAATTTATTAAGAGAAGTAACAACATATCTTCTTGGGCACTTCCCAGTCTTTGTTTCACACATTTCAACTTTTTTATCAAAATCGCAAATACTTATTTTCGTGAGTTTGTTAAGTGTTTTATAAGTATTGTAATTCTTCTTTAATACATTATTTCCTTAGCACCAGTTAAGCCGTTTTTGTGAGCCCAGAATATATTTGTGCTGTTGATAAGAAACGAACAACTTTGTTTAGAAGCGCATGAGAAAAAAAAATATTCTAATATTAAGTTCTTTGGACTTTTTCCGCCAGTAAATGAAATACTTACTGTTGTTGTTTTTCTCTATCCTTTCTGACTATTGCTCGTTCGGTGTAAACGGCGATTGTTTTCGATGTGAACACATAATTTTCAAGCCGTGCTCTGATCCGTACTGATGAGTAGGTGTTCGCCTTGCGTAAAGTGACAGGTGGCTGGCATTCTACATACATAAGTAGATATGACCTTAACAACAGAACTACCTAAAAGACGGAGCAGTAATTTCTCATACGCTTTCTGCAAGAGTCTCCAAATGAATGTGCTTGGAAGGTTTTGTTTAATCTTTTGTTTTATCACAGAAAAGAGAGAGAGAGAGAGTGCGAGTAAAAACATTCTGAAATCATTTCAGTAAAAGGCTACTTTAGAAAAAAATGAAACATAAAAAATAAACCAAAAACATGATCGAAATATTCTGTGATTTAATCAGGATTTTTTGTTTTATTTTTTGTTGTACTGCTGGGAACATATTAATCTTGTTAAGCAAACTACAAATATTTATATATCCACGCTAATTATAACATACTTTTAATCTTAATTTCAGATATTTTACCCACATTCAATACAAACACATCCGCATGAATTTCCGGGCGTAGATCCGGATGATTGTCCACGTGATATTAAAAAAGATCAGTAAGTTTAACCATTCTTGAAAATGTTTTTCCTTAATTATTATTAATATTACTCTAATACAAGCTGTGTTAAAAAAATGTTAAATTTTAACAAATTTTTTCCGTTGCTCCATATTTCTTCTGTTACTATAGGCATTCCAATGAAAACTGACATTTAAAAATCAATTTTTATCAAAAAGTATTCATGCATAAAAAATAATCAACTATCGAAGTGCATTCGATAGTTGATTATATAATAAATAATTATGTTCGAATTAACGAACGGGCATGGTGTCTTGGGACCTCTTTATCTTTGGCGATTATTTTGCTTGACTTTCAGGAATCAAATAATTTTTTGTTTGCACATAAGTTAACTCCTTCGCTGTCATTGCCATGTTATATCTCAAAAAGAATTATCAGTATATATTTTTTTGGCTTGTAAGGTAGGGTTTAAAATGCCTTCGCACTTATAGTGATCATCATCAGCTGCTTCGAGTGGTGTCTCCACTAAAACAATCCCTCCTCCTAGGAGCTACTTCGGGAAGGGCCCAAGCCAACATCAGCAGACTATTTTACCGAAATACCCACGTCTGGGTCCTTCATATTGCTAGTCAACATGAGTCCGTTGGTCGGCTTTCCTAAGATCCTCCAATGAGACCTGATTTTGTAGAAATGCAGTAAGGTCCTTCTTCTTCCCCCGCAGGACGTATTCGATGTAGTTTCTTACTACATTGCAATTGCCCTCGCATTCGAGCATTTTAGAAACTATGCTCGCAGAATTGAATTCGCCAATCTGCTCCCCGATCACATGTCTCTCCGTGTGCCACAGAATGCAGTCGAAGAACGTATACTCAGCATCGTCGCATTTCGCCTTGCAGTAAATGCAGCATAGATCTTCTACTTTACCAATGTGGTGCAAATACATTCAGAAATGTTATCGTGACCCGAAAGGAGTTGGGTCAGAATTTAATTAACCTACCTTAAAGGTCTTTTTAATCAGTATCAGTATAGTTATAAGCACAACGATGTCTGTTAAGAAATTTTATCTTTTAAGTTGATAACTTTATTTTGTCCAAGCGTGCGAACATCTTCTGCTTTGTTAAAGTCATTAAAACAGCCATTATGACATAAAATAAACATTGAAATACGTGAACGTCTGTTAACGTGCGAGCACATTGATAGCTCGCCAATGTGTAGTGCTAGTTAACAAACTCTAAATCTACTCGTCCGTATTTTTCTTCAACGTGCCGCATTTAGCTCTTTCGCCTTACATTTCTTTCAGGATCCTATTCAAAACACATTTTTAAAGTCTCTTCTATACACACACGATTCCTGTGAATTCATAAGTTTTGTGTGTTCGAAATAAAATTTGTTTGCCAATCGAACAAGAAATTTTATAAATTTCAACAACTTTTTGAACATGCTCGTACAAATATATTGTATAAAAATATTCTTAAGATTCTTTAAAATTTTTAAATAACTTTCAGGGCCATTATACGAAAATGTAATAACGCTTTATATCCCGATCTTTATGGACACTACAGAGAGGCAAAATTCACCCAAACTAAACATCATTGGTGGTGGAAAGCAAATCGAGTATTCGATCAGTTGGAAGTGACAAGATATCACACAGGTTCGTACTAATTAATGATAATTTTATTAAAAATTTTTTAGATAAAAATAATCCAGAAATGTTTTTCAAATTTGCTTTTTATTGTATTGGCTTCTTTTCAAAAATGGTAATTATGGCAAGTAGGTTTTATTCAAATATATTATTATCGTATTGATTTGACAAACTAAAATTGGGAGCATTTCTTTTACATCTTTTTTCCGGTCTTATTTAAAACCAAAACATTAAGCCAACAATAAACCTAAACCCTGGTTTAACCACGTGTTTTTGGATTCTTTTGATGTCATTATTAAGTTACTTATGTACAATTTATTTCTCTGTTTTGCTTAATACTGGTATACCTCTCACAGCCGTAATTTTTTTAGGCGAGTTAAAAAGTCTAAATAGTAATAACTTGAAAACATCTGGCAGCTTAATTTAGTTGTTTCTAACATATGTGTTTGGATATGGGCATGAAACAATCAAAAAACACTCCAACAACAATTTCATCCACATCATTTTTATTGCACAGTTTTCTTAGATTTGCTTTAAAATGCTAGCTCGTAACATAATTTCTTTGATAATTTTTTTTAAAATGAGGAGTAACGAAAAAATTAGCACATAAACCTGTCTATACCTGTTGTCAACTCCTTCGCTATATGACATCTTTGCTGTTTGTTCGCAAATAGCGAGCGCTTTCGATATGAATACATCATCATCTGTAAACATATTAAACATAGGGCAAACTGGACAAGCACTAAAAACAAGATTTACAGAACACATACGGTCATACAAACGGAAAAGAGAAGACTCCAACTTTACATTTTACCTTGAGATTCTCGGACACCTACCAAGCGAAATAGAAAAGTTTATGACTTTACTGCATCCTAGGAAAAAAAGCACGAAGGCTAGACATATTTGAAAACAAGGAAATCTACAAAACAAAAACTTTTGACAGCCACATTATAAACGAACAGGTAAACACAACTAATCGTAAAGTTAAACAAACGAAAAATACCCTCAGACGGACACACGTAATTGACAACAATAAAAGATGAAAATATCATGATTAATCCCACATAAAATGCCAGATAGCTGACATTATGACTACATAGGTAGATGCGGCGATTATGGGATAAATACCTGCACCTCAAATACTGACCTACCAGTACGTGGTAGAACGTGGCTTGATAATGATGTATTCACATCGAAAGCGCTCGCTATTTGCGAACAAACAGGCAGGAAGTCGTCATATGAAAAAGGAATTGACAAGATAATTTCATTCAGTGGCGGAGCAAACCCAAACAATTTAGTACCTGTGTATACCTCTCTATTCCCCTTTCCTTATATATCAACAAACTTAAGAAATTGACAACAAAAATCGTAAAGTGTAAACGGGTGCTAAGCGAAATCTATTAAATTGTTTCTTGATTTCTTTTTTTGCCTGCAGATTTTTGCGGTATTCAGTTGCTCAAAAAGATTAAATTTATATTTATTACAATATATACATCACAAGGACTTTTTTTATTTCTTAACTCAGAAATTTTAAATCTTTAGTTATGACTCTGTTGCAGAAATATTTCATTATGAAAGTTTAATTAATAATTTAACTATTGATTTAACAAGGTTTACTTCTTACTAAAAATATGAATAAAACTGCATATTTTTAAATATAGAACTTTCTTATTTATTTATTTGCTTTAATTGAAACATTTGGTGAGATAGCTTTAAGCTTCTAATGCGATAATAATAATAAGCTCTAATGGCTCTTTGATAAACTTACTTAATTTCCATCAAGTTCTCTTTCTCTCTCTCTCTCTCTCTTTCAAACGTGTCTAAAATTTTTAAGCCTGCAAATTATAAAAACAAAACTATTTTCAATATTTTTCAAATTTTTTTTCTAGGTCTAGTTTTATTTCTGGAAGAGGATCATTATGTGGCTGAAGATTTCTTATATTTGTTAGAAATGATGCAAAGACGTACAAAAGATTTATGTCCGCAATGTAACATTTTATCATTAGGCACTTATCTGAAAACATTTAATTATTACACATATAATAGCAAGGTAAACTCAAAAAGACTTTTAAAATATACAACCCAACATTAATAATTATTAAATTATAAATCTATAAAAAAGTAACTAACATCCATATATGTCTACTTTAATTTCTTTTTGGACTACATTTTTTGTAACTCAAACTTTTCTTAGAAATCAAATTTTAAATTAATATTTCTTTTTTTAAATTTTTGGTTAAATTGGTTTATTTCTAAATTTTGGTTGTTAACAAATTTTTTATTTAACTCCTTTTTGATTATCTAATAAAATGGAAAAGTTTTACAAAAATATGCGAAATGTAATTACTTTAATTAATTAATTTAATTGCATTTAATTAACTTAATTACAAGTTTCATCGATAAGCCACAAACAGCAAATAATTTTATTGGTTTGTTTATTTTTACCTAACGGTTTTATTATTGATTATAATACAAGGAAAAAAGAGAAGTTAATGTTAGCCAGCTTCTAAGCCTTTCCAAGGCACCTATGAAAGGGATAACACTTTACAGACTTTGTCAATCTTATGGCTTTAATTTAAGCGAAAAAGAAAAGAAAAAACCGGATAAGAATTTTTAAAACTTTATTTTGTATGGAAGATATCACACACATGGCTCAGATAACTTTATTTGTGGATGTGACAGCAACTCCTACACTTTTTTTAACTTTTTTTGTAATAATTATAGCAATCTCCTGATCATAGAAGATATTCAAAGATATTTGTTGTGATATCAAATTATGGCGTTGTCAACTGACATGATTTATCTTAGGTTAGGATGGGATCATAACGTGTGAGAAAATTTGAGGATGGAAAGTTTAATTAATACTAATGTAAAGTACAAATATGGAAATTATTAAGGGAATATGCTGGCGGACAAAAGTCCACCTCTAGCACGTCGGCAGTCGTCCGCTCTTTTCACAAAATTTTAAAACACATTTTGCAACAAAGCTTTGCTTATCTCGTTAATGCAACGGCGAATTTCATATTTCAGAACGTCAGTTGCTTGTGGGTTTTTTTGTTTTCATAAAATCAGTCTTTCAAATGGCCCCAGAGAAAATGTCTAGTGATATTAAATAACAAGAACTAGGCAGCCAATTGGCATCACCAAATCTAGAAGTTACGTGACCGGGAAAGTTCTCATGCAATAACTGCATTGTTAAGGTGGTTGTATGGCCTGCGGCGGCAACTTGCTTAAACCAAAGGTCGCTGATGTTAACATTAGCCAATTGTGACTACAAAAAATTGGTTATCACGGTGATGGCGTTTCCTTGGTTATCATAGTATGGTAGCGTAGGGAATTCACGATGACGAAATTTCCTTGCACATTTTCGAACAAACACGGGTCAATGATGCCGCCTGATTACAAACCACATCATGCGGTCACTTCCTTATAATGTAATGATTTTTTGAGGACTGTTTCAAATTTTACCAGCCTCATATGCAACAATTTTGTTTGTTTTTTGGTATCAATAAAGCAGATGCTATTAAAAATAATTGTGTGTTTTATAACAATCTACTTCCTAACCTCAAATTTTCACACCCATTATAAAAAAATTACTTTTACAAATACAGTTGATTTGGCTAAAATGTACTTTTTACATAGAGAACGGCTAATTTAAAAGAGCCTTTTTTTAATATAAAACCAAATTTCTTACGAAAAGTAAGAAGTTTACTATAGCATATATATATATATATATATATATATATATATATATATATATATATATATATATATATATAGGACAAAAGTTCCTTTTTACATATCACAAAATTTACTGACATATGCATATATAATAAAGGGAACGTTCTTACTTTTACCAGTGTGAGCGGTAGGTACGTCTCTAAATTTTGAAGTCCCTTATTTTGCATGTTGCTTCTTTGCATTTAACAGAAAAATTGGTGCTGCTGTGTATTAAATTAAATTTATTTAGTTAATTAGGTGGCATCAACAAATTTTTGTTATGAATAAGAAAAAAAGTGTTACCAGTGTTTTCAACACCTTGTCAATATATATATTTTTTTGTAAGCTTATTGTAATTTATCCGCAGGACCTACGAAAGTAATTTTTATAAACTTGGAGTCAACTTTGGAACTATAAGAAAGTGTGCAGCAAAGTCAGTTTAACGGTACAAACAACAAAAACCACCACGATGGGTTTAAATATAAAAGGGTTTTTTGTTCAAAAGTTTTAAAGACCAAAATTTTTACAACAGATTTATCTATTTTTACTTGGAATTGAACGAATTGTAACCATTATTTGCGTTTGTGGCCTCTTGATTTAATTTTAAAAACAATTTTTAATTTTTAAATATTTGCCTTATATTTTAAATTACTAAACAATTTAATTAATGAGACCCTAAACATTAAAGGTTCGTACTCTTGTATAAAGTTCCTAAGAATAAATTAGAAAAGCAACTACAATTTTTAAAGTTTTTATTTATATTTATTAAAACGACAAGCAAACGATTTGAAATCTATTAAATCTAATTTAAAACAATATGAGAAAACTTTAGTGCGAACATATTGTCAATTTTTTAAAATAATATTTTAAAAAATAATCTGCTTTTGCTATATGTTGCTATATTATTACACGCCTAAACTCGTAATGTTTGCTTAAGAGAAAATATTTAATAATTTAAACTTACAATTTTTATTTGTGTGAGGGCATACAAAAGCAGACCACTAACTCCATGTGTTAAAATGTAACCCTTTTCTTTCCTCAATGATTTCTGGTGCCCAATTGTTAATTAAAGACTGCCTTACTATCGTTTAGCCTGTTGTCTAGTGATGGCTTGACCTTGTGCTTTGCGAACATCGGCATGTAGTAGTCCTAATAACAAAGTCTTTCGTAATTACCAGCATTTTTCCAAAGCTTTAGTCCTCTTCATTTTACATGTGCTGTCAATCAGTGCTAAATATTAAAGCAGTATCTTTCAAGCCCAGTCGTAGGGCCGAGTTTCACCTTGCCCAGATAACACTTTAAATTCCCATTACTCTTTTTAGCGCCGTAATCTAGCTAGAAGTACTCTGATTATATTCCTTCCAACCGACTCTTTGAGTACTATTTGCCTTCTTTCCTGCATTTACAGCAGCTGATCCAATGCTTTAACGCCTAACGGATTTTGAGTTTTAAGGCTGAAATCGATTTGATTGGCTCCGTATAGACTCTGTCCTTAACACAGCTCCACCCAAAAAACAAAAAACAGTGGTGTTATATCATACGGTCTGGCTGGCCACTTAACTGCTGATTGTTGTGAAATTATACGATCGGAAAATTTGGTTTGCAATAAATTGATCGTTTCATTGGCTGTGTGACATGTGACAGCGTCCTGTTGAAACCAGATGTCAGTGATATCCACGTCGTCAATAATAGGCCATAATTGAATTGTTAGCATCTCTCGATAGCTTGAACCATTGACCGTTACCGCATTTCCAGCATCATCTTCGAAAAAAAATCGAACCAATCGCGCCTACAGACCTCATGATGCACCATATAGTGACACGTTGAGCATGCTAAGGCTTCTCAATAATCGCTCTAGGATTTTCAGAAGCCCAAAGGCGGAAATTTTGCTTGTTGACGTACCCTGACAAGTGAAAATGGGCTTCGTCTGAAAGAATGATTTTTTTCAGAAAAACCAGCCAGTTGTTGTTGTTGAATGAATTAAGCGAATCTACGGCGATGTAAATGGTCGCTCGGCTTCAGTTGAACTTTATAAAGCTTCAAAGTAAAATCCTTACGCAAAATTCGTCATGTGGTGGTTTTGGTTAACACCAATTGTTGAAAACGTCGAGCAATTAGCAAATTTGAATCTGCTTCAACACGGTGGCTTACGACTGCGATGTTTTTAGTTGGTGTTCGCACATTTTGTATCGAGCTTGTTGACTCAAATTTAACGAGCAAATTCTTAATAACGGTCTCAGAAAGACGATTATGTTGTCCGAAAATATCAGGAATTTTATGAAGTGTAACTTTAACAGAACCACCATTATAATTATTTTGATGCGATTTTCGTGCAAAATTGAATTCATTGCAACAATTTCTAATGCATCAAAATACTACGAATACGTCAAAACACAAAATCTCAAAACTATCATCTTGTTGGTGTTGTCACAATTGAAAAACAAACTTCTTGTTGAAACACCCGATACATTACACAGTACAACACATGAATTTGGAACTCAGTTCTGAGAATAGCACGTGCAAGAGGTCCCAAAAATAAGAACTTCTGCATCATTAGTTTCTGTTAAGCTGCATTGATAATTAAATGGCCACAAGCATTTTTTTTGCTCAAGGTAGATTCGTATAACTTTTTCTATATTTCAACACTTTTTCTATATGTCAACACAGCGTACCGAAAAAAGTGTATCCAGGGCTATACAAATCGCATTTACATTTTTTTCCCATTTTTTACCTTTTTCGCTCAATAACTGGTTTACAAAAACACAAATATGCCGTTTTTTTCCTTATTAAACAGCTACTCTTACTCGTCCAGACTTGGAGGTTTAAGTGCATCTGTAACAGCAGCGTGTCGTAGTGGAAGTGTTGCAGAGGGAATGTATACTTTTGCTTTCAATTTTCTTCAATTTATGCCTAGATTCATCATGCCCTGTTAGGTCTTGCACCTAAATTATTGGCTTCATGAAAGAAAGCTGTACACGTATTCTACATATCCATATTATAAGGGTATTATAACAACTTTATCACACTCTACTCAGCATACAATTCGGACCACCTAAAACTGTTTCACCAAAATAATGACTATACGTTGTTTTAAATACCTCAATAAACAAGTGTTTTCGATCCTGTTTGGGACGATATGACTACAAACGTAACAAAAATCGTTCCATACTAAATTATTCAATGTTATTCTTCTTCTTCTAATTCATTCTATACAAAAGGGTTGGTTATCCGCACCTATTAAATTGTTAATGCAGCCAACTTGACAAAACAAATGATGCAGAAGTTCTTATTTTTGGAACTACTTTCACGTGCAATCAATCCTTAGAATTGTGTCACAAATTAAGGAGCTGAAAATGTTGTATATTATTTTTCTTATTTAATTATAGTATATTGTTGAAATTATATTGAAATATATAAATAAGAATGAAAAATGCTGAACTTAAACAGAAAGTACGAACCTTTAAGGATTAGAATAGCGTTAACAATCACATCTTATGTAAATTTAACATTTTCATTCTGTTTGTATTTGTATTCTTTTTTGTGTGTGTATGTGTGTGTGTGTGCGCCTGTGTTGCAGTCAAAACAAAAATCATATAGCAATCAATATGCTTCTTCTTCGCTGATCTCAACTAACAATTTATTAGGATATTCGTACCATAGGAATAGAAAATCACAACAATCAGCTTTAACATCATTTTCTTCTTCCAATAATAACAATAACAATATGAAAAATAATAATAGCAATAACAATAATAAAAATTATTACAACAATAATAAATATTATGATAATAATAAAAAAAATAACAACAATAACAATAATAACAATGAAGATAACAATATTATAAATAATCACAATAATTTAAAATCATATGTGGGTGATACAAATACAAATTCACATGGCACTCCTTCCATCACCTCAGCAGCGAGCACTACAACTAAGAGCACTTCTCAATCAGGTGCACAACAGACATGGAGCTATCATGTCTTGCCATCATTATATTCTGTCTATCAGAAGGTATCCACCAAATAACAAACTACTAAAAAACTATCATTAAATTATAATCTATTGCAGAATTCATTAAGTAAAAATTCATTATTTTTTATTTTCCAACGTTTTGCATTTTCTTTGCTTTTCATATTCATCTGCTAAACTTTTTCTCTTTTTAAAACTTTATCTCTTATGCATGTTGTGTTACTTACCTTTGGCAGCTAAGGTTTTCTTTCCTTTTTTTTCTGTTCTTACTTAAGGTAACTGGTAGATAAAATTTAGTTTTAGAATAATTCAATTGGTTAAATAAAATAAGGTCATGCCATGTGAAAAAATGCAACACTGTGAAAGTAGGTCATTTCGTATTACAAGTGCTTGCAAATTACTTTAATGTTTAATGTTCAAAAAAGTTATTTCTTTTAATTGAGCTGATGTTTAACAAGATTGTCTTCATTAAAGACTTTCTAAATTTATATTTATTATATATGAGAACATATTTCATTTTTTCTTTTATTTTTGTAATTAACAGCAATGCAATTATTGTCTACAAATTAAAATTGTGTTAGTTTTCTTTTAAAAGAGCATAAAAGATGATTCGCAAGTTCTAACTTTGTTTATTTTATTTAAGTTCCACTGTCTTATTCTATGGGGAAGCAAGTGGAAAGATATGTCGTTTTTTCAAGTACGATGCATATATCAGGATAACTGTTCGTATGAAACAGACTCTGGTGTTTATTATCTTAACGTTAATGAATGGCCTGAATGATGAAAGGAATTAATGGTCTGAATAAACTAACTGACACTGAAGATTCGAGAACAGACTTGCCCTTCCAATCGCTATAAAGAATTAAACGTCAAAAGTCAGGCTGTGCTTTGGCTTTTAGCTTCCTATAAACTCAGTTCATTGGTTATATTGGGCTGTTATTAAAAAAAAATTACCTAAAAGTAAAGTGCTGTATGACTATTATGTTAATAGCTGAACTAGGCGCCACATTTTGGCAGTATAACTCTTTGACTTAAATAATAGTTATGCTAGAGTCTAAGCTATTAGTTAATAAAACTGCGAACAGTCAATTAGAATTACGAATTCGTTCACTAGAAGTTATGATGCCACACTGATGCGGAATAGATCATGCACTATTTATTTTGCGTTCTGTGTGAGGAGACCTTAGAGAATTTACTTTCTGATTGTACCACCTTAGGGTCTTCTAAGCTGATGTTTGAAAGTTTGAAGTCTTAAAATATTTAAAAATCAATACATATTCCAAAATTTTATCTCTACATAAGCATATACCATCCAATTCAAGTTTCAAAAACTTAGGTCTAAAGATGTCTCTGTGTAAGTTCTCCACAAGATAAAATGTCGCCAGCATTAACTCTAGGTATTTTGAGAAAGAGACCTTAAAGATTATT
Source organism: Trichopoda pennipes (assembly GCA_030448955.1). Classification (NCBI taxonomy): domain Eukaryota; kingdom Metazoa; phylum Arthropoda; class Insecta; order Diptera; family Tachinidae; genus Trichopoda; species Trichopoda pennipes. The sequence continues at coordinate 129,724 of JASKUP010000084.1, forward strand.
TTTTGTAGAAAAATTGGAATACGTATACAAGTTATTAATGTCGATTTTTTATTTTGCTTGAAAAATGCATTATGTATTATAATAACATCGTTAGCCACAACTTTTTTCCTTTCTGCTAGAATATAGATTCCGCGCCAAAATAACTACTCCGGCCAATTTGTAATACCCTATGCTAAAGTGAAGCGTATTTCAGTAATGACATTTTGTATCGATCGAAACAAATAGCAGTCAGAAGGGGCAATATCTGAGCTTTAAGATAGGTGAACCAAAGCTTCCCATTCATTGTTTTTCGAATAGTTTTTGGTGGAAAATTATGGGCTCTCGTCTGTTCAAATATTCGTTAATTGGTCTCTTCGAACGAATCAATTGTGTTCGGCACAGATCCCCTCTGATCGTCTGATCCGATTTCAAAAGCCTATAATACCAAACGCCCGTCTGATCCCACCAAATATAGAGCATTACTTTAGTGTTACGGATATTCGACGTTGATTTAGTGATTTGCCGGGATTTGCATGTTACTTTTTGCGCTTAGGGTTGTAATAACTTTTCACCACCAGGGTCTCAATTTCCTTGAATTTGAATGATGGCTAACATTTTTAAACGTATGAATCGCAATGCTTTCAATTCCTCATCCTCAAACTTTTTCGGCTGACCAGGTCTTTCCTTGACTTCTGCGAGGAATTCACTACTTTTGTATCGCGCAAACTATCGTTCACAAATTTTTTTCAGTTGTTTCATGATGGCCATAAGCTTCTACCAACAATCGATAACTTCCAACACCCGTTTTCTACTAATGAAATAAGGTTACCAGACTACCCCATAAAAAATCTTTTTAAGACACAAAACTCGCCATTATTATAGCGATTGGAAAAAAAATGTGTGTTTACAGTATAGCGTCCATTTACAATGATAGATGTTTACAGTCAAAAATACCTTATTTAATATTATTGACACAAACCATATGTGATATTGGAGTTTTGCCATATGTTGTCTAAATCAACATTATTAACTTGCAACCCCACACTACGACTGATGATGGCATTAAATTAGTTCTTGCTCATACAAGAAAATTCTACTTCAGCATTATCACATATATAGTTGTTGTTATTATTATTTAGTGTAAGCGGCTGTACGGCCGTGTGTCTTCTTGTTTTGTGTTACTTATTTTTATTTTCTAATTGTTCACTTCAGTTCGTGGAATTTTAATAATTTAATTTGTAAACAGACACAATAGGTCATTTCATTAACTTTTTTTAGTGATAATTATCTTCTTTTAGAACTAAAAATAAACAATATTTTTACATTTATATCTGTAACGGAAAATTCAGCTGTTAAACCACCATAATACAACTGAAGCAAAAGAGCGTTAGAAAACATTTCTTACAAGTTAAGTAGTGAAAAAAGTTTTGCCTAATCGGCATTATCGGAGCGTTGTAGTAAGGTTTAATGGTTTATAATGGTTTTAAAAATAAATCCCATTTGGCAATATACGATTTTTTCGGCTTTCAATTGTATTAAAACTTTTGAAATTTGTTTATCAATTTTCCCTAGTCTTGTTCATGTACCTTATTTTATTATGTAGCATCTTGCAGAGCCTTTTTTATATAATTTTTTTATATTATTTCAAATTTTTAATATACACCATGCACGAGCAATTATTTAATGTTTTTTAAATGGTTTTCATTTAGTAAATGTCATTATCAAATTAACTTTTAAAAATAATTCATTTTAATTGCATGACCTTTAGTCATTTATTTTATCTGTCACTTTTTTACACTTTTACAGTTAGAAGTTTTAATTCCATGTCATTTTCTAATTTGTTGCAATAAACAAGATTAAATGCCATAAACAAATTACATTCATCATTTTAATTGTTGTAATCACTTTTATTTTGTTTATTTGAATGAATATTTATCTAAATCGTATAGTTAAAAAATAAAATCTTCTTTCTAACAATGAAACAGGGTGTCTTAAATCAAAATGTTATTTAAAGGAATTTAGTTGTTTCGAATACGAACACGTACTCGCATACGTATTTATTCATACAAATGTCAATAAAAGCTTTTGTTAGATAAAGTAAAATCGTATGTGAAAAGTTCTTGTTGAAGGAAATCCTCTTCTTAAAAAAAACACTTTTTGTATTTCCGAGAACGTCTTTATATGAATATGATTTGAGAATTTTGGAAAGGTATTTCTATTGCATATATATTTTTAAGATATCGTAATGACCTTTAAAGGCCCATATAGATATATTCTGAAAATATGAAAAACACACTTTAAGAAAAATAATTATGCAATTATTTTTACCTTTAAAAAATATATCTGCAAATTAAAATGCTTAAGCCGCTTTCAAACTATAATTTTACAATGGGCGTAGAAAGCTTTTAAGTTAATAAATTTCCACTTGATTTTTTATTTATTTAATTGGCTGATTGTGCAATATTTTTAAATAAACTAATTTTATTATTGTGCATCCTATTAAATTAAGCAGTTGAACGTTTACTTGAAGACTTAGTATAAACTATTTGCCGTAACGGTACTGTTAACGGCACTGCTAAATTTAAAAGCACCAATTTAAAACCTTATACTTGTAGTGGCTTGGGAGCGAAACCTATTTAAAATTCGCAATTGATCTCAGCTCGTTATTACACTATAACTTAACCAAAAAGCTTCTCGAAGGGCTGCATCGCAGTCAGACTAGAGTAGTTCAAGAAGTTTCTAATAGCCACGTTACAAATTTCTAACTACTCTTCGTAACTGCTTTTTTACAACTTTTGTATGGTCTTGTTCAATTTCCATTTTATTACAACACAAAATTGATTTTTTTTTTAATTATTTGAGATTATTTTCTGAGCTAACACTCTTGATCGTTCTTCGTGTACTCATATCTCTATTTTTGTAGTTAATTCTTGGCGAATTGAAAAGTAAAAATAAAATTTTAAAAAGCATTTGAATCATTGTTTATTGAAAGAAGATGCTAGCCGTTCAAATTTAAGCGTCAAACATTGAATTACAAAAAAAAGAAGAGTAGTCTTATGTTTAAAAACTATAAAAATAAGTCTGAATGCGAAAAACTTAAAAGCGTAGCAGGAGGCGCCATACTTTTTTTCTGTGAAAGTGGATACTTTTTCTACGCTTCAAAATTAAATTACTCTCGTGTGCATTGTTGCATCTTACCGAACAATTAGTTTACTAGCTTTATTCTTCAAAATATTTTGAAAAAGTCTATTAGCCCTGATTATCAATTTGATTTTAGGATCAAACATGGCATTCTCGAATAATGCCATCGTGGAGATACTTTTGAATCTAAAAAATATTACTCAGGAGTATTTCTGGATGTTCATATTTTTTTTTTAAACTACGACATACTGGTTATATTATAAGTTAAATCACATCAGAAGCTTTTTTGTTAAAGTGAATTATGAATACTCCAAAATATATAAAATTTAGGCTGATGTTCCTTAAGGCAGAGTACGGAGTCCGATTCTCTATGCAAAGTTTATCTCTATAACATGTTCGAAAAAAGTGTCAATTAAAACGCTGTAAGCGAAAAATTACTAAATAAAAGGAATATTAAAGTTAACATTCAAAAATCGTTACATGTTACACTCTCTTTACAGTCCAATTCCTCAAGCTAAATGTGTTAAGTATTTAGGAATCGACTTCGAAAAAATTAACGTGGAAGCCACATATAAAAGCGAGAATTACATATTACAAACAAAAGCTTAGATTGCTTTTTACGACCAAAATCAAAATTAAAATTGAATATTTAAACAATTTTTAAACCGGTTTGGCTTTCAGCGGGTAACACTCAGTAACTTGAATATTGAATTATTGCAACGATACAAGTCAAAAACGCTCAGATCAATTGTAAACGCACCAGGGTTTGCGTGGAATAGTTTAAATCACAAAGAGCTTTTCATTCCGAGAGCTATGGATGAAATTAAAATGTTTATTGAAAACTATTTAGGGAGACTAAGTGAACACAGCAATCCATTTGCAATTGCTCTTATCGATCATACTGAGGAAATTAGATGAATTAAATTCTTGTCAAAATTTGCTTATTATCCTTAAATGGATAGAGTGCAAATGTAAGAAATGTACATTAAACTAAATATGTAAATGGTTTCTTACGTGAAGCTTAAAGGCCCAACTATATTATGCATATACTGGCTTAAGGTAACTTAAGCAACTTTGCAAATACCTAATAATCATAAGTGGCAAACTATAATGTACTTAATAAAACTTTTCATCAAGTTTCGTCAAATGTCATTTGCTTAAGCAAAGCACGAAACTGATCGCACATTCCATACGGAAACAATTGATTTTGCATTGTGTTACTGATATATTAGTACAGAAATTCCAATGGAAGACGAAAACGAAAAAATATTTTATCTAATTTTAATAGAAATCGTACAAAGAAAAAATTGCTTGTATAACAAAAGAAACGCATTTTATTATAACGGCAATTCGAAGGAGCGAGCGTGGAAAGAAGTAGAAGAAAAATGCAGTAAAAGTGGTTATATCTTGAAGAATTTTGTTTGCGTTTTTCATTTGCATCCTGGTATGAATTCTATAAAGTCGCAGAGTACAAAAACAGATGGAAGTTACTACGGGAACGTTTCTGGAAGGAAATGAAGAAGATGGAAGCTCTATCAGGCAGTGGAATGGGCTATATTGAGGAATGGGCACTACTGCAGTCTACAACGTTGAAGAACTAGACTCAACCTTGGAGTTAAATAACTTAAGGGCCTTTTAACATTTTAATGTCTTTTCCATTTTTTTAACACACAATTTGCAACAAAATTTAATTTTTTATTGTTTACAAATTTAATGATGCAGACACAGTTGCATTTTTTTAGTACTTTTGGGCCAAATAACACAAACAGCGAAATATGTGTTATTATTCTTTCGTTATTTTCTTAAAACTATTAAAAAAATATTATTAATTTGTATAACGATAGTATTAAGCATACAAAATATGATTATTAAACGCCCATTTTGTTAATAAATTTCGTTTATTTAGAAAGAAATTAATTTTTTTGCAAAAGTACGAATAAAACAAATATGCAGCTGTGCATAATATGCACATGTAAGTACAATATAGCCACCTAAAAATCTTTAATGATTTGCTTAAGCATTTGATAGACTTTTCGTATAATTTTTGACATCAGCTTAAGCCAGCTTATGCATATTATAGTTGGGCTTTTAGATTGAACAAGTCGTCAGTGCCGTATATACTGCACGGCTCAGGTTCCTAATAGACCAGCTGACAGTTTTGAAAGTGTAAGGTAAAAGCTTGCTTAGGATTTCTTTAAATCATCCGTTGATCCGTAATAATGCAGCAGTAAATACTTTTATATTCAAGACTATTCAGTCTTGGAACTGCGAATAAGAAGAGAGAGCCGGAGCTTTCTTGATTAGTATGATTTGTTGTTGGTTTTAATTGAAGGAAAAAAAAAACAAATTTGTTTTATACGCGTTTGTTTGTTTAAATAACATTTAATTTTAAAATACCCAGTTACCCACCCTGTTATTCATTTTAAAACTATGTATGTGCATATGGACATATGTTGTAATTGTGTTTTAATAGTTTCGTTTGTCTATTTTAAAACATTTGTTGTTGTTTTTTTACTATAATTCTGATTTATTACCCGTATGTTACCAGTAGAGTATGTTTGTATGTTGGGTGTCTGAATGTCTTGTAAAATCACTGGAAGTCTATATTATTTTAATTCTATAATTTAATTGTATTCCTTAACATAACAACTTACAATAAGTAAAAATGCTTTTGCGTTACAATTTCTTATGTTTGTTTTGTTTTATTTTGTTTTTGTTTTTTATATATATGTATATGTGTCTATATATGTATGTATGTATGTATAAGAATTGATGTGTATTTTTGCATTCAGATTAAATATCGCATGTCAAAAATGCCAAAACGACCGTTGGGCATTAACAAATACTTTGAGGTATTTATGTGTATAAAATTTGTAAATTAGATTTTGTACGATTCATTACTCATCTATTTATTAATCGATAAATAGAAACGTTTATAGAACACAATAGTTGAGAGTAACGTAAATACAAAAAAAAAATCTAGAAACACAATAGAAGATTAAATTTATCAGAGAAACGATACCTTAAAACTTACCTCTACAAGATTAAAATAATTTTAATAACAAAATATCAATTATTTTTTTGTTGTGTATTATATTATTGACAAAAATAATATTTCCAAAAATTCATTAACTAAAGTATGGAATTATTTGTTAAATACCTTCTGAAACATTCATGAATTATAATTTTGAAAGATACTTTCATTTAAAATATAAATAAATTTTTAGTAAAAAAAAAACTTTTTATAAATAATTTTTTTGATTACAAGGTCTTTAAAAAAAATTAAATAAATTTTATTTTTATTTTTTGAAGAATTAGCCGCAAGTGTAGTTGCTAGTGCTTTAGTTCTTAAGATTTATTATAATTTTAATTATAATTGATGATAAAATAAATAAGTAAATAGTATTTTTTGGAGAACAGTTGTTTTGTATTTGTTTGACAAAAATGTTTCAACTTTCAATAAAAAAAAATAGTTCATACATATATTTTTCTTTTCTATTATGGTGTGATGAACAATAAATAAAGAATAATACACACATGTGCCCATAATTATAAAAGTGGTCTAAGTCAGATACTTCTTGTTTCGAAATATTTAACGAATTGCAATTGTTTAAAATAATGAAAACTATTTTTACATTATGACACGTTTTTATTAGTCTTGATTATGAAATTTGAGTGAATTTCATACAAAAATGTTTACAAATGTTAGTTATTTTTTGATGTTAGTATTTTGTGACTTATAGTGTTTTTAAACATGCTTTGAAGACGATATTGACTCTGCGACTCTGTTTTTATCGATATATTTTTTCACAACAACTCGACACAATTTTCTACAATTACTGTTAAGTATTAATAATGTTAAGAAAATTTTAATAAATTATTGAATTTGGAAAAAAATTAAAATAATTCCTAACCACTTTGAAATATTAATTGGGACTCATATTTCTTAACAATTACAAACAAAATCAGGGGTAAACATTGTAACTGAATTAGTTCGTCTAATAAGAAATAGTGATATTGTTGGCAAAAGCTGACTTGGAACTTTTCAAATTCATAATTAAAGTTAAATTTAATTATTCAAATTTGAATTTAATTTAAATAAACACAAAACCAACATTCCCGTAATTTAACTTTAAACTTAAAAAATTAATGATTAGACACTTTTTTAAAATTTCAACATTACAATTTAAGTAATTCTTTGAAAAAAAAAGTACTGGTAACACGTGTATAAAGGCACCGCACACTGGGGATTTCGCGGAAAAAAGTCAAATTGTCAACATACTCTTCATGCAATATGCAATGATATTTTAAAATTTTAGACTAAATGGTACAATAATTCAAAAAAAATTACTCCGATCTGACTGCTAGTTTTTGTTTATAGCCGTCTCAAGCTCAGTTCTTGTATGTTTTACTAAACCAACTTAATTTAAACCTAAGAATTTTAAAACGGATATTATTTTATTATGTGACCAACGTTTTTCTTTTTATTTTTTATTTAAAGTAGGATATTTCAGTACACTAAAATTGAAAAAATAAACTCTGCAGAGACTTGAGTTTTTTTTTGTTTATTTGTTTTTATGAACATATAAAAAAAATCCCTTTTTTCCCCAAACATTTGGACCTACAATTTAAGCCATACTTTCGCTCAGTTGGAAATCACTACTAATACATTGTCTCATATCTGTTTTTACATTTTTAATCAATTTCAAGTGCCACCAGGTGCCACCTCTCAATTTGTTGCATTACACAGTACAACATTTTTCGGCTGATTGATTAGCGACTCAATTCTGATGAGGCCATTTTGTTTAACATAACTCAAGAACCACTAGTCGGATTTTACTTAAACAAATTTAAAAAAATCAAGAAATACAAGTACTTTCATCTGTTTTTATAACGTTTCGCTACATAAGCAACAGTTTCGAAGTTATAAATAATTCATACAAAATCCAAAACGGTAAAAAAAATGTCAAGTCCTATTACTTTCACGTGAAGTCGTATAACCTATGAACAAAATGAGACATAATTAATGAAAATCGATGAACACGATTCGCTTTTATGCACAATTAAGTAAAGGTATGAATTTAAAAAATTCATACGCGTATTAAGCTGATGGCGTGTCCTTTGCATGTAGCTTATAATATTGAATTTATACATGGGAGATCAGACTCAAATACTCGTCAGATAAAAGAAGCCCGAAAATGTTTGATATAGCGTGAACTTAAAGAGAAAATAGGAATACAGGTTGATACTGTTAAGCAAGGCTCTGGTACGACAAATTCAGGAAATATGTCACGAAGATTCTTTGCTAATCCTGTTTTGATTTCCGTAATAACGGGTCTAGATGAAAACATAATCAAGAGGTTTTCAATAATTTTCGAAGCTATAACAATCACCGAGGTAGTAGATCTAAAAAAATTTGGTGATTTTTGTTTGGAGACGGCAAAACAGTTTGTTGCACTGTACGAGTGGTACAATATGCCACCTACACTTTACAAAATTCTTATTTATGGAAAGATATAATTTTCTGTAGGCCTACTATCCGAAGAGGTTCAGAAAAGTCGTAACAAAGACTATAAAAAATATCGCCTTAGACACTCCAGCAAATGCAGTCGAATTGCCACGAACGAAGATATTATGCACCGAATGATGGTAACATCAGTTCCCATGATTTCACATTTGACGCCTTCATTTAGCCAGAAAAAGCATAGTATTAAAAGCGACGAAGCTAAGGCTCTTTTAGAATAATAAATTAAAAATAGATTTAAAATAAATAATAAATTAAAAATTAAAAAAATCATTTAAATTTTTTTGTTAGTTATGGCTTTTTACAATGCAGGTAACGATCGACATTTCTCTAACTTTCTTTATTTTGACTGCTTTTGTTTATTACTATATAAATAAAACAAAATTTGTAATGAAATCACTACATTTTTGGACAAATATAATTTTTTCCCCACCTCCATACAAAAATCCCCAGTGTGCGCCGTTGTTGCGGCAGCTATGGTCATCGTCCAAATGAGTAAAAATGTACGAATAAATCAAATTCCTATCTAGCGCAGCTTTAAAACAGGGTATTTTTTATCAATATATAATAGTAATTTTAAATGAAAAAGTGTTTTTTCTACATTCATATTAATTCTAATTAATAGTCATTAATTATCCTTTTTTATTTTATTACTATTCGTTAATTATTTCCTGTAACATTTTATTTATTTTTTAATAGCATCAAACTTTTTTTAAGTAGTGTCACACATTTTCCTTTTACTAAATTATTAAAATTTTATTTAGTATATACAAATTAATTTTTAAGCTTTTTAATAAATGTGTGTTTGTTTAGCGGCTTTGAAACATTTAAATTATGCATGTATTCTACAGATAATTGTATGTCAGAAATATTTATTTACTCACATTTCTAGCAAAATAAGGCATTTTCCCCCTTTTTCACATATGAATGCATTTAAATGAAGATAATTTAAGCTTGCATTTTCTTAATTATTTGTAAAACGATATTTAACTCTTCTTTCAAGCACATCTGAAGGAATTAACAATTATTAATTTTCAGAATGTTAGGCATTCGACCTTCAAATTAATTTCGTAATTAGCCTAGCTTTTGGAAGACTGTGTTCATGCAGCAAAACATACACAATACCTCAATAATGATCTTACAGCATTCAAAGAAATAAGGTCGTTCAAACAGGGCTTAGTTTAATGCTAGTAAGATCCAATGTTGGTTGCATTCGCGCAGATATTTGAACCAACAATCTATTTTATCTGTGATTCTGGATTATAAACTATTAATAGTCTTGAGGTAAAAATTCAACGTTGATACTAGAAAAAAAACAGAACATTTTTCAAATCAAAAAAAAAAATGCATCCAAGTGGGTTGATGCATTTTAAGCCAACAAATTTTTTACATACATGGAGTTTTATTTGGATTCAGTATCCGATTTTCTATACATCAGCCAAAAGCTGAATAATACTCTATGTATGTTAAAAATTAGTTGGCTTAAGAATGTATTTTGAACAGTGTTTGGAAAAAACTACTAAACTTTTTTTTAATAAGTATAAAAATACAATCGCTACAAAAAAAGAAACCAAAATTAATAAAGACAAATTTACCCTTTGTGAACGAGTGCTAACTTATGAGCATACCAATCTTTTTTTTTCAGTGTACTTTAATGTTCTTTAAATATTTGTATACAGCAGGCATGGGGGGGATTCAATTACATTTTCATTACAATTACTTGTCATTAGAAATTGGAAATTTCTAATTGTAATTGTAACTGAAATTTTTCAATTACAAATAATTGTAATTGATTTTAGTCCTTGAGAGCAATTGAAAATTTTCAATTACTAATTACATGTAATTGTAATTGATATCAGAGATTGAAATTTTTTAATTACAAATTACAAATAATTGTAATTGAGTAATTGAATGTGTAATTAATTACAATTTGTTATTGATATCCCCCAAGTCTGGTATACTGATCTTAAGAATATGAAATTTTAGTGATCTCTTTAGTGAGCACTCAAGATCATTAAAAAGTATGCTAAAGATCACAAAAATTTACAACACTTAAGTACTCTTAAAACGAAAGTGTTTGTGCTGAATACCTCTGGACCGTTTTGTACCGTATTTTGTACGTGTACATGTACACAAACGATAAAATAAATTAAAAGTTTGTGTCCTTTCAACAGTACGCTACTTTAGCTTACCGTTTTTATTTCAAACACTGATTTGATAACAAAATTTTTATACAAAGTTCGTTTGAAAATAGAAATGAATTCTAAATTATTTTTTATAAATAAGGCAAATTTTATTTTATCGCTGTTTAATTGTTTTCGGCACAAAAAGAATCCGAAAAAGCCCATCGGTGACAGCAGACAAGATTACTGATACCCAACTGGCTCCCTGCATCATCGACAAAATGTGAGACCGTGCATCACATCGTGCAAAATTCTTTTTACAAAAGCTTCAATTTAGTGTGAAATAAATAAAAAAGAATGTTGCTTAAATTGTATTCGGATTAGTTAGCAAATGTTTCTTTCTTCATGTTTGGTAACAGTAAGATGTTTCTGTCAATACAGCTTTCCTACTATGCAACAATATAAGCAGCACTTATTTGGTGCTGAATTATGAGAAACTGTAAAAAATATTGTATATGTAATAAAAATCATGATTTCTTTTAAAATTGCCAAAACTTCCGTTCGAAATAATTTGTTAAGCTTTTTGCGAAATAATAGTTGGAATTCGTTTCACATTTATTTATTTTCCATGCATTTGTTCTCCAAGGCTTTGAACTCACAGCTTAATGGAAAGATTTTGGATATTTATTGTTGTTACTTATTAATAATTGTTAATTCCATAAGAATTCTTGCTAAATAAAAAGAGAAATATCGCTGATCATGTTGCTTAAATTATTATATCCTTAGCAATAAGTTATTCTCATGAATACTTTGTAGTTAAAAATTTTAATTTAATTAAGATAAAGTGTTAAGAGAAAATATTCTAAATAGTAAAAGTATCAATAAAATGTTCATTATCTATCTTTAGGTAGAAGTTATGCCCTGGATAAGTAGTAAACATAATATGGGTTTTGCATTTAATCGCAGCACGTGGAATAGTATTCGAAAATGTGGTCAACATTTTTGTTCGTATGATGATTACAATTGGGACTGGTCTTTGCAACATGTTTCGCAACAATGCTTACAACATAAATTACATGCAATGATTGTTAAAGGACCAAGAGTTTTTCATATTGGAGAATGGTAAGCTGTATTATAAATATTATAGATAGAATAATATTGATGGCTTGAAAGTTGGCAAAAACTTTATTATTAACGCAAAATACAAAATACTTTGGTTTTTAATTCAGATATTAATAAACAAAACTGTTCTGTGTAGAAAAAAAATTTAGAAAAATAAAATCATAACAACAAAATTCATGTCAACAAAATTTTTTATAAAATAAACCATAAAAATATTTATTATAAAAGTATAAAACGCCCCTTAAATGTAATATCTACATAAATTACGATTATTCAACAGCAATAATAAATTATTTTTATCAATTTGTAATTTTATTATTTTATCATTGTAGTGGCGTCCATCACAAAAAGAAAAATTGTGAATCGAATCAAGTAATTTCAAAAGTTCAACAAGTACTACGTATTGCCCGAAAAACTGGCCAAATATTCCCTAAATCACTGACCCTTACCGTTGCCAGTCTGATTAAAAAAACTAAACTACGCAAAGGCAATGGAGGTTGGGGTGATCGTCGCGATCATGAACTGTGTTTAAATATGACTTTAACTACTAGATGAATTTAAAATAAAGATAAATAATAATCTTAATAAAATTTTCTAATTTATTTTTATTTTTGAACCAAGAAAAAATATTCTCATAGATTTTATGTCATTAGAAGGTGAAAAATAAGAAATCAAAAAGAAAGTAATGAAAAAGCGTTAAGCAATTAAATGTAATTTTTTAAAGTAAAATATTTTCAGCAGTAGAGTAAATATGTAAATGTATTAAATAATTTTTAATATTATTCAAACTTACGTTTTTCAAAATAATTAAAATTGGTTTTCAGTACAGCAGAGGCAACAAAATCTAAATGAATATTAAGAAACGCAAATGTTCAAGTCACAACCCAATGTACCCGTGTGATAACTTGTCGTATTTTACAATACATATATGTTGTAAAATATATACATGTTGTAAAATATTTTTAATATGTTTATTGAATGTTGAAAGAAACCACTAAAGCTATTTAACTGCAATAGAATTACATTTTTATTTTAATTTCAAAACCATTGTTTTTCTACTTAAAATTTTGGAAGCAACATACTGAGTTAAAGTACTTTTAATAAAATAACATTTTTAAAAATACATAAAATAAATAAAGACTGGCTTTAAAATAAATAACTAAACTAAAGTACATTGTTAAAATAACATAAAAAAAGGAGCCTTTAATTAAGCCAACCAATTTTTTTTATCAGAAAAAGAAATACATACAAAAAGGTACTTTTAAAAAAGTATTTATTGTTGTTTTTTTTAAACAAATAACTTTCATAAATTAGAATGTATATAAAAAAAGTTTAAATAGATGCTTTTTCTTTTAAAAAAATATCTTTAAACATTTCTTTGCAAAGGTTGTAACGACACGTTTTCCTGGTAGCTGAGGTATACTCAGCGGCGTCCAGGGTCGTGTTGTGTCGATTCCAAAAAGAAAGACAAAGCCTTACTCAGAATGTTGCTCTTTATTCAGAAAAGGGGTTGCCCTATTCCTAGTTCGCAGCTTGACTGCAGCTCGGGCTCGAATCTTGTGAACTGGTGTGTATGCAGGCAGCTTCAGTAAATATCTTCTACTTCATGCGGTCCGTATTCGGCGAATGTCACTGTTTAAGTCGACTTCGGGCACAAACTCGGCTGGGTATTACCACGGCTCTGTTTGTGGTCGCTCCGTCGAAATAGGTCGGTACGCCGCAAGCGCCAAGGCACGGGAGGCTGGGTATTACCACGGCGCAACCGTTTACTGCCTGGTCACTGTCGGTGGCGACTGCGGACACAAACTCGGCTGGGTATTACCACGGCTCTGTTTGTGGTCGCTACGTCGCACTTCTGTCCTGTCTCAGGGTATAGCTTCGGCTGGGTATTACCACGGCCTTATCTATACCCTGACTACCAGTCCAAAAAATAAATAAAAAAGTAGAAGAAGATATTTACCTTTGCTCCTGTTGCCGGTCGCACACCAATTGATTTATTCTGATTGCACAAACACACTTACATTACTTCGGTTGTAAGTACACCACAGCCGACGGCTGTTTTCACCACCGAGCTGCAGCCAGTTTTACAATATGAATATTACTAATTAATTAATTATTATGCCTTCGTGGCTAATTACAATAATACTAGAGCTAAATCTTACGTCATCATAAATGCTTATAACTATATGCGTATATAAGTAAATACATGAATTTATATTTTTAGTAAATGACTCTATAACGAAATAAATACATTGGAGAAAATATACCAATTTAAATATAAATTCATTATCTTAGTAAATACGTTTAAAATAAAAGATGGGGATTGACCCGTGACTGTTGTCAGACAGTTCTCTGTGTGACCAAAAACGACTCCGGACTTTTGGTCGTTACAAGGTGACTTTTGAAAAAATTGGAGAAGTACTTACAAAAAGGAATCATATTTAAAATGGTTGATTTTGTATACGACTGTTAATGTTAAAAACGACTTCAAAGAAGTATTTTCTTTTAAAGTACCTTTTTAGATTTTCTTAAATTTGCTACATTTTCTTAACGATTATTTGTATATTAAGTAAGTTAATTAAATAAATTAGGTATTTGGCAAAGTTTTAAAAAAAAGCCATTTTTCAATTCTTTGTCTATTATAAATCTGCAATCTAAAAATTGAGCTTTATTAAAATACTTTTTCTTAATTCAATTTTGAAATGTATTTACAAGTACAGTTTGATAAATCCAGCTATTTTTAAAAAATAACTTTGTGTGAACAAAAATACTTTTTAAAATATACAAATAAAAAAAGTTACTTTTTTTCAAAATTGATACCGTTTTTACATAATGTTGGTATCAACTTAAAAAAGGTCCGAAACAAACTACACTTTAAAAAAGTTCTTTAAAGACCTTTTTAAAATGTATTTCTTTTTTTTGTAAAAAAAAACTAAAGAAATTCTCTTAAAAAATATATTTTAAAAGTACCTTTCAAAGAAAGTGCAATATAAAGAGTACTAAAAAACGTACTTTTATAAAAATATTTTTAAGTTCCTTTTAAAATGCTTTTGTTTTTTTAAACACTTTTTTGGAAAGCTAATTTTAGAAAGGATCATAAATCATAATACTTTCTTAATACCTTTCTGTTGCTTAACGCTTAGATTATAAACTCCTTTTATACTCCTTCAACACTTAAATATACTTATAAAAACAAAATAAATAATTAGCTAAAATTATGTAAAAATCTCAGCACAATTATAACAATTATAAAAATTATAAAAAAGAACTTAGAGTGACACATTTTTAATATCCTGTATTTCTTTAACACTTTATTATTCTATGAGTACTAATTAATTTAAAATAATAAAAATAAATTAAAAAATAAATTCTAAAAGGAATTAAAAAATACCAAAAAATTACAACTGAATTAATTTTTAAGTATTTGTTAATAAATAATAAGACAACATTACAAAAAAAACATAGCATACATTAAAAAATGGCCAATAATTATAGGAAAATTTTATCTTAATTAAATAAAAATGTTACCAAAAATTAAGTTAGAAATTAGTTACAACCCAGTCAATCTCAAATAATTATAACAAGCAAATTAAAAAAAAAATACAACGTTAAAGATTGTTTAAATTTCAAATATTTTGTATCTTATTAAGGGGACCATAGTATAAACGTTTCCAACAATTAATCGTTATAACAAAGTTCTATTGCTTCAGTTATGATACTAAAAATATATAATTTTTAATAACAATTTTTTTATGTTCATGTTGTTAATAATAATAATAATTAGAGTGTGCAAATATTTGGAAACAACTTTGCAAAAATATTTGTTATTTTATAGGTTAAGTGTTATAGATTTAGTTCAAAAATATAAACTCGAATAGTATTTTTAAATTTTTAAAATTTTAAATAATTTCATAAATATCGCATATAAAATATTCTTTCATACATTGTTGACAGCATTTAGAGTTTTAATTAGAGATGAGCGATATAAAACTACTTTTGAAATAAATCGAAGTAATTGAAACACTTTTATATTTGCAATAATGGACAGAACATTTATCTCCTTCATTCTTCCTCTTGTTCTTTCGTATTATTAACTTTATCATAATATGCGGGATAGAGAGAGAACGCGAGAAAAAAAAGAGAGAATATAAACTTTTTAACAATCTGTCATTTGCTCAATAAACATACAATTCTTTTATGTCTCTGAATTTAAGAATTATTTCTTTACAAATCAAGAAATAGATTTTAATAACCAAACAGTAATGCATTTCAAATGATTTATATTTGAGTAAATGCTTTATGAAAATATCATAAAATGTTTATTGCTGAAGAAATATTTTGTGAGAATATCATGAAATACTTATTTATTTAAAGGAATCGAGCACAAATTAAAATTGTTTAAATTATAATAACATTTATTTGCCTTGTAATATTACTAATTTAAAGTTGTGTCTCTAAAACTAGACCGCTTACAGTCAAAATAGACATCAAGTATTCTAGTAGCATTTGTGAAGCAGAAGAAACTGATACAAAAATCTTGCTGGATGTCATACTTTGATGTGTTTATTTGTAAATTTTCTGCAAGCAAGTACGCAATTTTCATCTTAAATAAGATTTTAAGTAAACGATTGTTTGAAATTTTTTAAATAAAAAAAAAACTAATCATAAAACAATATGCAATTTCATTTAAATACTGCAAAAACAACATCCGGAGGAAGCTTTCTAGATTAAAAAAGGAATAAAAGATGCGCCTCAATTTTAAGAGAATACATAAGCAAAAACAGTTTTTTTTAACCAATCTTTCATCCTCCAATTTTTTAGTTTCTTTCCTTTTTTGTAAACAAACTGCGATAATAGCTGTTAAATGTTATTACGCTAGTGATATTTTTGCAATACTGAAAACGCAATATTGACAGCACAGAATCAAAATAAACTCCAGGATTAAATTAGAAGTTTGCTAGGATAAATATCTCCGATATCATTGCAGGTATAGACGTTATGTTATTGGTAAAAGTAATTACATCGTTATTTTAGTCGGAAAAAGTGGTAAATCCATTTTTTTAATTATTCAGGAGATACAAAAAACTGTCTAAATTTTTTGGGTCTTTGGGTAAAGTCAGTTTTAAAAATTGTAGGTCTTCATATTTTCTTGCCGTTATTTTCCTTCTTCCATTGTAGAGGGGTTCCAAACTCGAAAAATGAATAGGTTTTATATTTTTATTTATTTTCTGTGGTAAATTTATCCAGTCTTCTGTGGAACAGAAGAAAGAAAAAGAAAGCTTATACTTTATTTCCGTTACCTTGGGAATCTTCTTTACCTTATCCAGACCGATAAAAAACCGCAGTAGAAGAAGGACGAATATTTCTTCTTGCGCACTAGTCACTAACATAAAAATCGCAGAGCTTCTTCTGCGAACTCCACTCCGAGTTTTGGTCCGGCAATAATGGGATTCCATTGAAGACAGAGAGTTAAAAAAGGAATTCAAGCATTGCCTTTGTGTTGTTGAATTCTTTTCTTTTTGAACAGTTTTCTTTTAAAACTAACGGCTCTTTTACCCACTTAAAAACAGATTGTCTGCGAATGTTTAAGGTATTTAAGAATAATGTCTTGCATACTCGAATGTTTGTATTTTCTACTCTAAAATAGTACTGGTTGTACGTTCGACATTTTATGGATTCGTCGGACACTTTTCGCTTTCAAAATCTTTTAGTAGGAACAATTTTTATCAAGCTATTAGCTAAGGCTTGTTTTCGAACTATGACATTTTCCAAAAGTCTGTAAATATTTTGCATCTTTCATCATCTGTGATCTGTACGTACCTTATAGTAACATTTCCTTTACATTGCACCTATTTCCTATCGCATGTCGTTCTTTTATCGTAGGTCCATCTATTGCCTACTTTTTGTCTTCTCACATAAGCTTTACCTCTTCCTATCCGTTCTTTATTTCTTGGCCTAAACCAAGCACGGTTTTTTACACGTCCTCTCTTCTTGCGTTTTTTCGATATCGATGGTAACTCATACGAATCGTCGGATTCACTGTTAAGTGCATAAGGAACCAGCCCTTCAACTCCATCATCCGACTCAATTCCAAAATCGTCACAATTGTAGTTGTTTTTCTCAGCAGAATCCATGGCAAATATCTAACAAAATTTATAACTAACAGTGGTTTCTCAGATACAATAAATAATTACCTTCGGCGTCAAAAAACTGTATAATTATGGTATTTTGCTATATTTTATATTTTATAAAATTCGAATTGAAAATAAACAAAATTCCCAATGCATGCAAAAGCTCTTAAAACTGCACTCACTTTGATATAAAATATTATATGAAATGCAAAGTATATATCGATTATTGTAGCTATTGCTGTAATTCTTTAAAATCCAACTTGAAAAGAAAAAACTTTATTACAAAAAAATGTGTGTTTTTGGACTTAACATGTACGCCCACCACTGCATTCCAGCAAGAGAAAACAAAACAATGGTATTATTTTTGCTTGTAAATGATGTATTTTGAATTATACTAGCAAGCTACATCAAAACCTCATTTTTGACGAAAAGTGAACTTAGCACTTTTTCCGACTAAGGTAACGACGATATATGTTATTTTATTCAATTTATTGTTAAAATCAATCAGTTTTAATTTTTTTCCATTACAATAAATAATAATTAAATGCACCAGAATACAATAAAACTGACAATTATTTTTACACTATTTTGATATCCAGCATTCTGGGTCTCTTAATAAAATAACCTCCGGTATTAATTTACGCGTTTGTTAGTTAGGGTGTATCTCCACTATTATCCGAGGTGTGTTATTGGTAAGACATTATTTTTGGTTTTTTATCCATCTTAAAATCAGTATTAAAAGAAAAATACTTAATTACACTTTGAATACTGAATACAGCCATATTTTAATAATAATTTTAGTTAATTGAGCTTTTTAATATTTTTTAAATATTTTTTAACCACAAAGTCTGTCTTTATATAAAAAAAAAATAAATTTTATTTTTATTTTCAATATTTCACCACGCCATTGGGTGGCACCTTCAGGAAAAGAAAAATTAATAAAAAATTTTTTAACCAATCAATAAATGAAAAAAATTAATCTTTCTTTTCCAGAAGATGCCACCCGAAATGGTGTGCCGAAATGGTAAAGATAAAAATTAAATTAATTTTTTTTATTTTTTAATTTCTTATTTTATGTTTCTGTTAATTGTTGAAAGTTTTAAATGTCTGGCTATTAAAAGACTAGGGGAACATCCGATTAGTTTTAATTTTCTTTAATTTAAAATTTTTAATAACTGTATAAAAATTTTTTTCAATTATTATTTCAAGCCTACACTCCCTGTAAATTTTAAAGGGAGTGGTAAAAAACAAACACGGATTTTCTTAGTAGCGGCGAGCGAAGAGAAAATAGTTTAGCACTAAGTCACTTTGTCTTTATGGCAAATGAGAGATGGAGTGTATGGAGTATCAAATTTCTAGTATGAGAAATTAACAATTAAGTTCTTCTTAAATGAGGCCATTTACCCATAGAGGGTGCCAGGCCCGTATATCGTTAATAATTACTAGATGGAATTTCCAAAGAGTCGTGTTGCTTGACAGTGCAGC
Source organism: Trichopoda pennipes (assembly GCA_030448955.1). Classification (NCBI taxonomy): domain Eukaryota; kingdom Metazoa; phylum Arthropoda; class Insecta; order Diptera; family Tachinidae; genus Trichopoda; species Trichopoda pennipes. The sequence continues at coordinate 149,229 of JASKUP010000084.1, forward strand.
ACTAAGTCGGTGGTAAACTCCATCTAAAACAAAATATAATCATGAGACCGGTAGTAAAAAAGTACCGTACCGGGAAAGTTGAAAAGAACTCTGAATAGAGAGTTAAATAGTACGTGAAACTGCTGAGAGGTTAAGACCGATGAACCTGAATATTTGTTATAGAATATTCATCATTATCATTTTAATATACATATATAAAAATATATAATAATAATGGCGTGTATTTTTTTCTATAAAGGACATTGTAATCTATACAATATATTGTTACGTTTATAACTTTTATAAACGTTCTGTTGTTACTGACTTCTTTATTGCAAAATAAATAACACGACATTTTAGAATTTTCAAATTAATTACAGGTTTAGTTACTTTAAATTTGTACGTTGGCACTACAGAAGAATTTACTAAAGACGCAAGTGTTTACTTCACGGGGTTTATGTTTTAACTAACTATCTAACCACTCAGATGCTGTCTTTTATATTTGTCTGCTAGAGGTCTAGAAAAATAAAGAACTTTCCACTCTTTTGTATCACATTTTGTTGTTGTTATCTTATTCATTCAATGTATAGGTACTGTTGGTCTTTGTGTATTTTTGTTTTTATTTTTATACTGCTAAAGTTTCTTTCTGGAATTTATTTTAAAATAGTTGTTGTTGTTTTGCGTGTATAAGTTTTCTTACAAAACTACGACTTTAGTGAACAGCATACCCAGTTGTTTGCTTTTTTACTTAATTATTTTCTTTTAAAATTTTAGCAAGACGCATCCGTAACAAAATAAAATAAATATTTATTAATAAGATCAATATGCGTAAATGTATTCAAATTATTTTGCTTGCAATTTAATATAGAATAAATGCTTTGATTTGATAAAGAGTTGATAGTTTTATTATATAATGGCATATTAATCATTGACTTTTATGTTTGTTATATGCACTTATATAATTAACAATGATTCAGTCTATTGCGATTGAGTAAATAAGTTTATGTGGACAAAAATCACGTGTTGTATGGAATTTAAATAATTGCTTAAAACGTGAAAATCAACTCTCCATAAAGATTTTTTAATTTTTATTGGTATAGCGACCATAATAATACACATTTTGTGAAAATTCAAATGTCAAATTATTATGTACGTTACTCATTATTGAGACCTGTGATAGGCAAATAGGTTACGTTCCCTTTTTTAGTACGGAAACCTTAAAATTTAATTTAATAATCATCTTATCATCTAATAGATATTAGAAAGTTGTTTATTCTTTTATATATCGCACTGTCAAACTATTATGTACGTTACCCATTATTGAGACCTGTGATAGGTAAATAGGTTACATTCCCTTTTTTAGTACGGAAACCTTAAAATTAAATTAAATAATCAAAATTCTCATCTAATGGGTATTAGAAAGTTGTTTATTTTTTTATATATCGCACTGGTTGTCTACTAAAAATTTTTAAATTTTCACTTTTTACTCTTTCGCCAAAGAACGCCTATTCTTAATATAAAAATAGTATTTACAATAAAAAAAAATCAGTTTTTTGTCTCTAGTGAAAAATTTTCAATTTTCAGACGAAGAACTTTTATCCAGCGTTTATTTTAACTCATATTTTTCACAATATATCGCTGTGCTTATTACCTTTTCTCTCTAACTAAGGTTCAGTTGAGGCGTACATTACTATTTCCTTATTGATTTCAGTGGGAAGTTAAAAATTTGCTGTTATTCATTTATTCATTTATTTGCTGTTTTTATTTAGTACGCTTACTCCTCAGTCATTGTTGGGACTTCAACTTTATTAAATAAAGAATCAGCAGCCTCTTCCAACACGGCAACCTTTTCAATTTTTAATTAATTCTTTTTGTAGTATTCTTCTTTTATTCCCAAATTTTTTTCATTACTCTCCTTCATTAATCATTTCATTGAATTATTTTTTTTTTATTTTTTATTTAACAATATCAAACTTGATGCTGTTAGAAGAAACATTAATTAATAATCAAAGTGCAAACTTCCCTTTGGCTACGATAAAGTCGTAAAATTAATTGTTTTCTATGCAAACACAAACTCTCACTCCATTTACTCAATTTTTTGTTTTTGCAGCAAAGCAAACGCAACCTACAAAGAATCAGAACAAAACTGTAACTAATTAGCAAAATCCTTTAATATTTCACTTTAAAACTGAAATTTCAATATGTTTTATTTTTTTGTTTTTATTTTCAAACATTTTTTAATTAATTTGTAACTTTATTAAAATAAGAAAACTTTTTATTAGCACTCAAACTAAAGAAACAACGAAACAGAACCGTATAAAAACGAACCCAAAAATTTGTTACAACATTAGGCGGAAACACGATTAAAGCAAAAAACGGAAATAGTTACTTTATTGTATTACTTTTCTTATGATTAAATTACTTAATGGGTTACGTTTTTCTCTTGTCTCCTAAATCTTAATGTAAAGAAAAATAAATATATATTTTTTGTAGAAAAAATACTAAATAATATAATTATTAATTTGTAAATTTTTTGTTATATGAAATCGTAAAAAAGTTTTTATAAATATTGTTATTAGCTTATAAGTAACAATTTTTGTTCAATATTAGTAATAAATAATTTAATGTAATATATAAAATCTTAGTAATGCTTTTTAAATAAACTTAAATAGATATTTACTATTTATAAAAATTAAATAAATTACTAAAAATGAAATGTATGAATTTTTTTATTATTTATTTCGTAGAAATCACAATTTTACATTCTTTGTGCAAGTAATCATATTTTTGTAGGTAAAGAGGGGGAAGACAATTTTATTATAGCTCACTAAATCATGATGCACCAATCTATCAGATATACTAAAAATAAATTCACACATTTTTATTTTGAAACTCAGCATAGTGTTTAGTGATTAGGATTTGGGCAATAATCTTTTACCTCACGTATTCTTAATTTAATTTATTAAGTTTTTATTATGAGTAAAGTGGCCCTATAATAAAAATTTATGCATTACTCGCTTTGTCACGTTGAATGCTTTAATAAATAATGGCCATATAAAACTTTTTTTGTTGATTTCTGAAAATTAACTTGGCGTTTTGGTTATGATGTTACGCCTACATTTCGCTACGTAAATTTTATTACGATTTAAAAATAATATCGAAAATTAAAATTTTTTCTTGATTGTCCCGTCTTATCTATAACGTAATCTATTTCGATATTACCGGTTGTGGTGCATAATTTTCAATATCGGCTGTCTAATCTGCATCATTCACATTGATCGGATTGGTGAAAACAGTTTCGGCCTGCAGATACACAGTTTTCAAACTCAAAGGTTTGGATTGGTGGATCGGTAACCGCAAAGCGTTGTACTGGGTGTCCAAGGAAAAAGGGGGGCTGTATATTTTAGTTTTAAAATGCATGCGTAGCATCTGGATTCATCATGTCCTACACCTAAATTACCAGCTTCATAAAAGAAAGCTGTACAACTTTTACATGTACTTATAAGGGTATTATAACAACTTTTGCATACCGTATTACACCACTGTTTCATTAAAAAATTGTGACAATACGCTATTTTAAAAAGTTCTTTCGAATCTGTTTGCCTGATCACAAACGTAACAAAAATTATTCAATTTAGGACACTTGTCATTTTTTATATTGAAATATTCATGTTCTTCTGGTTTTAAAATATAATTCACTCTGAACAAAAGCAATGATGCAGAAGTTATTATTTTTGGGGCTACTTTCATGTACAATTCACAGAATTGACTCCCAAATCACTGAGTTACATTTGAGAAACGCGCACTATTTACATTAATATTAATGTTTCAAATAAATGATTTATCGTTAAATCGCCTAAATTGGAAATTTGTCAACAAAATACGAGAGGTCTCATCAATACAACTTCATGAAATGCGTTTTAACTCAGTTAAACTCTATTAAATATTTTGCTTTTAAAAGTGCAATCATTATATAACAACAATTAAAGTTTATATCATTAAAAAAATTAAATATTTTTGGAACTTCACCGCAACAGATGCAGAAAAGAATTCGAGAAGTTTGTTGCACAACTGTTAGATAATTGTGAAATTTCATGAGATTGATTGAGAATGAGATTAGGAATCATTTGAACAAATCAATTCCATTATTCTACCGGCATTCTATCACAGATTATTCAAAAGTTAATCACTGTTGTGGGCACTATTAGAGCCATGCAAGTAAAGTAAAAGTTACAGAAAATATAATAAATGTAGCCAAGCGGCATTGCCAGTAGTAGTGAATTTAGTAGTAGTAATTTTTTATTTGGTCTTCTTCTTTTTGTTTTTCTTGCATACGATAAGAACAATTATATTCTTAGTGCTATACTCGTCTTACTCTAATAACTATATAAAAGTTTTAAGCACCTCTGCTAATTTAACACATAACATGAATTTATTTTCATTAAATGAACATAACAATTGAAAGACTTACTTCAGGTCTTTATTTCAGCTAACAGAGCGAATGTTTGTAATTATAAAATAGATAACACTTAAAACTAAACAACAAGAAGACTGTTAACAAAAGCACAAATATATTTTTCAACGTATGTTAATTATTGATATGATTTTTTTTTTAAATACATGAAATTCGAGAGCATATGAATGCAAAATTTGCCAAATATTAAAGGATTGTTTCAATTATCACCAGAATAGATGCAAATGAGGCATTAGACTAACATAAATATATATAAATATACACATTTTTATTAAATGTTTTTGTCCTTATGACAAAAAAAAATTTTTCCCAAAGCACACTCCCAGCAGAGCATCTCCTCTACATACAGGAATTTATCTTTTATGTTTCATGTTTCAGCATCTGTGAGTTCTGGGTTCCGTCTTTATATAACAAGACGGTAGGGCGAGAGGATCGTCGTAGTTCTCCCAGTTCATATGGAGAATGCCAATCGCCGATAATTATTAGATTCTCCTGTTCGAAGATTTGGTTGATAAAGAAGTTTTCATGTGTTGACAACTTTTCTACAAATTGCTTATGTAATGTCATGGCGTACCGACAAAAGGGTGGCATGTCTGAATTTCCGCTCAAGTTTCTTGAGATCTTTTGCTACTGTTAGGGGCATTGTGAACCAGATGGGAAACCCATATTTAAGGATAGGTGTGATGGCTACTTTGTAAATGAGGAGTTTGGTTTTTATTGGCAAATATTTATTGTTCATGAGATTCGAAAACATTCCTGAAATTTTCCTTGCTTTTCCTAGGAGGTTTCTGGCATTGAGATTGAAATTAAATAACTTTTCGAAATATATCCCAAGATACGTCATTGCATTTTTAAACGGAATGATTGTGCCATCCAAAGAAAGTTGTAAAGTTTTGCTTTCTGAGACTATAAATTTAACACATTTCCCGCATGCAGTTCTGATACAAAATAAATTTTTTTTAAATTGACTACGACATCATTATGAAATTTCAACCATGCATGTTGTGTTGTGCTGCAGAAACCTTTGAGCTGAAGTTATTAACTAACGAGTACAATTCTTCGTTACTTAAATTACGGGAGATTTGGGGCAACATTTCCTGAGTTGCTATTTCCAGGTCCTGCCGAAATGATTTCCAGTTGGTATATTACGCAAATTATCTGATTCCATCTTCAGCTTAAGGTTGATCGGATAGTGGCCTGAAAATGTTGGTAGACTTTTAATTCGGTAGTTGGGTTGAAAAATTTGTACTATGTTTTTACTTAGCAGGAATGGTCAAGGTAGTATGGACTGTTGGAATATAAGGGGGAAATGTGACATACGCATTTTAAGTCAAAGCAATTTGTTTGTAGCCAATTAAAAAGGTCTTTTCTATTATCGTACATGCATATCTCATTTTTGAGAATGTTGGCATACATGGTTTCTATTTGAATGAAAAGTTGATTGAAAGTTATTCCCGGGATCTTTATCAGGTTGTTTTTTATTGTATTTTTTAATACTATGGCGACTCCTAAAGATGAGAAGTCATATACGAAATAATATTCTGGAATTTCGTGATAAGATTTACACCTCCGCCTGGCCGTAAGCCGTAATCCGATGGTGGTCAAACCACTGGGAATGAGAAGCAACGTCATTCACGCCCATGGAAGCCGAGGACTAATTCTAGCTACAGGTCATTTCTAGTTGCAATTTCAGCGGTTCCAAAGCAGGGTTGGAAACCAATACTCCTTGCTGAAGAGTTGGAGACTATCCAACTCCTGGTCCAGAGCACATGACTAGCATGTTCGTGTGGATCCGGATCATTCACCCGTTGGTGTTATTAAAGGCGAGATGATCCTGGCCCTCTTAATCAAATTTATGAGGCGGCCGCGAAACCACAACCACCATGATACTCCCAAAGGACCAACCTTAATAAACAATCAGAGAAACAACTAAAAGTTTAAAGAGACAATTAGCGGAACACTGGGGCTTGCTGATGCCCATGTAAAGAACGTGGAGCTTCCAGTTGACTCCCTGCTTGCCTTCAGGGGACTGGGCTCCCTTATACCCCCAACAGCACAGGTCTAGATGGTTGAGTAATCCATAAAGACTGATAAATGTGCCCTTGGGGAGGGGGGATAATATCCTGGAATATTTATTTTCCTATTTCTATGAAGATCACACTTTTGTATGCGAGCAATGTCAATTTGATGCTGTTGAAGTATACGTAAAAGCTCCCGTTAACTGCTGGTGTTTACGAGAGAGCGCACGTTAAAAGTTAAAAAATTTATAAATCTACGTAAAATCTAAAGCCGTAAAAATTCTGTTTTAGCTTTTGTCTTTGGCATCTTTTTGTATTCATTCAAAAAATTCTTAATTTGCTGTTCTAACGACAGTTCTCCTGGTTCCAGAAACAGATTAGCATTTTTAAGAAGTCAACAGCGAAAGCTGGCTTTTCTGATGTCTGCTGAGTAGCGTTTGTTTGAAATAGGTCAGTAAATGATTTTCCTGGTGAATACATTGAATGGCTTATGATATTGCTAATTTTGCTTTTAGCAACAGTCTTTTCTTCAAGGGATCTTCTCATTCTACCTTTTCGGCTATTAACGAATTTTTTGTAAGGTGAGTAGCCTCTCCGGCTTACCGGGTGACCACTTTCTCCACAATTTACGCAATACGGCTCTGAACCATCGTCGGGAACTCTCTGTCTTTGCTATATGTGTCCAGTGTTGGCATCTATGTCACTGTATTTCTTTTTCCCTACTCTTTGGTTTTTCGCAGAAATGTAAACTTCGTAATTTTGTCAAAAGAATTTTTAATTTCATCCATTTCGGTGTCGTAATGTAGACAAAATGAATGACACTTGTTTCATTTCTTTTGAGGTATAAGAATATGAGTGTATATTTTTCTCTCGCCTGTACCAACACAAGAGACCAACAATTTTTTTGTCTTCACTTTTACTTGTTCAATAAGACGCTTTATGTTGATGTTATATAAGTAAGATTTAGTTTTTGTGATGCAGGCGCTAAACTTGTCATTCTTCTTTTGATTGAAAGATTCAACATTTTTAATTTCTACCTCAGCTAGGGCGGCAAATCTGTTTTCACCCAATTGAGAGACATCTGGCATATGTGCAAGATCTATCAAATTTATTGCACTTAGGGTATTGGTTAATTTGTATTTGTTAAATAGAAGAGTTTTACTGCAATATTTATAAAATAAAAATCGCACTAAAAAACGCGTATACTTTCCGCGACTTTGCCAGTTTCTCCTACTGAGTTAAAAACAACTAATTTTTAGAAAAACATTTCGAAACGAATGTGTTCCGTAACATTGACATTTCATTTGAAAAGAAAGACAACGATGTGATTTAAAATTAAACACTTGATTTAATTGTATTTATAAGCATGAAAAAAGTATGAAAATATATAAAGTAACTTCATTTACTCTAAACAAAATGCTTTCATACTTTCTATATTAAAGTATTTCTGTTATTTTTTGTGAAAAACAACAAAGTCTTGCATTTGGCTACACTTTTAACATTTTTATTCTCTGACGCGCCCTGTCATTTTTTGTACAACGTGTTAGATGGTTTCGTTTTACTACTACTATAGTAAAATAATAAAAATTTGTGTTGAGAAAAATAAAAAAATCAGTCTAAATTTAACTTTTGTAAGGATTGTGGCAATTGAGTGGGAGGTTTAATTAAGACGGTCAATACAATTTAGAATCAAAAGATTACAAGCATTTAGTTATTTCTAACAAAATTTTTAAAAGTGAAGTAAATTTTTCTATCGTAAGATTAACAAAATAAAGTTATCTATGTTTTCAAAAAATTTAAGCCGATTTATTCGCACTGGTCGCAATTATTTTACTTATGCAAATGAAATCTCGTATCCCTTGCCTCGTAAACCGCCAGTTGTATCACCTGAGCAAGCGGTGCAATGCATTGAATCAAGTAAGTTTTATGTTAAATGTTGTTATATATATGCAATGTTAATTTATCCACTTTCTACAAATAAAAACAAAAAACATTTCCAAAGAAACATCCGCTAATAAGTAAAAACAAGAACACAAGCATACAATGTTGATATAGTAGTTACGTAACTCAATCTTGGTTTTTAATTTTTTTTATTTACTTTTCCTTATATTTATATACATATATACAGTTGCCCAATAAAGTCTGCATATAGCATTAAGCTCCAGTGTGCAATACATCACGGAAATGGCGGAGTAGATTTTTACAAAAATGTTATGTTTTGCGAAGTCTCAGTTTGCCGTATTCGGATGCAATGAAAAATGCGATATCAATGCAAAATTTGGTATCAACTATAGGCTTGGGTGTAAGACTTAGTTAGGGTTTCACTGGGAGCAAATATAAGATAAGTGCCAATGTTCAAAAGTAAAAGTCTTGTTGGTTGTAAGCAAAAATGTAAAGTAGTAACCCCTAGGTTCGTAGTTACAGACCTCCATAATTGCACTGCAGGACTTGATATAAAGAAACTACATATGTTATAGCGAATAACGAGCCACGAAACAAATCGCTCTATGCTAATCATTTAACCTGAGTCAGTTGGACTGGCGGGTCTGTATAAAATAACTGCATGCAGTCCTAAAACTTTATTGAGCTACTGTATACCTATATACTTAAATTATTTCGTACTGCATATTGTGTTAAATTTTAACCGGTATTGGGTCTGTTTTATAAGAGGAGAGGGTGAGAATAATGCATACACATATTTCGATAGAATAGCAGAAGTGTACTTAGTTTGCAATAAATGCAAGGACACAAAATTATTTACCCGGTAATCTGTCTTTTACATTTTATTACTTTTTGATATACATACATGTTTATTTTATTAATAAATTGATTATTGTTCTAATATTATGGAAGCATTTACAATAATCGTTTCTCAGAGCTTAAAAGTGTAGAATTTAAAACATTTACAATGAGTACATACAATTTATATTCATTAATAAATCTACATATGTATATATGTGTACGTAAGCACTTAAATGGAAATATGCGTGTATACTGCAATGAAAACGAATACTTTATAATTTTTTTTTATTAAATTTATTAATTCGTATTCAAATAGCATGCAATAGCTACAGAAAAGTCTCCGCTATAAGAGTTTGATTTGTTTAACTCGTGGCGATGTGTTGCCCCACGCTTAAAACCATGGAAAATTAAAAGAAGGATAATTAATCGCTATTATCATGAATAGTATCAAAACGTCCGTACTGTTAGCCATGTGTAGAATGAATGGCTTCAACTCCGACTATCCTTTAATATTTGTTTTTTTTATGTTAAATTAAGTTTTCTTAGTTATTCCAATACATTTCGAGTTAACATATTTTCCTACGAAGTTGCCAGTTTTTGAATTGGAGATTTTTGTTTTTGTACATCATATATTTCTAAAATATAACATCTGTTTGTGTCTTCTAACATTTGATAACTAGCTAACAAATGTAGCGTGCACTTGTTTGTGTTTTAATTTTTGTAAAAACAAAAAAAAACACCAAAATGAAAATTTTAAATTTGCTCTTTGTACCTGTATACATACATAAGTATATTAAAAAAAAATAAAAGCATACAAAATATAAATCAAAACCGAAATAATTAAACAAATAACAAACCTTCATATATGAAGATCAAAATGTAAACAATAAGATCGCCATAATTTAAACCAGTTTTTATGAGTTATTAACTATATTATTAAAAGAAACATTTATAAGTAAAAAGTCAAGTAAAACAAACTTATATATATATATATATATATATGAATCTATATATGTACATCCACCCATGAATTAATAAACACTGATGTAGTTTTTTTCTAATTTTATTATTTGAGTTGCTTTTATTTTTAACACAATTCAAAATGACTCGAATGCTTTCTTTTAATTTAGAAATTCATTTTTTGGAGAAATACAACAACCGCTACCCTAAATCCGTCAGTGTTACCACCAGCTATTCGCTTTACTTTTAACGCAAACTAAGTTACAGAATTTTACTTCACTTATTTTAAATGATGGATATTCTAGTAAGTTGTACCTTCCTTTCCGTTTCTCTAACGCTAGTTTTCTGCTTTACGACATCTTTATCTTGCAAATAACTCTTTAAACAAATTTAAAAGATCAGTTGTGTATTGATAAAATATTATTATTTTATAGGTGTCCTATAATTAGTGGATTGATTTGCTAGGAAACAAAATTTATTTTTAGTGTAACATTTATCTACATCAAATTTAGAGACGTTTACTTATGTCCTTGATGTTTTAGAAACCTATTTCATTAAATAAATACACATTTCTATCGTTAAGTAGAAGCCAAAACTAAGTAAAAGATATAATCGTTTACTTCTCTAGAAAAATCGGAAAGTAAATATTTGCCTTTGTACAGGGTGGTTAATCACATAAAAAATATTTCTTAGTTTTTTTTAGTTCTGCAGTTTGATTGATTTTAACAGTTTTAATTGCCATTAAAAATGATGAGAAGCCATAAAAATTATGAAACATATTGAAATAGTATTTTTTTTTTGTGAGAAAAAATATTACTTCAACACTAAAATTCTAAAAAAGACAAATATAATTTGTTGACTTGATAATATTAATCATGTTTTAAAATTATCAACAAAAAATATGTACAGAAGATTAATAGTCATAAATTTCATTTTTAAATATTTGCCTAAACGCTGAAAACCCTCATTCTGTCGGTGTTTTCGACTTCTCAATACTTCATATGTATATTTTGGGTACTCGATAGCACTCAAAACCATTTCTTTTATTTGAAGTTTGCTAGTGAATCTACAAAATATAATGTTAAAAGTTATATAAGTATATCGTGTATAAGTTATATAAGTATATCGTGTAAAAAAGCATTTAAAGTTTTAAAGCCGTATGCATAAAAACATAAACCGTTGTTAACTGCCGTTGTTAAGCACAATTTCCTAAAGTTGTATTCAAAAAACGCTTTTACCTTAAAATATTGACAGTTCAATTTTATTATTGAAAGTTCAAAAACAAAACAAATTGTTTACAATAAACTGAGCCGTTTATTTTAAAAGTGGCATAAGTTACTTTGTTGTTGTCATCTTTTTTATTTCAAATTAGTTTATATAACATTTTAATTTTTAGCCATTTCAACTAGTCTGTATTTAGTTTTCTTTCTGAAACGGATTTTTCTAATGATTGTGTTGAAATAAAATCTCTTTTCTCCATGTTGTGTACTGTGAAGGATTTTTTCGACAGGGGGCTATTACTACTATTTTGTCCTTTACATAAGTCAATATGTGCAATAATATGCTTTTGAATTGTGACATTCTTAGATATTTTATACAACACAAAGCAACCTCCTGAGAATAAAAAAATAACAAAATAATGCTTATTATGTGTAGTATGTTAGATTTCACTAAAATATAGTTCAGTAAACTGCACTATTCTTTCGAACTAATAAAAATAAGTCCAATAATCACAACACTACTTCACACACACATGTTTACATTTCTTTCACACTAAGCTCCATGATTAATTTCCTGAGTACAGCGGCTAACAAATCTCAATACTTATTAACTTATTAATTTCAAATTTATTAAAAATGAAAAAAAAAACTGTTCAGTTGTGACTTATGCCACTTTCAATGTAAACGGCTCAATTGACAGTTTTACTTTGTTATTCTAAAAATTTTTTAAAATGCTTATTAAAAACAAATTGTAGTATGCAAATAATAATAAAAACTAAAATATAACATGCCATTCAATATAAAACATTTTTACATGATTATTTTATATTTTACAAAAATATAATTATAATTAATTATTTCAAACAAAAGTTTTATTGATGTACATATAATCAAAACAAAGCTCGTTATCCGAATAATTATTTTTTTAATATGAACAAATTCTTTGTAAGTTCTTCGTAAGCCTTGCAAATTAACCTTCTTTGAGTGCTTTGCTTTTTATTAAAAGGATTAATAAAAACATAAAAAAATATATGTTGATTTTGCTGAAAACAATAAAAACGTTTTTTATGAATCTAAATACCCGGTTATATAATATTCATTTTTATACATCGTTAACTACAAAGTGACAACTGAAAACAGTGGCATTGCCAGAACCAAAACACTAATTTTACTAAAGCATACTTAGCTAAAGTACTGTTTATGAATACCTTTTTTTGACAAAATTCTGTTAGCCTTAAAGTGTTTGTTAACTAACGTGTACTTTAAAGCTCAAGTAAGCGTTTTTTATGCATACAGCCGTTAATAAGTTAATAAAGCAATTTAAATTTGAAATTTAGGACCTTCAAGTTAATGTTTAATTAAAAAGGATTTTTTTTAAAAGTTGTAGAACGTTGTAAGATGAGTTTTTTAAATTGACAAGAAAATTACTCTATTCGAAAGATAATTTTGCGGCGCTATAATTTAAATATAACTTTTGGCATATGACCAGCACGGCTGGCTCGAGCGTAGTCTAATCTGCTTGTTGAATTTTGAATGCCTTTTTCCAAAATTTGCGGCCGTATTATATTGGCAATAATAACGCGGTGAATCGGTGTATACTACAGAAAAAAGGGCTGCGGAGTTAAATTTCACGACGTTGCAGGCAAATATGCGGTTACCAAACAATGTTTGACATGTTGCGCCGTTCCATAACGCATACCAATTACTTGGTTTTTCTAAATGTAATAGTGCCTCAAAATACACTTGAGAATTGTCATTATTATTCTAACCAAATAATGGGGTCAATAGCAAACTTGCTTTGAGTCCAATTTAAAATATCAAATTAAACAATAAATCACTTGACAGCTGACAAATTGGCCGCTAGTATAAAAGTGTTGGCAACTTAAATTTCTATACCTCTATAAAAAAAGCCAATATATTTATTTGCATACATGTAAGAATTTATTGATAATAGTATAATGATATTCCATCCACATACAAACTCCATGTCTACATATACATACATATGTATGTATATGCTGCAAGTTCACGAAATGAGTAAAGTTGTTCTTTTAGGTTTTAAAACAAATAACAACTAATTTTTAAAATGAAAATGTTTTATTCTTATCCTTTAACTTTATTTAAACTAGTGCGTAGTATTGTTCTTTTTTATATGTAGTTGTAAGTTGATTTTGCAAATGTTCCTCATCATCTATTTAAGAAATACTATATGCTCTGCAATACTCTATGCGGCAGTTTACTTTGCAATCAAACTATGCTGTCTCTTTTTTTATTTTTATTTTCTTTGCGATAACACAACTGAACTTTGCTCGCCATTTCAGAAATATTTGTTCTATTAAGAATACCAAAGCCCACAAATACATATTTTTTTCAATTTTGTATTAATTTGTTCATTATAAACTCGATTTTATTTAATTTTGTGTTATTTAAAGATTTAGTTTTGTGTTATATTGAAACTCAGGTAGGTCTCAAACTATTAATTCATTTCATTTATAATTAGTTTAAATAGCCATTTAATTACTTCGAAGAAGCAAGTTAAGAACTTGAAACCTGTCTTTGGAGAAAATATTAGAAAACACTCCTTCAAGCTTGCTGTTGACTCTATTAAATAAGCAGATATATACGACTTTTGTATAAATCTGCAATAGATTTTATGTGTGCCGAATGTTTAGTACTATGTTTGCACCTTGCGCTTTATTTGCAATTTATGAGGCACCTTGCATTATAATGACTAACGGTATATTAAAAAACAAATTATGAATTTTTACTTTTATTTGCACAAATGAATGTTTAAAACAGAACTTGTTACGTGAAATTCTTTGTAGAATGTTTGTTGTTTAGTTTAATTAGCACATTCATATGTTCAAATTGATTGTTATTATATTTGCACACACAAATAAAACGATAAAAGTGATAAAACAAGTTAAGAATGAATTCACTTGTTTAATATAAAAAATAAAATTAACTTTCACAAGAAAAGTTGTCACTGAAAAATTAAATCTTTTAAGGTGACTGGGGAAGGTACAGTTTTATAATTAACAAGTAAGCCCCACGGTCCGAACTTTAAATTTAATAAGACTAACAAATTTTTATATGAAACAATAAATATATTAAAACAGAAGAGACCAGGTAACGATTTCATTAACTATAAAAATATGTATTTTACTTGTTATTTAAAGTTGTTTTTGATTTTAGAACATTGGCAAAAAATTGCAATTGCTTCGGTGAAATTTTATTAAAAACGTGATTTTCTCTAATTTTGCCAGAGTAGCGAAGTATTCACTCACTGTTCATACATGTATGAATATGTACATCTCATTTTTTAGCCGCTTCTTCTCATACATGTGTGAGAGACTACAAATTATTTTGTGTTTTCTCATTTGTGAATGCGACGATTTATTTTTTTTCTTTCTATTCATAAGTGAAAAAATGAGAAACACACAAGTGTTCATTTTTTAATATTTACAATTTTGATAATTTTTCATAAATGAAAAGCTTGTAAAAATATGTGCGTTAAGCATTCGCGTACATAAACGCACATATTTGATAATGCGCAATTGTCGGCGTATGCAGGAAAAAAAATGTTTGTTTTTATTTCTTTTAGAATATATTGCAATTTTGTATTTTGAGTTAATATGTACCCATGTGTTTTTA
The DNA here is from genome assembly GCA_030448955.1 of Trichopoda pennipes. Taxonomy (NCBI): domain Eukaryota; kingdom Metazoa; phylum Arthropoda; class Insecta; order Diptera; family Tachinidae; genus Trichopoda; species Trichopoda pennipes. The sequence continues at coordinate 164,276 of JASKUP010000084.1, forward strand.
CTGCGATCGTAGGTAGAAAATTTTTTCACGTTCATTTATGAGAAATTTTATAAAATTTCAACGTTCATAAATGAACATGTACATTTATGAAAAATAACATTAATGAGAAGTAGCTAATTTATCACATATGAATAAGACTAATAATTCTTGTTGTTCGCATTCATGTATGAAAATAACCAGAACATTTTTTGTTGTTCGTTTATGAGTGTGAAAAATAAATATAAAATTTTAGATTTTTCATTTATGAAAAATATCATGAATGTTGATTTTTGAATGTTCATAGGAGACAAATTCTGAACCCTGAATTTTGCTGAGATTCTTTATTTATTAGTTAAATTTTGATTTTGCTTAACATTCTTATGAAAATAAGATTTTTTTAGCGAAATTTCAACATTTTGTATTTTAGTATTTTTTTGATTGTTCATAAGTGAATGGAGAAGATTTCAGGGGCTCAGAATATTTGGTTCACTTTGGACTTGGCAAGATCATAGTAATAACTCTCAATTCATTATATGTGACTGCGCAATATTACAGTCATAGGTGACTGGTCGAAAGATACCACGATGAATCTTGTAAATATTTCGAAATGCAGCTTCCAAACTATCGTTGGTTTCTTCATGGAAACCAGATTGCTAAGCGATAAGAAAGCAGTACGCAAGTACATACCAAGCGTAGAGCTTTTTTTTTAAACACAGACTAAAATCTTCAAACTGGTTCTTCCTTACATAATCATGTTTTTTAAGGTGTTGGTGAGTTTTTGGATTTTGGTAAAATGTGACTCACTAAAGAAATTGTCCTTTATTGTAGGGGAAATTTTTGGCCAAGCAATGCTCACAATTTTATTATAAAATCCCTGTAAAAGGAATATTTTTGATGCTTACAAAAAGAGAAAACTTTTTCGGGTTAAGAAAAAATGCAAAAATTTAACAACACAATAACATGAATGTAAATGTAATTAAATTACATTTTATTTAAATTAAAAAAATTTTATTTGAAATCATATTCATGTTATACATATTTTATATGTAATATATGTTTTGAGTAAATTTTAAACTTAAGCGTTAAAAAATTATGATGATTCACGGAAGAAAATAACATCATCCGCAATAATGCTTGTACTTGATTTTTGATTGCCTTGTTGGTCAGTAATCTCGCCATAGGTAATCTTACCTTGAACCATGGTGCGTTGTCCTTTTTTCAAATATTCCATGACAGTATCACGTAAATTAGGTTTAAAAACAACAACGCGATGCCAGTCAGTTCTTTGGGCCCAATCACCATTTTCATATCTGAAAATAAGAATTATTATTTGGTGAAATTATATTTTACACTTTATTATTAGAACTTACTTGTAATTAGTATGTGTTGCTAAAGAAAATGTAACAACAGGATGTTCCGTATTACCACGCAGTTGTGGATCAGCTCCCACACGCCCCAGTAAAGAAACAGTATTAATAGCTAATCTTATAAAGTTAGTAAAGTTTTTTTCTTTTATTAACAACCTTTTAAAGAAACTTACTTTTTTCGGTACGAGCTGGTGGTGCTTCACTAGCATAAAGCCGGCTACGCAATATATTTGAAACAGTTGGTCTCATCTAAAATGAAATACAATTTTTACCAACATTTTATTACAAGTAAATAACAACTTTATTCTTACAAAATTAATGTTGGCTTTCTTTAACAGTAGAGAGGTCATTCTAACTAATTCCGATACACACAAGAGGTTTTATAATTAATACAAGAAAGGAAAAGATGTGAATACAGCACGCGCTAACGCCAAATTATAGCTATCAGCTGCTTTTTTTGCAATGTGTGTGTACACAATATTCTTAATATGGCAATACCACCGCAAATATTACTTTCTTGTTTCTTTACTATGGACTAATAGATGGCGCTATTGTATAGTATTCATTATAAATTTTTGCAATAAGGCGATATTGTGTCCTTGAAATTAAATAGTTAGAATTCCATTAAGTATTACAGATACACGTTTCTGTCATTGATTTGAACTATTTTACTCCTTGGGAGATGAATTTGTAAATTGCAGAGATTTTAAAAGTCTGCATTGTAAAGAAACAACCTTGACTTTCCACGTACATAATCAATAATAATTTTTAAATTTCAACACTTCAAATTTTAAAAAAAAAATAACTTTTGATAAATTTAAACAAAATTCGATAAATGCTTGCGATTGCTTGGTTGTTATAATTTTTAAGCAAATTAAAATTACAAACTATTAAAACAAGAAAGATTCGATGAAAAGTTACTTTTTTTCTAAAAATTAAAAATGCACTCGTAATTTTTTTAAAAATAAAAATAGCAAATGCCTTAGATTCCATTTTAATAAAAACTGACAAAATAAATCTTATATCGGAATTATATTTGAAATTTTTATCAACATTTTTATCTTTCTTTGCAAGATGACACTGTTTTCTGCTCTGGTGCTGCTGCCACTCCCATGGCGCTCATCAAAGCCATGACCGAGCATGGTAAAAAGAAAAATCTACAAGATGTTATGGTGTGTCATATGCATACTGAGGGAAATGCTCCTTACACCTTGCCTGAAAATGCAAAGCATTTCCGTTCTAATTCATTTTTTATGGGCGCTAACGTGCGCAAGGCTGTAGCCGAAGGCCGTGGAGACAACTTTTCAATTTTCTTATCAGAAATTCCGCTGTTGTTTTATCGTAAGATTATACAACCCGACGTTGCCATGGTACATGTATCCACACCAGATCGCCACGGATTCTGTTCTTTGGGTACAAGTGTAGACTGCGTTAGAGCTGCTTTAACACATTCAAAAAAAATTATTGGTATGAATAACATTTCAATACGTTACATAAGTATATTCAAAATTTGTTTATTATTTTTCATTATTTTTTAAGCTCAAGCTAATAAACAAATGCCACGTACATTTGCTGACGCTGTTATTCATACGTCCCATTTTGATGCCATGTGTGAAATTGATGAACCTTTACCTCAACATGGCGGCAAAGCACCAACTGAAGTTGAAGCTAAAATTGGTAAATTAATTGCTGAGAATTTAGTTCAAGATGGAGCCACTTTACAAATGGGTATCGGTAGCATACCTGATGCTGTATTATCCCAACTTCATAACCACAAAGATTTAGGTATCCACTCTGAAATGTTTGCCAATGGCGTTGTGGATTTAGTAAAGTCTGGAGCTGTTACCAATCGCAAAAAAAAGATGCATATGGGTCGTATTGTTGGATCATTTTTGATTGGCAATCAAGCCTTGTATGACTTTGTTAATGATAATCCTTTCATTGGTAAGTTTTCTGCACTGGGTTAATTTTGTATTTTCTTTTTTTTTACAGATGTTTGCAATTTTTACCGGTTTTATATTTTTGCCTTTTTTATTGCAAAATTAATCGGTAGCAAAAAAATTGAGATTGCGAAAGGAATAGTTTTAAATGAAAATTTTTAAGAAATTAAAAAAACAACTTCTTGGCACAAATTTGTTTGTTTCAACACTTATTTTTAAATGAGTTAATTTATAACCAACTTCATTTTCTATGGCATCCAAGCTGAAAGTCTTTTATTTTCAATAAAGTGAAAATTTAAATTGTTAAAAAATTGTCGATAAAAGTCAACAAATTACTCTCCCAACATGGAGTAACTTCACTCCAGAATTAAAAGCATATAATTGTATTCAAAAGTCAACGGCACATTGTTAAGAAAAATTATCATAATGCAAATTAATGTTGCCCATAAAATCGATTCGAGCTGAACAGCTGTTATGGTTATATGGATATGTTTATGGCACATCTAAGTATGCCTTTATATATGTTTTTATTATGTCGGATGGGGAAATTTGAGGTTCGGAAATAAACTATTAGTCAAATGTGTAAATGTCAAGAATTGAGCCGCCATCCTTTGAAATTTATTTAGTAAAAAATTATGAAATTTTAAGCATGGAATGTTAACTCTTGAGCAAAGTAAATTTCACTGTATCGCAGCTTTTTTTGAGACAGCTGTGCTTAATTTAATAGCTAGTTTCCAAAACCACGGTATTGTTGCTCACAAAAAACCAAAACAAACATCACTAAGGCTCATAGTGGCCGTAATAAATTTCTTTTGACCGCAATCGGATGATGTTGATAATAGTGGCCCGTTGTACAGCAAAACGACGCTACAAGCCACTCAAATAAGTGCGTAATTTTTCGATTTAATGATGTCATTTGATGGTCTCGTCTTGTGATTTAAGGCCGGTGGATTATTTTCTCTGTGACTATTTGGAAGGCCGCGTTTGCGTGAACAACCCACAAATAACTGATGCTCTGAAATGTGAAATCTGGAGCTGCATTGACTAGATGAGCGAAGCTTTGTGAAAAGAGCGAACGTTTACCGGCTAGAGATGGACATTTGCCCGACCGCATATTCTACTTTGCATTGGCTTCAATAAAACTTTTTTTTTTGCACGCTCATTATATCTGGCAAATTTTGTGCATTTAAATGTTAAATGTTTTTCAAAATATTTTCAGAAATGTATGCTGTTGATTATGTAAATAACAATACTGTTATCAAGCAACAGCCACGCATGACAGCCATTAACTCTTGCATTGAAGTCGATTTGACTGGTCAGGTTTGCTCTGATTCCATCGGTCAACGTTTCTTTTCCGGTTTCGGGGGCCAAGTTGATTTTATAAGAGGTGCTGCAGAAGGTTTGGACGGTGAAGGTATACCAATTATTGCTATGCCATCTGTTACTAACAAAGGTGAATCTAAAATTGTACCCATTCTTAAAAATGGTAAGATAAACTGCAAAATAAAGTTAAAAATAAAATATTTCATTAATAAGTTTATTATATTTTTTTTGCATTATAGGCGCTGGTGTTGTGACATCTCGTGGCCATGTACACTATGTGGTTACTGAACATGGCATTGCTTCATTGTTTGGAAAAAATATGCGCCAGCGTGCTTATGAACTTATACAAATTGCTGAGCCCAAACATCGTGGAGCATTGGAAAAGGCTGCCTTCGAGCGTTTGAAGGTTATGCCTTCAAAATGTTAAAAATGTTTTTTCTTACCATACACTAATTTCTTTGCCTTAAAGCATTAAGATTAACTGCCCCTTTGCATTTTAAATAGGAATAATATAATGTCGACTCTACACTTTAAATAATTTTGAACCCACTTTAAAAAAAGCCTCTTTAAACGCCCAAAAACGCAAAAATTTTATTGACTTTGAGTCTCTATATAGTGAGAATGTTCGACACTTTTTTGAAAAAAATGAATACTAGCAAAACGCTTTATGAAATCATAATTTATATTTAAAAAATAGTATACAAAATTTAAGATCTAATATTAAAATTAATTTTATATTTTATATTATTTAAGCTTAAGATCTATTAGTTCATTTTGTAAACATTTCGCTACTCCTTTTTTAAGCACCGTCACTATTATGTTAAAGTTATTTAAAAAAATAGCAATATTTTAATTTCTGACAGTGCATAGAAATTGCGAGAATCTATTATGAAATAAAAAAAAGATCTTTCAGCTAAAATAACTAAACTTTAATATTATTGAGTTTATTAAATATACCAAAAAGTTTAAAGAGAATAAAAATTATAAAATCATTCCTATAAAAAAAAAATTTTTTTTTATTTGAGGTTTTAGAAACTCTTGAGCTCTTAAGGTAAGTTAATAAGTGTTTAGCAAAAAGTATTCATTCTCATTTTAAACACGTTTTCAACAATCAAGACAAAACATAGAAATTTGCGATAAGTCTCAACTCTAAGCAATGTGAATTATACAGCAGAGAACGTCAAACTGTGATAACAAGAACGTCCATAAAATATGTTCATCCTAATGACAAGCCTTTACGTTCGCTCTTATTGCGTTTTGTTGGCTGTGAATTTAATTACGTGTCAATTTCTGAATAAAACGAATATTCAACAATGATTATTTTGATGAAAAATAAAACACATAGCAAACAAAATTAATGTAGAATAAAACTCAAAAAGAGTTATGAGTTAATCATGTACATAAATGACGGAGAGAAATAATAGCGATATGTGTGCAATTTTAAGTTTTAAAAACATTTCTGAATATCTTCGAATATTAAATTAAAACGAATGCGGGCTTTCATTTGTTTTAATTAAACTGGTAAGCAACCCGTTTTCGACCAATTGTATACTTAATTTTCGAATCTTGAAATCTAGATTTAATTCAAAATATGTAATTTATAGCCTTAGGTACAGGGTTTAAATGGCCTGCCTAAAAATAGCAACAACTTACAAAATAATTCAGCAAATAAAAAAACTAAATTTCTCAGCATTTACAAAGCGTTTAGTTAGAAACGAAACAAATGCAAAAAAGAAACGCATTTGCTTAGGCTGACTATGTGTTTCATTTTGCAGCAATTGCTTAAGCAATAAGTCGATGCTTGTTTCTTTCTTTACTGTTGCTTTTTGTGAAAAATAACGCCAAAAAACACAATACATTATTAACATTTTCAATGTTAAAAGGGATGAAAAAATGTAATTTTCTAAAACTAAAGACTGAAGCAGCAAGAAACAGCCATCGTAGTCAGCCACAACTTCATAGTAAAGAGTTAATCAAAAATAAAAATAAAGAACAACTGAATGCTTAAGCAACAGCAACCGGTTTCAAACTAAATGCTTTGCTGCAGAAAAAAACACACACATTCAGCTTAACCAAATGCGCTCCTTTCTTTTTTGCTTTTGCTGCACAATTTTTCCTAAGCAATAGTTAAGCAATTACAAATGCATTGAAAATAGTCAAGCATTTTTATGTACTGCTTAGGTACTACCAGACATAAGCGAAATATCCAAAAAGCTCAAATGTGTGTGAGTAAAACGTGTTGTATCGTAAATCACTCAACTGAATTTATTCAATTAAGAATTATGCTAAATGTTTAAAATTGAACTGAATAAAACAACAATCATTTTAACTGTTTAAGAAGTGAATAAAACATCTTTGATCAATTTATTCTCTAGTACACAAACGAAACGTTCCAACAGTATGATGCTGATTTTATTAACTTTTGAATGAGTAAATGTTAGTGAAAATTTAAGTTATGATTAAATCAAGAAAAAAGTGATTTTTGCATTTTTGTAGTCCTACCTCTAGTGTTTTATCTAGTTTAGTAAATCGTTAATCAGCAAGATTTCTTCTATATAAGAGAACACGAACTGTCGTTTTTATTTATCATTGGCATGGTTTGTTTATTGGATTGTGGCTCATCAAGTACCCATTGCTAAATTATAATAAAACCATTACTCATGAGTTTTAATTTTCAAATAAGTTTTATTTTGGATTTCAATTGTCTTCCGATTTTTTCTATGGAATTACTAATGTGTTTTTTGCTTTTTATTCACGTTCTTAAGATTGTTTAGTTCCTTTGAGGGAAAGAAAACTGAATTTTGCTACATATCATTTTATAAAAATGTATGTTTTATTTATTGTTAATGTTTGAATTTTAGCTTTTTATGTTTATAAAATGCAGCCGTAATACACGTATCATTAGAGTTTTTGTTTTTTATTGTTATTTTAAATTTTAATTAATTATAATTTTTCATTTTATTTAAGATTACCTGAAGACTTTTATTTTGTTTGCTGTTTACTAGTAGTTCTTAAACATCTTTTTTATTTTTGTTATGTTTTTTTAAATAACTGCATTTGCTAAAAGTTCTTGTCTATACAAACATATCTTGATAGTTTTTTTTTTATAGCTTACAATGTCTAATATTGTAAAATTGTTAAATAATTTGTTTTAAAATTCTAAAGTTTTGAAAAGCAGACGATTAAAAAAGAACCAGGAACTTAAACTTAGGCTCGGCCCTTCCTATCATTTTCGAACTCTGCATTAGTGTACAGTGGAATTAAAGAAAAATTGAGCTGATGGATGATTGATAGGAAGCGTAGTCTTGAAGATAGTTTCTTTACAATGTTTGATTTAATTTTACACAAACGTAAATAAAGAAACATATGGACAGGACAGGACAGGATTTTATATTAATTTAACATTTGCTTTTCCTTTCAATCTTTTCAAATTTTTTTTTTTTTTTTTGTAATTTTTGTTTAGTTGTTTTTGTTTTATATATGTATATAATATATATAATTAATAAGAGAGAGGTAGTACTAGGTGTTATTAAAAAAGTTTATTTCTTCTTATTTTTGGCATTTTTGCCTTCGGCATTGTTTTCCAATTTTTGTTTCTTTTTAGGTTGTGCCTCGTCTTCTTCCTCTTCGCCATCATCTTCTTCGTCGGTCTCATCATCATCCATATCGACTACCTCAACTTCGTCTTTAATATTTTGTCCATGAATATAAACTGGCCCATTACCTCTAATCAATTTGAATGTAGCCGATGTTTCATAGAATTCAATGTCAGGATTTACAGCACGTGTCTCACCGGCCTTTAAAACAGCTATGGGGATCTTCAAATTGTCTTTAACAGTATGCACCTTTAAATATACAAAATAAAAGTTTTTGTTTATTTAGCTGATAAAAGAAATGATAGAATAATTAAAAACACTAATCAAAATTATTCGCTGATAAATAAATTGTTTATCAATCGGTTTTCCGCATAAATATGAAAAAGTGTGTTTACAATTTTTTAATATTTTTTAAATTAAAATTTTAATTCAATTTGATGTCAATAAATAAAAAATATAATAATTAAAAGTTTTTACAAGAAAGTATTAATGAACGCGATTAGCGACGTGGAAGTAAGAAAATTAAAAAGTTAAGAGAAAAATATTATTTTTACAAGCAAAAATTAATCGAACAGCTGCGCATTTCTTCCCACAGCAAAGTTTTAAGGAAAAAATTTCTTGACACAAATTTTTTTTTAATTTTTTTTAATATTAATAAAATATCAATATTTTGCATATTAAAAAATATGCAAAGTAATATTTTACGACAAAGAACTGTAATTTTGAAAAAAAAAAACTTTTTATATTTTTTTAAAACGATCTTTTTTATCTTTAGTAAATATCTTTGTTTTTTTTTTATATATTTTTTCTTTTCAATATTTCGCTTTGGAAAGCTTCTTCAGGAAAAAATTTTTAAATTTTTGAAAACATTATTAACAAATTGAAAAAATGTGTGTCATATATTTTACACTTTCTTAATCTTTCTGATATTCCAGGAACATAAGTTAATGATTTATAATTTCTTGGCTCTGCCGTAGAATTTCCTAAATTATGCCTATAACTACCATATTGTCTAATTAATCTGTTAGTTAATTCTACTGGAAAATCATTGTCATTAAGTATATCTCTTATTGTATCCCTATTCTTCAAATGAAATTCACTATCACTTATAGTCAATATTCTGTCTATCATATTTTTCGCTGTGTTTATTATCATTTTCCCTGGATGTTTTGAATAAAAATTAATGATTCAGGACAATCAATATATAATATTAAAAATTCGTTGGAATTTAAGGATAAAACCAAGAGAATAAATATACAAGATAATGATAGATTGTTTTCATTTGATGTAGTTTCACTTTTTCCAAGTATTCCTGTAGGTTTAGCTTTAAGTATTATAGAGGAAAAATGGCAGATAATAGAACAAAATACGAATATTGAGAAGGAATTATTTTTACGTATTCTTAAGTTTTGCATTGAAGACAATAGGTATTTTCAATTTGATAATAGGATATATCAACAGAAGGAGGGCCTCCCTATGGGCTCTCCAGCATCTCCAATTATAGCTGATATTGTGATGGAGGAATTACTAAATTCATGTATTAGTAAAATGCATATTAAACCTAAGATAATCACAAAATATGTGGATGATTTGTTTTGTATAACTTCAGAAGATGCAGTGGATAATATTTTGTCAGAATTGAATAGTTTCCATCCGGATATTAAATTTACGATTGAAAGAGAATTAGAATCTAGACTTCCATATTTAAATATGTTGATAATAAGGAAGAAAAATAAGTTAGTATTTGATTGGTATAAGAAACCAACATCTTCTGGAAGAACTATTAATTTTTATTCCAAACATCCGAGAAAAATGATAATAAACACGGCGAAAAATATGATAGACAGAATATTGACTATAAGTGATAGTGAATTTCATTTAAAGAATAGGGATACAATAAGAGATATACTTAATGACAATGATTTTCCAGTAGAATTAACTAACAGATTAATTAGACAATATGGTAGTTATAGGCATAATTTAGGAAATTCTACGGCAGAGCCAAGAAATTGTAAATCATTAACTTACAGTGGTTGTCAGCTTATTTGATGCAAGTGAATCTAAAAAGTTTAAATCAATATAACTCAAAAAGTGCATTGAATTTTCAAATAAAACAAATGCACTTTATGAGGTCACTGTATATACAAAAAGCAAATGCTTTTATTATTTTTTATATTCTTCTTTCGTTGTACAAAAATAGCAAAAACAAAAAACAAAGGCTTTTTGAATCTCTCAGCTTATTTGATGCAAAAAAATTGTAATTGTGGTAATACCGTTATATTTGTAAATAAATATGAAATTGTTTCTAATTTCACTGCTTGATCGGTTCTCGGTATTGCGTGGTGTATATTTATTGTTATTTTTAATTTTTAAAGAAGATATTATCTAGTTTTTGAATATGGGTCGCCGGACAACAATAGAAATGCGGGAGTTGGTTATACATCACTTCAAAGCTGGAAAGACACAGCGTAACATAGCAGAGATAGTAAATTTACCATACTCTACTGTTCAACATATAATAGAGCGATTTACAAAGGAAAATAGAATTGAAAATAAGGCTAGATCTGCTCCTAACAAAATTTGTTCTGCAAGTGATGAACGATGGATAGTCAGAAAAATTAAGGAAAACCCAAATTTATCGGCACAAAAAATAGCGGATGAAGTGACTAAAGGTATTGGCAAGACTTGCAGTTCATCAACGATTCGGCGTATTTACGTTCGCATGACTTTCATGGCCGAGTACCACTCAAAAAACCATTTATCAGTCCGAAAAACAAAAGTTCCCGATTGGCGTTTGCAAAGGCACACATTTCGAAAGGGGTAGATTTCTGGAATACCGTAATATATTCAGATGAGTCAAAATTTAATATCTTTGGCTCAGACGGAAAGTCATATGTGTGGCGGAAGCCAAATACTCAGCTTAAAAAAAAGAACCTTCGTGCGACTGTTAAACACGGCGGAGGAAGCGTTATGGTTTGGGCTTGCATGGCCGCATCAGGTGTTGGTAACCTGGTCTTTATTGAAGGTAATATGGACAAAACAATGTACTTAAACATATTAAAAGAAAATTTGGTTGAAAGTGCATCGAAATTGGGTCTAAGAACGAATTTTCGTTTTTACCAAGACAACGACCCAAAACATAAATCTAATGTTGTTCAGACATGGCTCATATGGAACTGCCCTCATGTGATGGAACCACCTGCACAGTCTCCAGATTTAAACGTAATAGAAAATTTATGGGCCTTATTAGAAAATAATATTAGAAATCACCAGATTACTAGTAGGGAAACATTGAAACGTGCGTTGCTTGAAGAGTGGAACAAAATAACACCAGAAACAACACAAAAATTGGTTGACTCTATGCCAAATCGTTTGAAAGCTGTGCTGGATCAAAAAGGATATCACACAAAATATTAATCATAATATTTAAAAAAAAAATTCAGAAAAAAGTTATTACTATAGTATTTTGCATCAAATAAGCTGCTCTATTTGAACATGAAGTATTTTTTGTTGATCTCATTTTTCTTTGTAATAATGTTAAGCATTAAATAAATTAATTTATAATTTTAATATTCGTATCCATTTCATTAAAACTGCATTTTGAATTTTTCTAGTAGTATACTTAGTTTAAGAGTTATATTTATTTTAAGAAAAAGATTTTGCTTGCATCAAATAAGCTGACAAGCACTGTATGTTCCTGGAATATCAGAAAGATTAAGAAAGTGTAAAATATATGACACAGATAAATATATAATTGCACACAAAACACATAACACATTAAATAAATTATTTAGCAGTATGAAGGATAAAATAGGAAAAATGGAAATATCTGATGTAGTATACAGGATACCATGTGGAGGAAATGACCAGGTGAACTGTGACAAAGTTTATATTGGGACAACAAAAAATAAACTTAAAACGAGATTAGCTGGTCACAGGTGTGACCAAAAATATAGGAATATTTCAACACAGAAGACATCCTTATCTTCACATTGTAAGAAATATAATCATTATCCAAAGTTTGATGAAACATCAGTATTAGATATAGAAAAAAACTACAAGAGACGTTATATGTTGGAAATGTTAGAAATTGTTAATGTACCAAATGTAAGGAGAATAAATTTCAAAACAGACACAGACAATTTAGCTCAGAGTTATAGGTACTTAATTAAAAAGACACATAATTTGTTATAATCATTTCATAAGAGAGAATTTGTTATTTGTTGTTTGTTATTTATTTGTTGTTTCCGTTTCCTTGTTTTTGTATGTTTGAATATTTGAAAATTTTAAATTTTTGTATGTATGTATGAAAAAATATTTTATGTTTTTGTCAAATGTTTTGAAACATTTTTTCAATTTGTTAATAATGTTTTCAAAAATTTAAAAATTTTTTCCTGAAGAAGCTTTCCAAAGAAAAGCGAAATATTGAAAAGAAAAAATATATAAAAAAGATCTAAAAAAAAAGAAAAAAGATATTTACTAAAAAAAAAACTTCAATTTACTTTTCCACACATGGGGAAAGAAAGAAAGTTATTGAACTAGACAAAATTGCAATCGACGAGTTTGGCGATCATTTGTGGAGTGGAAAGCAAATATTTAAAAGCAAAGTTCGTGCTTTAGTATTTGCCATAATGTAACGCACATATATATTCATCTTTTCACAACTATGAGTATTTGTTTTAGTCATTATCTAAATAAGTTTTTGCTTTGTCTGCTTTAAATATCGACTTAATCCACTTCTAAATATCCTACATTTTAAAACTCATATATCCGCTATTAGCTTGAATCTAGACATAGATTATATACCGTTGGAATCTACTAATTCTAGGGTACTCCCATTATGCCGGTGATCTGACGACTCAGGCCTTTTCTGAATATCGACTTTATTCACTTCAAAATACCCAATTTTTTCATATTATTTTTATCTAAAAAAATATTTGCATTTATTGTTCTAAATACATATGTATAAATTCAGTCCACAATATCTTTTTTATAACATATTAAAATATTTTTGAGTAGAATTTTATAATTTATAGCTATTGTTTATTTTTAATGTATATTTCATTTTAACAGTTAATTTTGTGTAGGACGTACTGAACTGACCTATTTATCTTTACAACCTTTATAAAATAAATAGTTTTTGTTGATAAAACGGTTTTCGTTAACAAATGGTTTTGAACACTGCGTTATCGCAAAAGTTTATCAAAATAACATACAAAACAAAATCTTATTATTTGTGTTAAGCAAAAATACAACAAAAAATTTAGGAAACATTTATCTATGATTAGCAAAAAAAAATGTTCTGTGAAATGAATAAATTCAAATTCTTTTGGCTAACAAATTTAAACATAAACTTGCTGATTTATTTGAAAAAAGAAAAGTTTGTTAAATAAGCATTTTATGATATTACGATAAAATATTTATTATCAAAAATTAATAATTTGATAAGGAATATTTTATAAAACATTATAAAATGATTTTTTTAATTTTTTTTTTTTTGAGGAATCAGTCACAATTGGCGTAAATAAATTCTGAATAATCAGTTTCATTTTGATATACTGTGAGCGTCAAAAGAAACTGTACAACTTTGACTTTCATGTTTCATGTTTAAATGAACATTTCCTATTTTTTATTAAGTTTATATGCTTCTCTCATATTTTATTAAAAAACAAAAACAAAATTCCAACAAAAACAAAAAATATAGAACAAAAACAAAAAAAAAATCAGATTTTAAGCGTCAAAAGAAACTGTACAACACTTGTGCATAACTAGTAATAAGCAATTTTACAGTAAAAAAGAACCGTTATTTTTGAAATTTGTTTTACTACGACGTTTTATATTTTAGTAGCTATTTTAAAAACAAATATTAATAGATTTGGTTTTGTCGCAAGCAGTTCACTCAAGAGGCTTTTGTATTTTTTGAAAAATGGGTAAGCAAACTTCTATAGATGTTCGCAAACTTGTGGTAAAATTTTGCGAAGAAGGAAAATCTTTTCGAGAGATTGGTTTAACCATAAAAAGAAGCCACAACACTGTCAAAAATATAATTGATAAGCACAGAAAGTTTTCAAATTTAGAAAATCGCCCAAAATCTGGAAGACCACCAAAACTGAACGGCACTCAAATACGGTCCATTGTGCGAAAAGTAAAGAAAAACCCAACTGAAAGTGCCGTAAAATTATCAGAAAATATAAGAGAAAGCTCGGGTGTTAGTGTTAGTGCCAGCACAATACGCAGAGCACTACATGCGAATGGTCTGCATGGCCGAGTTCCCAAAAGAAAACCATTTATTTCAAAAATTAATCAACGTCGACGTCAAGAGTTTGCGAAAAAGTATGAAAATAAGTCCAATATATTCTGGAACAATGTACTTTTCAGTGACGAAAGTAAATCTATATATATAAAAGAGGATGTGTGTATGTATGTAAGAAATGGACTCGAAAACGGCTGGGCCGATTTTGATAAAATTTTCAGAGAATCTTCAGAATATTCAGGCGGGTGACACTGTGAAGTCCGATTTTTGATTTTCGGTCTGTGGGCGGAGGGGCGTGGCAAAACCCACCAATGACATATACATATTTATTATTATTTTTCTTTTTTATTTTATTTTTTAAAGCCATTGTTATGCTTTTCAAAACGAGATATCAATCTCTTAAATCGGTTATGTAGTTCCGAAGATATTTACAAAAAAAAACTCACTAATATATACAGGCCTGTTCTGAAAATCACATTTCATGAAAGTGATTTGAAAGCACAAGAAATGTGTTCTGTGCACAAATTTATGTGCTTTTAAAACGTTCACGTTTGCCACTTGCAATTTGAAATCACTAGGGTAATTTTGCTACTATCACAATGAAAACTGTAAAATAAATTACTGAAATAATTCAACTAATATGTTTTCTTATTAATTTTGTTACATAATTACTTTTTATTGAAAACAAACACTTTAAAATTTAGAAAATTGTAAGGGCACCTTTTTTACTGAACATTTTTTATTTGCTTTTGTGTTTTCAATTTTTGTGTTTGTCAGGTAAATCAGCTGTTTTCTTGTGCTTTCAGGAAAGTAAAATCACATCGAAAACTACAAAAACAGTGTGATTTACAGAACAGCATAAAAACACAAGTGTGATTTTAAAACCGCATGTGATTTGAAAGTATGTGATTTCAAGAACATGCCTGATAATAAAATATCAATATTTAAAACTTCCGAAATGTTGAATTCGCTTGAGTTATCTGGACTGCCGCCCCACCGCCTACAAATGAAAGTTGGTGTACCAATTATTTTGCTTAGAAATATCTGCTAGCCACGACTTTGCAATGGGACACGTTTAGTAGTCAAAAAAGTCATGAAAAATGTGATTGAAGCAAAAATTTTAAAAGAAAAATATAAGGGCGATGTGTTGAAACCACGCATTCCAATGATTCCTCCAGATTTGATTTTAAATGGCTTCAGTTCCCCATACCTGTTGCTTTTCAATGATCCCTGTTTTTTGCACGGCCAGTTATATGTATCACGTTCACGTGCTTTGTTTTTCAATACCGCGAACCAAAATCGATCAAAAAATGTCGAAGAAATGACTTGCAAAGAAGTCACGGGCACGCTAGTTTGAAATATTTGGTAAAAAAGTGCCAGCTAAAATTTGGAGAACGAAAAATTCAGAATTTGCCCAGCAAAATGTAATGCCTACAGTAAAACATGGTGGTGGTTCAGTTATGGTGTGGGGATGTATGGCAGCCAGTGGTGTAGGAAATTTGGTGTTTATAGAAAATACTATGAACAAAACAGATTACCTCAACATTTTAAAAGAAAACTTGGCACAAAGCGTGGAAAAATTGGGCTTGGATCGAACTTGGATCTTTCAACAAGATAACGATCCCAAGCACACTGCTAAAATAGTCAAGGAATGGCTGCTTTATCACACTCCAAAACAGTTGGATCATCCCCCCCAGTCACCTGACCTCAATCCCATTGAACACTTGTGGGAGCATCTGGATCGGCAAATAAGAAAAACTGAAATTACAAGCAAGAATTCCCTTAAATCTGTAATAACGGAAGAATGGCTAAAAATTTGCCCGGATGTAACAAGAAAACTTGTGGAATCGATGCCACGAAGATGCCAAGCTGTAATAAAATCAAATGGCAATCAAACGAAGTACTAATTGTTTTTAATTAATATTATTATTTTAATATAGAGATAATGTACAGTTTCTTTTGACGCTTAAAATCTGAATTTTTTTTGTTTTTGTCCTATATTTTTTGTTGTTGTTGGAGTTTTGTTGTTGTTTTTTAATAAAAAATGAAAAAAGTATATATACCAAATAAAAAATATAAATAATGTTGATTTAAAATATAAAAAAATTAATAAATGAAGGTTTTTAACATGAAAGTCAAAGGTGTACAGTTTCTTTTGACGCTCACAGTATTACAAATACATACTTAAGCATAAAAAGTAATAGTTGTTTATTATTCTATTTCAATTAAATGATAAATTAAAATGATAAATGTTTTTGTAGTATAAGCTAAAAGTGGGTTTTCCATCTTAAAGGCACACATACCCACTAATTTTTATTGTTTCGAAAGCGAATGCAACTATCTTATATACTCATTATGTTGGATGGTTTTTAAATCTTACATTTTCAAAGTGAATGATCTTTCTGCTACATTTGATTTAATATCCTAAAAACTTTTCAAAATTCATATTTAGTTTAACTGGTTAGTTGTTAAAACTCCTAATTTGCTATTTCTATTTCAGGAAACTGGAAAAACTTACAAACAGAAAAATCCGTTTTCACAACAACCTCCAGGTTTTTTTTTTTTGGCGACTAGACATAAGCTTTAATTACTGTAACTTTTTACCGTGAAGTTTGACGTAAAACTCGAAACAGTATTTAGATATAAACATTTTATAATGGTTACATGGAATTTAATCTATGTGCTTTCAAAGATCCCGTGGCAATGACTTTAACATTGGTATGACTCACAGCTAATCTAACTGAACACAAGCTGTGAAAAATTTGAATTGTTTCTAAATTAGCAGAAGAGGAAAAAACAAAATAAATTTTGCTTATTTAAAAACAAAGTTCCCGTATGTTAGATTCGTATTTCTTTTTAAACTTTACAACTGAAATTAATGTCATTAAAAAGGTGTCATTCAAGTTTGGTTGCTTTCGATAATAGTGCCATTAAATGCAAAAATTTGTTTGGGAATATAACCTATTTAATTTAAGACCACAAGAAACTCAATACTAAGTATGTGGCCTGAAATTTTTAATGTAAATTAAAATTAAGTTAAATTAAAAGTTTAATTGAATGCAAGATTATAAAGATTTTGAATGATGAGATCAAAAATGAAAAAATAATTTAATATTAATCACCGGCAGACAAACACTCCAACATATTTAAATATGAAAATTTTGAAAACAATATAACCAACAAAAGCAAAAAACAAACTTCGTCTACACAGACATGCCTAGGCAAATAAATACAACAACACGATCTTCTTCACCGCTTCATAATATTAAAAAGTTAATTTAACGCAAAAACTAACATTCATTCTCTTTTTTGAAGTGATAAGCAGTGGACGCGTAAGATATTAATGCGTAAAGATCAAGTAATAGTTTAAAACAATTATTCCATTACAAAAAATATAAAGAAACTTACTTTTAACAATAAAACAATTCTCTCAACAAAATGACAGTTTCAAGAAAAGGTGTGAATTTAAAGAAATGTTCCTTTAATAATAACGTGCTTAGTAGTTTGTTGATTTTAACCTCAATCACCATTGTATTTAGATAGAACTGTCTTTGTAGTAATAACTTCTTGGTAATAACCCATGGTTTTAAATACTAAAAAAATCCGTTGTTCTGTGTTTCTTTTTTTTCGTTAACATTTTGGCTGTTCAGACTTTTGTATTTTACAAGATTTTCCTTATAAAAATATTTGTATAAGAAGCAAAGAACATAATAAATGGAAAATCAGATGAATGCCACATTCAGAACGCAAGAAAAATTATGAAAATAAAAATTTTAAAAATTTTTAATATTAATTTCGAGTTTTAAATTTAACGTTAACTTTATCATGTCTTACGGAAAATATGATATATAATTTAAAAACCCACAAAAATTAAGATCTATTTGTAAATATTTTCGTAAATTTAAAATAATCCAACTCAAGATTACAATATTTGACTTCAATTTTAAAATAATATGTTACTAAAGTAATACAAAAAAGTTTACAATTAAATCCATCCAAAAAGTTTTCTTCAAATCGAATTATTTATTTAAATAAAAATTACTTAAATCAAAAGCATAAGCATGTGGGAAGGACAAAAAACAAAAACTGTTAAAAAGCGATATAATTTCAATAATTTTATTTTATACAGACAGTTTATACAAAGAAAAATTTCCAAATGTTTGTCGAGCAATAAAAAAGCGTTCAAGAAAATGTGGCTCAATAGCAACCGTTAAGAAGTTTTTACCTATTTTAAGTTGGCTTCCAAAATATGAAAAGAAATTTTTATTGGCGGATTTTGTGGCTGGTTTAACTGTTGGACTGACTGCTATACCACTGGCTATGGCATATGCGACGGTAGCCGGCTTACCAACTCAGTATGGTTTATACTCCTCATTTATGGGATGTTTTGTGTATATATTTTTTGGTACTTGCAAGGACAATGCCGTGGGTAAGTTGTACAATTTAAGAATTTTTTTGTTTTAATTCGCTTTTAAATGATATTTATTTGTAGGACCCACTGCTATCACCGCTTTAATGATACAAAAATATACTTTCGATAATTCAGATTATGCAGTGTTGTCATGTTTTTTATCAGGATGTATTATATTTCTTTTGGGCATTTTTAATTCGGGAATCTTGGTAAGATTCATATCAGTACCAGTGACAGCAGGTTTTACAATGGCTGCTGCTGTCACCATAGGAAGCGGTCAAATAAATAATATATTTGGCATCAAAAGTACGTTTGATTGAACTTTGATTTTGTTCTCTTCTTAAAAAAAATTTAAATAATTAAAAAAAAAAAAAACAGGCACCTCAAATGAGTTTTTGGACTCCTGGATACATTTCTTTTCCCACATTCGTGACACAAAAAGAAATGATGCTATTTTGGGTGTTGTGACTTTAGTTGTATTGGTATTAATGCGAGTAAGTAGCTAATTAATAAAGGGTTCTCCAACAGGACAGTAGAATTTGAAAGTTTTTTGCTCTTAGCAATACAGGCAAATTTGTAAAACCCAAGAACATGTGTGTCTAAATTTACTGCGCTACATGTTGCAAATAACTACTGTTCATATGTTTGGAACAGCCACTGTTATGTTTGTTTTTCAGTCCCAATTGAAATACCGATTTACTAAATATGGAAATAAATTAGTTGTTTTTTTTATTTTTCAACAGGAAGTAAGAAAATTTCCCTGCCGTTATAAAAGTCTAACGAAATATATATCGCTATCTCGTAATGTCCTTGCAGTGATAGTGGGTACTCTGTTGTGTTATCTGTTGAGTCACGACGATTGGCTACCCTTTAATATTAGTGGAAAAATAACAGAAGGTATGCCTCCTTTTAAGCCTCCACCATTCTCTACTTCTAGCAATGGTACCATTGAAGATTTCGGGGATATGATAGCAAATTTAGGAGCATCACTAGCAACTATACCTATTATCTGTATATTGCAAGCAGTAGCTATTGCTAAAGCATTTTGTAAGTATTAAAACTTTTTTCAAAATATAACTTTTCCTTTTAATGCTTTCTCATATAATTTCCTAGCTAAGGGGAAAGTGGTCGATGCTTCACAAGAAATGATAGCTATAGGTCTTTGTAATATTTTAAGTAGTTTTGTTTCCTCAATGCCTATTTCTGGCTCGTTTACTCGTTCAGCTCTGAATTATGCGAGTGGGGTAAAGACTAATTTAGGAGGAGCTCTGACAGGTGTTGTGGTTTTATTGACTTTGGCCTTTTTGACAAAAACATTTTACTACATACCTAAGCCAACGCTATCGGCCATTATTATATCTTCAGTAATATATATGGTGGAGTACGATCGTATTCGTGAAATATGGAAATCAAAAAGTAAAATCAATAATTCTTTTCTTCCTTCATAAAAAAAACAAAAACTAATGTTTTATCTTTTCAGAATTAGATTTATTTCCTTTTGCGGTAACAACAATTGTCGGGGTAATTGTAGGATTAGAATATGGCATTGTATGTGGTATTTTGGTTAATATGCTTTTTATTTTATATAAAAGTGTTCGTCCAATAATTTCTATTCGTAATGAAAAATATCAGTCCATAAATGTGGGCGTTGTTGATGTTAAAGAAAACCTTTTTTATCCATCTGCTGAATATTTGAAATCTAAAATAGTCAAATTTGTAGCCATTCACGAACACATTCAATTAATTATACTCAATGGGAAAGAAATAACAAATATTGATTCTACTGTAGCACTGGTAGGTTAAAAATTTCTTTTTGGCTACACATTTTAAAATTTGTTGTTTTTTTCAGAATATTATATCTTTAAAGGAGGATTTACAGTTATACTCTTGCAAATTAATCTGTTGGAATTGGAATATTGATGCTGCCGGTGTTATATGCAGATTACATTCCAAAGAAGAAACTATGTTTAAGTTTAGCGAAACTATAGCAGAAATTGTAGAACACTTTAACTCAACTGAGAATCAACAAGTTTAGTACAACTGATTGCTTAGATAAACGTAAAATGACTTTTCTTATTTTCTGGATTACTGTAAAATACGAATAAATAAAAAAAAAATTTCATTTTTTTACATATTTAATCAATTATAAACATCACCTCAGGTAGAAACACAAAAATTTGAAATTAAATTATTATTGAATTAGACGTTATTAACGCCTTAACAATAAATTTACTTTTTCCTTTTTTCTATCATTCTTGTGATGGAAATATTTGATAGCTTCCTCTACAAATACTCAAATATAACAGATTTTAGCTGAAAATGATCACATTGTCTGTTTAAAGCTGAATAGAAATCAATAAACAAAGTGATTTTACCAACAAAATGAAAATTCCCACTTTAACTTAAACTTCGTATCTTACAAAATTACCGGCAGAAGATTTCTCTCGGGGTTAATTTAAAAAGATTAAAATTGTATATGCTTTTAATAATACAAACTTATGAGAAGCCGTATATTAGTGTCTTACGTGTAAGAGTAAATATACCTGCTACGATCGACATCCATGCATTTAGTATATTTATTGTCCATTACGGTGATAATTGTAGTGCCTAAACTGGACTAATTCATTGTTTTAATTATGAACTTCTAAATACATTTATTTCAAAATATTCAAATAAAAATTTATTAACAATTTTTAATTAGGGTCTTGTTCAGAATATAACAGTTTTTCTAGACCCCTGAGAAATCTTAGCTGAACCTGAAGTTTTCCTTCCTATCCGCCTTTGCAATTTATTATAAACATTATGAAATTAGCAAGAGAATAAATTATTAAGTTCGAAAGATAACAGTTTCACACGTGGATATTAGACATTTGACAGAAAATACTTAACTTATTAACAGCGCGGTTTTTTACAGACCAGTTTTGTGTGCAATTTTGTGTTTTTTAAGATTAGAATTTTAATATTGCATGTTAATGTATTAAATCAATCCTATTTGTGAGAATATTTACAAAACTTTCGTTTTCAGTTTATTATTTCGTTGATCCGCGTAAACCTTGAAGCTGAGTGGTTGCAATCATAGATAAACAAAATTTTAGAGAAGGCATACAGGCATACTAACGACGCGTATGTCTCAAATGCAATATACATACATTTGTATATGGATAATGTATATACATATGTATATATTATATTGTACACACAAAAATGTACAATATAAAAGTAGAGCTTTAAAAATATAAAAGGTTCGTAATTTCATTAGCTATTTTCATTTATACTACCCCTACCTTTTTATTAAAGGATATTCTTTCATCATAATAAAAAATAAAGAAAATAAAAACTAAACTTACCTCTACAACATTGAATTCATCCTCCTTCGCTTCAGCCCCCAAAAGAATTTGTCTGATAATTAATTTTTGACCGCGGGGATAATCTTCATCGTTGGATAATACTTCCCAATCGACGGAGCTGTTTTCGCCGCTTAATGTTACACCTAGGAAAACAAACTCAAAAGTATTATCTGTATTTTCACTCTTCAAAAACAAAATGCTTTTTTGGCAACTGCAAAAATACATTGTTTCTAGCCGCCATTTTCATTTAATTTTTCAAAGACGAAATCTTTGGTAACACATCAAATATTATCACCATTTAATTGTGAAATTCTACACAATTTATATTTACCATAGAATGATTCGTCAGACATTGTGATTTTGTAGATTCTTTTGGATTAAATATGTGTAATAAATTATTCACGACACTCGTGTAATTTGCACACAAAATGAATGATATTTTCCACCACAACGACGAAGAAGAAAAAAAGAATTGTGCTTATAAAGCCGGCAAAGCGGGGTAAAGAAAAGAATTGAAAAAGTTTGACAGCATCGCTTTCTAGTCGTGTTTCTTAGAATAGTGCTGCTAACGTTTATATAAAGAAGTAAAATAGTATTCTGGGGTAAAAATTGCTATATTTTAGTAAATATATTTAAAAAGACAATTTTCAGTCTATAATCATATAAATGCTCTGATTTGCTTGCATTTCGACCCTCATTTACATAGCTGTAATTACCAAAAAAAAGTTATATTTATTATGATTAAATATATAAATATCTCCTGAAATTTACTGTCGGATAATTATTTAATTTCATGAGATTGGTATGAGGAAGTGTTTCTTCTGTTTGGAATTACGATAAATTTCTTTTTTTTAATGCATTCTTTCACATATTAGTCCAAGTTTAATTGTAAACATTTTATTATGCAGAAAGTGTTTTCAAGACATATTTCAATAACAGTTTCAGGAGAGGAGCTATCAATTATTTTATCTTCAAAAACAAAAGTGGCATTTTATATAATCAAAGAAATGAAAATTTTTGGAAATTTTTTTATGTACCACAGACAAGGTAATCCTAGTGACACTAATTTAAAATTATTTATTATTTATTTTCAACTATTACAATTAAAATTATAATAAATCTTATGAACTAAAGTGCTAGCAACTGAGACTTTCGGCTATATATAATAAAATTTTAAAGTGCATTTGTTATTTGGAATAATATTTATTTCATGTTAATATTTATAAACCCATGTTATGTTCGGCCTAAACTTTTTTATATGAAATAAAGGTTATGAGCTGATGTTTGTCGTTTTAGCTTTTTTTACAAACAATTTTTGATAGCTCACCCCGTTAAGAAATTTATGTTCTCCTTTAATAACACATATTTTATGATAATGTATTATATAGAATTGTGTTAAAGCAACGGTGTGTATATTGAATTAGAAAATGTAAACTTATGCATCTTTTTATCTAATCGTCTCATATGTTCATTATCTAATGCCGATGTTAAATCATGTTATGAAAAAAACAACTCTAAAAATATTGAGGTACAAAGTACTCAAATACTCAATGCTTTTACAACTCTAACTGCAAGCAATTTATCATTTTAGCGAGCGGCACGTGTAAGGAACTTGAACAAAGTTTGTACAGTTGTATATAAAATATCGAGAGTGATATAGGTGTAAAATTGTTTTTCTAAATAATATTTTATTTGAGTTAAATATATTAAAAAATGGAAACAGAATCCTTTTATGGTAAGAGCAATATTATTAAAATTGCAAATTATTTAAATGCGTCCGGCGAATTAGTAATCAAAAATGTCTGCCGGTAGCACGATAAATTATTTTCGAATCAATAAAAAGTGGTTCTACTTTTGTTATACTTAGGTGTTGAACTAAGTGAAAAAGACCCATTGGCACAATTTGAAGTTGCTGAAACCGATAAAGACGTTCAGGATCAAAAGCTCATTATTAAACAAATAAGCCTGGGAGCTGATGCTAAAAGCGGCGAATTCAATGTAGTACAGGTGAGAATTGTCAACAAAGTGTAAAAACTATTAAAACATGCGAGAACGCATATTTGCCAAAAGGCATACGCACAGCGATACATATTACGGATTTAATGTCAATTTTTTAGGCTGAAGTTAAGGGATATGAAAAGGAGACAGTAAAAATTCCCATTGCCGTCTTGAAAGCTGGTGAAACTCGAACTTTATGCCCCAATTTAGAATTCCCTAGTGATTCGGTTACATTTAAGCTTATACAAGGGACGGGTCCTGTGTACATTTGTGGTCAGCACTTAGTGCACGAAATGGTAGAAGAGGAATGGCACAACGAGGACGAAGATGATGTTGAGGATGATGACGAAGATGACGAACAACCACCACCCCAGCAAAATGGTAAAAATAGCAAAAAGAAGTAAGATTTTAACAAAATTCCAAACACAACATCCGTAGTAGTTTTGAAGAATTTACTTATTCCGCTTTATTTTGAATATATATTCTTCTTAGTTTTTATTATATACAATTTGTAAGACCCCTCTTAACAAAATTCCTCCCAAAAAATACAATCACAAAATCTAAGAGTATATTTTAAGTTTATAAGAATGTAATATTAAAACTAAAATAAATGTATTAAAAAAGATTTCTTTCCCTTATGTTCAGTGAGTGCTGAGTGTTATGTATTTGTCTAAAATTCAAGTCATAAAAAATATATAGACTATATTCATATTTGAAAATCTACTTTAAAACGAATATTCTGTATAATTTTTTATTAACTTTAAAATCCTTCATGAAATTTATAGAAAAACAAAAAGTACTTACATAACTTCAATTTACTTTAATAAATTTTAAGTATGAAATCTATGTTCTTGTCCACTGATAACTACTTTGAAAAAACATTCGAGTTTGAATTTTCGAAATTGAAACTTTAATACAACTACCGTCAACTGAATCAAAAAAGTACGGAACAAAAGAAATTATATAAGAAGCACTGTAAAATACTTTTGAAAAAAAATATTACGTTTGCAAAATAGATCGGCTAATTATTAAAAACTTTTTACTAAGTTGGCTTCACATTTATGTAGAAATTTGATCGAATTCGATTGTTTTAAAAACAATAGTTTTTGATTTTATTTTCATACATTTTTAGTTTGTGTATTGAAAGCGATTGATATTTATTGCATTTTTTAAAAACTAATTATTTAAAATCGATCAATTTCCATTACAAACGAGCGAATTCTTAATGGATTTGGTCTATGCTTTTTGGATTTGTAATTAAATAACCCGTATCGAAATTTCTAATGACACCATTCGATACCGTGAGAGTGTTCGAACAAGGGCATGCGAGTTTTCTCTCACACTAACAATCATTCAAAGTAACGTTTTTCTGAACATGAGGTCATAAAAAGGAAAATGTGAGATGAATTTTTTTTTGTGTGATAAATAAATAATTTCTTTTATTTAATAGTAATTTTTTTACCGTCAGTTATATCTTTGAAAGGCAAAACGAATACATTTTTGATGAAATTTAAAGATAATAATAAACCTCGTGCTAAACGATTCAAACCACGTTAATGTACGATTTATATAATTCTCATCTAATGAAGTACGAAACTTTAATATTTCGCTCCGCAACTAAAAGAAAAATTTTAAATCTGGCGGTAGGAGTTGGAAGACGATCCTCTTAGGGATAGAGCAAAAATGTTCAAAAGAAATCTTGAAAATAATTTATCTGCCTACAAGGAAATATAAAAAGATTTACGAAACAAGGGAAACGGATTTCAAATAAAGATTTTTTAACACCAGTATATTCTTTGAAAAAGATGATTTTGATAGTGACTCAAGCTCAAACCTTGAATTAGAACGATAAATCACGAAGAAGTGATGACAAAGAAGGACATTTGTAGCAGTATGCGATTTGAAATTTGGTGTAATTTTAGATATTGTTTTGTGTTGTTGAAATAAATGAATACGTATTAATTTATGTTGTTGCCATGAAATGAATAAATAGAAAATTATGTTAAATGAAAACATAAAATTTATTTCTTTTCGATTAGGAACCTAATCCCGAATTTGTATAGAGTCAAAGTTTGTTACAACGCGATTTCCTGCAATGCAGCACTGCGTTGTAGAAGGGTTACCTGTTCTTAGATGTTTTGTATTTTATTTAAGGGAATATTAAAACGATTTTTGATATTATTTAATTGCTTGTAATGGCGCAATCTGTACGTCGAAAGCCGTTATTTTCATACTTTACAATCAACTTTATTAAAGTCACAATTCAAACAGTTGAATCGTAGCCGTATAAATATTTATAAAAAAAATTAAACCTTCTAGTATTTTCGGCGAATTCCTGATGGTTGTAGGTTGTACTTAGCGCAAGGATATATTTCCAGCATTCTCATAGATGGCGCCACTGACGAAAATTGTTAAGTTCCCCACTAACGCGGTACAACACCTGTTTTTAGGATTCAATGCTGAGAATTGCACGTGAAGTAGTTCCAAAAATAAGAACTTCTGGACCATTTGTTTCGTCAAGTTAAGTCAATAATCTAATGCTTATACGATTTATTTTGCTTAAGGTGGATTTTTAGTACTTTTTTTTTATTTTAACAAGGTTATATTTCGGTATGCCGTACGTTTTTTCCATGAAAATACAAATTCTAATTGCTATTACTATTTTTACGCAGAAATTAGATTTTTATTTGTTATCTGTGCATGAAAAAAAAATTTAGAACATTTTCAGTTATTGACAATATTCATCCTCGTTGAAGTTGAGGCTTCTGTTCTGATGATTTTATTTTCTTCGTAAGTTGTTGATATTCACGTTTTTTGACTTCATAAAATAAAATTGTACATCTTTTCCATGTTTCCCCATTATAAGGGTATTATTACAAGTTTTACTTACTGTGTTGGACGTAAAATTTGCACAGATTTATATCTGTTTCTTCAGAATAATGACAATACGCCGTTTCAAATTCCTCAGCAAACAATTTTTTTCGATCCTCTTTGGGACGATATGACCACAAACGTCACAAAAATCATTAAATTTTTGGTACTTGTTATTTTCCATATTGAAATGTTATTCACTTTAAACAAAAGCGTTGTATATTTTACTGCCATTAACTTATTAATGCAGCCAACTTGGCGCAACGAATAATGCAGAAGTTTTTATTTTTGGGGCTACTTTCACGTGCAATTCTCAAAATTGAACCCCAAATCAATGAGCCGAAAAATGTTGTACTGTGTAATGGGCTGTTCAGATGTGAGGAAAATCCACCGCCTACCGAACCATCCAACAAAGTACGTTTATTCCATGTATACTACATGTTTTATGTTGAGTTGATGAAGATTTTGCTTCAACAGTTTGACGAGGTTTAACACATACTTACCTAGTTATGGGTGCAGTTCAGAATATAATAAAAAATTGTTTCGATCACAGTTTTACTTCTTTCTTACCGAAGATATCGATGAATTGTTATCTAATTGATTTATTCTGAAGTTTTCGAATTTCTGATTCTGTTAAATAACGAGTTTTTAACACTTGTAGAACAGTCAAATAAAATAAAACCATTATTGTTATTCAAAATTGTTTTTTTTTTTTAATTTATATATGTATATACACATATGTATATGTAACGTATACATACATATTTTTAAAAATTAATTTATTAAAAAATATAATGTAAATAATGTGATAATTATGCTTTCATTATTCTTATAAATATTAAAAAAATTTTAATCATTATTAATAATAATAATAAAATAAAAATTAAATAATTATTTTCTTTAAATGTTCTCTATAATAAAAACAGGCTGTTGTTAAAATTAACCAATGAAGAAACGTTTTATTATGATCATTTTTTAAGTCTCGTTAATAACATTCATAAGTATAATTTATTGAAATGAATAAGTGTAAAAATTAAAAATAA
The DNA here is from genome assembly GCA_030448955.1 of Trichopoda pennipes. Classification (NCBI taxonomy): domain Eukaryota; kingdom Metazoa; phylum Arthropoda; class Insecta; order Diptera; family Tachinidae; genus Trichopoda; species Trichopoda pennipes. The sequence continues at coordinate 192,404 of JASKUP010000084.1, forward strand.
AAACATAAAACAAACAATTAATTAAAAAAAATCATAAAAATAATAATAAAAAGTGTTTTTAACAATAGCATCTTTTTGTTTTATTTTTTGCTTTTTTATTTTACTTTTCAGTTTGTAAATTCTACTTAAATGTTTTCTGAAAGCATTTAAGAGCATTATTTTCTTATGTAATTTAATAATAATATTTTTTTTGTTTTATCATAGATTTTCTTTTTGCAAAATCTATTGTTTACTTCTGTTTTTTGTATATTTCTTGTTTTTTAATTACAAAGAAAGTTTTCATATCTGTGTTTGTTGTTGATTATAAAAAGATGTGTGATAATGTATTTCTTTTTTTTTTTTTTTTGTTTAATCAATTTAAATGAATAAAATGCGTGCAGAGTAGAAGAGTGTTTTCTTTTTGGGTTTTAGTTTAAATTATTAGTTTTTATTAGTTGGTTTTAGGTTTTTCATTACATTAAGGAGTGAATTACTTATTAGTTGTAATTTTTTTAAGTAGAGGGAGTTTTGTAGTTAAGCCTATTTTTAAACATTTTTAAAAATATTTTTTTTTTATAGTAATTATTAAATTGAATTTCTAAATAGTTTTGCTTAAAAAATACTTTTTGTTATGATATTTAATTATTTTACTTTCTTTAATTTATAATTTTCAATTTCATCCATTTCAAGACTTTTAAATAATGAGAAAATTATTTTTTCGTAGAGGAATAATTTTCTTAATTTTATTTTTGAAATATTTATAGATTTAATTAATTAAATGAATGTATGGATGTATATCTAAAAGAAAAACAACCTTAGGTTGTTTCATTCATTTATAAAAAAAAATTATATTCCTTAAAAAAATATTTTTTGTAGTATTTTTGAAAAATTAATTTTTGTTTTTCTTGTTTTAATTTAAAATGTTTCTATGATGGCCTAAGGCCGAAAATTCTGTAACTTATACAAAATGCTTATAAAAATAAAATAAAAAAAGGAAAATTAAACATTTACAAAATAATAAGTTTACAATCTTAAAGATTTAAAATAGGAAAACAGAAAAATTAAAGTTTCAATTATGCAAAAATACAAAATAAAATTTTATTATAACGTTTCAGTTCAAAGAAAACATGATATATAAAGGAAATAATATTAAAAATAAATAACTATGTCAACTGCTTGTTATATTTGATGGTATTTAAAAGGCATCAAAAAGAATAAAGAACTCGTTGCCAATAATATTGGAAGTTTTAATTAAATAAAAGGTATAACAATAATTTCCACTATTTATCGTGTTAAACTCATCGTTTCTTTTCTTAATTTACTAAAGAAAGCGTTAATTTTCCTTTTATATTAGCAAAAATTGTTTTGTTTCTATTTAAACTTTGTCTAAATTCACTAGAAATAAAAATGTTGGGAACCGTAAGAAAATTTTCGTTCTAACCATTTGTTTATAAACATTCGAAAATAAACGTGTGTTTTAAAATTATTAAAGGGGCTTTGATGGAAAGTAAAGTACAGGATCAGTTATTCGTACTTTTATTTGAAATGATTGAGTAAAAAAGGACGAACGAGTTGATGATGGACAACAATAGGTTTAAGCAATTTTGCCATAGAATAAAATAGAAAGCTATTCGTAATATAATTACAAAGTTGTGTACACATTGTGTTGTATTTAAAAATTTTTTAATTAAAATTTCTTTTAAAACGAAAAACGAAAAGTCTCGAGACATTGCCCAAATAAATTCATTTTGCTCTCATGAAATCGATCAAATATATTTTTAATTTTGGCGGTTTCGTACAAACAGACATTATTTTACAAATCTCGCAAGTATTCATATTAAATTTAATTTTGAAAAGAAAATATTTGAAGTTTAATTTTTTAAAGATAACGACGTTTATAAATAAGCTGGATTTAATAAAATATATATAGCAAACAAGTTTTAAATCAATTACCACCCACGATACAAGCATAAACGTGTTAAACGGCGCAATGTGATGCTTTGTTAGCCAAACATTTTTTTTTGTTCTTAGGCTGATGTCAGAACATGCGCTATCAATGATGACACAGCTATGTCTACTATAATGCTCTTATAGTTACGCATAGTTTTCTTATCTGATCCCTTAAATGGCACCGAATCAGGTATATTCGGTTGCAGAACACAGCCTAAGTCTAGCTTTGTTAATCTGTCGTACTTCCACTGAAATAAAATGCAGCATTTTTTTAATTCAATGTTGTGCTTTGCTCAGAATATTATGAAAAATAAAATGAAGTCACTGTATAATCAGTGAGGCAGCGTGCCTAAAACAGTTCTCAGAAATACTTATTTTTTTCACCTCCATATTATAAATAATAAAAAATATTTTAAAGACATCTTTTCCAAAATTTGTTTTTTTACCTTTCGAATACAAATTAATTTAGAGACTCATTATTTTAATTTAACTTTGTCATATACTTTCTCATGTTATGGAAATAAATTAATAAATAGTTTATTCATACTCAAAGAGGTCTCTTTCAGAAAAAGCCAGTCTATTTTGGTCTTCTTATGGGGAAAAAAAATTATTAAAAACTTTCAATAATTTTTTTTCCAGCATTCAATAGAACATATGAGCGCGACACTAAAAGCTTTAGTAGAGTGAAGTAGAGAGAGAGAGAGAGAAAGAGAGCGATACAAAAATAAAATTAAAAAATCATTCCAAACATTGTATTTATTATACAAAATTTTTAATAATTGTGTAAAACACGCTTTTATGCCTGAAACTTATCAAAGTCAATATAAGAATTTATTTTCTATTCTTTTATTTCTCATATAAATTTTTCGAGTAAAAAACATTTCTTCCTAATATTTCAAACATCTATACAATCAATGTTTATCAAGAGATTAAACAACATAAAAACAAAATTATCTTAATCATGTTCTTTAAAACATTTAATTAAAAGAGACCAACTTCTTAAGGCTTAAAACAGAACAGCTAATAAAATAAGAAAATGGGTGGGGTAATAGGTGAGAAAAAAATATATAACCAAAATAGGAATAAAGGATAGAATAGAATACTAAAAGTAGTAATAAAAATAGAAGATAAAAACTTAGAGCTATTAGTTATAAATGATATAAATAATTAAATGTGTGCTTAGCACTGCTAATCTAGCATTTTGCCAAAAAATAAAATATTTAACAAATCATTAAACGATAACTAAATTTGCGGCATATTTGCAGCCGTGGACGTTGAGGCCATATTATTAGTAGTAGGAGAAGTACAAGTAGTTAAATCATCACTTTTAGCTTTTTGCTTTTGGGTTTGTTGGGTATCGCTTTTTATATCATCAGCATTTTGTATTTGTTGTTTGTAGTTTTCAGTTGAATCTTTAGCGGTTTGGGTTGCTTGTGCTATAGAGGAGGTGTGTACATCATCTACATTATTATCATTATAAACGTTTGTTGGCAACATCTTTTTCGGCTGTTCTTCAGGCTGGTTCTGGTTCTGTTGACCAGGTGATGGTGATGAACAATTGAGATTAAATGCACTGCATTGCGAAGCATTATTGCCTCCACTACCACCTTCATCACTACTTTCTGGTACCGGAGTGGTATTTTGTTCACTTTCGATAGCATCATCCACATTGGGCTGCTGAATGTTGGTTGTGGCATTCGGAAGAGTACTTTCATCTTTTTGCATTAATGCCAAAATACTTCTGATATACGTTTCCATGGTTAATAAAAGCTTAATTCTTTTCTCGTGTTCTTCCATTAGCCTATCTTCGGCAGTTTTTTTGTTTATACTTTTGGCTGTTGTTGTAGCGGTATTGGTGTTGGATGTGGTTGCACTGCCACCTGCACCTGTTACAGCAGATTCAACTGATGCAGACGCCGAACAAGGTGGTTCAATTTTATTTACATTCGTTTTCTCTTTAATAGTCGTTTGTAGAAGTTCTGCTTTTGTATCTTCATCACTATTTTCTGACTTACCACTTTCAATTTTCGACTCTTTATTTGGAAATGAATTTTTTATTTCATCCATTTCCTTTGTGGCTTTGACGTTTTCCTTCATATCTATATCATTGTGTTCTTTTTGTAGATTTGCTTGATTAGATTCCGGTGCTTGATTGGCGGTTTCTTCTTGGTTTTTCTGTTTTTTACTGTCATCTTTGCTGTCGTCTTTACTAGTTGTATTGACCAGTGCTTTCGTTCGTTCCAATGCCTGGTCTTTATATTGTTCTTTTATTGACGCTGTTGTGTCATCAATTTCGGTCATTGCAACATCAGACTTTTCCTTAGTTACGTTGTTGTCTAGTTTTAGTTTTTTATTTGGAAATAATTCTGTTAAAAAAATATGAAATATGAAATTTGGACTAAATGATGTTGAAAAGAAATTGACTGTTAAATTTCAATGTATACAACGCATTTTTTTCCAACGATTTAACATTTTTTAAAAGCCAAAAAATTATTTCTTTTTAAAATATCAATTTTTTTTTAAATTTACAACAGTTTCAACTTATCCCTACTCTAGATAAAATATCTTACCGTTTTCAGCGATTTCTTGATAGCGTGCGCTCTTATAAAGCAAAGCCTTAAGAGATCCTCTTAATTGTTTGCGAACTGATGTTGGTATGCCAGTACATTGAGCTATTACACGAATGGCAAATAAATCACCACATAATTCATCTAGATCTTCTTTCGAATGCAATGAATAACTTATGGAGTATAATAACCGAGCAATAGGCAATTGAGAAGATATCTAATATACAAAAAACAAAATAAAATAATATGATTATGCTATGATTATAATTTTCGTTATTGGCTTAAGTTCGTGAGTTTTTCGTAACTTTATCACAATTAATAACGGAACTTAAGCCGAAAGTGAACATTTAAATAAAAAATTAATCTTATTATAATAAAATTAAAAACCTAAAAAGCATATAAATAACAAAACACACAATTGCTTATGCAAACTGATAGATAAAACTTAATCTTTTCCTATTTGACATCCAACAGAATTCTTATTTTATTAATGACCTGGATTAAGCAGACACTAAAATATATATAACAAATAAATGATTTCACAGCTCCGTTCCCAGAGAATGGATATTTTACTCTATAAATTTCGTCTGTCAGTTAGTCTTAATTTTGATCGCATAAAAAATAAATTGATGCTTAAAGGATTTTTTACTATGATTTTAATGTATATCTTATCTTACGAATCGTTATAAGCAAACAATTAAATTATACTCGGAGCATGTACTACATTTTGTCCGCTATATACTGTTGCGAACTTAAAGTTGTATTCCTCTTTAAAAAAAAAAACAAAATTAAAAATTATAGGATTTTCCTACTCAAGACACTTATCTTAAAAAATATATAATAATTATAGTTATTTGACCTTTTTAATATTTTATTAGTAGTTTATTATTAAGCACAAAATTGATTTCATTTGAAAAATTTTTTAATTTTTGTATATTGAAAATTGTATAGTTACAATATTTTTTCATTGTTTTTCTTTGTTTTGCTGTTTCAATTTTTTCATTTTTGATTTATTGTTTATATACTTTTTTGTTTATCCTGAAGAAATATTAAAAAAAATAAAAAATAAAGCTTTAACAATTTTTTATAAAATAAGATCTAGTGCTTAATAATAAACTACTAATACTACTTAAATATTTAAAAAAATGTTTTTTTTTTTCTTTTCAATTGAAAATTAAACACTGTTCGGTGGCACAAAGCTATTAGTATGTGAGTCCCACTTATTAGCAAAATTCCTCAAATATTTTAATACATAAAAATAAGAAACCCAAAAAACGAAAGAAAGGGTTTAAAATAAAATTTTAGCTCACCACCTTAGGATAATATATTTCCAAAAATGCTCTTATATATTGATCACTTAATGAAACTCTGCATCCGCGTAATATAATATGAATGTATTCAACTAAATATTGATTATTAATTAATAGCTCAGCATATCTAAAAATTCAAAAATATATAAAGTTTAGAAAAAATATTCAGTTTTATAATTTAATTAAATCGAATAACATACTTGTTGGTAGTTTTATTGTTATAAATGCCCACCCAAAATTTTGGGAATAAATTAAAGTGCAAAGGTGCCGCTTCTATAGCAACCAAACATGACAACTTTACTAAGGTGTCATTCAGTTGATTTGTATTAACAGCCATACGCATCATGACATCCAAAAACTCATGATAGGGCCTGTAGAAGGCATCAATTTGAGCATCGTATTCCGGATCTACTCCACGTTGAACTTCCAAGAATTCACTGTGTGGTATACACATTTGCACCATGGGTCTGGGTGGTCTTGGCATATTTTTCGTTATCGTTGGCCAAGTAGTTTTACCCCTTCGGGGAAAGTAAGATCCAATAGTTCCTATAGCAGTGGGAGCATTTGCAACCGATAAATGGCAATTGATTAAGATTGGCGCTAAAATGGAAGTTACATCCAAGTTGGGATTGCGTACTAATTCCTTAAGCACTTCCAGTGAAAGTCTACATATTTCCGGAGGATTGTAGGTATTTAAGAATGTTGCCAGCCTTTTAACGGCATCGGGCAAACCTTTTAATAAAGCAGTCTGTTGTTGGTGTTGCCTTAAAAAATGTTGCTGTTGCAGCTGTTGTTGCATTTGTTGTAATTGTATTTGTTGCATTTGCTGTTGCAACTGTTTTTCTTTCTGCTGTTGTGCTGTTTGTTGTGGTGTTTGTGGAGATTGTTGCTGTTGTTGTTTTAACTGTTCCTGTTGCTTTTGCAAAAGTTGCTGATGTTGCTGTTGCAATTGCTGTACCTGTTGTTCCAACTGCTGTTGCTGCTTCTTATTGGTTGGACTATCTAAACGTGTACTTAAACGTAAAGTACTCAAAAGTAACACCATTTCACTAAGCAATTCCTGTAAATCACCCGATACATGACAAGCAGTGGCTTCATGATGCATGGAATGTAGTGTGTGCAAAGCTTCAAAACACATTTCAATACCGCCATTATAAATAACGAGAAGTCGATCTTCATCGTTGTCGACTAAATGTAAATACAAAATATGGAATGAATTAAAGTTTTTACTTTATTTCAATCTTTTTGAATACCAAAAGAAGGCAAAAAAAATTGCGGGCATTAGAGAATAAGAAATTTAAATCTACAACTGATATCACAGTACTGTTTGTTCAAAATAACGTACTTTGAGCAAATTAAATTTTTTTTAATATTATTTACTTTTCCTCTATGCCATACTATTAAATTAATACAAAGTTTATATGGAAAACTGGTTTTCTTTATATAAAGGTTGTCGATTCGAAATTAAACGCAATTTCATTGTGCTAATTTGGTCATTCGTATTATTTATTTGTTTTTGAATAACCAGCATCGAAATTAATAATGATGACATTTGATAGCATGACTGGCTTGCATGACAATTTTCGAAGTTATTCAAGAATTGGGTATATAATGTCTTGTTTTATTTTTAATCTGTAATTTTTAATAAACTTTGATTTTTAACAAAATAAAATATGTGTTTTTGTTAAAAAGGTTTTCATAAAAATAAAGGGGTAATAATAATATAAAATAATTGAAAAATATAACTAACATAATTAACTTATATAAAAGCAACAACAACAAAAAAAAACTAATTAAAGGGTAGCAATAAGTTTTAACATATATGAGTTGCATCGGAGTTAAATAATCTTTGCGGAGTTATTCATTGAACTTCATTTTACTTTTTAATATTTTTATTTATTAATTGTAATATAATAACTTACCCAATATTCTAAAAGCATTTATTAATGTCCCCCAGGAGACTCTTGCATCCAGACCGGTTAAATAAGCCGACAATGTTGTGCGACGGAATGTGGTAACTTCATGTTTTTCTTGTTCACTAGCATCTGAATGGCGAGTGGCAAACAAAGTCATTAGTTTAAATAATTCATCAACAGCAGCCGCGTATTGTGTGGGATGTGGTGTGATATTCTTAAAGGCCCATTGTAGATTTTGGTGAGCGGCCAGTTGGCGTGTTAAGCTACGACTCTGTTCACAACATAAACGCAATAAACCATAGTAGGCGGGCAACATGGCACGATTGTAAGCCACAATTTCTGAATCATCATGATCGGCCCTAAAAATTTGAATTAGAAAAAATAATAATAATTTAAGATTAACAGCACAAGCTGTTTTGAAAACTTACAATATGTAATTAAATGCAATGTTTCGTGTTATTTCTGCACAATTGGCAACTATTAGCGCATTCTCAGGACAATCAACAATGGTGTGATGCCAAAATGCTAATAAAGCGTGTTTATTATGATGAGCTGGTACGCTAGGCTCTGACAGCCGAGGATGAAATAAATCCCACAAAGCCCGCATATAAGGTCCCATCTAATGATATGTTTTTTTATATTATAATCATTTATTATTATTATGTATTATTAGTTTCATACAATAAAACAAAAGGAAAAAAAACAAACGTACCATAACTTTTTCAGTCTTTGAAACCATGCAATAGCCCAAGAGGCTAAAATAGGATGTAAGCTTTGTAGTGCCATGAACACCAATATCGGCATAGGCTCGGGCAGCACGAAGCAATCGAAGCAGAAGATTGATAATAGTATGCAATATAATTTGAGCATCGTTGTTAAGTTCACTGAAAAGCAAATTGTATTTTATTTTATTTTATTATATAGTTTAAATTTTTATCATAAAATATTTATGTTTACAGGAATCTATCACAATCTAATTTTTTTATTAATTCTACTTACCGAAAAACATAAGATGAAACAGATGATAGTTTATGTAATGAATGTGTTCGGAAATTGGCTCTAAATGGCTGTGACGGCACCAAAGAAACTAATAAATATGCAGCAGCTAAAATTTTAGCAAATTATTATTTTGACCTAATATTCAGTTTAAATTTGTTCTACTCACCATTACGAACTCTAGAATTATGATGAGCCAGTAAATATTGTTCTACCCAAGTGTCAGCAGATTGTAGTATCCATGCATGTGCTATTTTATTTTTAGGCGCTTGAAAAGCCAACCAATCTAAGGCAGACTGTGGACAATATTCTGCAGCATCCCAAACGCGCTGTAAAATTAATTGTGAAAAACAAGGCAAACCCGATGGACCACCTTGAGTTTCGGTCAGTAATGTTAGCAGCTTAAAAAAGGGTCCACACAATTCTGTATGTTTAGTAACTGAAGCAAATAACATGGTTATTATTTGATTAGCTAAGCGTTCATCCCAACGGCATAAGGCATGAATTAAATGTTTCGTTTGATGAGGATTAATATTATCCTTAATTTGTTGATAAAGAAATGGAAATCCCTGTTGGTTGGTTATAAAAATACAAATTTAAAAAGTTTTTATAAATGAATTTTTAAAGATTTTTACCTTTCCGCCTGCAATGGCATTATAGTCTTTCGTAGATAATTTTAATCTTAAATCTTGACCTCTGGATCTTTCTACTAAATTGGCAACTAATGCAATCATTTTATCCAAAGATGCTGGTCTTGTTTTATCTACCGATAAAGCTTCATCGGAAGAGTTATCATCGTTATCAGAACCAACTTCCAGCTGTTTATCGTAGGAATGTATGAATAAAAAAAAACACTTTTTCAAACTTTGAATGAAAACTTAAAATTATTTTTTATCCTCTCTGCATTATGATTTTCACTAGATGATGCATTTTGATGCATTAATGAAAACAATTAAATATTTTTGAAAATTTGTATGCGAAAAACTAAAAAAAATGTGAAAATTTTATATTTAAATCTTACATTATCATGTGTCTTATTGCCCAGATAAAAGTCGGCCACACTTTTTATAACACCTATTCGTAGCAAAAATACCGTCTCTTCATCACCCATTCGTGAGAATTCGAATAGCAAACCAAAAAATTCTGATAGATGTCTTAAATGAGCCTTAGCACCATGTTCCATTAGAAGTATTAAGGAACTTATAAATCGAGTAACACAAGAGGCGTTACCAATAATCTCCTTACCATCGTTATCCGTTTCAGTTTTCAAATACAAATGTGAATGCGTTGAACTGCAAAAAAAATATGTGAAGGTTTTTAAAAGAATGTTTTACAATTCAATGGAAATTATGCGCTAGCAATTTATTTTTATCAGTTCGGTAAATAAGTATTGACGTAAAATATTACAAAAATTTCAATTAAATGACAAGAATGCGAGTTAAGTCTTTCTATTTCTATACATCTGATATCGATTACAGAACGCTTTTAGAAACAGAAAGTTTTAAAAATTAGGGAGAACACTCCTGAAGAACGCATATACAACATGTAATGAAGAATGTATATTACGTTAGGCCAGATGTACTAAAAGACAAAAAGTAAACTCTTTGATGCCTGCGCCAAGTCCAATTTTTCTTCATAGCTACAAAACTAACTAAAACCAAAGGAATTTGGGTAAGTATTGTCAGCAGATGTCCTCATTCAATTCTTGACAATGCAGTAGCATGTCTGAAATGTATAAAATATATTACAGATTTCGGAACCCCCTAGCATTTCAAGGTAATTTGCAGTCAATACAGGGCATCGAAAAGGCGACTTTTTCCTTCCTCGAAGGCGTAAACACAATATCATCATGGCAAAAAAGAGATTGTGTTGTGCTAAGTCTTCTTTGTGTTAGGAAAGCTAAGTTCAATACTCTAATGGGTGGGCAAATTAGAGGTTAAAAAGTAAATTGGCTTACACGTTTTTTTTTTGACAACTTCAGTTGTATTGGTACCAACGTAAAGTAGAAATATGTGAATTAATAATGAAATATAATGTCGGGCAAATGTCCACTTTTAACACGGCGACAGACGTCCGCTGTTTTCTCAACATTTTAAAGCATATTTTGCAACAAACGTATCTCGACAATACAGCGCCGAATTTAACTTTAAAAAAGTCCACTGTTTGTGGGTTGTTCACGTAAGCCCGGTCTTTCAAAAATAACTACAGAGAAAATAATCAGTTGACATCGCCGAATCGCGAAATTACGCAGTCGGGAAATTCTCCTGCAATAACGGAATTGTTTGGGGCGCTGAAACCAAAGGTCACTGATGTAAACATTAGCCAATTGTGGCCATAAAAAATCGGCTATCACTCTTTGGTAGCGCAGAAAATTCACGATGACGGCATTTCCTTGCTCGTTTTCGAAAAAATACGAGCGGATGATGAAGCCTATAATGCGCATCTCATCAAGATGATTTTGTTAAAAAATGAGTTGTTTTCGGTTAGTTTTTCGAACAGCCAATTCACAAACTATAATAATGAAGATGAAGATCTTTATGCAAAATGTTGATGTTGTGTAAAGTGCCTTTGGTGATGCTCAATTGTTGCGAATGTCGACCAGGTGATGTTACAGGCTTATTCTTAAAAATTTGCTATACAGTGGGCGTAGTCTATTATCAGCAACAATACTGTGATCCTCGAATTTGGCGATTAAGTTACGTAAAAAAACAGCCTGAGTAGGAGCCTGATTACAAGGAAAAGCTGCTAGAGTTTTACGATGTAATACAGTGAAATTTTCACCATTTTGATAGTAAATTTTTACAATTACAATTGTTTGCTCTGTGTTCTCGACGTTTATCATTTCACAGACAATTTACTTTCTAAGCTTAAATTTGTCCGTTCACATATTTAATTTTTTTTAAAAGCCGATTTTTTTTTGTTGGAAAATATCACAAATTTAATTTATTTCCTCGAATCTTTTACAATTAAAGTACTTACCGTAATCTCTGTATAACATGTATAACTAAGCGCTGAAACATTTGACGAACCATTTGATTAGGACATTGTATTAAAACTTGGACTGGCCACCAAGGTTCAACAGACATATGTGTGAGAAACCATTCACAGGCCTCTTGGCTGGCATTAAATTGTTTTGTTAACAATTCCACCCAAGGTACCATAGTTGGCTTAAAATGAAAAGTTTAAAGAAGTTACGCGTTAATATATTTTTTATATACAACAGAATCTAGTGTGAAACAATAATTTATAAAATAAAAAAACTTACCTTTTCTTTGGCGTGTATAAATGTTTCTATGAAAAATGAAACCGATAATTTGGCAGCCATGCATGTAACATCCTGTTGTGCAATTAAAGTTTGTGGTATATGACCACAAATTTGCCACATAAAACTAAAGATGAGAGATATAGAAAAAATATTTATATTTTCCCAAAAATTCAAAAATAAGTAAAAAAAAGCTTACTTGAAGTAAGTATGTTCGAAAATATTGCGGTCTTGTAAAAATTGTCTATTATCTTGCCATATCCAATCCTCCAATTCTTTGCTTAAATGCGGTCTCCAAGGATTTTCTGAAAGCCCAGTCGTTGCAGTCAAGGGCGTGAGTGAATTTCCACTTGAAGTCGAGGCGGTCTCTGTTTCTAATTCTATTTTTTTAGTTTTTTTATTATCATTTACCTTCTCCTCTTTTTCTTTTTCAATTTTATTAATCTCTTCTCTTGTTTCTTCTATTTCTTTTTCTATTTTCATGTCGTTTTCAGTTTTATTTTTTTTATTATCACAATGCGCTGTATTTATTTTATTCATATCATTATCCTTGGCATCTACATCTATTTTTGAGTCATCATTTTTCACACCACGTTCCTCTTTATCTATTATGTTTGATTGTTTGTTTGTTACATTTGGTTTTGCCATAGCAGTGTTGATAGGAGAAGCTAGAAGATGAGCATGTTTTCCTTTTAGGTGCTCTGGCAAACGTCTTTCATAAAATAACATGTAGGCAGAATTAGTCTTTTCAAAACTAAAGTCCAAATATTTTTCTGTCACAGAATCATAGGTTTTACTCTAAAAAATATTTAATTTTTTTTGTTATATTTCAAAAATAAAACAAAAATTTCACATAGTTATTTATCACAAACCGTCATTTCACCGCCAAAACATTCAGCTGCTATTTGTGAAGGATCAAATGGTTTGACTTCGGCATCGTTAAATAAAAACCATCTGTCATGCTGCATAGCAGATTTATTACGTTCTTTTATAAAACTGTAGTAATGACCACCGTCAGCTGTACCTGTGTGAACTGTCACACCTACCAGTTCATATCTAAAAAATAATAATAATAATTTTATTTATAATTACAAGGTTTTCTTTTCTATATTATTTACTCTAAACACTCTTCTAAGTCATCTTCGAAATCATCATCATTTTTATCACGTTCCATTTTGCGTTTTTCGCGATCTTCTAAAAGTGTATTTTATCCACCATTATCAAATAGGAAGTTTAAGTTTTAATTTTATTTCAATAACTTACCCTTGTACTGATGCGGCATTAGTGTCTTTTCCACATAATCGGTCATATTTAAACGCATGGGAAACGAAAAATGAGTATTAACTTTTTCTTTTAGCATCGTTACCATGTTGAATGTATAGCGCATTGTATTAAAACATAAAATCTGCGGTAACTTTTTGAAGCAAGCTCTCTTTTCAGCTCTTACTTTTTTGCCACATTGTGAACATGTGTACATATTATCACCCTCCAAAGTATCCTTGACGGTTACTTCGTCCAGCGATTCTTGTAAATTTCTCATATCAGCCACTTGGCAACGCACTGTATAGAATTCTTCAGCCGTACGCGAAACATGTTCACAGTCTAGTGACACCACATTGTTGCTTAGAGTGCCACAGAACAAACGTTTAACTAGATCTTTAAGATCTGAGGTCATTTCTTCTAGTTTCGATACTAGATCTATAAAAAACTCAGCCATATCTTTTTGTTCTCCTGTATTTAAGGGCTGATGATCCATTTGATAAACCCTGCAAAAAGAACGGGGATTGTAGGCTTTTCGTTCGGATTCCAAAAGGTAAGCAAACATTCGTTGTAATTCCAAAAGAGTCGGTGCGTGCTTCTGAGCTTTATTCGGAGGTATACGTAAAACAGCTGCTCTGGCTTGAGGCATCATATAAAGATGCTGTATGCAGGAGGCCATATAACAAGTTGCACCCAAATTCGTTAGACCTACATAACCGCATTCCGACCGGCCCTCATCTCTAGGCCAATAATCCCAAGGATACGGAGGCTTTGGTCCAGGGGTATGTTGCGCCAAGAGTTTGCTGTGCAGAAATGTATAGTTTTTGGCACAATTTTTACATAATTCCACTAGTAGATCATAAGCAGCCGCTCTTGACGTTGCTGATTTGCACTTAGGTTTCTGACGATTGTGTGGTGAAGGCATATCAAATAAGAACTCAAATATTTGTTCTATAAACTGTAGGGCCCTCGAGCTGAATTTGAATGTTGGATCATATTTTACCAAATTCGACATGAGATTAATTAAGCCGACTAAGCCATCATCTTGCATGCCATAGCGGGTTTCGTAAAAATCTCTAGTTAATATACTTTGGGCTACAGATTGGCAAAGTTTTTCAATGTCTATTGCCTCTTCGTTAAAAGAAGACGACTCAAGAGACGACTTTACCATTTCTGGAGACAAGGTATCCACAAGCCTTGCTAACAGCCAAAAGTAATCACGGCAAGCTGGCCCGTAAGGTTCTTTCCCATCATCACTTAACATATAAGGATTGTGATGACTGTATGAAGTCATTTTCTCCGCTACAGATAGAAAAGATATTAATTTTCTCAATAGCGGAGCTAAGAGCAGTTGATACGATTGTGAATTGCCCAAGCAAATGCGATATAAACCAGCACATATTTCACGCCTTACAGCTGGTTCGGGATCTTCTAGAATGAACTTTTGTACCCAGTTGCAATATTCGGGATGGGCCCACAACGAACAGCGCGCATCCGACGAAGCATGAACAAAACTTACCATTATATTCATGGCAAATTGTACCACTTGAGCCCTGCCCCAAAAACCAGTTCTTAAATGATGGTATTGATAGGCAGAGGTGGTAGCCAAATAATTTGAATAGGCCTCATCGTTTAATATAGCCGATAATCGTTTCAAACAATCATCTACAGACATCATCTCTAACATAAAATCTTTAGGTTTTGATATAGAAACCAACATATCCTCATGAAAGTCCTCTTCAAAACCCAAAAGCCACAGAATACGCAACAGACTAGCCAAACAATCATGACGCCATTCATTTAGTAGCTCTTTAGGATAAGAGCTTTGCTGCAACTTGCCGGATATAAATATATCGTAAAGATGTTTGAGGCCACCACATTTAATAAAAGTTTCACTCCACTTTGTATCAAAAGCTGAAGTGTTAAACAATTCCATTTGCGTTACCGAAGAGTGAGATGACACATTGCTAGATTCAGACTTTTTATATTTTTTTCCCGCTTTAACGGGATTATTTTCTTTATCATTTATCTCACCAACCGCATGATCACTATGTTGTTGATGCTCACTTTCAGAACTATTTACCGAAGTTATAGAAGAATTGATTTCTTTATGAGTCGCTGAATCGAACAAATCTTTATCTTTTTGATGTTCAACAACACCATTACCGGACGACTTTTTAGTTTCATCTTTGACACAAGACAAATCTACACTTAGACGTCTTCGACCACTGTTGCTGCCACCACTGCCGCCACTTCCACTACCACTACCAGAACCTGAACCACTTCCACCACACCCACCTCCACTACTGCCACTACCACCGCTACCTCTCTTGTTTTTAGCTAAACTTCTGCCATGTTGCTGGTCTATGGTCATTACATTGCCATTAGACCCTCCACAACATGACGTACCACGCTGTTGGAAAACACTATTCAAAGCCAAACTCTCTACTATATGCAACGAATACATAAATTTCTGTAAATTGGTTGGATCCAAAAGTTCGCAAATTTTCTGCTTTATTTCTTTACGTTTATTTATTTTTGCATCTTCTGTTTCCAATTGCTCAGTTATAGCCAGGTCATGTGTTAGAGATTTAAACGCATCCAAAATCATAGGATTTGTAGGCAGAATTGCTAAAATGTCCCATACCCTGCGAGACAGGAGTTGAGCCTTGGTATGTAGCTGCAAATTATTAGGCTGTGGCTTCATATCACCCAAAGTTTGCATAAGACAAAAGAGTTTTTCAAAATATTTTGCCTGTAACAATAATACTGTTGGTAAGCATTCTTTTGGTGGTGGCGGTTGCATAGATGGATGATCAACATTTGTTTCTTTGCGACGTGCCCCTCGTCCACCCAATGAGACATAAACAATCTACAAAACACATGTACATATGCATACATATAAAATAAAATTATTACTTTTTTTTAGTAGTTAATTAGAAAGCACTAGGTAAATTTTAATAAAAAATCTTTAAAAAATTTTTATTTTTTATTATTTTTTCGATATTTCGCCACACCGTTGGTTGGCATCATCAGGAAAAACAAAAATAATAATGAACAAACAAATTGAAAAAATTTTTTGATTAACAAATTCAAAATAATCAAAAATTTTTTTCAAAAAACAAAACAAACAAAAACAATAAAAAACGACAAATTGAAAATTTTTTTTTGTTTTACATACATACAAACAAATTTTCAATATTAAAAATTTTTAAATGAAAAACAATTTTGAAAATACATAACACATTTACAAAACAATAGTATTTTACACATATATTTTAAAACATAAATTTAATATATGTGTAAAATACTATTGTTTTGTAAATGTGTTATGTATTTTCAAAATTGCTTTTCATTTAAAAATTTTTAATATTGAAAATTTGTTTGTATGTATGTAAAACAAAAAATTTTTTCAATTTGTCGTTTATTGTTTTTGTTTGTTTTGTTTTTTGAAAAAATTTTTTGATTATTTTGAATTTGTTAATCAAACAATTTTTTCAATTTGTTTGTTCATTATTATTTTTGTTTTTCTTGATGATGCCAACCAACGGTGTGGCGAAATATCGAAAATATAATAAAAAATAAAAGTTTTTTAAAGATTTTTTATTAAAATTGACCTAGTGCTTTCTAATTAACTACTAAAAAATATTAAAAAAGTCAAAAAACTATAACTAATAATAATTATTACGTTATAACGTGTAATCAATTTCGTTTACCTGATTATCTTTAAATCCGGCATCACCCAAACTTCTTTCATCGTATTCCGATGTCAATTCCTGGCCTTGTGTTATAATGCGCAATGGACCCTCACTTAATAAGAGACCCAGAACTGGAGCTGATACTCCCGAATTTGAAGTACCTTGCAGATTTTCCCACCTTAAAAAAATATTACCTTTTGATTTTATTAAAATACTTTTTCAAATTTCGGTAATAGGTTACCACTTCGATATTTCAGCTTTTAAATCTGCTATTAAGTCGCACGCATGCATATGTAATATAGATTTTTCTGATAGACCAGCTGGTTGTAAAATAATGCGTATAGCAGGACCAGATCCTTCGTTCTTTAAATTACTGTGAGATCCAATTCCCTGACCCTCTATAGCCCATCGACGCAAATGAAAAGCATACCGACGACGAAAAGTTTCCAAATGTGTATTTAGGAGCATCAAACCACGTTGTACACACATTAAGGCATTATCATCTTCATTGTTGCTAAAAGTTTTCAGAATTTTAAATACAAGTAAATCTTTAAATAAAATTAATTTTTACCATTCAAGAGCGTTAGCTGCCTGCACCAGATTCTCCATACATTGTGATACAAATTCTTTTTCTAAACGTAATTGTT
This sequence comes from Trichopoda pennipes, assembly GCA_030448955.1. NCBI lineage: Eukaryota > Metazoa > Arthropoda > Insecta > Diptera > Tachinidae > Trichopoda > Trichopoda pennipes. The sequence goes on from JASKUP010000084.1 coordinate 209,989, forward strand.
GGCCCATATAGTACATGTTTATGTATTGTATAGCCGCTAATGATACTTCCGTATTGTGAGCTCTTAAGGCTATCTTCCACAAATGAAACATGCCCACTATATTGGATGAGTTTGTAGATATAGAATCTGTTTGTTTCTCGTAGTGAGCAATTGCCATGCGGGCCATACTGCACAGCTGCTGAAATAAGCCCAAACCAACCATAGAAAATTCTTCTGGTCGCAATTCTGGCAATTTCTTTAAATACAAATGTTGCAGTGCTTCCAAGCCCAAGGCATGCTGATCTCCTCCTTTAGCTTGAGATTGTAACCAAGAGAAATAGCAATCGGCACATTCAGGATCATGAGCCAACCATTCCCACAAAGAGTCAACCTGTTCTAAACTTAAGCTACAAAATGAAAAAATTTAATTTTTTGATATTCTTTGTTTAAATTTTAACTTTTAGTAACGGAATATAAACAAAATTTTTACCGGAAATTTTTCGGTGAACCCATCGATGAAAAAATCGAGGATAAAAACTGTAAACGCACTGACACCTGCGTCTTGTGAGAATACAGTGATAAATCAGTTTGTTGATAGTCATTTCCTTTACACGACATGAACTCCAGGTGTCGCTTTGCGTAATATTTAATATTGTTAAAGAAGTGGTACATCATACGGTGCTGACGTTCGGCCCACATTGTAACTTGATGCGTATCGGTAGGACGAAACTGTTGAAAGGATGCAAAAAGTTTTGGCAATAGACGTAGGGATACAATAACGCTCTTGTTATTAGCCAAGTTCTGTAAACAACCTTCAATAAATTTCGTGCGCAACTGACGATCGTTGCTAAAACATAAAAGTGTTGCCAAAGCTTTCTCTGCCTCCATTGCTAGAGATTCACCAAGTTGCGTCTGAAACCAAAGTAAGTTATAAGCTAGTAAACCTTAGAATGATAAATAAAATTAATAATCTAACAAAAAAACTATAAACCGCCAGATTTTTAAGACTTTCAGTTGATGGAAACATTTTTTGATTTACGTTATGAAAGAGATACTTTATCAATAGTGTTGTTTTCAAAATCCGTAAAAAAAGAAAAGGATATTGTTTTTTTTTACGGTGAATAGAGACTAACTGAAAGTTCTAACAAACCCCTAATATAATAAAAATTTAACAAGGTCGGAATATATATTGCTTGCATGTCTTACGTCGGGAAATTTATTTTAAATTTCAAGCAAAAACTATTGAAGTGGTTCACATAATCTTTATATTAGAAAAAACCATTAAAAAATATAAAATGCAAAATAACCGAGCCATTGCATATAGTTCCGTAAAAATTTCCGAATTTTGAAATTCTCTTGTAGATCTAAAGAATTTTGGCCTCCTATAAAAGGAGTCTTTGAATAGAAAAAGTTAGTTTTACTTTAAATATTGCTTTAAATATTTTAATACATAAATAACTTGTATCAAGTATGAATATATCAAAAAAGCTATGTCCAGTTAAAAGCCAACGGGAAACAGGAGGTCGCCCAAACAAAGCTAAAAGTTTGTCAGTTAGCGGTTTTAGAAAACAGCCTCATCTTTAGTTTGCCAGAAGGCATTTATGAAGGTGAAAAAAATGAAGCAGCGAGTTTAATAATAATATAAGCCCTGAAGCACTCTCCTGTTCAAAACTTAGCTCCACCGCCATTACACACCCCAACAAACGGGAGAGTCCAGTGACAAAATAACTATCAAAGTACAATAAGGTAAATTACATTGCAGTCTTGGTAATCAGGGCAAAATGGAGGATATAACTATACATTTTTTTCCCCGGCATTGTGCTAGAACTAGGAAATTGGGTTATGGGGAGGAGGAAAGAGGGAGTAGTGTTTGTGGACATTCAATTTGAACTTTCCTACTTTGAAAGTGACGGGAAAGACCTCTGGAGGGAATTTATTTATTCCATGTATGGATTGTTCTGCTAAAAAACGAATTTTCCCTGTAATGCGTAGACCGATTCACTGGAAAATCAACCACAATCCCGTTCGAGTAACGCGAACAAGTTTTCTTACTTTATTAGAGCATTTAAACAGTAGTAAAGAAACGATAAAACAGTGAAACGCATCCCACAATGCGTCGATGCTCTAGAGAATCAATAGCGTTGGATACTCTACTGTCCCCAATGAGCCTCTTGACCCTCTCCTATACGTGGTCGAGCAACTCCAAAATAGATTTTTGGACGGATATAGGTGGTATAAATAGTACGAAGATCGGATGGAATGAAGTATTTCTTACATCGTTTTGGAAAACCGGGAAACTTGAAAAATGTGTTTAGTCCATCTTAGTCACACTGAATTTTCATGCCAAGAACATTAAGAGCGTCCGATTCCATAACACCTACATTACCTATATCACAGATCTATGCGTAAGCATGCAACATTGTACCTTACGGGCATTAAGATCGACTCTATTCATACAAACTCCTTCCGAGATTGTTTTGAGATCGTGATTGAGCGTATCATTCATGTTTTGCCTTTTGGAACTCACTTCCAACTGGCTCCGTCTATTACCAAATGAATGCTGTAATCTGCGAAAGAGTAAATAGGGTTGAAAGTTTGACAAAGAAGGTTATTTAGAAAAATTAGAAATAGGGTAGGAGAAAGAACGGAGCCTTGCGGTATCGCTGAATTAATCTTGAACTCGTCTGATGAAATCCCATCTAAAACAACTCATATAGAGCGATTTCTGAGAAAACTCGATATAAATCTGGAAAAATTTTCACCGACACCAAAAGCAACAAGTTTTGACTGAAGTACATCATGTCACACTCTATTAAACAGAAATATCTACAGCCTTATTCTCTCCGAAATGATGTATGGGGTTGGACCATTGTTCCGATTCTATTGTTGCACCATTTATCCTGTAAACAGAAGATGCTTCCTTTTTGCTTAGTTATGGTTTAGGACTTGCCGTAAAAGTTCAGATCAGTTGGTTAGTACTTAGGAGGAGATATAACAATATTACTTGTCGCTCTATCAGCCATTATTATAAAGGCAGGCAGCTTATTTGCACTTTCAAGGGCGTGATTCAACAGGATAAACAAAATTAAACAAAAAAAGAAATAAAAGCCAAACGTCAGGTATGCGAAGGAAATCTATTTGAAAACATTCGTTTTTAAAAGTTGTGATAAATTTCGGTGGATTTCAACACACAAACAAAATCAAATAAATTTGAAAAAACACACTTTTAAGAAAATACCGTTTCTGTTTATAAGTAAAATTTACAAATTTCCACAATACATATTTCAAACATAGCAGTTTTACAACTTCAAACTGTTCTGAAAAACGATGGCATGTCTAATAATACGATAGATAACGGGCAATAAACAACTTAATTAACTAAATATGGCGAAACAAATTACTTGATTGATATAATAAAAAAATATATTAAACTCACAATTTTATCATCTTGCAACAAGTCCCACAATAAAGTATTTCCTGGTTGGCAAACATTATTAATTTTAAATGTTGGCTGTTGAGGTGAAGACGAGGAAATATTTTTATTACTTTCCTTTCCACCGATATTACTGATATCAACAATATCCCCATCATTATTATGTTTGACATAACCTGAAATTATTCCAGCCGCAATGGCTTTTGCAACCATTTTATTGGCATTTTCTTGAAATTCCTCTAAAGTTTGGAATTTAGATTGGCCAGCCATATTGACATTCGCACGTCCCTGATAATCCAACAGCGTTTGTTGAGCATTATCTGTAGCTACAGCAGCAGCGGCTAATGCAGCTGCAGCTGCTGCTACATTTGCTTCTGTTTTTTGCATAGACATTGCAGTATGAGCGGCAGCCATAGCTGCAGCAGCAGCTGCAAACGCTGGTGGCATTGTATTTTGTGTAACACGTTGATTATGCACATTAACTAATGATGCAATTTCTTGGGTATGCGTATCCAGATCGTCCAAATGAACAAATGTTGTAATTTTGTCATTGTGTTGTACGCGCATGGCATTTTGTGGAACACGCTGATTTTGAAAATTCACCAATGAAGTTATTTCTCGATTGTGCGTGTCCAGATGTTCATCCAAGTCGGCGAACGTAGTAATTTTATCATTGTTTTGTACTCGCTGATTCTGTTGAGCAATGCATAGTTGAGCAATTTCGTCTGCATAAATATCATCGACATCAAAACCATCTAAATTTTCTGATTTGTTACTTATAGGCGATGAGTAGCTGCCCTCGTTTTCAGCACCGCTTAAAAGTTCACTTATATTTGTTTCAGCTATAGCCCGAATATAAGGACCTTCACCTTGTAAATGCTTTAGCACGGCACTAGGTACTTGACCTGGATCACTACATTCGTCGCTATCATTAAGAAGTTCGCATTCACCATCACCCTCATCTGCGTCATCAGCGTCATCACTAGAGCCATCATCTTCACCTCCATCACATATAGCTTCAACAATTTCATATGCTAAGCGTGTCAACGGAAGATTATTGTTGTTTTTGCGTCGCTTACGAGATTTCTTACGATGCATTTGTATATTAACGGAACCTTTTTGCAAATCTTCCTCACTGCTCGAATTGTCAATTATATTCACAATACGATGGTTTTTTATTCTACAATGTAAATATTTTTTTATTGGTATTTAATCTTTAAAAATATAAATGAAAATTAATTTCGAACGTTTGATTTTATGTTTAGAAATATGTACAGCAAAACGAACTTACTTGATATCAACTTTTGAATTGATCATATTAATTTCCTCTTCTGATATTTGTTTGCCCTTCTCAGATGTAGGATCACATACATGACGCCTACGCCTCGCCTGTTTGCATGGTGTTACCCCAGTATCAGATGAGCAGACATTTTCAATATCTATAGGACTTTTATGGGCACTAGCTAGACTGCTGTCATCACCATTACCTTCATCAGAATTGCTGCCATCCATACTACCGCTGTCCGAACTAGTACCAGCCATTATTTCACTTTCTAAACTCATCTGCGCACGACTCTTATCGCGTGACCATATAAGCTTTGTTAAAGCTGACGCTATATAAATACTCTGTTCAGTGTGTTCTTTGGGATCCATGCGGCACAAGAGAGTATACAAGTACATCGCTGGCTTAGGAGCCAAATTCTTAACTAACGATGGCAGGATATCGAATATAGTTTTGGAACAGTGTTTTAATTGCTGTGTGGCTTGCCATATCAGCTTGATGTGCTCTTCAGTTATTTGATTTTCCATAGCCAGAAAATTTAAGACAACATGAGCCTGCTTTAAGACTTCGACATGAAGATTAGGACCAAATAAATGTTGAATTATTTGATTTTCCGTTAACCAGTCCCCGATTTTATTTGCCACAACTTCGACTTCACCCACCACAGACTCAATTTCACCAAATATATTAATGTGAGCATTTATTTGGGCAATTCCTTAAGCGAAAGTCAAAGCAGAATGACGTGGCGTGTTTCGTAAAAATAATTTATAAATAATAATTGAATCGTTCAACTTACCAGCTAATCTCATTGTCAGTGTAGTCGATGTAAAATACTTAAAAGCCAATGCTAAACCTTCAACGTCAAAGGTTATAGATGCGTCTAGAGGATCTCGAACAGCAGACCATACAAAATCGGCCATTGCCCGTGTAGCTGCAGTTCTAAGATTTTGATCCGATAATTTACACATATATTGCAAAATTTTACTACGCAACGGTACAAATAACTGTACAACACAACCGTAATGCAACCAAATTTTTATATTCGAAACAGTTGCGGTTATAGCATGAGCTGTAGTTACTGGTAAATCAGGCTGATCAAAACATAACATTACGGCTGCAAAACCATTTGAATTACAAAAAAGGCTTGTGTTCCTTAGTAAATAAACGGGTATTTCATTGTCATGAAGATCGCAAAATATTGCTAAATGTTGAGCTTCCTCAGCGGAGATATCATCCAAACGTGCATGAGTTCCATGTTTATAAGCCACGTATAGTGGAAAATTAAGTAAAAATGCTTTGGATACGAGTAACAAAAGTTTTTCGACTTCAGGCAATATCCAAGGCTCTTCAGTGTGTTGTGATGTAGTTAAGGACGAAGTGGATGATGCTGTTAATGATATAGATGATGGCGATGATGTTGAAACGGAACTTTGGGAGCTCTGTATCAAAGATGCACAAGATGGTGATGATGACGAAGCTGTTAATGTACTATTATTGGCATTATCATATTCTGGTGATGATGCATTTTTACTGGTCTTATCAGTAGATTTTTGAGATTTAATTTCTTCTTTTGTTTTATTTTTTTCAGCCTCCGTTTCCTTTGATTCGTTTTTATTACCATTTTCTTTGCAGGTGCTCGGAGATTTTGAAATAGTTGAACCTTTTGTTTCCTCCGGTTTATCTGATTGAGCTTGGGCCGCAGACTGTGCACTACTTGATGTTATTCTTTTATAATCCTCAATGAGCCTTTTAATGTGTTTTAGATTATAAACAGCCAAATATATCATAGATTGTACGACTAAATTAAAGCGCTCAAAATTCTTAACATCCCTGTATAAACACATACACTGTCTTTGAGGCCAAGCTTGTATGTAACCAAATGCAGTTTCGATTTCGCTCTTGTACAGAATCGCATGTTTGGCGTCCTGATTAATAATGCGAGCCTCATCTACAAAAAAAAAGAATATTGAACAAAAAATTTATTAAGAAAACGAATATTTAATTTCAAATAAGATATATGGATTTTTAATTTTTGTAATGTTTCATACTTTTAAAAATCCACAGGAAGTGATAGACTTTTGATATATAAGTTGTATTTAATTTAAACTGAAACAAATTTAGCTTAGCGAATCTACTTTAATAAATAATTAGTGACCATGATTAAATTATAAAAGTTTATAAATCCTTATAACTTCCAAAATACTGAACTGATATAGATAAAAATAATGATTATGAACATCTGCGAAACAAAAAAAAATTTCTCTAAAATGGTAAATTTTTCAGCGAAATCGAATATTTAATGTGAGCGCAAACGGTGGAAAAAATTGTATTGGCTTTTAATTACATAGTTATATATTGTCCAGTTATCCGTCGCTTTGCTTTTTCATAAGTTTTGGAAATTTACTTTATAATTAAATATACAAAAAACAATTATTATAATAAATAATTTAAATGGTCGGAAGCACATGAAACTAATAAATATCGTTTAAAACAGATTTTTTTTTAAAGAAAAACAGGTTTAATTTCATTTTACACAATATTTCACAAGGAAGCGTTTTGGCGCCAGTGCTATTTAAACCTTTTCACGTCCTATGTGCCAACAACAAATGAAAAAACTACACCAACATATGCCGATGACACTGTAATGCTAGACGGTTAACTTGGAAAGAGCACATTAAAAGAAAACGTTAACAACTTAACAATAAATCAAAGAAAATGTATTGGCTTGCTTATAGGGCCGAAATCTACATTCACTGTTAAAATGTAATAAAACCAGTCTTGACTTACGGAATAAACCTTTGGAGAACAATTCAAACATTGAAATTTTTTAAAGATTATACAATCCAAAATTCTAGCAACAATTACTAGTGTTCCATGGTTTAAAAACGATCTTAATATTCCAACAGGAAGTTGCCAAATTCTGTGAGAGATATTTACAAAGGCTGCGCAATCATTCAAACCTATTTGCCATTAGTGTTTTGAATGGTAGCTAGCGATAAAATAAAAAAGACTGAAAAGATATCATGTACTTGATCTTCCTTTTAGAAATTAATGTTTACTAAACAACTAAGTTTTGCTAACATTATAACAAATCATACAGATTATTGTTTTTGTTTTTATTTGGCTCAGTGGAGTTCAGTAAGCTAAGTTGGTTTTTAGAATTTAAAAGATTTGCTTAAAATTTCCGTAGAAAATACCTAGATCGCAAATCAAAAATTAAATTTAAAATTACACGATATTGCTGTAAAACTATGCAAAAATTGATAAAACAACACAACTTAACTTAATAACGTACCAAAAATTGTAATCTGCATTATAAATATACGCTTTGAGTTCATTATTATTTTAAATTTACGTTTTGAGTGCAATTTTTTCTTCTAAATTGTATTAAAAATAATATAAGTAGCTGTTCAGTAATTGGGTTACAGATTTCGAAACATAATTTCACAAATATATTTATTTTGTCCCCTTCTCAATAAAATAGTGTTTTAACTGTAAATGTTTCTTGTTGTTATTTTTATCTAAGCTAAACACATTTTATAAGTCTTCTGTGAAAATTTGTAAAACGATTGTTTAGTATTATGATCTATTTTTTTTTAATATTAAAAAGTTTATTTTGCATTGCCGCAAAATCCATAACAATATATAAGTTAGAAATTTATGTAAATTTTTCACCGGCACTTTTTAAAAAGCCGTTCCCTTCTCTTTCTAATTCCACCCACTTTAACACAATAGTTGTACACAATTTTTTAGTTGCTTCACTATCAACCGTTCATGCAACCATAATTTACTTACACGACTCCAATAATTGTTGAAAATCTGAACATATATCACACATGCTTTCAGCTTAACTATTATTTTTTTTTTATAAAATCCTTTCCTAAACAGCTGCTTGCTTGCCTTAGTATGCCAACTAGTAGATAACTTTTTTGAAGTTTTCCTTAGTCTTCTGGCGTTTTAGGTCTTGTCTTCTTTTTAACTTCGCTGCTGTCGTCGTTGTCTATGTCGTCTCGCTGTCTTCTATACTTCGTCGGTAACTGCATAGAGGTTTTCTTTTTTTCTTCCATTCGATCTTAAGGTTTTTTGCAACAAAACCTTTTTTGATTTTTATATATTCTGCATTTATGTGCTTTATATCTTTACTTTAACACAAATTTATTGAATTTAATTCACAATATTCCTTTATGTATATGTTTTTTTTTCAAAAATTTTATTCTCTCACACAGATTTTTTCTTCTAACAAACAGTGCAATAGTGATATAAAAGTATTTAGTATTTGAAATATTAAAACCAAATACTTTCTTCTTCATCGGTACTCATTACTTAACAAATTACTTTCAATGTTGTATTTTACAGAAATAAAATTGACCATTAAATTTTTTTACCTTAAAAAATGTTTTTAATATATTAACAATATAAAGCAGCACCAATGTAGTAAAACATATTGAATAAATTCGTTAATAAACAAGTACAGGAAGTAATATTAATTTACAGCACGATAACGCCAAAGTCCAAATAGTTTACTTACATGTACAAACAATGATTTTTTTGTTTTAGCTTCTAAAATCCTTTTTATGGCTTTAGGTTGGGCTTCTTACTTTTTCATTATTTAGAGATTTTCTTTAAAAATCTAAAAAAAATTAATGGAGATCTTTGTTAGGTATATATCAGAAATTTGAATATTATTCATTATTATTATTGAAGCAATAAGTGATCGTACTTATTTAATATATTGCAGTTTTGTTAAAAGCATTTAATTTTCTTAAAAAATTGTCAACTTATTAAAAAGAAAAAAATTAACTTTAATAAATATCTTTTTATTTGATATTATTTTCAGTTTTATTCGACCTTTTTTTTATAATTTCTATTAAATTTTAATCTTTTTACTAGGTCCTTTAAATTATAACGATTTCTTTTTCTTTTTTTCTTTCAATATTTCGCTTTCCTTTGGAAAGCTTCTTCAGGAAATTATTTTTTTTTTCCTGAAGAAGCTTTCCAAAGGAAAGCGAAATATTGAAAGAAAAAAAGAAAAAGAAATCGTTATAATTTAAAGGACCTAGTAAAAAGATTAAAATTTAATAGAAAATTTAATAAATATCTTTTTTCTTTTTTAAGATTTTTTTTATATATTTTTTCTTCTCGATATTTCGCTTTCTTCAGGAAAAACATCCAAGGAAAATGATAATAAACACAGCGAAAAATATGATAGACAGAATATTGACTATAAGTGATAGAGAATTTCATTTAAAGAATAGGGATACAATAAGAGATATACTTAATGACAATGATTTTCCAATAGAATTAACTAACAGATTAATTAGACAATATGGTAGTTATAGGCATAATTTTGGAAATTCTACGGCAGAGCCAAGAAATTATAAATCATTAACTTATGTTCCTGGAATATCAGAAAGATTAAGAAAGTGTAAAATATATGACACAGATAAATATATAATTGCACACAAAACACATAACACATTAAATAAATTATTTAGCAGTATGAAGGATAAAATAGGAAAAATGGAAATATCTGATGCAGTATACAGGATACCGTGTGGAGGAAATGACCAGGTGAACTGTGACAAAGTTTATATTGGGACAACAAAAAATAAACTTAAAACGAGATTAGCTGGTCACAGGTGTGACCAAAAATATAGGAATATTTCAACACAGAAGACATCCTTATCTTCACATTGTAAGAAATATAATCATTATCCAAAGTTTGATGAAACATCAGTATTAGATATAGAAAAAAACTACAAGAGACGTTATATGTTGGAAATGTTAGAAATTGTTAATGTACCAAATGTAAGGAGAATAAATTTCAAGACAGACACAGACAATTTAGCTCAGAATTATAGGTACTTAATTAAAAAGACACATAATTTGTTATAATCATTTCATAAGAGAGAATTTTTTATTTGTTAATTGTTATTTATTTGTTATTTCCGTTTCCTTGTTTTTGTATGTTTGAATATTTGAAAATTTAAAATTTTTGTATGTATGTATGAAAAAATATTTTATATGTTTTTGTCAAATGTTTTGAAACATTTTTTTCAATTTGTTAATAATTTTTTGTTTTCAAAAATATAAAAAATTTTTTCCTGAAGAAGCTTTCCAAAGGAAAGCGAAATATCGAGGAGAAAAAATATATAAAAAAGATCTTAAAAAAGAAAAAAGATATTTATTAAAGATAAATAAAAAAAGATCGGTTAAAAAAACTATGAAAAAAATTAACTAAATGTCGTGCTACACTGGCCAAAAATAAATATGTTTTGTTATTTAATTTTACTTTTTTAGTGCAAACACATTAAGAATAGATATAACGGGTGGACAAATTTGAAGTTGAGAAGTAAATAGGATTAAAATACACATTTTTTGACAACTTCAGTTCTTTTGATACAAATATAAACATATTGGAATTAATAATGTCGGGGAATGTAATGTCGCGCAAATATTTACCCTTAACATAGCGACAGACGTCCGTTCTTTTCACAAAATTTTAAAGCACATATTGCAATAATGCTTCGCTTATCTCGTCAATACAGCGCTAAATTTCATCTTTCAAAGCCTAAATTGCTTGTGGGTTCACGTAAGCCTGGTCTTCCATATGACCCCAGAGAAAATAATCAAACGGCGTTAAATCACAAGAGCGAATCGGGTGATTTGGAAATTTTTCATGCGATAACTGAATTGTTTGGGTGGTTGTGCAGCTTGTGGTGACATCTTGCTGAAACCAAAAATCGCTATGGTCAACATTAGCTAATTGTGGCCACAAAAATTGGTTATCATGGTTTGGCAGCGCAGACAATATACATACATTGACGGCATTTCCTTGCTCTTTTTCGCAAAAATACGGCCCGCAGTTGTCGCCACAGTATAAGTTTGTGGTTGCCGCCTGACCACAAACTGAGCCGTACGGTCTATTTTTTTGCACATAATGCTTTTTCGAGGACTGCTTGTTTTTGTTCTGTTTTTCAAACAGTCGCAAAGAATGACTGGTGGGCTTTACTTATTGAACGAGTTTAATTTTACAAACGTAAAGATGAAGGTGAAGATATTCAGCTGCGATTCACAACGACAAAATTGGTGACATTGTCGCAGTAAATTGTTTCTGGGAATCCTCTCCTGCCAATGAATCTTTGAGGATGTAGAAGAAAGGAATTTGAAGACAGATGAGCGACTATTTCAATATGTACAGCCTTTGACAAAAAAGATGCAAATATAGAAATGTACACTTTAACAGGTGTCCACCACGAATCTTTTGTTAAACTAATTGGGCCACGTACTTTCAATTGAGCGCAAAGCTTTCACCCTCTCAGCAGGTAAATTTCCCATAATTTGCCCCATTAGTTTTTCTACACTCTTCTTTGGTATTTATTAGCCAAATTTTGCCTCGTAAAAGAGTTACTAAAGCCTTCACTCCTGCATGACAGTCGCTAAAGTGTAAATGTCGCAAAAATAGTGTGATAAAGTGGGATTTTTTGTGCATCAAATATGGGAATTTCGCATCGTATGGGCTTAGATTACATTTGTGCTATGGGATTGGCGCGTTTATCTGCCGCCTGCCTACCGTCAGTAGTGAAAATTAGTTTTTGAACTGATGGGCAAATGGATTCAGTCTCTGTAAATTAGAAGGCAAAACTTGTGACTTAGTTAACTGTTTCAGCTCCTCAGCGTATTCAGTTCTCTGAATGAATTCAACCAGCCGTAGAAGGATCCAATTCAATTCTTTAAATTCAAGTTGCGATACATGTTATCTCGAGCAATATCGATGAAACGAAAAACATATGTAAATATTCGCAACATTTTAGTAGGAAGAAAACCTTTCGATGGACTGTTCGATATAGTTGGTTTCAACTTCTTCTACAGTGAGATATACATTGGCTTTCCTTTTTTCTAGAGACTGTTCATTGGCGGTTTCACTGGCCACATTATCTTCCTTTAGCAGAAACTTAGACCCATTAAAAAAAATTGAATCTACTAGTTCATCTATATCACAACCTCTTGAAAATACATCATCCGGATTTTCCTTAGTTGAAACATGTCGTGAAGTAACTTGGTCTGATTGTTCCTGGATTTCTGCCACTCGATTTGTTACAAATGTCGCTAGCGTTTATGGATGAATTTGAATCCAGTGTAATGTAATTTCTGAATCCATTAAAAAAGTTAAGTCCACAATCTCGAATGTAATCATGCGTTTAATTTTAGACAATAGCCTAGTCAGTAAAAGGGATGCACATAACTCAAGTCTAGCCAGGGACTTTTTCTTTAGAGGAGCAACTTTAGAATTTGCCGTTAGCAATCTACAAAGAGTTTTGCCATAAGCTCTATTTCGAATAAAAAAGCCGCACTAACAAGCTCGCATAGAAGCATCAGAAAACCCATTAGTCTGAGATTTGTTGTTCGAAGTTGTTAAAACATACCTGGGGATTTCCAATTGACCCATTTTCAATAAATTAATCTAAAAATCTTCTCAGGAAGTATCAAGACGATTGGGAATTGATTTATCCCATTTCAACTTCATTAGGCAAAGATCTTGAATGAGAATCTTTGCCTTAATTACTAACGGGCGTAAAAGTTCGAGCAGATCAAACAGTCTTGCCGAAACAGATAATATATTACGTTTCGAGGCTTTGAGATTGTAAAATTAATTGTCTATGTCATATTTAAAAACGTAACTCATTAGATGCCAATAAGTGCTTAAAGTTTCCGTGAGATCGGGATCTATTTGCACAGACTTTTCCAATATGGGACAATCAGACTGCCTATTATAATTGGAAACCCAATTAGTATTGTTAAAATCTGCTGATTCCGTCACCCTCTTCGATCGAATCGGCACCAGTCAAAAGATCACCGACATGAAAATCGTCTTTAATGATCTTAGACTCAATAGATAATGAATTGTTATACAATTCGCTTAAATAAGTTAGAAATCTTATTCCCAAAAATGTGTCGATGAAGTGCCAAATGTCATTGTATTTAATTGATATACTTCAATATTATGAGACGGATTTCATGCCAAAATATAAGTTAAAAGTTTCTACTGACCTTATTAGATAAGACTTGACGGTACATTTTCTCAATGTCAGCCGTAATTGCGTATTTATGCATTCTAAAGCGACTCGAATTTAGCGATTTAATTTTCATAATTAAAATTCTTTTCTCAAGAATATAACGATCGGGCTTAAAATTTTCCCAGCTTTTTGCTGAATAAATGTCAAACGATGACATCTTAATTGTTGTCATTTAACCATTTAGTAAATAATTTAACCTCTAATATTCCTACCCTATACTTCATTGTTGTATTGAAAAAAACGATATATTTGTGCCCACATATGTACAGTTTCCATGACCCTCTACAAAAACTACCACATTATTTGTTCAAAGCAAAATTTTTCTGATATGCCGAAAAAAACTTTAAATTAATCAAAAAAAATTAATTGTACAAACGTCATATACTTTTTACGTGTCGTTTTCTATTAAATTTTGAATGGATTCAAACGGTTTGGCAATTGCAGTTTTCAGTTGATGGATTATTTTGATAAACAGTCAGTAGCAAAAAAGCTGTTAAGGTTTTAAACCGATTTTGTTTTAAATTTTACAAAACCACTTTAATTAAACAAGCTTCTAAAAGACCTGTTTACCCAGATTTATTATACTTTGCCTAGTTTTTAACGAAAATATCCTATATATATATATATATATATATATATATATATAAAAATTTGGCTAGAATTTTGTCTGGTTATAAGATTTTATCTGTGATTATAAGTTAATGCAATTAAGTTTGGTGTATGTTGCTAACATTGTTCTTAAAATAATGTGGCAGCTCAGTTAAAATGACATTTCTTATTATTATTACAGTAATGGCAAGAAAAATCATTTTGGTAAAATTTTCTAATAATGACAGGGAAATGTATCAGTTTGTCTAAAAGTATTGTAATTTTTATAATATTTACATTATTTTTAATTGAAAATACAGGTAATGAATTAATTAAGCTTTTCTAAAGTAACAAATAGAATAAAAATTGGATTATTGTAAACTATTTTTGTTTACCCATGTATACTTGTGTACATTTTTCCTTAAAAGTATTGAGTGAGATAGTAAAACAAATATATATGTATATTTAAGATTCACTGTATCGCGTACTTAAACATTTCGAGTTAATCCATAAGGATGATGTGGAACATCGTATAGTGAAAAGGGGAGTTAAGCCCAGTAGCAACCCCTTTAACACAATAAAAGAGATAAAGTTTAAAACTTTGGGTAAAAATTTTCGTTTAATTTTGCATCCGCATCGGGATGTACTCCACAGTAAATTCAAAGCATACGCAGTGGACGGTGATGGCAATGAGACAATAGTTCATCTGGGTAAGTGATTTTATAAAAAAAATAAATTTATTTAAACGTATTTTTTTTTTGTTGAAGATCACGACAATTTCTATGCGGGTCGCGTTTTTGGAGAAGTCGATTCTTATGTTAGAGCCCATATAGAAAATGGTTTAATGACAATGTCCATAAATTTACCAGATGAAACTTTCCATGTAGAGGTAGAGAAGATTCATATAAACGTATTACAGTAAATTTTACATTTAATTCATTTAGCCTTCTTGGCGTCATTTACCGAACGCTAAAGAAAATACAATGTTAGCTTATCGTTTATCTGATGTTAAAATAAAACATCCTCATGATAGTATAAACGGCGGAGCCCCTTTAACATGTGGCTACATCAAAGAAGGTTTAGGTAAGTATTGCTCTGTTTTAAAAAGAAGAGCTGTTTAAACGAATTATAAGCTTTTTTTTAGAACTTGAAATAGAGGATGAGGATGAAAATGAAGAAAAATATAATTTGAATGAGGGCAGTACGAATAATGTAAATTTATTGCCTTTACCTCAAAATGAATCTCACAAAAGAACAAAACGTCAAGCTGATCAGTATGAGTATACGCCTACAAAAACTCGCTGCCCTTTGCTTTTGGTGGCTGATTATAGGTTCTTTCAAGAAATGGGTGGTGGTAATACTAAAACCACTATAAATTATTTGGTCTGTTTTCATGCTACTTTTTTACTCTTTTATAAGTCTAGCTAGTGTTAATTGAATCGCAATTTCTTTCATTACAGATAAGTCTTATTGATCGTGTTCATAAAATTTATAACGACACTGTTTGGCAAGATCGATCAGATCAGGAAGGTTTTAAGGGCATGGGTTTTGTTATTAAGAAAATTGTGGTGCATTCTGAGCCAACTCGTTTAAGAGGGGGTGAGGCTCACTATAATATGATTAGAGAAAAATGGGATGTACGCAATCTTTTAGAGGTAATCTTAAAACTTTTTAAGAGTGAATATTATTTTTAAATTTAATTTTTTTTAAGATATATTAAAAAAGAAACGTCAAGTACAAACATCATTTTTATCTTTTCTTTCTTCACAATTTCATTTGTATGCTATTTAACTAATTTAGGTCTTTTCACGTGAATACAGTCATAAAGATTTTTGTTTAGCTCATCTTTTTACGGATTTAAAATTTGAAGGCGGTATTTTAGGTTTGGCTTATGTTGGCTCACCTAGACGTAATTCCGTAGGAGGCATTTGTACACCAGGTTAAACCTTTTTAGATTTTGTCAAAACAATATGTTGTTTTTCTTCTTTTTTAATGTGAGACCTTTTATTAAATTTGTGTTTTAGTTTATTTTTTTTATTCATTCATTTTTAAAAATCCTTCATTTTGTTTAGTTTACATTAAAAAAAGTAAATTTTAAAATATCAGTGTGGTTATTTTGTTTGAAAGTGTTGTTGGGAATGAAAATTCCTTGAAATAAAATATATTTTAACAGTAAAATATTAATTCAAACCTTTAACGACCATGTTGGAATACTCGAATATTTTTAATATGTCTACAATATTCCTTAGCAATACGATTACATTTGTATATTGTTAATTATTATACATAAGTATGTTAAAAATGCATATACAAAAAATCGTTTATAATGTCAAAATCCTTAATATCCCAAATAATAGTAAACAAAAATTTGGACAGCAAATAGTTTATAAATTTACTTTAAGTTCCTTCTTAAAATAATTATATCCAGTAACGATTTTAGTCACTATGAGTAGCTCTCATAATGAAATGAATTCAATATAAACATCCGTTGCGTTACAATACATGTACATTATTAAGCATGTTTCCATAATTTGACGATTAAAGTAATTTTCTAAATTCAAATGTAAACCAAAATTAAAAATTATCTTCATATTGTTAAAAAAGAACAACAAAAAATGTATCTCTGAAGCTTTAAGCGAAACATTCAAAATCGGTTTAGCTATAACTGTTTATATATATTTTTTTGTCAATTACATCTCAAAATTATTTGAATATTTTCCAGAAGTCTCGGACTAAATTATTAAACAGCTAAAGAAAATAATAATAAACAAAAGTCACAGTTAATTAGGTTAGATCCAGCAAACAGCTATGTTTCCACAGCCCTCTTGGGTTCATTTGCTGATCCTTTTGTGCTACCTGCAAGTAGAACGAAAAAAAGAAAGAGAAGAAGAAAATCGGAACATTTCAGAGGAGATAAACAGAATAAACTTATTTTAGTG
Source organism: Trichopoda pennipes (assembly GCA_030448955.1). Classification (NCBI taxonomy): domain Eukaryota; kingdom Metazoa; phylum Arthropoda; class Insecta; order Diptera; family Tachinidae; genus Trichopoda; species Trichopoda pennipes. The sequence continues at coordinate 227,287 of JASKUP010000084.1, forward strand.
GCTATGAATAGAGAGAGAAAGAAAAAAGAGTAGGATGTGGGCATTATAGATGCAGCGAAGTAAGCCGCCGAAAAAGACCCGCTAGCCAGTGTAAGCAATCAATCAAAGGACAGAGTTGAGTACGGATATTGTTCAGAAAGTCAACCACTGTACCTTAAAAAGGAACTGACCCTGCCCGAAACCGATGATGAAACATCAGATAAGCTCCCAAATACCTTTACCCAAGGGGGCTTCAGTCGTATCTTAAAAAAAAGTAAACACAAAGTAAAGAAATGTATCAGTTAAGTTATAAAAGTAGATCGAATTAAACATGTAAATAGAAGTATCATATCGACAAAAAATTAAATCCTACAACATGAAACAAATTAGTCCTTGCGCACGCCATTTTAACCTAAGTCTCTTTTTTCCCCGAGATCTTTTTTTTTACCGATTTATTAAAAGTTTTAAATTTTTACTTAATAAGAATAAAAACTTAAAATAATAAAAACGTCTGAACGAAACGAGAAAATCGAAGAACAAAAATAAAACTGGTATATGCCGTTGGTGTCCATAATGCGAGATTAAATCTTCCATAGAAAGGCTTCCGCAAAAGTTGTCTGCATGAGAAGGGCGGTTTTTTTTGTCAGTCCTGCACTGCCAGGACCGTAATAACTAGGTTAAATTTCTTTATACGTGTTTCTAGATGATCTAGATTGGATTTGTAGAAACCGTACAACCAAATCAATATGGTTTTGATTGCGCACAAAGAGAACTGTCGGCCAGTGCAAATTAACACAGGGTCACAAATCTCTATTATTAATATTATTATTATTACTCTTATTAAAATTATTATTTACTTATTTAACAATGTGCCGTACAAGCCTTAAGGCTTATTATTTAAATATCGGTGATTGCACGTTTTTTGTTTTTTGTACATCCTATATGATGATTTTTTTGAGTCTCCACAAAATTAATTTTAATTAAAGTATTGATATATTTGCTTGAAGTTTTACAAAAAAAGAATAAAACAAATTGAATCGATCAAAATCAAAGATTATAAACTAAAAAAAATATTAAAATTTTGCAATTTCAGATTATAATATTTGCTGAAAATATCCGATATGTAAAATCATAATTTTTTTCTCAATTTCTATATAGAATACTTTAAAAATGGTTATACACTTTATTTAAATTCTGGCTTAAGTAGTTCTCGTAATCATTATGGACAGCGTGTTATTACACGTGAAGCCGATTTAGTCACTGCCCATGAGTTTGGTCATAATTGGGGTTCAGAACATGATCCCGATATACCGGAGTGTTCACCTAGTGCCTCACAGGGAGGCAGTTTCTTAATGTATACTTACTCTGTGAGTGGCTACGATGTCAATAATAAGGTAATTAATGTAAGCAATAATTTTACATTATCAAATAACAGATATTTTTTTTTATTTAGAAATTCTCTCCCTGTTCTTTACGTTCTATACGAAAAGTTTTGCAAGCTAAATCCGGGCGTTGCTTTTCTGAGCCAGAAGAATCTTTTTGTGGCAACCTACGTGTTGAGGGCGATGAACAATGCGATGCTGGACTATTGGGTACAGAAGATAATGATGCTTGCTGTGATAAAAATTGTAAATTAAGACGTAATCAGGGTGCTGTCTGCAGTGACAAAAATTCGCCATGTTGCCAGAATTGTCAGTTTATGGCAGCTGGTGTGAAGTGTCGTGAACAGGTTTATGCCACATGTGAACGTGAGGCTAGATGTACTGGCGCTCATGCTGAATGTCCAAAATCGCCGGCAATGGATGATGGTACTATTTGCCAGGAAAGAGGACAATGTCGTAATGGCAAATGCAGTAAGTATTTTTCTTTTATTGTGGTCATTAGCGGTTTTCATGATTGTTAGTAATTTGTTTTACAACAACTTTTAATCACATATGTAGTATTGGCGTTTGTTTTGCAAGTTATAGTATACTTATCAAAACGGCTGGAAGCTAATTCTGGCAGTCGTGATTATTTTCGAATCGAAAACAACTAAGAAGAAGAGGTAAGAATCTCTAAATCTATCAGGGCGAGCAAGAGGAGGAGGAGACGATTAAACACCTCTTGTTCCTGTGCCCTGCATTGGAAAACCTACATTTAAGCCACATCGGTCAAAGGTATTTTGGGAGCTTTTCATTGGTACCCCCCAGAATCAGTTGCTTTTTTAAGGTACATTGGTTGGTTTTCTAATTCATACCCGTACGCCGCAACTTTGGCGGCTGGGTTTTGTAGTAGTGATAGAAATTGTTTTCGAATCGAAAACAACTTCGATTCTGTTACTCGACACGATACGAATCGAATTGCTGTTTTAGTGTTGCAGAAAACCCAAACAAAAGATACAAGAAACTAAAAAAGCTCCCACGTTCAAGTTAGAATTCGCTGGTATGCGAATGACAGAATTAGTCCCTGATATTTGTTTTTGATTTTTTTAAGAAAACACTCTTTTAGATTAAATGTATGTATAGAAAACCACTTTTATGGCAAAAATAAATTAAGTCTGCCTCTTTAAGGTCCCTAAAGTTTTTAACATAAATTTTCAAAGAAAAACTGTTGGTCGTGCTATCTCTGAAAAAAAAATTAAATCCCGCATACTCTTTCATTCTCACCAAAAAAAATATGTGTGATAAATCAAGTTAAACTAAGTTTTTCCAATAAAAAAAAACAAAAAAAAATTTCGAAAGAAATTGGAAAAATATAAAAAAAAAATTTACAAAAATTTAAGCTCATCTGAGTTATGGGCATCTAAAATCTTGTTGCAAATAGCGACCTGTTGATTATTGGTAGGATTTAAAAGTTCTCTTAGGGGACACATTTTTAGAAACTTTACTTTTGCTTCAATAAAACTTGACTTGTGTTAACCACATAGAAGTTAAAACAAAAAGCATTTTATTTTATTATCATTAAAGGGGAAATAATCCTAATGCTGTGGTAAATTTTAATTTAATGAGCTTTTTCGAAAAAAAAATTTTTTCTAAAAGCCGCACTGTATTAAATCATCCTTTATTTTTAGTACCATACTGCGAAACCCAGGGTCTACAAAGCTGCATGTGTGATATTATACAGGATGCTTGTAAAAGGTGACTTATATTAAAATTTTAATATTTATTTCTTTTAGAGTTTTCGAATATTTTTTTTACTTATTTATTTATCAGGTGCTGTCGCATGAGTATAAATGAAACCTGCTTTCCTGTAGAGCCACCAGATGTTTTACCAGATGGCACACCCTGTATACAAGGATTTTGCAATAAGGTTTGCTAAAACTTATATTTATTTATTTAAATTTTAATTTGTTACATTTTGTTTATAAAGGGTGTTTGTGAAAAAACTATACAAGACGTCGTGGAACGTTTTTGGGATATAATAGAAGAAATTAATATTAACAGAGTTTTAAGATTCTTAAAGGACAATATTGTTGGTAAGTACATTTTATACAAGTATTTAAAATTTTAGGTGTCGTTATTTCAAAAATTCTTAATTTTTCATTATATCTATTCCAGTGGCCGTTGTTCTTTTCACTTCCATATTCTGGATACCAGCTAGTTGTGTTATTTCGTATTTTGATCGTAAAAAATTAAGACATGAATTAAAGCAAATTGATTGGAGTCAGAAATTAGATTTAATACATCCCAGTGATAGACGTAGAGTTATACATATAAGGTAGGTAAAATTTACATTCAAAATTATATGTGATGAATTTCATTGAGACTTAAAAACGCGAAACGAAGTTGATGATGGGATTTGCAATTTACAGTTTAATCAATGGAATTTCATCACATATCTAATCATCTAAGCCAAGTTACTCGATTAAGATTTCTTTTTATTATAGAGTACCCAGGCAAAAAATTTCCGTTTCACGAATGTAGGCAATAAATATAAATAAACATGAATTTAAAAAGTACATCTATAAATCTCTTCGAATAATTCATTTAATCTAATTTATTCATTATTAATTAAGAGTTAGTTATTACAAACCAGTTAATTTTTTAAAATCAAACAATATCAAATGGCATAAAATAAATTTACTACTTAAATTCTACTCTGATATTTTTTTTTTCATTTTTATTTTGACTATTTCCGTTAATTCCTTAAACATGAAATCGGTCAAGTTGAGTGTAGATATAACATACAATTTGTTCCTTTTTTTTTCGTTCGGATCAGTACTCAGGGGATGACCCCTTCGCATGCAATGCATTGTACCAGAACTAAGAAATGGAACCCATTGAAACTGACAGGAACGACCTCTGGAGGGAGTTTATACAACATGCGAACTATTCTCCTGAAAAACAAATTTTCCCTGTAATGCGTAGTGCGATTCACTGGCCAATCGACCACAAATGGATGCGCTCTCAACGAAAACCGACTCAAACGTATAGTTTAGGTAACAAATTCCTTAATTTCGTTAGAGCACATACCATTGTAGGAACGATAAAACAGGGAGTCAATAGAGTTGGCTACCCTACCGTCCCCAATGGATCTGTTGGTCGTCTTTTGTACGCGGTTGAACATCTCCAAAATATACTTTGGGGCGCAGGCCCATATATGTATTCCATCTTTGAACGGTTATGGGTGGTATAAAAAGTACGAAGATCGGACGGAGTAAAGTAACTCTTACACTGTTTTAGAAAACCAAAGCACTTGAAAGCTTCTTAGAAACCTGAAAATGTGTTTAGCCCAGCGAACATCACACAGAATATTCACGCCAAGAACATCAAGAGCTTCCGTTTCTCTAATACTTATATCACCCATAGTAAGAGGTGCAGCACCACTTCCGAACACAGATATATGCGTAAGCATGCAACATTGCGTCTTACGGTCATTAAAATCAACTATATTCGCAAGACCCCATCCGGAGATCGCCGCGAGGTCCTGATTGAGCGTTTCATTCATGTTCCGCCTTTTGGAGCTCACCTCTAACTGGTTCGGTTTATTACTAAATGAATACGAATGGCAAATGGTGCTGTCATCTGCGAAAAAGTAAATGGCATTTAAAGTTTAACAAAGAAGGCCATTTAGGCCTTGTAGTATCTCTGAATTAATCTTGAACTCGATTGAGGAAATCCCATTTATAACAACTCGTATAGTGCGATTCCTAAGAAAACTCGATATAAATCAGGAGAAAATTATCACCGACACCAAATGCAAAAAGTTTTGACAGAAGTGCATGATGCACACTCTAACAAACGCCTTGGAAATATCTAGAGTCACCACTTTACTCTCTCCGAAACGATGCGTGAGTTGCAGTATTGTTCCGATAGGAAAGCCAACAAGTCGCCCGTAGAGCGATCCCTACGGAAACCATACTGTGGGTCGCTAAGTAAGCTGTTCAACTTAATCATACTTTGTATCACTTTAGAAAGTGCAGAACTAATTGCAATTGTGCGATAATTTTCAATGTTGCTAACCTCACTCTTTTTGGGAATTGGCGTTATACTAGCAACCTTTCAAATCTTTGGCAATTCACCGGTATGATACAGCATGCTAAAAAGTGTTGTTAATGGACGCGCTAGTGTCGAAGATCACTGTTTCAAGGCCAGTGCTGGTATCCCATCCGGCTCAGGAGACTTGTTGATGTTGAGATCTGCTAAAAGCTCTCGAGCTCGGAAGAATATCTTCGGCACTCTGTCGAGCTCCGGCGGTGGTTGATTGCTTTCCAGCAAATGAGAATTATTTGAAAATATACCAGCCACATTATAACGGGTGGGTGATCAGTTTTGCTATATTAAGAAACTCAAATTACTTTTTTGTAATTCATTTGAAAAATAATACATTTTTATTAAAGTAATTCCTAAATTTTTGAAAATTATTGAATTCAAATGGCCTCCACCCTCGGTGACACATGTGCGACATCTTATCAAAAAGGGTTTCTTTTGTAAACTTCTTCTTTGCAATAACCCCACAAAACAAAATCAGTTTATTGGGGCGTGGCAGTGTGACAAGTTGCTCCATCTTGTTGAAACCAAACAGAGCTGAAAGGGATTCTCTTTCAACGTAGTTAAGGAAAGAAAAATTCTTTCAACATCTTTATGTAACGGTTTCCATTGACCGTAACGGTGAGACCGTTTTCTTCGAAAAAGTAAGGTCCGACAATGTTCCTTGAAGAAACTGCACACCACACTGTGACGCGATGTGGATGTAATTGCATCTGATGGAGTATCTGTGGGTTAGAATTACTGCATGTTCGACAATTTTGTTTGTTAACATTGCCCTTTAAATCAAAATGTGCCTCGCCAGACATAAAAATGCAGTTCAAGACGTTTTCATTCTCTGACGCCATTTGAATAATCTTCTCACAAAATTCCAAGCGAATCGGGAAGTCTCTTGGGTTCAATTTGTTTGCTAATTGAATCTTATATGGAAATAAGTTTAAATCTTGGTACAAAATTGTCTGCAGTGACTGTCTGCTGACACTCATTTGAGCAGATAATTTCCTTGTCAAAACTCGATTGGTTTGTATGGTAGCAGCTACAGCAGCGATAGTTTTCTGCGTCCGAACTGAGGGATCTAAATGACAAGGTCTTCTTGCGATTGTGCCACCGTCTCGGTAAAGGTCTTCATGAGCCTCATTATAGTCCATCTCCTAGAAGGAGTGCCACCAAACGTGCGCCTCTATATTCTCTTTGGACGGAAACTACGGACTCTAAAGCGCGAAAGCGTTGCACTATCCAAATTCTTGTTTCGTTGTCTCAATTCTCTATTTTAGTTAAATTTAAAGATCAATCTAAAAAATAAAACAAGTTGGTTATACCGAAAATAAGTAATTAGGTTTTTTCTTTTTTGGTAGCAGGTTTCATCAGCCACCCTGTATTATGTTGTCCAAATCGATATTATTAACTTGTATATTGTATAGTAATATATCTAATAAAATCACTTAATATCATCGATCGTTCAGATATAAATTCACCGTATAATTTTTGGTTTTAAATTTTAATTTACTTTAACTTTGATAATAAAACATTCTTTTTATTATGTTCACATGGGCTGCAAATATCGAGGTTGACTCTCCCATTCGTGAGCCTAGCAGGTTTATTTTGAATCTTGTTGTAAATCTCGAAAAAATACTGTCTTCTCTAATTTTAAAAACAAATTACCGTTTGTTTATCTGCACTATTTGTCAAAAGCTGTAAAGAATGCAAAAATCAAAACAAAAAGTGCAAAGTAAACATCCATACATATGAAAAATTGTTGTGATGTGCCTCGGAATGTGTGCAAAGGTAAAATATTTAAAATATTCAAAAACGAATATACGAAATAAATTTTTTTTAGTAACTAAATTAACTTTTTTATTCATTTGAAGCAATCAAAATTCGTGCAAAATATACATACATACATATGTACATGTATGTATATGTGTGAAACGAACAAGAAAACCGCCGTGTGAACACCACAGTTCGCTATTGTGGTTCAGAGAGCGAAACAAGTCGTACATTTTGCCGTCTGAACACGGTATTAAACTTTATTTCCTTTCACCTTTGACAACACATTTTATCGATAACATGTATGCAAGGTCATGCGCATTGAAAATTTTGCACATCAATGACAAATCGCCAATTCATTCGAAGGATAAACTACATTAAAATGCCTTGCAAAGGATGCGAAAAAGGTGACATAATTTAAAAAGAAAATATAAAATACGTAAATAAAAAAATATTTATTTTTAATTTTATTAAAGATTGCAAATGCACCAGCACTAAATGTGATGAACGTTGCAAGTGCGCTGAGGGCAACAAGTGCAATTGTATGTTGAATGAAAAGGATAAAGGGGAAAGCGGAAAATCCTGCTGCACCAAGCAAACAAAGGATGTTTAAAGTAGTTTTTCTTATTAATTGCAATGAAATTGAAAATTAAATAAAATGAGCATAAATAAATAAATAAAGCAGGACTTAACCTCTTATGTAAAAAATGTATTTTTTTTTATAGAAACTATTTAAGAGGCAAGAATACCTTTTGACTATTATTTATGCGTTAAGTTATTTAAAAAATAAAATGATAAAAAATCATAATGAATGACGAGGGATATTTTCATTTGAAAGTACGAATAAAAAGCAAAGTCGGTTCTAGGGAATGGGAAACCCTCAAATTATTCAATAGTAGCCTTTGCATCCATTAAAAGTGATAGTCTGGTGTGCAATTTGGTCAAGAGGAATCATTGGACCTAACTTCTTTGGAAATAAAAACGGCGTAATGGCAACTGTGAATTGGGAGCGATATCGTGATATGATTGAAAACTTTTTAACGCCACAACTGCATGCTTTGGGCTTGATTTATCAAGATGGTGCCATATCGAATTCAGCCAGGATTACAATGGAATTACTGCGAGATCTCTTTCCACAACAAGTTATTCTAAGAAATGGTGATGTTGATTAGCATCCACAGACGCCTGATTTGGCTACTCCGGACTTTTTTTTGTGGGCATATCGGAAAAGCAAGGTTTATGCAAACAAACACGCTTGAGCAACTCAAGCAAAATATTCGTGATGAAATTAATAAAATACCGCCTGAAAAGTGTGAATCTGTAATGAAAAATGTGCCCAAAAGTTCTCGCATTTGTAAGGCTAATAGAGGCGGACATTCTCTGATATTGTATTCCATACATAATTGCAAACATTTATCAATATACGATCCGTTCTCTTTCATTTAATCAAAAATTATAAACAAAGCAGTATACCTTCCAGGCGGACACCCTGTATTTATTAAAGAATACGACATGAACCATTTTTTTTTGAATTGCTATACTTGATGCTTCTGTTTGTTTTCTACAGTGGGTGTGGGCGAATTTAAAGTAAGGAAATACATTTTCTATCAAAGTCACGAATTGAGCCGTCATTTATTTAGTCAAAAGTTGGGAAATTTTAAACATGAAATTTTAAACATGAAAAGTTGGGAAATTTTAAACATGGTGAAATTTTCGCTGTACCGCTTCGCAAAATTAGAGCAGCTTTTATTCTTAGACCGCTCTGCGTAATTGCTAAATTCAAGGGTGTTGTTCCTGGTAATAGACCAAAACAATACTTATGTTCGTAGTGGTCGCTGTGCAGCAGTGTTGAGAATTAGCCTGGAACAACTCGTCGATATTCGTGAAATTTCTGCGCCGCCAAACCGTGATAACCAATTTTTTTGGGCTCACAATTGGCTAATGTTGACATAAGTGACCTTTGGTTTCAGCAATACTTCGCTACAAGCCACACAGGCTCCTAAGCAATTCAGTTATTGTATAAGTATTTTTCCGATCGCGTGATGTCTCGCTTTAGCGATGTGAATTGGCAGCGATGGTCTTGTGATTTAAGGCCGCTGGATTATTTTTTCTAGGGCTAATTTAAATAACGGGCTTAGGTGAGCAAATTGCAAACAACAGACGCTCTGAGAGATGAAATTCCGCGCCACACTGACAAGATAAACGAAGCTTTGTTGCAAAATGTGCTTAAAAATTTGGTATAAATAGCGGGCGCCCGCCGAAGTGCTAGAGGTAGACAATTGCCCGATATCTTTTTCCATTATTAATTCTCACATTTTTACTTTACTACTGGTCTTAATAATAGTGTCAAAGTTTAAGTTTTAATACAATTTACTTCCTAACCTCAAATTTGCCAAAAATGTAATTACAAGAAATTCGACTAAGGCCTCCTCGCGGTGAGGATCAGAAACGGAAGAATTGTAAGGAGTGATAGTTAAATAAGTTGGGTGAAGAGAAGCGTACTTTTAAATAAATATAAACTAACTTGTGTACTGAAACTTTTGGAAGGTGAGCATATTTTTTTCCCCAAAACTGTGGGAGATTTGTAGGGATGCGAAACACTTAAAAATGTAATAAGTTTTATGGAATGAACGAATTTTGATCAAAGAAAATGGTTTTGAAATTATGAACCGGTTCAATTGACCCACTGTGGTAGTACTTCTAATTAGAAGTACTGAAATAAACTGTCATAACGAGTGACCAATAGCGACTCTAAGCGAAGTAGAAGTACTGACGTAAAAGAAAATTTAGTAAAAAAATCGAGATGTTCAATCGACTCCATATGTTGATGAGCCGGCAAAGAGAGTTTCATGGAAAGTAATGATGGCAATTATAAGCCGGTTGAAGAACAGAATAGAAAGTTCAGTCGCATATAGCTGCTGCGAAGTCTGGCAAACATCCAGAATATACAGTATTGGACAAAAGTAAAATACGAACATTAAAAAAAATAATTTTTTATTTACTAAAAAAATAGTTTTTTTAAACAAAATTTTTAATTAATACAAAAATAGCATTAATTCTTCATTTAAAACATTCAAAATCAAAGAATATTAGTAAAAGGCATTATTTGAGGGCAAAAAATCTAAACCACATAGTCACTCACATTGTTGAGTAAGTGGTAATAGAAGCCCAACATTTTGTGGCGATTTCATTGATTTAGAAAACTACAGCTCTTTGGACCATCTGATATGAGATAGATCACATTCAAAGATGCCCAGGCATTCACATACAAGATTCGATGTGATAAATACACCTTTGAGAGGCATAATCGCGGCTTTGCTGTCGGCACAGAAATAGATTTTTTTATTAGATATTCTATAATACCGTAACCTGCCCGCCGCTTTCCTAATAGCAGACCTTTCTGCCTGTAAGCCACTACAGTCATTTGGTAGTCTGAAGCTTATTCTTATCCCAAATTTCTCCATTCAAACAGTGCTAACATTTACATGAATTTAGATTCATTGTAACTTGATAGTTTATTTTATTTTGAACAGCTGTACAGAAAAGGGAACAATTATTTCAAGTGAAATGCAAGATATTCAACCCTCCTATCGTGAACAAAATGTGCAATTTTTGTTTCATGAAATTTTCATTCCTCATGAACGCTCGTTTCCGGTATCAATTTGTAATGCATCCAAATTAGGAAAAAGAAAATATAAACAGGGTATAAAAATATTTAAAGCTTCTCTATGGCGTAATTAAAATTTATTAAAGTTGTATCGTTAATTGGTAAAGTGTGGAAATATTTAGAATTTATGCCGTTACGATAATGCAACAGAGAATAGCTCATCATGCTTCGCGAGATGACTCTTATTCCTTAAGAGTTATCCAATACTTTGTGATTTAATTTTGTGAAAACGGTACATTAAAATTTAGTTCTTCTACAAGGCAACTCCAGAATTTCCCCACCTAATCTTTTGAAACTTTTACATAATCACATGCACTGGGTTGATTATTTTACATTTGGACTTAATTTCAAGATTTTTACCTCAAAAATAACTTTTAATAATCTAGATATTCAGAAGAAAATAGAAACTACGTGAATTTCTTATTTTGTTCGAACAGAGAAAAACCGTTTAAAAATCGTTCACGACATGGCAAATAATTTTGTGCATGTTATTTCTCAATGACTTACATACATTTCACAATAACGGAACACATTTCAAGAGAAAAATTATTTGCGGTTGAAATTTAGGAAAATTATTTCGAGGGAAAAACTCTTTGGGGCATTCACCATACAAGTGAGTTATTATACTCCTTTTACCTGTTGTGAAGGATATAAGAGATAAAATACATTTTTATTAATCACGATCTTTTCTTTTTTTTTTTTAATGAAACCAAATCATCCTCTGATTTTAGTTTTAAATCTTTTTAAATTTATATTTGTTTAATAACTATACTTCAATAAAACTATTTTTAAATTAATCCATTGCATCAGTTACTGTTGCATTTTGCTGCTTTTTTTGGACTGCTTTCTTTCCATTTTTTAAATATTTTCCTTACGGAAATTTTTATATACCTTAACCATGAAAGGATATGTATAAAAAAATATTTATATTTATAAAAAAAGTTATTATGCATTAAATTAACAGAAAAATATAAACAAGCAAAAATTATATAAAATAAAATTCTTATTTAAAACAAATTAAAATATACTTAATGACACATTAATATGATTTTAAATCAAAAAGTTTTAAAATAAAACTTAGGACAACAAAAATTTAATTTTTTTTTTGACAAAAAAGCAAAAGAAAAAAAAAACGGTAGGAAATGTTTGTGGTGTGTTTGTAACAAAAAAGCCTTATTTAAGTAAACAATAACGTGTGGTGTAGTTGATTAGTAAAACCCCGGTACAAGCAATTTTGTGAGGCTTAGTGTAGAGATACAATCTCACGTTTGCCGACTAACGCTTTATTTCTTTTGTTTCATCGTGAGTTTCGAGAAATACTCAAAGAATCCGATACTTAAATTTTGCTGTATTTATTGTCAATCTTTCTCTTTTCACATATTTCGACAACACAAAGTTTGCGGGAAATAAAAAAAATTTGTTCGCATTTATTTAATGTTTTCGCTAGAAGAAAATTACTTAAAAAAGCCATTTAAAATAAATTCTAAAAAAAAAATAAAGACAAATAAATTTACATGAATAAAATTTTTTACTAACAGCCAACATAAAAAATAAATTATTTATTTATTTTTTTTATTAATTTTATGTATAAATGAATGGCGTTCATTGTCTTTTCTTTCAAAAGCGAAATTCAGTTCTGCAGCCGAGAGGTTGTATTTCTACACTTATTTATTTGTAACGATCCCCTATAACAACTGCGATTAGCTGTTTATTATTTTTATTTTTCTATTTATGACTTTATTAATATATTTTTGTTTTTTTTTTTTTTTTAAATTAATTATTATTTTTTTTATTATTATTTTAAGCATAATTTAAATTTTTAAACTAGAAATATTTTTGAATTTTTTGTTTTTTTTTTGTAGTTTTATTCAATATAAATTTACGGCGTATTTAAGATTTTTATCTTTAAAAACAACATACATAAGGAAAAATTTCTTCATTCAAATTTTTGAAGTTCATAAAAAAATTATTTGTTGGAACTAAGGGGGGTTAATAGGAAATTTATACGAGGGTAGAAGGGTTAAAGGCTTTTTTTCTGAAAAAAAACCAATGTAAATTCATTTTGCCACATTCGAAGATGACTTGGAATTCTTCTTCGATTTTCTTTTTTTACGACTAGTAACAGTAACACTATTAACCATCGCATTGCCATTTGAAGTTGTTGCTTTTGAAGATGATGCTGTTGTCGTACAAGTTTTTTTTTGTAAAATTGTTTGTTGTTTGGCTTCATTGCAATTAGCAGAAAATTTACTCCATATGGAGGCAAATAACGTGGTACTGGCAGCATTTGAGGATGTGGTTTCTGTTTGCTGTGGTTTTACTTTATGATCTAAGCAGTTGTTATTCGTTGATGATGATGATAATGCTGTTGTTGTTATTTTTGCATGCTTTACTAACTGTTTACTATTATTATTAACTACCATTTTTTGCTGTTGTTTTTGTTGTTGTATTGTTGCCGATGATGATAAAGATAATGATTCTTTATCATTTGTTGCCCTTGGCTTTTTATAGCCACTTGAATCGTTACTAGTATTTTGCTTATTGGCGTATTCTCATGAACTCTTCACTTTGCCATTCAGTGATGTTCGACTACCACTGCCAACTGCCGCTTCAGCAGCATGTGTGGCAACATGTTGTATACCTTTTTCCATGCAGCCCTGATAAATTGGTTTCATAAACTACAGAAAAAGCAAAAAAAAAAAAAAGAACAAGAATATAATTTTTATTTAAACTTAGCAAGAATACCACTTACGTTATCCCACAGAAACGTCGCAAACTGATCTAATTTGACTCCAAAATCACTTAATTCGCCGCTATACCTTTAAGAACATTATAAACAACAAATTATTAAAAGTTGTTAAAAAAATTAAATAAAGAAACAAATAAAAAATGAATAATGTTGCTTTGTTATAATTTAATAATTGTAATACAGTGAAACCTCACAAATTAGAACCACTTTGTGCAACAGCCAGTTCGAATTTCTGTAAACTTTTTTACAGAGAATTATAAAGAAACTTGTTAGTAAGTCTTATTTTAACACAAAACGTTTTTATTTATTAAAATTTAATTAATTAAACATATTAAATTCACAGAAAAACTTTAGAAAAGTTTATATAATTATTAGCAGAATACTCGTTTTTTTGTTTATTTAAACTGATGTCCAAAATGTTAGACCAGTGTTCACTGGAAAGTATGTATCACTGGTTTTGGGCCATTTTATAATATTACTGATGCCGTCATTGCTATCTGAACGTTTCTCAGCGCTATTCTCTGCATCAGATCCGTTTCATTTCATTCACATTTACGAAATTGTTTGGTATAATTTAAAGTAAAAAAAAAAATACGAATAACTACTCGGTGATTGCCCGTTTTATTTCTACTTTAATGGATGATAAAATAGTTTGTAGTGAAGAAAAATAACAGAAACTTCCAGAAATTAGAATCTGTAACTCTAATTTCAGAGCGTCAAATACATTGACATGGTCGATTCTAATTTCTGGACGGTTTGAATTTGTGAGATTCCACAATGATACCATCTAACGAGAAAGAAATCTTGAACATTAAAAGCTTTATAATAATAATTTTTTCAGAGCTGTAAAAAAGTTGGCGGATAATTTTTATTATATTTAAAAATATTTTTCATTATAACTAATGGCTGATAATCATACTGTACACTAAAGTCGGTATCTCTTAGAAATTAATTTAAACCCTGTAATTTTTGCTTAAACTGGGTGAAACGTTTAATCTTTATTTAATGTTTGCAATGTAAAGGGTGAGCCATAATATGTATGCAAAAAGTAAATAAATTTTAAACGGTGTTTTTTTATAAAGGTATATAATTTTAGATGGAACAAAACAGAGATGACTTTTTTATGTTGACATAAAATTTACTTTATACGGAAGATTATAATTTAAATTGTGGCTGGCTTGGACGTAGTTTAATCTGGATAATTTTTGATGCCCTTTTCTAATATTTGTGGTCGTATATCTTCAATAACGCGGCGATTGTTGTCTTCCAGGTGATCAATAGTTTCGGACTTATCGGTATAAATAAGCAACTTCACATATACCCACAGAAAATAGTCTGGCGGTGTTAAGTCGCACGATCTTGAACGACAATTCACGAGTTCGAAAAGTGAAACTATAAAGTTACTAAACGTTGCCCAGTTTAACTGAAACCGCAGTTGCGGCACATCATGTTTGTTCAGTTGATTAACAAAAAAGTCAGTAATCATGACTCTATAGCGCTCACGAATGAGCAATGTAACGTTCTGACCAGCTTCATTTTGAAACAATTACGAATTAATGACTCCTTCAAAACATAAAGCACACCAAACAGTCAGTTTTTCTGGATGAAATGGTGTCTCAATATACACTCAAACAAAAGTGAGCTTCATTGCTAAACAAAGTTCTTATGTGACAATCTGGATTGACGGCAATCTTGTGTTGGGCCCAATTTATGTTGATATGCCAAACTAAACTAAACATAAATCATAATCTATATTTCTATGCAACATTTAAGTAGACATTACCAACATCATTTGAACCGTTTTTAGTTAATTAGTGTCTGCCTGGTTTAACCAATGATTTGTTTCTTTAGTGCAATTTTTGCCCCAAATTCTATTAGTTAGGTAAGATTTGATGCCTTAAAAATTATTGTTTTCTTACGAAAATGCTTTCCAATATCATTAAAAAGACTGTAAATCTTGGGTGAACATTAACGCGAGCATCAAAATTTTGTCATTATTGAGAGTGTTACATGAATTAAACTTTTGCATAATTGGTTCAAGGTAATGATTTTTTTTGTCTTTTTTACATCGTTTTTTAGTTTGAAAAATCAGTCACCGTTCCATTTCTAGTTTAAATCGAAGATATTTTTATAAAATTATTAAAATAATTTTATTAATATAATTTAATATTTTACTAAACCTTTGTATTCATCATTATCAGAAAATAATCAGCCTTATTCTGTTTGGCGATGGCAACATCGTCATCGATTTTGAGGCAACATCACTTTAACACAACATCAATACTAATTTGGTATTCCTTAACAGTCTTATGACGACGTTGCCAGTTTATCGATCAGTTGAATTAAAAATATAACACACAGTTGATTCATTTGTGTACTATTTTTGATAAAATTGTTGTGGAAAAATATAAACTGTGTGAAGATAAAAATAAAATCTGTATTAAATTGAAACTAAAATAGATAAAAAATCAAAATAAATTAAAATCAGCACATTGTTTTTTTATCATCTTTACTTTAAATTTTAAGTCGCGCCAAAACTGTAAAAAGAATTTTGTCAATTATCTCTCACTCTATTTGGTGGGTCAGTGGCGTTTTGTTGCATTCGCAACACTTTCCCATTGTTCCTTAAAATTAGTAGGAACACTGCCTCTTCGAAATCCCCTGGTGATTCTTCCACTAATTTTTAAAATTGATTGGCGTTTGTAATTTTAATTTCTTCCACTTTCTATTTTATTTGTACTTTTTTACATTTTACATTTTTGTATTTATAGTTTTTTCAATATTTTTAAATTTCTGTTTATAACAATACGACAACAAAACTACAGACGACAATATCAGCGGCAATTTAAGGCAACATCAACGTCAAATTTTCTTCCAGAATACCAAACATGTATTGCCAGTTATCGATAAATGGCAAAATTGCCAACGAGAATACGAATTTACAACAAACGATAAAAAACGACATTGCCTTGTATTGCCGTCGCCAAACAGAATTAGTGTGAATATATTGTATTAAACATTTAAATTAAAAAAAACTCAAAATTATTACAATATTAAAGGTGATAATCTTCTTACCTTATATAAGCCCATAATACGAGAGTTAGCAAGGAAATGCCCATTATTAAATTGCTAAAATTGGCAAAGGTGTACAGACCCAGCAGGCCAAAGATGCCACTTAAGATGTAAAAGCAAACAGCGAGGGCAAAGTAGACAGCAGGTGTTCGTGCAGCTTTAAAAATATTTTTACTTTCATTGTGCGCTTTATACGATACAAATATTTCTTCAAGATCAGTGTCCAGTTGTTGACGAAACTTTTCTGTGAACTCTTCACCCCCCATTTTACGTTTGGCAAGAAACTGTAAAGGAAAATATCACAATTTGTTTGTAAAGGATTATAAACAAAAAAACAAGCATGGATTTTTTCAAAACAGATATTTTTAGCAATCGTAAAATTTAAATATAAAGTATTAAGTATTAAAGTAGCTATAATTTTATAAAAACAAATGCTATTGTTGCATTTATTCTTCCTTTTTTGTCCAGTGGATATGTCAAAAGCAAAAATACTGTGTTTAGCGCATTGAGAATCTTCAAAACGCTTCATTCACTGCTTGCTGACATATATATATTAGCAATTGACTTTATACAAAAACATTCGTCTAGTTTTAACGTTTTGAAAAATAGTGTCGGCTAAGTTGAGGTCGAACTTATTGCCTCCATTGTGTAGACAAGCAATAATTCTGAATAATTGTACATTCCTATTCCTTTTTTGTAAGCTAGAGCATCCTAACTTCTTTTAAGTAAATAAAAAAAATATGAATTTAAATTTACAACTTTAAATACTCGGTAATAAACGAAAAAGCTGGTCCTTTATGGGCACGCCCTTTAAGAAGTGCGTATATTGTCCGACATAGTTTGATTCAATTGGGTATGATTTTACGTCATCCCAATTTGGTTTGTAAACAGAGTAGGGAGTACAGACAAAACAGAACACTGAAGATGGCACATAGGCGAAACCAGTCTGTTTACAAACCAAATTTGACGCGGGATCACGGGATGCTTGATATGTGTAGTTTCAAAGGTTTGACTATGGAAGTTTAAAAATGAAACAACATTCGTAAAAGTCAATTCTTTTATGGGGAACATTTTACTTTTTTAATTTAGTTTTTATATTTGACGTTAAAGCGGAAATAACGCTACATACTCTGAGTATATTTAAAGGGTTTTTATAAATCGGCTTAAAAGATACGGACGTGTAGGTAAATATCACATCTCAATGGGTCCACCATTTATAGTCATTTTACAATCAATAGAAGGTGCATTATTATGACATTCACGCATCTAGTTATTAGGGTTTCACATACACAGGCTGCGGTGAACGGGCAAACAAACAGACAATGTAGCGATATAAATAGTATAATGATTTTTTAGTCTTTAGGTATGAAACTTGCAAGATATTAAACATTATTAGGTATGGAAGGTGTTTAGGTTTATTTTCTTGATTTCATGAAAATTGAGGTTAGAATTAATTATATTAATTCTGAGACCAAATTACCGCATTCGATATCGATTGAAATTTAAGTGCCCTTTACATAACAACTGACATCGCCTACCAAATTTTCCCCACAAACAAAAAAAAAAAAAAAAAAAAAACAGTATACTGACCTGAAAAACAGCTTTATCTTTAACTCTTAAATGTTCAGCTTCTAAATGACCAGTGCTTAAGTACGGTCTTGTGCCACCGCAAACATCTTCCATCAATTGATTGTATAATTCTTTCGCCGCCGCAACAGCTGTTAAATGATTAGCTTCGGCTGTGGCTACCAACATACTTTTAGGTTCGGGCAATTCATCACCTTTATAAATTGTCATATACGATTGGAAATATTGTATAAGATCTCTTGCTCTAATACGCTGGCCACTGATTTCTTTGTATACCAAGTTATCGGGCGACAACAACATGGGCACTAAATTTCTTAGCGTTTGCTTAAATTCTGCTGTTATATCTTTGAGACGACCATCAAATTTTGGATTTGTAGCTACATTTAGGCCAGGATGAGGCATAAGAAAACAGGCAACTTCTTGGAAGCATGAAGATATATGACGTCTCAGCGATTGCAATTCAGGATGTTGTTTGTCTGATATTTCCAGGCGTTTTTTTAAGATCTGTTCGCCGCCGTGGGCGCCATATTCAGCCTCATAGGGAAAACTCCAATCACGCACTAGAAATTGTAGGCGTTGGAAAGGTTTTTTACCAGAATCAGCTAAAGCCAAACGACCATACTCTGTGAAGAGTTGTAAATGTTGTAGATCATCTTCTTGTATATTTTGTGACAAATTGTAGATTTGAACTGATGATAACATGGTGCTTAAAGCAAATACTGTAGCACAATCTCTTACAGTACTTTGGCTATCGAAGGCTCCTTGTGTATCTAACAGAATGATGGCTATTTTGTCACCATTAGGATAGTCATGCAAAAATATATCTGACCACATCAGAATGCCAGTTGTATCACGTTCAGAACCGCCACGCCAAGAGAAACCTGTCAAGGGTGAATTCTCATCCCCCAACCAATCGCTGACATCATGGCGGACATACTTGAAACAGAAAAAAAAAATAAATATATATAAATTCTTTAAAAGAAAACAATAAACCTACCGAACCTTTGATGCAAGAGAGTCATATGTATATTAGAAAAACAAAAAAAAAAAATCAAATAAGACAAATGAAAATAAAATTTTTAATTTTGTTTCAACTCTTTTTAAGTCGTAAAGATAAAGTAAGGCAGAGTTCATATGTTTGCAGATAATCAGTTTGTTACTAAATCATAATTCTGCATATCCAACTCAGAAATTTGAAAATGTTTAAATCATACACTCTTGCTGCAAAGGCTTGATATTATTTTAAATTACTTTGGAATACATATAACGCAGGAAGAAATCTAAAAGAAAACTTTTTCCTTTACGAAATGCTCCTGCTACTGATACCACACACACATAACGATCTTTGACCTCTTCTCGCATCAGCACTTCACTTAAATTATCTTCATTTAATATAAATGTGTGTTCTTCCGATGTGGAGATTACTTGTACCGCCTCTCCCGGCATTTTGAAGACTGTTTATTGTTTGTTTGTTTTTTTTTTTTAATTAAAACGTAATAGTGGCTTTAAACAACGGTGGTGTTGCGACACAATTATTATGGCTTAGTTGTGCATGTATCTGTTAATGTGGTGTTTGCGTTTGTATATGTGTGTGTGTGTGCTCGTGTGTATGTATATATGCAGTTGTAATCAGAAATCTATAAAGGTTTTAAAAAATCAAGGCCTTTTTCTGTAAGAGAAAAGAAAGAAAACAAAATTTTTGAAATTAGTTTTGCTGGAATATTTTTAGCATCAACTTATTAAATGTATAAATAAAATTTTGCGATGAAATGTTTTTCTATTAAAGATGAATGATGAGGTAGTTTGCATAAAAATTCAATTAACATAAAATACATGTATTTATGTATCGATATATGTTTGTATGCACGTACAAATGTTTATATATATGTTCGTTTAGTAATGTTATACAAAAAATTATTTTAAATATAAAACACACTACTTTTGTTATTTATAAAACAGTTTTGAGAGCTCCCTGCTTAAACTCTCACTATTATTACACTATTTCCAATTGAGTTCATAAATTTAATTATTTAATAATGTAAACAAATTAAATCTTCATCTTATAATGAATGAGCTCAATGTTTATTACTATAATTATTTAAACCCTTTTTCGTATTTTTTGTTTTTTTTTACTTTGAAAGCATTTGTTCAATGCACAACCTATTGTATGTGTGTTAAGACGTTAAATTCTACAATTTTTGTACAAATGTTAATTGCAATGCCTATGTAAACATTTCCGCCGCCACTATGTATAGGGTGTTTTTTAAGTCCCATAGAATATCCAAAAGCGTTAAATATCATATTGTCCCCAATATTTGACACTTGCACAAATTTATAGATTTACTTTCAAAACTAATCATTGATTTACTTAAGAATTGTGTTCAGCGCTGTAGTATTTGTTGTTGGCAAAGATGCTGCAGAAAAAGTGAAAATAATCTACAACAGACAGCCTCCGTTACATCTAAAAAAATAAATCGCATGGTGGTATCACTGGAACCAGTGATTCTTTTCCAATTTAAATTTCTATAGGGCTTAAAAATTTTCCTTCAAGACATTTTCTTCTGCTTACCTTTACATTTACTAGAATTAAATTTGGAAGTCTATCGACCTGGTGTATATTTATTACTGTCCATAAGATATCTTCAAGTAGCTTTACTGCCTAAAAAAAATATATGGGTTATGATGTCGATTAAACCGTTAACCGTTAAACAAAGAAAAAAAATTATAGGTAATTTTTTATTGTAAAAAAATATGAAGCGTTATTTCCACGTATGTGGAAGGACTTTTTGATAGAATTTAAAAAAATTCTTACATTTTAGCATTCTCATAGATTTTGTCTTATAAATGTTGTTTTTTGTTATAGAGATATAGAACTTTGAAACTGAATAGGACGAATTTTTAAAATTGACATGAAATTTGTTCTTTCCAGCATATGACCGTCATTTCTGACTTGGACGTTGTCTAAACTGGAGGTCAAACTTTCGATGACTTTTTCCAGCATTTGGGACCGTTTATTGGCACTAACATGGCGAATATTGTCTTCCAAGTGGTCAATCGTTTCGGGCATACGGACGTGGACTAGTGACTTCACATATCCCTACAGAAAATAGCATAATAGACGATTTTAGAGGGTACTACTTCACTAGTCCGAAAATTATGTACAACATGTATAACATGTTGTACTATCTAATTAAAACCACAGCTAATGCACGTCATGGTTGTTAAATTGATGAACGTAGAAGTTCGTTATTATGGCTCTAAAGCGATCACCAATACCTATAACCTTTTGACCAACATTGTTTTTCAAGAAGTACAAACTAATGATTGATTCCATATAGCCCATATAGCATACCAAACAGTCCGTTTTTTTGGATATATCGGTATATTAACAGACATGAGGTAATCATCATACCAACAATTGCAGTTTTATTTATTGACGTATCCGTTAAAACAAATAAAAGTGAGCTTCATCACTGAACAAAATTTCCTTATAAAAATTGACCGTTATTCAAGCGTCAGCTTATTCATGATGAAAGGCCAAACCAAACTAAACATAAATCTCTTGACTGCTGACAAAATAGCCGCCAGGTAAAAACTCTATAACTATATAAAAATACGCGATATTTAAAACCCTAAAACGGTTAATTATATTATTAAAGATGGAAAGAAAGAGATAAAACAATTTTTGTTATTTGATTAAAAAAATCACCTTTTTTTGGAAATAAGACTTATTTGACACAGAAAATCAAATGGCAAATAATGTAACGAGTTCTTAGTTTTACGCATCGCAATATAATATAATGAGTATGGGAAAATTAGCTTTTCACATAAAATTTATAGATAGCTATTGCTTTTAAATAATAATTTATTTTTAAATTTTTTCTAAGCTTAACAACACACTATACCAAATTTTTCTGTGTTTTTTAAATCATTCATAACAGATTTCTATTGCTAGAGATGGCATTTTTCTTTAATTTAAATAGCTTATCGCCAAACAATTTATCTTTATTTAACTTATTGATTTAGATTTAATCAAAAAGTTTACTTCAGTCCAGCCAGAGCTAGACAAAAATTTGTTCATGTCTTAAGCTTGCTTTTAATCCACTGTTGTATGCTTAACGATGTTGGCCTTAACTAATAGCGAGATTAAGTATTTTTCTATATATTTTTGTAACGGGGTATTATATACACACACACTACAGACTGTAACCGTCAACTGCCCTGCGCGCAGTTGATTAAAAGTATTTCTTGAAATACGGCCGGCCAAATGCATAATTTTTTATTCACGTTTAAGTCTACACTTTTAGTTTTAATTTTTTTGAAATGAACATTTTTTTCCAAGTTAATTTTCACCTTCAGAATGAAATCGTGCGCGAGTTTTCAACTGATAGAAATTTCTTATCACAAGCTCTGTTTATTATGCACAAACATTTAGTATTTTCAAACAAACAAAAAACAAAATAATAAAACATGTAGAACAAAATATTTTGTTTTAACTTCTTTCCATACACTCTGACACCTAATACTTTTTTGAATGTAAAACCATATTTAACACAAAGTAACTTAAATGCATTGTAAAATCCAAAAAAAAAAATATATATATATATATATTTATGTAAATATATGCCAGATACATGCAGTCTTAAATATTGGGTGCAATGTTCTTTGTTCTCTTATTAAATAACTGGTTTTTCGAAAAATGGAATTCAATATTCCACAAAACAAAACAAAGATGACAAATAACTATTTAAAACAATTGTTGTGTGTAAAATAAACAAAATTATTTTATTTAAAATCACACAGCATGCAAAAAATTAAAAACTTAAAAATTAATTTTGAATTATAATAATATATATATATTTAAGTTAAATTTATATATAAATTAAAAGCATTTAATTAAAATAATTTCTTTTATTTAAAACACCGACTTTGATGACGTAAACGTTTATTTTTAATTTTATTTAATTAATTTCTGTTAAAAAAAATAATAAACAAAACAAACATAAATCAAATTCGAGTTTAAGCATCGATTAGAATACAAAGCCTTAACAGACACTTAAACACAGACACACATGCACACACTAATTTTATATAAAATTCAAATGAAATGCACTTCCATGGTTTTTGTTGTTATTGTGTACGTATTTTTAATTAAAAATTTTCCTAATTATTCGTTACTTTAATTAAAGAACAAAAAAAAAGCTAAATAATAATTTAATTTGTTTTAAGTCACACTAATTTTTGTTATTGCATGAATACGAGTAGAGAACAGAATTGTAACCCACCAATAAAGCCAGTCAGTCAGTCAATGAACAATAAAATTGGTATTTAAAAAACTTGTGCTTTTGACTAGTGTGTTGTGTTCAGATACATGTGAGCATACAATCAACCAGATGATAGATATGTATGTACTTATGTATGCAACGTGTATTCTATATAGTGGTTTATACATATCGGGTGTTTTTTTTTTTGTTTATAAAGACCTAGAACTTTAGGTTGACAACGTATTTTTAAGTGAAGACCATAAATTGACGCCTGAACAACGCTTATAAACTGTGCTAATTGGGATCAAAATAAGATTACCTTTCTACCGATTTTCATGAGAACTTTGTTTAGCGATGAATGCTCACTTTTGTTTGAATGGACACGTCAATAAACAAAAATTTCGCATTTGGAGTGATGATAATCCTCAAGTGTATGTTGCGATTCCGTTACATCCAGAAAACTAACTGCTTGGTGGATTTATGGGCTGTTGGAATCAGTGATCCGTACTTCTTTAAAAACGATGCTGGTCACAACGTTAGAATTAATGGTGACCGCTATAGAGCTGTGATTGCTAACCTTTTCGTTCATCACTTGAACAACCATGATGTTCAGCAGCCGTGGTATCAACAAGAGAATGCAATATCCACAATTGATTTTGTCCATGTTTACGGACAATATATGCCACGATGGCAACACTGGCGCCGAATTGGAAAATTGGCGGGTTTTTTCCAAAGTAAGAAAACCGCAAGTTTTTTGGGAATAAAAAAGGCAGAGTGGCGATGAGTCAACAGTTAGTCACCTTTTGCTAGCCAAAAAACAAATGTGATTGTGATCTAATGTGATTTCGCTTTTCTTTTCAAATTTGATTAAATGAAGAAATTAAAATAAATATATACATAATAAAATTCAAGGAAGCAAAATAAATAACTAATAGAAAATAAACAGATTTATTTCAGCAAACGTTTGATAACCGCTCGCATAGCTTTACTTTTCATAAACGTCAATTGGCCTCCAAGATCGTATGGAATCACGCAGCTATTTGGAGATATGTGAAGTCACTAGTCGATCACTTTGATAAGCCCGAAACGATTTACCACTTGGAGGACAACATTCGCCGCATTACTGCCGATGTACGATCACATATGCTGGAAAAAGTAACTGAAAATTGGAGCTGCAGATTATAATACTTTCGAGACATCCATGACGGTCATAGGCTAAAAGTCATATTTAAATTTTGAATAAAGTAAATTAAAAAAAAATAATTTTTGTTTTATTCCCTTTTATTTATGCCTCTATAAAAAAACACCCTTTACATACACATAAAGATATGCATGTATATAGATAAACGGATGGATGTGGTATAGAAGTATAGTCATACATACATACATGTGTACTTAGATAGTTAAGATGGATGATCGAGTAATAAAAGTAAATCTCAGCTAAAAGCTAAAAAAACACATGCTCTCTCATACATTTTAAGCGAAAGCAAAACATTACCAAGAACAACAAAAGCAAACTACAGCAACGAATAATGATTAATATCAGATTTGTTTGGGTAAAATTTAGAAACAAATTTTACTATAAATAAATACCCAACACAACATAACATCTTTTTTGCGGACATGTCTGATGTCAAAAAAAAAAATAAATAAAAGTCGTCAAATTTAGTAGACATTTTTTTATTAAATATTTAATTGAATAGTCAATTTGTACTTTTTGTTTTGTTTAGAAGGTTCTGCAAATTTCTATAACTGCTTGTATCAACCGTTGTTGAGGTAAACGGAATGAAATATATTTTTTCCAATACTTATTTGTCAGATCTTTGGTGTCATGTTTTTAACTGTTTTGTCAGCTGTTTCTCGAAAAAAAAATATTTCACTAATCGGCAGTTTACCGAAAATAATTTTTTGTTTATTATTTTAGTTAAAAAAAAATAGTCTGCAATTTATTTAAACAGCGCACTGTGGGACAACACTAAAATATTTTAGAATACTGTCATTTGAAAATAACCGTTGTAATTTAGTATAAGAGATTTAAGTTGAAATGTTGTTTGATTAAATAAAATAATCTTAAGCTGTTCAGGCCTAACAGTTTATGCCAATAAAAACTTTATTATACATTTGCTCAAAGTTTCGTCAATTTTTGTAGACTTTTTCAAGGGCTTCATCTATTCAAAACTAAAATCTTACATTATTACAAATGAATACACCATAATAATTTACTAACAATATAGAATGCTATATCACATTAGTAATATAAATTTATATAAATAAATATAAATTACAAAACAATTAAATATATATTAAAATCCAACAAGTGTGAGTTGAACAAAAAGTGCTCTAGGCCAAATGTTAAACATGTTAAAGTTCGAAATATTAGACAAATGTTTGTACAGGATGTCTGCTGGGAGGGTATACTATTTTGTTTTATTTAATCTTGGCCAATTAAGTATGGAATAAAATATCGGATAAATGTCCACCTCTGTTAGCCTCACAAATGTGAGCACTTTTGAATACATTTTACATAAAATTCTTACACATTTTATGCGGTATTTCATTACTTTCATCACAAATATTTTGTTTGAGTTGCTTAAGCGATACTCGTTAGTTTGCATAAACCTTGCTTTTCAAATATCCCCACAAAAAGAAGTCCGGAGCAGTCAAATTGTGTGACAAGTTATTTCTTAAAATAACTTGTTGTGGAAAGAGGTCTCGCAGTAATTCCATTGCAATCTTGGATGTATGCGATGTGGCACCGTCTTGTTGACACCACATGTTAATCAAGCCCAAAGCATGCAGTTGTGGCGTTAAAAAGATTTCAATCATATTCTGTTTATTCACATATCCATTCAAATGAAAATGTATCTCGTCAATCATTATGACTTTTTCATAAAAATCGGGGTTGTCATGGGCGAGCTGTAACATCCTATTGGGATATGTATGGCGGCGTAAAAAAGAAGCTCTTGTGTCAACTAAATCATATATGAAAATAATTGCAAATCCTTGTGCAAAATTGTGGCCAAGTTGTTCTTTGAAGGCCAAGCTCCTGAGATAGGCAGGTCGAATTTAGGTTGATCGATTGCTTTGAACACTTTCTTGAGTAGCAGTAATGCTTTCAGCTGATCTTTCAGTACGTTATGATCCATGCTTGGGCCTATCACCTACAGACACTCCTTCTTCGAAATCATACACTACACGATACACGTTTTGTTGACACGTTGTTTCTCCCAAAAATTTCACATAACTTTCTCATCGTAACAGTAATCGATGATTTAGCGATTAAAACACGTTGGTTAATCGAATATTATTCCATAACAAATTTGCTACATGCCAAATATGAACTATCAAGACTAATGTTTATCAAAACGGCGGTGAAACAAAGTGGTATACCTTCCCGGCGGACACCTTGTTAAAATTTTTATTTTCTTTGGTTATTATCTCCTGTCGCTGTTTGGAAGATAAGCCGAAATGTTTAAAAGATTCATCTTGTATGGGACACCCTATAAATTTCAATTTTATTATTGATACTTGTTATTGTATAGTTGAAATAATAGCAAAATTGGTTTTAATATCAAGCGTCAGCCTAAAAAGGTTTAAAATTCCCTTCCTATAGGGGAACACCCTTTAATTTTAGAAACTTTTTGTAGGTAGACCTTTAAAATTTGCAATAACCTGTGGGTTAAGAGATAAGGCTTATTAATCAAATTAGCAGCCATAATAAACTGTGCAGCCACCGTGAATATAGCCGGAATAAAACTTTTAATTTCTTTTTATTTTGCCATAAAAAAATTTTCAAATGCCTATGCAAGAATATAGGCTTAGATTTCTTTTGATAAGCTTTTAGGAGCTACCAGCAGCGGCTGTCATTTGTTCGTACCCCTAACTTCATTGATTTTTTGTTTAACAAAATACTTTGCATTAAATGTGTTAAAGCTTAGAGTTTACTTTTTTTAATATTTCTATAGAAGAAGCAGCGCTCTTTTTCGAACTAACATAAATTTTGTTTTTAAGAAAAGCCATAAACTTTTATTAAAATGGTAAACATTTTTTCAAAATTACCTGAATAACTTTCGGTAACACGACATTAAATGTTAACTAGGTATAGACGTAATCTCTTATGTACAACAATATATACATACAAATTAATATAGAACGCAACGTGTATAAATCGATGTGGTCATTTGAGGAGAGTTTTAGAAATAAAAAATATTCTGATATTTTGCAGATAAAATATTGTTGTTGTTGTTATTAATAGGCCGGTTTATTATTGCTGAGAAAAAACTCAGTATAATCATTTGCTGGCGAATGAGTGAGAGTTTTTATTTTATTAATGTTTTTTTTTCTTTTTTTTTTTTTGTAACAAAAAGGGTTTCTGTTATAAAATTAAAGTAATTTGGTATTAAATATTTTTTAAAAATTGAGTGAAAAATAAAATTTTGAAACAATACAAAAGAATGTATGTAGTCGATATATATGCCAGCAAAATATTAATTTAAGTATTTTTAAGAATTAATAAAATAATTTTAACAAAGTTTTGGATAAGCTATCTATCATCCATATGCGACATATAAAGCTCAAAATTCTATTCTCCATTAATAAAGAACATCCGACATAGTCATGGTAAATCCTCAAAGAGAACAAAGCTTATGTGGGTTCCATTGCATTTTGGCATTTTGGGAATGGAGTATGCAGATGCTGCCACTTTTGAAGCCAATGAATTCAAAACATGGGAAATTTGTGATATATCTAACGCTATTATATTCCAGTTCAACTCCCTACGTCATAAAAATGGTTAAACTACTTATAAGAAATGTAACGTTAACAATCGTCCGACTTAGAATATGTCATTGCCACTTCTTTTCAGGTATCTAATGGAAAAATCAACAATCCTAATGTATACACTCTGCAACAAGCAACTAAACGTTTTAAATGAGGATCCAAAGTACAATTTTAGACAATATATACTTCAATGAAATTAAGTTTTCGTTTATTAAAATAAAAATCTCTGATGAAAATATAAAACTCATTTGGGAATTTATATTCGGAAAGAATTTACAACACCTTTTTTATAGCTTTTATGTTATTTCGAATAAAAAATTGTCTGTGAAATGAAAGCTTCACGTATAAGTGAAATTGTTACTAATAAAAAATTTACAGAAAACAAGGATAACAAAGGATTTTCTTTAAAAAACAATTATTTTGAAATATTTTTGAAATGTACAGTGTAAAACAAAATATTTTCTTATTATAACTGCAAACTTAAACATGAACTAAAATTTATTAATAACGTTGCACAACACTAAAAATTTTACCAAAATAAAGAAAAACAACACGTTAACACACTTTATGAGCATTTTCCTAAAGAAAAAGAAACAGGCAGAGAAATAAAGTAAATAAGTAAATAAACATTAATAAAAGATGAGACAGACAAAGAATAACTAAAGAGAGTCTTAAAGTGTAGGGAAACAGAGCTGGTAATGTTGGTACATTTTTAGTAATATGACATAAATCAATCCTGAAATTTACGATGATACAGATGATACAAGTGCCATTGGATCCAATTTAAAAAATGTTAAGTTTTGAATCCGTTACAACTGCTGATGTAGGGTAGCAACTGATTCTTTCATTAACTGATATTGCGGGTTACACAAAATAAATTTCAACAATATTTTAATGTACGAAAAAAAATTTGTACCAAGTTTCTTTGTTAGTATCCCCTCATATCGTTAGATAAAATGAAAAACCAAGTAACTAATAAAAAAAAATGTAAATCTGTCTTTCTATAGAAATATGCGTGTACACGTGTGATAAAGAAATAAATTAAAAACTTTAAATCTCTTTGTAAATTTGTTTACATAAGTTGACGACACTATTTTAACTGATGGCCATTTTGATTTAGGTTTAGTTTGGCTTGCCATTTTAACATGAGTAGACTGAGGCTTAAATAACGCTTCTAAATTGTGTAAATTTAGTCCAAAACATGATTGCCTTTGATCCCGATTTTCATAAGCGAATTTTGCTTAGCGATTAAACTCACTTTTGCTTGAATGGATACGTTAATAAACAAAACTGCCGTATTTGGAGCGGAGCAGAAAAACTTTAAAAATTATGCTGTTCAGAACGTTACAGTTAATGGTTACAGCTACAGAGCAATAATAACTGGCTTTTGCGTTGATCAGCCAAGATGAGAAAGGGTTGTGGCTCGTGCCACAATTAATTTATTGAAGGAAAGATCATGCGATTTAACGCCGCTGTAATGATATGTGATGTCACAAGTCATACGTTGATAAACCCGAAACGATTGACAATTTGGAGTACAATATTCTTCACCTTATTGTCGATATGCGCCCAACAAATGTTGGAAAAAGTCTTCGAAAGTCTTCCGATTTGACATTTGGCATTTCTATATGAATGAAATTTCAAATATCGATGCCATTCCACCTTATTAGAGGGCGCATTAGATTATGTCTTTTTCAATGTTATGATCCAGCGGTGAAATAAATAGAAAAAGTAGTATTGCAATGCAGCTTAAGCAATTTCAATAAAATTTAAAACTGATGTAGAAGATGGAATTCTGATGTAGAAGATGGAAATTGTTATACCGGGTAGCGGTTCCACAGTAAAAAAACAAAACCGGCAATTAAAGTTCGCATCTTATTTACTATCTACGTGCTAAGCTAATACTGAAAACTGATCTCTTTGTGTACCTATTCCTTAAGAAACACGTAAGAGACAGGTGGCGCTGATGACGACTTCGGAAAAAAATGCTATTTTTTCTTGATTTTCCTAATTTGTTTTTGTTTGTAGTTTTGTGTTAAAACCGGTTATTTAATTTAATTAAACAACAGTGGTGTTTTTGGTAATTTCTAAATTATTCAATTTAATTTTCGGGCAGGTTGCGAACTAAATTGCACTTCATGAAGAGGCTTTATAAAAAATGGACTTAAAAATTAAATTCATGAAATTCCAAATACAATAGAGTAGGTTTGCAATAATATTTTTTTTTTAAATAGTCTTCAAAATTCTATGTGATATTTTGACATAAGTTATCCTAAAAGTAAATTTTATTCACAATAGTGTTTTTAGTATCACTGTGAGTTTGAAAAGTGTTTTGTATAATTTTAAAATTTCGTTTACCATCCCTGTAAGCCAGAAATGAAAACAGTTAAAACAATATTTGTTTCTTTTTAACTGATTAAAATTATATAAAGGTGTGAAGAAAACCAAATGAAATAAAAGAGAAAAAGCAACATGGGGGATCTAACTTTTAAAGATTGAGAATATTTTTCTAATTAAAGTGAGAGAGACACATAAAAAAAGAGAGCCTAAACTTAGCTTAGTTAGTCATAGTTAACCCGTTGAGTTTATTACTGTACGAATACCAATGAATAAAATGAAAAAAAGTATTCTTTGTTTCTTTGAAAACTTAAATATGTTTAGCATTTTCTAGAAATTACTTTATTTTAAAATGTTCCATAGCAGTTATTTCCATTTGTTTGCAGCAGCGACGGCTCTAAATAGAATACAAGCATTTGTTAACTAACACAAAACAAAATAGAGAGAAGTTAAAACTATATTGAACTGCTATTAGATTTGAAAGTAAAAATGTTTTATTATTTTACTACAATACAAAAGTTGCTGTTGATTCTTCCACTCTTGCTTGTTGGTTCTTAGGCGATCACATTTACATTTATGTTATTCTCATAGAAATAATTAACAAACAAAAATAAGAATGAAGAATGAATGAACTAAAGCCCCTTTGCGATTAAAACAATTTGAGAAAAGAAGAGCAAAATTACAAATTAATTTACTACTAAAAAGCAAATAAAACAACAACAATAATAAAAGCAATAAAGTACAGGAAAATATTACAACAAAGACAACCAATAACAACAACAACAACAACAAAAACAATCAAATACAAGGTAAAATTTAAAAAATGTTGATTAAATAAAATTATGAATGAGATGAGTAGCTGAATTGACATTTCAAAAATGTAATTGCAGAGTAACACACGAGTATGAAACAACAACGGTTTCATAAATATTTTGGAAAAATGAAAAACATCATCACGGCAGTATTAACTGGCCACCGCCCTAAACTTGGAACAGTTAAAGCCTGTATTCTAATTTTGCTGCTACACTGGCATATAGAAATCTCTGAGGCTGAAGAAACTTTAGGAAATAAATTTTCTTCTTATTTTTATGTGGGCTGCTTTTCGGAACGTTCAGAAGTTCTTACTGAATCAGTCTATGCCAAAATACCACAGACTTGTGTGGAGATATGTGATCTAAAAAGTTATACTTATGCTGTTTTATTAGCAGAAAAGTGTTATTGTTCTAGTGACATTATGATCGAAGATAGACAAGATGACAGTTTGTGCAATACACCGTGTGTGGCTGTAAAATCGGAACGTTGTGGCGGCGTAGGTGTGCATAGTTACTATACCTCTTACAAAGATGCTTCACCGAAAGATTTGAAATTACAAAATAGTAGTGAAAATAGTTTGAGCATTGTTTGGAAACCTTATGAGCCACAAAAGGTGTTTATAGCAGGATCCGAAGCTCCACCAGTTTTAAAAATAACTCACTATTTAATACAAATACAACGTCTGCATACATATTCTTCGCAAACCTTTTTCGCACAACCAGAATTTGTTTTACAAGGAACGGAAAATAAATTGGAGATAACCGATCTTTTACCAGCCACAGAATACAACATAACTGTGCGTTCTATTTGCGAAGGTTTGACAGGAGAGGCAGAAAATTGTGGCTCATCATCTACAGTGGGCACAACATTAGTGGCGGAGCCTAGTCCCAAGCCGGCCCAACCAGAAATATTAAAGACAACGGATACCACAATGACCATCAAAATAAAACCAGTACAAAACGATAATGGTCCTGTAACAAAAATTTTAATTATAGTGGAAAGAGTAGATGCATCGTTAACACAACCTTTCGATGCCACATTGTTAGGCAGTTGGAAGAAGGCGGATGAGGATGGTTTACCTTATTATATAGCGGCTGAATTAGATTATGATGGGCCGGGCGATAATAAGACTACAAAATTTGTGGTGGGAGATGGTAAACGGTATGGTCGCTACATCAATTCTCCGCTTAACAATACAAATTCAGACTTTCATGTTAGTTTAGGTGTGGTGAGTAGTTAATTGATTATATTACAGCACAAGCAACGTTAAATATTTGCTATGATATAAAATATTTGGTACATGGTATTTGCATGATGATTTTAATTGCAAAATTATATTTTTGATTTATGTATATTTTTGCGACAACTCCAATTATATTTGATTGACAATAAAAACTTCAATTAGTTGTTTTAGTTACACATTTTTTATACTTTCATGAAAAAAGTCATCGTGTAAATGCCGTCAATAAAAACTATTAGTTACCTAAATTTTTATTCTGCTTAACTAGGTAAGCACTTTAAATGGCATCACCAAAATTTTATATACTCGTAGCGGTCATGACCAACATGCTCCTTCTATGGACAATTTTACTTATTCAACATTTGAGGCAGGACAAAGTTCGATAATAGCATTAAGTGTGACATGTTCAATTTTTGGCATATGCTTTATACTCTCTGTCATAACGTATTTTTATTTACGCTATAAACAATATCAAATACGTTCTGCACGTGGAAGTTCACATGAAATGACCATGCAACAACCGATAATAGAGAGAGAAAATAATGGTTTTATTGTGGAAGATGAAATGCCACCAAGTGTGGAGAATTTTAAAGAACAATTAAATATTCTGGTGGACAAATTGGATGTCAATAAAAAAATACCACGTAATAATTTACGCATGAATATTAATGACGTTATAGCTGAGGGAAATTATGGTGAAGTTATAACTGGAAAACTGATAAACAATAATCTAGTCGAATCAAGTACAGAATGTCAATTGCATGTTTTAGCTCTTGATGAACTGACCAGCACCGATCAGGGCGAATTGTTGCAGGAATTTCGTAACTTAAGCAAACTGCAGCAACATTCAAATGTTTTAGATTTCAATGGCGTATCATCCAGCACCGATTGGTTTTATTTGATATTCGAACATCAAAATGTTACCTTGAAACGCAAACTCATAGACAGTCGACGAGCTCCTAGTTCAGCTGTTATGCCACGAATTACAACTTTGTCAGAACAATTAATTTTGCAATGGATCTATGAAGTTGCTAGTGCCATGGATTATTTAGCAAAATCGAAAGTTATTCACAGACACCTGTCATCCCACTGCATTTATGTTAGTGCTGAAATGAAGCTAAAATTATCCCTTTTTGGTCCCACTCCATACGTAAATCAACAGAAAAAAATTGATCTTACTAGATGGAGGGCACCAGAAGTGCTTAGATATCAACATTATTCCTCAAAATCGGATGTTTGGTCATTTGCTGTAGTAGCCTGGGAATGTTGTTCTCTAGGTGCCACGCCTTATGCTCAAATCAATAATTCAAATAAAATTTTAGATGCCATTAAGAGTGGTTCGAGACCAGCACAACCCGCATTTGTTTTTGATGATCTTTATCAAATGTTATTGAACTGTTGGACTTTGGAGCCTAGTGAACGTATTAGCTTTGAAGATATTGCCTTTAATGTTCGCCAGTTAATGACCTCACCAAAACATGCCTTGAACTTTGATGCACCAAAAGAACAAGCGGCAAGTGAAGTTCTTAATTCATTACCCTTCTACTTGCCAATGTTGGAAGTGGAGAATTGAAGAAGATTTTCAATAACGTAAATCTTTAAAATTTTATTTAAGTGTCCGTCACAGTGTTCTGAAATTGAAGCAATTTCTAAATAAAAAACAAAAATATTAGAAAGATTTTCCCATAAGCTTTAATTGTTATTAATAATTACGAATATTTTCAAAATATAATTTTATTCTCTGCTTATTATGCCTATAGATTTTACTTGTAGAATGTAAAGAAATGTATTTTATGTAAATAAATAAGTTATAAATGAAAAAGTTGGGTTTCGCCATTTGTTCTTCTTGAAATCCACTAATACTCGATGCGCTTAATTCTGATTATGAAGCTGTAGTAGTTAATATTTTGGTTTATGTGCTAAATAGATTTTTATTTTGTAGCACAGTGTAACATAATATATTTTTGAAAATGTAATTATTTTCAAGTTTTCGCTATTCGGAAACTAAAAATCTTCAGGAAGGTTTTTTTGTATTATTCACACTCTTAATAATAATAATCACAACAAATTGATAAAACGAAAAACCCATAAATACAATCAAACATTTTTCATACTATTATTTGTTCATAAAACTAAATTGTCAGCAGATGAAAGAAAAAACAACAAAAAATCATTATCTATTAACCTGCTATAGCTACGCACAAAATGTATTCAATTTCATATAATTGTTGTATGGGCAATTAATACGAATAAAATTAATCAAATAATCTTTGAACCATGATATAAACAATAAGAACGAGTATGCTTACTAGAGTGATCAGTTAATCGAGTTTAATTTAGTTCAAGTAAAACTCCATAAACTTTTGTGTCTGTCTCAATTATTGAAGATATGAAGGCGGATAAAACTGAAAAAGTGAAATTAATGGAAAACCTGAAAATGGAAATGGATAAAATTAAAAAAAAGTGTTACAAATGGAAAAGTATTTAAGAAAATATTAGAGAAAAGATACTGACACCAAGATTTAAATATATGGTACTAAATTGTTTGGGTTTGTTCCGCCAGTGAATGAACTACTGCTTTCAATTCCTCTTCTTCACGTCCTTCCTGGCTGTTTGTTCGCAAATGGCGATCGTTTTCGGTGTGAATACATCATCTTCAGGCAACGGTGTATATTTAAATATATTTATAAAACGTTAAAGCGATCAAGAATAAATGAATCGTTTTATATTTTGTACATACAGTGGTGACCGCGACACGACTTTTCACTGATATTCTTGCATCTTATGTAAAAAATTTTAAACAATTTTTTGTTATTTATATTCAACATATTACACATATGTTTAACATATTATACATATCAATGCAAGTTTTAGCTTGGCCAAGAATTTAAGACGAGACAAAATAAAGGTGAATTCACTTAATTACAGCTTGAGTTTATAAAAAAATCTTAATATTTGGTGGGGAATCTGTTATTTTGATGAACAGCAGCACTTCTCCTTGGCAAACTTTCAACTAATGCCCTATAACGTTCCTTTGGAATGTCATACCAAGCTTTTTGGAGTTCTTCCTATAAATCGCCAAAATTTCTTGGCTTTACCGAACGCACATACACCTCAACATCATTCCACAGATACTCAATTGGATTGAGATCCGGGAATTGAGCTGTCCACTTTAGAGCAGTAATACGGTTTTGCTCTAAGCAACTATTCACTAGGCGTCAAGTGTGCTTAACGTTATTATCATGCATAAATTTCCACATTAGAGGCATGTTATCATCAGCGAATGGTATTATAGTACTTGTTAATATGTTTTTTGTATATGTGCTGGTCCATTTTAGTGACAATCTTGTGAATGGGACTAACACCATGCCAGGAAAATGCTATGCACACCATGACATTCCCACCGCCATGCTTAACAGTTTTAAGAGTGTACTTTGGTTGCTGTTCCTGGTTTGGAGGGCACTACATAGGGTTTTTTGTCAGATCCGAAACGGCAAAACTTCGATTCCTCGCTCCAAAGAATGTTTTTCGAAAATGTCGTAGATTTATTTATATGTTCTTTTGCAAACTCTAGCCGGGATTTAATATTTTATCTTGACACAAGTGGTTTATGCCGTACAATGCACCCGCGCCCTTGTATTGTCCTGGAAAATACATTTATACCAAAATCTTCTGAAATTTCACTTTTAAATTTATTTGAGCTTTTGAAAGGATCTTTAGGAGCTGCTTTATAAATTAAACTATCCTCCCTGGGTGTCGTTTTTCTGGGTCTAGGCTGTTGTTTAACATTTTTGGTGGTTCCATGCTGCCTGATGTGCTCTAGGGCGTTATAAATCTTGGATCGCGAACATGTCAGTAGCTTGGAAATCTCCATTATTGTTTTTCCATCACTTTACAATTGTTGGATGATTTTTCGATTGGCATTCGAACCCCAAGTACCTCTGGCCATGTCTAAATAAATATTTTTATGTAGTACTTTTACCTTCACATAATATCAAACAATCACTTAAAAGCTGGAAATTTTTTTATATGTTTTAAAATGGGCCCGAAATGTGAAACTGTGCAGTTACCAAACATTTCCTTAAAAAAAATCAATTGTGACACCAGCTGTGAGATGCCGAACCGTTTAGTTGAAACCGGCTGTTCCTGCTTCTGCATATCATGGTTGTTCAATTGATGAATTAAAAAGTCAGTAAGTAAGGCTCTATAGCGGTTACTATAGACCATTGTAACGTTCTGAGCAGCATCGTGTTTAAAGAAGGACAGACACGATTCAAATAGTTTTTGTGAATGTAAGGGTGTCTGAAAATGCACTTGACGGTTATCATCACTTAAAATAAGACTTTTTGTTTTATTGAGGTGTCCATTTAAACGAACAAAAGTTAGCCTCATCGCTAAACAACATTCGCCTGCGAAAATCGGAATCAAAAGGATTCTTGTTTTGACCCAATTTTTACAATTTGGAAGCGTTGCTCAGGCGTTAGTCTATTAATGTTGAAATTTCAATCCAAACTAAACATAAATTACCTAAGCGCTTTTTTGCAGATCAACATTTGCCAAATTTCAAAATTGCTAAACAAGATTTGGAGATAGTTTTGCCTAAAGCTTGACTATAAACTAAAGTACCGACAAAAAGCTCTGGTTCTGGATTCTTAAGATGTTCCACAGACCAACTTTAAGGCGGATAACAAGAATTGTAAAATTTTTGCAGTAGAACAAAAGCTTTGCTCTGGTAGGATAACCAGTTACCACTAGAAAAGTGGGAAAGACGAAAATAAATTCTGGGGAAGTTTCTAAAATGAAAACTTTTTCTATCAAATGAAACCTTCCTTTCTTTAGCATGAAATTTTTTAACTCTATTATATAAACAAAAACATTCAAGCGTTTTTTCAGTAATGCCAACTACTGGAATAATCAAATTTATTCGCAATCAATTAATTTAATCTATTTAATTTTTACTTTTCGCTTTTTTTTAATTAATTATTTTTTTTTATTACCGTATTTTTTATTTTTTATTTTTGTTCATATTTTCGATTAATCGTCAAATATTGATCAAATAATTGCTTTATTTATTCGATAATACAAATTTTCTTTATCCGCTTAATCGCATTATTTTTTATTTAAATGACACCTCTAATTTAAATACGTAACAAACAAAATTCTTCATTTGATTCGATAAGAGGCCAAGCAAAAAAAACAGATTGCTTAATAATTCATTATCAATAGTAAGCTATTCTAGCGATATTTGGTATTCTGAAACAATTGTACATACAGTAAACAGCAACAATTCAAGAATTTGCACGGTGGGTCAGAACAATATATTTTGGAAATAAGTCATAATATCTGTTAGTTCGTCATAGTACTCTGTCTAAGGGACAATAGTAGCGATATCTTTAAACTTTTCATAGAAGTATAATTATGGCCGATACAAAAAAAATTAAAATTAAAAAAGCTTCCAAAAAGATGCGATTATCATTTATAAAGGGTGTCTTTTATTTAGGAATAGAACTTTGAAATGGAATAAAATTAAGACGAAATTTTTAAATTG
Organism: Trichopoda pennipes; assembly: GCA_030448955.1. NCBI lineage: Eukaryota > Metazoa > Arthropoda > Insecta > Diptera > Tachinidae > Trichopoda > Trichopoda pennipes. The sequence continues at coordinate 265,554 of JASKUP010000084.1, forward strand.
ACATGAACTTTACTTTATTTGAAGGATAATTTTCTGGCATTATAGTTTAAATATGACTTCTGGCTTATGATCGCCACGCCTGGGTTGTACGTAGTCTTATTTGAAGGTTCAATTTTCAATGACTTTTTCCAACATTTCAAGAGTCTGAAATGAAATCTATACCGGTACCAAACGTTTGCTTTAGTTAATCAATATTGAAACGAGCTGTGCGATATATTGGACCATCCTGTTGGAATGACAGTTTCTGCACACCATGATTGCACAACTGATGAATGAAAAAATCACTAATCGTAGCTTTCTAGCGATCACCATTTACTGTAACGTTCTGATCAGCATCGTTTTTAAACAAGTATGGAGTAATGATACCATCACGGCAGTTTCGTTTATTGACGTATCCATTCAAACAAATGTGAGCTTTACAGCCAAACACAATTCGCTTATATAATCGGGCTCAGGTATTTTGAAAAGAACCATAATTTTCAAAATAAATTTGTTTAATTTGGGCGTCAGTTAATTCCGGTTAAAATGCCAAATGCAAACGAAATGCCCGCCAGTTAAAAAAGTATTGCCAACTGAAGTTCTATACCTCTATGAAAGGCACCCATTATAAAATTTAAAAAACATAGAATTTAAATTTAACTCAGAAAGTCAGAATTTGACGTATGCTGTCTTATCTTTAAACCATAAACACTTGAAATTTTTAGCAAATAGCAATGGAAACATAAAAATTAAAGGATATCACATACGCGGTGCATTATCCATGGCATTTGGATAACTAAAGATATTATTATTTTAATTGATCTGGGCATATAGAAATTGTTGATTTAATTTCAAAAACTTTTATTGCTGTTCCACTGTTCGTTGTTACTCTTGAAATTTTTTAAATTGTTGGGTAAAAATATTAATCATTTTTCTTTAAACTTTCATTAAGCTAAATGAAAAAGAAATAATTATAATTTACTTACACAAACACACACACACACATATATATATATATATATATATATATATATATATATATAATACAAAACATGCTAATTGCAATAAGAATTTTTTTGATTTACGTAATTTTTCATTTTAAATATTCAAAATTGAAATAAAACAATATTTGAATGTATTTAAATAATTAAAAAAGAAAATATGAGAAAATTTTTCTTTTTTAAATTTTAAACAACAAGAGGTTTAACTGAAATGAGCCAAACATTGCACAAAACTAAAAATCAGCACTAAAATGAAGATGATTAAGCAAATTGTTTTAAAAATAAATGAAAATGTAAATTATGATTGTATTTTTTTTGGTTTTTAACGAAATTATTAGATACAAATAATTTAAATAAATTTTTTATTTGGAAATATTAAAAGAAAACCGTGTTTCTTTTTGGCTTGTTTTTTAAAACAATATTTTTTTGCTCATAGTTATACTTTTTAGATTATAAAAAGTTTATTATTGTTATTAAACTCATTTTATATGAAAATTTTTATAAGTCACAATTAATTTTTTTATGTGAATATGATTGTTAATATACAAATTTATGAATTTCATTTAAATACAAATTTCATTTTGAATGTTTTTTTTTAATAATGCGTTTAGAATAAAAAGAAAAATAAGTAAATAAAACTTTGAACCTTTAATTCAACAAAAGCCTTGTTTGCAGATAATTGTATTATATTTCGCTAATATTTATCAATTCACTGTGGTATTTTATTTTATTTGTATTGCAATAAAAATTCGTTTAATATTTTTTTTTTCACATTTGTTAGGTAAAACTAGAGGTGACATAAATTTATTAAAATAATAAAAATATATTTGAATAAAAATTTTCAATTAACGACTAGAAACAGCACGATTAAACACAACGCACAGACTGTAGAAATAATTTAAATACATTTAATAAAAAACAAAACAAAAGAAAAATACAATAAAACAAAAAAAATTATTTAAACAAAAACGATCGTTTGAAATCGAACGAACAAACAAATGTTCATAATACCTCGATACATTGGCAACTAAGCGTTTAGATAGCTATTAAATAGATTATAAGTATAAAAATGAGAAAAAATAATATTGCAATCACAAATAATTTGCAGCTTAAATTGAATCTATTAGAAACAGTTTGTAAAAAGCTTTTATTAAAATATCGTTATTAAAGTTCGTAACGTTATTTATAAATGCAAAAACTTAATTATAAATTTATTTTCTTTTTCTCATTTTTGAATTTATGAATTAAATGAATTTTCTCGCTGCTTCTTCTATTCTTACAACAATTTGAAAATGAGAGAAAAGGGGTGTTTTGTTCTTTTGAGTTAATTTCGACAATTTCTGAGGGTGTTAATGGAAAAAATAAGTATATTTTCGATCCATTCTACAATATTCTAAGACTCTAGCGAGACTCGAAGTTACTATCGTTTTTTTTACAAACCATGCCCTTTTATAGTAAACTTGCCCCGAACTACCAAATATTATTGCTTGTTACTTCTTTTCCCATCTTTACTAGGGCATCGTTAAGGTTTTTTTTAGCTTTTGGTTTTGTTTCAGGCTCTCATCATCTACACTAACCCGTCTTCCGCGATTGTACAATATTTATTTTTCATAATTTTGAATTTTATTGTTTTAAATAAATTCGAATTCCTAAACACATTTACAATTGAAACTTCTTATACATTTTGGTTATTTTGTTACTTCAGATTAGTGCAAATTGATTTTTGCTTAGCTTTTCGAATGGTAAATTGGTGGTTATTAAATTATATTTTAGCTTCTTGTTATCTTTTACATCACATTTCTACATTTTATTGCAGTGGGTTGCGAATTTTAATAGAACACTTGTGTCTCCCATAAAAAAGTGTATATTAACGCTTCCCCAATTATTGTTATTATTAATTTTTATTATTTTAAATTTTAATAGTTGAAGCATTTAATTTAAGTATAAAAAAGTTGTTATAGTAACGACTAAATGCTAGAAAATTTAATCACACCTAAAAATGGAGAGCACAAAATATTTTCAAACATTCCTACCATAAATTTGTATTGAGAACTAAATTATAAATTAAATAAAAGATTTTGTATTAAGCAATTTTTCTACATCTTTCTTTAGTGTCAAAAAATGAAAATATTATTAATTGGTTTAAAGGTCACTGATATGCTATAAAAATATTGAATCAGGTGTGTTCAACTTGTGTGCTAAATTAGACGATTTATCGTTAGTTGTACAGTTTATGAAATTCAAATGGACAATTGATATATTTTTCTATTATTTATAAATATTTAGAAACAAAGTTTTCGTTCTGAATGTAGAGAAATAAAATCATTTATTTCTTATAAAGTTACTTTGTTCGTTTCTCATTTAGTCAGTTAAAGATTAGGCGAGAAGTTTGACCTATATATATGTATTTAAAAAAAATAAAAATTGATGAAATAGGTAAACAGTAACAAAATGGTCGCACGGATATGAGAATGTATACCAATTGCAGGTAGCGGTTCACCTACAATCATTAAAATTGGAAAAAATCAACTTCACCATGGTCAGTTGCTTGGTCTTTCCAAACAAAAGCGCAAAGATGTTATTTACTTCCAAGTCTTATGATAAACTCAACGAAATCATTTCTGGTTTTACGAACTGATTAAGTTTTAATTACTATATTATTATCGTTACCAAATAATCTTCAAATTTTTTACTATATTTTTATAAACAGTGCAAGCTTGGTATTCTCGTTTATTCATTATCGCGCCGGCTAAATTTTAAAAATTGCAGGCTCTATAATCGCAACAATTTACCAAAAACGGATTCTATTTTATCTGTTTTTCTTTAAAATTTGATTGCAATGTCTATAGCTAAGAAGGGAAATCCCCATCTTGCTGTTTATCTTAAATTTTTTTTTAGTTTATTTGCATCATTTGTTGTGCAAATAAATATCTAAATACACGTAGGAAAAGTTTCACTTAACACAACAATTTTTTTAAAAAATGGCGATTTAAAAAATACAGATTTCATAAATTCAATTTACGTTATTTAAAATTTGCATACGTGTTCGGTTTACCGCATTATTTATAAAGCAAAATTCATTACAAAAAAATCGTACGTACAACGGAAGTGACCCTGGCAAACGTTGTGTGTAAAAGGAAGCTGCGTACCCAAGAATGGAAAAAATGCTTTATAAGTGGCTTGTAAAACAAAGGAAAAAAATGTTATAATATCAGCAGGGATTTTAGGAATAAAAGCCAGTTATTTGTGTTTCAAAATTTATGAAAACAATTCAGATTTCAATGCCAGTGAAAGATGATTGAGGAAATTTGATTTTTCAATTAGAAGCGAGAAATTATCTTTGAGATTTTATCTTACTGATTTACTTATGAAAGAAATTAAAGATAACGTTGAACTTTACAGTGTTAAAGAATAGGGTTTATATTATAGGATGCTTCATGCTTTCACCATATGAAAATGAGAAAACGACTCCTGGAGAAAAAATATATATATAAAGCGAAAAACTTGTTTACTCTATTTAAAACCGAATTGTACTGATAAACTGACAATGTTGGAAAATTGAAAACCGCGCTTTTAAATGCTTTTCTCAATAATCCTGTACTATACAACTCTAGTAATAATGTCATCTTCTATATTAAAGGATCGGGGCCATCACGGTATACTTACGGAATGTCCCTTTTGTATCTGAACATACCTACCCTACATTAAATTTACTGGCTCGCGTGTAATAGAAAAATGTTGCGTTTTTTTACTAATTTAAGGTGGCAACTATTGTGCGCACAAATAAAATGGACAGAGAAAGAGAGTAATGAACATAAACTTGCCGAGAGACAGTGCAAATGATTAAATTTAAACAGTTTGTAATTTTAAGAAATTTTTCATGAGTTGTTTTCATAGTTCTTCTTATATATTTTATAGTGTAAATATTTTAATAATCGTTTTTTTTATAAAAACTAAAGGAATCATTAGAATATCACCTCAACAATCATTATTGAAATTTATTAATACTAAATGCATTACAAGGGGAAAGCTACTTTAGCTCTTCAGTGGACTCTGCTCTAAATTTGTATAGAAAATTAAACGTTTTTGTGTCTTAAATCATATTAAAACAAAAAAATTTCAACTTACATTTTCTTTTTTACGATCTTATGTTAGAAATAACACATTTGAATAATTGCTGCCGAGCGAGTAGAAACTTACGCGGTTTCATTCAACCCTACTTTCCTATTGAATGCCACCATTAGAAATCTTGATAACGAATCAGAGGATACCAAAACAGCAGAAAATCTCACACGTTCGAGTATGAATACACTCGCATACGAATGGAGGCTTTATACCCTAGAGCTTGAAAAGTTTATCAACGAGGTAGTTATGAAAAATTAAGATAATTTTTTTTTCATTTTTAAATTGTGTTGTTAAAAAAATTTATTAAACTTTTGTTAAATTTTTTAGTAAAAAAAAAATTACCAAGGTTCTGCATAAAATTTAAGTCTTTTAAATAAATTAATAAAATTTAAATAAAAAAATAATAAAGTAATAAAGTAGTAAAGTAAATTTTATCCTGGTTCCCACTTTGTCTTGTCAGTATATCTATGCAATTCTTGACATCTAAGTGTTTATTTTCGATACCGTGGTCTGCCTTTTTTCCAGACCCCTCGAATGACTCAAGGACCTGTTACACACTTTAAATTGCTCTAGGCCCCACACCTGTTGTATTGTTTTTCACTTCACCATTACCTGGTATTTTCAAATTTTTTTTTGGGAGACTAAGAGTTTCTAGGCGGCTCTTTACCACATCCAGCAAATTTAAACCAAAATTTACTTTTTCTTTAAAATAAATTATAAATTTCACGATTCATAAATTTACGGTTTTATAGTTTTATAGTTTTGTAGGAGACTTCCACAATTATGGGATGTGAACAACCAGGTCACAAGAGAGGCAGGACTATAGATTAGTAGGTAGTGTACTAGCTTGTCAGTCTGGGGGTTGTGTTTTCGATTCTAAATAAAGCCCTTGGCTGTTTTTTCACTACAAATATAAAAATTGACTACCGGTGGGGCTGCTCAGTGATGAAGACATGGTCACTGGTCGCTGTACTGTCTTATACGACAGTTAATTTCCGTAACTATCCTTCTATTTTCACCACCTGTTTCATCTCTTTTCTATCCCTTTACTAAAGAATGTAGCACGATATTTGACTATATAGGCCTTGTTGCCTGAAGTGCTACTTCTGTTTAAAAAAAATATATTAATTTTAAGAGCATAAAAGGATCTTCTTCTGATTTTTGAAAATATGGGAATAGTTAAGAGAATTTAAAATGTATGGAATCAGTACGCTTTAATGCGATTGCTTCAAGCAACTGATAGGCTCCTACAATTATCGAGATTTTCTTAATTTAACTTTTACGATTTTGTATATATTATATTAAGATTATTATTCATGTGTAAAGCCTGTAGAACATTCTTTAGTCAAGTTGGCTATAATTTTTTTTCAGTTTTCTTTTTTTATATCCTCTTTTTCAACATTTTTTCTCCATTAGATTTTTAAAAGAGTTATCTTGGCATAAATATTTTTTTTAATATTATTTTATGAAAAGAAGTACATGCAAAATAAATGTAATCTTTGCAAAAATTAACGCTGAGAGCCAAAATCAACTGCTGGACGGCCAGGTATTATCAAAGACAATAAAAATAGTCTGACAAATACACAAAAATCTTGGGCTAAAAATAACAAAACATGAAAATTTCAAAAAAGAACACAAAATTACCTTTGATTTTTCAAACATTACACTCGTATGAAAATAGTGTCTAACTAGCAGGAAGTTCCCAATATATGTCATCAACAAAATTTATGAAACCAACTGCGTATCTACACAAGTCCCTTTTTTATTCTGGTAACATGCTGAGATTTAGCTTATGACATTTTTTACACATTTTAGAAAAAGTTTTTTGTATTTTCTTATCGAACTTAAATGATTTTATGTTTACAATGATCAGATTACATTTCAAAACCTTGCCCTTTGCTGACAAAACATTTTGTGTAAGAAAATACAAAAAAAAAACATTTTTCATTCCACCACATCAATGCAATTTTAATGATGAATTTTTGTTTTATATTTTATTGTTAAAATTAAAAAATAAACTTACTTGGTTGATCTTTTAAAACCTTTGAGACAAAATCAGAAATTAATAAACGTAAAAAATAGTAAACTATACCAATAGGTTATAGAATTTTAATATTTTTTTTGCTAAATTTCACACTAAAGTTTTTATTGGGTATTATTCTTGTTTTTGTACACAGTTGTACGAATTAAATGGTTGGAATGTAACACATACAGTGTTGTATATAGTGCACTAAATTTAGCAGAGATGTTATAAAAGACAATATATATAAATCAATTTATAAATAATTTATAAATATTCTGTTATATGCAGCAAAGAAGTTTTAAGGAAAAAAGGATTAACTGTTGAAGATAATTACTAAGTTTTACGTTTGGTATTTAAGTCATTCTTGGCACATTTTGCAATTTCCAAAGTAGTTATGCATACTTTATTGCTGTGATTCGATTAGCGCTGGTGCTTACATTTGTTGCGAATTGTGTACATATTTATATTTGGACAATTCAATAGAAACTTTTTACAAAATTCATTTATTCGTTTTTACAAGCCGAAATTCAACATTAATTGCTGAATAAACTGAAAAAGTATCATAGAATAACATTTTATAGGTTGTTTTTGATAAATTAAAAGAAAAAAAAAAAAATAAAACAATTCTAACGTTCAAAAGAAAAATTGAAAATGGCAAGTTTTAAGTAGGGTATTGACAAAACAATGCAAACTTTTGCACTTCTGCACGAAAGATAATTAAAACAAAATGCATTGAAGACAAATTAAAGTAGAATACATATAATTTACTGTTATTTTAAAAATTATTGTTTTAATAGTTTATTTGTTCAAATATTCTAAAAATTAGCCTTGATTACATAACTTGTAAAAAATGGCTAGAGTTAAGATCAGCGAAGATTTAAAAATCAAAATAATAAATGATTTTAATACTGCAAGAAAACAAAAAAATATTTGTGACAAATATTCAACGAATAAATCAGTAGTTTCTAAAATTACCAAGAAATTTCGTGAAACAGGTCTTGTGAAAACACTACATTCAGGAGGAAGACCACGTAAAACTACTCCCAAGACAAAATAATTTAATACCAAGAGAGTTTAAAAAAGACCCGAAAATGGCATCAAGAGAAGTTAAGATTATTTTGGGATTGGATATTTGCTTGCGAACGATTAGCCGTAGAGCAGGCGAAGCTGGTCTTGAAAGGTGGAAGAACTTTTGTACAAAGGCCAAAAGGAAAGAGGCTGGATTACTAGTATAGTTGCAAAATTGTAAAGTTTGGTTGTAGCAATGTTATGGTGTGAGGTTGTTTCTCAGGGCAGGGAATGGATCCACTCTTCATGTTATAAAGGACACAATTACATAATGTTCCCATATAGAGAGGAGAACATGCCGATAACTTGGAGGTTTCAGCATGAGAATGATCAAAAACATACATTTAGGGTTGTAAGTAACTGATTACTCTCCAATGAGGTTTTTGTTTTGAAGTGGCCTGCTCAGTCCCATACAAAATCTGTGGGAAATTGTAGATCGTAAAAATAAGAGCCTATAATTACACACGGAAAGACGACTTATGCAAAGCAGCGCTTAGTGAAAATCATAAAATTCCAAAGGTCTCTGCTGATAAACTAATTGAATCAATGCATCATCGTTGTGATGTAGTCATAAAAAATAAAGGATATCCAACAAAATATTGACCATTGATAAAAAGCTACCGATATTTATTGAAGTAAAATTTAAGTTTCCATTGTTTTGTCCACTTTCCAAAATTAACTACTTTTAGTTTTTTTTTATTTGTGTTTTTAATCTTTCCCTAATAGAGTAAAGAAGATATTTTTAAAAAAAAAGTTTTTTTTCAAGAATTGTTTTTATTTTTTTTTTACTTTAGAAATGAATATACGAACTTTGAGAAAAGTTTCGATTGAATTGTCCAGCACTGTATATATAACAAAATTGTCCACAAGATGCCATAATTTTCTTAAACGAGTTTTTTTATGGCAATAATAAAAATAAAAGGGAAAAAGCGCTTACTATATATTTTCAAACAACAATTAAAATGTAAGACTGTTTACGATATACGAATTTATTAAAATGTGCTGAACATGTGTGTCAAGTTAGACAATTTATCGTTAGCTGGACAATTAATATATTTTTCTATTGATTATAAATATTTATAAACATCTTTGTCGTTCTGAATGTCGCGACGTCTTAATTATGAAAAAACGGTTTATATATATTTTCAAACAACAAACAAAATGCAAGACTGTATATGATATACATATTTAGACAACCATGTAAATGTACATATTTTCATTGCCTGTCGTTAGCGCTAACGTTAACATAACTGTAAACGTTAATATAAATTTTGTTAATATTAAAGTGGTTCTTGTTTAAGGTAAAAAAAAACAATATTTTGAATAAAATAATATTTATTTTTATAAATTATAGTAATTAATACAGTGACGTAAAAATAAAACCGTGTATGTTTTATTTATTATCGCGAACTGTAATGTATTTGATTAAGTTCTACAATATGAGTTTTATACCTTAGATTTATCAAATATGGGATGGCATTATGAACAGAATGGTGAATAGTGTTTATTTAAAAATATGTGTTAACAAGCCTGTATGATTTACGAATTGCATTATGCGTTAAGCGGTCATTATATTGTTACGGATGTATCTTGCTTAAGTTTTAAAAGAAAATAATTAAGTAAGTATGTTGGTTATTAACTGAGTGGCTTGTTAAGAAACCTTATGCATGTAAGACAACAACAAATTTCTAGTTACAAACTGCGTAGCAATACTAACTGCGTGGTTTTTTAAGAAATCTTATGTACGCAAGACAACAACAAATACCTTAAAATAAATTCCAGAAAGAACTTTATCAGCATAAAAACAAAAACAAAAATACACACAGATATACAGGCGCCTATACATTGAATGATTCTTAATTTTTCTAGACTTCTAGTGGACTAATATAAAAAGGCAGCGTCTGAGTGGATAGTTATTTATTGTAAAAATATACCTCGTGAAGTAAAGACGTGCATCTGAAGTAAAGTGTTCTGTAGTAGTTAAAGTAAATAAACTTTTAAATAATTTAAGAACTTTAAAATCTGGTGTTATTAAATTTGCAATAAAGAACTCACAACAAAACGTTTATAAAAGGTAGCAGTACTTATATTAAGCAGTAAAAACAATCATCCAACATTATGGAAGTATTTACGAAAAAGTGTTGGTATGTGTTACACAGACGATGCCGGATAAAATATAGAAAAATAGATGTCATATTTTCTTGTATTTATTATGTATGTTCTTCAAATGCGTGCAAATTTTTATTTCAACCCAGATTTTTAGTTGCGCATTTCGAAAAATGTCCGATTAAAAAATAGAATTTATCGAGTTTAACCGATCAAAGCCAATACTTTGAGATGTAAGAAGTGCAGATTATAGCAAATGTAATTTTCAAGTTTTAACAATACAGAATATTATTGGACATCCGGGGGGAAATCTTCAAAATATTTTTTAGGTTACAAAAAATAACACTTGATGGATGATCCAGCATGTGTACATCAAAGCATCTAGCACATGTACACCAGTTTGATATTATTTATTTTGATCATGTCTAGACCGTTTGAATTTAGGAGGGGTTTTATTTCTTTTGTGGAGAGATGTAGAGAGATGTTGACAATTTCGCCATCTGTTTAATTAATTCGCTTTGGATAATATTTTTGGAGAACGTGTGACTTTTGGATAAGGTTCGTAAATATAAGGAATTTAATTATTAATTAAACTTTATTTAGTGTTTTCGAATAGGATTGTAGGTTAAATTAAATTAAAAAAAAGGAATTTGCCTAAATAATTTGATAACTCAAGTAATAATCAATAAAACTATTTGCGAAAATTTAAACTATATTAAGATCAACTCCAGTAAAAACATATCTTTTGTTCATTAAATTAGTTTTGATAATATTTAGCCATGCCAAAATCATGTACCAAATGAATAGCATTGGCGAATTCATTGATTTTCAACGTTGCTCACAATATCTAACTTCAAATTTTGATCGACGATGTACATACTTACATGAATGAATTCGCCCATTTTCACATTTGGCATATGATTGCGAGTTGATGTTTAGGGTTTTTAATGAGACTCGTCTCGTGCCGACTTTTTAAGACAGTGGTCGGCATAAAGAGGGAGTTGTATTAACAATTCGTATTAATAATCAGCTGATAAATTTAAAAATTAAAATTAGTGAGCATTTGAAATATGGTATTTCCCAATGTTGGTCCATCCGACAAATGTTGAACTTTTCTGTCAAAATTTTGATTGTTATAAAATTATTTGTAGTTTCTCTAAAAACAACTGGATTTAAGCAATATATGTAGTGCAACTGATCAGCTAGTCTAGTCGTCACATAAGTAGAGCAACAAACATTTGGGCGTATTAAGGAAATATCGAACATTTAAAAATATTCAAGTAGAAAACAAACAAACTAACACTGTTAATGCATTGCATTAATTGGTTCACGTTACATTTCTAAACGTAACTAAAATACCCTTGACTTAGTTGCCCGCACACGATAATCGGTGCGGTTTATATTGCACCTAAAATATTTATATTTTTAAATAAATTTATTAAAATAACAACAATATAAATTAGATCACATTTTCTCAGATTGAGGTTTTGAATAAAAATCAAATTTAAAAATATTTTCAACATTTTTACTTTCAAGCAGGTTCGGTTCTTAAAGACCAAAAATTTAATTAAAACAATTAATTTAAAATTTGTAAAATTTTTCATTTTTTTCAGTACATACTTATAAAACTAGCCCTTATTAATCTATAGCCCCCCCAATATTATGTAAATATATTATTTAAAATCCGTCCTACAGTCTCGACCCATGTATACCATCTGTACAAGCTGTTTTTCTCTTACCTAAACACGAGGCATAACCAATGGCGTGGGGAATTAAGTTTTGTTCATAGACACCGGTGAAAAGATGGGCAAAGGGACCACTAGCGAAAACGGCCACATCATCACCACCATGAGTTTCCGATTCTAAGGGTACAGTAGAAGGAAATTTATAGTTTTTATGTTTCATATTAGCTTCTAGTAGATTTCTGCGCTTAACTCCGGCACTGTGTTGAATTATATTATTTTCAAAACCGGGACCATTGGCATAACTAAGAGTGGCATAAGGCAATTGATCTAAGGCCAGTTGAGCATTATTTACACCAAAGATGTCATTTTTACGACTAGAATAACCAGCCACTGACATGGTATGGGAATGATCAGAGGTTACGACAATAAGAGTATCGTCCTCGTTAGTTTTTTGGCGGGCGTATTCTATAGCCTTGCCGAATTCAGCTGTTTCATCTAAAGCTTTCATAGCCAAAGTGTCATGGTGGGCGTGATCGATTCTGCCACCTTCTACAAATAGGAAATAGCCTTTACCTCGACTTTGTTTTTCTAAAATGTTAAGGGCCACTTCCACCATTTCTTGTAAAGTGGGTATTTCGGCAGGATCAGCATCTAAATGGAATGGAATGTGATTGGCGGCGAATAAGCCCATTACTTTTTCTGTGTTTGGGGGCAACTGAAAAAGATCCCTCTTGCTTGAGACATAATAGGCATTAGGGCCGTTTTTTTGCCGCCATTCCTCTATAAGATCATTGCCATCTAAACGTTTGCCGGGCTCTTGGTGTCGTGGTAGAAAATGCTCTTGACCACCACCCAGTATTACATTTAAATTATGTCCTACTTTACCATGCACCAATTGTGTGGCGATATCTATGCAAACATCAGGATCATTTTGAGTTTTTAATATTTCAGCATCATTTTCCCAATCACGATTTGCTGCATGAGCATATATTCCAGCTGGCGATGCATGAGTTACGGATGTGGTTGTTATTAAGCCTGTAGCCATATCTTGTGCCTGAGCCAAAGCGGCTATAGAGCTCACATGATGTTCGGTGATATTTTGACCCTGGCAATCATTTAAATCGATGGAGGCTGTTAAACCCAACGTGCCGTAGTTAGCTTTAACACCACCTAAATAAGCGGTAGCTGTACAGGCCGAATCAGCCACTTGTGTATTAGCGCAGTACGTCTGAAATTAAATGATAAAAAAAAATTTACAAAATGAAGATCATAATTAACGGCGTTATTTAGTATTAGACTTATTTTCCCAATGAATTGCTTAAGATAAAATTCCATAAACTTGTGAATTTGCTAAAATTAGTACAGTAAAGTATTGACAAACCTTAACAAGCAGAATGTGTCAGGGTTAGCGAAATAACGGCTGATGTGTACAAAAAATTGGTTGAATCTATTCCAAGAAGATTAAAAACTGTAGAAAATCAAAAAGGATATGCAACCAACTATTGTATAAACCTTCGAATTTAAAGACTGCCCCACTTTTTTTTCTCGGACCAGCATTTAGAGGACGATTCCTACACATGCAATACATTGCGCCAGGACGAGGAAATTAGGTTATGGGGAGAAGGAAAAAGGGAGTAGTGTTTGTGGACATTCAATTTGAACTTTCTTACATTGAAAGTGACAGCAAAGACAGATGAATGCGCTCTAAACGAAAAACGAGTTAAACGCGAAAACGTTCGAGTAACGGAAACCAGTTCTCTAATTTCATTAGAGCACTCACCATTGTAGTAACGATAAAATATCCCACATTGTGTCGATGCTTTGGAGAATCAATGGCGTTGGATACCCCACTGCCCCCAATTAGTCTCTTAGCCCTCTCCAGTACGTGGTCGAGCAACTCCAAAAAAGAATTTGGATCACCGGCCCATACATAAGAGTTGTATTCCATTTTTGGACGGATATAGCTGGTATAAATAGAACGAAGATCGGATGGAGTAAAGTATCTCTTACACTGTCTTAGAAAACCGAGGCACTTGAAAGCTTTTTTAGAAACTTGAAAAATGGGTTTAGTCCATCGAACATCACACTGAATTTTCATGCCAAGAACACTAAAAGCGTTCGATTTCATAAAACCAATATCACATACAGATCAGCACCATTTCCAAACGCAGATGTATGCTTAAGCATGCAACATTGCGTCTTACGGGCTCTATCACACAACCCCCAATCCGAGATTGTTGCGAGATCGTGATTTAGCCTATCATTCATGTTCTGCCTTTTGGAACCCACCTCCAACTGTTCCGGTCTATTACTAAATAAGTGCGAATGACAAATGGTGCTGTCATCTACGAAAGAGTGTATAGGGCTGAAAGTTTGACAAAGAAGGTCTTTTAGAAAAATAAGAAATAGGGTAGGAGAACGATTTTCAGTGTGACCGTAGTTTTAAGTTTTTTTTTATTATTTCTATTGTTATAACGTTAACGTTGAAGTATCTAGTTTTTTGTTTGTTACATTTGCTAATATGCAGAATATTTTGAGATACTTTAAGTATTATTTATTTTAAAGCTGCTGAACTTTTTTATAATTAGTTGCCTGACTTTCGATGTGAGCCACTGTATATGCAAATCTGGCATATTTTGACAAATGTTGTTCTTTACAGTTATTTAGAATTATAGTTTTTTGACGTTTTTCATTATTTTGTAATTAATTTTATAAGCACAAAGTCTTCAGGTCATCAGGAACAAGAGATGAAAAAGACCTTGCGGTTAAAAAATTAATTACAAAATTAACAGAGGAATTTTTATCAATAAAAACTTGGTTTCTATTGATTTTTGGATGTTAAAACTTTCAAAATCGGAATTTTTCTTGAAAAGAATCTGGGATCTACAACAGGTACACATTTGAAAATTTTACAGGGTGAATATTAATATAATAATTAAAGATTGTTCTATTCTTTCAACTATAAAATTAGTCAAACGCATATATGGATGATTTATTTGCGTCATGTCCTCAATTTGTAACACGCTTGGCTTGAAAGAGTTTGAATAACAAATGTATCAAAATAAAATATTGAAAAACAGTTGGTTTTACCTTGAGCTTATTTTACGTTACGCCGCCTAGTAAAACTTTTGTAGCGACTTCGATTTACACAAGGCGAAAAAGTCGTCAGCTGATATTAGTTAAGTTATTTTAATAAAAAGTACGAAATAATTACAATTTCTCAAAGATAGTTGTCATTTTAAAGCTTAACATTTCCATGGCCGACTGATTTAGATGTAAAGCATCTTGCCGACAAGAAATATGTGATCGAAACTAAAAAAAAAATTTAAATAACACATTTCATATTAAACGGACTACCGGTTATAGCGTTTTTACTAAATTGGAATGAAATTTCTTTACTAGCTTCTTAGCTTTGTTTATGTAATTAAAAATGTTTTCTAAATAATTAACGGCTAGGAAAATTTGAGGTTAGGAAGTAAGTTCGCACACACATAAGGCGATGTCAGATAAAACTTTGGTGCTTTGCGTGACATTTGAAACTTTAAAGCAAAAGCGTAAATCAAGTGGTGTATGTCACAATAAACTTTGACAACACTCATGCATTTTTTGTTTACGCCCACACACAAATACACAAACACAAATAATAAAAGCCAGGTGTTTGTCAAAGCGCGCAAAAAGTTGAATGTTGGTTAACTTTTCGCTTTGCGCTGCGTCAAAAGTGCTTTATGTGGCAACTTTCATACATTTACGTACATTTTAACTCAAACGTCAAAGCGAAACTCTGACGCAACGCAAAGCAAAAGTTTTATCTGACACGGCCTATACAGCCATGACAGCCATGTAATGTCGGGAAAATGCTCACCTCTAGCCAAATTTGAATTTGAGCGTCAGTTTTTTGTGGGTTGTTCACGTAAGCCCGGTCTTTCACATGGTCCCAGAAAAAATAATTCAGCCGCGTTAATTGACATCGCCAAATAGAGAATATATTTAATTAGGAAATTTTTCATACAATAACTGAATGTTTTGGGTGGCTGTGTAGCTGTGTTGCCGTTTTTCTGAAACCAAAGGTCTCTAATGTCAACAATAGCCAATTGTGGCCACAAAAATTTGATTATCATAACTTGTTAGCACAGAAAATGGGACGCTGACGTTTCAGTGTGCGTTATTTTAGTTAAGCAAATTCATAACATTTGTTACGAACAATTTATTTTCGGCTTTAATTATTAAACGAGTTGAATTTTATAAGTGTGAAGGCGAAGATCTTTACGCAAAATATTGTGCAAAGTGACTCTTGTAATGCCCAACTGTTGCAAAAGTCGAAGAGTTTATATTCCAAGCTCATTTTCAATACCTTGCTGTACAGCGGCTATGTTTGCATCACTACTACGTTTTGTTTTGGTCTATTGTGAGCAATAATACGGTGAGTTTCGAATTAAGCATTAAATTACGCACAGCGGTCTCAGAAGGAGAATTATTACAAGAATAAGCTGCTCGAATTTTTCGATATAATATAGTGAAATTTTCCCCGTTTTTATTTTCACATTTAAAAATCTTTGCTCAAGAGTGTAACGTTCCATAGGATGACAGCACAATCCTTGACATTTGACCATTTAATAAAAAAATCACTTTCTAATCTCAAATTTACCTACTCTTTATGTCTAAAAGATCAATTTGAATTTTCTGTAAAAAGTTAATGGGTTTTAAAGAATTCGGGTAAATGAGGGCAAAGCTGTTTGTTGCAGATATCACATGCATACAAAATTTTGGTTAGTTTTTCAGGTTGCCTTTTAGAATGTGATAGAAACTTTGCTCTAGCAATGACCGGTATTTTGTAGGATTGCTATTCACTCCTTGTTTTTTATATATTTTTTTTAAATAATATTGGTTTAGGCAAGCGGTCCTACATCCTTGTCAAAAATTGTATAAGGATTTATTTTTAAAAATAGAAGTCTTTCAATTTTGTATGAAACTTTAAAAATTAGTTTTACTTCAATAGCAAGACATTAAGAATAAACATAAGAGTCGAATTAGAAAAATTTTGAATTACGATTTTTGTGACGCAGATTAGAGGTTTCAGGAAAACGTTGACTTGAAATAACTTTTCGTGTATTTTTGTTGTGGCTTTAAAAGACTTCAGAAGAATTTCATTACGTTGTTCAACTAGAAAAAAATTACATTTAGCACTTTGGCTTGATTTTTCACACACACACACACACACATACACTCACATTTTCTCTTAAATTTAATTGAAACTTACCTTACTTAATCCGACGTAGGGAAATTTCTCAAAGGAAAATTGTTGCTCTTCGCCACCCAAATAAACACGTCCAGCTGTTATTGTGGGTATTGACATGCCATCACCCAGAAACATGATGATATTTTTAGCCAAATTGGTATTTAAACTGCTTTTACTCTGCAATTGTTTTTCTAAAATATTCTGTCCCACTTCATTCCAATAATCAGAGAAATCCTCTTCAGGTTTAGGTGATTCAAAACGTATCACAGGCATAGCTCGTTTATAAAGACGATTACGATTGAAATTAAATATGGGATGCATACGATGATCATCGTTAACTATTGTGGTTGCGGTGAAAACTGTTTTAAGGAAAAAGATTGAAATATAAACGGGTCATTATGGAGTTGATCAGGAATATATTATTCAATTATCATCATTTGTGACCTAAAAGTATTGTGGAATTAAAAAACAAAACAAACAAAATAATTCGCAATAAAATGAAACGAAATTCAAAATATTTTCAAAATAAAATATTGATTTTAAGCTTACCTCCTCTACCTTCACCGCTGGAATATGTTAGCAAAATAAAAGTTAACAAATTTTTTAAAATAAAATGCATTTCAATAAAAGATTAAGAAAACACAAGAATTTTACTTTGTTTGAAAGTTTATGGCACACGAAACAACATCAACTTTAGAACTGGCATACAATTTTTTCTATCACTGCTATTTATACCGAAATCTTTGAAATTTTGGAAAATTTTATAATTAAACCGATAATCCAAATGTAAAAAAAACAACAACAACAACAAACATCGGCTTTCAAAAGCTGATAACAAGTCTTTTTTGTTGTTGCATATGTACAGTTGGTCTCGAGACTAAGCGGGTACATAATGAGAGATTAGCATATATGTTCACGTGATTTCGAAAACACTTCTATTAACTACAAAATTTTTTTTAAAACAAATTTGTTGCTTGTATTCACGTGATAGTAAATCCGTTAAGTGGGTTGGTACTCGCTTTATATGTGTGTCATTCTTTGGAAAGTAATCACAAAAGTATTAGTTTTACGACAACATTTATAATCCATTATATGCTTTTATGATTATTGTGCGATTATCTGATTTAGGAAAAAATAAATATCTCTTAATTTTGTTGTCAAGGGTCATAGAAATGTGTGTCTTTTAAAATTTAGTTAAGCTTAAGGCTTAACTCTTTATGCTCGTGCCAAAGTCGCGGCTAATTTTTAACAGTTGCCATAGCGTAAGATCTACCTGATATCTAGGCTTGTAGCAAAAACGAAACTGAGCCAAGTTCGTATACAGGAAAGATCACATTTAATTTCTTATGTTCTTTGCAAAAATTAAAATAGACTCTTTCTAACTACACCTTTTCTTAAAAGTTTAAAGTTTTAAAAAATTTTTTAAATGAAAAAAATTAATTAAAAGATTGAAAAAAGCTTTTTTTGTGAGAATCAGGAAGATAAGTTTTCATATTTATTATAATAGAGTCTAGTTTCTATGTTTTGTAATTATATATTTAAAATATGAAATAAATATTTTTTTTTTTAATTAAAAACAAGTTTAATTAATTTAAAAAAATTTAATTAATTTATTCATCGGAATCATTTTCAATCTAAGCAATTTTATTATTCGTGCTTGATTCCTTTAAATAGATATTTCGTGATATTCTCACGAAATATTTATTACAAAAATTTTTTTTAAAAATAAACATTTTATGATATTCTCATAAAACATTTATTCCAACAAAAATTAAAAATTTTTGAAATGTATTACTGCGGGGGATTTTTGATTTTATGAAAAAATTCTCATGGAATCAGTTTGACTTTGGATAAAGACTTTTAGGTTTTTCTAAACAATATTGGGGTAAAATTCACTGATGAGCTATGTGAGCAATAGTGAAATTGCAATATGGAGAGAGAGCCGCAGTAATAAATTTCAAATATTTTTTATATTTGTTGGAATAAATGTTTTATGAGAATATCATAAAATGTTTATGTTTTAATAAAAATTTTTGTAATAAATATTTCGTGAGAATATCACGAAATATCTATTTAAAGGAATCAAGCACGAATAATAAAATTGCTTAGATTAAAAAAATTTAAATATTTTTTTTTTTAATTTTAAAATATTTTATTCATTGAATCCATATAATAAATTTAAAAACTTCTTGATGCTCACTATGTTATAAGCATAACAATTTATATACAGCTGCGGTCAATATAATAGCACCAGTTGCAATACTCTGATTCGAAAGATGTAAAAATATCATTTCACTACTGTTATTCACTATATTATTCTTTTAAGCGTAAAAAGTAGTTACAATTTTTATGCTATCTCAGGGTATGTGTATTTGTTGTCAAATTTCTTAACTGTTATAATCAGTTATAAAAGATCTTTTGCCAACACTTATCATTTCGTGCTGTTAATAAAATAGCAAAATTTTATGAAAAAAAGTAAAAACGGATGGTAATAAAAATTTGTTTAAAATACTTTCTATAAAATCGTGTAATAATTTTATAAAAATTGTATAGTTATGGATCGCGGAAAGCATTGTTACCCTGAAAAACGTGAGCTAATAAAAAAATTTGCATCCGAGGGTAAATCGTATTATTTGGGAATTAGAAATTAGGAATTAGTGGGCTGTTCTAATAAAATGTTAATAAATGCCTTACGATAAGAGCGAAAAGTTGAATCCCGTGCTAGAAAGCGAGGGGGTCACCCTTAATAGTAATACGGTTAGTACGGACGACTAAAGCTACACGGAGCTTAAAAAAAACTTTGCATGTGCCGGCAAGTGTAGAAACTATTCGCCACAGACTCAATGCCTGTAGTCCTCGAAAAGTGCCGCGCCGTTCCTCTATGCATTTTGCTAAACGGATATCTTTTGCTTAAGCACATTGAAATTGGCCAAAGGAAAATGGAGAAAGGTGCTTTGGATTGACGATTCCAAATTTGTTATATGTGGTAGAAAGGGTTCCAGATGTTTTGTCCGTAAGACACCTAACAGCGAAGAAAAGAAATAAATAGGTTTACTTTCAATTAGGCGATTATGTAAACAAACAACATTGTAGTATATTTTTGTGAAAATTAGCAAAACAATGCCGTCACCGTGAATCCTCGGCGTTTCCAAATCATATGTTTTTTGTATTTACAATTGACTCATGTTGAAATCAGTAACCTTTGGTTCTAAACAATTTAGTTATTGCATGAAAACTTTCCCGGCCGCGGAGTTTCTCGATTTAAATTATTCAATCGACTGCCACCTTTTATAATAAAGACCGGGCTTATGTGCACAAGTCACTAGTTGCTAACGCTTTCAAGGATGAAATTTGGCGCTGCATTAACAACATAAACGAAGTTTTGTTGGAAAATGTGCTTTATAATTTTGTGAAAAGAGCAGACGTCTGCCTTTGTGCTAGAGGTTGTCATTTGCCCGACTATTTCTACTTTACATTGGTAGCAACCTTCCTAACCTCAAACTTATAATTTACGGCGCCACAGCGCCTCCTTTTCGTGAAGCAATGTTAAATATTTTGCTTTCTTCTTAAAAAAAATATACTTTTTCATTTTGCTAAAAATGATGGTGTTATTGCCTTCTAAAAATATTACGCTTAAAAGTGACGAGGCATTAAAAGTCCCAGGTTTCTGACATTTACATTGGCTTTGTAGAAGAGATATAAGTTTAATTGACCACTTAATTGCAAAAATGTCTTATTTTAAGCTTTAAAATATCAAATGATGATCAAAAACTGGATGCAATGGACTAAATAAATAAAGGTCATTTAATAAATGCTGTCTTAAAATTATACAAAGTAGATTAATGCAAGTACAATACACTGAAAAAAAACTTTACTGAATTTAATAAATAAAAGAGGTAGAATTTTATGATTTAGATTTTTGTTTAAAAAAAAAGTCGTTTATAAGCAGAAAACAGAACTTGCAAGAGTTAAATTTATTGATACTAAAATGCTTGAAGCGGGTAGGTTTATTAAACGGTATTTTATAAAATAAAAGGTTATTTAAAGGTATTTAGCTATTGCGAAAATAAGTAAAGTTTTACTCTTAGTATATTTAACCCTTAAGTGTCTATTATAAGCAAATTTCCTCATGGTCGATAGGACGAATTTTCATTTGCTATTGTAGTACACATTCCTTAAAAATCTTTACTGTGAATTTCACTCAATTGGCTTATTCACAATAGTACGTATTAATTAGCTGGCGCCATAAAAAGTAGCATTAATTAATATGATGGAATTATGGTTTAATGATTCGTCTGATAATAATGAATGCTTTTTGGAACTTAAATTAAAAACTGACAAATAAAAGGTGTCGTTTCATAGAGGAAAAGAACTTTGAAATGCAATAAAACAAAGATGAATTTTTTAAATCTACATGAAATTTACTTTATTCGATAGATAATGTCCTGGAATTGTAATTTAAATACGATATCGGCATATAGCTGACATGGATGTGTTCTAATCTAGAGGTCTAATTTTTGATGATTTTTTCCATCAAAAGTTGTGCAACTAATTATAGAAAAGTTTAGAAGCTTTAAAATAAATCATATTTAAAGATTTGTAAAAAATTTCATTAAAATATTTATTTTGCATATTAACAAACATAATTAAACAAAAATGAGATATTTCAGCCTTACAATAGAAATAACAATAGAAATAATAAAAAGAAACTCAAAAAAACCTTAAAACTATGATCACACTGGAAGTCGGGCAGCCTTCAAATTCGATTGTTTTTTCTACAGCTTTTAATCTTCTTGGAATAAATTTCAACAATTTTTTGCACATATCAGGCGTTATTGGGCTTAATTTTTTCAAGTGCCCTGTTACGTGCAGGTGTTGCAATGATCTTAGAGCAGTTGTAAAGCAACCTGTTCTTTACTTTCAGTGATGTGAGCTTAGGGTCGTTGTCTTGATAAAACTTAAAATTATCAACGATATCAATTTGCGCACCTTTTCCTTAACATCAGATTTTTAATGTAAAGATACATATTCTAGTCCATGTTACATTCAATCAAGTGAAGGTTTTCGACACCTGAAGTTGCCGTGCAGCCCTACTCGATAACTGATAAGCCTCCATGCTTCACTGTTTTCTTAGTGTTTTTATGCAAACATTTTTCATTCTGCTTATTTCGTACATAGCGCTGGTTGACAAATTAAATTTGTTTTCATCCGTAAAAGGACCCTGTAAGATATTGAAATGTTGATAGGAAAAGCCATCATAACGTGGCATATACATTTTACACTAGAAAATTTTTGATATGTGCTCTCGTTTAAATTCCAGATGATCCTTTCTATTTTTGACACTGACATATGGTTTCTCTCGAGCTACTCGTCCATGCAATTTGTTTTTTCTTAAAAGTTTTCTTATTGTTTCCGCTGTTCATTCCTTTTCAAAATTGGTTTTAATCAATGTGGCAAGTTTTAGAGCAGAGAGACATGGTGTGCGTTGTTTGCTTGTAATTCTGTTGTCTTTAATGTATCGCGTAGTAGTGTCATACACAGTTAAAGGATTTTTATTAACGATACTTACAATTTCTCGTTGAGTTATATTTTCCAAATAGTTGTTAATAACTATCTTACGCTCTTGAACGCGGCATTACAAAAAAGAAATTTAACACTACGAAAGCAAATATTCAACTCTGACCGCTGTATTATAAAAATAATAATTATGAGCCACTGTATATCCGCAATAACCCGGAGTTTGTTGTTCTCCAATTGGTCAATTCTTTTGGGCTCAACGGCGGAGACTGGGCGACTATATCAGCACAGAAAATAGTCTGGCGGCCTTAAATCGCACGATCTTGGAGGCCGATTCATGGGTACGAAATGATACCAAACGTTTCCTTCAATAAATAAATTGTTGCACAAGCAACAACAATGTGCCATGCTGCGCCGACTTGTTGTGATAGATCAATTGATGAGTCAATAAGTCGGTAATCATGACTCCATAGCGGTCACTATTAACTGTAAAGTTCTGACCACCACCGTTTTTAAAGAAGTACGGACCAATGATTGCACCATCTCATAAAGCACACCAAACACAGTTTTTCTAGATAAAACGGTTAAGGATTATCATCACTCCAAATATTTGATTGACATATCCATTAAAAAACAAAATAGCCCAGCGACGTTAAATCACACGATCCTCGAGGCCAATTAACATGTCCGAAACATAAAACCATGAGGTTACCAAATGGCACGAGCTGGGTGACATGTTGCGTAATATTGCTGAAGCCACAGATCCTGTACATCACCGTGGTTCAATTAATGAACGAAAATGTCAGTAATCTTTATAGCAGTCACTATTGATTATAACGTTATGATCAGCATCTTTTTTAAAGAAATACAGACCAAAGATTTCATTTTTTTTTGGTTTTTATTTATTTATTTATTATTATTGGTATTAAAACTACTTTATATACAGCATTTAATCCTAAAAATCAAACAATATTTCTCACAAATTTTACAATTTCCCTTTTATATATTTTAAAATTTTTTTCTACTTTGAAATTATTGGTATTGTATTGTATAATCTGAGCCCTTTATAGAATAGTGATCGTTGCATCGCTGTTGATGTCACCCGTTGTACTCGAAAATTATTAGAATTTCTTAATTCATAAGGTTGTAAACTTCCACCATATTCTATTTTTCCACGCAGATATTCAGGAGCGTGGCCCAGTCTAATTTTTTGAATAAAACACAATGTATTTAGTTCAAGTCTCTGTCGTAGGTTCATCCATTTAAGTGCATTTAGCATTGCACAGATAGATGTATATCTGCTACACTTGAGGATACTACTTAGCGCCTTATTCTGTAACTTTTGCAAGCAGCACGTATATATTCAAAATGTGGTTTTATCATTGTATTATAAATATTTATTGCGGTTATTGTTGAAATGTTGTTCCTAATCCGTTAAAAAAAACAATTTTCCTGCCTATTTTTCTACATATGTAATCACTGTGATCTTTAAAATTCAGTTCTTTGTCAATTATAAAACTAAGATACTTAATGCTTATTAATTTTAAATACTGAGTCACTAGGTCATATTTATTTCAATTAATTTTGTCTTACTTTCATTTAGCTTTAATTTGTTCATATTTAGCCATTTATTAATTTTTTGAACATCATGCATCAATTTATTTCTGCACTCTTCTTCCGTTTGTGCGATGGAATATACCAAAGTATCATCCGCATATAACATTATAGAACAATTTTCGATAATATTTGGTATGTCGTTTATATATATAATGCACATTAATGCACCAAGAGTTGAACCCTGGGGGACACCATAGTCGTTTTTTAGTTCATTTGATTTGACTCCGTTTACTTCCGTAATCTGTCTTCTATTTTCAAGATACGACACCTCGGAAACAGTACATATAAAGGGTGTTTTTTTAAGCCCGATAGAACTTGAAATTGTAAAAAATAACACAAAAAATTAAATTGTAATCAAAATTTATTTTTTATTCGAAGGATCAATACGTGACATTAACATTTGAAAATGATTTCGGGCATATGGGCACCGCGGCTGTTCTTGACGAAGCGCATTCTGGACGTCCAATTTTGGGCCACTTTTTCGAGCACTGCTGGGCGTATGTCACGAATAACACGAACAATGCTGTCCTCCAAGACGTCAATTGTTGCTGGTTTATCAGCATAAACCAGTGACTTCACGTAGCCCCACAGGAAATTGTCGAGTGGTGTCAAATCGCACGACCTTGGAGGCCAATTGACAGGTCCATTTCTCGAAATCAACTTATCGCCAAATTTTGATTTCAATAAGTCGATGGTTGCGTTCGCTGTATGGCACGTAGCGCCATCCTGTTGAAACCACATCTCGCCCGGATCAATGTCATCCATATTTTCAAACAAAAAATCATTGATCATGGTGCGGTAACGATCTCCATTGACCGTAACCGAGCTCCGGCCTCATTTTTGAAGAAAAAAGGTCCGATGATGCCACCAGCGTGAAAACCGCACCAAACGGTGCATTTTTCTGGATGTAATGGAGTCTGTAGGGTCTGTTGTGGATTGGTCTCACTCCATATGCGGCAATTTTGCTTATTAACAAACCCGTTAAGCCAAAAATGCGCCTCATCGCTGAACACAATTTTGCGATAAAACAAGGGGTCAGTTGCCAACTGCTCTAGAGCCCAATCGGCGAAAGAACGACGCATATAATGGTCTCGTGGCTTCAATTCCTGCAGCAGCTGGATCTTTTACGGGTGTAGGCCGAGATCTTTGCGCAAAATTTTCCACGTGGTGGACGGACAGAGCCCCAATTCCTGCGACCGACGACGAATTGATAAATTTGGATCTTCTTCCACACTTTCGTTTACAGCGGCGATATTCTCTTCAGTACGCACATTCCTTCGACGTGTTGGTGTTATTGCATCCTCTAGAGAGTATGTGGTACGAAATCTATCGACAGTTCGACGAATGGCTTGTTCAGATGCACGATTATGTACGCCATAAAAATGACGAAGTCGTCTATAAGTTGCGCGAATCGACGACTGATTTTCAAAATAAATTTGGATAATTTCGTAGCGTTGTTCAAGCAAGAGTCTATTCATGATGATTTGTCAGAGTATACTGAAACAAATAAAAAAAAATGTTTCATCAAAATTTCATTTTTTGTGTTACTTTTTACAATTTAAAATTCTATCTAGCTTAAAAAAACACCTTTTATAATTTCTTTATCATTATGTCTCTATCAATGGTCTCAAATGCTCGTTTAAAATCTAAAAATATTGCCATGATTTTATGCTTTTTTTCTATATTTTTCCATTCGTTTATTACATGGTTTATCGCTGTTTCACATGATAATTTTTTCCTAAAGCCGGATTGATATTTTGATAGTAAATTATTGTCTTCCATATATTTTTCCAATTGTTTTTTCACAAATTTTTAGTTTTGCCAATTTATTCTACAGGCGTTACCACTGTCTCTTTCCATTTGTCAGGAAAAACTCCTGTTTTCATTGATTTATTTATTGTCTTTAATAAAGTTATCCCGATAGCACTCCAATTTTCTAGAATGATCTTTGTCGATATCCTTGTGTAGTCGGGCTTATTTTTAATTTCTTTTATTATATTTTTTAATTCAAGCAATGTTATTGGTCTAAAATTTAAAATTTTACTTATCAACGGTATTTGGTTTATATATTGTACATTTGTGATTGATTCTCTTACCAACTTAATACTGTCTATAAAGTTATTATTAAAATGACTAGCTATTTGATTATTATTATTATATTCAATTTGATTAAATGTTACCGACGTTATCACATTTGTATGTTTTTTCAGAACTAGTTTTTTATCTGCCTCCACATTTGCCTTTGGTCTTTGGCATTAATAATTTGATCGTTCATATATTTATTTTTTTCATTCTCTATTTTTGTCCTATATAAATTTCGTATAGCCCTGTAGTTTGACCATACATTATTCGTATTTTCCAATTTTGCCATTTGGTATTTGTTGATTTTTTCCCTTTTCATTGCACTCATTTCGGGGCTATACCATTTATTAACATTATTTTGCTCCCTCACTTTCTTTTTCGTAACAAATTTTTTAACATTTTGCTCAAAACATTTATCGAAAAAATTTACATTGACATCCCTCATATCCTGATATCTCATTACTGCTCTTAATTCTTTATTAAATGAGTCCTTATTGTATTTGAATATCTCTACTTCTTTACTATTTGGTCGTTTAACATCTTCATGCTCGCTTTCGATAAAAATGTCTATAATCTCATGGTCCGATATTTTATTTGTGTTACTTACTATTTTGTACTGATATTTTATTACTATTTGTAATTACGTAGTCAATTATGGTGCTTATATTTTCTGTTACTCTAGTAAAATTGTTTACAATATGCTGTACTCCATTGTCATTTAACCTCCTTTCAATTTGACGTTTGTAGAAACTCTCTTTTGACAAGTCAATATTGACGTCTCCCGCTATTAAAATATCACAGTTTTGTTCACAAATTTCCTCTAAGACTTCTCCGAAAACATAACAAAATTCCGATGACTGACTACTTGGTGATCTGTAAACTGCCGCAATACTCATATGGATTTGTTCATATCCGGCTGTACACTCCAGTATCCAAAATTTCGAATCCTCTACTTTTTCCAAATATTTTACTACATTCCAATGTTTCTTAAAACATATGATAACTCCTCCTGTACGAGCATAATTTGAAAATGTTACCTCTTGATTATATTCTTCTATTCTTATTTCTTCCTCTCCAATATCCTCCGTTAGATGTGTTTCAGATAATATAATAAATTCGGGATTTTTTGTTTCTGCCAATATTTCAATTTGGTTAAAATTATTTCTTAGCCCATCAACCCATAAAGCACACCAACGAGTCAATTTTTCTGGATGTAGCGGAACTCGGTTATGAAAATCGGAATCAATGGCAATCTTGTTTTGGGCAAAATCCAGCGTTGTTAAGGCGTCAGTCTATTCGTGTTTAAATGCCAAGCCAACCTAAACTAATTCACTTGATAACAGACAAAAAAATTTTGCCAACTTTAGATTCTATACCTCAGTAAAAAACACCCGATACTTACTTACTTAATAAAATTTCCAAGCTGCCTTATAGAATCAGAAGCAAAACTACACTCGAGTGCAAATTCGTTGTATAACAATATTCATTGAAAATCCAATGGAACTCATAATTATTATCTTCTTCATTAATTAACTTTTTAACTGACTGAATTATATTAATTAATTAAAAGGAAGACAAACAAGTTTAGAAACTTCTTATAAATATATGGTTCATATAACCAATTAAACAATTTGTTACATTTTATTATTATTTTAATATCTTTAATAACTTTTTAATAAACGCAATAATTATTCTCTGTGTAGAAAACAAAAATAAATAAAACAAAAATAAATGTCAGACAATTATCTTTTGATCGTCTATTTGTTTGTTTTGTTTTATTTGTATTTTGCAAGTTAAAACAAAAAATAAAATAATAAAAAATAAAGGCGGGGACTTAAAGATAACCTGTTAAAAACAAAACAAAATTAATTTATTGAGCCTAATTTCTATGTCGCACGTGTACGATTTTAATATTTATTTCTACACGATTTTTAAAGTTTTCATTCAATCATTTGTTTTTTAAAGAAACTATGATTTAAAAAATATTCACAAGTGAAACGAAATCTAATCTATTTTCTCGCAAAGGTTATAACGAATCGAGGTCACTTTCTCGGTTCTAACCATGATGAAAACTATAAATTAAATATCTCTAAAGTAACCATCAGTTGAAAGCAGAAATTGGTTTCGAAATATTTGCATAAAATTTTTAAAAATATTGTCTCACACTGTAAAGCAAAAAAGCAAGTCGATTGAACACACTGGATCTACTCCCTTTAATAATAATAATTATTTTTAATGATATTTCAAAATGAATTTGTAAAAAATTCGATTTTTCTTCCAAAAAGCAAAGATTTTTCATCTGGTCAGCCCTGCCAGATTAAATTGTAAAAGAGCTTTGCTATGCAAGGCAAATAGTGAGCAACTTAAAAAACTTTTTCAAATCCCTTACTTCTGAGAACTTAATTAAAATACTTTGTATTACCGCCATTTTGATAAACATTAGTCTTGACAGTTCAAATTTGGCTGCAGTGATGTAGGCACGTGGCAAATTTATTATGGAAAAATATTCGATAAGTCAACGAGTTTTAATCGTTAAAACATTTAATAAAATCAATTATCGATTACTGTGACAATGAGAAAGTGACGTGAAATTTTTGGGGAAAACAACGTGCCAATAAAATGTACTATTTATCGTGTAGTTGATGATTTCGAAGAAAGAGAGTTTGGTCTACAAGCCTGAACCACAACGTACTGCAAGATCGGCTGAAAACATTACTGCTGGTCGAGAAAGTGTTCAAAACAATTCATCAATCTCAATTCGACGCCGTGCTCAGTAGCTTTGTCTTTAAAGAGCAGCTTTGGCCACAATTTTGCACAAGAATTTGAATTTGTTTCCATAAAAGATTCAGTTGGCACAAGAGCTTCTTTCATAAGACGCCGTATATATCCCAATAGGATGTTACAGCTCGCCCATGACAAACTCGATTTCACGAAAAAATCCTAATCCTGACGAGGTAAATTTTTATTTGAATGGATGGAATAGTCGGTTCTGGGGAATGGGAAACCCTAAAATTATTCAGCAGTCACCTTAACATCGATTTAAAGTGACAGTATGGTGTGCAATTTGGTCAGGAGGAATCATTAGACTCGCTTCTATGAAAATGAAGACGCCACAATTGCATGCTTTGGGCTTGATTAACATGTGGTATCAAAAAGACGGTGCTACATCGAATACAGCAAGAATTACAATGGAATTACTGCGAAGCCTCTTTCCACAACAAGTTATTTCAAGAAATGGCAATTTTGATTGGCCTCCACGGTTGCCTGATTTGACTGCTCCGGACATCTTTTTGTGGAAATATCTGAAAATCAAGGTTTCTGCAAACAAACCACAAACGCTTGAGCAACTAAAACAAAATATTCGTGATGAAATTAATGAAATACCTCGTAAAATGTGTGAGAATGTAATGAAACATGTGCACAAATTGGCCCGCATTTGTGAGGCTAACAGAGGCGGACATTTATCTGATATTGCATTCCATATATAATTGCCGACATTAAAAAAACATTTTTGTTAATATAAAATCCATTCTCTTTCATTTACTCAGAAATTAGAAACAAACTGTTCTGCTAAAAAACGAATTTTCCCTGTAATGCGTAGTGAGATTCACTGGCCAATCAATCACAAATTGATGTGCTCTCAACAAAAAGCGAGTTAAACGCAAAAATGTGCAAGTTTCGGGAACAAGCTCCCTAATTTTTTCTGGAAAAAAATTATAACTGATTATAATTTTCTATAGAAAAATTATAACTGATGATAATTTTCTATAGAAAAAATATTAACTGATGATAATTTTCTATAGAAAAAATTATAACTGATGATAATTTTCTATAGAAAAACTTATAACTGATGATAATTTTCTATAGAAAAAATTATAACTGATGATAATTTTCTATAGAAAAAATTATAACTGATGATAATTTTCTGTAGAAAAAATTATAACTGATAATAATTTTCTATAGAAAAATAATGACTGATGATAATTTTCTATAGAAAAATTGTGACTGATGATAATTTTCTATAGATAAAATTCCAAAATAGACTTTGTTGCCCCATGAAAGTTGTATTCCATCTTTTCCATAGTACGGAGATCGGATGGAGGCACTTGAAAGTTTCTTTAGAAACCTGAAAATGTGTTTAGTGCATCGAACATAGTACTGAATGTTCATGCTAAGAACATTAAGAGTTTCCGATTCCACAATACCTATGTCGCCCATAGTAACAGATGCAGCACCATTGCCGAACACAGATCTAGGCGTAAGCCTGCTAGATTGCTTTAAAATCCGCTTTATCCACACGACTCCATTTCGAGATTGTTGCGAGAGTGAGCGTATCACTCATGTTTTGCCTCTTGGAACCCACCTGCAATTGTTCCGGTCTATTACTAAATAAATACGAATGACAAATGGTGCTGTCATCTGCGAAAGAGTATATAGGGTTGAAACTTTGGCAAAGAAGGTGGTTTAGAAAAATAAGAAATAGAGTACGACAAAGTAGGGACGATTGTAAATTTTCGATATAAAAAATAAATTTAATTAAAAATCTTTTTGGGGCAAAATAAAGTTGGCCAGCTCAACTTGTTATGTATAGTTTTTATTCTACGATAAAGGTTATTATACCAAGAATGTCACTATATCTTAAGAACGTAAAGATAGTCTGTGATTTACAGAATTTGATTGCAGTTGTTGCATTATTTCGTTTATTAATTTTATAAAATCCAACAATAATAATATGTTACATTCAAATTTTATGAACTAAGATTAACAATGAGAAACAAAATAAAGACACAACCAAAAAGACATCTATACTAAATAATGATAACGATGGCATCTGTAACAAATGTATTGAATTTTTGTTGTTGGGGGGAAAAACCGTTTAATTCTAAAGTGTCAAGTGAAGAGACAACAGTGGATATAACAGTGGTAAAGTGTGCATAAATGCGAATATTAAGTGATTGTCTAATTGAATCTAAAACTCTAAAAGTTGTGTGTAATAATTTTGCAATAAAAAACCTCAAACTTAATGTTAAATTAAATGGCTGATGTGATGATGGCTATTAAATCATTTAAGATATATATTAAATATATAGTATGATTTTATAGGGAAAAAGCTACTTCTTTTAAGCAACTGATAAAATTGAATTGTTTTTAACAGCCAAGTTGGGCTGGCTCTCTTGCTTGAGAGGTGAGCAAATATAACAGACCAAATAGCAAACGTCAATATCACAATATTTTGACAGCCCCATGTGGAAAAGCAAGGAAAAGAAAAGGAAAATTTAAACAATATTCCCCCCCTCCTCCATTAAAAATATATGCAAACACACGCACACACTTTCAGACAAAACGAAAGCTGAGTGTTGGAATGCATAGAAATAAACAGACACATGAATTAACTGTCTGTGAGATTGAGATACATGAGCAAATGAAAATGAGAGCAATGAGTTTTCGTTCAGGAGAAGAAATTTTTGTGTTTTTCTTTTCTTTTTTTTTTTTGTTTTTTATTGCAACCATCAAAAGCATCCTCAGCATCTGTACGATATTGGCCAAAATAGTTCGCATACAAACGCTAAACGTTCAAATACTACTCTACTTAATTAAAACGGGACGCGCGTTTTTTTAAAAACATAATATATATTTTTTTTCTACACTTTACATACAAATAGATATATACACTGTCAACCAACCAACAAAAACAAAAAAAAAAACAAAAAAGAAGAAAAAACACTCAAGTTAAGAAATTTTTCTATACGTTATCAAAAATAATAAAAAAATTAAATATTAAAAAAAAACAAAATTATTGTTTTAGTAAAAAAAAGAATCAATAAAATTGTTAAGAAGCAAAAGAAACCCTTATAAAGAAGTGAATAAATGTAAAAAAGTGCTTTTTTTAAGTCTAATGTGTATACAAATATATACAACCATATACAAATAAATATCTGTATATACATACATACATACATATATACATGTATGCAGTAAAAATGGTAATAATATTTAAAATACAAGTATATAGAAAAGTTATGAAAAACCAAAAACAAAAAAAATATTTTCAAATAATGTGTATATACTACTAACTTATTATTTTACGCATACACACACACACACACAAACACACAATATAAATAAGTGCAAAAATTATGTTTTTTGTTTTTTTTTTTAATTCCTTAACAATTTAAAATAAAAAGTCAAATCAAATAATTGATTTTTAACAGAAATTATAAAATGCAATTGAAAAAATTCTACTTCTAAAACATTGAAATAAAAATAAATAATTTTATTTATTTACAAAAGATTTCAAATAAAAAGTAAAAACAATATTTAATTATTTAAATATAGGACAAAATAATATAATGATATATTTTCTTTTTTTTTTACGAATAAAAAAGTTATTAAATCAATTAATTTATGCGAACTGAAACTTCAAGAATTTTCTAAACAAAATGAAATAGGATTAATATCTTTCGGAAAGCTTTTAAAACCAAAGAGTTTTATTATAAAAGATTTTATAAAAAAATATTTTAAATATTGAAATAATAATTTTTTTAACGAAAAATTTGTTATAATTAATTTTAAATTTTTTTACATTCCCTATGATAAATGGTACTAAAAGTTAATTGAAAAAAGTACCTTCTTAAGGTATCTCATTCAGTACTGAATGAATTTTATTTTACCGCTAAAATTCGCTCAGTTTCAACAAGAATATTAAAGAAATGTAATGTAATGCACGAGGGAGATTCGAAAAGTCTTTATTTACATAAATAAAGCAAAATTAGTAAAGGTATATTTTATAAAAGCGGTTCTGTTCTTGTGAAATATTCTCCTTTTCGATTAAGGAACGTTTTCTAAAATAAAACACTGGGTTCCTTTTGAATGATTTTTAATTTTTTATATTTATTTTAATGGCACTTTACGCGTGCGTTCGGGTTGACAGCTAGTCAACGAGAGATCAAAAAAAAAAGCAAAATTCTTATGCTTATGTCTCGAGTTGAATCAAGAGAGAATACAAAGAAAAGAAATATAAGGTCAATGTTAAATTGACTGAACGTGTACTAGGGGTATTTCGTACGTAAACAGGTTCAATAAGTCCGTGATTTATTGAGTGAATTTTCCGCCTCTTAGTTTAAATGGCCACACTACTACTGTCCACAGGCAGCTGTCAGTAGATTCCTGTCTAAATTTGAACAAGGTGTGTTATTTAGTTTGTGTTTGGCAGCCATTGATGACAACCTATGGCACGTTTTGAAAAGAAAATGAAAAGAAAGAAAGGAAAGAAATAAAATTTGCAGTATAGACGAAAGGTGGATCCACTATAACACACCTGAGACCAAACAACAGTCAAAACAGTTTAAAAAACGGCACTAAAGAAGGGAAAGGTGGTTTTGTCAGCCAATTGATAAATGTTGTGACGATCGTTTTTGATGCCTGTGGTACAATCTATATTGACCACGTTCAAAAGGGGCAAACAAGCATTAGTAATTTAAAAAACGGACAGCATTTGACCAAGTAATAAATTCTTTTCCATTAGTAAAATGTAAGGGTACACACATGTGCAGTTTTCATGGCAAAAATCCATGAATTGGGCTACGACTTACTTCCACATTCGTCCTATTTTCCAGATTTAGCCTCAAATGACTATTTCTTGTTTCCAAATTTGGAAAATGGCCCTGCAGGAAAAGAGATTTGGAGAAGGAAATAAAAAAATTAGGAAATTCATTAATTATAGCAAAATCGGTATAGGCGTATTTATTGTGCGAGGTTGGTTCAATAAGTCCGTAATTCATATTTTGTCCGCCTCTTAATTGAAATAGCAACACTGCATCTGATAGCAGACTACTACATGTTTTGAAAAGCAAATGGAAGAAAGAAATGGGAGAAAGAAAAAATGCAGAAATACTTGGCGTTGTTAAACTGCAATATGGATGATGCACCACAACGCACCAGAGACCAAACAGCAGTCAAAACAGTGAGTTTCTCAGAGTGAATCGGTGCCAAAGAAGACAAAGGTGGGTTTGTCAGTCAATCAAATCATGGCGACCGTTTAATGGGATGCATGCGGTATAAGGAATAACAAAATTGTGACAGACTGAAAGTAAATGAAGAATTGATATTTTTTTATAAAATAATTCTTAAATTGTTCTGAGGTTTTTAGACCCCTTCAGTCCGCTAATTAGATTTTTTTCCACCCAAAAAACCAAAAACCTTAAAAAAATGTTCTGAAAATAATAAAATTTAATTTTATTTAAGTCCACTTTAAGCATAGTCTTTATAGAACTTCTACTATCTAGACACAGTGCAACTGGGGAAAAAGGGAGTGCAGTCCCTTGAAGGCAGCAGGGGTTCAACTGGAAACTCCACTTTATTTTCACGGGGATCAGTGAGCCCCAGAGTTCATTATTTGTCTCTTTAGACATTTAATAGTTCTCTGGCTGATTATTGAGGTTGGCCCCCATATGGGAGTAACGTGGTGGTTGTGGTTGCGCGGCCCCATAACAGACAGGTCAGTTTTTAATGGTGGCCGGGTTCATTTCACCTTTAATAATACGTGGTGAAATGTTCCCAGATCCAGTGGGCATGCTAGACATGTGTTCTGGACAGGAGTTGGAAAGTCTCCAACTCTTAAGCAAGGAGTGATGATTTGCAGCCCTGCTCTGGAATCATCGAAGTTGCAACTAGAAAGTTCTGCTGCATAGAATTACAGCTTCGGCTTCCTAGGACGAGCATAACGTTCAAAATTATGCAGTGGTTTGGTCCACTATCTGATTAAGGCTTCATGGCCAGGCGCGGATGTAAATCAAATCACATACATAAGCAGTCATGTAGGAATACTAAACTTGTAATAAATTTTAATTGTTAAAGTATCCCAAAGACGTAAACGATTCAAATTTGTAATAACAAACAAAATTATTTTTTCATATTCTCAACTAAATTTGTTACCAAAAAGAGACAAAAAATAATTTATAATCTTTTTACACAAACATTGTTCGTGGAACCACTAAGTAGTGTTGCTCGTAGCGCAAGCATTGATGCTTAATTTAATAAAACCAAATTTGTTTGGCACTAAACTTTATCTGCCTATGCCTCGTTAAGCCTGAAAATAGTTGGAGATATCGAAAACTTTCAGCCTTTCCCCCATTAAAAATTTGTAATTAAATTTAGTTGCTGCGCCCCTGGTGTTACGTAGACAAATTCTAGTTTTGAAAATTGTACGGTCAAGTAATATATTATTATATATATCAAGAGATCAAACCAATCACATGCTCTGTAGCCAATGTGCTGATTATTTAAACTAAAACATCTCCACTATTTCGTGGGATAAGGCTTCATTTTGTTTTAAAGAATAGGCCAAACGTGTATTAAATTGTTTGTAAGGAACCACTTAAGGGCAACGCTATTTGCTGTTTCATTTAAATGGAAAGACTGCGAGTTATGTCTCTATTCCTATCCCGAAACCTGCAGCTTTAAATATTTGAGTAGCCCGCTAGGGACGGAAGAACGGAAGTACAGCATATGATAAAAAATGTATATTACATTAGGACAGGGGTGATAAAGTAAGTCAAATATTATGAAATAAAAAGACAAAGATTAAACTCTTTTAGACGTGCGCTAAGTTCACTCTTAGCAGCAAAAGGAAGTGCCTACCAAAGGAATTTTGTAAAAGCTACAGGTATTCGTCAACAGACATCCTCATTCAATTCTGAACAATGAAGTGACCACGTCAAATATCGAATGCTCAAAATATATTACAGATTTTGGATCCCCCAAGCATTTCAAAGTAATTTGTAGTCAATTCAGGGCATCACAAAAATGGCAATTATCCACCGTCCTTTCCTTTAAGGCCTAAATATAATCACCATGGAAAAAAAGATTGTATTGTGCCGCCAACTTGTCTGAGCTGAGTTGGGAAAGTTAAGTTCAATACTCCGTACTACTAATGGGCGGGCAAATTTAAAGTAAGGAAGTAAGTTGGCTTAAAACACATATTTTTTTGAAAACTTATTGATATAAGTATAAAGAAGAATCATGGGAACTAATAATAGAATACGATGTCGAACAAATGTCCACCTCTTTCGACAGACGTTCGCTCTTATCATAAAATTTTTAAGCACATATTGAAACAAAGCTTCCTTTGTTTCGTCAAAACAGCGTCAGTTGTTTGTGGGTTGCTCATGAAAATAATCTAGCGGCGTTAAATCACAAGAACGAGACTGCGAATTCATATCCTGAAATATATAGCCCATTCCACTGCTTAATAGAGCTTCCATTTTCTTCATTTCCTTGCAGAAAGTAACTTCTATTAGTAACTTTCATCTGTGTTTGTACGCTGCGTCTTTATATAATTCATACCAGTATGAAAATGAAAATTACACACAAAATTCTTCAAGGTATTATTTACCACTTTTACTGAATTTTTCTGCTACTTCTTTCCGTGCTCGTTTCTTTAAATTGCCGTTATAATAAAACCCGCCTCTTTTGTCATATAAGCAATTGTTTCTTTGTACGTTTTCTATTAAATTCAGATAAAATATTTTTCCGCTTTCGTCCTCCATTGAAATTTGTTTACTAATATGTGCAAATATCTGTAACACAATGCAAAATCAGCTGTTTCTGTACGGAATGTGCGATCAGTTTCGTATTTTGCTTAAGCAAATGACATTTGACAAAATTTGACGAAAAGTTTTGTTAAGTACATTATACTTTGCCACATATGATTATTAGGTATATGCACAATTGCTTAAGTTGCCTTAAACCAGCATATGCATCATATAGTTGGGCCTTAAGCCGTACACAAGTTTCAATAAAATTTTAGAATAGATTTTAGAATAAAATAACCTTCAAATTATGTTTATAAACTCTTTTTTTATCTGGCCAACAGTTTCTGAATTATTAAGAAATGCTGTACACAAGTTATAAATATCGATTTGGACAACATATGGCATAACTATCACATACTTTTCCAGTAGCAAATACTCAGTCATTTTTTTTTTTTTTGGCAGAGTAAGAACAATGTTACTCTGTCGGCTGAGAAAATCTGAAAAAGTACGCAGACAGTATCCAGTGAAATTTTGCAAGAAAACTACTGATCGATGTGTTAACAATTGAAATAATAAAGCAAAAGAATGGTGGCGCATGTGTGCGGAACGTTTGAACGTTTCTACCATGAAATAAAATGTTTTGTTTATTATAATTTATTATAAACATTAAAATAAACACATTTGTAACTATTTACCTCTGCCATTGCTAAATTTCAATTTTTATTTTCACTTCACAACAATTATTTAACTCAAACACTATATGAAAACAGCTGTTCAAAGTAGTTGCAAAATCTTGCAAGCAGAAATTTCTCCAGTAACATTGTGCAAGTTCTCTGACTGTCGACTGTCAAAAAATGATCTTTTTAGCTCTCATTTTGTAAGAGATTACGAGTACGAAGACAACATTTTGCACAAAATGATGCAAAATATGTGTACGCAGACAGACCTAATAACAAAAATCAAGGGTAAAAATCCATTATTATACGATAGACGCCAAAGTGTAAACACACATTTTTTCAATCGCTATAAAAATGTCAGATTTGCAGGAAGTCTGCTAACATTCTTTAATTTAAAGAAAGCGGCTGCTGAGAGTTTTTAATTATTGGTAGAATCTTACTGTATATTAACGTACACCAATTCGAAAAACTTGTCAACAACGAAAAGTCATATGTAAACGCCAAATCAACGCCGAAGCCGTATATTCATGCGTATCTCCATGACGTCAACGTAATGCTCTGTATTTGGTGAATTAAAAAGTTGTTTTTTTATACGCAACAACATTTTGAATTATCATTGGGAATCATGCAGAAATTTATTCAAAAGCAACGAAATTAGCTGTTGAAATCGGGGCAGACGATCACAGAAGACCTATACCGAAGATGATACAAATGCCCAAAATCTTCGACCAGACATGACAACGCTCGCCCACGTAATACAAGACCGGTCAAAAACTATTTGCAAAACGATGGATGGGAAGTTTTAGCTCACCCGCCTTGTAACCCACACCTTGCCCCTTATAACTATTATTTGTTTCGATCGATACAGAATGTTCTTAGTGGAATACAGTTTACTTTTATTTGGATACGGTTTTCCGTCGACCCTCGTCAAATTTGGTTTGCGAATAAACCGGTTTCGGCTGTTTGCCATCAAATAAAAGTAATTTTAACCCCGTCGGAAAATCCAAGCACATATCGAATACAGTTTACTTCAGAACAAGATATCAGAAATTGACTTGATTCATGTTTTACCTCAAAACTCGAGCAGTTTTTTGGGCGTGGAATCTGTATGCTCACAGAAAGATGGGAATAAGTAGCGGCTAAATATATTTTAAATAATGTATCAACTAATTTTGTTATTATAATTAACATTATTAACTGTGTATACTTATTTTTCATCCTAAATTAAGTCTTTTTTGAAAATTCCTACAGTTAACTAATTTTAGCATCGATGCAAAAATCTTGATTTTATTCACAAAAGTGTAGATATTTGTATAATAAACAGTAAAAATCATTAAACGCTATGATACACCATTGTCGTTGGGTTTGTGGAAATGTATGATAGATTATTTTAAAAGTTCTGTCCGATTTGCCAAAAACATATTTTTAAATAATAATTTAACAGAGTTGCATATTGGCTTAGATCCCTGCCAGTGTTGCATTTTAACACACTTTTCTAGCGATTTTTCTAAGTACGAGAGTAAGACAAAATGCCACCGGATTTTATTGCAAATAGATCGTGCAGGATTTTGAGATCGTCATTCGTGGTCTTAGCCGAAATAAAGTGTCAGATATGCGTTACGACCTTAATTTATTTACTGCTCTACAGGTGTTTATTTAATTCCTTTTTCGGCACTAGTTAACTAGTGAACTTAGAAACTGTAGAACAGGTAAAAAAAGCATCTTTTTGTGCTTTAATTTACAGTTATTGCTCGAAAACTTCCTCCATTATATAAGGTCTACTTGGTGTACACTTGAAATAAAATTGGAAATAAACTTCAATTGCAATCCCAGACATATTTTTGTGAACTGTAAACCTCAAATTTGCGATATTTTAGTGTCGTGTTAAATATGATAAGACCGTTTTTATGAGAGATCTCATTTCAAAAATTCCAAATAAACTCTTTTAAAAACTGCAAAAAAAAAATTATAAATTAATTGAAAAAAAATAAATATTTCTGAAAACTCGTTACAATGAGATAATAGAATTTGACAAGTTTATTTCACATCTTCCAGATTGTTATGATATTTCTTAAGATTATTGTGAGAACGTGTTATCCTTGTTTAGGATTGAGATTTATTTCAGCAAATCAATTTATATCAAAATAATCCCAGCTGTAGACACATTGTAAATAAATCTAAATGTGATAAAACAAAAAGAAAACAAAAAAACAAATTGAAAGCAGATTTTTATTATTTAATGCCGTCTTCATCATATTTGAAGGGAGGATTTAACTACTATTGAAGTGTAATTAATAAATTTTATTTAACACTCAAATTTATTTCTAAATCTATTGTGTTTTATGTTTATTTTTATCCTTCACCTTTTTTAATATTTTATAAATAACTTTTTATTGAAAGAGAAATAAACAAAGAAACTAAAAAAAGTCTACACAGCTTAATCGCCCTCTTTAATGTAAAGTACTAAAACCTTTTCCTTTAATGAATATTGTTGCATGTTGTACCATCTATTACTAAAATTATCATCTCTGTTTTTTGACAGTAGGTATGTACAACTATATATTTGATTTGCTGTTTTTGTATATATTTTTTTATAGTATATTAAATTTTATATAAAAGAGAATAACAAACAGCAAACAATAAACAGAAACAGAAAAGAACAACAACAACAGCGAGATGAATTTAAATCCAAACTCCATTAGCATTTCTTAATAAAAACACTTAAACTTTTCGTCTCCTCCTTCTGTTCGTTTTCTGTTTTCTGTTTTAATTTTTAACTTTTTTACATTGAAAGTCCTTTTGCTTTACATTATGACCTCCTGCAACACCCATTACCAGCTTAAGTTTTTTCCTTTTCAATTGTGTTGTTGGATTTTTTTTTATCTGTTTTCTCAAAATCCGCCACCCACCCAAGAAACAAACAAACAGATAAACAAACACATTTAAACATCTTAAAATGATTGGTTTTGTTTTCTTTTGTTGCTGTCTGTCCATCTGTCTGTCTGTCTGTCTAATGCAAAATCACTCTTAAAATAAGTCTTGTTCGTCGGTTTTAGGCTGAAAAGGTTGGCGATGTTGGCAATATAGTGTTTGTTTTTTGTTTTTTTATTTTTTGTTCTTTGAATTGTCTGTTGATTAATATTATCCTTGCTGAGCTTGTACTTTAGAAGGGGCTGCTCCCCCGTGTATTTACATGTGTGCGTAAGTACATACAGCCTTGTGTTCGGCTGTTTTTAAATACTCGTTACATAAATGACAGGGTTGACTGGTTGGGTTTAATTCGTAGGCAGTAGTTATTTAAAGTTAATTTACTTATTTGGTTAGTAAGTCAGTCCCATTGTACGTCACAATATAGAGGAGATGTGAAGAGGGCATGTTAAATTAACAGCGTGTAAAGCACATAAAAAAAATTCATTTAATAAAGAAACTCCGCTTCGAATATACAGATTCTTTGATTGCACTTAATATTTTTTTTTCTAATCCTTTTTTTTTTGTATTTCTTAACCCTGTGATCCTGGCTAGATTTTTGATTGACATAAAATGCCCTTTAACAAACTATGTTAAATTGTGGCTTTGGCATAGTTTTAGTTTCATAATTTCCTGTTTACACAATTAAGCAATGATTGCTAAACACTACACACTATTGTTACCTGTTCTTACATTTAAACACTAGCTCCGGCTTAGTCAAGGTTTAAACCATAATTATAGAGGCCTTCACGCCATTTGTTGCTTGCCTTACTATACACAAGCCTTTACAATTCGTCTACCACAGGTAAGCAATACTCCTTTTGCAATGGAGACTTCGGTAAGGCTGCTGTTCGCCTCAAATAGTCAACAATAATTTTTCTATTTATACTAAAAAAAATTCCATTGGGATTTGAACACATGAGCATTCTCAACATATTTATCTAATTTTCCTTTTATTCTATATTACCACATACAACACATGTACAACATTTGTTAGCGGTGAAAAGTAACAACTTATTCCGCCCTTTTTAAGCTTTATTGTATATTCTGTCAAAAGACATTTCACATTTCAATTTCGAAATTTTGAAGTTTGTATACAAAGCGTGTAAACGTAGGGAAGACAGCTATACACATTTTTTTTGGTACCACCTGTCTGTAGAATAAATAAAAAAATAGTAACGAAAAACAGCAAGAAAGGAATTCTGACTAAAGAATAATTCAGAACCACACATGGTTTTAGGATTCAATTCTGAGAATTGTAAGTACAAGTATTCCCAAAAATACTATTCTTTTACTAACTTGACATCTCCAAAAGTATTTATAGGATCCGTCAAATAATTTATTTATTTGTTTTAAATGCTATAAACAAAACTACAAAGCTTGGGCTGTGTGGCACGTAGCGCCGTTGTGTTAAAACCAAATGTTGCCAATAGCCTCCTCTTCAATTTTTGTGAACAACAATTCGTTCAGCATGGCCCCTATAACGATCGCCATTGACTGTAATGCCCACTCCTGAAAAATGGCCCAATTATGCCTTCGCAACAAACAAATGTATTCGTGCGGGTTTTCTGTGCCCCAAATGCGACAATTTTGATTGTTTACATACCCGCTAAGATCAAAATGAGCTTCATTTGAAAAGATGATTTTTTTTTTTTGCAAAATCGGCATCTTCTATAAGTCGATCGCAGGCCCACTTAGCGAAGCGTTGTTCAAGCGTATACACAACCATATTCGTTCAGAGGAAGGGTAAATCTAATTATCTGTCAAATCAAACATGAGCTAAGTGTTACCATTCACGAAATAAGCACTAGTTAAAAAAAAACAGTAGAATGCGGACCCTTTAGTTAGTGTTTGTGCACCTCGCGGCAATTTCGATCACTCTACCAACTCCGCCTCCTTTTCATATTCACAACTTCACAACGTTTCTAAACCAGCTACCAAATGTTTAAAATATATTTGTGAGAAGGCTCGTTGGGCTGAGCTCAACGAATTTTGAAGGCAATTTAATTGGAAACTATGTTTCTTGTACAATAATGTCGATGC
Source organism: Trichopoda pennipes (assembly GCA_030448955.1). Classification (NCBI taxonomy): domain Eukaryota; kingdom Metazoa; phylum Arthropoda; class Insecta; order Diptera; family Tachinidae; genus Trichopoda; species Trichopoda pennipes. The sequence continues at coordinate 308,212 of JASKUP010000084.1, forward strand.
CGTGGCGGAAATGGTTGCAAACATAATTTTGTTTGGAAAGAAAACTTTCATTTCATCCAAAAAAATTTCAGGATAATGCTAGTTTTTTAATTCCGACTCTTTTGAAGAATGATCAAATATTCACTGACCCTTATTCTTATTTGGCGGAAAGTAGTCAACCACGGCTCGAACTCGACAGAGTACCCGCTACTCTCGAGCGGTTAAAAAGGTTTTAGCAGATCTCGACATCAACAAGTCTCCTGGGCCAGATGGAAATCAGCACTGGTCTTGAAACGACGCTAGCGCATCCATTAGCAATCCTTTTCAGCATGTTGTATCATGCCGGTGAATTGCCAAAATGTTGAAAGGTTGCTAATGTAACGCCAACCCTCAAAAAGGGTGAGGCTAACAACTCTGAAAATTACCGCCCAATTGCAATTTATTATTATTAATTTTCATCCTGTTAGGTAACTGAAGTCCAACGGCTTAATTAGCGCTCTACGGGTAATTTGCTGCCTTTTTATTTGTCGGAAAAATAGTGCAACTTCATACATCATTTCGTAGAAAGTAAGGTGGTGGTTCTAGATATTTCTAAGGCGTTTGATAAAGTGTGGCATGATGCACTTCTGTCAAAACTACTCGTAGTTGCTTTTGGCGTCGGTGAAAATTCGAGTTTTCTCAGGAATCGCATTATATGGGTTATTATAGATGGCATTTAATCCGACGGGTTCAAGATTATTTCAGGGCTACCGCCAAGCTCCCCTTCTTTTTTCTCCTATTCTATTGTCAAACTCTCAACCCTATTTACTCTTTCGTGGACAGCACCATTTGTTATTCTAATTTATTTAGCCATAGATCGAACCAGTTGGATGTGAGTTCCGCCTCGTAACCATCTCCGAATGGAGTCGTGCAAACAGAGTCAATTTTAATGTCCGTAAGACGCAATGTTGCATGCTTACACATGGATCTGTGTTCCAAAATGATGCTGCACTTGTTACTATGGGCGACATAGGTATTACAAAATCGGAAGCTCTTGATGTTCTTGGCATGAAAATTCAGTGGACTAAAAATATTTTTCAGGTTTCTAAAGAAGCTTTCAAATGCCTCGGTTTGTCTAAAACGGCGTAATAAAAACTTTACTCTGTTCGATCTTTGTACTATTTATACCACCTTTATCTGTCCGAAAAATGGAGGGGAGGGGGGGTGTATCAAATTTGAGGAAGTAAATTGGCTTGAAACACATATATGTTTGTTTTGACAATTTTAGTTTTGTTGATCAATGTAATGTCACACCGCTAGCTTTCTTTAAACAAAATTTTGAAGCACATTTTCCAACAGAGATTCGTTTATCTCATTAATACCGATTGGAATTTTATCTTACAGAGCGTTTATGAAAATTCGGTCTTTCAAATGGTTTAAGAGCGGCGTTAAATCACAAATCAAAAAATTACGCTACCGGGAAATTTCTCATGCAATAATTGAGTTGTTATTTGGGTGGCTCTATGGCTTGTGATGCCGTTTTGCTGAAATCAAAAATCACTGACGTTAACATTAGTCAATTGTGGCCACAACAAATTTGTTATTATGGCGTTGGTGTTATCTTGTCGCCTAAACACAAACCGCAACGTAGTTTTTCAAGATCTTGTTGAGTTTTTTGTGAGTCAAATATGCACCAATTTTGCTACTATTAGCTCAGGCGACTCCTTTATGTTAACAGTGTCCTTAATTTTGGGCTTTGTAAAAAATCCATTTGAAGTCTGTCGCTTAGTTTCTCGTCTTAACAATAAACTTTTAGGCTTAAATATCTTTCTCAAGCCAAGTAAAATCTGTTTACTTTTATAAAATTAATAATATTAAAGAAAAAATTGAATAAAGCTCTTCTCGTCAATTATATTTTCGCGCTATTGGTTTTACTTTTAAACGACAAATCTGTTTTGTGTATGAAATTGTAAACAAAATGTTTTGACAGTTTAATTGAAATTATTTTCTGTACAAAAAACTAAACTCTAACAAAACAGCCGGTATTTTTTAAATTCCTTTTTATTTCAAAATAATACACACAAATTAAAAAGGAAAAAATTAAAATTGTTGTAAACATTATTGATTAAAAGTTTTAAAGTCTTCACAATATGAAAGTACTGTACCCCTGACATAAAAATAAAATTCTTTTGTTTTTATTTGCTGTTGCTGGTGGTGGTGGTGGTGTTGGTGCCAAGTAAAGTGTTACTCCCTCTCATGTAAATGTAAACGTGCAGAAAAAAAATATAATGTAAATTTGTTTAACTCGTGATCTAAATAAAAAATAGGCATTTAAATAAATAAACAATTTCCAGTTTTCAATTTTCAATTTGTAAGAATTGGGAGATTTGTTGTGCTTTCAACTTAATATTTTTTTTTTTAATATGCTGTTTATGAAGAAAATGTTTAAATTAAATTAGTTGTTGTCTTAATGATTTGTTTATTGAGTTTGTTGTTGTTGTTTTTTTTTTTAATCAAAATAAATTTAAAAGGTTTTTAAAAAACATGTTTTAAAACAAAAATTATTAACATAAATGTATTTTATGTTATTTGATTTTTTATGTTTTGGACCGGAGCAGAGTAGGGTTGCTGGCAAAACATGTTTACACATCGAAATCTTATAAACTACTCACTCGATTAACGAGCCGATAATAATAATAATAATAATAATAATAAATGTTTCTTGTAGCTTTTCTTATACTGATCTTTTCTTTCTATCTCGCTTAACACAATTAATCACTTGCATCTGCACTTGACATTTCCTCAAATCGCAATTTTATAGAACTTTTAACTTTTATAGAACAAGTTTAAATTTCGAATATTAAGGTAAAATTCGAATATACATGGATTAAATTTATATAAGAGCAACAAAAACAACAAGTTTTCCTCAGAGATGAATTTCGCTAAAAATCAAAAACTTCAAAAACTTTCATGCTTTAGGGAACACAGGAACAATAAATAAATATTAAAAAAAAGTTAAGTTTGATTTATTTACATATATAAAAATAAGATGCATTGTGTTATTAATTAATGTTCTCCGGAATGCGTGAACCGATTTTGTTTCTGCAAAGTTCATATGACAGGTGACTTCAATACCAAGGTTTTTATTTATAAACGATCTCTGTTTGCGTATATTGGTTCATGAGTTATAGTGAACACTGCATTCATACAACTCTTACTGCATTTTTTAAATTGTGTGAAGTTGATGCTTTTACCGGAACGTTATTGTATTGAACGTATTTTACGTGGAGTTCCAATGGCACAAGCAAGGACATCGTGTTGATGGCCATCAAAATTTATATTCAAGTGATACTTTGGGACATTTTTATACTGTTCACCCAAATAACTCTGAGTGTTTTTATTTACGTTTGCTGTTAATAAACGTTCGTGGGCCAACATCATTTCTACAGTTAAGGCCAGTCAATGGAGTTTTGTGTACGACATATTGACAAGCGTGTTAACAGCTTAATTTGTTGGAAAATCATATTCATTGGGAACAAACACTTGCAGATGCAGCAGTTGTCGCTCATCATTATCAAATTCGTACTTTGTTTTCAATTATTTTTCTGCCTGTTTTCCATCGAATCCATCTGAATTGTGGACAAAATTTCAAGACTGTCTGTCGGGATATATTCTGTTTCGAGTGCGTCAAGAAAATCGTAATCCTTCAATGGATTTCACGCCGGAAATTTACAATGAAGCATTTTGTATTGAAGATTTCTGTTTGTCGATTGCTAACAAGACATTATCACAATTGGGCATGCCACCACCTAATCGTGCAATGCATGACATTTTTGAGTTAGAACTGCAAAGTGAATAACAATACGATCGCAACGAATTAAATGCTTTTGTTCACGAAAATCTTTCGATCTTTCGACATTGAATGCGAAGCAAAAAAATATGCGTACGATATTATTATGCAAGCTGTCAATAGTGAAGCCGGTGGATTTTATTTCCTAGATGCACCAGGAGGCACCGGAAAAACTTTTTTAATTTCATTGTTGTTAGCAACGATGCGGTCCCAGAATAAATTTGCATTGGCGTCCTCGGGCATTGCAGCCCCTTTGTTAGGTGGTGATCGGACAGTACATTCTGCTTTGAAATTGCCACAGAATTACCAAGTTAATGAAACTCTCATATGTAAACATCTGGAACGGCAAGATTATTGAAACGTTGCAGTATCATTATTTGGGATGAATGCACTATGGCGCATAAGAATCTGTTGAAGCTTTGGAAAGAACAATGAATGATCTCCGAGAAAATTCAGAATTGTTTGGTGGTGCGTTGATTTTATTATTGTCATGCGATTTTAGGCAAACATTGCCCGTCATTCCTAGATCGACAGCTGCCGATGAAATTAAGGTCTTCATATTTATGGAGATTAGTTAAAACATTGAAACTCACTGCCAACGTTCGTGTTCAGTTGAAGAATGATCCATCTGCTACAAAGTTCTCTAAGCAATTGCTGAAAATTGGGAATGGTGCAATGCCTGTTGATGACACTGGATTGATAACATTGCCAAATGATTTTTGCCGTTTCGTACAGTCAAAAAAAAGTAATTGATTGAATGTGTTTTCCCTAACATAGCATGGCCTGCATGGTTGAGTGACAGAGCAATTTTATCGGCAAAGAACAAATTTGTTACGGAATTAAAAATGGCTATACAATCAAAGATTCCTGGCGAATTCTTGTTATACAAATCTGTGGATACTGTTACCAATGAAGAAGATGTTGTGAATTATCCAACAGAATTTTTGAATTCGAATGATTCCGTCTGATATGCCAATTGAATTGAAATGACTTCAGGTTCCTGTTCGCCTTGCGTTTTCGGTTACCATAATAAGGCGCAAGGCCAATCCTTAGGAATTTGTGAATTTATGCAGTGAATTTTGAGTATCCAGTTTTCTCACATGGATAGTTGTATGTAGCCTGTTCGCGCATTGGAAAACAATCGGTTTTGTATATTTACACCGAAAATGGAAAAACAACAAATGTTGCTTACCACAGAGCATTACAATAAAAGCAATTTATCACTGATTTTAATGAACTCGAATTGAATTTTTATTTTCTTTTCTGCACTATGAAGTGTGCAGGGGGTTCGCTAGTTTATTATATAATTTTTTTAATTATTATTATTCGACTTTTTTTTTCTCTTTCTTTAATATATAAGTATTAATCTTAATAGTGGTCTTTTTAAATAAATTTATCACATATATTTTCAATATTTCGCTGTCCTTTGGAAAGCTTCTTCAGGAAATTAATTTTTTAAAAACAAAAATTATTAACAAATGGAAAAAAATTTTTGAAAACATTTGACAAAAAAAAACAAATAAAATAATTTTTATTTAAACAGACAAAAACAAGGAAACGGAAATTAAATAACAAATAATCTCTTATGAATTTTTTTTTTCTTATTTGGGTACGGTTTTCCGTCGACCCACGTCAAATTTGGTTTGTGAACAAACCGGTTTCGGCCGTTTGCCATCTTCAGTGTTCTCTTCGTATAATTCTGAAATAATTACAACAAATTATGTGTCTTTTGAATAGGTACTTAATTCAATAATAATTATTCTGCGCTAAATTGTCTGTGTCTGTTTTGAAATTTATTCTGCTGACATTTGGTACATTAACAATTTCTAACATTTCTAAACATATAACTTCTCTTATAGTTTTTTTCTATATCTAATATTGATGCTTCCTCAAACATTGGATAATGATAATATTTCTTACAATGTGAAGATAAGGACATCCTTACAGAAGACACTGTGTTGAAATATTCCTATATTTTTGGTCATATCTGTATTAAGTTTATTTTTTGTTGTCCCAATATAAACTTTGTCACAGTTCACCTGGTCATTTCCTCCCTATAGTATCCTGTATACTACATCAGATATTTCCATTTTTCCAATTTTATCCTTCATACTGCTAAATAATTTATTTAATGTGTTATATGTTTTGTGTGCAATTATATATCTATCAGTGTCATACATTTTAGTCTTTCTTAATCTTTCTGATATTCCAGGAACATAAGTTAATGATTTATAAATTCTTGGTCCTCCCATAGTATTTCCTAATTATGTCCATGATTACCATATTGTCTAATTAATCGGTTAGTTAATTCAACTGGAAAATCATTCACATTAAGTATATCTCTTATTGCGTCTCCTTGTTCTTCAAATGAAATTCTCTATCACTTATAGTCAATATTCTGTCTATCATATTTTTCGCCGTGTTTATTATCATTTTTCTCGGATGTTTGGAATAAAAATTAATAGTTCTTCCAGAAGATGTTGGCTTCTTATACCAATTAAACGCTAACTTATTTCCCTTTCTTATTATCAATATATCTAAATATGGAAGTTTCGATTCTAACTCTCTTTCAATCGTAAATTTATTATCCACTGCGTTTTCCGAAGTTATACAAAATAAATCATCTACATATTTTGTGATAATCTTCGGCTTAATATGCATTTTATTAATACTTGAATTTAGTAGTTCCTCTATCACAATATCAGCTATAATTGGAGATGCTGGAGAGCCCATAGGGAGGCCCTCCTTCCTTATTTATTTTATAATTTATTTATGGAAAGCAATTAATATCAACAACATTGGCATACAAGTTAATAATGTCGATTTGGACAACATATGGCATAACTATCACAAACGCTTTGGGTCAATAATAATAAATAGGATATTTTGGAGGGCAGTATTTGATAGACGCCAAAGCGTCTATTGCAATTATAATTGCGAACTTTGTGCAAAAAAATTTCTGATAACCTTCGTTTTATTTAAAGAAAAAAAAAAACGCCTCCTAAAAGTTATCGATTGTTGGTAGAAACTTACAGTTAACATACGCCAACTCAAAAAACTTATGAACGATAGTTTGTGCTGTTAAAAATTAGTGATTTCGACAAACAAGACAAGGAATGGCATGGTCTGCCGAATATATTTGAAGATGAGAAAGCATTGCCCGACGAAGATTGTTGTCAAACAATACAAGAACTTGCATTATCATTGGGAGTCTTACAGCACATAATTTCTGTACTTTGAAAAGCATTGGGCTTTCTTTCAAAAGCTAGAATATTGGGGCTCATATGAATTAAAAGCGAGAGACATTGAAAAGCGATTTTGCATGGCGAAAATGATGCTTAAAAAAAGTCATTTTTGCATCGTATTGTGTTATTTTTTCTTCATTTCGGACCAGCAGTCAGACGATGACCCCTACACATGGAATGCATTGTGTCAGAACTAGGAAACTAGGTTATGGGAAGGAAGAATGAGGGAGTCGTGTTTGTGAACATTCAATTTGAACTTTCCTACATAGTGTCAGGATACTCTGTAGTACTCGAGTGGTGGTTGATTGCTCTCCGGCAAATAAGGCAAAAGATTAGCTTTATCAGCCGGGTGAGTGAATATTTGGTCGTTCTTTGAAAGAGTAGGAATTGAAGAACTAGAGTTATCCCTTTTAACAAAAAATAAAAAACTCTTGCTATCCCTAGGGGTGGAATGATGGCGCTAATCGTAAAGATTTTTCTCACGCCTTAGTGGAAGATCTCGGCCTTTTGCGTAGCTAATCAGTATCAGCGGTTTTGTTTCTACGCCAGATACTGAATGCTTCCTCTCTTAATCTGACTGCAATTTTGCGCGTCTGATTACTGATTGTTACTGGTGATGAAAATTGGATACATTACGATAACCCCAAGCGAACCGCGTAAATCAACGTCGAAGCCGTAAAACATTGCCTGCCAATGCTTTTTGTGTTGTGAGCTGTTGAAACGATTACAGTGAATCTAAAATGAAGATAATTGATTCGTTTGCAGAGAGTAATCAACGATAAAGACCAGAATATTCGACTAGACACGAAGTCTTAATTTACCATCATGATGATAACGCTCGTCTACAAGACCGGTTAAAAACTATTTGGAAAATAGTGGATGAGAAGTTTTTCATTTCAGATCATGGTTAATTTAAAAACACGACGGCATTCAAGCTCACTGGACCTGGACCGTTAATTGTTTTCATTGTGAATTATCCGACCCACAAACTCAAACGAGGGCCTTGAAACCACAACCACCACCATACTCTCGAAGGGCCAACCTCAATAATCAGTCAGAGAACAGCTAAAAAGCTAAAAAAGACAAATAGCTGAACTCTGGGGCTTTACTGATTCCCGTGGAAATATAGTAGATTGTCCAATTGGCTCCTGCTAGCTTATTAGGGGACGAAGCTCCCTTTTACCCCCAAGGACACATGTAATGACGGTGGATTTCCTTTAAAACATATTAATGTGCCCCCGGGGGGGGGGAAGGGGTGCCCGCGCTACAATTGATTTATTGGAACAAACCTTTGGTAGTCGTATAGTTTCACGAATGGGACATATCTTCATCTCCAACATCGTGCGACTTAACAATGCTAGACGAATCAGACATATCTTGGTCTCTAAAATCATAACACCGCTAGTCGATTTCTATAGAGATGCGTTGCAAGATTTACGTCGGTATGTAGCGTGTGTATGGCATAACTCGACGGTGGTAGCCGAAGACATAATTGGCAGGGCCGCCAACCCCCACTCCTTACTGAAGAGTTGGAGACTATCCAACTCCTGGTCCAGAATACATGACAAGCATGCTCACTGGATCCGGATCATTCATCCAATATTCTGAGTAGAGGTGAGATGATCCTGGCCCCTTAATCAAATTCATGAGGGTCGCAAAACCACAACCACCACGATGCTCCCGAAGGGCCAACCTCAATAATCAGACAGAGAACAGCTTAAAGGCTAAAAAGCCAAAAACTGAACTCTGGGGCTTACTGATTCCCATGGACGTAGCGTGGACTCCGCCTCCAGGAGAGTGGGATCTCTTTTTCCCCGGTGATATATGTAATGACAGTGAGCATCCGTCAAGATACATAAATGGGCCCCCTGGCTGTAAGCCTAAATCAGATGGTGGTCAAACCACTGGGAAATTCACGTCCTAGGAAGCCGAAGACTAATTCTAGCAACAGGTCTTTTCTAGTTGCAAATTCAGCGGTTCCAAAGTAGGGATGCAAACCACTACTCCTTGCCGAAGATCTGGAGCGTATCCAACTCCTGTCCAGAACACATGACTAGCATGCTCACTGGATCTGGATCATTCACCAGGTAGATGCGATTAAAGGTGAGATGATCCTGGCCACCATAAAACAATTCCTGTATGGGGCCGCGAAACCACAACCACCACGAAGGGTCAACTTCAATAATCAGACAGTGAAACAGCTAAAAGTCTAAAGAGACAATTAGCGGAAACTCTGGGGCTTACTGCTTTTCGTGGAAATAACTTGGAGCTTCCAGTTGTACTGGAAGTTCTGACTTCAGGGGACTGGCTCCCTTATACCCCCAGCAGCACAGATCTAGATAGTCAAGACCGATAAATGTGCCCCCGGTGGGGAGTGGGGGGGCTAGTCTATGCCGATAGTGAGCGAAATGATTGACCACGTAAAGAACCTTCAGATTGGACTACGTCCGAGCCAGCTGCGGCGGTGCTATGCCAGAGGTAATTTTTAAATTATAACGTTATAAGATTATCTTTCGAATAAAATAGATTTCACGTCAATTTAAAAATTTCATCTTTATTACATTTCATATGGGAGTTCTATACCTCTATAAAAATATCCTTTACTACTTTTAAAGTATTTAAATATATGGCAGATATAACTCGACAATCATCATCAGTTCTTTTTAAGGGATTAATTAATTAGCGACCTTAAGATTGAAATTTGTCCAGTAATTTATGCATTAAATTATCATTATTAAAATCTAATACATAATAACGTTATAATGAAATGTGCCCATAAAAATTTTCTTTGTTCCAATTTTCCCTGTTCCAAAAAAAAATATAATTATTACTTTCATTTGCTCTTAAAGTAAAAAATTGTTAAACACCGAATTCGTTATCCCATTAAAAAGGAAATTGCGTCAAAACTTACATTAGATACTTGGAGTTTTATAAAATGTTTTCAAATCCTACACAAGTTTTTAAAAGTTAGCTACGCCCTGCTATAAAAAGTGAAATAACAGTAAGTTCTTTTTTGTAATCAGATGGCATCACTATGCTTTTTTCAGTTCCATCAAACCAATAACAACATAATAAAATACATGAGAAGGAAAAGAAAAAACAAAACAATAATAAAGAATGAGTTATAAAATGAGAAACTGGCATTAAAATACTGAGAATGAGAATAAATGAGAAAAAATTTAGCCAAAAAGAGAAGAAAGTTGAGATAAAATTATGTGTATAAAGTGCGCTGGAGTATGAAGCAAAAAAATAAAAAAATGATGAAAGAAACATCACAACAAAACTATAATAATAACGATTGAAACAACATATTCCCTGACATGTTAATGGAGGCATTTTCTCTCACACATAATCACAAAACTAATACTAATATACAACATTACCATGAATTTCATCACTGCTTTAAAAATTTTATATTTCATCCTTATCCGAGATATTGGTTTTAATGGGGCCAAAGTAAAGAACCAAAACAAAACAAAATTCGTTAAAAATATTACAATGCTGACGAGTACTTAAACGTACATAAGTGTTATTGCTGCTGTTTTATATTTGTTTTTACTGTTGTTATTGTCGCTGCTACTACTACTACTACTATGGCTCGTAACATTATTTTTCTAGTTGTTTTTGTTTAAACAAGAGTATGGCCAAAGATTATAGAATTACAAAGATGTTGCACTGCCATACATTGTTCTGCCACTGCTAAATTATTGATGGGATTTTCTGAAAATCCTCTTGTGTACGACTAATGAGCGAAATTTCATCAACGGAGAGCAAATTACCAAAATATAAATAAACTCTCAGCAAAAGCAATTCATACTTACGAACATTGTTTATGTGTGTGTGGGTATGTGTGTTTACGTTGTCAATATTATGCCCAACAAACAAAAAGGTTTGCTTTTAGATAAGTGCATATGACCTAATTAAAAATAATATTATGTGATCAAGCCTTTTCTTAGTTCACTAGCATTAATTTCTTTTCACTTTGTAAACAAGAAAAACAAAACAACTTCTAAACTTAGCCTTAAATTGTAAGCTAAAATTATATACTATAAATACGATTAGTAATAAACAATGAAAATCAACGTTGTTATATTGTGTTTGTTGGGCTCTACAAATTCGAGTGGTATTATTGTGTACAAAACTAATTGGATCTTCTGTGTTGCCGTAGCCAAACCATACAGATTTTTTATTGTAAAAATAAAACAGCATCGACTGTCGACGAACTTTGGAAGCCTTATTAACCAATATTTTCATTAAGGCAGTGTTTGCTACATTTGTTAATTTTTGTTCTTTTAGGAATATGACAAAAAAGTAAATGGTAAGCCCTTCTTCTGGTTACCGAATGTAAATTCCCGTAGATCATAAACATGATAATAAAATATAGTTGTAAAAAAGATAATTAGAAAGACATTACTCAAAGCATGATATCAGCACAGAAATATGGGAAAAACTATACATTTATTTAGTTTTAAGTATTACTATCTCTAAGGTATAAGGAATGAAAGTATAAATAGAAGTGTAAATACTTTCATTCTGCAGTTCATATGTAAACGGTTTTTAACTTACATAGTTAAAAAAAATAAATAAAATAATGAATAGAACAGAAAAAGTTGAGTTAAATAATGCTGTGAAAAATAAAGTTTTCAAAGAAGCAGGCAATAAATGTTCTCTGCCACATTGTAGCAGATCGAAAAGAAAAATTCCTGAAATGAAACTTTTCTGTTTTCCAAACACAAACTCACCATTATTTAAACAATGGCTAAAAAAGTGCAATTTTGAAAAACAGTTTGTGGAAGAAACTACTTCCCTTTTTTTATGTGATAGGCACTTTTCGCCTGATTTAATTGGTAAAAGATATTTACATCGAGGAGCCGTGCCAACATTATACTTAATTGATAGTGCTGAGTCAGAAAGTATTGAAAAAGGCAACTGCTCTGAAAATGAGAATACCAACGATAAATTATTTTGAAGTCCGTTACGTAAGCGAAAAAGATTCGAATCACCGCCACCTTTATGCTCAAACTGCCTTAAAAGTTTAAAAAATGAAAACTTTTATAGAAAGAAATATTTCAACATGTTTAAAAGACTTAAGAGTAAAACTCAACAAAATCGATGTATGAAATCGAAAACTTGAAAAAAGATTGAAGGCATTAGAAGCAAAGTAAAAAGTAAAAGCCTCTCTTGAAAGTGCAACTTGGTATCAATCGTAATGAAAAAACATTCTGCAGAATTCTAATGAAGGAAAGCAGGGGAACAAACGCTCGATGGGAGGATTGTGAAAAGAATTTGTACAAAGCATTTATTATAGATCAACCTCAACGTACTTGTTCTTGCGTAATATTTTGAAATTGAACCTTCCAAGCAGATATTAAGAATTTGCAGCCAGGAAACAATGTTTGCATATATAATGTTCTTAAGATAACGGTTTTAAAGATGAAACCTCTTGAAAGAGAGCGCATTTTAATATTTGATGAAATATCAATCAGAAGAAATTTAAGTTATAATGATTGTGCGGATGTTATAGATGGAGTAGTTGATATAGGATACGAGCGAACAAATGAAATGGGTTCTCAAATTGGTGTTTTCATGATTAGAGGAATTATAGAAAATTAGAAATTTGTGTTAAACTACTTTGTAACTGCTAGTTCCATAAAAGGAGAAATATTGAAAGCACTTCTAATATCAAATTTAGATGTCCAGTTACATGTGATCAAGGTCCAAACAATAGGAAATGTTACGACCTATTGGGAGTGTCACCAGAACAGCCTTATTTTCTTTATAACACTAATAAAGTATATATGCTATATGATCCTAATCCTCTAAAGCGTGGTTTGAAGCATAATAATATGGAAGGTGTTGCAGGATCTAATAATATATATGCAACAAATTGAATATGTCGGCAATAAAATATTTTTGATCCGCGGTCTTATCCAAACCACCAGGGGCACATTATCTTTAAGTAAAGAAATGTTTCAAGAAAGTTCTAATTTACTCACAATTTTAACTAGCCGGTTTAATCAGGAGCCATTAGAAAACGTATTTTCATATGTTCGCGCCAAAGGCGGACACTGTAAGAACCTTTCAGTTCACGAATTTAATATCGCAATGGCAAAGCGATATGGCTTTAAAAATAAGCCAGTTTACTTCGTCAAAAAATTATGAAATCGACGATACCATATTCTTACCGGTGGATTTTCAAAGCTCTGCCGAATGTAATGAAACTGTATCAGCTGATAATCAATGTCCAGTGATAGATATCGTAGACATATATCAGAATAATGAAGAATATTTTAAAGAAAGTGCCGACTGTTTTAACTCTCCGAATGTATCAATAGAACTTACTTCAAGCCGATATTTCATTGAATACATAGCGCAACGAATATCATGCAGCAAATGTAGAATGGATACAGTAAAACCTGCACAAATTCTAACATATCCATCAGAAATGTGTATCCACACAAAAAACTGTGAAAGTGATTCAGATTTTGGAAGTTTATGTGCACCCGCTAACCAATTTTTCGAAGTTTGTAAGATTCATATAAAAGTTTTTGAAAAGCTTTTTTCTGCCAATAAAGCAATGAAAAATATTAAAAAAGACATAGTTCAGCAATGCATAGAATGTACTAATAGTACAATTCATTCCTTTTGGTTTGACGAGTAGAGTGCTTGTTACAATCATAGGCTGGAAATTTTAAATTTGCTTGTAATAATATTACTAAGAAAGCATTCTTCCTGGGAAACTTACCAGTATAAACCAGCACATATTAAAAAAGGAAAAAATTTTAAAACACTTATTTGAATAAAAATTAAAAATCATACAAAATATTTACTATGTTTACATGTCTTTTATTTTACCTCCATCATATTAGATCTTATACCGAAAGTTGTGCGCGGTTGAATTAACTTTAAAATATAAGTAAATAACAGCATCATGACTTCGGTGTAAACGTAAATTTTTTCATTCATACAACAATAAAGTAAGTATATTTGCCCTACAATAACGAAAGGAATCATGTTCGTTTTCTATTAATGTTGAACATCCACATAAGCTGTATGCTGTGAACATTAATAAAGTTGCTAGTAAACCTAATTCATTTTTAATTTTAAAACAGAATTAAAAACAAAAATATACCTAAAACAATACACGCACACCCAAACACAAGTATTCATGGGAAGCATATGTATGCATACATGAATAAACGTGTGGCTCTGTGCATAAAAAGTAATACTCTCTTTTCTGTTATTAGTTTTGCTCAATGCAAAGACAGTATTCTCTGTTTACCCTTTACACTTTCCCCCCTCGTCAATTGATGCTTAAAATTTTTGTTTATGTAAAATGTTCACAGTGCAACATCTTTATAATTCTATAATCTTTGGTATGGCGCCATATGTTTGTATATATTACCAATACACACACATACACACACACGTACTCCTCGTCAACAGCATCGCAAATGTTACAAAAACATTCTCAAATACAATCACAAATTTTGTTCTTGTTTGTATTTATATTCTTGTTAAAAAGGAGTTGTAACCCAAATATACTTTTTGGAGTAAAATGAAAACAAAAAAACAAAAAGAAAAAGAAGCATTACAGTGAAGCAAAACGTGGCGACAAGTTTTATTTATATTATTTTATTTCTTCTTTTTTATGGATTGAATAAAAAATTTTGCAGTTCAAACGTTTTAAATTAAGTCTCGAAGAATAAAGAGTGATAAAAGGTTAACGAGCAGATCTGTGGACATTTACCCGATAGGTGCCCCTGTAGGCTAGTAGGTAGTGTACTAGCTTACCAGCCTTGGGGTTGTGAGTTCGAAGACCTTGGCTGTTTTCACTACAAAAAAATAAAATTTGAGGCTGCTCATTGATGAAGGCATAGTAACTGGTCGCTGTGCTGCCTTATACGACAGTTAATTTCCGATAACATTGGCCTTTTAAAAATGAAAGCTGCCCCGGTAGGCTAGTAGGTAGTGCACCTGGCCTACCAATATAGGGATGGTTGTTTTCACTACAAAAATAAGAGCTTGCAGGCTACTTTCACCACCTGTCTTATCTCTTCTCTATCCCTTTCCTAAAAAATGTAGCACGGCTGTGACTAAATAGGCATTGTTGCCTGAAGTGCTATTTTTCTAAAAACAAACAAAAAAAAAAAAATCATATTCCATTCTTAATGTCCATATTTCTACTTTACATTGGTGCCAATAAAACTGACTTTGCCAAAAAAAATGTGTGTCAGTTAATTTACTTTCTAACCCCAAATTTGCCCACCGCATTTCACACTGTCAGGTGAAGAGAGTATCTTTAATGAATTAGCATTTGCTAACTAAAACGGTTGCATCGAGAGATGACATTTTTTTCAGTAAGTTAGACTGAAACCCACACTGAACTGAGATAAGTACACTGTATGACCCACCCTTTAATTAATAATTTTATATTCCTATTATTTGTTGTTGAAAATTAAAAGTGTCTGTTTATTGCAGTAAACAACAAAGACAAATTTAAGTATAATTCAGTTGCACTATGGAGACATCGTTAAAGTTTTAATTTTATTTTTTTTTTTTTTGCTATCCAAACGATAATTGTACAAATATAAAATTCAGCTCTTGTATGGTGGTGCGTCATTTATTTGTTAATTTTAGGATTTTATAAATTGTTGTAAAAAACTTTAAGGCGTCTGCCTGCTGGGGTTCAACAAATATAAATTTGGATGAGTTTTAATTTTTTTTGGCACACTTGTTAAAGGAAGCGTATGAACCCTCAATTAACATCTAATTTTTAACTAATAGGTTTACCTTTTAATATAATAATATTTTTGAACCTTGTCTCCTTTAAGACACCCTTTAAATTTTAGCTAAATGTTTTTATTATTCTTTCTTGCAGCCTTAATAACATGAAAGTTTTAAGTGTCTAGTTATTAGGGTTCGATGACAGGAATTTTAGCGTTTCAACAGTAACCTTAATACACACGTATACTCGTCTTAGGAAAGCAAAATATAATTAAAGAGAGCTCATTAAAAATGTATGTTTTGGAATGATAAAACTTTTATGTTTATATCTTTTATAAACGTTTTATTGTGATTTCTTTATTGCGAAATAAGTAACACCATTTTAGCAAGTTTATTTACTTTAACTATACGCAAAGTTAACACTACAGAACACTTACTTCACGAGGTTTATTTTTACATTGACTAACTATCTACTTAGACGCTGCCCATATATATTTGTACATTAAAAGTCTAGAAAATTGAAGAATCTGCTATTCTCTTTGTATCACATTTTGTTGTTGTATGTTGTGCATTCGATGTATAGGCGCGTGTATGTCTGTGGGTATTTTTGTTTTTGTTTTTATACTGATAAAGTTTCTTCTTGCAATTTATTTTAAGATATACGTTGTTGTCTTGTGTAGATAAGTTTTCTTAGAAAACTACGCAGATGGTAAACAGCATACATGTTTGTTGTTTGCGTGTATATAATTTCTACGCAGTTTGTAACTAGAAATTTTGTTGTTGTGCATAAGTTTTCTTAGCAAGCCACGCAGTTAGTAAACAACATACCCAGTAGTTTACTTTATTGCTTAATTATTTTCTGTTAAAACTTATGCAAAACACATCCGTAACAATATTAATGATTCAAAAACGAAGCGAAACACTGTGGAAATCATCTATAAACTTACGATAAGTCGGCGAATAAAGGTAGTTAAGGTCATATTTACAGAAATGATTCACCTATTTCAATTTTGCACAGCCATTGGATATGAAACAAAGTTCTAAAACTTTTACTTACAATCGCTTAAAGAACGTAATTGTGTAACTGGTTAAATAGCTGGTAGAGAGAGTTTTATACAAAATACATATTTATTTCCTTACAGAAAAATAAAGGTCATTAAAAACTGAAAGTTTACAAGTATATTTCTCTAGCAAGAAATAAAATAAAAGGAACTGCGTTTTTCATCACTGCACAGTGGTTTCCCTTATATGTATAAGCGGCTAAAAATTTATGTTTCGAAAACCAAAAAAAATTTAGGGTTTTCAATATATGCCAGCTAATAGTATGCCCGGAGAACATAAAGTTTTTAAGGAACATATATTAAAAACTGTAGCCATTTGATCTTTGAAGGACTCGTTGGTTCATTGATGTGTTTTAAAAATTTTCAAACAATAATAACTTCGAATTTATTTTCGATTTTTTCATACAAAAAATTAATTTTTGATTTTTCCAATTTTCCAACTTTCGCTAAGAGATTTTCCAATTTTCCGCATTTCGCATTTTCATTAATTTACACTAAGAACTTTCTATTTTTTGAAGTTATACAAAGTTATACAATATATATGAAATTGCTACCTAAAACTTGTAAGATAATGCTGTTAATATTTTGTGTGCCATTGGAGGGAGGTAGAACCAACGATATTCCCTAACATGTTTTCTGGCTGCCACTACAGCGAAGCCTTTGACATTTTCGGTATCAATGTCAAACCCATAGCTTGGCGAATTGCGGTACATCTTTTCAAAATGTCGTTACCGATTCCTGCTTTTTTTTTTGATGAAAGATTATTTGCTTTTAAAAACACTTGACTTTTCGTTCATACTGGTTTTCTATTTTTTAGTTCTAATTTGTATAATAACTGAATGAATTCACAACCAGCTCCATCTATTTTTTGTCTTGAGACATTTTTAAGGTCATTCATTTCTGTGGGCAAGGCACCACGCAACTGACATTTTGTAGATGAAGTTTTCGTAAGAACGTTTGCCGCCAACCATGTCAGTTTTAGTCATAATTTAAACGTAGTTTAAAACAACAATTTGCCATTTTTCATAACTGTAAGTCAAATACCTTAAAGTTGCAGTATAAAGTTTAAAAGATAATAATAATACAAGGTGCCCGCCGGGAAGGTATACCACTTTGTTTGTTTATAATTTTTGATTAAATAAAAGATATTGTTTAATGCCGGTAATTATATATGGAATACAATATCAGTTAAATGTCCGGCAACCGTGGAGGCCATTCAAAACCACCATTTCTTGAAATAACTTGTTGTGGAAAGAGGTCTCGCAGTAATTCCATTGAAATCCTGGTTCTATGCGACATGGCGCCGTCTTGTTGATACCACATATTAATCAAGCCCAAATCATGCAGTTGCGGCGTTAAAAAGATTTCAATCATATTCTGTTTATTCACATATCCATTCAAATGAATATGTATCTCGTCAATCGTCAATTTCGTCAATTTCATAAAAATCGGCGTTGTCATGGGCGAGCTGTAACATCCTATTGGGAAGAAGCTCTTGTGTCAACTAAATCTTATATGAAAATAATTGCAAATTCTTGTGCAAAATTGTGGCCAAGTTGTTCTTTGAAAACCAATATAATAAGTCCCAACAAAAATGGTATAACTCCCAAATTAAAAACCTAAATAACTCCCAATGCCAAAATGAAATAAGACTAAAAAACTTAACCGTCAATTCAATATAAAAAATTTTTGTAAAAAAAATTTAATAACTCCCAAATGAAATAAGTCCCAACAAAAATTAAATAACTCCCAATACAAATTATATTTGCACCCGGGCACTATTTAACTGTTTTAACCTCTATAGTCCTTAACTTACTATATATCATAAATATATGACCAAAGGCCGGCTATACAGACAATATTTTGTTAGCGAAGCCGGTGTTCCATATACGAGAGATCATAGAGGTTAAACCTCTAGAGTATAACAAACCCCGGCTCCGTTCACTAAAAGTTTCCTGCATAGCCCGTCTTCGGCCGGGCGGAAAGATTTTAATCTCTATGGTATAACAAACCCCGGCTCCACTCACTAAAAGTTTTCTTTGTAGCCAGAATAATGAAATAAGTCCTAATTTAATAGCTTCCATTAGATTACTCCTAATAATAGCTCGTTAATTAATTAAAATTAAATAACTTATGGTTTTGGAAGGAGGAAGCCGGTGTTCGAAATACCATAGAGGAGAAAAGTATTTTATATCAATATGAAATAACTCCGAATTTGTTTGGGATTTTTGAATTTTTTGTTAGGGGTTATTTTTTTTTTTGGGGGGGGGGTTGTTATTTCACGAACGAGCTAGTTCAAACCACGAGGGCTATCTTATCTCTATCAGCCGAACTCTTTGGAGAAAATTCGAATTTACTTTGCGTTTTAACGAGCCATTTTAACCAAGATCTGTTAGAAAATTTGTTTTGATATATACGTGCCAAAGGTGGTCACTGCAAAAACCGTTCAATGCATGAAATCAATATCGCAGTCTTTAAAAATAACTCAGTTCAGCACCTCATCAAATTGTTAGAACGATGATGCGATGAAACTCAATGGGGAAGTTTAAAACAATTTTGAAGATATACACTGCGTGTATATCACAAAACGCTCATATTGATGAAATAAATGTCGCTGATATTTATAATGACAATGAGGAATATTTTAATGAAGATGCCGATTGTTTTAAATCCAACGATTTGCCAATCAACTCGATATTTTGTTGATTACATAGCACAACGAATATCTTGTGTTAAATGTTGTTGTTTTGTGATATCCTGTAAAAATATTTATTGACGCAAAAACTTATGAAAAAGAATCCGACTTTGGAAGTTTGTGTCCTCCATCCGACTTATTCTTTGAGGTTTGTCATAAACATACAAAAGTCTCCGAAAAAATATTTTTAAAAGAGAAATCAATAAAGA
Source organism: Trichopoda pennipes (assembly GCA_030448955.1). Taxonomy (NCBI): domain Eukaryota; kingdom Metazoa; phylum Arthropoda; class Insecta; order Diptera; family Tachinidae; genus Trichopoda; species Trichopoda pennipes. The sequence goes on from JASKUP010000084.1 coordinate 327,957, forward strand.
ACATTAAAAAGTTTGTTGTTAAGCAATGTGTAAATTGTATCAAAAACACAATTTATTTCTTATTTGGTTTGAGGAGAATAACGTATGTTATAATCACAGGATGGACATGCTAAATTTGTTATATTAAAAAAAAACTTTGGTTTTATTATATACATAGCTTATAAAGTGTACAGTGCTAGACAATTCAATGGAAACTTTTCTCAAAGTTCACTTATTATTTTTTACTAAAGTAAAAAAAAAAGAATTTTTGAAAAACTAAAATTTTTTTCAGAAATATCTTCTTTATTTTATTAGGGAAAGATTAAAAAAATGATAAAAATGTAGCATAGTTCGAGAATTGTAGAAAAAAAAAAACTATAAGTAGTTCATTTTGGGAAGTGGACAAAACAATGGAAACTAAAATTTTGCTTTAATAAATTTCGGTGGCTTTTTATCAATGATTAATATTTTGTTGGATATCCTTTATTTTTTATGACTTAATCACAACGACGATGCATTGATTCAATTGGTTTATTAATGGTGTCCTTTGGACCTTAATGCCATTCACTAAGCACTCCATTGCATAAGACGTCTTTCTGTGTGTAATTATAGGCTCTTATTTTAAGGTCTACATTCACCCATAGATTTTCTATGGGACTGGGTAGGCTACTTCAAAACACATACCTCATTGGAGTGTAACCAGTCAGTTACAACCCTAAAGGTGTGTTTTGGATCATTGTCATGCCGAAACCTTCAAGTTAGCGGCATGTTCTCTTGTCCATATGATAACATTATGTCGCTTAAAATTGATCTGTAGCCTATGCTTGTCATTGTGTCCTTTATAAGATGAAGAGTGGATGAATTTCCTGCCCTGAGAAACAACCCCACACCATAACATTGCCACCATCAAACTTTACAGTTTTGCAAGTATACTTGGGATCCAGTCTCCTTTTCTTTTGGCCGTCTTACAAAAGATCTTAAAGATCATTCCCCCCTTAAATTATGCACATAAATTGGTCGCTCTCTAGACCAATTTATGTGCTCTTTGGGAAATTTCAAACGAGCAGTGCGGGGTTTCCTTTTTTAGATATTAGAGCCTCTTTGCAGGGCGATAACAACCAAGACTAGCTTCGTCTGCTCTGCGGTTAGCTGTTCGTGAGCTAATATCTAATCCCAGAATATTCTTAGTTTCTCTTGATGCCATTCTTAGGTCTTTTTTAAACTCTCTTGCTATTAAATTATCTTGCCTGTTTCACGAAATTTCTTGATTAATTTATTTTTATTTTTGATTAATATATTTTTTTGTTTTAATCCAGTATTAAAATCATTTATTATTTTGATTTTTAAATCTTCGCCGATCTTAACTCTAGCCGTTTTTTTACAAGTTATGTAACCAAGACTGATTTTTAAAATATTTGAATAAATATTATTCGAACCTGGGTTACTACGGCCACAACGTAGGGTCCTAACCACTAGACGATCACGGCTACTAGAGAATTATTTGAATAAAAATAAATATGTTTTCTGCTTCAATTGCTCATCAATGCATTTTTTTAAGTCATTTTTCGTGCAGGAGTGTAAAATTTTCCACTGTTTTGTCAATACCCTACTTAAAACTTACCGCTTTCACGTTTTTTTTTTAACGTTAGAACTGTCTTATTTTTCTGTTATTTTTTTTTCGTTTAATTTATCCAAAACAATCTATAAAATGTTGTTCTAAGGACACTTTTTCTATTTATTCCGCAATTAATTTTGAATTTCGACTTGTAAAAACGAGTAAAAAGAAAAGTTTCCATTGAATTGTCGAGCACGGTATACGTGCATACAATAACATATTGTATAAGTACATACATGTTTATAACTGATAGTTCTAAAAAATGGCATTATAATTCGGTGCAAATCAATGTGGTTCAACGCTGGTAAAAGCAGTAAGGAAATTTAAGAAAAAATGTATTATTGTGTGTTACTTTTTGATTACTTTTACTCTTAAATTTTTGCTTCCTATTTTGCTTCCTGATCATAAGATGCGCAAAATTATTGTAAATTTCAACATCTTTGTATATTTATAGTCTTTGATTTAATGTTTATTTATTATTTATTTTTTTTTTTTTTTTATATATTTATTATATTACATTATACATATTTACAACTTTATTTGTTATATTTATAACTATAAGTTCAAACGTGGCAAATTAATGAATTTAAATAATATTAACTTGCCTTAAGAATGCCTATAGGGTGCTGAAGCAGTTACAGAAAAGAATATACGACCATACATATATGAATATGTACAACAACAATTTTATTAATAAAAAAACAAAAAAACAAAAAAATTGTATATTAAGGAGTTGTTAAAAAAATAAAAAAAAGTATTCATTTATTCTTCTTTTAATCCACAGTATTATTGCCTCCACCTACGTCATTTATAGATTTATAATTATTCAATTTATATAATAAATATTTAATTAAAATAAAACAGGTTTTTTTTCTTCTGTTTTTACTTTATTGAGAGAAAATCATATAAATAAAATTTGGACTTAACACATGTAACGTACAAAAACAACAAACATAAACTCGTATTATTTTATTTTTTCGTTATATTTACATATGTATGTATGTCTGTGTCAAAATTAAATGGAAGGAGGAGGAAAACAGTATGTGGCCACTGTGAATTTTAAGTACCATCATAGCACTGGTATTGGATATTGTGCTAAGCTAGTATGCTTTCAAACTTTATATCCATATATCTTCGGTTTTTGCTTTTGTGCGGTTTTAATATTAAAACCACATTAAAATAATATCGCCAATTTTAAGCAAATTTTAAATTTAAATTTAAAGAAAAAATGTTTGATTTAATAATTAAAAAAATAGTATAGAGAAAAAAAGAACACTGAAGATGGCATATAGCCGAAACCGGTATGTTCACAAACCAAATTTGACGCGGGTTGACGTCAAATCATACCCAAATAATTAAAAAATATTTTTTTTTTCGCATCCTCTATAGTGAACACAGGGATCTGGCTAGACTCAAACAAAAATTTCTTACGCCAATTGGTTCTTATTTTTTTCTTCTAAATTTTCGGTTTTAGCACATTGCTGTTTACACAATTATAATTTGTGTATAAAATTAACTTTTTTATTGTTAAAAGGATTAAATAATAATCGCCTTTCGATGGGGAATAAATTTAATTTTGTTGCAGCTTTTAGGTGAAGGCAGGAGGTGTATGTTTTGGCATTTTAATATTCTAATTTAAGTTTAAATTTTGTATTAAAAAAAAATACAACTAATTAAAATAACAGGACATTAAAATAAATAGACATTAGGTTAAAGGACATGATGTACCTTTAATAGCGACGCAAATTTTCTTTTCCATTTTTACAGTAACTTTAAAAGGCGATAGTGGAGTGTAAAGATCGATTAGTTCTATCTTTCAGGAAAAGTAGAAAATTATATGTTACGAAATCGTATATCCTGTAAGGAGCTGAGACCCGGCAAGCTAGAAGAAAAGGACTTTTAAATTCTTATTTTATGCAACTTGGGGTACTATTACTAAAAAATATGACAGGACAACATTTCAAATATTTCTTAAAACAAATCCCTTGAGAACATGAAGGACCTAACAGCAAATATTGAGGTTCTGTGAGTCATCAATGTTTGCAACAAAATTAAGAAAAAAACGACTCGATGCCATTCTTGCATGACTTGGAGTCTCATTGTTAGTTCATTGCTAACCGGCGAACTTTTATTCAATTCAAATGACTTTGAAAATGACTCCACCGAAAGAACTTAATGTTAAATTCTATTATATAAAATCTTATTTTGAAAGCCTTTAAAAATCTCACTTTGCAAAGCTTGCAAAATTCGTTAAAGATTCACTCATGATTCACGATGAATCTGTAGAATTCATATTTTTTGAAAGGCTATAAAGCTTTTGGCATCTGTGATTTATGTTTACAGGCGATTTTTAACGTCTAGCTTCTTTAAATATGCCAAAATCTGGCCGCTGTTGTTTTAGTTATTTTATTTATACTTTTACTTCTGTATCAGCAGGGGAGAGCTAATCAGATAAATAGTTCTAGAAACAAATAATCTGTATATTTTAGTATTTTTTCATTGTGTCAATAATATAGAGTGTTGAATGTCAATGGAAACCATTTCAAAAGTATATCTGATATCCCTGTGATTCTGAGGCCTTAGATACAAAGCGACAAAAGAGAAGCACATAACATTGGATGTTCACTGTTTTATTTGGTGGTAAAAAATAACAAGCGGCGTTATGTAAAAAGAAAAGTTATTTAGAGAACATTTAAAGAATATATGGAGAAAATTCGCACGTGTCTGTTAGTAGTGCGGTCATGCATCTCTTTAGAATTGGATAATTAATATGGCTCGAAATGAGTAAAAAGCGCAAGTAAAAGAAAAAACATAATTAGTGATTACAATAAAGGAAAATCAGTGATGTGCGTTATAAAAAAAAACCAAAATATTTAGTTGCCATAGCGTAGTTTCTCGAGCTATAAGCTAGTTTTCGTTTTACCGCATCAACCACGAAAAATTAGCAAATGCGAAGACGAAATATACTAAATTTAATTAGAATTATAAAAAGAACCCGCTTTTAGCAGCAAGGTTTATTGCAACTCAACTCTAATCAAAAAATACGCCTACATGTGTCCAAAGACGAGCTGTGAACTATTGCTAAATAGAAAACTGTCCTCTTTTGCTGATGAATCAAAATTTATTCGAATTCTGACGTATTAAAGCTAGTGTGTAGATCAAGAGGGCAGCATCTTAACCCACGGTATTTTATTTGAAGAAAACTGCTTCATGCAGCAACTAAAAAAACTTGTGAACGATAGTTTGCGCGATTCAAAAATGGTGATTTCGATACCGAAGACAAGGAGAGGTCTGTTCAGCCAAAAAAGATGTCAAACGCAAGAGGAGCTTGCATTATCATTAGGAGTCACACAACGAGACAATTTCCTTACATTTAATTGTATTGGGATTCATTTAAAAGCACGAAAAATGGGTCTTTGCAATTATCTTCTAGACAACCCGTAACTAAACAGCAACGCAGCATCATTTAAAATATTTATTTTTAATTGTATTAATTAAACTTTTGATTTATCCTGTTCATGTGTTTAATCTTATCGCCTTTTATTTAATATTTACGTTATATCCATAGTTTTAAAATAATATATAATAGTTATAATTTTTTGACCTTTTTTTAATATTTTTTAGTAATTAATTTTAAGCACAAGGTCTTATTTAATAAAGAATTTTTTTTAAAAAACTTTATTTTTTATTATATTTTCGATATTTCGCCACACCGTTGGTTGGTTTTCCTGATGATGCCAACCAACGGTGTGGCGAAATATCGAAAATATAATAAAAAATTAAGTTTTTTAAAAAAAAATCTTTATTAAATAAGACCTTGTGCTTAAAATTAATTACTAAAAAGTTTTAAAATAATATTACAAATTAATGGGAAATAAATAAAAGTTTTTACTCGACTGTAAATAAAAATCGCTGTTGCGATCAGTGTGGCAGTATTTGCTCAACACTTTTCAAAAATGAATCTAACGAGCTCACAAATCGTAACTCAATGAAAAATACATTATTAATCTATAGCAATGACATGCGTGATAAGATTTACGTCTGCACCGGCAGTGAGCCATAATCAGATGATGGACCAACCACGTGGATGGTATGTAGCGCCATTCTCGCCCTAGAAGGCCTTCAGATACCCATATCCTCCGGTCACTCCTAGTTGCAATTTCGAAAGCCCGAAGTTGGCCGCAGCCTTCACCCCTTGCTAAAGAGTTGGAGACTATCCAACTCCTGGTACAGAACGTATGAAGCATAATATAATTAAGAACACGACGGCATTCATACTCACTGGACCTGAACCATTCATTGTGTTCATTGCGAATGATCCGACCCACAAACTCAAACGAGGGTCTCGAAACACACAGCCACCACGATACTCCCAAAAGGGCCATAACCTCAATAATCAGCCAGAGAACAGCTAAATGCCTAAAGCGGTACTCTGCGGGCAACTGATTCCCTTGAAAATAGTGGATTGTCCAGGTGACTCCTACTAGCCTTGAAGGGGCCTGGGCTCCCTTTTACCTTGCAAGACACCAGTCTAGATGGAAGTAGTGGGATCCATAAAGACTATTATGTGTCCCCGAGGGAGATAGCAAAGACATGCGTGATAAGATTTACATCGGTACCTAGCGTGTGTATGCCATAACTCTACGGTGATCACACCACTTGGGCGTAATGATACGTGCGCCGCGCCTACTAATTTCTAGCGACAGATTATTCCTACGTGCAATTTTGGAGGTTTCAAGCAGGGCCGCCAACTCCTACTCCTAGCTAAAGAGCTGGAGACTATCTAACACCTGATCCAGAACACATGACAAGCATGCTCGCTGGATCCGGATCACTCACCCAATGTTCTCAGTACAGGTGAGATGATCCTGGCCTCTTTATCAAATTCATGAGCTTCGCGAAACCACAACCACCACGATACTCTCGAAGGGCCAACTTCAATAATCAGAGACAGAACAGCTAAAAAGCTAAAGTACCAAATAGCTGAATTCTGGGGCTTACTGATTCCTGGGAGCTTCCAGTTGACTCCCTGCAGGCATTCAGGGAACTAATTTTCTCCCGTTGGCACATGTAATGATGGTGGCTTTCCATTAATACATATCAATGTGGCCCAGGGGGTTGGGGGTCTATAACAAAGACATATTAAAAAACGTTATGCCACCACATGCAGAGGAGAAAAAGCGGCTAAAGTGGATATATCAGCAGAATAATGACCCCAAACATAAAGCCAAATTTGTGACAGAGTGGTGGATCATATGATCACTCTAATAAAGTGACTAGCAGAGTCACTTTATCTCAATCCCATAGTAAATCTAAAGGATATTATAGATCATGAAAAACAGGGTGTCCACCGGAAAACATTAGTCTTGACAGTTCATATTTAGTGGTTGTAAAGTAGAGACGTGGCAAAGTTGTTATGGAAAAATATTCGATAAACCAACGTGTTTTAAACGGTAAAACATTTTATCAAAATCAATCATCGATTTTCATGAAAAAATCATAATGACTGACGAGGCACATTTTCATTTGAATGGATATGGGAATAAACATTCGATAAACCAACATGTTTAAATTGTTAAAATATTTTATCGAAATCAATTATCGATAGGATGCCAATGAAACGCACAATTTTTAGTGTAGTGAATGATTTCGGGTTTGCAGGTGATAGGCCCAAACATGGACCACAACGCAATGCAAGATCAAGAAAGTGTTCAAAACATTCCGTCCACCTCAATTCGACGCCGTGTTCAGGAGCTTGGTCTTCAAAGAACAACTTTGACCACAATTTTGCACAAGGAGTTGCATTTGTTTCCATATAAGATTCAGTTGACACAATAGATTCTTCCATAAGACCATTTACGCCGCCGTCCATAAGCCAATAGGATGTTACAGTTCGCTCATGAAAACCCCGATTTTCATTAAAAAAATCATAATGAGTGATGAGGCACATTTTCATTCGAATGGGGGGAATGGGAAACCCTAAAATTATTCAACAGCCACCTTTGCAACCAATAAAAGTGAATCTGGTGTGCAATTTGATAAAGAGGAATCATTGGACCTTATTTATTTGAAAATGAAACCGGCGTAACGGTAACTCTGAATGGGGAGTATTCTATCATATCGTGATATGATTGAAAACTTTGTGCTGTGGGCTTGATAAACATGTGGTATCAACAACATCGCATACGACAAAACCTCTGTCCATAAGAACTTATTTCAAGAAATTGTGATGTTGATTGGCCTTCATGGTTGCCTGATTTGACTGCTCTGGACTTATTTCTGTGGGAATATTTTAAAATCAAGGTTTATGCAAACAAACCAGAAACGCTGAAGTAACTCAAACAAAATATTCGTGATGAAATTGATCAAAAATACCGCCTGAAATGCGTGAGAATGTAATGAAAAAAGGTGCTCAAATGGGCTCGCTTTTGTGGGGCTAACAGACGCAGACATTTATCTGTTATTGTATTACTTGCATAATTGCCGGCATTAAATAACACATTTATTAATATAAGATCCATTCTCTTTCATTTAATCAAAAATTAGAAACAAACAAAATAGTATACTCTCCTGGCGGACAGGGTGTATTAAGCGATACTTGAAAAAACAAGGATGACCTTTACCAGCAGGTAGAAATTACTTCGAAAAGCATCTCTAAGCAGTTTTATTCGAGCAATCTCATGCAGGTGTGCAGCGTTTTTAAAAAATAAAAGATATTCAACTAAATAAAATTTTAAATTTAATTGTTTATGTGCTGTAGTATTGTGGCGCAAGGATAGCGAATATTGTTATTTTTTTACGAATATTTTTGTTTTAAATGAGGATTATTGTACGGTTTTTTTTATTTTAGTATACAAAGCGTATATTCTTAATAAATCATAAAATATTATTGAACTTTATTCTATCAAACACAAACCCGTGCTTTAGTTTTGTCTGATACTGTATGTATATAGGATCCGGGTTATTGTTGAAATTACAAACGACTAACAACTTTCCACCTCTGGTAAAAGGTACAAAAAAAAAACAGCAAACTAAATATTTTTATGTTTAAGTTTAAAGATTACAGCAACAATATTTATAATTAATTAGCAGTAAAAGCAAAATTATAAAAGTCGTCCATTCACGGATACATTTACACCCCTCAGTACAGGTTTTTTTTTTTAATTTATAAAATGCGTGCATTAAATACAATAAAAACATTATAAGCAGCAAAATACACCAGTTAACAGATGTTTTAATATAAACACAAATACATACATACATGCATACACACACACACACACACACACACACACACACACATGCATACGTATAAACTAACGTACTTATATTTTTTTGTAAAACTGACATAAATAATCATGCTATCGCACATACATAAATGCATACCAACATACATACATACGTGTCTCATACATACACACACATACATATCTATTTAAATACATAAATGTGCACATGCAAGTGTCTACATTTAAATAAATAACAAATAACACTTGTGTAAAAATTAAAAAAAAGAAAAAAGAAATAAAATAAAAAAAGTGTCATGGCTGGTGGCTAAGTGTGCATGGACAATGTCTTACTTAATATACACAACTTTAAATATAAAATATCTTGCACGAATGTGATTTGCTTTTTGTTGTTGTTGTTGTTGTTGTTGCTGCTGTTGTTGTAATTATTGCATTTAATACAGATGTGTTGGGTGGTGTCGTCTGGGCTAGTGGCAGGCATAAATACTAAATTTCCAAGTATTTAATTTGTAGTATCAAAGAGCGCTACGCTAAACAGTGGCCATCAAAAGAAATAAATCAAATTTATAGTGTTTTTGAGTGTTTTTTTATTTAATATTATTTCTCTTTATAATAATGAAGGATATTTTTGTTAACTTTTTAGTTTTATATAATTACAATAAAAAACTAATTATAGTGATGGCGTATTAAAACTATTATTACGGATGTGCTTTGCTTAAGTTTTGAAAGAAAATAATTAAACAATACAGTAAACTACTGCGTATGTTGTCTACTAATGTGTAGTTTGCTTAGAAAACGCAAAACAACACCAAATTTCTGTTTATTAACTGCGTAACACTTTTATACACACAAGACAACAACAAATCGGTATGCTGTTTATTAACTGTTTGGCTTGCTAAGAAAACTTATTTACACAAGACAACAACAAATGTCTTAAAATAAATTCCAGGAAGAAGTTTTATCAGCATAAAAACAACAAAAAAAAATACACACAGACATTCAGGCGCCTATACATTGAATGGACAACAGACAAAAACAAAATTTTTCTAGACTTCTAGTGGACTAATACAAAAAGGCAGCTTTTGAGTGGATAGGTAGTGAGTTGAAAAATAAACCTCTTGAAGTAAAGACGTGCATCTTAAGTAAATTGTTCTGTAGTGTCAAATTTGTGTGTAGTTAAAGTAAATAAATTCGTAATTAATTTAAAAACTCTAAAATCTGGTGTTATTTATTTTGCAATAAAGAACTCCCAACAAAACGTTTTTAAAAGGTATAAATGTAACAATATCATTTCTATCATACCTTAATAATGGAAACTGAACTGAAGTTGGAGACGCAATTTTTATGTTCTACATTTTGCTTAAATCTGCCATACCTTTGGCATCTCCGATTTATATTTATAGGCGATTTTTAACGCCTAGATTCTTTTAATATGCAAAGATATGGATAACTTGTTTTAGTTCTTTTATTTAAAATTTTTGAATTCTGTACACGCTGGAGGGCATTCAATCAAACAAATACTACAGCGACAATGAAAACAAACTATCTGTGTTTTTATTATATTTTTTAGTGTGTCAATAACATAGAGCACCATTTTTTTGTTTACTTTAAAATTTTACAAACAATATGTACCTGCAGCTATATAAAGCTATTAAATGTATTTTACAAATACATGATATAATATTCATAGTAATATTTTTATTAAAACTTTCTTGTTTCAGCTATATTTATTAAACTTATTAAATCTGCTTTGAGATCATATAATATTTGTTGTTAGATTTTTATAAAACTTTTTCAGACCAAACTCGAATGACTGTAAAAAAATCGAAAGAAAATTTTTTCAGTAATTTTTGCTAAAGCATTTTTATTTAAATAAAACTATAAGAAAAGTTATAAAAAGCTTTTTAAATTATTCGATCAAAATTCTGGCATTTTTCAATAACCGTTAACTCCGAATTCGAGGTTTTATAGAAACATATTTCAGATTTTTCGGTACTTAAAATTTTTGGTTATAAAGAAAAATTTGTTACATAAATAACATCAATATCTAAATAACTATGTATTATTTATTTAAAATGGTGACGTCATGCCATGTGGCTTGTATCCTCTTCTGTTGAGGATAACAATTTGAAAATATCGGCGGTATTATTTAATTAAAATTTAAGCTTTTTTTCATTTTTGAAATATCTCTCATATCGTGACAGCTTGAAATATGGGAATTGATAAAAGAATATGATTTCGGGTAAATGTCTACCTCTAGTAGGTCGGCAAATATCCGCTCTTTACACAATATTTTTAAGCACGTTTTACAACAAAGCTTCGCTTATCTGGTCGTCATTGCAGTGCCGAATTTTATCTTTCAGAATATCACGTCAATTGTTCTTCACGTAAATTCGGTCTTTGAAATAACCCGAGTGGAAATAATCCGGCGGCAGTAAATCATAAGTAGTACGAGGCGGCGAATTGACATCGCCAAATCGAGAAATTAAGCGATTCTGTGCAGCTTGTGGCGCCGCCTTGCTGAAACCAAAGTTCACTGATATCAACATTAGTCAATTATGGGCAGAAAAAATTAGGTGTCATATTTTTTGTTAGCGCTCAGAATTCACGGTGATAGTGTATCCTTGCTTATTTTCAAAAAAATATAACCCGACAATGCCACCTGACCACAAATCGCATCATACGGTCACTTTCTTCGGAGGTAACGGATTTTCAAAGATTGTTTGTGGATGTTGTGAGTCCTATATGCGATGATTTTGTTTTTCTTTATATAACAGTCTAACTGAAAATGAACTGAACTGAAAATCATAATTAAAAATGAATTTGTTTGAAAAAGTGTTGTTTTCGTTCAGTTTTTTAAACAGTCAATTCGAAAGCAAAGGTCAATCGGTTTTAATTCTTGAAGGAATTTATAAACATAAAAATAAGGTGTGCGTAAATTTTTTCGACGGGGTTTAATTTACTTTTATTTGGGTACGGTTTTCCCTCGACCGTCGTCAAATTTGGTTTGTGAACAAACCGGTTTCGGCCGTTTGCCATCTTCAGTGACGAAGAGAACACTGTATTAAACGACCGAAACCGGTTTGTTCACAAACCAAATTTGACGAGGGTCGACGGAAAACCGTAGCCAAATAAACATAAAAATAAAAAGCTCAGTGGAAAATGTTTTGCAAAGTAACTCTAGTGATGCACAATTGGTTCGAACGTAAAGTAATTGATGTTCGAGGCTCATTTTTAACACTTTGCAGTACAGCAGCTAGCTGGTATCTCTACGATCGCTTCACTTCAAATGTTTTGCTCTATTCTGAGATTCAAATTTAACGATTAAATTACGGACAGCGGTGTCAGAATGAGTCTGGCTACTAGGAAAGCTGCTCGAATTTTTTGAAGTGAAACAGTGAAATTTTCATCATTTTGATAGTTAATTTTCACAACTAAAATACGTTGCTTAAGAGCGTAACGCTGCATGCTTAAAATTTGCCAACTTTTTGCAAAATAAACGTCAAAGGATGCGGCTAAATTTTTGACATTTAATCATTTTATAGACAACCTACTTCCTATCCTAAAATTTGCCCACCCATTACACTGAAACGAATGACTTGCACAACATTAAATAGCCGATTTTTAAATTCTACAATAATATCTGAATACCGGGATGGCTCGATATTTTTAGACTGTGAAAAATTATGGTTTTTCGAAAACAATTTTGCTTGGCATATCTCAAGATAATCAGTATGTATTTCCTTTATTAAGAGATTTATGTTAAAAATTGTATTCTTGTATTTCCTTCAACTTGACTTAATTTCATTTATTTTTTTTTTTTTTTTTTGTTCAAACTTGTTTCTTTTTTGCAATCAATAATAATTTTTTTGTAAGTGTATTAACAAAACAATACTTTACCTTTAAGAATACACTCTCTAATAAACTGTCTGCAGTTGTTGTAAAAGTTCTAGTGTAAAGTGCAATAAACAGAGTTAAAAGGTTCTCTTTGTGTTCATGTTTGAGTTTACAAAATACATACACACACACAAACAAAAGTAATATTTATACCATTTAACAAGTTTTCAATGTATGTGTGCATAGTAGAGGGTGGCTGGGTGGTTGGTCGTTTCTTAATGATGCTGATGATTACGATGCTGTTGTTGTTTGTTAATGAAGATTTTGTTTCTGCAGTTTCATTTTATGTTGTACAAAAGTTATTGGTAACGAAAAAAAAATGGGAAAAATAGGTGAAGGTCGTATACAATATACACTTTATATATGTATATATATATATATATATATATATTAATGTCGTCTCGGAGGTTTTTATTTTATACAACAACAGCAATGAAAACAACAACATACAAAAACAATTGTAGCAGCAATCACAACATCAACATCAACCTCATCTCCTTCATCAACATCGTTTATGAACAGCAGCAGCAACAAAATGGATGAACATTTGTTCTGACTCATACACACACTTGTGCGTTTGGATTTTTTTCGTTAATGTATGGGTGTACTCTAAAAAAATCACATAAATTCAAACATACATATATCTTATCTTAATATATATAAAAATCAAAAACACGTTTGGTCGGTAGGGGTAAACTCTTCAATGCCCCAACAGATTTTCGACTTCCAGCCCACAAAATATTTGTAAAAGACCGGCGAAGGTTTGTATATATATTATACCCCGCTAAATGCTACACCTCTTCCAGAAATAGTGATTTTATTTAATTAAGTTAATTGCCTAATAATAAGTTAAGACCCTCCTATTCACTTCTCATTTTTCCACGGCACCTGCAACTCGACAAAACCAATTAGAAATCAACCAATGGGATTAAAGCTATAGTTTCCGAGCGAAGCCGGGTCGTACAACTAGTGCATACATATAAACATACATATAAACATATAGAGGCATGCAGTCATATGAAATCAATGCATGTAATGACAGTAACACACCCGCGTAAGTCATTTTTTATGCTTTTTCTTCTTCTTGTTCTCTTCTTCTTCTTTATCTTCTTCTATGTAATTGTCAGTTTTTCGGTTGTTTCCTTTGATTTTAATTCGTGAATTATTGTGCTTTCAAATTTTTTTTTGCCTTTTAATGTTTATATTCCCTTGAATAACTTTTTGTGTCTGTCATTCTATTTAATTTCGTTACAGATTTCATTTAAAACTTCATTCATTATTAACAAATATTGTTTTTAAAAGAAAAGAAATAGAAGAAAAACTTTTTTGTGTGCCTTCTTTAATGTTTAACATTTGTTAGTTGAAATGTGTTCGCCTTAACCGTATAAAAACAAAAGACCTCGACTATCACAATAACAAAATTAAAACACAAATAAAGCTGACAGTGATATTTACAGCTAAGGCTAGTGCTTTAAACCCAACGCACATTTTAAGCCAGTCCTAACCGCTTAAATAATCTTGCCTGAACAAAAAAAAATTATAGAAGATTTTTTTTGCCTTGTTTTCACTAAAATATTCACATTTCTTTTTTTTTTTTGGGAAAATATACCCGCAGCCTTAGGCAAATAGCTCTATGTAGAGAATATTATGAGGGTTACGCAAGAAAAGGGTGTAAAAGGGTCATCCATAGCAATTAAAAATTACAGGAGAATTTTTTTTTAAATTTTCCCTAATTTCTTTAGATGCCCCTGTAGGTTAGTAGTGTACTAACTTGTCAGTATGGGGGTTGTGGGTTCGATTCCCAATGAAGACCTTGGTTTTTTTTCACTACAAAAATAAAAATTGACTTTCGGTGGGACTGCTCAGCGATGAAGGCATAGTCACTGGTCGCTGTGCTTTCTTATACGGCAGTTAATTTCGACTATCCTTCTACTTTCACCACCTGTTTTTCATCTCTTCTCTATTCCTTTCCTAAAGAATGTAGCAAAGTACTTGACTAAATAGGCGTTGTTGCTGAAGTGCTACTTTTCTTTTTAAAAAAATAAAAAAAAATTAATTTGTAGACTACAAATGTCCTTATTACAGATCATTTCAGCGTTGATTTTCTGAATTTGAAAATAACATCGAGTGTTTTTTGTAGAGATACGAAACTTTAAGTTGGCAATATTTTTGTAACTGGCGGCTAAGTGATTTATGTTTAGTTTGGCGTTTCAATATGAACAGACTGACGCCTGAACAACACTTCCAAATTGTGCAAATTGGACCCAAAATAAAATTTGCCATTGATCCATTGAAGCTCGCTTTTGTCAATAAATAAAACTGCCGTGCTGTTGTCATTCTTTTTTGCTTTTTATGGCTGTTTGTTCGATATGAACGGCGAGCGCTTTCGATGTGAAGACATCAACTTCAACCCATGTTCTAATCCGTACTGGTGAGCCAGTATTCGGGTTAAGGTTGTATCAGCCATCTGGCTTTTTAGGCAAAGCTCCGCCTTTTATTATTATCTACGTACATGAGTCCATCTGAGGATGTTTTCCATTTGTTCGAGTGCAAGAGTAGTTTTAGTGTTGTGAAAGTTGTGTGTGAGAGCGTGTTTACCTGTTCCTTTACAATGTCACAGTTAAATCTTTTTGTTTTGTAGATTTCCATATTTTCAAGAATGTCTAGTCTTTGTCCTTTTCTGCTAGGATATAGTAATGTCATACATTCATCTATTTCCTTTGGTATGTGTCCGCGAGTATCAAGGTGTAATGCAAAGTTGATATCTTCTCTTTTCCGTTTGTATGAGTATATGTGTTCTGTTAATCTTGTTTTTAGTGTTCGTCCTGTTTGCCAGTATTCTCCCAGTATATTTGCAGGTACAAGTATGTCTATATACTCCGCTAGAACTAAATTTGTTAGTTATATCTGTCAATGCCCTGAGATTATGTCTTAGAATGTCGCCAGTTTTTAATGCTGTGAGTATTCCCTCTTTGTAAAAAAGGTTAGTTAGTCTTTCTATTTTTGGTCCTGTATAGGTAAAAGTGTGCCATCGTGTTGTAACGGCTGTCTCTTTGTTTCTGTTTTTAGCCGTTATTTTTAGCTATGGTGTAAATTGTGTCGAGTTCATTGTTGTACTTAACTGGAGTAAGTTGAGTTATCTTAAGTCTGTGCATCACATTTCTAAATGCTGTGAATGTATGTGTGTTTGATATGTGCGTATATTTCCGACGGGGTTTGATTTATTTGGGTAGGATTTTTCGCCCACCCTCTATACTCTACATCCACCCTCTATACTCTATAGTATAGAGAGAACACTGAAGATGGCATATAGCCGAAACCGGTTTGATCACAAACCAAATTTGAAGCGGGTGGACGTAAAATCATACCCAAAAATATGCTTGATATTGTTCTATTCGAGGATGCGTACGATGTCAACTACGTTTCTATAGTAATGAGTTATTTTGTGATTTTCCAGTAGTGTTTTTATGTGTAGAGATGTTGCATTAAAATTTCCATGAAGAAACTTGGACTTCCCATATCGAGTCCATCAGGTAGTTTGTAAAAGTTGTTATTAAATCTAAAGTTGTTCTGTTTTATTGCGGTCTTTACAATGTCGTATAAATTGTCTAGTATATTGCGTAGGATATCTAAGATTTCATATGTTGGTATTGAGGTATATAGATCCTTGATGTCAAAGGAAACAAGTTGCGTGCTTTCGGTCATTTTCCGGTCTTTAAGTTATTCAATAACGTCTTATGTATTATGTATCGTATATGTATTTTGTAAATTTATCTTTTCTTAAAGTGGGCCGGAGAGGTGTTTAGCCAGGTGATATGCTGACGACCTGCACCAGTAGCTTATAATGGATCTCATTAGTAAGTTATCTTTGTGTATATTCGGTAGTGCTTTGAGTGTTGTTGGTCTTGGATTCATATTTATGTATTTGTATACTTTTCCGCCAGTAAACATTTTGCTGCGTTTCAATAGGCTGCGTATTTCTTTTTCGAAAGATTTAGCTGGGTTATTTTCAGTTATATTTGGCCACAAAATTTCTAAAGTCTCTATTACAATGCCAACAATTAAAACAAAAAAATTAATGTAGAAAAGCAAACGTTTTTAGTTAGGTACTTTCTTGAATGGTGCTTTGTAAAGGAGGGACTTTTTTTTAAAACAATTGTAAGTTTCTTTAAGAGTTGTTTTAATACTTTTTCTCTGAAAACTTAGGTGGCACCAACTTGAAATTTTAATTTGGTAAACAAAAGGGTGCCACCATACGGTACGTTAATTCGTACAGTACGTTTTTTTGGTCGTAGTAATTAGACCCTTTAAATTGATTAAGAATTTATAGAACTAGTCCGATATATGTAACAGCAAGTATAGTTAAAGGGTGGACTACAAAAGATGTGATTTTTGTGTATGTATAAGACCTTATTTTTGCAATGGTAAATATTTATGAAATGCAGACAAAGTGTGTAAAATTAGAGTTTCAAGGGTGTAACAAAATCATAAGGTCAAGTTTTAGTTAACAAGCAAATTTTCTAAATTACATTTTTTTTGCAGCAGTGGCAGTACTGGCATTACTGTTTACCTTATGTTAACAAAAATAATATACTAAAAAATTAAAAATTTTTGCATTTTTATGGACAAAAATTATTTAAAAAAAAAATACACTAAAATGAACAAAAAATGTTTATTATTTACAAACAACTATTTTTAATTATAAAATATTTTTCTTGCAATCAAATATTATTAATTATAGAGCAAGCATTTTTGTAAGCGAATCAATAAACAACTCAATAAAATTTTCTGTTTTGGATTGCCAATAAATCATAAAAAGAATTTGCGAAAAGAAAACAAAAAAATAAAAAACAAGAAAACAAAAATAAAATAGTTAAATGCAATAAATGACAAATTACAACACACCCACCTTAAAGTTTAAAATGAGACATAAACTAACATGATGGAGAATAGATAAACAAAAATAACAGAGATGTATAGAATGAAGAAGTGTTAGAGAAGTAGGAACCACTAAAGTGACGAAGGAAATGTGAAAAATTGGCATGATAAGACAAATATCTAAAAATGTAAAAACCAAAACAAAAATAAAAACAAGAAATTTAATTAGCAAAATCAATAAAATTCAATGAACGAAGAATGATTATTTCTCTTCTTCATCATCTCTACTTCCTGCCCATAATGTCTTCTTAAATAAAAATAAAAGAACAATTTAATAAACAAAATTTTCAATTTTATTTTATGTTAAATATAAATTGAAAGCAATAACAATAAGAATTTTTTTTTATAAGGAGCCAAACAACCGTAGAAAGGACGTGAAAGCACAAAAAATAAATGATAAAACCAAACGTTATACTCCTGAGAATTGGAAGTTATAAAATAAACACATACTAATGCACTTATCGTAAGCTAAAATGGAAAAAAACCATTTAACAATAGAAAAACAAATGAAAATCTGTTTTTCTATTGAAGTTTATGTATTAAAATGAAAATGTATACTTCTGCAATAAAGAAAATAATTTTGAATTTTCATTTCATTTTAGCTAACATGTACGATATACGAGGAAAAAGTGTAACGACACGGTTTCCCTGGTTGCTGGGTTGCTGCTCAACGGCATCCAGGGTGGTGTTGTGCCAATGTTGAATTAAAAGGCGGCAGGTTGATTTCGTATAAATCTTCAAGCTTTATTTGCCACTAATCTCCTTAACGGCAGCTCACCTCCTTCGTTTCACAAGCCGTGCAATGGTGTGCGGAGGTATCTCTGGGCTAGGTACCATGTATCCACAGTTAGGTTAGTGGACTAGAAAAATAGCCAAATGAGCGAAAATGGTGCAGGGTAAAAACCATTAGAACACTCGCAGTAGCGACGGTAGACACAAACCGGGCTGGGCAAAAAACGTTGCACTAGTTTCTGACCTTACCGATGCTACTATGGTCAACACCAGGAGATAATAGTTTGTATTCGGGGGGAATACCCAGAACACTGAAAATTGTGCAGGGTAATAACCAGGTGCTCCTATAGGCTAGTAGATAGTATACTAGCTTTAAAAACTGGGGGTTGTGAGTTCGATTCAAAACAAAGATCTTGAACTTTTTCACTACAAAAAAAAATTGACTGTCGCTGGGGCTGCCCAGTGATGGCATGGTCACTATGCTGTCTTTATACGACAGTTATTTTCCGTAACTATCCTTTTAATTTCACCACTTATCTCATCTCTTCCCTATCCCTCTCCTAAAGAATATAGCACAATTTAACGTGGCTCTTCTCACTCCCAGTAGATACTGTAAACATAAACCAGGCTGGGTAAAAACAACTACACCAGCTTGTGACTATACAGTATTTGCCGATGATACTCAGAAAAATGTTCCAAAAGTATTACGTGTTATCTGTCGGCCGGCTGCGCACCATCTCATTTTTTGTTCAAAAAAAAAACTGCTTTATACACTCATTTGCTGCTACACACAACTACACACACACACAAACACCATCTCCATAGCTGATGTATAAAACAGCTGATGGCTGCGTTCATTATCAGCCGCCAGTTGTACCATCACGTACAGATGGAGCTGCCCAGCGAGCTGCCGTTAAATTTAAAATATAATTATACAATTTAAAATAATACGACTTTAACTATATTTATAATTATAAAAATAAGTTGCCTGTGTCGCTAAAAACAACCATTAGGTCTTTTAGCGTTTCAAAAATCTTTGAAAAGTTACAGGAGTGCGAGGTTTCAACACGCTAAAGCACCAATAATTCACTATTTCCCAGTCCCTCGTAGGGGGAACAAGTTTAAAATCATAATTAACTTTGGCTTCTCCTACGGATCTCCTCCTCTCCTGCGTCAATGTTCCAAAAGAACAACCTTAACATATTCTAGTGATAATAACATAACCTGTACTATGTTCCCTATATGTATACTTCATCCTAATAAGTTTTGCAGGTTTTTGCACTCTGACAAAAAACGTGCACATTTTCGGGATTTTCTATATACTGACCACAATGAAGGCAAAAAGGAGAGATGTCAAGCCCAATACAAAAGAAATACGACCGAAAATAACCGTGCCCACTTAGAACTTGCGTAGGGCGGTAGATGTCCATTTCATCTACCACTCGGCCATGATGTTTTCTTAAGTGTTCATTGTATCGTTACGATTCGCAAAAAGTGACTGTTACTTGAATTGCGATTTCTCCTCTCTCTCTCTCTCTCTTCTCGTTGTAATGACTTAAGCGACCTTATCAGATGCAGTTCTATAAGCAGAATATACCCATGGTATCCTCAGTCTGTACATAGAACCAATTATCTTGCAGTTTGTTCTGCGCAAAGCAAATTCTGCCCATACTGGAGACGCAGAGAACATAATGCTCTTGACAATCTCCGCTAGTATTTTTCTTCTATGTTTTAAGAACCACTCGTGTTCGGAATTATCCGGCTAAAAATTGTACATATATCAACTGCCTTACTCTTTAAATAATCGAGATGTTGCTTAAATAATAAACGATTGCCAATAACAACACCTAATTCCTCATCACACAGTTCCCAATTTAAAGGTTGTGTACTCCACAACTTTATGCCTGGTAATTATCTGTTTTATGCTCAGCTAGAGAGAGATCCACTGTTTTAAACCTATGAATACTATTATCTGAAACTGTCTTAGCTTCAGCGAGAGCTTTCGCCACAATAACAAGTACTATATTATCTGAAAAATCGACAATTTGTACTCTGTTCAGAAGGTTTAGTCTCAAGAGACGTGATAAAATTTACATCTTCACTTAGCCGTGGGCCTTAATCAGATGGTGGATCATTACCACTGTGGATGAAATGTAGCGTCATCCTCGCCCTAGAAGGCCTTCGGATACGTATATTCTCCGTTCACTCCTGGTTGCAACTTTAAAAGCCCGGAGTAGGCCGCAGTCATCACTCCTTGCTGAAGAGTTGGAGACTATCTAACTCCTAATCCAGAACGCATGAAGCTTAATACATTTAAGAACACGACGGCATTCATACTTACTGAACCTGGATCATTCATTATGTTCATTGTGTATCATCCGACCCACAAACTCAAACGAGGGCCTCGAAACACACTGCCACCACGATACACTCGAAGGGCTTACCTCAATAATCAGTCAGAGAACAGCTAAATGCCTAAAGAGATAAATAGCTAAACTCTGGGGCTTTACTGATTCCCGTGGAAATATAGTGGATTTTCCAGTTGGCTCCTACTAGCCTAAGGGGACTGGGCTCCCTTTTGCCCCCGCCAGACACAAGTCTAAATGGTTGTGTGATCCATAAAGATTTGTAATGTGCCCTCGGGGGGAGTCTCAAGAGACCATTGTCCATCACGTTCCTTTAAATTTCTTCATTCCTTCATCGGTTTCATATATGAGTACTCTCTTACGAAAAGAGTCCTTTATAGCAGCAGGGCATTTAAAATATTCTCCCAGTTGGTTGTATTGAAGGCATTTTTTACATCCCAAGTAACAAGCACACAGCACTCTCTGGAGCCTTTTCCCCAACGATTGACTTTAATTACTTCCTTTACAATGTCTATTACCACTTTGAGTGCATCTGGTGTTGATTCTCTTTCGAAATTCATATCACATTTTTGACAGACCCTCTGCCGAATCAATAGATTCTTTAAGCCTGTTACAAACAACTATTTTCAATAATTTCCCATAGGTATCTATCATACAAAGAGGCTTATACGATGATGGATCTTCTAGAAGCTAGAAGTACGTAGGAGCCCAAGCATTTGTCTTTTCCAAAATGATGAATAACTTCCATGCTTTAGATATCAGAAGCTGATGAGCGCAGTACTTTATAAACCCTTCTAGGACAAGATTCGGCATTTTTTTAATTTCAATTTTCAGACAATACTGCAATACTGTGACTGCAGGAAAGGTGAAACTACAATTTTTACAATTTTATGTATGTGTGTATGCAAACAATAACTTAATATATTTGTATGTAGAAGATAACAGTACCAAATAACAGTAACAGAGTGAACACACTGGCCTGAAAAGTTCAAATATTGTTACGCTTACTCCTTTAATAAATTTTTTTTTGTTGAGTTATTTTATTGAAAAATTAATTATACACAACTTTTAGAGTTTTACACCAAATTGCACGATTTAATTACAGGATTATTTACTATTTGGGGTGATAAAAACACACCATAGTAACTTTGCTACTTTTATTTAGTGATAATTATCATTTTATAATTTAAACTAAACATCGTCATAACAGTGTCTTAAACCTTCAATATGTGTTGATAAATTTTTTTAGAATAAATATTTGTAAAAAAATCTTATGACAGCAATAATAACATAAAAATAATATTCGCCATATTTATAAAATAAAAATTTTGATTCGAAAACTCATTTTAAAATAAATATTTCTGTAACCTTAAACCAAAAACCAAATTAAATACATCTGTGCTATTTCTCACTTGGAAGTTGAATTTGGAGCTTTGTCTTTGTTATGAAACATTTTATTTAACCCATTTAGTAACTGTTTTAAGACGGTCTTTTGTCATGTTTTACAATAAGAAATATAAAAGGTGTTTTTTTAAGCTAAATAGAACTTTAAATTGTAAAAAGTAACACAAAAAATGAAATTTTGATGAAACATTTTTTTATATTTGTTTCAGTATACTCTGACAAATCATTATGAATAGACTTTCGCTTGAACAACGCTACGAAATTATCCAAATTTACTTTGAAAATCAGTCGTCGATTCGAGCAACTTATAGACGACTTCGTCATTTTTATGGCGTACATAATCGTGCATCTGAACAAGCCATTCGTCGAACTGTCGATAGATTTCGTACCACATACTCTCTAGAGGATGCAATAACACCAACACGTCGAAGGAATGTGCGTACTGAACAGAATATCGCCGCTGTAAACGAAAGTGTGGAAGAAGATCCAAATTTATCAATTCGTCGTCGGTCGCAGGAATTGGGGCTCTGTCCGTCCACTACGTGGAAAATTTTGCGCAAAGATCTCGGCCTACACCCGTAAAAGATCCAGCTGGTGCAGGAATTGAAGCCACAAGACCATTATATGCGTCGTTCTTTCGCCGATTGGGCTCTAGAGCAGTTGGCAACTGACCCGTTGTTTTATCGCAAAATTGTGTTCAGCGATGAGGCGCATTTTTGGCTTAACGGGTTTTTTAATAAGCAAAACTGCCGCATATGGAGTGACACCAAGCCACAACAGACCCTACAGACTCCATTACATCCAGAAAAATGCACCGTTTGGTGCGGTTTTCACGCTGGTGGCATCATCGGACCTTATTTCTTCAAAAATGAGGCCGGAGCTCGCGTTACGGTCAATGGAGATCGTTACCGCACCATGATTAATGATTTTTTGTTTGAAAATATGGATGACATTGATCCGGACGAGATGTGGTTTCAACAGGATGGCGCTACGTGCCATACAGCGAACGCAACCATCGACTTATTGAAATCAAAATTTGGCGATAAGTTGAAATGGACCTGTCAATTGGCCTCCAAGGTCATGCGATTTGACACCACTCGACTATTTCCTGTGGGGCTACGTGAAGTCACTAGTTTATGCTGATAAACCAGCAACAATTGACGCCTTGGAGGAAAGCATTGTTCCTGTTATTCGTGACATACGCCCAGCAGTGCTCGAAAAAGTGGCCCAAAATTGGACGTCCAGAATGCGCTTCGTCAAGAACATCCGCGGTGCCCATATGCCCGAAATCATTTTCAAATGTTAATATCACGTACCGATCCTTCGAATAAAAAAGAAATTTTGATTACAATTTAATTTTTTGTGTTATTTTTTACAATTTCAAGTTCTATCGGGCTTAAAAAAACACCTTATACAAACAATAGGCCCACAAATGGAAGTAGTAGAGGCTTAGATAGATAAAAATAATTAGACCTTATACTATTTTATAGCAAGACCTATTACTTCAGCCACTCCATTCAGAAAATACACTTTTAAAGGCAAAATTAAAAAAAAAAAAACTAGTCGAAAATTGCTTTAAGTTAAAAGTGCTATGATGAATTTGTTTTTTAAAAAAACAAAGAAAATCCTAAGAGCCGTATTATTTAAAAAAAAAAAGTAGAATAAGTTTGCCCTTAATCTTGCCCTTATTCCTTGTCTTGGAATATTTTATAAACGGTATTTTAAAGTTCTCATACAAATGTATGACAAAAAAATATCAATGGCAACGTTGTTCAATATAAAAATGTCATTAATGTGTTGGTACAAAATTGTGTAGGTATTAATTTCTGCCAATTATTTCTTGCTGGGATGGATTATTTTCCATGTCCAGGCATGGTAACTTTAATTCTTTCAAGTTAAAACAAAGAATGTCCTGTTGCATTCTTTTGTTATTTTTTGTCTTCTTTCAAAACGACTTTTATTGCAATTGCGAGAATAACAGGAATTTTATTTGTTATGCTGTTAAAGGCCATATTTGACTATAAGATTTTCGTTGTTAGAATGTTGTTAGAAAAGTATACACATTTTTGATAGTTTTTGTTTTAAGTATGGAAAAA
Source organism: Trichopoda pennipes (assembly GCA_030448955.1). NCBI lineage: Eukaryota > Metazoa > Arthropoda > Insecta > Diptera > Tachinidae > Trichopoda > Trichopoda pennipes. Next base: position 352,231 of record JASKUP010000084.1, read on the forward strand.
TGGAATAAATTTTTTTAATGGAGGTGAATAATTGAAGCACAGCCGTGAATAACGTTGTAAAAGACAAATTTTGCAAAACACGTTTTTTTAGATTACCGTTATTTTTACTCTTTTACATTCTTTTAACATAAAACAATCCAAAATTATGCACTTTATTGTTGTTAAAATTTAATAACAATTAGTCGTTCAGTAGAAGAATATTGTAAGTTGTTATTAAAATGCTACAACAGGAATTGTCGAAAGTGATTGATAAGTGTAACAGAGGTACAAATAGAAAACTTCATGTGAAAAATTGGGAAGACAATAAAAATAAAAGATTAAGAAATAATGGAAATGCATACGTAACTAGTAAAAAGAAGAGTATACTCCAAAAACAAAAAACGCTCCAGAACAGGTAATGAGGAAAAACGTTTCAAGTCCACATCATGTTGTTTTTATTTAATTTTCTGTTATATAAGATTTGTGATTGCAAATGCTATATCTATTGCAAAAATTAAATTAATTTTATAAAAATAAAAATTACCACAAACAAACTGCCTTTTTATCGTCTTTAATCGAATTAAACGAGCCTCAAAGAGTTAAAGAAATTTACACAAAGATCCGAAGTGTAAAATAACCGAAGGTAGATAGATGGCTTCAGATTTCTATTGATGAACCGAATACACCGAGTACCGAGTACGCAAAAATCATAATATTGCAGAAGCTTGGTCATGCCCGAAACTTGGAAAATTATTTAATGCAGCCTCGTCGGGAACAACTCATAAAAATAAGTGAGGAAATGAAAAATTATCTCCGTGCATTAGCGTCCTTCTTGCTAGAGAAGTATGCCGAATTCTATAAATCTATCTGTGTTTAATTCCAGGAAAATATAAAGTTTGTTTCAGGCAAACCAACCAACATACATATGTACATACATACAAATACATTCGATTTTAGTTTTTCAAATATTAATGTTTTTCAACATTAAGAAAATGTTCTTGAAAGGAATTTTCGTTTTGATTTGGAATTAATTTTTTGTTATTAATAAAAAACACACATACGTATATGTTTTTGTATGTACCTGTGTATGTACATTTTTTTGCAAGAGCCAATAAAAATCTATTAAAAATAACATGTCTTGTCTTTGCGATAGTAACATTTTCAATTCTATCATTCATTTTTAAAAGCCACTTTTCGCAAGGCTTTGCGTAGTTCTAACTGACATCGAGCTTTGGATATGAAACATTTTTCCACAAAAAGAAGATTAAAACTGTAAAAACTTTATTTTTTATTATTTGCTCAAAAAAGAAGAATTTCTAAATAATTAATCAAAATTGAAATTTTTTTTCTTATTTTTGATTATTTTTGAATTTGTTAATTAAAAAAATTTTTTCAATTTTGATTAATAATTTATATATTCTTTTTTTTTTGTTTATCCTGATGGTGCCAACTAATAATTTGGCGAAATATTGAGCAAATAATAAAAAATAAAGTTTTTAAAAATTTTTTTATTAAATATTGAGCTAGTGGTTAATAATTAACTACTAAAACATATTAAAAAGGTCAACTAACTATAATTATTATATTTAAAACTGTAAATTTATTTGTAATTTGAAGTTAAAATTTCTTGATTTTTTACATAAAATTTTTATTTATTATTATTTTTAATAAAATTAAAAAAAAAAACATTGAGGATGTATATTCTTAACTTTGAAAAAAGTTTTTTCGTCTCCTGAAAAATTATAATTTTGTCGCTTAGAATGTTATTCGCGGCTGTGCTTCTATGAGGAACCAGTTATCTGACTCGTTATGCTTTTTTTACAACAAATAATAAACTTGGCCTGACTGGGTATTTTTTTAAAAATGCATGAAGGGAATTATTTTAATTGTTTTTTAACACCTACGCTCCCACTGTGTAAAAATTTTATAAAATGTAAAGAATGTAAAAACATATCTAAAGATGGATGTCCTTGTTGTGTGTATGTGTGTTAATAACCAGCTTTTCGACTAAACTCTATTTTCTTACAAAAAAAAAAAAAAAAAAATAATAAAATGTTTAATTAATATTTTTTTCGACCTTTTTTGAGAATCTAAATTTTCCATCTTCTATTTTTTGTACTACAGGTCACTATTCTGATTTAAATAAAAAAACCCTTGTTTATTTTTCTTTAAATCAGATTTTGTAAAGAATATTTTTTTTTCTCTTTGTCGTCTTTTTTATTTTCTATTTTCTTTCTTTTTTTTCAATATTTCGAACACCATCGGTGTTCTTCATCAGGAAATTTGAATAATACTCCAACTAAAGGAGACAGTTTTATTCAAATTTCCTGATGAAGAACACCGATGGTGTTCGAAATATTGAAAAAAAGAAAGAATATAGAAAATAAAAAAGACGACAAAGAGAACAAAATTTTTTTTTCTTTACGAAATCTGATTTAAAGAAAAATAAACAAGAGTTTTTTTATTTAAATCAGAATAGTGACCTGTAGCCCAAAAGATAGAAGATAAAAAATTTTAATAAAATAGAATAATAGAAAAGTTACAATTGTTTTTTTTTATAAATTAAAAATTAAAACAAAAAAAATATATAATCATTAAAAGTATTGAAATGCTTTTTTATTTTATCGTTTTATTATTTCCTGTTGAAAATTACAAATGTGATGAGGGACAGCATGTCGCAGTAAGATCTTTTATGAAGATATTCTTTAAGTTATAATATTTTGTTGTATACTTCTCCCTATAGCGGTCGTTATCTCTGTAAATTGCGATATCAAAATATGGCTTGCAGATAAAACAGGTTTTTACTGAAAAACCTGACCTCCTTTCTAAAAGCTTTAAGTTTTTGCGGTTTCAGAGATAGGGAACTGTAGCAGACGGATAAATGTATATGTTTTGTAGCGATGGTAATTGAGTTACATTTTTAAGTTTTCCAACTCTGTGTAAAGTTATGTTTAGTTATCCAAAGATGTTCATGTTCATACTCTTCACACACACACACACACACACACACACATCCACACACTTTTCACACAGAAATAAACATGATAATTTTTTGCTGTATCTCCTTTAACTGTATGTATTTGTAATTGTGTTGTTATTGTTGCTCCCATTTGGTCCTTCTGACTTCTGTTTATTATTTGTGTTTTGGTATTTGTTTTGCTATTATAAAATGTAATTTTATAATTGCATGAGTGTGAGAGAGTTTAAATACTCACTGTTGATGCCAGTGTTGTGAATGAAATGAAAATTATATCAATTGAAATTTGATAATAATTTTATACTTTTTGTGTATTTGTTCTACAAACCGAGAAGTATAAGGTTTCTTTCTATAACTTTTTCTACAAAGCCAGCTGATAATATAAGTGCACGTTAGAGAATAAGTATAAAATATAAAAAAAAAACTAATTATAAAATCTAAAATAACAAAATTTATCATATTAAAACACTAACGGCTGTATGCATAAACACTTAAAGTAGGTTTAACTGCCGTTGTTAAGCACAATTTTCTAAAGTTGTATTCATAAAACGTTTTTATCTTAACATACCTTTGTTAACTTTAAAGTAGGAAAAACCTACGTTAAACCTACAATAAATTGACAGTTCAATTTTATTATTGAAAGTTCAAAAAATTGTGTTTACAATAAACTGAGCCGTTTTTTTTTAAGTGGCATAAGTTACTTTGTTATAGTCATCTTTTTAATTAAATTAGTTTATAAAACATTTTAATTTTTAGCCATTTCAACTAGTCTGTATTTAGTTTTCTTTCTGAAACGGATTTTTCTAATGATTGTGTTGAAATAAAATCTTTTTTCTCCATGTTGTGTACTATGAAGGATATTTTCGACAGGGGGCTATTACTACTATTACTATTTTGTCCTTTACATAAGTCACTATGTGCAGTAATATGCTTTTGAGTTAAGACATTCTTAGATATTTTATACAACACGAAACAACCTCCTCAGAATAAAAAAATAAAATAATGGTAATTATGTGTAGTATATTAGATATCACTATAATATTGTTCCATAAACTGCACTATTCTTTCGAACTAATAAAAATAAGTCCAATAATCACAACAATACTTCACACACACTTATTACATGTTTCCATTTCTTTCACACTAAGCTCCGTAATTAATTTCCTAAGTACAGCGACTAACGCCATTTTCAAAATAAGCATTTTTGTTACACCGTTAATTATCAACACTCCTCTCAAACAAATCTCAATCCTTCTTAACTTATTAATATCAAATTTATTAAAAATGAAAAAAACTGTTCAGTTGTGACTTATGCCACTTTCAATGTAAACGGCTCAATTGACAATTATACTTTGTTATTCCAAAAATGTTAAAAAATATTTATTTAAACAAATTGTAGTATATGCCATTCAATATAAAACATTTTTACATCTTTATTTTATATTTTACAAAAATATAATTATAATTAATTATTTTAAACAAAAGTTTTATTGATGTACATATAATCAAAACAAAGCTCGTTATCCGAATACTTATTTTTTTAATATGAATAAATTCTTTGTAAGTTCTTCGTAAGCCTTGCAAATTAACCTTTTTTGGGTGCTTAGCTTATTATTAAAAAGATTAATATAAAAAAAAACCAAAAAATATTGTTGATTTTGCTGAAAAAAATGAAAAACAATAAAAACATTTTTTATGGATCTGACTACCCGGATAAATAATATTCATTTTTATACATCGTTAACTACAACGTGATAACTGAAAACATTGCCAGAATCAAAATACTAATTTTACTAAAGCATACATTAGCTAAAGTACTGTTTATGAATACCATTTTTTAACAAACGTCTGTTAGCCTTAAAGTGTTTGTTAACTAACGTGTACTTTAAAGCTCAAATAAGCGTTTTTTATGCATACAGCCGTAAATCATTTTCAGTTTTTTTTACTCAATTTAGCAACAATTTCGAAAAAATTTTAATGAAAAAACTTTGTGAAAAGGTACAGAGAAACAAAGGCGTATAATTAATAAAAAAAAGATATGGTAGTTATAAACTCCGGCCAGAGGAAAAGCCTTATAGTATTATGAATTAAACATTTTTTATTGACTTGAAGAAAAATACATTAATTTCAATAAATCGTTTGTAGATGTAGTAAAAACTTTTGTTTACTTAATAATTTTTTTATTTCTTTTTGTATTTCAAATGTTTTTTTTTTAATATTAACTTCAAATTTTATTTCAGTGTACTTTATTAGGTATAATTTCTATCAACCTTTTCATTTGCAATGTGAAGTGTCTGCTTGCTTAAATACGGCAAATATTTAAATATGTGTTTTTGTGTTTCTTTGTATAAAATATTGAATTGTTTTTCTATGTTGTTGCTTTTATAGCTTCGTATACTTTCGTTATTGCTGTTGTAATAATTTTATATTTGTTCATGAACAACAACTATGAAATAATTAAAATATATAAAAGTTTGTTGTTTTAAAGTTAAAGAGAAATTGGTAATGAAATCAGCTTACAAAGAAAATCACACACTCACACGCACACACATGCACACATACGCATACACGCACACATATTGCTCTTTTACAAACTTTCCTTTTTTTTGTTAGAAATTTTGCAGCAAATTTTGCTATTAAATCTATTTAACAGAAATTGAAATATTTACGAATTATAACCAGGGAACTTAACACAAAAAATTAAAAAATACCGTTTGCTAGGATATTTCTTATGCCTTTGCCAGACATATGCTCAATCTTAAGGAGAGGTGGACATGCCATATTGTAATGTTTGCGAAATATGGCACCTTTCTATAATTTTACGTCAACTCGAGTCAAATCATACCCAATTAAAAGATGAAAATATTAAAATTCACAATCCCCACATAAAATGCTAGGTGGGCTGACTGACCTGAACTAAAAATGCTGACTCACCAGTACGTAATAGAACGTGGCTTGATAATGATATATTTACTTCGAAGGCGATCGCCATTTACGAACAAGCAGCCAGGAAAGACGTCACTTAGAAGAGGAATTGATAACAGTATTTTATTTACTGGCGAAATAAACCCAAACAATTTAGTGCCATTATTTACAATATTGTCCATCCTGGGAACTTTCTGGTGGCATATGGATTCCTAGCCAAAAGAACTGCTTCGGTTTTGAGGTGGAGAATGAATCAGATCAATTACTGATACCGTGTTCTGAAATGAAGCGTATTGCAGTCAGGGCGTTGTGCATCGATCAAATCAAATGGTAGCTAGAAAGGGCTATAAGATGCGCAAGGAATCTCAAAAACGTACAATTACAGATTGTTATGTCAAAGGAAAAAATCCAATAGATTCACATATAAACAGGGTGTGAAACGATTTAGGTAGAGAGAGAGACGAATAAAAAGGGAGAGAGAGACACACAGACAGAGAGGCAGAGACAGATCAGGTAGAAAGAAACAAAAGAAAAGGGAGACAGATATACAGACAAAAAGCGAGGTACAGACGAAGGCAATAAGAATAACACAAACACGAAGAGAGACACGAACAAGACGAACTATATAAACACAGCTAACAATAAAATACAACTAGTATAGAGAAAAAAAAACACCGAAGATGACACATACGCGGGATGACGTTAAATCATACCGAACACTTTCCATCCACTGTTTTCCAAATAGTTGTTGTCTGGTAGAATATTTTATTTATTTTTTTGTTGATTGCTCTCTTTAAATGAATCAATTGTCTTTGGTAGAGTTCCTCTTTAATCGTCTGACGCGATTTCAAAGCTCATACTACAAAACACCCTTCTGATATTCAGCTTCGACGTTGATTTAGCTCGTTGGCTGGAGTTTATATACGACATTTTTTATTTTTAAAAAGAAGTAGCACTTCAGGCAGCAATGCCTATTTAGTTAAGTACCGTGCTACCTTCTTTAGGAAAGGGATTGAGAAGAGATGAAACAGGTGGTGAAAGTAGAAGAATAGTTGGAAATTAACTGCCGTATATAAGACAGCACAGCGACCAGTGACTATGCCTTCATCGCTGAGCAGCCCCACCGACAGCCAATTTTTATTTTTGTAGTGAAAAAAACTAAGGTCTTCGTTGGGAATCAAACCCACAACCCCCATACTGACAAGCTAGTACACTGCCTACTAGTCTACAGGGGCATACGCGTTCGACGTTATTGTAATGTACCCATTTGTCATGACCAATAACAATACGCTACAAAAATGACGTTTCTCGGCTTAAATTCATATGGGACTCAATTTCTTTGCTTTTAAATGTAGGGAAATGGCTTCTTCCGTGACATCAAATGATAATGCAAGTTTTTATTGGGTTTGACAACAATCTTCATCGAGTTATGTTTCCAATTTCGGCTACCCAGGACTCTTTTTGTCTTCGGTGTCGAAATCACCGCTTTTGAATCGCCCAAACTGTGGTTCATAAGTGGTTTTTCATTTGTTTTAAGCACAAAATTCGACATTTTAATAGCGATTGAAAAAATGTGTGTTTACACTTTGACGCCTAGCGAATACTGAGTTATAATGATAGATGTTTACCCTCCAAAATACCACATTTGTTATATGTTCAAATCGACATTATTAACTTGTACCCATAGAAAATTAAGTAGTTAAAAAAAACCTTATTCAATCCCAATTCTAAAATTCCAAAAATTAAAGTATATTGCCATTTAAATTATAATCAGATAAATACAGTGTTTTCTCGTTATATATTGCAGCTACTTTTATGAACTCTTTGTTCTAACAGTTATTCAGTATTTTATTTACATTTATTTTTTAAATGAATCCGCGGCCATTTGTGTTACAGCACTTGTGATCGAGTTACTTAAACTTTGTTCAATTTACCCTTAATCGTTTACATGGTCAACTGGGTACCTATATTAATCAATACATAAATCCATCTATACTGTGTGTAACACATACACTTTTATATATCTTCTTATATTTACATAAAGTTCTAAACAATAAAAGAAAATTTATTGCAAAAGTTATTTTATTATCATAATTTTTCCAATAACAAAATTCAAGATGTTTGCTTTATTAAACAGCTTTTAAAATATTATTACGTTTATGATTAAATTAAATTTTAAAATTAAGCAATAAACATTTTTCAGAATTATTTTTAGAAACGAAAAAATACTTTATGGAAAAATTATAAAAAAATACTTTGATTTTAAAATTGTTTGTATTGAGTACCTTGTGGTTTTTGTTGTTGTGTTGCTGAGTTCTGCCTCAATCATTTAAATTGAGTTTTTCTTTCGTGGTAGATTTTTAAAATTGATAAATTTTTATTTCTCAACGATCAATTAAAAATTTTGCTAAATTTTATTTTAAACAGCTGTTCAAAAACTACTATTCGTTAGCACTTGCCCAGCAATTGATCGAATTTCATAGCTTCCCATCTGAAGGCATGGGCAAATTTGCGGTTATGTAAAGTAAAAATATGGAATGAACCATGCTGTCGGGAAAATGCCCGCCGACAGACGTCCGTCCTTGCAGCACCGAATTTTATCTTTGAGAGCATCTGTTGTTTATAGGTTATTCACTTAAACCCGGTTTTTCGAATGGGCACAGAGAATAATCACAAGAACGAAGCAGCCAATTGAAATCACCAAATCGAGAAACTATGCCAACGGAAAACTTCTCTTGCAAAAACTTAATTCTGTGGGTCACTCTGTGGCTTCCAGCGGTGTCTTGCTTAAATGTCCCTGTAGGCTAGTAGTTAGTGTACTAGCTTGTCAGTATGGGGGTTTTGGGCTCGATTCTCAACGAAGACCTTGATTTTTTTCACTACAAAAATAAAAATTGACTGTCGGTGGGGCTGCTTAGCGATGAAGGCATAGTCACTGGTCGCTGTGCTGTCTTATACGCCAGTTAATTTCCGACTATCCTTCTACTTTCACCACCTGTTTAATCTCTTCTCTATCCCTTTCCTAAAGAATGTAGCACGGTACTTGACTAAATAGGAATTGTTGCCTGAAGTGCTATTTCTCTAAAAAAAAAAAAACAAAAAAATAAAAGGGCACTGATGTCAATTTTAGCCAATTGTAGTCCCAAAAAATTGTTTATCATGGTTTGGTAGCGCAAACAATTCTTGCGTTTACTTGCTCATTTTTAGATAATATGGGGCAATGATGCCGCCTGACCACAAACCGCACCATACAGTCCCATTTTTTGAGGGAAAGAATTTTTCGAGGATTGTGTGTCGATTTTGTGATCCCCATTTTTAATTGTTTACATAATCGCCTAATTAAAATTAAACGATCGATCGGCTTTAATTCTTGAACGATTTGAACTTTTTTAGCGTAAAAATGAAGATTTTTCTGCAAAGTATTGCGAAAAGTGCTTTTAGTGATGTTAAATTGTTGCGAATGTTGACGAGTTTATGGTCGAGATTTATTCTCAACACAGTGGTTTCATGCATAAGTGCAGCCAGCATATTGCAGATGAGCATATTATTTTTTGCTCTATTGTCAGCAATAGTATCGCGAGCATTGCATTTGGCGATTAAATTATGCACACCGATCTCAGAAACAGCCTGCTTACGAAGAAAAGCTTCGAATTTTACAAAGTGACAGTGATATTTTCGCCATTTTAATAGTAAATTTTAACATTTCAAATACTTTGGTCAAGAGTGTAACATTCCATGCTTAAAATTTACCAACTTTTTACTAAATAAATGTCAAAGGTTGATAGCTAAATTGTTGACATTTAATCATTTGACAGACAATTTACTTTCTAACCTCAAATTTATCCACCATATTAGTTTCACAAAGAGGGCATCACTGCAATGCCTATACAAGTTTCCGGTTGCCGCAAATCATTTTCGATTACCATTGTAATTTGCGAAACTTATTTTTTGGTAGTACGTTCTATAAAGTCTACACTTATTTTTAAAAGCTGTTGGGAAATAAACTTCTTTTATTTAAAATATTAAATTTTAAATTAATTTTACATAAATGTAAAGAAGGCCACCTTTGTCGGCTTTTTAGATTTCTTTGAAAACGACTCTCTAGTCCTCAACTCTTACAAATTAGCTAAACTGCTGAACCAACTGAAAAATTTCACATGCTTGGTAGCAGAGAAGGTGAGCTTAAGTTAAAAATTCCAAATAATTTCCAAATAATTTCCAAAATATCCATATGTTTTGGTACGTATATTTGACTCGAATTCTGCCAAATAATATTTAAAATTAATTTAATAAACAATTTACTTTCAAGAGCAATGGCAACACCAAACTAAACGGGACAATGTTTTTCATTGGTTGTATTTTGTTTTTGTTTCACTTACTATAAAGAAGAAAACAAAACAAAAGCGAACGTTTCGTTTTATTTGTTTTCATACCCTGATAAAAAATATTTTTTAATTTTATATTAATTTGTTTATAATGCAGAAAACGCTCATAAAGACTGTAGCGGATTAGAAATTGCATTTCATTACATTCCATTCTCTTCTCTTTAGTGTTTTTTGTTAAACAGAAGTTAGAAAGAAAACGAATCGTGCTCGAATGAATTATTTAGTTTTATTTAGAAACAAAAAGGGAAAAAAGCTATTTTTGAATGGAAAAATGAACACAGAAAGCGTAACGAACACGTATTTTCGTCGGTTACACGTGCTGAAAAAAAGGTCAAAGCAAAATTGATATTATTTTTTATTGCGATTTAAAATTTTGTTTTTAGTTGGATTTTTTTTTTTTTTTTTTTAATTTATCCCTAGAATGAGGTTTTTTATTTATGAAATAAAAATATATATTTCATTTTTTTGGGGCACTTTTATCACCAGAAACAAAGCAATTTGTTTCATAGCAAAATTACATTTCCCCCATAATATTTTATTTACACAAAAGATAGCCACTTAATCTATTCGCATAAGAAGGTCATTAAATAGAATATTTAAATAAAATATTATATTTAGATGTAAAATATAAAAATACTTATAATTTAAAAATTAAAAAATAAATAAATAAAATAAAAATTTTAAATGTACTCAACACAACGAAATGAAATCTAGTAAATTTTAATGATTTTTACTCAAGAAACAGTGAAACCTAAACAAAGATCTTAAATACGGAATTATTTTGTTGCATATTTGCAATTGTGAATTTGATGGAAAAAATATATTGTGCAGATATTCATTTATATTACTTTTAAGGCACATACATGCATTCATTTGTTAAGAAAAATTCTCTAGAAATTTGGCTAATTTTATTTAAAAATCTAAATCTAAAACTTTAAGTTCAAATCTCATTATTTACACGATGAAGTTGAAGACCAGGAAATTTCACACTCAACTTTTTAATGATACACTAATTCCAGGTCACTTTTTGATGGTATCAGTCATAGGAACTGTATTGATTTTAATGCTCTAACGATTTAACATTGTATCCACACACACATACTAGTACATAGGATTCTAAAACCTGCATCATATAAAATATATTGTGATATTACTAAGAAAGATTAAAATACCGTTTAATTTCTAGTTAAACTAAAAAAAATATTGTTGCTATTAGTTAGAATAAAATTATATTTCTTAGGCAGAGGTCACGTAGTAAGCGGCAGAGGGATTATCGATATATGATTCAACATTTCAGGTGATACTTTTTAAAACGTTTAAATCTTTTGAAAGAAGTTTGTATTTATATTAATAAGAAGTTAAAGCGATTAAGAAAAATTAAATTTGTGATCCTTCTTTAATTCGAATAAAGTTATATTACGGCGAATCAACCATTAACCAATAAACAAATCAAATTCAGTTTTAAGGCAGATTTCTATAAAATTTTTAAATTTCCTGTTGCCTCTCAAAAATACTTCCTAGGCATTCAAATATGCTCCCTAATGTACGGCTACTTGTATAGAATTGGATACGATTTAATTTGTTAACGCTCAGTGTACTGTCGGTTATCGTTTTGTTCTTGTTGCATGGCCTCTACCTTATAAAAGTGTTGTTGTGTTACATTGTCAGAGCCAAAAGTTCCCCCGATCTATTAAAAATCGGCTATTTACTCTATTACTAACCCACGAAGCCAACGATAATTTCTGGTTATCACCAGTAAATATCACTGTGTACATTTGGCAGCGCCATACGGGTAGTAACACACAGTGTGCTTAACTGCGCATCTTCGCACATCCTACAAAAATCTACTGATCATTTTTTACATATAACAATGGCTAGTTATCACACCAGTAACTACCCTTATGCTATATATTCACTCCTTAAGTTTTATTTTGCAACTTTCACATTTTATCTCCCACAATTCGCTTGCATTGTTATACTTATTAATAAAATTTGTCAAATTATCACTTTTTTCCATTCATTATTGAATTCCTTGAATTATAAAACAAGCCTCCTGCTAGTATTACATTTAACCAAATAACAAAATAAAAAAAAACCTGTAAACATCGATACACATGAGGAAACATTTAATTAGGAACCATTAAAAAACCAAAACATTTTGTTATTTCAAACAACATTAAAGGAAATATCAATTTCAGGAACAACAATTGCTACACACGAGGGAATATTAAATAAAACAAATGCACGTGTTTTCTGCAATATTTGCTTATGTTCTACTAGCGTTAGAACCTTTTCGTTCCGTATTTTTTTTTTTTTTTTTGATTCAAGGGACCCTAAGGCCATGAACTATTCCATTAACGATCAGTTCAACTCAAAACCTAGCTGTCTTGTAGCCAGCATAGATGTCACTATAACCTTGCTATTGCCTAACCTGAAAAATTTGACGACGTTAGTTATCCAAAACTAACGAAATTTTTTACTTTTTTATTATAAAGACTTATTGAGTTGCTTTCGTTACTATAAATATATTAAAAAACAACATTTTACATAACTTTTAATTTTATGTATATTTTTTTTAAATTGTAAGTAAATTTTAATTTCCAATTTTCTTTTACAATTTTTTACAGACTCAGCATAATAAATGTACAACAATAACAACAACCTAATAAAAAAGCATTAAACAAAAAGTAAAAAGAAAACCAGAAAGACATATGGAATAATTGAAACATGAACTAGAAAAAAGAAATTAAAAAAACAAAATAAAATGAATTTAAGTGTTGTAAGTTGCAAGCTGTTTGTTACCTGTGTGTGTTCTGTTGGAATAGATGAAAGATATCATAAGAAATTGTTGGAAGCAACAGAACAGCGGCAACAGCCTTCCTTAGATGAGAGCCTAACTAATGAATAAAATTTAAATGGCCAAAACAAATTTTCAAAAAAAAAAAAAAACGCCCCCTCAATTAAAGTAACAACGTGAACAAAAAATAGAAAAAAAAAATAATTCACGGTAAAAGAGAGCAATTTTTATTTTATATTTTTGGTTAAATTTTGTTAAAAAGAAAAAGCCAAAGAAGATTTAAATATAATTTATACATCATGGTCATAATGTTTGTTCCAAGTGAACTTTAGCCTGCCTTTATTGTTGTTATTTCAAAACAAACAAACAAACAAGCAAACAGCAGTCAGAGAGCGAAATAAAAAAAAAATTGATGTTATTTTTCACTACCCCCACGAGTGGCAACAAGATCAACGAAATAAGAGCAAGGAAAAATAAATAAATACAAAGTCATGAATAATTTCTTAAATCTATCTGTTGTTGTTTAATTTCCAAACTGCATAATTATCACAATTAGGAGTATCAATTTATTCATCACTTATCAACAAAACCTGCTCGTGCATTCGTTTAGTCGTTTTGTGTATGATCGGATGCATGCGTTGTTTAACGTACTTGCGCCTATTTGGGGCACAGCATGATTATGCCTGGCTAACACCTGAACTCCAAAAACCATAATCTTTCGTAACAATAATGCAAAAAGGTAATTAAATGATTTGTATATTCAATTCTATTTTATTGTTGTTGTTTGTTTGTTTGTTTTTCCGTTTTCTGAATACTATTTTGTAATTTAAGATTTTTATGTTTTTTTTTTTGGAAAATATTTTTATTTTAAATTTATTGATATATTTTACTTTTAAAAAAATTTTTATATAAAAATTATTATTTTAAATTACGAATTTAACTTGTTTGAATTATATTTTAACCCTCATACTCTGCAATAATATGACATAAAAAAGTTTTGCTGATAACGTTTAGATGCACCGAAATGAGGCACATGGAGTGAACATTTGTTTTTGCCCCTGAAAGATTTCTAACTCTTTGAAATCTAATTGAAAACGAAAAAAATCACTACATGGACTTAATCAGTTTTCATACTTTCGCGTTTTGTTTTCAATAATAAATCCACTAAGTGCGAATTTGCCACAGAAAGGATTCTACACGATTTGTGGTTCAATCTTTCTTTTGATGTTTTTATTTATTATTTTTTATTTTTAATTTATTAGGGTGTTTGTGCATTAGCGTTTAAAAGATAGCGTGTTAATAGGGGGTGCATTAGCTTTTAAAAGATAGTGTGTTAATAGGGGGTGCGAATTTTTTAGGTTAGGATGTAAATTGGCTTAAAAGACACACTTTATTGAAAACTTCAACTTTATAGATACCAATGTAAAGTAGCAATATAGGAATTAATACTGGAATATTATGTCGGGCAAATGCTCACCTCGAGCACGTCGTTAGACATCCGCTATTGAAGCACGCTTATCTCGTCAATATAGCGCAGAATTTCATCTTTCAGAACGTCAATGGAATGCGGGTTGTTTACGTAAGTCCGATCTTGCAAATGGCCCTAGAGAACAATATCCAGCGGCATTAAATTACAAGAACGAGGCGGTCAATTGACATTTTCAAATAGAGTAATTGAGGGACTGGGAAATTTCTTATGTAGTAACTGAACTGCAATAACTGCCCCCGGGAGCACGCAGTCTTGATGGATCTCTTCTCCATTTTAAATTGTGCCATTGGGGCAAAAGAGCCCGATACTGGAAGAGACATAGGACTCTCGAAGTCTGACCAGTGGCTTAGAAATACACACAGCTACCACATGAAACAGTTGCCCGCAGGGTTATGGTCCTATTATGGTTGTTATTGAGGTCCCTCGGGGAACAAGGTGGTGGCTGTGTTTTAAATCGGGCTTTGAAGAAAGTTCCGAAGAGCTGTCAACGAAAAGAAAAAGTTAACATTTAAATGAATGTCCTAGTTGAGCTTGCAACAGCACCAGGATAGTCTCAAACTGTTAAGCAAGGAGTGGAGGCACTGCCCTACACTAGCGTGCACTCGAAAATTACAACTAAGGCGTATATAAACCTAGTATGCATGTGTCTTAGATCCTGGGTGGACGCTTTTTCCTACACCATGTGGTAAGACCGCCATCGTATTAATGCCACATGGTTCCGCACCGATGTAAACCTTGTCATGTTCTGAACTGCAATAACTGATGGCTTGACTTGCGTCATCTTGCGAAAACAAAAGGTCACTGATGTCAACGTCAACTAATTGTGGCCACAAAACATTACTTTCTGGTGTGGTAGCGGGGAAAATTCATGGTGACAACGTTCGAAATACACACGTTCGACTACAAACTGTACAATATATTCACTTTCTTTAGAATGGTCTTTCGAGGACTGTTTGTGGTTTTTATAAACTTCAAATGTTACAATTTTGTTTGCTTACATAACCGCTTAAGTTAAAATGGTTTTTATCACCAGAGATGATTTTATTGAAAAATGTGTTGCCAATTTACAAACGTTTGACGCAAGCAATGGTCGAGCGGATTTAATTCTTGAACGAGTTGAACTTTATAAAAAAAGGTTCCCTAATTGTTGTGAAGGTCGACGTTTTGGAGTTCCAAGCCATTCTCAACATTCGTTTAGCTGTACAGCGGCTACGTTTATATTATTACGGCCACTACGAGCGTATTGTTAAAATCTACAGCCAATAAAAATTCCGCGAGCCTCTAGTTGAGCAATTAAATAACGCATAGTGATCTCAAAAGGAGCCAAAGAAAAGTAATTTGTCAGAAAGTTCTTTGCTAAACAGTGCAACGTTCCATGCTAAAAATTCCCCAACTTCTTGCTAAATAAATGTCAAAGGATGACAGCTCAATTCTTGATATTTAATCATTTAACCATTTACTTTCTGACCTTAAATTTGCCCTTAAATTTGTCTTCTATGGTGACCCCTTCCATTTGTATTTTAAAATTGTTTTCTGTTATGGGGGAAGTGTATGTGGAAATATTAAATGTTTAGCTGTAAAAGAGGTAGAGGCCCATGAAACGCGAACAGACATTATAGTGACTTAATAGGGTACTCTTTTTTTTCTATTTGGGTACAGAAAATTGAAATGTTACGAATCCAAATATTTTATATCTAAAATGAACCAAAAAATCAATTAAATGAATTTAAATTCCAAATTAATGAAATACTTTTTGAAGAGATAATAGAAGGTACTTTATGTTTTAACCTTGTGATGATGTTTTTGTAATGAAAACCATTCATTCGTAATCTTATTCAAATTTTTTAAGGATTTACAATGCGAAAATACATAAAAAATAGCTGAAATAGCTGAAATTTTCATTTTCATTTTTGTTTGCATTTTTTTTAACAATTTTATGCAAAAATAATAATTTTTTTTATTATGTATTTATGAGAAACTAAATTACAATGAAAAAAAAGCCGTAAACGCTTGCTGCTATATAAATACGCATACTAACACACACACACACAGATATATATATACGGTTATAACAATACACTCCAATTGTCATACAAATTTTGAAAATATTTAATTTATGGTTTTTATATGCTGATGCGTTGGAATAACCTGTAAAAAAATGTCTAAAATAAAAAACAGGGTTTTTATTTTAGGGATGGCATAAACTTTAACTTGGCATTGCAGCTGATTTTGCAGTTTTCAGCTGTCTTAAACTTAGTTCGGCAAACATCTAAACAGATTCACTTTGAGAGAACGATTGATTGATTGATTGTAAATTTCGTCATCTAAAATGATTGTCGTCTTGCGGTTGTAATTAATGAGGAAATCTTTTTCGTTAAGTTAGTGATATTATGAACTAACTGACTGAGGTTAATTACATGCTTGGGCCATATTTTCACTATATAAAGCTACTTGAACAAGCCTACTAAAATTTTGTTGTTGTTAAAGCCGAATTAAATATGACTTCGCCTTGCTATTGTATTTGACTTCGAAGTAAGTTTCACTTTATTCAAAACAAAAAATCATAAATGCAGGAAGTGCACCAGGGCTTCTCTACAACCTTTTAGCAGTTACAATAGGTTCAAAGATTGTTTGCTTTCACAAAAATCTAAAATTTTGTCTTAGTTTTAAATATTGTTACGTTTAGTTATTGAATACTTTTATTGCGAAAATTGCTGCAAATAAATACTTAAATTTTAATTAAATAAGACGTATGACGAATCGCGTTTATACACAACAATAAATAAATGAAAGGTGCTGTGTACTGTAGTATCTGCACTTATTTGCGTTTACCATTAGACTGCTTTTTGCCCATAAGAGAGGAAGCCTTGATATGTTGTTTTGTGCGGTCCTAGAATTTACTACAGATGCCACCGCTGTTATTATTCAGTGAATGTGTTTCTTTGTTTTTTTTTATGATTGTTAATCTTAGTTCATGGAATTTGAATGTAACATGTAGTTCGAGCTTTGTGTTCATACGATTTCTTAAAAACTTCTTGATTTGATAACAAACATAATAGGTCCATTTCACTTTACTTTTTTTGTGGTGATTATCGACTTTTCATAACTGAACTAAGCAATAATATAATAATACTCACCCCAATAACTTGCATTTTTTCGAGCATTAATGATCGCATGCCGTGAATAATATGTCTAAATAATAATAACAGTATCAATTATAGCTTTTTTTATACTTTTGTGCTAAGTAGTAATAACAAATGGATCCGTAGAGGCCTTGGGAAAAACAGAATGACGTATAACATTTTTAGAGAAAAATTATTACTTATTAGCGCTTTTTTATTCAAAAAAGTAATGACAAAAAATGTGTCTAAATGTGTCGGTTTATCAGGGAGAGAGCATTTGTTGATTTTTTCTAAAACGGATAAACCTTTCGATATAATTCCGGAATTGGTTACAGATAAATATTTAGATTTAGGTAACACTTTTTTTTAAAGTAACTTCAATATCGAGATTTTTATTCAAATAGGACTTGGCGGCTTGAAGGGGAGATATGGGTAATTAAACAAGAATCATTAACAATTTTATTTAATAATGCATGGGCATATTTGAAGTTAGGAAGTAAATTAGCTTAAAACGCATACTTTTTTTGGATAACATCTTTATAGATAAATGTATAATAGAAATATGGAAATTAATAATGGAATATGCTATCGAACAAATGTTCGCCTTTAAAACTTCGGTAGAGATCCGGTTTTTTCACAAAATTTTAAAGCACATTTTGAATAAAGTTTTATTTATCTCATTTTTCAGAATGTCAGTTGCTTGTGGGTTGGCTCCAGAGAAAATAATTCAGCGGTGTCAAATCGAAAGAATAAGGCGGCCAAATGGCATGGCCAAATAGAAAAGTTGCCTAATGGGAAAATTTCTCATGTAATCACTGAATTGTTTCGATAGCTTAGTAGCTTGTAGCGTTGTCGTGCTGAAACCAAAGGTGACTGATGCCAACTTCAGCCACAAAAAATTGGTTATCATGGTTTGCTAACATTTTCTTGCACGTTTTCGAAAATGTACGGGCTGGTAACGCTGGCTGACCACAAACCGCGTTATACAATCACGTTTTTTGGATATAAGAATTTTTCGAGGGTTGTTTGTGGTTTTTGCCAGCTCCATATGCGACAATTTAATGGCCTAATTGAAAATGAGCCGCATGGTTTACCAATTTACAAACGTTGGAGGCAAACAATGATCAGTTGGGTTAAATTCTGGAACGAGTTGAACTGATGATGAAGATCCTTATGTAAAATGTTACGCAAAGTGTCCCTAGTGATGCCCAGGCGTTTCAAATGTCGACACAGGCTCAATTTAAATAATTTGCTGTATAGTGGCTATGTTTATATCACTACGTTCGCTATGAGTCTATTCTTTTGGTCTATTGTTAGCAATAATGCTGTGAGCCTCGAATTTGGCGATCATCTTATGCCCAGCGGTTCCAGAAGGACCCTGATTTTTACAAAGACACCAAAAAATGTTTCCATTTTGATCGTAAATTTTCACAATTAAAATTCCTTGCGTAACGTTCCATGCTTAAAGCTTCCCAACATTTTGCTAATAAATGTCAAAGGATGGAAACTCTCTCCAAGTTGCCCACTCAACTAGAAGCATCGTAACTTTTGCTACAACTCTCTAATATTTTTAATTTTTTTTGGGTGTTTACTTTAGTTTAACAATTTTTTTTGCAGATGCTGATTTTTTATTCCATTTAGCGTGTTCAACATTTCTGTTTTCATTTTATAATCTTTTTTATTTATATATTTTTGCGGAAAATTTATGAGTAGCATTAGAAAATTAAAAAAATATTCTTTCATTGTTGCCTTTTAGAATTTTTTTTCCGTTTCTTTTTTTTTTTTGCAAAAATGTTTCAAATATATTTGAGTAAAACAATGACAAAAATAAACACATTCTTTAACCAGAATATCACAGATTATTTGTTTTTTTTTTGTTGTTTCTGAAACACAAAAAATCAAGGTTGTTCAAAATTATGGTTTAAGAACAACAATAACAAATTAAAATTTGTTACACCTCAATAAGAGACTTTAAAAATAATAATACAAAGTTGCATTTCTTTTATCCGTTTGATTTTATATTTCTTTGTGACAATAATATTAAAAATTTCTTTATTACAGCATTATTTTGTTGTTGTACAAATTAATTATAAATTGTTGCAAAATGTATTAAGTTATTAGTGTAAATAATTCTTAATGTTATTATGTTGTGTTGAGAAAACAAAGTAAACTATTGCATTTTAAGAAAACTATTACATGTAGTAAATGTAAGGATAATTAGTTCAAAATTTATAGACGACAATAGTACAAAAAGTACTAAAAAAATGAAAATAAATTAGAAACTTTATATCTTCTGCAAACATTGTAGCGAATTTTGCATTTATTGTAAAAGATTTAAAAATTTTTATTTTCATAAGGCTGTGTATTTTTGCGACATATTCAATGTAGATAATACATTGCATGGTTCCGCGTAGAAAAACAGGCTAAATATATAATTTCAGTGTCAAATAATTTAAACAAAAATTATGCAGCCAAAGCAAATAAAATTTGGTGACGAATCAGCCTGAATAAAAATATTTTTAATGTTAATACAGGGAGAGGAAGCGTTTGTATGTTATTTTAGGCGGTCTTAGAATTTACTACAGACAGATGCCGCCGTTATCATTATTCAGTGAATGTGTTTCTTTGTTTTTTTTTATGATTGTTAATCTTAGTTCATGGAATTTGAATGTAACATGTAGTTGGTGCTTTGTGTTCATACGATTTCTTAAAAACTTCTTTATTTTTTAACAGACATAATAGGTCCATTTCACTTTACTTTTTTTGTAGTGATAATTATATTTTCATAACTAAACTCAGCATCCTTGCAATAATATAATATGACACACCGCAATAACTCGCATTTTTTCGAACATTATTGACCGTATATCTTGAATAATCTCAATAATAATGGCCTTTATGGTATCAATTGTAGCTAGTGCTTTGTATTTTTGTGCTAAGTAGTAATAACAAATGGATCAGTAGAGGCCTCGGAAAAAACAGGATGACGTATACAATTTTTAGAGAAAAACTATTACAAATAATGTGGCTCATATGTGTCGAGTTATCAGGGAGAGACCATTTGTAAATATTTTCTAAAACATTTCATAACAGTTTCATAAACATATAATAGTTATAATTTTTTGACTTTTTTTTTAATATTTTTTAGTAATTAATTTTAAGCACTTGGTGTTATTTAATAAAAAATTTTTTAAAAAACTTTAAAAAATTAATGTTATATGAAATTAATTTCATATTAATTTAATTTTCATAAACATTTAAAAATGTTTTTAATGCTAATACAGGGTAACATAGACCCTGATTCGAGAAGACAATTTTAGATTATTCTCTTTAGTTTAAAAAGCGTAAGTTTTATAAGAATTGAATTGTTTATTTAATTCTTTTACTAAAATAATAAAAATGAGTTATTGCTCGTTAAAATGTATATTTTTTCATTTACAAGAACAAGAAAACATATAAGACGATGTTTACATGGGATCATCGTACACACAAGAACGTAATATTATCTTACACAGAACAATACAGGATTTTAGGACTCAATTCTGTTATAAAAAAAAAACTTTTGCGTTATTCCTTTTATCAACTTGGCTGCATTAATAAATAACTTAATGGCCATACGAATTTTTTTCTCAAGGTGGATTTTTATAACATTTTCTATATTTTGACACGATTATATCTCAGTATACTGTACAAAATATTTCTTTTCTGTCCGAAGCTAAATTGCAGAGAAAAAAAGCGGAACCGAACAAACCGGAACAAACCGAAAAAAGGACATACAATGCCTTAAAAATCACAAGCACGACCATTTACCCCCATTTTCACCTTGTTTTGCTCAATAATATGCTATTTTTTTTTTCTTTATAAACTTCCAGAATAACAGATTTTTATTTGTTATCTACGAATGGAAATAAAACTTATTGTCAATAACTATTTTCGTTGAAGCTTGCGGTTTTGATGATTTTGTTTTCTTCGTAAGTTGGTTATATTCATATTATGAGATTGCATTATCATCATCCGAGTTAGACATAATATTGAAGGATATGTTTGCTTCGGTGTATCCCCGAGTTTCAGTGGCATCCTCATTTTTGGTGCATACATCTTTAAATTATATAATTTTAGAACTCCACCAACAAATCTCCGCAAACAACTGATGTAATTTTTTGCTCTTCCATTGGCAGGTTCACTTGGAAAAACCTTTCTAAATACTTCCTGACTTAATTGTACCAAAGAAGTATCAAGGTGGAAATTCATAAAATGTTATTTTAACATTATGGTTGGGTTGATTAATTTTGAAATAATACAACAACTTGTCAACTCATGTCTGTATGTCATCTCGCTGTACACGGTTCTTTCCTAAAACGCCTTCAACGACTTGTTTCAATGCGTTCCATGGACAAAGCTTGTTATAATGGTTTGAAAGCGTGTTTGCGAAAGACTCACAATTTCTTAATTTTAATTTTTGTTTGAAAAAAGAAGCATTTGCTGAAAAAATTATTGGTAATGCGAATATATCGAAGTGAGCAGATTTAGATAAGACAATATTTTAATACAGACAACAACGATACCTAGCCGTTCCAATTTTAGCTTCACGGAGTTTTGAAAGGATGGATTTCAAACCATCATAGGCGTCCTCATTATCTTTGACTATCACCTCAAGAACTTTCCTGGGCATTCCTAATTTCATGGGGAGCGATGGCAACAAAATATAATCTACATCCTTTATTAAAGGTTCATTGTATAATTTTAATTGTTTTTCGAGCTCGGTAGTTTCAGCTTTCCCACCTTTACATGGGTATTGATTCCCTGTGTATCCTGAATCTCAACAGAATGGACGGTTTTTTGTTTAGTTTTTGCAGCAGCACAGCCAAATTGAAAACTGAATCTTCCATGAATAAACGAAAGTAGCCTGTGATATAATCCATTCCCATATTTTTCATTAACCCTTAGATATGGTGGTAGTAAGCGAATGTATTTACCTCCCCAACGAAATAAAATGTCTGAAAATCAACTTGGCGTTTTCGGTATGATTTTGCGTTGACATTTTGCTGGGTAAGTTTATAACGCTTTAAAAATGATGTCAGGAATTCGGAATTTTTTTACTGATAGCTCCATTTTAGCCACAATGTAATCAATCTTAGTTTGGGTTACTGGTTGCGGTGCATTATTTTCAATATCGGGTGCTCAAGCTGCAACATTCACATTGGTTGGGTTGATGAAAACGGTTTCGGCTTGCAAGGACATAGTAACCAGATCGGGATGCTTGGGTCGATCGGTGTGATAGTACCGCGTTGTACTGGAAGTGTTGCATTAAAAGCGCGAATGTATACTTTTGTTTCAAATTTTGTTTTTTTCAATTCATAAACAGAATTTTTGCATGTGTCCAGGTGCTACATCATATTCAGCTAAATCTTGCATTCAAATTATAGGCTTCATAAGAAAAACTCTAGACTTTTTTTCATGTATCGACAATATAAAGACAGCTTTTGTTCGCTGGTCGGCTTAAAATTAGCATGAATTAAATCGGTTTTTTTTAAAGGACTAACAATACGCCGTTTTAAATTCCTCAGTAAACAAGTTTTTTTCGATCGTGTTTGCCTATTTTTGGGACGATAGGACCATAAAGGTAACAAAACTCCAGCAATTTTGTATACTTGTTATTTTCTATTTTAATATATTCAATGTTCTTCTGGGTTTAAAATTTAAATCACTCTGAACGAAAGAGTTGTTTATTCCACAGCCATTAAACTACTAATGCGAATAATGCAGAAGTTCTTATTTTTGGGGTTACTTTCACATCCTCTCATAAATAAGTCTCAAATCAAGGAGCTAAAAAATATTGCATTGTGTAATTCATATGAAATAATAGTTCATGGCTTGGCAAATAAATTCAATTTACAAATTGCAAATTTTAGCTCGTTTTCATTTTTATTTTTGTTTCTTTAAGCAAAAAATTCTCTCGCAAGTGAACGAAACAAAACTGGTGAGCAGGCTGAAAAATTTGTAAATATATGCGGTTTTACACACATCAACTTTTGTTGCTCAACTGTTGTTTTTTCCATTAGAAAGAATGGCAAGGCTCTATACCCCTTCTCTTTCTTTCTATTGGAAAAAACAACAGTTGAGCAACAAAAATTGATGTGTGTAAAACCGCACTATCTTTCGAGCACTAATCGTACTCTAATCTGAAGAAGTTTATTTTTGTTTCTTAAAGCTTGAATTGTCTTTCAAAATTTCTTTCTGAATTCCTACACCAAAAATTATCTCGCGAGTGAAAATATGAAACTCGTGAGCGAAGACGGGAAACTCTTTTAAATATTTTCGAACAGTACTCTTACTCTTATCTTGAGAAGTTTATTGTTAAAAAAATGTGATGTAATTGATTAAATATTCCCTTTGCGACACTTATTCAATTTAAATCGTATTTCTAGAAAAAAACATTTTCTATTTTTAAAAATATTTTAATATTGTGAAGTACAGGGTATCTGACGAGAGGGTATACTATCTTGTTTGCTTATAATTTTTGATTAAATGAAAGAGAATGAATTTTATATTGATGAATGTCCGGCTCTGTTAGTCTGACAAATGTGAGCCCTTTTGAGCACATTTTTTATTACATTTCACATATTTCACGCGGTATTTCGTTAATTTTGTTTGAGTTGCTCAAGCGTTTTTGGTTTGTTTGCATAAACCTTGCTTCAGATATACCCACAACAAGAAGTCTGAAGCAGTCAAATCAAGTGATCGTGGAGATCAATCAACATTACCGTCTCTTGAAAAAACATGTTGTGGAAAGAGTTCTTTTAGCAATTCCATTGTAATCTTGGCTGTATGCTATGTGGCACCATCTTATTATTTTATTTATCATTAATTGTCTACGGAAATTAACATCCTTGTAGACATTTTTGTTGAAGTACAATATAAAAATTGTTTTAAATTAACACACATACAATTTTTGCAGAAAAATTTACATAAATTCAAACACCTTGTTGTTTAGGTGAACTAATAGTTTATTTCTTATTGCGTTTAGTGACAAATTGAAATCAATAAAATTATAATATTTATTAAAATCTGCACAAATTCTCCTAAAAGAGTCCACGTTAGCATAATTGGCTCGAAAGAATTCCACTGCTAAAGGTGTAAAATGTCGTGTAGTGCGTTGCGGTACATTTAGAGTAATTTTGTTAATAAGTAAATGAGTAGAAACATCGCAATTAATCACGCCAGAAATGAACGAGATATTAAGTGCTGTTCTGCGACTCCTTAGAGTTGGAAGCTTAATAAGAGAAAGTCTACCTGAGTAGGGAGGTAAGTCCAATGGGTTAAAGTTCAAAACACGGAGGCAAAAAAGCAGGAACTGGTTTTGAACAGATTCGAGAACATCTGAAAATTTTTTTTATATTGTGTCCCAAATGATGGATCCATACTCCAGAATTGGCTTTACAAGGGCCATATAAAGGCTTTTGATAACGTATGGACTATTAAACTCTTTAGCCCAAAACCTTACAAGTCCAAGTACACCTCTAGCTTTATTTGCTATCAAATTAATATGTGCAGTAAAATTGAGTTTGGAGTCAAGTAGCAATCCAAGATCTAATATTTTGTCAACTTCTTTCAAATGCTGGTCATCGATATAGTAGCATGCAGTTATCGGTTTCTTTCTAGCAAAGCACATATATTTACGTTTCTTTAGATTTAGCTCCATACGATTTATTTTATACCATCTGTGAAGCGAGTTAAGGTCACCTTGGCGGCATTGCTGGTCAGTTACTTGACAATAACAAGAAAAGTTTTTACATCGTCAGCATACATCAATATATTGGATGAGTGAATGACATCAGGCAAGTCATTAATAAATAACAAAAAAAGAAGCGGCCAAATGTGGCTTCCCTGTGGTACCCCAGATAGAACCTCTATGCATCTAGAGTAGGAGTTATTAAAACGGACAATTTGTTTTCCATTTGTTAGGTAAGAGTAAATCCATTTGACACTTAAATCGGCAAAACCGAAAAAATTAATTCCAAATTTTATCAAATGCCTTGCTGAAATCAGTGTATATCAAGCCCAAAGTATACAGTTGTGGCATTAAAAAGTTTTCAATCATATCATGATATCGCTCCCCATTCACGGTTACCGTTACGCCGTTTAAGAAGTAAGGTCCAATAATTTCCTCTGACCAAAATTGTACATCAGACTGTCACTTTTAATGGATGCAAAGGTGTTTGTTGAATAATTTTAGGGTTTACCCAGAATCGACAATTCTGTTTATTCATATATCCATTCAAATGAATATGTCCCTCGTCACTCATTATGATTTTTTTAATGAAAATCAGGGTTGTCATGGACGAGCTGTAACATCCTATTGCCAATATGTACGACGGCGTAAATGGTTTTGCGGAAGAAGCTTTTGTGTCGACTGAATCTTATATGAAAACAAATGCAAATCAATGTGCAAGATTGCAACCAAACTTGATCTTTAAAAACAAAGCTTCTGAACACGGCGTTGAGGTTGATGGATTGCTTTAAACACTTTCTTGAACAGCAGCGATGTTTTCAACCGATCTGGCAGTACGTTGTGGCCTATGCTTGGACCTATCACCTACAGACCCTCTTTCTTCGAAATCATACTCTACATGATAGAAATAGTGCGTATTGTTGACATGTTGTTGCTCCCAAAAATTTCACGTAAATTTCTCATCGTCACAAAGTTTTGATAAAATGTTTTAACGGTTAAACACGTTGGTTTATCGAATACTTTTGCATAATACATTTGCCACGTGCCCACGTGTCACGACTGCCAAATATGAACTGTCAAAACAAAGTAGTATACCTTCCCGGCGGACACCTGGTATAAAAACAAAACTATTTTAAGTACTTTAATGTAAAATTTGTCAAACTTATTAATATTGTTCGATTTTATATGAGATGTGATGTTTTTATATATAAATCTCTTAATTTGTTTATTAACCGTATAATGATGAAAAGAAATTTACAAAATGATTATTTCAAATATTTCAATACAAGCAAAAATTTTTAATTACACGACAACATATTTTTTTTGTTTACAATTAAAAAATGTACGAGCAAAAAACCAAAATGAAAATGTTTATTTTCAGGGCGTTTCCAATAAAATTGATAGATCTTAATCAATTTATAATGCCATTATAATTAAAATTATTAATAAGAAAACAAAGAAAAATAGCTGTAGTTGAAATTAATTAACAGAAATTTATACATAAACAAATGCCATGTAAATGTGTTTTAAATATGAGAACCAGCGTTTGTTAACTTGTTTTTCTTTAGAATTAATTTATTTCTTTTTTTTTTTTTGTTAGTTTTATCACAATTTTTATTTAAAACTTTTTTTTTTGATTCACCAATGTCATGGGTAAAACAACAGTGTTTCGGCACGTGCGTATTGCCACATGTGCGGTCGTTTCTATATTCCTCCCTTCTGTCTCTCTCTCTTTCAAACACACTTTCTTTTTTATTTAGTTTTTCTCCCCTGATTATGGCTATTGTGAGTTTATCATGAATTATGAAAGAAATTAAATGAATTATATGTTTTATATCTGGTCGTAAACATTTATAGGCTCAATGGGCCATATATTTATGGCGTGTCTTTAGGGTGTTGAAACCGTGGGAGTTGTTTGTTATTTTGCCAAATAAACGCATCATAAACAATTTTATTAAAGAATATTATTTTGCACAAAAAAGTAGTTTTATATCATAATCAGATTTGAAAATAAATAAATAAATAATTATTGCTTTTTATACAGCTAATAAAAACAAAATTTCTCAATTTTTATAAAATTAAAAAAAAGAAAACTTTTGCGTGTGTTCTTGTTTGGGTGCTGTACTCTTGTCGAAATTCGCTGTCTGAAGGTAAAATTTTTGCTTTCAATTAGTCCTGTTGCTATGCGATTATCCTTAACACAACGAGCCGCAGAAAATTGATTCAGTAAAATACGTTCTTATTTATGTCGAATAAAGTCGAATTGTAAATCATTTAAACGATGAGAGTAAAGAAAAATTCCTTAACCCTACACATGGACCGAATGTAATTTTTTTGATTTTGGGAACAAAATTTTTATTTTTCGAAACTATAAGATATTGAAAACATAAAATAGATTAGGCAATCCTTAAAAAGTCATTAGCAAAGTTTTCTACGCTCATACGTCCTTTTTTCATTCATTGTATTTTTTTTAATTTTAATCGTTTAATTGTAGGAATAATTCATTCTTTTAAATCTCATATATATATATATCAGATGGTGGATCATTACCACTGTGGGTGAAATGTAGCGTCATTCTCGCCCTAGAAGGCCTTCGGATACGTATATCCTCCGATCACTCCTAGTTGCAACTTCAAAAGCCCGGAGTAGGCTGCAGCCTTCACTTCTTGCTGAAGAGTTGGAGACTATCCAACTCCTGGTCCAGAACGCATGAAGGTTAATGTCTTTAAGAACACGACGGAATTCATACTCACAAGACCTGGACCATTCATTATGTTCATTGTGAATGATCCGACCTACAAACTCAAACGAGGGCCTGGAAACATACAGCCACGTGGCTGTATGTTTCCCGAAGGGCCTACCTCAATAATCAGTCAGATAACAACTAAATATCTAAAGAGACAAATAGCGGAAATCTGGGGCTTTACTGATTCCCGTGGAAATATAGTGGATTGTCTAATTGGCTCCTGCTAGCCTTGAAGGGGACTGGGCTCCCTTTTACTCCCGCAAGACGCAAGTCTACATGGTTGTGTGATCCATAAAGACCTATAATGTGCCCCCGGGGGGGAACCACTTGGGTGATATGCATCCACGCCCTAGGAAGCCTTAGACATAATAATATGTAACAGGACACGCCTAGATGCAATTTCGGAAGCATTGGAGCAGGACCGCCAAACCCTACTCCTTGCGGAAGAGTTGAAGAGACTATTCAACTTCTAGTCCAGAACACATGCAAGCATAATAAAATTTCAGAACACAACAGCAAGCATGCTGACGAAACTTGGATCATTCAATTTATTCATAGTGAATGATCCGGGCCACAAAAAATTAAACGAGGGCCGCGAAACCACAACCACCACGATGCTTCCGAAGAACTAACCTCAATAAGTAGTCAGACAACAGCTAAAAGGCTAAAAAGCTAAACTCTGGGGTTAACTGATTCCCGTGGAAATAACGAGGAATTGTCCAGTTAGTTCCCTGCTAGCCTTTAGGGGACCGGGCTCTCTTTTAGCTCCGGGGGGAAGTTTTTTCTGACAGTGGTAACTGATGATCTGCCTTAATTTAATCAGTCTTTTAAGTAAATTGTCTGTCAAATAATTAAATATCAAGAATTACGCTGTCAGCCTTTGGCATTTATTTAGTAAAAAGTTGGTAAATTTCACTCTTAAGCAAAGAATTTCAGTTGTAGAAATTTACTCTGAAAATGGTGTAAATTTCACTGTATCACTTTGTAAACTTCAAAAAGCTTTTCCTCATTATCAGACTCCTTCTGAGACTGCTGTACGTAATTTAATCACAATTCAAAGCTTACTGTATTATTGTTATTATTGCTGACAATAGATGAAAACAATACGGTCATAGTGTCCTTAGTAGTGGCAGTAGTGCAGACAAAGCTGCTGTACAGAAAAATATAAAGAATGAGTGTGAAACATCAGCTCGTCAATATTTACAACAATTTAGCATCACTAGAGGCACTTTGCACAACATGTTGCATAAAGATCTTTAACTTTATGTTTATAAAGTTCAATTCGTTCAAAAATTAAACCCAAGTGTTTGCATCGAAAGTTTGTGAATTGGCTGTTTAAAAATTTGAACAAACACAACGTATTTTTCAATAAAATCACCTTAATTAATGAGGCTCATTTTCAATAAGGCGGTAATTTAAAAAAATAACTTTGTCACATGTGGGGCTCACAACATCCACAAACAATTCTTGAAAAATCATTTTATCAAAAGAACGTGACCGTATGGTGTGATTTGTGTGCAGGCAGCATCTGGGGCCACATTTGTTCGAAAATGAGCAGGAAGATGGCTCCATTGTGAATTCCCCGCACTACCAAACCGTGATAGCCAATTTTTCGTGGCAGTAATTAGCTAATATTGCATCAGTTACCTTTGATTTAAAACAGACGGCGCCACAAGCCACACAGTCACCCAAATAATTCAGTTACCGAATAAGAAATTTCACGCTAGCCTAATTTCTCGCTTTGGTGATGTTAATTGGCCGCCTTGATCTTGTTTTTTAACGCCGCTATATATTTTCTCTGGGGCCATTTGATAGACCCTTTCAGAGTAACTCGGAAAGGTGAATGTTTGATCGAGAAAAAGAAAAAATGTGTTTTTTCTTTTTTTGTTTTATACTATTGTTTTATTAACTTCGATAATGTTCTATGTTCACTTTTTGATGGTCACAACGATAATGATTAATAATGTATTTCTTGTTGAATAACTTAAGCTTGTACAGTTACAAATTATAAAAAAGGAGAAAAGACAAACAAAAGGAAATTCTTCGATAACCGATACAACATTTAAAAGAATGAATTGACAATAAATAATTAAGTGTTAATCAATACAATGTAATTGTGACCGAACAGTGAAATTCAACAGTGCATTGACGAGATAAATAAAACTTTGTTACAAAATGTGTTGCGGCGGATGTCTGCCGTGCTAAAGGTAGACACTTTTTTTATTTATTTTATTTTGAGACTTTAAGTCTCATATTGCAGTATGAGACTCAGTACAAGTACAAACAAAAAATTGCATTTCAATCAAAAGTTTAGAAAAAAACAAAGTTTAGCATAAAAAATAACAAAACGAATAAAAACATGATTATCAAAATAAAAATATATATTAAAAATTACTCAACACTAACTTAGAAATTGACAAACAATATTTCCTTTGAAATGATGTGCGTTCCTAATGATATGAGAGCTATGGGGAATCTCGTTACAGAGTCGTATTGCATAAATATAGAATTGGAATTGAGATATCAGAGAGCTGTATCTAAACCAAAGTAGTCTTTTACCTCTATTAAGGGTTGAAAAGTTCAATCGCTCATATAAATGCTCGGGTTGACGCGTGTATATAATTGTATGCATTAGGATTAAGACCCTTATCTTCAAGTTATCATCAAGACACATGCCATAAAGTTTATTAACATAAGAAGAAGCATGATCATATCTTCTCAAACCATTTGCATAACGAATAATATTATTGAAAGTCACATTTAGTTTGATTTTGCTAACACTGTCGCAACTCGAAAAAAGTTCACACCCATATAGTAAAAGTGGCGAGAAGTGTGCGAATATTAAGGGGGTGCAGCGATGAATTTGCCAAAGTTGTCTTAACATAGAAGATACACGACCACAAGCCAAGTGAGGGTGCTGTTAAAGTAAATTCCTAGATTTTTGCAACGTTTACGATTTCGTTGGGTTGACTATTTAAGATTAAAACAGGACTATAATCAAGTTTCAATGAATTCTTCTTGATAATCAAACATTTGGATTTAGTTGGATTTATCTCCAGGCCATTAGCAGTAGCCTATTCAAAGATATGATGAAGTTCATCATTTAAAATCAACTAATTATTGTTACAACTTATGTAAAGCTGCACGTCATCAGCATATAATCTAACTTTACAATGTTTAAGTTTCGTTGGTAGATCATTAACATTAGGAGACCCAAGATTGAGCCCTGTGAAACACCTCGACTTAAAGGCAAAGTAGTTGATTTTGTGGTACCTGTTTCAACAAATTGATGTCTGCCAAATAGGTAAAAGAATATCAGATCGGCAGAGGTTGATGAAAACTAATTGAAAAAATGTTAAATTGTTACGTAAAATGTAATGATCGACAGTGGTGAAATGGTCCAAAAGTATTCGAAAGATATTAGACAACAAGCGCCGTTATATGGCTGTGTTTTTTTCGAAAACCAAAGTGACAATCTGTGAAAATGTTATTTGTGTCAAGTATTGAGTTACCTGATAATAAATCAACCTTTCAAAAACTTTCGAGAGAAACGGTAGAAATGCTATCGGCCTATAATCAGAATTTGATTTTTTTATTGGGATGATTCTCTCAAGCTTCCATATTTTTGGGTAGCAATTGGTGGTCAAAATGTTGTTGAAAATGAACGTTTTAATTGGCGCAAGTTGTGGTAAGAGCATCTTAAGAAACCTTGGATCAATGCATTACACTCTACTGACAATACACCATAAAACACATCATTGCGAGTAACATTAGTGAAATAAAAGTTTTTGTCTAAAGAAATATTGGGGAAGCAGTAGTAATTGGAGGTAGGCGTAACCACATTAATATTCCAAAATTTTCTATTCAGTGTATTTGCGTCAATGTCATAAAACTCATTATTGACTGACTTGCCGATTCTAATTTCACGAACTACTTTCCATTTCTTCTCAGAGTCAGTTGCTGTGGAAAATTTTGCCACGTAATAGACGAATTTTGCTCTTATTATATTCCAGTATTTATTTCCGAATATTTTTCGACTGTGTTTTAAACCCTTTGACTGCCCAACCTCAAATTTTCCCGCCTTTTATTTTGCTTCCTAGTTTGATGTTAAATGTGCTACAAAAAAAAACAGATGGCAACTTTACCACTTTAATGAATATAAGCTGCTGTTGTTGCTGCTTCTTTACGTTCACAATTAGACTGCTTTTTCCCATAAGAGAGGGAGCCTTAATATACTATTTTGAGTATATTTAGAATTTACTAGACAACTAATTCATTTACTACAAAAGCCTAGTCATTATTATTCAGTGTAGGTGTATTTGCTTGTGTCTTCCATAATTTGTTAACAGACACAATAAGTCATTTCACTTTACTTTACTTCACTTTTTATTGATCTTTTTATAGCTTAACTCAACTAAGCATCTTCGTAACAATATAACATTCTTAAATATAACCATAATTATGTTAAATATGATTCAAACTAAAAAACTTAATTTCATTCGTTCGTATTTTATAAATTTGTTGTTATTTATTTGAAATTTTTCAATTTGTAACTAAGATTTTTTTCTTTTCGACAAGATTTATTGCTTTTTAATATTATAAAATATTAATTTTTTATACTCATCATTTTAAAATGGTCAAATTTTTCGGAAAAATATGTACCCACGGTATTCATATTATTGGAAAAGGCGACTTTATACCTTTTCTAATTGCTTTAAAGTCTCTCAAGAAGTTAAAAATTTTACTTAAAGTGTAAGAAAGCAAATTTAACAAAAGTGGCAGTTTCTGTTACTTATAATTTACAACTCTTTTCATGGGCAAATAAAAAAATAACTAAAACATGCTACCAGACCTTTTTATATTAGAAAAATGTAGACATTTTAATCCGCTAACAAATTGAAAACGTATCTGCCAGCGTTATGGGAATAAAAACTTAAAAGACTAAAAGAGAACAGTAAGAAGCTGTATGTATGACGGTGGTGTTAATAAAATTATAAAGAGGTGAGACATCTCTTTCCTCTTCTTCGCTTCCATAAAGCTTTGTGAATGGCATTCAGGCATGGCAATTTTTAACCATGGACATTTTAAACAGTTTTTAAGCATAATTTTTTGCAAATAGTTGCTAAATTAAGATTTTCTGTATAATTTCTTTACAAAAAAAAATGTTTTCTTATTTTATGCAAGCATCAGCATTAATTAGAAAAGTCTGCTTTAAATTGGGCATTCAGATATTTCGTTTGTTAGTTCACATTCTCTTTCCCACCATCCCAAATAGTATAACAAAAAAGCCTTAATACTAATTGTGGTCTCCTTAAGCAGTGTTATTCACATGCACACACGTCCGAAATGAGTCTAGCGCACTTTTGGCCAACATAAAATTAGCAGAAATAGCAAAAATTAAAACAACAACAGACAACGACAGGTGGTCATAATCAATGATGAAGAATTTTTTATTTTGTATCTGGCTACTCACTCATTATAATATTTATATACTTTCGATCTGATATACTGTACATTTTTTTATGCAAAATATATATTATCCATTATTAATAACATTTCTAAATACACATTCACAAACACACATGCATTTAAAACCACTTCGTAATATTTTTTTGTTTTTATTTCGACGTTTCGTATAAATGAAAAGAAAACGCGGTGTGATAAATCTTTAAATCAAATTTAAATTTGAAAGAAATTTGAAAACAAAAAAAAAAGAGAACTTTAGTTTTAAAAATAAATTTTTTAAACAAATAAAGTGTCTTATAAAAGAATATATTAAATAAAACTATTTTTATAAATATTTTTATCCCACAAATTCTCTTTAATAAATATTCAAGTGTGTTTTTGTTTTGTGCGTCTACTCTTATTTTGACAAACCATTAACAGCCGTTAAGAAAAATGTCATGGAAATAATTAATAAATTAATTAGGAGTTGTCATCACAAATGGATGATAAAGAGAGAAATAACAAAATTATTTGCAAGAATATTTGGAATTTGAAATAAAAACTTTCGTGCGTATTTTTTCGGCTACTTTATGTTATCGTAATGCAAAGTTTTTGAGGGTCATCAAAATTTGGAAGCAGGCTTAAAATCGATGTTAGTTAAATATACGAAATAAAATTTATCCGTTAGTAAAACATAAATAATGTCATATTTTTGAAGCAAATGTGCTTTTGCATTAACTTGATAAACGATCAAGTTTTTGGCTAAAAACTTTACTTATTTTTCTATTAAAGTAAAATGATCTTTAAAATTACTCCACAGAAAATAATGCAGCGAAGTTAACTCACAAGAACGAGGCGGCAAGTTGACATTGTCAAATCGAGAGTTTACGCGCCCGTGAAATTTCTCATGTAATAACTAAATGCTTTGGGTGGCTGTATAGCTCCGTTGTGCGGACATGGACTATTGCCAATATTAGGCATTTGGGACCACAAAAACTTGGTTATCATGTTATGGTAGCGCAGATAAGTCAAGGTAATGGCATTGCCTTGCTCATTTTCGACAAATTACCGGCCAGTAATGCCGTCTGACTACAAACAGCACCATACGGTCCCTTGCCGTAATGGCTTTTCGTAGACTGTTTGTGAATTTTATGAGATCCATGTGCGACAATTTTGTTGGTTTTTTAAAGATGATTTTGTTGAAAAATGCGTTGGTTTTGTTCACCTTTTCAAACAGTCAATTCACAAACATTCGGCGCAAACAATAGCCAGTCGGCTTCAATTCTTAAAAGAGTTGAATTTTATAAGTGTGAAAATAAAGATCTCTATGTGAGCAAAGAGTTTTTTTAATGTGAAAAATCACTTTATCAAAGTGGTGAAAATTTAACTGTAGCACTTTGTAAAATTCAAGCAGCTTTTTCACATAATCATGCTCCTTCAGAGACTGCTGTGCTTTTTTTATCGCTTAATTCAAGGCTCGCGGTATTGTTGTTGACAAAAGTCCAAAACAATACACTCGTAGTGAGCGTAGTGATGCAAATATAGTCGCTATACAGCAAAATTTTTACTAAACTCAGCATCATTTTCCACAATATTTTCATAAGGATCAGCTTTTCGCTTCCAGAGTTAAAGCCGACCGGGTATTGTTCGCGTTGAACTTTCGTGAATTGGCTGTTTGAAAAACAGCGTATTCTTCAACAACTTTTTATTAGGCGGTGTTTTTACATAAAGAGCTTACAAAATCCATAAACAGTCCTTGAAATAACCATTAAATCCAAATAAGTGACTGTATGATGCAGTTTGTGAGCAAAGGAAATTGACGAGATTAGCGGAGCTCTGTTGCAAAATATTGTTCAAAATTTTCTAAAAAGAGCGGACGTCTGCCGACGTGCTAAGGATGGAGATTTGCCCGCAATCATATTATACTATTATTATCCCATAATTATACTTTACATTGGTATCAATAAAACTAATGTTGGCAGCAAAAGTGCAAGTTTTAGGCCAATTTACTACCTAACCTAAAATTTGCCCACATTTAGTTCCACGTGGTAGTCGCTTTGTTTTACTTTTATGGCCGTTAGTAAAAACATATATGTAGTACATAGATTCGAATATATCAACTAGAAAATTTGAGTAAGAAAAGGGAAAGCAGAAGCTATTTGAAGTAAAGGATTTTTTTTGATTACTAACACTAGTTACAACTGCTGATGATGACATATACATGAAGTATACATACATATTTCGACTAGAACCTTCTTGGTACAATAAGAAAATTTCACTTCCAGATACAAGGTAACAAAGTAAGTTATTTATTTTTTTAATATAAATAAAAGGTCATATAACCAACCACAAACAAGAGTAGTTGTTTTGTATAACACCTGTCTCAAGGTTTAAAATTTGTTCTTAAATTAGTCGAAATAAATTTTACTCCCGAAATCTAAACCTAAAAGCTGAGTATTAAAAAAAAATACTAAAAACCATATTCTAGTCTTTAATAAAATATATGGATGTGGTGCAAAAACTACATCTGTTTCTAAACATACGCATGGTTATTATAAAATATTTTAAACTTACAATATTTTGCCAGAATTCTAACTTCAATATAATTTTAACAAAAAATAATATAGTATTTTAGCATAATATATTATAAACAAAAATATTACTTTAAGTTTGCTCTTCTGTAATCAAAGTGTGACTAGAAACATACAAAAAAATTCTCGGCTTTTAAAAATATTGTTGCGGATGTGTCTTATTTAAGTTTTGAAAGAATATAATTAAGCATTAAAGTAAACTACTGGGTATATTGTTTACTTACTACGTGGCTTGCTACGAAACCTTATGCACATAAGACAACAACAAATTTCTAGTTATAAACTGCATCGAAATTTTATACACGCAAACAAGAAGAATTTGATATGCTGTTTACTAACTACGTGATTTTCTAAAATATCTTATGTACGCAAGACAACAACAAATATCTGAAAATAAATTCCAGGAAGAAACTTTATCAGCATAAAAACAAAAACAAAAATACACACAGACATACAGGCGCCTATACATTGAATGAACAACATACAACAACAAAATGTGATACAAATGGAGTAGAAGATTCTTAATTTTTCTAGACTTTTAATGGACAAATATAAAAGGACAGCGTCTAAGTTGATAGTTAGTTAATGTAAAAATAAACCTCGTGAAGTAAAATCGTGCATCTTAAGCAAATCCTCACCATAGACACAGGAGCATCACAGTCCGTAACAAGATTCGATTTAGTTAAAGGGGCAGTGGAACCGTTAAATAATGTACAACTGCTCACCGCTGCTGGGGATTCAGCCATCGTCTATGGAAGAGCCAGAGTACAATTGATTATCGGAAACATCAGCGCAGATCACGTATTTGTTGTCGCTGATGTAGTGGATGATGTTATTGTCGGTGCAGACTTCATGATAGCTCACGGCATTATTCTGGATATGGGGCACTAGATAATGATCTGGCGCAACGTGGAGTTGTTGGATATGAGAGCAGGGACCATGTTGGCTGTATATAAAGCTTAGGCCAAAATAGCAACACTGATTTTAAACTACGCTGTGAAATGCTAGTTACATATAATGATAATTAAAATTAAATTTGGACGCCCCTGTAGGCTAGCAGGAGAACCTTGGTTTTTTTTCACTACAAAAATAAAAATTGACTGTCGTTGGGTCTGCTCAGCGATAAACGCATAGCCACTGGTCGTTGCGCTGTCTTATACGGCAGTTAATATCCTTCTACTTTCACCACCTTCTGTTTCATCTTTTCTCCCTTCATCTTCTTCATCCCTATCCTGAAGAATGTAGCACGGTACCTGACTAAATAGGCATTGCTGCCTGAAGTGCTACTTCTCTTTAAGAAAAAAAAAACAAAAACAAAAACAGCCTCTATCTAATCATCCCAATATTTACATTTGCATAAATAAATCGTTAAAAAAAACTAAATTTATTTTATAGATAAATAAACTTTTATCCGTTTTGTTAAAAACATTTGAATTATAATTTTAATTAACAAATGAAAATATAAAACACAAAATTAAAAAAAAAATATTTTTTTTTATAAAGTTGCTTAAATACAACGCACACTCATTAAAAAATATGTATTAAAAAAAGTCTAGTAATAATAATTATAATAAACTTTTAAATGATAAAAAAATTTACATTTATTTTTCATGTTTATTAGTCACTAAGCAGAAATGAATTCAAATCGTCTGTTTTATTCTGTTCCTTTTTTTTGTGTTGCCACAAGAAAATTATACAAATAAATTTTTAACAATGCAAAATTATAAAAAAAATAAATGCATTTTTACACAAAATTTAATGAAATAAATTAAATCGTATATCAAAAATAAAATAAAGTATATTTTTGCACGACAATTGCATTCTATGAAATTCACTCAAAGACCATCAAACTGAATAAAAATGCAACATTAATTATAAATTTAATTCTAATGACAAAACAAATACAATTTAAAATAATTTTTATTTTATTTAAAATTATTACTTTATTTAAAAAGATTTAATTTTTTGTTTATTTATTTTTATTACAAAAATCGACTCAACTTCTGTGTCAAGAATTAAAAAAAAAGAAATAAATTTACTTTTAACGAATACAAAATGTTTAATATAAATAATATTGTGTGTTGTTTTTGTATTGAAATTTGTAGGGATTTCATTGTTTTATTGCAAGAAATTTTATTTAATTTTTGTTGCAGTTGTTGATTTTTAATGCATTTTGAATGGTTGTCATACAATTGACAAAACGAATACAAAAATTAAGAAAAAAAGTCTCACATGATTCACTATTTCTTAGCTAAAATTCAAATTTTTATAATGAAAAAGGGATTTAAATCGGCATTTCTAGCAAAATACTTAAAAAAATATATATTTAAAAAAGGTACCTTTAATTATGTACTTTTTTTAATGAAAATGCATATCATGAAAAAGTTATAATTTATGAAAGAAATATTTGTTTACTCTAAAGTAAAATAAAACAGGTACTTTTATTCAAAATTAATTTTATAAGATTAAAAAATGTTTTTTTATACAAAAACACTTTTTTATAAAAGATACTTTTTATAAAAGTTCATTTTATAAAAGATAATTTTTACAAAAGAACATTTTATAAAAGATACTTTTTATAAAATTACATTTTATAAAAGATATTTTTATAAAAGTACTTTTTATAAAAGTACTTTTTAACAAAGGTAAATTTTATAAAAAGTACTTTTTGGGAAAGGTATTTTTTTTATAAAAGGCACTTCTTGTAAAAAGTTTTTTTGTTGTTTAAAGTTAAGCTAATATTTAATATGAAAATGCATATCACGGAAAAGTTAAAATGTATGAAAGAAATATTTGTTTATTGTAGATATTATTAAAGTCTATTAAAGTCAAACAGGTACTTTTATTTAAGATTAATTTTATAAGAATAAAAAATATTCTTTATATAAAAGCTATTTTCCATAAAAGGCACTTTATATATAAGATAATTTTTGTAAAAGGTAATTTTTATAAAAGATACTTTTTGTGTAAAATACTTTTTATAAGAACTACATTTTATGAAAGGTCCTTTTTATAAAAGTTATTTTCTATAAAAGGCACTTCTTATAAAACATCCTTTTTTCTAAAGTTAAGTCAATATTCAAACTTTATTAGTGAAAAAATGATTAAAATTGGTATTTCTAAAAGAGCATTTAAAACAACTATTTCCAAAAGGATCCCTTTC
This sequence comes from Trichopoda pennipes, assembly GCA_030448955.1. NCBI lineage: Eukaryota > Metazoa > Arthropoda > Insecta > Diptera > Tachinidae > Trichopoda > Trichopoda pennipes. The sequence continues at coordinate 391,582 of JASKUP010000084.1, forward strand.
TTTTTGGTATTTTTTTTGAAAATGTACATTACGGAAAGGTTATAAATTACGAAAGCAATATTTGTTTATTGCTTATTATTTATTTTATTAAAGGATTTTGTTCAAAAACAATTTTATAAAAATAAAAAAATCAATTTTTATTAAAGCTACTTTTCATAAAAGGTATTTTTGTAGTAGGCACTTTCTATGAAAGTACTTCTTAATTTATACTTTTCAAAGCAATTGTTTTTTGTGCAACGAACTTTTGCTCAAAATTTTGTTTTACAAAATTTTCTTTTCTTTTACTAAAAGCCCCTTTCCTAAAAAGAATTTTTTAGAAAGAAAAGTATTTTTAAGAAAGGGAACGAAAGGGAACGAAAGGGAACGAAAGGGAACAATTTATAATGTGGTTTCTTTTAAAGATTTATTTGTAAAAAAGAATGCACAACCGATACTTTAAACAAACCTGTACTGTTATAAAACCTTCCTTTGAAAAAAGACTATTTTGTATAGTTCCCATATGAGTTTATAGATTTTCAGGACAAGGTACTAATTAAAAGAGACATTTTTTAACTCTGTCTATTATTATATATTGTACTATTATTGTTATATATTTATATTATTATTATTATCTATTATAACAGTTAAAAAAAATTAATTTTTTTAACGTTTATGTTATAAAAAGTAAACATCTACTTTAAAATAATCATTTACTTTTAAAAAAGTACTTCTAATGAAAGTCTTCATCGAAAACAAAGTATTTTGGAATTTGATACTTTTTACAAAAATTATTTTAAATTGAACTAACAAATCCAACAAATGCTCATTTCAAAAAAGATACATTTTTAAAATATGGTGCTTTTTATAATTAGTACTTCTTATTTGAGCTATTTAAAAAGGAAATTTGTTAATGAAAATGACGATTTTATAACACATTTTTCTGAAAGATAAAAATTAAAAAATATTAATTTCCGATACGTGTTTTTAGACAAAATTATTTAAAAAAGCAATTTATCTTAAAAAATAAAGTACTTTCTGGAAAAAGTACTTTTGAAACGGTTACTTTTTATAAAAACTATTTTTCGTAAAATTCATTTTCTATGAAAAGTAATTTTCGTAAAATTTTCTTTTATTACAAAATATTCTTTATAAAAGTTTATTTTATAAAGGGTACTTTTTATCAAAGTTATACTGTAAGAAAGATACTTTTTATAACTTTCTTTAAAATTTCGAAGATAAAACGTACTTTGAATAAACCTGCATTGTTACAAAAGCTTCTTTTGGAAGAAAATACTATTTTGTATAGTTCCCATATAAAGTTTTACCTTTTCAGGACAAGGTACTAATTAAAAGAGAAACTTCTTAACTCTATGGATTATTATATATATTATATTCTTTTATTTTTATTTATTTATATTATTATTAACTATTATAACAGAATAAAAACCATTTTTTTTTAATTTTACGCGATATAATTTGCTTGTTGGAGAATATTTATAAAAAGTGAACATTTACTTTAAAATACTTTTAAAAAATAACTTTTAATCAAAGCACCCGTCGAAAACAAAGTATTTTGGAAAATGATACCTTTTACAAAAATTATTTTAAATTGAGATTGTATATATATTAAAAATATGGTACTATTTATAATTAGTACTTCTTAAAAAGCTTGTATTTAAAAAGGAAATTTGTTAACGAAAATTACGATTTTATAAAAAGTAATATTTTCCGATACATGTTTTAAAACTTTCTGGAAAAAGTACTTTTGGAAAAGTTTTTTTTCGTAACATTCATTTTCTATGAAAAGTACCTTTCATAAAATTTTTTTTTTAAAAATATCTTTATAAAAGTTTATTTTATAAAGGGTGCTTTTATTAAAGTTGTATTGTTAGAAAGATACTTTAAAAGCTGATTTTTAAAAGGTTTTTTAATTAAAAATTAGTTTAAGATGCTGTTTTATACTAAAATTTTGAACTATTGCTTGAGTTAAGTTTAGACGAAATTTTGATATTGTTGTTGGTTTTCAAATTTTTTGTAAGTAAAATTGCAAGGTCAACACATATACATTTTTACACACACTAGGATACTAACATTTATATATATGCGGTCATGTAGTTGTTTGATTTAAAGAAAAAAATTAATGTTGATATTAAATAAAAGCTAATAGCAAGTAGATGCACTTAAATTTGGCTATATTCGAAATGTTAAATACCCTACACCAAATAAAAAATAGTAATATATCTAATATTTCCCGGCTTAGTTGTCGATTTTTGTTTTTTTCTTTGGTAGTCAACCAAAAAAACCAAGTTGTTGTGTTAATTAAGCCCTAAACAATTTTTCTACCTGACGGTCCGTTAAACAACCTTTGGAGACCTTCTGTAAGCTGCTTTGGTTGCCACTTGAGTGGCCTTAAATGGCCTTTTGTGGTTTTAAAATTTACTTTAGCCATCTGTCTATCCCTTCACCCTGGGAAGAATAGTTTGAAAATGTATTAATTTTTCTTTTCTTTTTTTTCTTTTAAATTCGCCATGCTTGTGAATAATACATGTGGTGCTAAGAACACTGCAGTTTAGACAATAAGTACAGTTATGTATGATGACAAGAACAAATATGATAGTCGTCTTTACATACAGATTATACGAATAGGTTTTATTATTATACTGCATATTCTAAATTAATAAAGTGATTTTAATCAAAAATTATTTGTAGTTGATTCTGATTGTTTTAAATAAAATAAAATAAAATATTGTTTGCTATTCTGTTTGCCTTCAAAAAAAAAAAATAAATAAATAAATAAAAAAAATTTTGGTATTTTGGTTTTGGTATTTAAAATTTTCTCTATGCATTGACTCACTGGTGTGTTGGCACTAAATGAAACAACACACAGAAAAAAAAATATATTAAAACTAAAAAAAAATATATTTACAATTTTGGTTATTATATTCTATTATGAGAATGGCAAAAAGTTAATTTCGAAATTTGAAAATAATTCAACTACATGAAGGAAGATAACGTAAAGAAATAAATATAAATGCATAAATAAATAAATATTCCTACTGTATGAGCACATCAATGAGCAAAGAGTGTGACGCCTTAAGTATCTCAAGCGTAAATCGGCGACAGTTTAAATTCAGACATCTTTAACAGCGACAAATAAAGACGGCCGGCCAGTCAAACACATGCATTCATCGGCAGAAATAGGACAAGGAAAATCAAAATAAAAAATAAGGAAGAATTGTTAGAAGTGTGTTTATCCATCATTTGAAATATTTCTTTTGCAAACAGCTCGTTTATCGTTGTAGCTGGGGAATAAGAAAACAAGGGTTCGTTTGCTCGTTACGGCTGGTTGGGGGTGATAAAATTTTCTTTTATTTTTTTTTATTTAGCGTTTTTAGTTTTTTTTTTTTTTTGGCAATTCTGATGTTTAGAATTGTTTGTGATTTTAGGAACGATATCCTAATTGCGATCAGTTAGAGTGGAATTCACAAACAACTAAAATGTAAACATCTGAATTATTTAAATGAATGGAATTTAATATATGCAATTAAATTTAAACTGAAACACGCTTAATTTCCGGTTATTCAATTTTAAAAGGTAAAAGCATTTCGTTACTTTTTACTCAGCTCTTCAGGAAACTTCGCACAAATTAAAGAACAACTACAGATTTTGATTTTGGTGTTGATTTTTAATGTTGTCCAAGCGAAATTTTCTTGTTAGATTTATGCTTTTTATTACCGGTATTCCTGAAAAAAATTCTTTGTCTTTTTAGAATTTATATCTGAATTTGCTACCAGTCTTTAATGCTTTCATACTCATTTTTATCAATTCTAGTATTCGGTCCTTTTCCTTTGGAAAAGATGTAACACATTCTATATTAACCCTCAGGGTTTTATTTTTTTTTGCATAAAAAAATATGCGTAAAAAATACGTAAATTCCAGGGTGTCCCAATAGTGACATGATCTCAATGTAAACGCCCTTATTTTTAGATTGTGGTAGGTAGTTATACAATTTTATGTCCGCCATAGGGACAAGTAGAAAAAGTTAAATATAAAACTGAAATGTAAAGGGTGTTCCTTAAGTGCCGTAATTTGAATGTATATGAAAAAGTTGTTCCAAGGTAGTCGATAGACATTTAAAATTTAGTAAAATAATTAGAAACAATAAATGAAAGGGTGCTTCCATAAAGACCGTGCTTTTGACAATTATGACCTTATCTTTTGAACTGTAATTAACAGACAGACAAATAGGTACATAGTATGCACTGCCGTGTTTATATGCACTAAAATGAAAATAACATTTTATGGAATTTCAATTTACTGAATTTGAAATTTTGATTTTTTCATGAATTTGTATTTCTCGATTCGATTTTCTACTGAGATATCAGCGATATGTAGTTACGTTTAATTTTCGAATTTTCGTGTAGGTGCAATAAGATGTTCATTAATTTTCAATTATTTGGAGAACTTTTGTGATCTTTATGTAAAAATTAAGATTTGTAGAGATTTTGGAATTTTTTTTTGACAGTTATCAATTTCTCTATAAATTTTGTTTATGCGTTCAATATGCATATGCTTTTTTTTTAGTACAGATGAGGCAACTAAACAGGAAACATTTAGAGAAAAATTATTTCTGTGAGAATTTTATACTTTAAACACATACGTACGGAAAAGCCAAATAAAATGAGAAACAAAAAATATGTTTGAAATTCTTCTTAGTAGAAGAATTAGAAGATAAAGAATGGGAAGTTAAAAAAAAAACGATTTCAAATTAAAGACTTAAAAAAAAATAAGAAATTAAATTAGCTGATAGGCTACCGAATTAATGTGAGGCTAGATGCAACAAATTTGAAATGTTGGTAAGTTTTATTAAACAGTTAAAGATAAAATAATAGAAAAAAGCTACGAGTGTCGGCTTATCATTGTACAACCTTCACTGCACGACTGCTATCAATCATACAATACTATTTAGAACAATTATAAATATCGGTACAGATAAGGCATCATCGTGTAAGGAAACATGAAGTATCAACGTGAAAGAAAATTGTTCTGGACGACATACATTTCTTAAGGAAACATGGCAAGAAACATTGCTATACACGTTATAACATATCTTAGTGAAATATAATAATTTTTTCTTTAATATTCCCTTTTGTGTATCCTGTATTAATGTCCATGAATAGATGAACTATAAGAGTAAATTCACTTTCCTCTTCCGTGAGAATTCACGTAAAATTCTATTTTGGGAAATAAATAAAAAAGTTTATTAAAATTTGACCTGCCTGTGTTGTCAATAAATATTCTCCATACAAAAAAATTAACAGAAAACTTAGAAACGAAACGCCATTTTTATCAGAATAGCACAACCAATCTATTATATCCATATTAATTAATTTAAGTTGATTAGAAATGTCGCAGTCTTGCGCGTGGCATAAAATTAGCACTGGATATGACGCAACTATTTTTATTTTTACGTAAAGTAAAAATTATTTTAAAAATCGTATAAAATTCGTCGGTTTTCACAGCATGATTTGTTATAAAAAAATTTGTTGTAATTAATTTCTTTTTTTTTCTTTTTTTAGTTATAAATTTTAGTTAAAATTATTTTTGACATTTACTAATTGAACTATAACCGACTGAACATGTTTTTTTTTCTTTCTAATTTTATCTTTATGAAAGATTTTAGAATAAAAATTATATATATTTTTTTTAAATTTTAGTTACGTATTGCCAAAAAAAATTTTCAAGAAGAAGATTGAAAAACGTATTTTAATTATTTATACATCATATATATATATATATATATATATATATATATGCATGAAAATTAAGATGTGTGTATGTATGCCTTACGCCATTTTTATGTTCAACAATAGAAGATTAAATAAAAATTTTTTATTAAAAAATAGTCTGAATAAAAATTACGGAAGCAAAGCAATTTCAAATTTATGGCATCTTATTACCCAAACAGATTGTCCCAGCCATAAAAAAAAAACTTTTTACTAAATACAATTTCCCTTCGTGAATTCATAGAATAATAAAATAATAACAACAATAGCAAAAAAGGAGAAAAAAGAACAGAAATCTGTTGTAATCAGTTCTCGTTATAGAATCTCCATTACAGTTGAAAATGTTATTTGGTTCATTCATTTACCCAGAAAACTTTTACTTCTTACATAATGACAAAGTGGATATAATATCAGGTTTGGGCCCGAAAGTCACAAATTATGCAACACAACCAAAAGTTTTCTAAAATTCTACATGTGCAAAATTCCCAAATTACAATTTAATAATGTCGATTTTATTACTTGAAGCGTCGAGACCTGGGCTATTTTTTGGAATTGTTCACCAAATAGTTTTCGACCGGTTTTGCAATGTGCGGCCAAGCGTTGTCATGATATAAGATTAGGGCTTCGTGTCTGATCAAATGTTTTGGTCGTTCTTCATTCGTTTCTCCCTTCGAATGAATCAATTGTCTTCGGTACAGGTACCCTGTGATCGTCTGACTCGATTTCGGCAGCTTATAATATAAAACACCCTTCTGATCCCACAAACAACACTACTTTGGTGTCTTAGATATTTGGCTTTGATGTTGATTTGGTTATTTAGTCGGGCTTTACATATGACTTTTTGCTATCGTAACGACTTGGGATTATGGTAATATATCCATTTTTCATCACAAACAATAATATAGTGCAAAAATAACTTCTTTCAATAGCATTCAGACATCATTTTCGTCATGTTAAGTCGTCTCTCAACGTCTCTCGGCTACAATTTATATGGAACCCAATTTTTTTAGTTTCGAATGAATCTCAATGCTGTTAAGCATTCTTTTGCTTGACAACTATCTTCGTAATTCTCCATCTTTAAACTTTATCGGCGGACAAGGAATCTCTTTAACTTCTGTACCGAAATGACTACTTTTGAACCGTGCAAACCATCGTTTGCAAGTTTTTTCTTAAAAAGCTCTATTTTTTAAATACAGCGTGTCCCCCGGGAAGGTGTACCACTTTGTTTGTTTATACTTTTTAATAAAATGAAAGAGAATGGATCTTATATTAATAAATGTTTTATTTAATGTCGGCAATTATGTATGGAATACAATGTCAGATAAATATCCGCCTGTGTTAGCCTCACAAATGCGAGCCCTTTTGAGCACGTTTTTCAATACATTCTTACACATTTCATGCGGTATTTCATTAAGAATATTTTGTTAGAATTGCTCAAGCGTTTCTGGTTTATTTGCGTAAACCTTGCTTTTCAGATATTCCCGCAAAAAGAAGTCCGAAGCAGTCAAACCAGGCGACCGTGAAGGTCAATCAACATCACTATTTCTTGAAATAACCTGCTGTGGAAAGAGCTCTCGCACCGTTTTTTTGATACCACACATTAATCAAGTCCAAAGCATGCAGTTATGGCGTCAAAAAGTTTTCATTCATATCACGATTTCGCTCCGCAGTCTCAGGTGCCGTAGCGCCGTTTTCATTTTTAGAGAACTAAGGTCCAATGATTCCTCCTGACCAAATTGCCCACCAGACTGTTACTGGATGCAAATAATTTGAGGGTTTACTATTCCCTAGAACCGACATTCACATATCCATTCAAATGAAAATGTGCCTCGTTACTCCTTATGATTTTTTATGAAAATCGATGAATGATTTGATAAAATGTTTAAACGATTAAAACACGTTGGTTTATCGAATAAGTTTTCGTTATAAATTTCCACTTATTTCATGGCTGCCAAATATTAACTGTCAAGACTACTGTTTACCAAAAATGGCGGCGAAAAAGACATATACCTTCCCGGCGGACAGCCGGCAAACATTTAACATTAAGCAGAATGTACAGTTTTATGTCTGCTAAAAGGACAAGTAGAAAATTGTTAATCAAAGGGTGTCACCATAGGGAATGCCATTTGATGTAAATGATTTTATTTTCTCGACCGTTACAAACTCACACTTGCGTACAGAAGAAGTCAGTGCTGATGTAGGGCGTAGCGAAAAAGTTTATCCGCCATCATGCAGAGGCATGGGTCTTGTGTTCGCCCACTTTATTGAAGTTTTTGCGGAAAGCTCTTGGATTGCATGCTTACAAAAGTTCAACTCGTGCGTACATTTGGTGAATTTTGTTGATTTCGATTTTAATAAGCGAATAAATAGGTCAATAAGCAAAATTGTTATAAATAGTTGGAGTGATGATAATCTGAAAGTATATGTTGAGGCATCGTTACATTCATAAAAACTGGCTGTTTGGTGTGTTTAATGGCCTGGTTAAATCATTGCTCCACATTTCTTTAAAAACGTGGCCAGTCAGAATCTTAGTCAATGGCTTTATAGTTCATGTAATGAACAATCATGATGTACAAAAACAGCAGATTCAACAAGATGGAGTAACATGTGTCACAGCTTCTGGTACAATTAATTAATTGAAGGAAAAGTTTGCTAACAAAATTTTTCGGCCTGAAAGAAGTAACGGTTGACCACTTATAGATAGACAAATGTTAGGAAAAGCCATCAGTAGTTGGACGTCCAGATTAGACTACATCCAATCCAGCTGGGGCGGTCATATGCCAAAAGTCAGATTTAAATTATAATGCCGGAAAATTATCTTTCGAATAAATTAAATTTCATTTCATCTTTAATATCAAAAGTTTTATACCTCTATAAGAACATCCTTTATAAATAATCTAAATTAGATATTAAAGGGTATGCCCATAGTTGATTAAATTTGATCATTTGAATTATTTTTTGAAACTTTATAGATAAAATACTTAAATTTAAACATAATGTGTATTAACATTTTTATTTTGTATGCGTGGATCTTCTATCCGTCTCTCTGCTTTGAGTCGTTATTTTTTTTCGAAACTTATTTATGAAAAATATTTATAGGAGCTGCTTTAAACAAAAAAAAAAAAAAAAACTCAAATGATCAGTTTATAAAATTTCATATGTTTTATGAATTATTTTTTTTCCGCGTTTTACTTCAAATGAAATAATTGATTTTCAACAAAATAATAAAAATAATATATATATTTTTCATCTTTTTGTTTTTTTTTTTGTTGCACATAAATATGAATGAATAAGTAAGTGCTTCAATTTTACTTTGTAAATTTTTTGTTACCTGCTGCCAGAGTCATGAAAAAACAAATTTGTTTTTTAGATGTTGGTATTTGTATTGAAATACTGTTTCTCCATATAAACTTGCCAAGGACGTGGAATCAATAAGAGCTAAGATATTTTAAAAGCGTATTTTCATTTATTCATTTGCTGTTGGTTTTTTTTTTATTTTTACTTTTTATAAAAAGCACATGCTTAAAATACGAGTAAATGGATTAAAAAGTATAAAATTTATTGACCGAAATGGTCGTTTAAATAAAGTATTATTGGTTTTTGTTTGTTGTTATTGTATTTCAACAAACCATCAACTATTTCTTAGCCATCTACAGTTTGTTCAGCATGTCCACTTAAATCATTTTTTATGATGTTTATTGAAATGCTCGATTTACTGTTAAATAAATAAACAAAAATAAAACGAAAAAAAAAAAATTAATTCCAAAAATAATGTTTTTTAATTGACCCAAAGAAAAAGAAAAAAAAGAAAAAAATAACCGAAAGCGTTTTGAAAGAAAAAAAATAATGCAGGAAATAAAATAAATTTTATTGTAAAATACTCACACAAGAAACCAGCAATTAATTGTGTGAATAAAAAAAAACAAAATCAACAATAGATATTTATTTCACATAAATTCTACTGTTTAATATTTCATAATACACTTGTTTGTATGTTTTTTTTTTCTTTTAATGTTACGACTTGAAATGTTGAAAGTTTTATGAGTTTTTAAACTTTTATTTGAGGATTTAATATTCGTTATAAGAAAAATTCGAAAGAGCAAAAAAAGCAATAATTTTAAAATATTTTCAAATGTTTATTACACCATATTATTTATACTTAAAAGCTATAAATTAATTTTTGAAAGTTTCATTATCATCATTTCCTTAATGAAACTAAATTTGTGAGATTTAATGTTTCCGTTTAAGCAGGAAGTTTTAACTTTTCTTGGCAATTTATTGCTAAATGTTATAAAATTAATAATAATTAAACCGATTAGGAAATATGGCTACCAAGAATGTTTTTATAAATTTATTAAATTTAGTGTTCGTGTAAACAAAAATTTAAAATGCTTAAAATTAAACTTTAATTAAAAAAAATTAAATTATAATTATATTTAAATATTTTATAAATAATTTTTAATTCTTTTATTCTTTTATGGACTTGTGAGTATTCCGAAAACAATAACGAAGCAAAATGTTGGAGCTCCTTGGAATCATTTTTTTTTTTTTTTCAACTCTCAAAATTATTTATTGTATCTTCTATAAAAAGAACTAACAATAAGTTTTAAAATCTTAAATTCTAAAAAAAGTTACATTAGTCCCGACCATGTCAGAACTAATCTTTTGGGTAAAAAAAATTGACATTAAAAAAAAACAAAACAAATGTTTCTAAGATGTGTCATCTGTAGCATTGAGGATTAAAGCTGCGGTATCCCTCTTTTTTAATCGGCTATGTCCACTATAATCCAAGATGTTGCGAGCAAGGGGATTAGGATGGTCTTCGAGCTTCATCAAGTATTTGCCTGCGTATTTGATGATTTCTGTAGTCACCAGCGGTATGTCTAAGTCACAATGTATGTTTGAATTTCTGTTGTACCATGGGGCGGAAGTTATCAACCGTAAAATTTTATTTTGCATACGTTGGATTCTATCCACGTTTGAAGCTGAGGCAGTGCCCCAAAGTTGGATTCCATAAGACCATATTGGTTTCAGAATACTCTTGTAAATTAGAAGTTTGCAATCTAGGCCAAGTCTCGAGTTCCTGCCAATTAGCCATTGTAATTGTGTTAGCTTAAGTTTCATTTGTGTTAGCTTTGAGTCAATATGATGTTTCCATGTAAGGCGACGATCAAGATATATACCAAGATATCTCACATAATTATGGTGAGGAACAATGTGATTATTGATTCGAACGGGTGAACAATTATCTCTTCGCAGGGTGAAAGTCACATGAATGCACTTTTGAATCATAAACAATTATCTAAAAAAGGAAAAACAGACTAATAAAAAAATTCAAACAGTGTGGTGATTCTAGTGAATATTTAAGCTATTCTATTTGCCGCGCTACATACGCTTCGAGTAATAAACTATTCTACAATATTTATATACAAAAATTAAAAGTTAATTTAAAATGCAATCCAAAAGCATTTCACAAATTTGTTAATCAAAAAAAAAAATAAAAAAAATAAAACGGATGGATTCCCTTCTGCTTTAAAGCTTCAACAAACCGAATCCAGTGATGAAATTGTTATAAGCAATTTATTTGTATCCACTCAATATAAGTATCCACTCAATACCGCTAAAACTCAAACAATTAATATACCATTTATTGATATTTCAACAAACTGCAAGGAGTTAAAAGCTATTAAATTCTCATATAGGTAACTGTGGGCCTAATAAAATCCCTAGCAATATTTTTATAAATTGTACTGATAGTATTTCGATCCCTTTGGAAATTTTGTTTAATACGTAAATAAAAATATGGTCATTTTCCCGAAATCTGTAAGGATTATTCATATTACTCCTTTTTTAAATTAGGAAACAAGTCTGATGTTTCAAATTACCGTGGTACTAAGTACTATACTCAAATTATTTGAAAAAATTAACACCAAATATTTATGCTTTCGTACATCAAATTTGATAGCTCGTTAGCAGCATGGATTTCGAAGGAGATGCTTTAGTATGACAAATCTTTTACATTTTACAACAATTATAAACCGTGGGTTTTAACAAAAACAATAAACTGATGTTGTGTACACTGATTTCAGCAAGGCATTTGATAAAGTCAACCATATCCTCCTAAAAATTTTAAATTATAATTAATTGGTTTTACCGATGTAAAGGTCAAATGGATATATGTCAAATGTTGTACTTAAATTTTTTTTTCATTATTGTACTAAAATGTTTGCAAGGACGTTAATTTCCGTAGATAATTAAATAAATAAACCAAAAAGGAAAAACAGGTCTTTATTAAATAAATTTTCAAATAATTGTAATTTTTGCTTCATGTTTAATTTAGTTTATGTTAATTTGTGCTAAATTTTTTATTATGGAAAAGAAAAAAAAACAAGAATATTTTATATTCTTATATCTCAAGCCAATTTGATTAAATGAGAGTTATCACTGAACTAACACACAGGAAAAAGACAACAGAACTAAAAAAAAAATTACAAAATTTAGGGTAAAATCCACTAATGAGCTATATGAGCAGTAGGGGCAGTAGGGGCGTTACAAACAAGCCATTGTCTAAAATAATGAACCAATTATAGTATCTTAGTTCGCAGCAAGTTGCCATTTCAGTTTTCGATGAAAAAAAAAATTGGAAAACAAGCTTGTTAAGAAAATTATGGGCCAAAGCAGCAAAATGATGAATTTAATTCTGATAACAGGGATCTAAAAAAGATAATTTGTTGCACAAAGAAATTGTGTATTTTGTTTCTTCCCGGACTCTCGAACTTTTTAAGAGATTTAAAATACTGATCCGTGTGAATGGTGCGATAATCAACATTATTTAAGAGCTAAAAAAATAGTGGACGGCTTAAGAGTAGTTAATGACACAGCTATGAGAGAAGTAAAATTAATCAAAGACTTTAACTCTTCCTTGACAAAAGATAAGGAACAAGGACAGTTTTTATTACAAGTGGTATCTGAATGTAGGCATCTTTTTTCGGAGTGTACAAAAGCTACCGCATGTAAGCCATTACCACCATAAATTTTTTTATAAAATATTATTATGATATGAAATTATAATTAATAAAATTTATTTGAACACTTCTCAACAATGACATAGATATAATTGATTATTACCAGACTTGGGGGATATCAATTACAGTTTGTAATTAACTACACATGCTATTACTCATTTACATGTAATTGGACATTTTTAATTACAATTGCATTCAAATATTTCAATTGTAATTGAGTTATTTCAGTTACGCACTACATGTAATTTGAAATTGGAAAAATACAATTATAATTACTTGTAATTTGTAATTAGAATATTCCAATTAAAATTATTTGTAATTGAAAAAAAAAACAATTACAAGTACTTGTAATTGAAAATTTTAAGTAATGATTTTTTTCATATTTATAGTCAAAAAATATTTAATAAAAAAAAGTATCAATTACATATAAATTATTAAAGAATAACAATCATATTTGAATAAATGAATCAGGCGTAATATTTAAAAGCAAATAATATAACGAACGTAAGGAAAAACTAAAAAAGTTACATAATTTTGAATAACACGTTATTAAATACTAAACATTTCCACGTATATATATTGTTACGTTTATACCTTTTTATAAACGTTTTGTTGTGAGTTCTTTATTGCAAAATAATTAACACCAGTTTTTAGAGTTTTTAAATTAGTAACAATTTTATTTACTTTAAATACACAAAGCTGACACTTCAGAACAATTTAGTTAAAATGAACGTCTTTACTCAATGAGGTTTAGACGCTGCCCTATTTACATTTGTCCATTTCAAATCTAGAAGATTTAAGAATCTTCTATTCCCTTTGTATAACATTTTGTTGTTGTATATTGTTTATTCGATGTATAGGCGCCTGTATGTCTGTGTGTATTATTACCTTCATCAAGGTGTTCACTATAATAAAATAGCTCAATAGTACAGCTTTTTTTAAAGTAACATTTTTATTGCTTTAAGTTACAACGCAAGAGATTCATCTTTAAGACATACTTAAAATTTTTGGGAATATAATTGAATTTCGTTAAATTGGAAGTAATAATTACTGCTTTATTACAATTACTAGTTATTGGTAATTAAACTATTCCAATTACAATTACATGTAAATTTTAAAAATTTTCAAAATTTTTCAATTACAAATAACTCTAATTGATTTTAGACCCTGATTTTAACTACGATTACTTGTAATTAGTTGGAAATTTTCAATTACTAATTACATGTAATTGTATTTGAAATGTAATTGAATCCTCCCAATGTCTGATTATTACAATGTTCTTTAACCTTTGTTTGGGAAATCCTATATGAGGAAATTCATTACGAACTGAACTTGGTAAATGCTTAATGCCCCCTAAAACTATCAATTTTTAGCAAAAAAAAAAAATATTTAATTCAAAATTAATAAGAATAAAAGTTCCTATCAAATAGGACTAGAGTTATATTCATAGAAAAAAATAGTTTTGATTTTAAGGATGAAAAACTAGGATTTGTTTTTTTTAACTGCTATTTTTCTTAACTTTAACCTCAATGTGGCAGGTGTTAATATTATCAGTTTAAACTGAAACTTTGCCAGTCTCATGATTTTAAGGCAATTGCCACATTTTAGGGAGGTTAGCTGAAAGATAGGATCACTTTTTTTATCATATCTTTTTTTTCATATATCTAATGATCAGTAGTGAAATGCCCATATGGATATGCTTTCCCCTCTATAATACATTTAAAATATTGTTTTTTTTAAATAATAAATATTTTATAAAAATATCATAAAACGTTTATTTTTTAAATGAATATCTTGCACAAAGTAACGGTAAATAAATTTTATTTTTATTTTCGGCATTTCGCTACACCATGGGGTGGGGTCTTCAGTAAAAAAGTAAACACTTAAAAAACTTCATTTTTTATTTTTCTAAAAATCCTTCTTACGATGACGTAGTCTAAAACCTTAAAGCTGTCGAATATACCAAAGGCTCTTGTATAAAGTAGTATCTGTCTTTAATAACGAAAGCTTGGGTAAATTTAAGGTTAGGAAGTAATTTGGCTTAAAACATACAGTTTTATGGATAGCAATGTAAAGTAGAAATAAGTGAATCAATTTAGTATTAATGTGAAGCAAATTTTCACTTTTAAAACGCGCTTTTAACAAAATTTTGTAGCCCCTCTTGCAACAAAACTTCGCTTTTTAGCGCCGAATTTCATCTTTCAGAGCGTTAGTTATTTGTGGGCGAACAGCCCACAGATATTGCTGCCAGATTTTAGTTTTCGTAATAATATCATATAGTCAAAGTTCGTAGTAAAATTTTAGTCATAAAACAACATGTAAAAGGTGACCAATCGGAGTTACCCCTCGAAATGATTTGTCTTTTTTGTTTGTTCTGTGTTTCCTTTTCCAAATAAATTATAATTTTGTGTGTGTGTGTGTGTGTGTCATTTGCTGACGTTAGAATATTTTATTAAACATTTTAATTTGTTGATGTTGTTGTTCTTGTTGCTATTGTATTTTTAATTTTGTTTGTTAATATTTGTATCTAAAAGTAGTATCACTTTGACTTTTGTTATTGTTATTGTTGTTGTTTGGTTGTAATTGTGGTTTTCATTTACTCGGTGTTTTAGTGGGCACACAGCCAAACATTATTTTATTTATTTTCTTGTTTGTTATTGTTGTTATTTTGTTTTTAACAAATTGTTGTCGCGCTCGACAAATTTTTTTTCTGTGTTATTTTTGTGTTGTTGTACAAGAACATCATTGTCGAGCATTGAATGCAAAGACAGCATAAACAAAAATCAAACAAAGTAATGGGTTGAGAATGTCGTCTGTATGGTTGGGCAGCGCGATGATAAAGGGGTGCTAGAAAATATTTGTAAATCTTAGACAATGGAATCCTTGTTGTACCAAGATTTGTTAAATATTTTTTCTTATGCAGATTTCTTTTTGATTTTTATTTTGCAATAATTTATGTTATTCTATTGTTTTGTTATTGTTGGATTTGTCAACAACCAAAGGGTGCTGTTGTTGTTATAATATTTTTTTGGGTTTTTTTGTAATACAAAAGAATGTTGTAAACGTGCTATTGTGTAGTGGGGATCATAAGACAGGCGATGGTATGCTTAATATAATTTTTAGTTTTACTTGCTTTAATTCTAAAAAGAATAATATTTTCTTGAAATCCTTTTACAAATAGATGAATTTATTTTTGATTTTATTTATAACATTTATTAAAGGATCAACAGTTTGAATTTTTGATTTGTTGATAAAGGTCATTAGTCCGCTTGAAATTTGGCGACACTGATTATGGAATCATAGGTTTATTGTTAGAAATGCAGGACTTATTATGAATACATAATCATATGAAACACTTTTTGTAAATTTTCTTCTTTTTGAGATAAAGGTGGCAATATCGGCGTTCACCAAATTTCTGTATGATATTTTCATCGTAAATTTAACAGAACTATAACTCCTTATGATATCTTTGGGTGCTTTAATTTACATGACCCCCTTTTACAGCAGCTTGCAACACTATCGCAAGACGAGCTGGACGACCCTGCACCGCATTTCCACAGATCCAACTTGACGAAATTTGCGCACAATTCTCACGATTGTGCACACAATCGACTGATTAAGCTGACCATTTTTGTAAATGACTCCAACAATCTTAAGACGCAGCTTAATTGTGTTTGCCGTAGCTTAATTTATCAAACACTAAAACAAAGAAATGCTAAACTTATTGTAGTTGGTCCAAAAACTTAACGTTATCGTGTTACTCACAATTAACACTGTGTATTATGGTTGCAGCACGCGTTACAAAATCAGACTCACCCACATACACCTACATACATGTAATTGCTGTAAATTAAAAGAATCTCAATTATGGTACTTTCTTTTTAACCAAAATACTATCGATTTCACATTCTTAATTATTAAATTTATGTGTGGCTTTTATCATTTGATTGCACATGCAGAGAAAAAATATAGTTGTGGTACGATCACAAGAACAATATTAAATGGTTATTGCGTCCAAAGAAATGCACAATATAATTTTTTCTAAATATTTTTGTCAATATTCCAAATTAATATGACACTTGTAACCATAATTTGTTAATAACAAACATATAGTTATGGCACGGTCTCAAAAATTATATTTAATCGTTATTGCGCCCTAAAAATGCACCCTGATTTTTATGAACAATATGATTTTTACTAAATATTTTTGCAAATATTCCAAATTAATATGATACCTATAACCAAAATTGGGTAATAACAAACGTAATACAGTTGTGGCACGATCACAAGAATTATATTAAATGGTAATTGTGCCAAAAATATGCACATTGATTTTTATGAACAATATATTATTTAATCATTTATATTAATTGGCCAATCCAGAAATTTTGTGTTGTTGATTTCATAAGCTTTAGCTAATCAGGCCTAATATATTTGTGTCAATAAAAAAACAGTTTTTTATCTCACTTTTGCCCGACGTTTCGTCAATTTTTTGTTGACTTCCTCAAGGGCTTCGTCTATTTAAAAATTAAAATCTTAATTTATTACAATTTTAATACACAAAAAAATACTTACAATATACCATTAATCACATTTATATATTTTTTGACAATTGACAAAAACAAAACAATTAAATTTAAATAAAACAAACACAACTTAAATTTATTATGAACGTTTAACTGTTGGCCATTGCAACACTGTAGTTTGTGTTTATGTTGTCTGTGTCCTCTTTTAGATTCATAGTATTGTCAATGTTTTGTTGAATGCGTAGACTTTCTATTGTGTACCTTTTCCTTTCCCTGGATTCTATATCTAAAATCTTGACTTTTTCAAAATCAGCTTCATGTCCAGTCTTAAGTATGTGTTGCGATAATGCTGTTGTCATTCTTATCTCCAATGTTCGTTTCGTTGTTCCAATGTATGTTAGATTACAGCTTTCGTTTTCACAACCTTTGCACTTAATTTCATACACTACATTGCATTGTTTTTGTTTTTCTATTTGATCTTTCATGTTCGTGAATATTCTGTTCAATGTGCTGTTTGGTTTGTATGAAAATTGTATTTTATCAGTTTTTATTATTGACTTCAAGCTTTTGCTGTCATATATGCTGTATATATTTTACACGGTAAAAAGCTCTCTGTTGATTGTCCTGTTCAGTAATGTTAATTTGAGGATAATTTGCCTTAAGTTTAATTCCTGCCTCTTTTATTAAATTGTTTATAAGTTTAATCGGAAAACTGTTGCGTCTTAGTATTGTCGTTATTTTATTTATGTTCTTGGTGTAAAATTGATCGTCGCTAATGTTTAAAACTCTAAAGATGAAGCTTCTTGCAGTGTTAATTATTTGTGCCATGGGTTGCGTGGTATTGAAATTCATCAATCTCCCAGATGTTATATCCTTAGCGTGCCAATCGTAAAGTATTCCGTCATTATTTCGTATCAATGTTGTGTCCAAATATGAAAGTTTTCCATTTTTCTCTATCTCCACAGTGAATTGTATTTTCGGGTGATAACTATTAAGGGATTTTAGAACTTCATCTTTATCGTCAAGTTTAATTATAGCTAAAAAGTCATCTACATACTTAGTTATGTATTTTAGGTTGATGTTCTTATTCTCAAGTTCAGCTAATGCCTCGTCTAATAAGTTGTCTAGTATAATGTCAGCTATAGTGGGCGAGAGAGGGTTACCCATTGGCATTCCAAACGTTTGGTTATAAATTTTACCATCATACAAAAAATAATTATCATCAGTCAGCCAAAAGTTGAGTATCTTCAAGAATTTAGATTTCGGTAGCCTAGTGAAAGTCTGAATAGTATCCCAATTTTTCATTATGTTTTTAATTAATTAAATATATTAGGCCTGATTAGCTAAAGCTTATGAAATCAACAACACAAAATATATTATTTGCTTAAAATTTTTGTAAATATTCCAAATTAAAATGATACTTATAATAATAATTTGTTAATAACCAAAATAATATAGTTGTGGCACGGTCACAAGAATTATATTGAATCGTTATTGCTCCCGAAAGCATTTTTCGGGATTTTCATGAACAATATATGATTTGCTAAATATATTTGCAAATATTTCAAATTAAACAAACATAATATAGTGGTGGCACGATCACAAGAGTTATATTATATTATTGTGGCGAAAAATATGCATCGTAATTTTTATGAACAATATATGAAAATAATAGTTATAATTTTTTTTGACCTTTTTTTAATATTTTTTAGTAATTAATTTTAAGCACAAGGTCTTATTTAATAAAAAATTTTTTTAAAAAAACTTTATTTTTTATTATATCATATATAATCATCAGGATGATGCCAACCAACGGTGTGGCGAAATATCGAAAATATAATAAAAAATAAAGTTTTTTTAAAAAAATTTTGTATTAAATAAGACCTTGTGCTTAAAATTAATTACTAAAAAATATATGAAAATATTTTTGTAAATATTTCAAATTATAATTTGTTAATAACAAACATAATATGTTCACTTATTTCTTTTGTAATCAAAACATGATTACAAATAAAAAATTTTTGCTTATAAAAACAATATGCTTTTAATCTCAACTGCATACTTTCACCCAGTTAAGTGATTTGTTCGATAGTGAATCTAAGAAATCAAACACAAAATTTTAGTTCTGTACTAATTTTACTTTTTTAATTGGAATACCTTCCCCTTAGCTCGCTCACTTTTTATTTGTACGGCTGTATGTCTGTTATTGTTTGAGAATATAAAGCTAAAAAAACACATCTTAGACGCCAATAAACAAGAAAAAAAAAATCAATTGCAATTGCAATAGCAGATATAAAACAACAGTAAAATATTACATTTAAAAGAAAAATATATAAAATAACACAAAATAATGTTTGCATGACAGTCTGTTTGACCCTCTATTTGCTTTTGTAAAAGTGTACACACTTCTTCGTCTGTAGATATTTTTAACATTTTTATTATTATTTGCATCTGTTTGGTGAGAAATTGATTAAGTTAACATTTTTTACTGCTTTATGAGGCAAAATAGTATTTAAGAAATAATAAAACTGAAGTAAAATTACTCATCTAAAGCAATTGACACATTTCTTTCTTTAAGTAATTTACCCAGTTGTCAGTTTATATTTTTATTGCATAGTTTTGTAATATCTTCAGTTCTCATTAATGATCTTAAAAATTTGAGTCGAGAGAAGTTCGTTAACTGTAGGGTAATGATTACGTGTAAGTGCCTGCATGGTTTAAGGTCTGTCTGACTGTATATGACTGCATGTGTGATAATACAATTTTGTTTTTCATTTTTTTTTCTGGCGTAATGTCTGCATATTTCTTCTATGTAAATATAAAATAATTCAATAAGAAACGAACTAAAAATAAATTTAATAAAATAAAAATATTTAAAACAGAAATAAACATAATAAATAAATTATTTAAAATTTTTTTTAGTTGGAACAATTTCGATGTTATAGCAGGCATACAAGCTAAAACTTAGGAAAATATATTCTTTAATATAATTTGTTTAATGTTTTTCGAAGTTGAGTGTATTTAAAGCGACATCAGGTTAAAAAGTACGTGGTTTTTGTTTACAGAATAGTAAGTAATTCCAATAGCTTATTGTTGTTTTAAAGGGTAATCAATGAAACCTCTGTCCATCTAAGAGAAATAGCAACTAGAATAATGACTTCCACATGTGTAAGTAAGTTGTAGAGCCATGTGGTATTGCCAGATTATCAGAAACTAGTAGAAAGCTGCTCAAAGTCTTTATTCTTTAATAACAAATAGGACAGAGATGCGTTTCAGTTTAGTTTGAGTTGCGATTTTAATATGTATATAGTAGCTGGTTGTAGAGTAGAAAAGTATGGCGCCAAAAAAAAAAAATTAAAACTGAAGTCGGAAACTAGAATTAAGTAAAAATTGACCATGCGCGAATTGGACTCACACAGGGAGGATTACTGTTTTTATTTTTTTTTTAAAGAGAGGTAGCACTTCAGGCAACAATGCATATTTAGTCAAGTACCGTGCTACATTCTTTAGGAAACGGATAGAGAATAGATGAAGCAGGTGGTAAAAGTAGAAGGATAGTCGGAAATTAACTGCCGTATATAAGATAGCACAGCAACCAGTGGCTATGTCTTCAGCGCTGAGCAGCTCCCCCGACAGTCAATTTTTATTTTTGTTGTGAAAAAAACCAATGTCTTCATTGGGAATCGAACCCACAATCCCCATATTTACAAGCTAGTACACGACCTACTAGCCTACAGGGGCACCTGCTTTACGTGAGGTTAATAGTTTCGGGGAACAAACGGAAACATAACAATCTTTAAGTAAATATTAAATTTACTTAAATTTACTTAAAGCTTTTTAAAATCGCTAATATATAACACTTGCTTTTTTAGGAAACTAACAATATCTTTAGTTTTAGCCTATTATGGGTTAAAAACTAAGGTTATATATGTAAAAGTAAGTTTACTATCGCGACACCCTTTATTAACTTTTATTTTATTTTAGTTTTTAGTACTCCATCTTATACCAAACGTACCAGCATATATTTCTTGCAATTTTGAAAAGGTATGCCTACAACGATTTAAAAGATAGTCCGCTATTTGTCAAAATTATAGCATCTATGAAATGGCCTTTAATTTGTTTAAATTATTGTTCACACTTATTTTTATAGCTGATGTATTTTTTATATACTCTATATAAAATCTAACTATGCACCTGCTACGTTGGAATAAGCTAAAACAATAGTTGTTTAAATCAAAGTACTATAGGAACGTCCTTTATATTTTAAGGATATTTTAATATCTTTTATGTGTTCTTATAGCGTGACAAAAAAAATATTCAATTTCAACATTTTGCCTGTTCCGTTTAAAAAAATAAGATTCAAATCATGCTTTAATTGGGCCAGTCTTTAATTTAAAGTTTAATTATTTTCACTTGTCATAGCGAAAGTGACGTGTCTGAATATCATGTCACCTATGGTACACCTTTTAATTGTTGGTGTATTTTTTTTTTAAGTGGCTATAGTAATACACTTTCTGTGAAAATCTTATGAAGCGATAGGGAGCTGTAACAGGCGGGTAGACATTGTAGCGAAAACAATAGGGTTACGTCGTTACACTTTGTATATGGAACCTTAAAATTAGTTTATTTGTTATTGCAATTAAAAAGGACTTTTGGCCAAAACAAAAAAAAATCCTTTAAATAAGACAGAAGTTTCTAAAATGGCTCTTTTAGTGTATTTAAATCTCTTACCGCCAAATAATTTTTGTTTTGATTTAGAAATATGAAACAGTCGCAAAAAACTACATCTGGAGAAAATGTTATGGGCCTGTTTATGCAATTCTCCTTGCCCATCACTTTCTTAATGTCAGATTCTCCTTGGGCTTCATTAGTGTAAGTTCAAGCAATTATATTAATAATTTTAATAGTTTCCTACTTGATTCTCTTTGAAGTGATCATATGGAACCTACCTAGAAGATATTTTAATTATTCATGTCAAATGCGATATGTCCATTTATTGGAGATGTCAATCTGACGTACTTTCATTATTCATTGTTCCGTTCAAAATGCAATGGTCGTTACATCGCTTTTTGACAGCTTAAAACAAGAGATTTGTCCAGATGGGTAATGATAGGAAAATAGTTTTACGGATAACAGCTTCGGAAATTTTTACAGAACAGAGTTGCACTTTTGTTCTGAAAACCTAAAATAAAGATGTCAACCCAAGCTCTGTGTTCATAAACATTTTATTCGCTCAACGTTAACCATAACGATGAATTCTCAACAGTTTTTAAAATATTAACAAAAAATTTAAAATTCATAAAATGTTTACATAAAACGAATTTAACTGTTTGACATAAATTGCAAAGTAAATGTGCCCGTGCCTAT
Organism: Trichopoda pennipes; assembly: GCA_030448955.1. Taxonomy (NCBI): domain Eukaryota; kingdom Metazoa; phylum Arthropoda; class Insecta; order Diptera; family Tachinidae; genus Trichopoda; species Trichopoda pennipes. The sequence continues at coordinate 414,265 of JASKUP010000084.1, forward strand.
TTTGTGTCACATTAGATGGCAACTTTTTATTTTAAAACTTTTTCCTCTTTTAGATTAATTTAAAGCGTTGACAGTAATTTTGCATGATATTCCTCGCCTTGTGTTTTTTTTTTTGTTGCTTTGGCAATTGATTTATAAACTGCCAATATTTTACAATTTGTTCCAAATGACAAACACATTTATTTGACTTAATATTTTGTGACTTGTTTGTTTATATCTTTTACACTTTAAACGCAAAAAGTTTTTAAAGAAAATATTGATTGACTAAAATCAAATGCAATTAGTAGCAACTTATGTGTGTTAATGTGTTGAAATATAAAAACGAAATGACACTATTGCAGTTGAGTACACAATTTTAATAATGAATTGTTTTGTGCATAAATGTACGTAAAAGTATTGAAATTAGAAATTATGGAATGTCATACTGCACTCACTTTAATGACATTTACAATCTTTATATCCTCAGCGATAGCAAACTATGGAGATTAATTTGGAAAATTAGTGATAAATTCAAGTTATCAATCAATAGCGATTAGGCTAATTTTTAGGTCAAACGGTTGGCTCTACGTACAAAGTGAAATCCATAAGATTCTACAGACTGTATTACATACAGAAAAATGCATCGTTTTAGGCGTTTTACATGCTGGGTGGCTTCTTTTAACCCTTCCTCAGAAATAAAGCCGGAGCTCACATTATGTTCAATGGAAATCGGTACTGCAATATCCTAATGATGATTTGTTTGGCGCTTTGTAGCATACAGCGATAGCAACTTATTGAAATCAAAATGAGCCTACAAGGATGTACACTTTGTCACCTTTCGGTTATTTTCTGTAGTGTCACTTTAATTCACTAGTTCACTAACAAAAAGTCGATACTGAAAAATGCATTATCGATACACTAAATTCGACGCTCAAAATAACGCTTGCTAAGGACAACCGCAATAGCCATAAGCCCGAAATTATTTTCAAATACTGGCAAATAGTTATGTTTCGAAATTGTTTTTTTTTTTAACATTTAATTTTCTTGATATTTAAAATTTTACTGGACTTAAAAATTATCTCTTTTTCCTTTCTTTTAAATAATTAGTAAATGCAAAAATCATGGCTGATTTTAATAATGGTGAATGCCTTAACCTCCATTGCAATAAAACTCGGTATTAATCACAGTGATATATCCAGAACTATAAACCGTTTGTATTCCTTACGGTCTTAGCCAGTAAATAAAGGTGGATGCTTACGCAAAACAAAATAAGATAACGCAATGACTTTTACTCATAATTAAAAAGGATCCATTCATATCGTCATAACCATCACCAAACGATATTCCACGAACCATACAAAGACGGGCTATAGAAGATAACTTAAAATCTAAAAAAAAGTGCAAATAAAACCTTTACTTCGCATAATAAATAGACTTGTCAGGATTAAAATTGCAAAGGAACACAGTAATTGGAGCAAATGAGTCAAAGCTTTACTGTAAAGTTAACGACGGTTCAAGGTTAGTTAGATGACCAAAAGGAAAACGTATTAATCCATGTTTTTAAAGCGTCTACTGTAAAACATGACGGAGTAGTGTTTTGTTCTGGGGATATTTTTCAGGCTGTGGCATAGGCCCCAAATTAATAAAATAAATTTTATATTAGATCGCTTGTTTATAAAGAAAATGTCAAAATTTCACATGCAGAGGAGGAGATGATAAAATTTACGTCAGTACCTAGCTGTGTAAGCCATAACGCGACGGTGGATCAAACCACTTTGGGTGATATATAGCGTCGCCCTCGCCCTAGGAAGCCGTCGGATACGTATATTTTCTAGTCACTCCTAGCAGTAACTTCGAATGCTTGGATCAGGCCGCCACCTACACTCCTTGATTAAGAGTCGGAGACTATCCAACTCCTTGTCCAGAACACATGAAAAGCATGCTCTCTAGACCTGAATAATTCACCCTGTGTTAACGTCAAAAGCGAATGATCCTACGAAACCACAACCACCACGATGCTCCCGAAGGGCCAACCTCAATAATCAGTCAGAGTTCAGCTTTTTGGCTTTTTAGCTGTTCTCTGACTGATTATTGAGGTTTACTAATTCCCTTGAAAATAACATGGACTTGTTCAGTTGGCTTCTGCCAGCCTTTAGGGGACTGGGCTCCCTTTTACCCCTGGTAACCCATGTAATTATAGTGATATTCCATCAAGACCTATCAATGTGCCCCCAGGGGGAGCCTCCTTTGGAGATGCGTGATAAGGTTTACGTCAGTACCTAGCAGTGTAATCCATAACCTGACGGTGAATCATACCACTGTGGATGAAATGTAGCGTAATCCTCGCCCTAGGAAGCCTTCGAATATATCTATCCTCCCGTCGCTCCTAGTTGCAGCTTCAAGAGGTCGGAGCAGGCCAAATCCCCCACTTCTCGCTGAAGAGTTTAAGACTATCCAACTCCTGGTCCAGAACGCATGAAGCTTAATATAATTTAAGAACACAGCGGCAATCATGATCACTGGACCTGGACCATTCATTGTATTCATTGTGAATGATCCGACCCACAAACTGAAACGAGGGTCTCGAAACACACAGCCACCACGATTCTCCCGAAGGGTCAACCTCTCAATAAGCAGTCAGAAAACAGCTAAAAGGTTAAAAACCTAAAAGCTATATCCTGGGGCTTAACTGATTCCTGTGGATATAAAGTGGAATTGTCCAGTTGTCTCCTGCTAGCCTTAAAGGGGACTGGGCTCTCTTTTACCTCCGAAGACACATGTAATGACGATTGATTTCCGTCAAAACATATCAATGTACCCCTAGGGGGGGGGGGGACTCCGCTGGAGATTTAGTGATAAGATTTACATCTGCACCTGGCCGTGGGCCTTAATCAGATGGTGGTCAAACCACTGTAAATGAAAAGCAACGGCATTCATATCCTAGGAAGCCGTAGACTAATTCTAGCAACAGGTTTTTCCTAGTTGCAATTTCAGCGGTTCCAGAGTAGGGCTGCAAACCACTGCTCCTTGCTGAAGAACTAGATACTATCCAACTCCTGTCCAGAATACATGACTAGCATGCTTACTGGATCTGGATCATTCACCCATAGGTGTGATTAAAGGCGAGATAATCCTGGCCATCATAATCATTTCATGCTTGGGGCCGAGAAACCACAACCACCAGGATACACCCGAAGGGCCAACCTCAATAATCAGTCAGAGAAGCAGCTAAAAGTCTAAAGAGACAAATAGCGGAAACTCTGGGGCTTACTGATTCACGTGGAAATAACGTGGAGCTTTCCAGTTGACCCCGGTTGCCTTTAGGGGACTGGGCTCCCTTGTACCACCAGCAGCACAGGTCTAGATAGTTAAATATTCTATAAAGACCGATAAGTGTGCCCCCGGGGGGAACTCCGCTGGAGATACCAGCGTGATTACGAATTAAAACATCCATCTAAATATGTGAACGGTTGAATCGTTGGCCACAATGTTAATGCTTTAAAGTGATCGCCAGATTTCAGTCTAATAGAAAATTTATGGGAAATTGTAGATGGAAAGGCAGACCCCGATAAATGTCAAAATATGAATAAACTCTTCAAAAACGCGAGACTATTTGAAATCGAATTTCTGCAAAGATATTACACAATACTACACATGATTTCGTACTTAAAGCTGGGAATTTTCCGCAAAACTAGCGCCTAATTGGGTTTGCTCTAGATGGATTTTTATTAGCTTTTCTGATTTGAACACTGTTATATCTCGGAGTAACTCTTTTGTGCCTGAAGCAAAAGTTGGAGATGTTGAATAAGCGAAAAAGTGCATCCAGTGCCTTTTAAAAATCGAAAAAATATCCAATTTCTCACCATTCTTCAGCCTGTTTGCTCAACAACTGGATTACCGATCCACAAATATGTTCTTTTCTATTTGTTATTTTGTGCAATAGCACAGCTTTCAAAATATTCAATAAATTCTGAATTATTTTGTGATAGTCCCATCAAAGCACCAAAGTAATCTTCGATTCTGGGTATCCAATCTGCATCATTCATATTGGTCGAACTGGTAAGCAAGGTTTCCTGACTTGTAGGTTTAAGTGGACTAGCAACAGCAGTGCGTTGTACTAGAAGTGTTGCAGTAAATGCGGGAATGTGTATTTTTGTTTGCAATTTTATTGTGTTCAATCCAAAATTCGAATTTATGCGTGCGTAGCACCTAGTTTTATCACGTCTATGTTAGGTTTCGCACCCGAATTACCGGCTTCATTAAAGAAAACTGTACACTTTTTCCATGTATCTACTTAATCAGATATTATAGCATCAGATATTATAACATCAGATATATAACACATGGTGCTCGGCGTAAAAGTTTCACCACATCAAAATAATGACAATAAACAGAATATCATAAAAGGGATGGTATGGTTCTAATGTTACAAACAAAAAAAAACAATTTTGGACATTTGTTATTTTACAATTCAATGTAATTCACTCTAAATACAAATGTTATTTCACAGCCATTAAATTATTAATGCAGCCAACTTTACAAAATGTATGACGCAGAAGTTATTATTTTTGGAGTTACTTTGGCGTGCAGCCCTCAGAATCGAATCCCAAAGCAATGAGCTGAAAAATGTTGTTCTGTATTGTTAAATTTAATTAATTCAATGCATTGAAGATATAGTGGAGTTTTTAAAAATTATTGATGCACCACAAAATAGTCAGTCTTTCTACCACTTACTTACCCAGTATAGACTACGTGGTTAGGTTTTGTCGCCTTAGAATAAGGGCTTTTACTAATTTGCGTTGACTTCGAATTATTTTTTAATAATATCCAAAACTAAATTGAATTATTCCAATGGGTAAATATTAATATCAATGTTTTTTTTTTTAAATTAAAAAAAACTTAGTTTTTTTGGAAAATGGTTTGAAGACTTTTTTCGAAATAATTCGGTAGCTTATGAAATACATAAGCTATCTTCACAGGCGTCAAGCAGAGGTATATCTGCACAACCTATCATGTACAACCTGTGCACGATAGGTCCTGTCGCGTAGAGGGGGAGTTGTGGCTATGGCCCCAAAGTTGGGTACCTCCGGCATGCAATTACTCATATGTTATGAATTTTTGAACTTAAGTAGACCTTGTGAATATAAACAAAAAATTTGCTCTTTTAGTTAACTTAGTATTTTTGACGTGGTTCACTTATTTACATTCGGATTATTATTACCTGAATTGTCGATAAAATTTATAGTAAAACAGTAGTAAGTTTCGTTTTCTTTAAAAAGCTGCCACCCTATGAATTGGGAATTTAGGAATTTACCCAAAACGGAGGTATGGTTTTTTTGCTTATATAATTGAAACTTACTTTGGTTCTAGTAAATTTTTATAGACTATTTTGTAAGACAACCTAAAGCAAATGCAAATAAAAACAAAAAATTGCGTCAAAAATTATAACGGTTCATCCTTCAGCCCTACTCAAACATACCCAATTTTGAAACAAAATTTATGATTTACCTCAAAATTCTTCGGAGGTGCAAAGCACCCATTGAAAAAATTATAAACAGATTATTGAAGTTCCATCTCTAGGCTACATATATTCAAAAAGGATTTGACACAGTCCAGTTTTACAAAATAAAACAATTTTTTTTGGACTTTTTCCCCGTTTAACGAATTTATGTGTTAAAATTAAAAAAAAATTAAAATTTTATTTCAACATTTCATTAAAGGCTCTTTTGTATATAATGCTTTTGCAAGAATAACTCGATCTGTTTATATTTTGTAGCAATTTAAATTCTGCATTTTATTTTCCAGACAATCACTTTAAGGTGAAATTTACAGTTTTTAAGGAATGTTGCATGTAACAAGCGACGTGAAAAAAATGGCAATAAATTGTTAATTTAGAAGTCATAAGGTATTATTTGATAACAATCACTTGTAAGAAGAGCATATATTTAAGTTGTAGGATTTTGGCAATTAACACCTTCTAATTAAGTTTTACTCTTTTCATATGTAAAAATAAAAAATGTGTATGTGGTTCATGTAAGCTTATGTGGTTCATGGGCTACCGAATTATTTCCAAAAATAAAAAAAAACAAAAAAACCATTTCAAACCACTGTGCATTGTTGCGCAAGAGTGATATTTTCAAAAAGAGACTTGGGCGTATGAGTGATAATTCAGTATGTGCTGTTAAGAAGTACCAGGTTCACATACGCCATAGTCCATAGACTGATTTTTTCCTCTCCTTTCCTACTCTTCTACAAAAACTTAAGCCATAGTAGTTTTTTAATAAAACTACTTAAAAGTGAAAATTTTTGTTTTGTCTTATTTAAATTCTAAGGCATTGCAAAGATTTATGTGGTGAGTTTTTAACTACAAAGTTACAACAGCTACAATTGAATTTTTTTTTACAATTTATATTTTTATACTTAATTATTGCCTTCAAATCGAAAAAAACTATTATTTTTTTATATATATTTATAGTTAATATATCTTTTTAATATTTTTTATATAATTTTTTTTCAGGCACAAGATTTTTAAATAAAAATTAATAAATTTTTATTTTTGCTTACAATATTTCGCCACACAATTGGGTGGCATCTTTAGGAAAAGAAAAGTGTATAAACAATTTAACAAATGAATTAAAAAAAATTAAATTGTTTTATATCAACGCCACTAAAAAGTGTGGCGAAATATCGAAAATATAATTAAAAGTGTACTTAATTTTTATATAAAAACTTTGTGCTTGAAGAAAAATTATTTTGGATTATATTATTTTTTATTTAAAGCCTCAGACAAAAAATTGTTGTTCACATATATTAATTTTTAATTTTTTATTTCGAAAATGAGCAAGAAAACGTCGTCACCCCGTGAATTCTCTGGCAAACCATGATGACCACAATTGGTTAATGTTAACATTAGCAACCTTTGGTTTCAGCAAGATGGCGCCACAAGCCACACGAGAAACGTTCCGGTTGTTAAAGTTTTCAATTTAGCGATGTCAATTGTCAGCCCCGTACTTGTGAGTTGACGCCGTTGGATTATTTTCTCTGCGACTATTAGCAGAAGACCACTAATAGTACGGGCATCTTTTCACTCCTTAACATCGTTAGGTATGCAGTTTTCCACCTTGGGGTATGTTTTAACATCTCGCACAGGCATTACTAACTCGGAAATTGTTAACCCGTTCAGTTTTTAAAGGTATTTTTGTCCATTTCATCCGGGATGCAACAAGAACTTAGTTTTTTTTTAGACTATTGTCTCTACCCCATATGATGTTTAATTAATTTTTATATAAAAAACTTTGTGCTTGCAGAGAAATTATTTATAATATATTATATTTTATTTACTTAATAAAACAAAAAAATAAATTTTTTATATTTTATAATGTTTCTTGTTACAATATTTTTAGCAAAGACAAAAAATTGTTGTTCTCATATATATTAATTGTTATGCCCATAACGCAGTGAGAATCAACACGTTTTTATATTTATCATATGGAGACAATGAATTAAATGTTTTAAAATTTCACAAAAAAATATTTCAATTTTCTTAAAATTAATTAAACTTGTCTTTAATTAAAAAAGAATTAATATTTTTAATTTCATATTTAAAAAAAATTAAATATAAAATAGGGAAATTTAAACTCGACTCCATATAATAATTTTTTTTTCAGTTTAATGTTTCATTTAAACAATTTTTAAAAGTTTTCTTTTAAGAGAAGGTGTAGTTGGAAGGGATCTATTCAAAAGTACTTCTTTTAAAAGGATGCTTGTAAAAAATATAGTTTAAAAATTATTTTTTTTAAACTCTAATCACTTTTTTAAAAGCATACTAAGTCATCCTAAGTTATACGTATAATTTGTTAGACAAACAGTAGGCGAAAGAAAAGTAATACGACTGTAACAAAATAAAATAATTTGCACTTGTCTAAAATGTTTATCAAGGACCAATAAGGTGACTTGCCATTATCTTGTTAATGCATTATCTACAAGTGGTTTATTGTTTTTTTTAATTAAAACACATAAATTATTTGATTTCACAATTTAATGCCAAAATATAAATGTAAAATATTTAATTGCTGTTATTGGTTTTAACTAGCATATGTAAAATATCGATAACTATGAAGTAGAAATACAAATAAAAATATAAAATAAAAAAAAATAAATAAAAATAATTAAAAAAAGATAATAATAAATAATTAATTAATTTAAATAGTTTTTGTTATTAAATATTATGCTTTAAACTTAAATTACTTATTATTACAAAAAATAAATGCGTTTAATTTACTTTATTTTTAATTTATTTCTTTCTTTTTATTATTAATTTGCAGATTTTTTCATTTATGTTGTTGTTGTCTGTGTTCTCAGCCACCACCATCACTACAACCACTACCACCACCACCACCACCACCAAAAAAAAAAATTCAAATCCACCACTCAAAAAATATAAAATCACCACGATCATCAAAAATTTAACGAAAATTATTTATCAAATTCAATAGAAAAAAATAAAATTTTTAAATTCATCATTTTTATCAAGCATTATTTTCATCGATCGCTTATTAAATTATTCAGCCTTAAAAAAAGATAAAAATATAGACTCCACCAAATAAAAACAAAAAATAAAAAAAACATCAACACAACCACCACCAACCATCATCATCAATATTTTGTAGTTGTACTTCAAATCCATCGAATCAACTTTCATCATGGCCACCATCAATTCGGTAAGTAAATTTATTTTATATTTTCTATTATTTCTTTTTATAACTAATTTTTAGTAATTTTTTGTTGCTGTTTTAAAATTATTTATGCTTGTACAAATATATTTGTAAATGTACTCTACACCATATACTCTTAGTTTAAGGGAGCTTTTAAAAAATGTACAAAATATCAAAATATTTGTTTTTTTTATTATTAATTTGTTATTAAATTAGCTACCGCTTCACTAACGCTAGAGAGTGTCCGCCGGGAAGGTACACTACTATGATTTGTCGCCATTTTAGTAAACATTAGTCATGACAGTTCATATTATGCAGTGGTGAAGTAGACAAGTGGCAAATTTATTATGGAAAAATATTTCGAAGAGGGCACAAACATGGACCAGAACGTACTACAAGATCGCCTGAAAACAGAACTGCCGCTCAAGAAAGTGTTCAAAACAATCCATCAACCTCAATTTGACACCGTGCTCAGGAGCTTGGCCTTCAAAGAACATCTTTCGCCACAATTTTGCATAAGGATTTGCATTTGTTTCCAGAAAGAAATTCTTGTGTCAACTGAATACCTATTGACACAAGAATTTCTTTTTTTTCACACGACCATGTACGACATGTTACAGCTCGCTCTTGACAACCCCGATTTTCATTGAATAATCATCATGAGTGACAAGACACATTTTCAATTGACATGCTGGTGTGCAATTTGGTCAGGAGAAATCATTGGACCTTATATATTTGAAAATGAAAACGGCGTAATGGTAACTGTGAATGGGGAGCGATATTGTGAAATCTACAAGACGGTGCCACATTACATACAGTCAGGATTACAATGGAATTACTGCGAGATCTCTTTCCACAAAAAGTTATTTCAAGAAATGGTGATGTTGATTGGCCTCCCCGGTCGCCTGATTTAACTACTTCGAATTTTTTTTTGTGGGGATATTTGAAAAGCAAGGTTTATGCAAACCAACCAGCAACGCTTGAGTAACTCAAGCGTTCGTGATGAAATTAATAAATACCGCGTGAAATGTGTGAGACTATAATAAAAAATGTGCTCTTAAGGGCTTGTAAATGCAACGCTGACAGAGGCGAACACCTATCTGATATTTTATTTAATATATAATTGCCGGCATTAAAAATAATATTTAGCAATATAAGATCCATTCTCTTTTATATAAACAAGCAACGTAGGATACGCTCCCGGTAGACACCCGCTACAAAGAAAAATGTTTAAACGTAAGCAAGGATCATTGGTGGGTGATGTTACTTTGAGAGAAAAGAAACCTGTTGCGACTTATTATCCGAAATATTATAGCATTACTGTCAAATACCGGGAAAATAGTTGTTTTGGTTATAAATTAAGTCGGCAAAATAGAAAATTTCGTAATCTGACTATTGACTATCCGAGTGGAATCACGTGAATGGAAATCAGTGTATTCCATACTTGCCGAGAACCTGGCTACCATTTGCAGACGATCTTCTTTTACGGGTATAAGAATTGACTGTGGCTTATGCCAAATCTTAAGAAAGGTATTTGGAGCTCGAGGTTCTATTGCATTATAACAGATACCTTCGAAAGTATAGTTATTTGGCAAGGGCACAAGGCTTAGTATTGTTAACAATGATGCTGTCAAGTGTGCCCCTATGTTTTTAACGGTTTCCTTTTCTTTTCTACAGTAAAACAAAAAAAGTTTAAAATTTATACAGACTGGGTTCTGCTATGATAGAAAATATCAAAATACATTGTTAAAATTACTTTTTCAAAATACTTGGTTAAAAGTACTTTTTTAAAGTACTTTTTTAAAATTACATTTCTTAAATTGCTTCTCTAAAAATAATTTTTTTTAAATAACTTTTTTAAAGGCGCTTTCTCAAAAGTTCTAAAAGTACTTTTTTCAATATGCATACTTTTTCAAGAAGATTTTTTTAAAACGTTATTTGCAAAACTTACTTATTTTAAAATGCCTTTTTTCAAAAGTTATTTTTTCAATGATATTTTTTAGGACATAATTTTTAAATTTTAATTTTTGTAGTGTTCATTTTTAGTAAGTTCACTTTTTAAAAGTACTTTTTTACATACCTTTTTATTGAAACTTATTGTGTGTTGTATTAATATATATTTTTAAAAGTAATTTTCCAAAAGTTAGTGCTTCTTTAAAATTTATTTTTAAAGTGGATTTTTTATATGAAATATTTTTGATAAAATTCAATGTAATTTGAATTGAAACTATTTTGCAAATACTCAGCTTTTTTCAAATGTCACGTGCTGTTGAAGATCTTAACAAATTACACACTTATTTGAGATTTATGAAGAGACAGTAATTTGAAATAAAATGTGATTCACTTAAGTGACTAATATAAAAATGTACCAAATCATTTTTCATTTGGTGTTGTTGTTTTTTTTTGTTTAATAAAATTTTTAAAATTCAAAATATTTGGCTATTTTATAGCAATAAAAGTCGTTACTTAAAATCTGAAATTTCTGACGTAGGCATCTGGAAAATTCTTTTGAAGCAAATTCTTATTTTATATTTAAACTGGTAGATGATAATAATATTTCTAAGATCTCTAATGAGTTTAGGGAATATTGTTCTACTTTAAAGCATTTTTTTAGTCGGAGTTTTATTTTGAGAGATGCCTGTTTTGCAGCGCGACTGATACATGGTCTTACTTTTGTGTGCGTAAAATTATTAAATGATGATTCATATTTATATTTAATGTGGTTTTTAAAAGTTGTGTGTATTTTTTGTTATGCATTTTTTACGAAAAATGAATAAATTTTAATTGCTGTTTCACCCGCATATTCATTATTCCTTAATTCCGCTCTTGATTTTTGCTTGGTGTGAAAGGGATATTGTTTAAAATAAATGAATAAAAGTATTATTCAAACTACTTTTCATAACGCAAATACATGAAGAGTTTTTTAGCGTTGAGTTTGCAAATTAAAAATGAAAATTAAAATATAAAAAAGTACAAAATATTCTTGTGTTGGATGCTATTTGCTATTTTAATAAGAAATTCATATTAATTTTCAAGAATAAAAAATAACGGTAAATAAATTATCTTCTTATTTTATTAAAATTATTAAATAAATGAAAAATGTTGGTGAGTTTGTTCCTTTTTTATTATGATCCAGGTGAGGAAGAGTGTAAAAGCCATAGTTAACCTTCACATTAAACTACTACCAGCCTTGGCCGTTAGATTGATATATGTTCCGAACCGATTCACAAATGAAAATCATATTGATTGTATAGAAAATAAGAAATTAGCGTTTCTACTAGAGCAGGAAAAAGCTAATTATTTAATCAGGAGTGAAGATGAAGGAAAGCAATTATATTTATTTGACTGCGGTATTATAATTTATATGTGCGGACTTACCCAACATTTTTTATAGAAAAGTTATAAGATGAAAATATTCTAAAGAAAATTATGACCGGTGATAATTTTCTAAAGAAAATTATGACCGGTGATAATTTTCTAAAGAAAAATTATGACCGGTGATAATTTTCTAAAGAAAAATAATGACCGGTGATACTTTTTTATAGAAAAATTATGACCGGTGAAATTTTTCTATCGAAAAATTTTGAAATTTTAAAATTTTAACCGGTGAAAATTTTCTGTCGAAAAATTATAACCCTTTTTTCGTTCGGACCAGGACTCAGGGGATGACCCCTACACATGCAATGCATTGTGCCAGAATTTAGAAAATAGATTATGCGGGGGAGGAAAAGGAGAGTAGTGTTTGTGGACATTCAATTTGAACTTTCCCTCATTGAAAGTATCAGAAAAGCCCTCTGGAGTGTGTTTATTCCACTTACGAACTGTTCTGCTAAAAAACCAATTCTCTCTGTAATGCGTAGTGTCAATCGCTGGCCAGTCGACCACAAATAGAAGCGTTCTCAATGAAAATCGAGTCAAACGAAGATACGTGCGCGTTTCGGGAACAAGTTTCCTAATTTCCTTAGAGAACTTTCCATTGCAGTAACGATTAAACAGTGAATCAATAGAGATGGATACCCTACTGTCCCCAATGAGCCTCTTGGTCCTCTTCTGTACGCGGTCGAACAACTCCAAACTAGACTTTGGGACGCCGGCCTATACACGAGAGTTGTATTTCATCTTTGGATGTATATAGGTGATATAAATAGTAAGAAGATTGGATTTAGTGAAGTAACTCTTACATCGTTTTAGAAAACCGAGGCACTTGAAAGCTTCTTTAGAAACCTGAAAAATGTGTTTAGTCCATCGAACACCACACTGAATTTTCATGTCGAGAACATCAAGAGCTTTCGATTTCTTAATACCTATATCACCCATAGTGACAGGTGCAGCACCATTTCGAAACACACATCTATGCGTAAGCATGATCGGAGATCGTTGCAAGATCGTGATTGAGCATATCATCAATGTTCCGTGTTTTGGAACTCATTTCCAATTGGTTTGGCCTAGTGCTAAATGAATACGAATGACAAATGGTGCTGTCATTTACGAAAGAGTAAATAAGGCTGAAGTCCAATGGCTTACTTAGCTTCACAAGTTCTCACAAGGTGAAAATTCTTCATTACTTTAAAAAGTGCAGAACAAATTGCAATTGGGCGATAATTTTCAGGGTTGCCAGCCTCACCCTTTTTGGTAAATGGCGTTATATTAGCAACCTTCCAACACTTTTAGAATTTATCAGCATGATAGAACATGATGAAAAGGGTTGCTAACGGACGTGCTAGCATCGAAGAGCACTGTTTCAATACCAGTGCTGTTATTTCATTCGGCCCAGAAGACTTGTTGATGTTGAGATCTGCTAAAACCTTTGTAACCGTCCGAGCTGGAAAGAATATCTTCGCCATAGCAACGGGTACTCTGTCGAGCTCGGGTGGTGGTTGACTACTTTCCGGTAAATAAGAATTATTTCTAAGCATACCAGCCAAAAGGTTAGCTTTACCAGTGTCAGCGAGTATTTGATAATTCTTAAAAGGGGTCGTTTTTAGAGTTCTACGACTCTACTTTTTACCTTTTTAAAAATAGGGGCCTAAAAGAGACGAATACACATTGTGGAAATACCAATAAAGTTACGTTTTTACACTTAATACACTGTACCCTTAAAAGAACATGTATAGTATGTATATGTATATTTGTATGTGTTATTGTAAGTGTTTATATATGTATTGACATGCTTAAAAAAGCATAGCGGTTTGTGGAAAAATATTATTATTGTTTCTGAAACAAAATAATTAGACATTTTCAGGTTGATGTATTTTGTTTTTTGCAACAAAATTGCCTGCTAAAAGGATGGCGGTGAAGTTCCAATGAAACCGGAAGTTCTAAAAAAAACAAAGTTTTTAGATTTCATTACTTTGACAACGAAACACATGCCATGAAATTTTTGTCATTCATTTTGTCATTTTACTTTTTTTAATATTTTTTGTTTGCAATTTGAATTTTTTTATTACTTTTATTATTGTTAAGCATATTGTTTGTTGTTGCTAATATTCCAAATGATCTAAAACACATGTTGTTAATAAGTATTTCAAATATTTTTATTTTTATTAAATTTGCTAGCTGTGATTATTTTTAAGTATTTTTAGGTGTTATTATTCTCATAAAAATTTTTTTTGTCATAAAATTTTTAAGTTTTTTTTTTTTTTTTTGTATTTTAGTGCTTAGTTTTTCCTATTATTTTGATAATTATGACCACATAAAAATTTGTAATATGGAAAAGTAGGTCTCTGATAATTAAATATTTTTAGAATTTAATAGGAATTAATTTGGTGCATTTTCATAAAGAAAGTAAAAATAAAAAAAAAAAATAAAGACTGAATCAGTGTTTCCAATTATTTAAAAATAAATAACTAAATAACAAATAAAAACGCAATCTTACAAAGAAAAAATAAACTCATATCTGATCAGTATTTTTTAAGCAGATCTTATATTGTTATTCTCCTAAAGTTAATGATCGAAATAGAACTTTAAATACCACCAAGAAAAGAAAGAGTAGTTGGTCGATGAATTAGATTTTGCCAAGCGAAATCAATAACGGTTACCATATCAACCAAAAACTTTTAAAACGAAAGTTTAGCTTTTTTGTTTTAGTTTTTAAAACATTTTCAATAATATTCTTAAAAAAAAGAGAAGAAGAAGAACTATAAGAGGTTGGAAAACCTTTTTCACTAATGAGTTACTTTCAAAATATTCAATATCAAAAATTAAATAATTAAGATATTATTGCCGTAAAGCCGCTACCTTTTATTTTGGGGAAATCCTTTTTTGCCATTTTCTTTCCATCAGCTTATACAAATTAAGTCCACGTGCAAACCTAATTAGATGATATTCACTGTAATAGTTTTATGATGCTTCTTAAATTATATAACCTGAAAAAACAAGAGTAATTTTCTATAACATTTAATGCATAAGAAAAAAAAATTTGTTTTTTAAATCTCTTTTTGCCAAAAAATAATTATTTAAAAAAAAGACAATAAAAATAAAAATCTATTTCTTAGAAATGTATCTTTCACCATTTGATTTTTGGCTGTTTGCATTTTATCCATAATCAACGGAATGTCACTCATTTCCTCATTTACTTTTAAGTATTTATAATTAATATAAATACATATGTATGTATGTAAGTGTTTATATATGTATGTATGTAAAAACATAAAAAAAATACTTTTTGTCATACAACGTAAATGCTTTTTTTTAATACAAGAAAAATGAGATTTAAAAATATTAAAAAAAGTGTACAAAAATTTTTGTATTTTACCTTTAAAGTGGATTATTTTTTTGACATTTAAACTTGTAGGGAAAAAATAGATATTTTGGAATTTTGTTGATTGATAGATTGAAAATTGAAGAAAAGAAAAAAAACACAGAAAAACAGACAAAAAACGAACAATACATTTGAAGTCAAACAGAAATATTATTTAACGATTGTTTTAAATGCAAAAAGCATTAAAAATAGACACACTGTATTTAGAAATATGCCAGCAGACTATTATGCCAACAAAAACGTATCTGTCCGTTGTGCCCTAAATCCACTTTAAACATACAGGAACACATGACGAAGATGAGCAGCCAAATAAATTTACAAAATTATTTAATAAAACACAACACTCATACTCATATACATACATATTAAAAAGGCTTTTGTAAAGTGGTGGTAAGGGTCGACTTAGATCTATTTTATTTTTTCTTGAGATCTTTTTTACATCTTCATCTGCATAGTGTAAAATGTTTTCTAACATCTTCACACATTAAGGTTTTAATAAATTGTGTTAAGAAAAAAAGCTGTAGAACTAATTTGATTATGAAAATAGAAAACTTTTTGATGTGTTAGATAGATAAATGTTTAAATTGCCAGACATGGTCTTATTTTAAACTATTTTTCTTTGTACTTTTGATTTATTACATGTAAAAACGATTGGGTTATTGGAAAGTTACAAACTTTTCAATTTACCAATAGATAATGATAATGCTAGATAATGTTTCTTAACAATTTTCAATGCCGCTTTACAAAATAATTGAATTTAAATGGCCTCAACCCTCGGTGACACAAGTGCGACATCTTATCAAAAAGTTATTCATTGCTGCCTGGAGTGTAGCAGTGGGAATGGATTGCTCTAAATCATCCAAATTTGTTGGGTTTCTTTTGTAAACTTCTTCTTTGCAATAGCCCCCCCCCCCCGAAAAAAATCAGATGCAGTGAGGTCAGGAGACCTGGGAGGCCAAGGGAATGTGGATTTTCTTGAAATCAGTTTATTGGGAAATTTCCCAAAAAAATCGTTCAATGCATACCTGCTTTTTATTATAATTCCAGGTGAGGAAGAGTGTAAAAGCAATAATTGGATATTGATAGGAGTGCAGAACCGATCTACGAATGATAATCATATATTTCCTATATGAAATTGGCATCTCTACTATAATTTACACTGTAAAAAAGAAAATAATTGTTTACTTATTAAGTATTTAAAGGATCTGTGAAAAAATCTTTCAGAAGTTAAGATGACGGAAAACAACTTCATTCATTTGACTCCTATGCTACGCAGATGATCTGGTTCGTGTGACTATTGGATTTTTTTTTATAGAAATTATAGGATTGAAGGAATTTTTTTTATGGAAGAATTATAACTGTTGCAAGTCTATGATAGAAAAATTAGGTTATGAAAAACTTTGAAAAAAATATATTGACTTATGGATTTTTTTTTTTAAATAGTGACAGGGAATTTTTCATACAAAAATTATAACTGATGAAATTTTTTATTTCTGTTAGAAAAATTAGTAGAGAACTAAAAATGTATTTTTTATAAATAAGGTAAATAGAAAATGATATTGCAGGAAAGCATGCAGAAATAATTAAGAGTTTTATTTGTTTTCAAATTGATATTTGATTAAATTTTTAATGGATTCCACTATTTATTTAATTAGAAAATCACTTTTTTCTTTTCTGATTAAATATGTAATTAATTCAATTATCTATTTCATTAAAACAAGTTTTTAAGATTTTTTTTTAGTTAAATGTATACCTGAGACAGTTAATAATTTAATTACATTTCAGTTTGAAAACAATAAAGTTGTTAATGTGATATTGTTTTTAACCATAATCTAACTATTTATAATAAAGAAATTTCTTTAGAACTGTTATTCTACTGCTTTATTAAATAGGCTGTAAATATAAGTGAAATTTAATTTAAATTATATTCTTTTAATTTCCTTTGCGGTCATTATTAATAAGTTTTGTTTCCGGTTTCTAATAGTTTATTATGGCAAACAGTTTATTTGTCGAAAAAAATTCAGAAATCAATTTAAATTATTATTCTTTTTTAAGATCTTTAAATTATTAAATACTAGGGAACCCGATAATCTTCGCTCGCCCCAAATTTTAGCCTACACACAAACTTTAGAATAATAATGCAACACAAATACTTAAATTTCTAATGTGATTTATTTGAATGCAATCAGTAGAGTACTCATATTAGATTCCTTTAAATTTAATTTTCTATTAAAAATATAAACAATTTATTAAAAAAAAATTTTAGGAGTTGCTTTCCCTTTTTTTTATGTGGCAACGCTCTTTTACTTTTAACAAAAAAAAAAAATAAATAAAAATAAAAATTCTTACTTTTGTCAATAGAAGTTAGTGAAATCTTCACTTATACCATGAATTAAAGTGTAAAAAGAATTTTTCAAAATTTTTAATTGGGTGGCATATTTTCATATGTAAAAATAAGCATGAATTAAATTTTAAAAAAATATCGAATAGCTGATCAATTTTGCTATATTAAGAAACTTAAATAACTTTTTGTAAAATTTATTCAATTTATTTTTTAGGAATTAATTTTTATTAAAGTAGTTCATGAGGTTTTGAAAATAATTGAATTTAAATGACCTCCACCCTCGGTGACACATGTGTGACATCTTATCAGAAAGTTATTCATTACTGCCTGGAGTGTTGCAGCGGGAATTGCCTCAATTACTGTTGGAATGGATTGCTCTAAATCATCCAAATTTGTTGGGATTCCTTTGTTAACTTCTTGTTTGCAATAACCCTCCCCAAAAAAATATCAGGTGCAGTGGGGTCAGGAGACTTGGGAAGCCAACGGAATGGGAAATTTTTGCCGCAATTCTTTCATAACAGGCGTGACTATGTGACAAGTTGCTCCATCTTGTTGAAGCCAAACAGAGTTGAAACGGATTCTCTTTCGGCGTATTTCTGGACAGAAAAACTCTTATAATATCTTTAAGTAACGGCCAGAAACTACAATGCGTAATTTTACTTGTTGACATACACTGACAAGTGAAAATGGGCTTCGTCTGAAAAAATGATTTTTTTAGGAAAAACCAGCCGGTTGTTCCTTAATGAATTGAAAGAATATACGGCAATGTCAATGGTCGCCCGGCTTTAATTTTTGCATCAATTGAACCTTGCAAGGCTTCATAGTCAAATTCTTATGCAAAATTCGCTATGTGGTGAATCCCCCTGGGGCACATTGATATTTTTTGACGGAATCTCACAGTCATTGTATGTGTCAACGGCGGTAAAAGAGAGCCTAGTTCCCTTCAAGGCTAACAGAAGATATTAAAGCCCCAGTTCATCTACTTGCCTTTTTAGCCTTTTAGCTATTTAGCGGACTGAATATTGAGGTTGGCTTTTCGGGAGTATCATGGTGGTTGTGGTTTCGAGGTCCTCGTTTGAGTTGTGTGCGTCAGATTATTCACAATGAACACAATGAATGGTCCAGGTCCAGTGAGCATGATTGACGTTGTATCCTTAATCTTTATTAATTCTGGCTTTATGCATTCTGGACCAGGAGTTGGATAGTCTCCAACTCTTCGGCAAGGAGTGAAGGCTGCGGCCTGCTTTGGGCTTTTGAAGTTACAACTAGGAGTGACTGGAGGATATACGTATCTGAAGGCCTTCTAGGGCAAGGATGACGCTAAAATCACTGACAGTGGTTCGGCCACCACTAGGTTATGATCTAGCGATCGGTACTGGTGTAAACCTTATCACGCATCTGCTAGGTGGAGTGCCACCAAACATGCGCCTATATTCTGTTTGAACGAAAACTACGGACTCTAAAGCGTGAAAGCGTTGCACTATCCAAATTTTTGTTTCATTGTCCCTATTCTCCATTTTAGTTAAATTTAAAGATCAATCTATAAAATAAAATAAATATGGAACAGGTTGGTAGCAGCTTTCATCAGTCACCGTGTAGTTATACAAAAGGTTACTAATTTCTGACAATTTCTGCTACAAAGAATATAAAACTTTTTTTAAGAAGAAGTAACCGAAATGTACTCCACTAAAAAATTCAAAAATTATTTGTTGCTTTGCAAACGATTTTATGTAAATAAAAATAGCCAGAATACATATTGAAAATCCCTACAAACAAATTAAAATTGTGGCACTAAAATTTGTAACGCACAAATTGACAAGTAACTGCAAAGAAGTAAGAATTTTTAATGTCAAACTTCAAGAGGAGGGCATAGCAAAAGTCGAATAAAGCATCAATTTATAGACATAAAAATGCGTATGGAAAAAATTAATAATAAAAAACATAAATCAATTTGTTTAAAAAGAAATTGATTGGGAAAATCAAAAGGGTTTCTTATTTTGTTTTTGTTTTTTTTGTGTTTTTTTTTCATTTTTATGAAAGGTCACATATAACCACTTTGTTCCTTTGTCCTTAAAAGCATTAAGTGTTTTAGATTCATAAAAGTTTTTTATTATCTAGAAATCTATTCTATAAAAGCTGTATAGAGTGCTTAAATTATAAATAATACCATTTATATTTTGTCTAAATTAAGAATAAATAAAAAAAAAAAGAAATTAATTGCATTTTTTGTTGTCTCATAACAACATGTACAAACAAGCAGATGCATGCATACCAATTTAGTTAAATTTTATAAGTTTATTTATTTATTTTTTTACAAACAAAAAATACACTGCGTAGCAATATTATAAATACACTTGAATATAATGCTGATTTTATTTGTATATTTGGGGAAAAATTCAATTTTGCACTAAAAAAAGAATATTCTAGCAATTTTAGAAAGTCTTAGAAGAATCTACATTCTCATTTGTAATGGATAAAAGATTTTTTACTGAGCTGCTTTGTGGCCGTGAGAATTCATTTAATTATATTTAATGTTCCTTTTGCGACTTCCCTATTAGTTAGGAGTTTTAATGCCCCAAGTCCTAATTTATTTCATTTGGACAACCAGACTTGGTTATACCAAGTCTCGTACCAAATTTGATTTACTGATGGCTTCAACAAGGAAAATGTTGATATAGGGGCGGCTACTTTTGACCCATACTTTTAAAGGACCATTCCCATGGGCAAATAATGAGTGATGTTTAAGTTTGAAGAGAAGAGTAAGAGAGGTCTGCTTAAAAAGAGGCCTTTGGTTCGTTTGAATCAGGGTTTGGGTTGTTGTGACATAATCGCATTTCTAAATGACCAAGATTTTCTGACATAACGTCGTTAACTGACGTAGCGTTACTACGAGCGAGCAAAACATTAAGCCATTGACACTGACCATAATTCCTGGTTTAAAGTGTAGTTCTCTTCCCTCTAAAATCTTTGCAGCTGCTGTGAACTGATGATGTGAGATGAAACCTCGAAATACATACTCTAGGCTGGGCTCATAGTTATTTCCGTAACCTGAAACTTGCATGTAAACTAAGAGGCTGCAAAATCCTATGTGCCGTATCGCGGCTTTTGAGCCTGCAAGCAGAATATGAATCAACCTCTGCGAAGAGAGGTGGTTATGTTGAAAATAGAAAGAAATCTATTTATTTATATCGAGCGATCGCCCCCCCTCCCCCGTGGGCACATTTATCAGTCTTTATAGAACTTCGACTATTTATACCTGTGCACCTGGGGGTATAAGGGAGCGCCCAGTCCCCTGAAGTCAGCAGGGGTACAACTGGAAGCTCCACGTTATTTCCACGGGAATCAGTGGCCCGCTGAGTTTCCGCTATTTGTCTCTTTAGCCATTTAGCTGTTTCTCTGACTGATTATTGAGGTTGGCACTTTGGCAGTATCGTGGTGGTTGTGGTTTCGCGGCCCCATCTGGAATCATTGAAATTGCTACTAGGGAGGAACTGTTGCTAGAATTAGACTTCGGCCTCCTAGGGCGTGAGTGGCGCTGCTTTTCACTCACAGTGGTATGACCACCATCTGATTAAGGCTCACTGCCAGGTACAGATGTAAATCTTATCACGTAATATTGAGAGATGGGATCTGGATCTAAACATCTCAGCAGATTGCGTGTGTCTTATTATGTATTAATAATTGGTTATAGAAAAGCTATCTGCACGTTTTGCGCCACGATTATTCAAACTCTACCGCAAGTGTAAACAGGTGATTTGTCATATTTTTTTGCATCACCATGTGAACGAAATTTTTAGCCAGCAAAACAATGAATTCTACCCCCCCACAAAAATTAAGCCCCACAGGATTACTTTAAGGTTGAACGTCATATCATTTGCACTCATTACCTTGAAAGAGATGCTGCAGTAAAGCAAGTGGGTGTCTGCGTATGTAGTCACGATGACGAAAATATAAAAATTTCGCCATTCAATTCGGACTAATTTAAATTTTAAAAAATTGTAAATTTTAGTTTAAACGACGCAGTCATCACTATAAAAGCGTCTTGGAAAATCTTACTTATTGAATGCGAAAGCGTTAATACTCGCCAAAAAAATTAACTTTTTACACGGGCGAAAAAATATTTAATTTTCTTGCTGCTGATGAATATTTGAAAAAATGTGAAAAGAAATTACAAAAAATATTTGCAGGTACTTATAATTATTTTCTACAGTGTGTTTACTCGTACTTTTTGGACCTTAGTTCTTGTGTGTCTAATTTAAAATTTTAATTAGTTAATTTATCTACTGCTGATGCAGTTTAGCAAACACAAAAAAATACGTAATTTTATTTATTAAATATTAAATAAGATTTTAAGTTTTATAACAATTGTAAACATGTTTACATACATTTGTTGCATTTTAGTACACACTTGGAAAATTTATTAACTTGTGTAATTAACAACAACAACAAAACGTATTTCCAAAATATAATCAATTATATTTAAAGTGTAATGCAGTGACTTTAATGAAAGCTAACAATTCTTTGAAACTTTTATTAAGTCTATTAAATAGTTAAGGAACATGGACATGGATATGTTGATTACTTGACTACTAAAGTAGTTTATCACCCTCAACGTATTTGATCTGTATGGTCGTTGTATTAAAAAATAATAAAAATGAATAACAAAATCTCTATTGCAACAAAGTACGAGAATTATACTTTTACTTTTTTAATGATCATTAAGGAAATAAAAACATTATCTTCACTTTAACCAAATCCATAAGGGAACATAAATAAAAAAATACAAGTACAATTTAATGGTGGTACTATTGTAACTTTTGAAGAATTTAGTTGCAATTTATTTTTCTTATTTAATTCTCAATTGGCCAAAGAAAGATTTAAAAAAAATGAAAGAAATTGCACTGGTAGTGCGACGATTAATAATGAGGAACAAAAAGTTTTTAGTTGTGTGTGTGGACTAAAGAAATTAATGTTGATTGATAACGAATATTCCTCGTATTCTTTACTATAAAATTAGTTGTTTAAATAGATGATGTTTACAATGCATACAATCTAAAGTAAATAGATCCGAAGAAACTTAATGATGGATGCTAGTGTCTAAATTTATCTTTTTTCTTTACAAAACAACCTCAAAAATTTTTTCTATTTTTTTCTTTTTAGTACAATAGAAAAAATTTTTAAATTAAAAAAAAAAAAAAAATTAAGTCGAATTACTTAATGCACTTGATGTCCAAAAAAAGATCGGCAAAACATGTTTAGTTCTAATCATAGTAGTAGAAAGAGATGCAGCCGACAAAATGAAAAAGTTGAAGGTATTGAGGTAGCGCAGTCTTATTAATGATAAGATTTCAGTCACCAAAAGATTGCAATATTTAAAGTGAAGCCGCAGTTAACTTCCTATCGAGCTTGGCAATAACGAGATACTGTGATATTCTAAATTGGATATTTTATATCATGTCAGTATACCGGGAAATATAAAGGTTCAAGTACAGGTTTCCAGCATTAGGAATTTGTAATATCGGTTTAACTTCCTGCAAAAATTGCGCCAGGATATTTGTAGGAGAATTTGTAATTTTATACAAAAAGAATTTCATATCAACTTGACCGTTACTATGTTTCACGTCCTTTATAGGATATTATTGGGAAGATGTAAATTACAAAAAGATAATAATTATCACTAAAATGATTACTAAAATGAAATAACCTTAAAAAATGGAAAACATCAAAATTTTCAAAGAACAATAATAAGAAATACAATCCTGGCGAAGTTAATTCTGCTTGTGGTCTTTATTTCATTTCTTCTAAACTCAAATATTTTCCAATTTTGTTTTTTGATTGTGAACATTTACTTATAACATATTTAAGGCAAAATGCTTAAATATTTATTTTATCAATTTAAAAAAATCGGTTTCGGGGAATTTGAGTCTGAAAAGTAGCTAATAGAGTTGCAACGTCTTAGACAAAATCAACTTTTAAAGAAAGTAAAATATAAGTGCGAAATGCTGGTACATGTAAGAAAGATGTACAAAATGTCCATCGCAGTTCAGATTAAAACAACTGGATACATCTAATAAAAGTAAGAGAGGGTGTAATGACAACAACCCTTGGAAACAGTGATATGGATGGATATTGCAGACATTTACAGAGTGTCCGCCGGGAAGGTCTACTACTTTGTTTGCTTATAATTTTTGATTAAATGAAGGATAATGATCTTATATGGATAAATGTTTTATTTCATGTCGCCAATTATGTATGGAATACAATATCAGATAAATGTTCTATTAGCCTCACAAATGCGACCCCTTTTGAGCACATTTTTCATTACATTGTCATATATTTCAGGCGGTATTTTATTAATTTCATCACGAATATTTTGTTTAAGTTGCTCAAGAATTTCTGTTTTTTTTTTCATAAACGTTGTTTTTCAGATATCCCCACAAAAAGAAGTCCGAAGCAGTTAAATCGGCGACCGTCGAGGCAAATCAACATCACCATTTCTTGAAATAACTTATACAACGAGGTCTCGCAGTAATTCCCTTGTAATTCTGTCTGTATACGATGTGGCACCACCTTGTTGATATCATATGATAATCAAGCCCGAAGGTATACTTCAATCATATCACGATATCGCTCCCCATTCACGTTAGGCAGTTTTCATTTTAATAGAAGTAAGGTCTTGTGGTTCCTCCTGACCAAATTGCACACCAGACTCTCACTTTTAATGGATGCAAAGGTGACTGTTGAATAATTTAAGGGCTTTCCATTCCGAGCCGACTATTCTGTTTATTTACATTATGCTTTTTTCATGAAAATCGGGGTTGTAATGGACGTTAATGGTCTTGCGGAAGAAGCGCTTGTGCCAACTGAATCTTATATGGAAACAAATGCAAAACCTTGTGCAAAATTGTAGCCAAAGTTGTTTTTTAAAAGCTGAGCTCCTGAGTAGAATTGAGGTTGATGGATTGTTTTTAACACTTTCTAGAGCAGCAGTAATATTTTCAGTCGAACTTGTAGTACGCTGTGGTCCAT
This sequence comes from Trichopoda pennipes, assembly GCA_030448955.1. NCBI lineage: Eukaryota > Metazoa > Arthropoda > Insecta > Diptera > Tachinidae > Trichopoda > Trichopoda pennipes. Next base: position 439,091 of record JASKUP010000084.1, read on the forward strand.
GCTGGGTATATCACTTACAAACCTTCTTCGAAATAAATAGTGTGTTTTGTTGGCAGGTTTTTCTTCCAAAAATTTCACGTAGCTTTCTCACGACACAGTAATCGATGATTGATTTTAAAAAAATATTTTAACGATTAAAAAATGTTGGTTTATCGAATATTTTTCCATAATAAATTTCACGACTGTCAAATACGAACTGTTAATACTAATGTTTACCAAATTGGCGGCAAGCCAAAGTAGTATAACTTTCCGGCGGACACCCTGTACAATTATAATAATTGTAGAATTATTATTGTCGACCATCACAGCACGAAATAAGCCGAAATGACGAATTAAGAATCATTAAAAGCGTTTAAATTCGGGAGTCACTGTCTTGTTTCTGAACGCAGAGTGCATTCTGATGCTGAGCATCGGAATATGCCTATCGAAGATGCTATCAAATTAGTCAGCGATGATTTCCGTAAGAATAGGTTATAACAAGATAAAGTAGGAGTAGAGTATCGAGCATCTTTTTTGCTGATCATTAAAAAATTCTGTAAAGTTTTTTTCCAAATTCCCAAAAACAAAAACACAAAATTAATGAATTAAATACTTAATTAAATTATTTACTTAAAAAATTATTATTTTTTTTGTTAGTTTATATTATTGAAAAATATATAAACAATAATAAAAAACATTTTATAATAAAAATGCAATTTTAATTTTTGGCTGGGAAAGATGTTACCGTAAAGTATGTATTTCGCTGGTGGCTTAATCAGTTTTTTAGAGAGATTTTTGAAAAAAAAATTTGACAGCATGGGAATTATTTCTGAAGGCCATTTAAAAGTATTAAAGGCTTACCAAAATTTTTTTTTTCTTACATTTTTTAATTATTTATTTTAGTTTTAAAAAAACGAACTAATTAATTCGACTTGGGTTCATTTTTATTTAAATTTTTTATTAAATAATTTTGTGGGCGTTTTTTAAAGAAGACTGGAAAAATATTGTCAGGATTCTTCTCATCTGTATACATCTAAACAACTAGTTTTGTAGTTAAGAATGCAAGGGATAGTTATAGTTATATAGATAATATAGTTAATTCAATCAATAATTTTATAAATGTTCAGTTATTGTTTATTTTCTGTAATTAAAAGTTCTTTCCTTTTTATTATCAACTTCAATAGTTTTTGCTTTTAAATAACAATTACACTGAAAAATATATTTGCTAAATAAAATTTATGTTTATACTTTGACATTTTCTTATTTTTAGTGTTAATTAATTCAAATCATTAAGTTATCAACAAGTAATTTTGGTTTATTCTTTATATTTGATTGTTGTTTGTGTGTATATGTGTGTATGTGTGTGTGTATTTTTTTGTTTGTTTATTGTTAAAGTAAACATGAATGAAATAAAATTAATTGTTATTTTGATCGTTAAATCTTAAGAAATAAATTTTGTTTGGGTTACTTTGTTGATTAGAAAAGAAAAATGAAGTGATTATAGTGCAGATTATCAAAAAAAAAAACAATGTGAATGATTAAAAAAAGTTTATATTTTAAAATACGCATATTTAAAAAAAAAAATACTAGTGTTTAAAATATATTCGAACTTTTTTGTTTACAGTTATTTCACATTTTTTTTACTTATCCAGTCTTAGCCGAGCACAGAAGATAAGGTAAAATTTAATATCATATTATTATTGGACCATTTGGGAAAGAGTCGCGGAGTAGGCCAATACTTTTCAATTTTTTTTCTAATCTAATCGAAAAATAACAATTTTTTATTCTTGGCCATCGTTCAGATAATAATATTTTAATTTAAATATATTTAGACTTTTGGTTTGTGAAAATATAACAATTCGTAATCGACAGTACTATTGAAAAAGTCAGCGTTTCATAGTCTAGAAGCCGATCAATCATAGTACTATTTTAATTTTGATTCAGCTTTATGTCAATTGAACTCTTTCTATACAATCATTACTCTTTGAAACTGAAAGCTTATAAACATAAGTAACAAAAATATAATTTTATCTAATATCTAGAAGCAAGTGCTAGGAAAACTTCACCCGTCGTATTGCCGTCGCCAAACAATCACCCTTATTCTGGTTGGCGACGGCAAAACAAGACGACGTCGGTTTTTATCGTTTATTCTAAATCCGTATTCTCGTTGGCAATATTGCCATTTATCGATGACTGGCAATAAATGTTTGATATTCTGTAACACAATTTCACGTTGATGTTAACTTAAATTGCCATTAATATTGTCGTCTGCGATTTTGGTGTCGTGCTGTTATAAACAAAAATTTTAAGAGATTGAAAAAAAAAACTAAAAACACAAAATGAAATATAAAAGAGTACAAACAAAATGGAAAATGGAAAAAATTAAAATTACCAACGCCAACCAACCAATTTGAAAAATGAGTGGAAGAATTGGAAAAAAATCCATTAATTGGCAGGGGATTTCGAAGGGCACTGTTCTTTCTAATTTTAGGGAACAATGGGAAAGTATTGCGACTGCTCTAAACGCCCTTGGCCCACCAAATAGCAGGAGTATACAGTTCAATACATATTTGACAAAATTCTTTTTCAGATTTGGCGCCTCTTTAAATTTAAAGTAAAAAAAAAAACAAAAAGGTAAAAACAGAATGGAATGCAAAACTACTGGAGGCGACATACTTAATCAACTAATACTGAGTCCCTTGTAGAAGCTGTGGCAAATCTGCTGAACATTTTGATTTTAATTTTTTTTTGATTTTAAATTTACTTTAGGTTAAATTTAATACAGATTTTATTTAATAAATAAGTATTTTTTAGAGATGAAAAAAGGTCGAATATAAATAATAAAAAAAATACAGATTTTATTTTTTTTTCACACAGTTTATATTTTCTAGTACAAAAATGAATCAGCTGATTAAAATATTAGATATGTGTGTTATATTTTATTATAATGATTGATAAACTGGCAACGTCGTCATAAGACTGTTAGGGAATACCAAATTAGCATTGATGTTGTGTTAAAGTGATGTTGTATCAAAATCGACGACGATGTTGCCGTCGTCTAAGAGAATAAGGGGGAATGTTTCTGTTGCCATGCGGATGCAGTTGTAGTTAAAGGAAGGGAAAATTTGAGGTTATAATATATATTGTCACTATTTTCGACAACTTTAGTTTTATTGACACTTATGTAAAGTACAAATATGGGAATTAATAATGAACTATGATACCGGGTAAATATCCATCTCTAGCATCCTATACTTATCTCGTTCAAATGCCCCCAGGTAAAATAATTCAGCGGTATTAAATCACAAGAACAAAGAGGCCAATTGACATTGCTCGGCTTTAATTCTTGAATAAGTTAAACTTTATAACCGTGAAAATGAAGATGTTTATGCAAAATGTTGCGCAAAGTGCCTCTAATAATGGCCAATCGTTGCGAAAATCGACGCATTGATGTTCCAGGCATTCTCAATACTTTGCCAGCAACGATAGCAATTAATATACATACAGCTGCTTTAGAAGCAGCCTGAGTACTAGGAAAAGCTGCTCGAATTTTATGAAGGGATACAGTTAAATATACACCATTTATATAGCAAACTAATACAAATAAAATTCGTTACTAAGAGTGTAACGTTCCATGCTTCAAATTTCCTAACTTCTACTAAATAAACGTCAAGGGCTGACAGCTCAATTTTTAACATTTAATCATTTGACGGGCAATTTATTTCCTAACCTCAAATTTGCGCACCCATTATAACAGTTAAATAATTGAAAAAAATTCCAATAACACCAAAAATAATTCAAATTATAAATTAAAGAAAAATCCCCAAAAGTTTTTGGATTTCCTCTAACATAGGTTTTTTTCTACCCATTTTCAGGACAAATATGCCAACACTGCAGAAAACGAAATATAGTACTGCAAATGTTCTTAAAGTACACTTTCGCAATATGTAACTTTTTATATAATTATATTATTTAATTTTATTCTTTGCCTCTTAGTTTCTTAATAAAATTTCAATATTTAAATCCTTCATGTAGAATCATGACACATATTGTAAACAATTGAAATCATATTTTCGTTCAGCTTGAGAGTTTACAAACAACAAAAAAAAAAAAATATTTTATCAAAACTGCTTAACACAATATTATACTGCAATTAAAGATATTAAAATAAATAGAAAAATTCAATCTACTAAATATTTAATTTAAATGAAAAACATTTGTATATTTCCGTCATTTTACTGTACTTTAGTTTTCGTAAAGAAATCACTCAACAATTCTTGTAGTGACAAAAAATGCACAAAGAAAACTCATGTTTCTCAAAATACATTTTGTAGTGGATAATTAATTATAAAATTTAATTTATAACAATTGTATTCATTGTTTCAAGTTTTTTTTTGGGTTTTGTGCAATTTTTGTTCGTTTTTTTTCTTGTGTAAATGATAAATTTTGAAATCTAAACAATTAAATTTTTTTAGTAAACAAAAAAAAAAACAATTTACATATAATAAAATAAAATAAACCATCAATTATAAATACACTACAAGTTATATTTCCTTATTTCTATTTCACCCGTATAGATTCCAAAGAGTATACATCTGCCATTGACAACAGGTCTATCGTCAGCTCCTCGGGTGCTTATGTGTAGTGCTTCGGTGGGTACGGAAACTTCAGTTACCTTACAATTGCGCGATGTTAATTCCAATGATTCAATACAATCAAATCAGTCATCATCAGAAGCAGCTGCTGCAGCAGCAACAATTATTACATCGTCAACAAATAATCATCATACAATTGGCCCAGGAGCAGCTGTTACAACGGGGACGACGACGACAACAACTACAACTACATTGGATAATGCATTAACCATTGGTTATCCCGATCCAGAAATGTTGGCTGATGTCTTAGGTACATTACAAACAGCATGTAAGTTGAAAGTTATAAATTGGGAAACATGCTTTTTAAAAAAACGTGCTTCTTTGGAAAAAATATTCCATTTGAATATATTTTTGAGGATAGTACCTTTTTAAAGGTACTTGTTTGCAATAGTATTTTTTAAAAGTGTACTTTTTGCTTAGGAACTTTTGAAAAAAGTTATTTCTAAAGAAAGGTATTTCTATCAAAACTACAGTTCAAAGAGTCAATCTTTCAAATGTACGTTTTTAAGGATACCGTCTTTTCAAAACAGTTCTTCTTGACGATTCTTTGGTTAAATATTTTTTATAGCATATTTTGGAATATGCATTTTCAAAATAGTTTAAAATCTATTTTTTACAGGTGTCCTTAAAAAGTATTTTATAAGGCTTCGTTGTTTTTATATTTTTTTTAAAAGATTCTTTTACAGAAATAAACACTTACTTTTATTAAGGTACTTTATTGAAAAATTACCTCTGTTTAAATTCGCTTCAAATGTTAAATTTCAAAATTGTTAGCTTCTTTACGTATGATTTTCAAGGTCCCTTTTAAATGAAATTTTTAACATGTTAATTTGTATAAATTTAAAATCGTCGAACTTTGCAAAGATTATTTAATGCGCGCTTAGGTTCAGTTTAGTGAATTTTTAATTTTAGGAAATTTGCACATGGGACAAGCTAAACCGCCAGATTCCAGTTTTAATTAAATTCAAGTTAAATTTTTTTTTTTAATTTTCGATTAATTAAACCATGTATTTTTAAATCGCTATTTCTTGTAGCTCTTAAAAATACAAATCCCAGTGGTGAGAGTACAAAACAGAATTCCTCAAAACAAACAAATACCAGCGATATTTCAAATGCCAGTTTAAGTGGAACGATTAAAAATCGTATAACAATTAGTAAACGATCCTCGAATATAGTGAATAATAATAATCCACAAAATACCGCCAATAATAATAACAACAACAACAACAGCAGCAACAACGTCATCAACATTAGCAATAGTAATAGCTGCAACAGTAATTGTCTTCGCGACATTTCCAAAACCATAACCACATCAGCGGTACAGACAGTATCGACTTCAACAAATACAACAACTGCTGTTAATAAGACAAATAGTTATATTAAAAATTGTCTGATACGTAGTAGCAGCTGTAGCAATACTACCAACTTAACATCTCTGGCTCAGATAATGAGCAATAGTAGTAACAGTAACTGTAATACTAACAACAATAATAATAATAACAACCATAACAATAGCAATAATGGTAATCAAATTAATAATAATACAAATTCAGCCATCAACTGCAACGGAATTCACAGCAATAATAGCAACAACAACAACAGCAACAACAACAGTAATAACACTAATAACAATTACAATTTAAGCCAACTAAACAACAATCATACAAATAACAGCAGCAACAACAGTTGCAATAGCAATTTTAGTTCTAGCAGTAACGACAGTTGCTTTAGCTATAGCAGCAATAGCAGTAGTGGTAATTCAGTTGCCCGTAGTATAACATCGTTGAGTCACGGTAGCCGCAAAGTTCCTGGTCCACTGACAACAAATCCACCGAAAATATTAAAAAAAAGCCGTTCAAAAATATCATCACCAAGTCGTCACGGTCCCCAGCAATGTCAGGTAAATAAACGATGCTTTTTAGTTTTGTTCTTTTTTTTTATGTAAATAAAATTATATGTTATATAAAATTAAATTTTATTTATTCAATTTAATTAACATAAAAATTGTTGGCATTATTTTAGTTGTTACAAAAATCTTTGTTATACAAGAAATAAATAAGTTCGTAATCTAAAAATTGCTTAACATTCTACATGAAAATGTAGTAGGCTGATGTGGACAAGTGCAGAGCAAGCTTGCAAATCGAGCTATCTTATATTCCAAATAAAGTATTAGAAGAACCTCGTGACAACAGGACATTGCAAGTTAATTAATTATGCCAGTGTAGAATTAAACGATTTTTTATTTGCGTTCCCTTCATACTATTGGGATATGAGACATATGGCAATTTAATCGAAAATAAAGTTCTAGAAATATTCTTTAAATTTTGAAAATAACTCCATGAGACTTGATTTCATATTCTGCTTAACTTTTTTTTTTATCAAGCCCATCTACTCAAAACGATGGAGGCTTTTTAATTTCAGGTTAATAATAATAATGGATTGAGTTCATTTTATTTATTCAGCTCTTTAATTTTGTTCGCGAAAACTGTTGAAAAATAACCACCCCCCGTGTTAGCCAATATTGCCATACTAATCGCAACAGTGATTCTTTAAATAGGCGAGTAACAACGCTTAAAGTCTTTTAATATAGAAACATTAAGCAACTTACTTTAGCTGTTTCTTTTATATTTATTTTATGAAGTTATGGCCATAAACAAACAATCGATAAAAACAATTTTTGTGCTGTAAAAAAATGTTTGTCATAAATTTTTTTATTTAAAGACATGTTTTATTATTAATAATTTTCATATTATGTAGTATTTAGTTAATACAGGGTGTCCGCCGGGACGGCATACTACTTTGTTTTGCCCCCATTTAAGTAAACATTTGTCTTGACAGTTTATATTTGGCCATCGCGGCAAATGTATTATGTACAGATAATCGATAAACCAACGTGTTTAAATCGTTAAAACATTTTTTCAAAATTAATCATCGATTACTGTAACGATGAGAAAGTTACGCGAAATTTTTGGGAGAAACAATGTATCAACAAAACGCCTTATTTATCGTGTAGGGTATGATTTCGGAGAAAGAGGGTCTGTAGGTGATAGGCCCCAAGATGAACTATAAGATCGGGTGAAAGCATTACTGCTGCTCCAGAAAGTGCCCAAAATAATTTTTTAAGCCTCAATTCGACGCCGTACTCAGGAGCTTGGCCTTCAAAGAACAACTTTGGCCACAATTTTGCAAAAGAATTTGCATTTGTTTCTCCTTTATTGATTCAAAAATGATAAACAAACAAAGTTGTATATACCTTTCCGGTGGACACCTTGTATAAATTATTTTTTAAATACTTGATTTCTTGTTTATAAAATATTTTCTTTTTCTTTTAATATATTTTCTTTCAGATTTGTAGTAAAATTTTTGGAAATGCATCAGCTTTGGCAAAACATAAACTGACACACAGTGACGAACGGAAATACGTATGTGTTATGTGCTCAAAAGCATTTAAACGACAAGATCATTTGTAAGTTTTTCATTTTCAATATTCAAGTAAATAAATAATAAATGCGTGGGTTTGTACGAAAAAAAAATTATTTAACTAAATGAATAATAAGTCACAGCAAAATGCAAAAGTATGGAGTCATTTTAATTGCCCAATCAATTGCCATTTAAAAATATCCCAGCAATCAATTAAATTTGAGGACTTTGCTTATTCAAATTAAACATATTATTACTAGCTGACCCGGCAAACGTTGTTTTCCAATAGTAATAACGAAAAAATTGGATTTTCTTAATTTTAATTAATCTTTCGTGTAGAGAATACCTTAAAAGTGCTATGTTATGTTATAGTTCGACTTGTAATAGAAGTTAAATGTTTCCAGATTGAAATATGCCATAAATTTTGTTGAATTGATTTGTGGAAAAACCGTAATTTCAATGCAATTCTGCCGAATCACGTTTTTTAGGAATTTTCCGAGTTTTCCACTAAGAGTTTTCTATTTTGCAATTCGAAAAGCTACAACGGAACAATTGCACACAAAATTCCATACTAAAAATAATTTTCGATTTTTCCAATTTCCCGGCTTTTCCGTACGGTTTTCCCAAAATTTTTTTTCGTACTAACATTGTTCTGGCAATTACGAACAACTGAAAAAAAATTTGAGCCAAATCGGCCCAGCCGTTCTATCAGCAGCTCTTAATGAAGATGTACTGTCACGCATTTGCTGAAGCCGTGATTCGCGTTGTCTCTCCGTTTCTGCTGCTCTAGACGTAGATGCCCTTTCACGATTTTCCTGAAGACGTGATTCATGTTCTTCAGCTGATTCAGCTGCTCTTCTTGTCCTCTGCTGCCGCGTTGCGATGGTTTTTTTAGCAAGAGCTGTTTTTTTAGGTGGCATTTTAGTAAACTGGAATAGTGCAAAAGGAACAATGATGTGTTTTGTTTTTTTTACTTTTATAACATTTTATTATTGGTTGTTGGAACGACAGTAATCATATTACCTATTTGATGAATTGGCATTAAAAATAATTTGTGAAGTTATTTCACTATTGTAAATTTAAAAACACTTGCTATTTACTAAATTGATTTCACTTATAGGTTTCTCACTTATGAACACAAAATATATATGAACACAATATAATATGTTGTATTATATAGTAATGTAAATATTTTGTAAATATAAATAACCGAAAACTCGGATTTTTGAATGCAACATTTCGGAAGTTTTAAAATTTTGATATTTTATTATATATTAGTGAGTTTTTTTTTTGTAAATACCTTCGGAAATACATAACCGATTTAAGAGATTGATATCTCGTTTTGAAAAGCATAACAATGGCTTTAAAAAATAAAATAAAAAAGAAAAAAAAAATAATAAATATGTATATGTATATGTCATTGGTGGGTTTTGCCACGCCCCTCCGCCCACAGACCGAAAATCAAAAATCGGACTTCACAGTGTCACCTGCCTGAATATTCTGAAGATTCTCTGAAAATTTCATCAAAATCGGCCCAGCCGTTTTCGAACCCATTTCTTACATACATACACACATCCTCTTTTATATATATAGATTATTTGTTATTTTCTATCTTTTGTCTTACAGCTATAAGCTGTTCACATTTGTTACTGGCAGTCACTTTCATGTCCACTTGTAATGTTGTAATTAATTAATTAGAATTTTTTTTATTACAAAGGGCAAATTTGAGGTGGGCAAATTTGAGGTTACGAAATAAATTGGCTTAAAACACACCTATTTGTTGGGACAGTTTCAGTTAAATTGATACCAATGTCCACTAGATATATAGTAATTAATAACGGAAAATGATGTTGGGTAAATGTTCACCTTTAGCGCGATGGCAGACGCCCTTGCCATATAATCATTTGAACGACATTATACTTTAGTTAGCCTGCGTACATTCCACTTTAGTTATTAAAAAGTTTCAGAAAACTAAATTATTTGGGGTCGGTCTAATTTTGTCTTCTCCATTTGAAAAATTCTTATTTTTTTAATGCCTAAAATTATGCTTGGATTTGGGTATACTTCATTTAGTTGCTCTCACTACACTATTGTTTAACATGGCATTCCTAATTGTTTAATCAAGTCAATTTTAAATTAATTAAATGCAAAACAAGTTGTTTTTGAGATATTTTTCCATACATCTCCTTTTTTTCAAACACTTTACATTGGCGTGTTTAAGACTTAAACAGTTTGCAAAACTATTAAAAGTCGGGTACGGTATATAATCCTGCAGTATGTTCAGTTGCTTTTTAAATTTTGATATTGTACTGATCATAAGATTTATTAGCAAAAATGCATATTCTGAGTTAATAATGAGTTAATAATTTCTATTTTTATTTCTAAAACATATTAATAAAATATTTTTAAATAAAAAATTATTAGAAACTATGAGGGGGGCAATAACCTCGTGACTTTTTGATTTTCTCGCCTCTTAATTAAAATGGCAACACTACTTTTGTCAACAGACAATTGTCACCATTGTACGCACATACTTATTATTTTCCCTTAACAAAATGGCTGTTTAAAAAATTAAAAAAATATTAAATTAAAACTTTGTAATTGCTATGTGACCACTTCTGTCTTCTTGCTAAACAATTCGCTTAAGGAATCAAAATTTCACCAAAAAATGTTGTTTAATTATATACCAAAAACTTCCTTAAAATCTTCCTTTTTAAATAAAACCAATAGGTTTTGTGTCCAAAGTCCAAACTTTTATATTATTTAACGAATCACAAGAGATTAAGAAGTAATTTTAGACAACAAAACGTTTTTATAAAAAAGTGAAAAAGCATTTTAACCGTTAAGTAAAACTCTACAAAGAAATAGTTAAGTGATTTTGGCAAAATTAAGCATTTGATACATTGTAAAAAAAAATTATTTCTTCTGTCATCATATCATCATCGTATTTGTACCAAAATTTTACCCACAAATTGTAATGACACTTAAATAATTGGAATTTCTTCATCAATCGTAAGTTTTAAAAAACATTAGTAATCCAAAAGCTTGCTAAAGCCAAACTCCTTGTCCGAATTACACTAAAATATAACACTCACCACATCTTTTACAAAAAAAAAAAAATAATAATATTGTTAGATTTATACCTTTTAAAAACGTTTTGTTGTTGCTGAGTTCTTTATTGCAAAATAAATAACACCAGATTTTAGAGTTTTGAAATTAATTACAATTTTATCTACTTTAACTACACACAAAGTAGGCACTACAGAACAATTTACTAAAGATGCAAGTCTTTACTTCACGACTATCCACTCAGACGCTGCCTTTTATATTTGTCCACTACAGGTCTAGAAAAATTAGGAATTTTCTACTCCCTCTGTATCATATCTTGTTTTTGTTATGTTATTCATTCAATGCATAGGCGCCTGTTGGTCTGTGTGTATTTTTGTTTTTGTGCTGTTTAAATTATTTCCTGGAATTTATTTTAAGATAGTTGTTGTTGTCTTGTGTGCAACAGCAAAAAGGAGATTTTTAATAAATTGTATCTTTTTTCAATTATTACTTGTACTTAAAACTGGGTAATTTTAGGGAAAGCGCTTAGCAAGAAATCCTAAAAATCCAGTTTTATTCTTCAGAAAAAAGTAGTTAGCAGCGCTAAAACATGGATGAAGCTCATTCGTTCAAAGATAAAAAGTTCGTTTTAAGATCATAATTTGAATTTCTGCAATAAAAAAGCTTATTCGTTAAAAAAATTATTGTTTTTTAAAAAGTCCAAATACGAAATAGTTATGGTAGATAATACAGTACAATATTTTTCAGCTGATTGATTTGGAATTCAATTCTGAGAATTGCATATGAAAGTAGTCACAAAAATAAGAACTTTAAATCGACTGCATTAATAATTTAATGGTTGTGGAATAAACAACCCTTTTGGTCAGAGAAGCATTGAATATTTTAATATGGAAAATAACAAGTGTCCGAAATTGGATGCTTTTTATAACGTTTGTAGTCATATAAAATATACATTGCCGCTTACTGATCCCTCTAAACCTGCGAGTCTAGATACTATGTTCCTAGAAGCCGAAAACATTTTCACCCACCCGACCAATGTGAAAGATGCAGATTGGACAGTCAATATTGAAAATAATATATTTTTTTTAAATTATGCTGTTTAAAGATGAAAGCACCAAAGATGATCTTCATGAACACTAAAATTGGTTCACACACTGAAGAAAACATGCCCTTGAATATTATTTCGACAGTCGATGCAGACTCAAAGCATGAATACAAACAACCAACGAAGAAAATAAATTTGGAATTTTTATGTTCATGCAAAATAAAGTATTTTTGCTATCTTTAAGGGATTGGATACACTTTTTTCGGGAAGGTTTGTTCCACTTTTGTTCTTCTATTCAATATCTACAACTTTGCTTCACACACAAAAGAGATATATCGCGCGGTATACTGTTAACATATAGAGAAAGACCGCTTTCACACAGGCAAATTTTACTTTGACAAAGTTTTTTTAATTTTCTTTTAAACTTTCTTTGGTGTTCAAACACAAAAAGTTTTCTTTTACAAATTTTGTTTTAGTCAATGTAATCTGTAATGTAATCTGTGTATAAGTACAACTGTGTATAAGCGACGAAAGAAAAACAAAGCAACTTTGCGAGTATATCAAAGTCTGTACTCTCAATCATGCTTTCTCCCTCGCTCTCACATAAAATCAAAACTTTGCAAAGTAAAATTTGCCTGTCTGAAAGGGGTCAAAGTAATAAAAATCCACCATGAGCAAACAAATTGGCCATTAAATTATTAATGCAGCCATCTTGACATAATGAATGATGCAGATGTTCTAAAATTTGTAGTTACTTTTACGTGCATTTATCAGAATTGAGTCCTAAATTCATGCATTCTACTATGCAATATACTTCTCATTTCCAAAAAAAAAAACTTTTATTATTGCAAAACAAATACTTGAATGAGTTTTATTAAATCTTTGAAAGAAATGGACATATGATGACACATAGAAATAAAAAACCATACGAATGTAAAGCTGAAGGTTGCGGTAAATCATATTGTGATGCTCGTTCATTGAGAAGACATACAGAAAATCATCACGCTGGTATTATTTCACCACACAACCAACAACTTACCATAACCAATAATAATTCCAATTCTAATTTAAGTTTATCCCCAGCGACAGCAAATGGTAAGTGTTACAAGAAATAGTTATGCAGAATTGATAAGATGTAATAAAATATATTAATAAAATTTTATTAAATAAAATAGGAGATGCTAGTTCACCGGATGGTGCCACTTGCTTAGGAACATATCTTTCCAATGGCGGTACAGTGGTCGATGCAGCAACAGGTTTAGCTTTGACTGAAGAAGAATTAAAAGCTTTGAACGTACCCCTCAAGACAGGTGTAACTTTATTATCACCAACATCAACTACATCGTCCATGTCCTCCTCAAGCAGTATGTCAAACGGTCCTGGAGCAACCATAACTTTGACCGATAATAGTGGTAATTTAGAAGCTGAAGGTTTGACGCGAGAACAGTTGGATTTGATTAGTAAAATAATGAGACAAACTAAACAAACCACAGCCCAAGTAACAGTATCTTCACCTACCAGTAGCCAATCTTATAAAATAGACACAAATCCCCATGCAACGGTTCAGCCACAAACTCCAAATTCCCGACCCAGAACCTGGAATATGCAATTGGTGAGTAATGAATGTTCGATTGCAATTAACGAAGTTTATTATTTCTTCTTTTTTCTGTTTAGCTTAATTCCTCCCAAAATGTTGCCATTACAGTTGATGAGGTCAATGTTGATAGCGGCAATGACTCATCTGTCAAAACTCAAGCAAATATTAAAGAGGAAGAAGTTGAAATAGATTTGTCCAACGCAATTAATTCCAATTTATTTAATTTAGTTAAAATTGATCAAAAACCTGTAGAGTGTAATTTATGTCATCGCAAATTTAAAAATGTACCCGCCCTTAATGGTCACATGCGTTTACATGGTGGCTATTTTAAAAAGGATCCGGAAACGAAAAAAAGCGAAAAGAAAGAGAATAGTGGTCCTCCCTTGCAGACGGCAAGTATAGGTGTCAGAGCCCTGATAGAAGAGAAGATCATAAGCAAACGAAGTAAAGATTTAAATAAGGTAAGACACTCTTTTCAAATAAATATACGTAACTTCAAATAAAATATGTTTACTTGTCTTTTAAATATAGGGAGCCTTTGTAGTCCCTGCACCACCCACAATTAGTACTCAAAATAATACAACAACTTTACGTAGATCCGTTAGTGATTTGGATGGTTTTCTTAATCATCCGAAGACCCAATCGAACGGTACAGCTATAGCAATGCAACAAAATTCCACACAACCACAACAACAGCAACTTCAGCAACAACTACCTGCAGTAACAACAATAAAAACTAATCCAAAATCTAATATAAATATACAAGAGATAAACTTGCCACAAAGTATTGAAATATTTAGTACTAAACAGCAACAACAACAACAACAGCAGCATCATCAGCAACAAAAGACAATGAATAATATTGGAGTAGGTACCACAAGCACGTCCTTAAATGCCGAACGTAGTGCAACGAAAACAACTACATCAACAGCAGCAACGATAAATACAACGACAACAAGAAGTACATCAACCGATCCAAAAGATTCGACTTTAATCGAATTATTAAAACGCGGTACACGCATTGCAGTCACCCAAAAACAGCCAAACAACAGCAACACACCTTTAGGTGGTGTAACCCGTCAAATTATTACGAATAAAAATAATTGTAGTGTCATTATACCCTCAGAAGTTCAGGTGATAGCGACAAAGGGAAAGCTTAAGAAAGACGACAGTACGCAAATGTCAAATGCCGCCAATGTTACTCTGGCTGATGGCACCCCACTGTCCCTGACTATTGCCCAGGGAGCAGATAGTAACAGTGAAGTATATACAGTGACTTATACCAGTGATGCGTCTTCCTTATTTGGTGAAAATGAGGTTTACAATGTCAGTGAAGCCGAAATGTTATTGCAAACTGTTGACACTGTGCAATTGCTGAATGGTGCAGGAGACAATTTAAAATCAGAACATTCCGAACAATATGCGATTATGGACAACAAAATCAAACTGGAAATAGAGCAGCAAAACTGTGTGGATCAGCAGCAACAGCAGCCAATGATGACAAATTTAAATCAGTGTCAAACTACACAAACTTTACCAAACTTCCAACATTTCCATTCCAAAGAATTAATCATTCAAAATCCAGCTTTAATCACCAACCACCAACAGATAAGAACAAATACTTTATCTTTGCCACAAGACATGAAAAATCAATTTGCCTCTAGTCTCAGTTCACCTATACATTCTCCCCTAGCTTATCCCACACCACCTTCCAGTCACGAAAATGTTACGCAAACGTCACCCTATATAGAAGACAATCATCACTTTAGCGATACACAAAATATATTTTTCAGCGAGTCATTAATTTCCGCCAATAATTCAGGAGAAACGGATAATGAAAAGATAATGAAATTGAAAAGTGTCCTGGAGGACAATTCTTTTGATTCCAATATAAAAGTGGAAGATTTACTAAATGATACAGATCAGGATGCTGAATGTGATTTACGTGAATTTGCCGAAGCAAATCTATCTTTTCTTGATGAGGATCAAGAGTTTCTAAACGATTCACGCAATGCCACTTCACCGCTATCAGAATCATTTTTTACCAGTGGCATAGGAACAGCCGAAGAGGTTAAAGAGGTGTTACGTGAAGTACTAACTGAAGACCAGCTGAATATGAATTGTGAAAATCAAGGAGAGAATATAATTGATTTATATTACTTGCCCGGTCTAAGTTTACAATCACAAATGATGCCCAATTCAGAAGATCCCTTATTGTCGTCTTCACCTCGCGACTTTAGTCAGCAACAAAAAATACAAAATCCTATGCAAACCCAACAAGCGCAGCAACAGACTGCTACCCAACAGGCGCAACAGCAAATCCAACACATTCCTCAACATCAGCAACAGCATCAACCAAATCTAAACCATCAACAAAATATAGCATATAGCGATCAACAGCAGGAACAGCAACATCATCAGCTGCATGCTCAGCAAAATCAAACAGTTAAAATATCTTTAGATTCAAATGCACCGATTACTTCAACAACTTCTTCAGAAATCAATCAATTAATTTTAAATGTACCCTCAAATGTTATACACAATTCCTCTAATCCGAACCCTGCAACTTCTTCTTCTTCTTCTTCACCTGCTTCTTCTTCTTCTTCTTCAACTACAGCAACAGCTGCTATCCACTATAATGTACAAAATTTAGCACAAGTACAAAATCAATCGAATAATATTCAACAACAGCAGCAATCACAACTACAACAACAGCAACAGCAGCAGCAGCAGCGGCAGACACAATTTCTAACATCCACAAATATAAACTCACTTAACGAGGCCTTAATGCAGCCTATTATCTACACTAGTGGTACCACCGATAAAATGGAACTTAAATTAGAAAACAACCCCAACAATAACAACAACTCTACTAACCCACAAATACAAAATATTATTAATCTGAATAAACCCCAAGAGGTCGTAAGGAACACATTAACGAATCACATAACATTTTCACAGCAAAATCACTTTTCTAATTCTAACTTCAACTCCAGCACCACCTCTACCAACACGAACTCTTTGCAACCGCTGTCAAATCAAACCAACTCTATACTAAAAAGACGTTTGAAAGGTCATTCCTTTTTCGACCCTTCTTCGTCACACTCTTATTCCAAATATCAGGCGCTAACGCCCTTTAAATCAAGGTTACGCAAACCCTCACGTACTCACTTTACACCGGCTCCTATACTTAATCCTGAGCGTAAAGGTTACGGTTTGTACTGCAATGTTTTGAAACAAATGGGTTGCTCTCTCTTGAGCTTCGATCATTTTGATGATGATTTTGATGATCCTGTAGGTTTGGTCGATTTCTCCGATGAATCAAAAGTCAATTTAGGTTCAGCTTATCAAGCTACTATACCTGCATTTAATGAAATCTCTGGCTCTAGTGAGGTCATAGAAGAAACAATTGGTTGTGATCTTATGTGGGATCCAGAAGTTCAAAAAGATGAAAAAGTTTTGATGAGATTTATTGATTTAAGTAAATCGTCAGCCGTTCCTATGGGCAGTCATTCGGAGGAGGTTGCCTTGCAGGCCTTATTAAAAGCTCAAGGCAATACTGCTACGGCTGTCTTAAGTTTATTACAAACTCAATCTAGTTCATTCCAAATAAAATGGTCGTCACCCGAATTGGAAATATTTTTGAAGGGATTAGAAAAATATGGAAAGGAGTTTAGTAAAATATCGAAAGAGGTAAGTGATTTTGCAATAATTTGTATACACTTTTGTCAGCATAATAATATGTTTTCAGATTGCAATTGTATTAAATTTTTAATTGTTTCAATTAATTATATACTTAATTAATTTTTAGAATTTGACGATGTTCGAAATGTCGATAAATAATTTTGTAATTATTATTATTTAATAAAACAAAAAGGAGTTTTAGTTAAATAAAAACCATTGACCTAAATCCTAACACATACACGTGTATGTATACTATCATTTATTGTTTTAATTCATTATATACTTGGTTCAGTTAAAGTTGTATCAAATTGTAATCTGAAAACAAATAAAACTATTAGCAGATGTAAAAAACATATTTTTGTGTAATCGTAGTAAATTAGTTCGAGGTAATCGAGGTAATCGAAATATGCTAATGTAGATGTCCGCCGGGAAGGTATACTACTTTGTTTGTTTGTTTATAATTTTTGATTTAATGAAAGAGAAATGGATATTGTGTTTACAAATGTTTTATTTAACGTCGGCTATTATGTATGAAATACAATATCAGATAAATGTCTGACTCTGTTAGCCTTACAAATGCGAGCCCTTTTGAGCAAATTTGTCATTACATTCTCACACATTTCATGCGGTATTTCATCAATTTCACCACAAATATTTTGTTTTAGTTGCTTAAGCGTTTCTCGTTAGTTTGCATAAGCTTTACTTTTTAGGTATTCCCACAAAAAGAAGTCCGGAGCAGTCAAAGCAGGCGACCATGGATACCAATCTGCATCACCATTTCTTAAAATAACTTTTTGTGAAAACAGGTCTTGCAGTTATTTTATTGTAATCTTGGCTGTATGCGATTTGGCACCGTCTTGTTGACACCACATGTTAATCAAGCCCAAAGAATTACGATAACGCTCCCCATTGACAGTTACCGTTACGCCGTTTACATTTTCAAAGAAGTAAGGTTCAATGATTCCTCCTTACCAAATTGCACACCAGACTGTCACTTTTAATAGATGCAAAGCTGGCTGTTTAATAACTTAAGAGTTTCCCATTCTGTAGAACCGACTATTCTGTTTATTCACATATCCATTTGATTTGTTCATGAATGTCGGGGTTATCATGGCGAGCTGTAACATACTATTGGCATATGTACGGTGGCGTAAATGGCCTTGTGGAAGAATCGCTTGTGTCAACTGAATGTTATATGGAAACAAATGAAAATTCTTGTGCAAAATTGTGGCCAAAGTTCCTGAGCACGGCTTGAGGTTAATGGAATGCTTTTAACAGCTGTAATGTTTTCAACCGACCTTGCACTACATTGTGGTCTATGCTTGGTCCTATCACCAGCAGACCCTCTTTCTTCGAAATCATTCACTAAACGATAAATAGTGCGTTTTGTTGGCACCTTTTTTTTCCCAAAAATTTCGTATTACTTTCTCATCGTCACAGTAATCGATGATTAATTTTGATAGAATGTTTTAACGATTAAAACACGTTTTTTTATCGAATATTTTTCATTATAAATTTGCCACGTGTCTACTTCATGACTGCCTAACATGAACTGTCAAGACCAATGCTTACCAAAATGGCGGCAAAACAAAGTACCTTCCAGGCGGACACCCGAGTAAAAAATATATTTTTTAACGAGCATTATATTATTTAAAAAAAATAAGACAGTTATTTTCTCCTGCCGAAAAGACAAAGAAAAAGATGTACTTAAAACTTAAATAAATAGAAAAATTTGCGAAATAAAATTACTTTCACAAAAACTTTAATCACCATCTTGGTACCTGCTCAAGTTTCTGAGTTCTTCAAAAAGTTCTTAAAATGTTAACAAAAATCAAATTTTTTTGTCATTACATAACACAGTACAACACTTAATTTTGGGACTCAATTCTGAAAACTGCAGGTGAAAGTTGCGCCAAAATAAGAACTTGGTTGCGTTATTAATTTAATCTTTGCTCAAAGTTGACTTTTATCACTTTTTCTATATTTCAATACGACTATATTTCGTTATACCGCAAAAAATATCTCGTTTGTGGCTAAAGCAAAGTTGTTGATATTAAATAGGAGAAAACAAGCAAAACAAAGTGCATCCACTGCTTTAAAAAAACGCAAAAATGGAACATTTTTTCCCCATTTCCTCACCATCGCACGAACAAGTGCAAGTGACTATGTTAATAGAAGAAATATTTAAAGGCAAACAATTAGATGAATTTCTTGCGAAAGTTTATTGGTGGACTTCTCAAATTATGCAGATGAAGATGAAACTGAAATTGATGAGGATTCTGAAAAAAAAGTGCCCTTGAATATTGTTTGATAAATTTTATCAAAGCTTTTGTTTTTGGAACCAATTAAAAAACTCGACCTTGCAATATACAAGTTTTTCGTTTATTTGATTTGATTTATATGCAATTAATCAAATTTAGTTTTTTTCCTTCACTTAGATAACTAAGATTATTTAAAAAATATATATAGCAAGTTTTAGAATAATTTTACAGTATAAAAACTGACTTGGATCAGTGTTGCAAAGTTTTCAACAAATATTATGTCTTACTCGAAGGATGATGCAGACTCAGAACATGATTATGAACAACCTACGAAGAAAAAACGATATTCAGAACCACAAGCATCAACTTCAATAATTGAAATAATCAACATTTTGTTTCCACGCATAGATAACATATAAAAAGCTCATAGAATCTACGTAAGAATAGCTGTAATATGATTTGGAATTTTTATTTTAAAGAAAGATAAACAGCATATTTCAGCAAATTAAAGAGCTGAAAAATGTGCTGTGTAATTCTGTAAACTTATTTCTGAATGTAAAATAAAATTAATTAATTAAAAATTTTTTAGACCTTCTTCCCAGTGCATAATATTAATTAAATGATCGATATTATAATTTCCAAGTATTATTGACAGCCATTTTTGCAGAACTCTATTCTGAGAAAAATACATATAAGAATTTAAATATATTTAAGAGTTCAAAAAGAGAGAAAGAATTTATGGATTTGAAATTTCAAGTCTTCATAGTATTACGTTTTAAGGATCCTTTTGATTTTTGAAATTGCAAGGTAAAATATGCCAAAAATATTTTCTGTTACGCCACTTTATTCGCTCAGCTTTCAAAAACAATTTTTTTTAAGTACAATTTTAATTTTAATTAATGAATAGTCGCGTAAAAACGTTTATATTCTTTTAATGTGAAGAGAACTGGCAAACTTGTTCAAGCTTTTTTTTTGTTCTATTAAATTTTTGTATATGTGACAGTAAGCTATTAAAAAATTTACAACAAACATTAGTTTTTTTTTTTTTTTGATAGTTTTCCTCTGATTTGAAATTCTTTTTTTATTTTTTGTAGCTTTTTTTTAAAAAAAAATATTAAAATACTATTCTAAACGAAAGTTTTGTAAAGCAAGTGCCAAAAGAAAAAAACTGCGTTAGAATTGCTGTTGTACTATTTTAGCTCCCTTACTTCGCTTACCTTTCCTTCCCAAGCAATTAATTACGTGAAAGATGGGGGCGAGTTTACTGAAAGGGTTTAATTAAAGACTCTGAGCAGCAGTTATCTGTTATTGTATATTATAAAGGGTAGTTTTTCAGTTACAGAAAAGTATCAAATATACTTTCGTAACATTATTATTAGGTAGTTAACAGACAGATGTTGACTTTAACGTTTTAGCTAGCGCGACTATTAAAAACCCTTTTTTTTCTTGACTATCATTACAAATAACAATTTCTGTAATATAATCTTAGCTCGGTTCAAAATCAACTGGAGAGTGTGTACAAATGTATTATTTCTGGAAAAAGTTATGTGTGGACTACAAAGTAACCCATCTTAAAACTGAACTACCACCACAAAATCATGCCAGTGATCCCAAACCTTATGTATGCGAGATACCAGATTGTTCAGCGGTAAGTTGACTTATTTTAAATATATTTTATTTACTAATTAGCGTTATAAAATTAAAATTGCATTTTTAATAACTAATTCCAATAATTCCTTTTTTTATTAAAAAAAAAAACAAAAAAAAAAAATAAACAAAAATAAAACTCAAATAATCAATTGAATGAAAACGAAAACCGAAAATTTGTAGAGTTTTTCTTCTAAAGCAGCTCTGCATGGTCATACGCGCATTCATACTTATGGCCGTAACACAAACAATCAACACAATAATAATAACAATAATAATAATAATAATAATCAAGCGAATGCAACTGCAACAACAGCTACTAACAACAATGCTAACTCCTCGCAAGGCTGTGCTACCAATAGCAATAATCATCCACTGCATAATAGTTCCCAATCTAGTCATAGCAACCCGGCAAATCCAAATCAAAAAGATACCAATACCAATGCCAATGCAAATAAAGATAATATCGAATTTCCCTGCAAGGTGTGCGGCAAGTAAGATTCCCCCAACTCAATTTACCACTATTCCTTCATTTAATAATTCTAGCAAAACAAAAACAAAAACAAAAAAAGAAAGCGACAGCTCAAATTGTTATTAATTTGTATTGTACTCGTTAAAGAGTTGTTTATTGTTTTTTTGTTTGTTTTTCATTTTTAACTTTTTAAATTTTTATTTGTCTTGTTTATTTTTTTTTTTGTTCGACAATTTTATGTCTCAAAAAAAAAAACACAAAAAGACTGCGTAAGGAAGCACGATTAATAATAATTTAGTTATCGTTTTTAACATTTTCGGTATTTTGTTGCGTTTTAATTTTACTTGATTTTATTTGCTTGTAGCTAAATATCGCTTTAAGTACATTTTTATATAAATATGTATATTTTACATTTCATTGGTACTAAATTATGCCTTTTAAAATTTTATCGTTAAAACAATTTTGATATTTTTGTGTTAAATTTTGTTTCTTTGTGTTTTTTTTTTTAATTTTAACATATTTTATTGTATTGTATGAAAAGTTGCTGCTAATATATTTATTTGAATATATTATTTTTTTTTGTTTGATGGTTTATTAGTTTTCTTTTTTTTTGTATTTATTTGTTAATTTTAGTACATCATTAAATAACTGTTGTTTCTATTTGATTTATTTGTTGTTGTATTTTTCAAACATTTATTTTTATATTTACGAACAAAAAAAAAACAAAACCAAAAAAAAAAAATCTTACAAAATATCACTCAAATTTTAAAATTAAAGCGAAGATTCTCAACTCATAGAAGTTTTTAATCAAAGTCGTTGAATATCCTCAACAATTTGAAACTTCTTCGTACAGCCACCAAAAATTATAATTGAATTAACAAAATGTCAAATGAAAGTAAATGAAAAAATTCCAATCAGTATCAGTCAGTCTATAACTATTAAATCGATGACACAAATATCGAAAAATATTTAAATATTTAATGAACTCATCATCAGCTTGGAATAATTGTAAGTGTTGTGGCAATATAATTTTTCATTTAATCAATTTTGTTATTTTTTAAATCTTTTTTTTTTCTAAAGTAATGAAATTTTTTTTAAAAATCCCTTTACCTTCTTTTTCATTTTCTTAAAATTGTATCAACTAAATTTAAAAAGTTTTCTGCTGTTTTTTTTGTGTGTAAATATTTTACTTTTAATACTTTTCCGCTCTTAAATAATTTTCTTTCCAAACTTTTATTTTTTCTTTCTTTTATTCTTTCTTATATTTTATACAAACGATCTGTTGATAGAAAGTTTCAGAAAGATTATGTTTTCTTTTGATAAACAAAATCGATTTTAAATATTTTGTTAGAATACGAAAGAGTTGTTGTCGACAGAATGGTTGGTAACTCGCACTTATTTAAAGAAAAAATCCATATTGCTTGATTAAAAAAATTTCAAATTCGCAAAGTTTATTTTTGTTAGCTAAAGAAGGTCTTTCACTTTAGCATTGAATTTAGTTAGATTATTTTATCATCTCTATCTCTTTCAATTCCTCTCCAATATTTTCTTCATTAAAAAATTGTAGATGATTTGGGAGTGAGGGTTAATTTTGAGAATACCTTAAAAATTTCTGGATACTTTTTTTAAAGAAACACACTTGCAACTGAACAAAATTCCAAAGTTTTTTTTTTAATATTTAAAGCTGCTGTACTGCAGGACTATGACCATGATATATGGTTTTTACAAAAGATCTAAAGCTCTTTTTGATCCCTCTTAATTTATTTGTTTAACCATAGATGTGCTGCGATGGATAAAAAAATCAGACCATTAATATAAAGCGTCCCCATTTGTATTTCAATTATAAACGACTACAAAACATCTAGTCTCTTGCTCTCAGCAGTCCTTCCAACTTCTCTTTCATCACAGAGTCCCATGTAATTGTTAAAACTTGTCTGTGGCTATGGTATCCCAAAGTATCTACATTTTATATTTAACTGCCTCATAGTCTCTAACCCAAGGCTAGCCGGGGATGGACATTTACATACAATGTTAGCTGGCGTATTAGCCTCTGTTGAACAAAGTCTGCAAGTTTTGATTTCTTCGAATTTCGTGTAGGCTATGTGATATTTGAAGTTTACGTTAATTGTCCCAAATTCAGTTATCCAGGGTAAGGTGTCTTGATCACATATTAGGTGGGCAAATATGATTTTAGAAAGTAAATTGGCTTAAAATACATACTATTTCTGGCAACTTCAAATTTATGTAAAGTAGAAATATGTCCACCTGCAGCACGTCGGCAGACGTCCTCATATTTTGCAACGAAGTTTCGCTTAAATCAATGCAACGCCAAATTTCATTAGTTGTTTGTAGGTTGTTCATAACTTAGCAGCGTTAAAGGTTAAGGTGCCCCTTTAGGCTAGTAGATAGTGCACTATCTTATAAGACGGGGGGTTGTGGGTTCGATTCCCAACAAAGACCTTGGTTTTTTTCACTACAAAAATAAAAATTGACTGTCGGTGGGGCTATTCTGCTCAGTGATGAAAGCATCGTCACTGATCACTTTGCTGTCTTATACGACAGTTAATTTCCGTAACTATCTTTCTACTTTCACCACCTGTCTCATTTCTTCTCTATCCCTGTCCTAAGAATGTAGCGCGGTACTTGACTAATTAGGCATTGTTGCCTGAAGTGCTACTTCTCTTATAAAAAAGAAAATAAGAAGGAGGTGGCCAATTGACATCACTAAATCGTTATGTGACAGGGAAATTTGTCATATAATAATCGAATTGTTTGTTGTTTTTTGTCGTATGAGGGCATGTTGTTGAAATCAGAGGTCACTGCTAACGACGTTAGTAAATTGTGGCACCAAAAATTTGTTTTTTATGGTTGTTCCTTTTTTTCGAAAAACTACGTGCCGATGATACCGCCCACCAAAAACGGTACTATACGATGGTCACTTTTGGGATGTAATGGTTTTTCGAGGACTATTTGGGGTTTTTGTAAACCTCTTATGCGACACTTTTTTATATAACCGCCGGATTAAAAGTTAATTCTATCACTAAGGGAAAATGTGTTGTCTTCGTTTAGTTTTGCAAACACCAAAAACACAAACGTTTAACACAAACAATGGTCGATCGACTTGAATTCTTGAATGCGTTAAACTTTATAAGCGTTAAGATAAAGCTGTTGATGAAAAATGGTGTGGATTAGTTTATGTTGCAGACTCATTCGCAACACTTTGCTGTACCGCGGCTATGTTTGCATCACTATGGCCACCATAAGCATATTGTTTTAGCTTTTTGTTAGCAACAATACCGAGAGCCTCGAATTTAGCATTTAAATTATACGCGGCGATCTAAGAAGGGGCGTAATTACGAGTAAAATCTGCTCGAATTTTATATAGTGATACCGTGAAAATTTCACCAATTTGATAAAAAAATTATCATAACTGAAATTTTTAGCTCATGCTTTAAGTTTCCCAACTTTTTACTAAATATATGCCAAAGATTGACAGCTCGATTCTTAATCTTTAAACTTTTAACAAACTATTTACATCCTGGCTATAAATTTGCCCACCATACTACCTTTTGAAAGGCATTCTTGTCCATTTTTCTAATGCTTTAAAACTTTATTTAATTTTGTAGCTTACTTACCGCCTGTGCAGTTTCTCTAGCCATCTCTTTCGAATTTCCATAATTCTGTTTAGCTTGTTCTTCATTGGAAGTGGACATAATTAATCCAACCTCCTAACAGCTGCAAGACGGAGTATAATTTGCAAAATAATATCTGTTTTCTTTTCTTTTTTTTCAATTTTATTTTAATTAATATTTATCTCCATGATTTTTTTGTTCACTTTGCCTCCTCTCTAACTGTCATCATAAAACCACAAATATAAAAAATAACTAAAAGATAAGTAAAAACAATTTCTCATTGTAATAAAATAATCAAAAATTAAATATTTAGTATTTAAAACACCAGCTAAGCATGCAACTGAATATCGCTTCTCTGTTCTATCATCGAAAAGTGTGTGCATGATGTACCATGATTTAGAATTCATGGACTTCTAACTAAATGTCTATTTGTAATAAATCTTTTTTTAACTCCAAAATTAAGTAAAAAAAAAAACAAAAATTGGTGTCTTTATTTAAATTTAAATGTATTTCAGTTTGTTGTTTTGTTAAAATCCATAAATATTTTTCAGAGTATTCAATAAAATTAAGAGTCGCAGTGCCCATATGAAGACCCATCGTGCAACAGATAATGAAACAACTGTACAAATTACAAATAATCAAAATCAATTAATACAACATCAGCAACAACAACAAGCACAACAACCAATACAACAATTATAAAATAAAGTCATATAAATTATTAATAATTATTTTATTTATATAATTTAAAAAAAAAAAAAAACAAAAACTATTTAATTTTTTGTAGGCATCACCAAAACAAAAAAAAAAGTTCTTAAAATATTATGACAATCGCCCAAAAATTAATATAAAATTTATTATCATTTTTTTTCTACTTTTTACTAAAGTTTTTTCGTTTTAATTTCAATTATTCTTAATGATAAGAAATTTATTTTTTACAGCATTTCTTAAAATTCGGAAAACTAAAATAAGTAATTTTAAAGTTAAAACAACATAAACGATTTTAGAATTTAACAAAAAAAAAAGAGAAAAAAATTAAAAGAACTTTTAATTTAGTATTTATTTAATAAGCAAAGAAAATTAACTTATTCTAGTCATTGTTGTCAAAAATTAATTAAATATAAAAATAAATTTTAATAAAATTTTCTTTTAACACACAAGTGATAAAGAGTGAGATTAAACAAAATTCCCTTTAATCCGCCCTTTCCAAAGAAAATTCAAAAATTCAAATTCCTGAAACACACTCACACACACGCTCTTAGAAATATGTATATGATTTTATAAATACAAATCTGTGTTTGTGTGTTGAAAACTTTTTTTTGTTTTTTTGTTTTTTTTTAAATGTTAATTAGCAAATTCTTAAATAAGTAAAAATATAATAAAAAACAAAAATAGTTTTAAATCAAATCGTACATCAGTCAGCCTATTAAAATAATATTTAATGTTGTTAATGTTTGTAATCATTTGCAAGCCTAATAAATGCAAACCCATTTCTATGTAAGAATTGTATATAAATAGTTATTATAATTAAAAAACCAACAAATTAAACAAACTGTTTATTTTATAACTTATTATAACAAAAAAGACAATTTAGTTATTTATTTATTTTTTTTTTAATTCAAAAATCAACCCAAAAACATCTATAAAATGAACACATTTTTTAATATTAATTTTTAACACAAAATATGACAAATAGTTGAAAAATGATTATAAATTATTATTATTGTACACCAAATAAAAGCAAACAGTTATTATTAATAATTAATTAACTATTGTATAATAGTAACTATATCCAGCTTTAATTTTCTTGCTGTAATCTTACTTTAATAGTTTTGAATATATTTTCTTACTCCATCAAAATAGACTGACAAGACTTGTTCTAGAACAATCATTTAATAATAATGATGAACTTTAAATTTAACGTTAACTTTTGTAACATGCTTTTGCATTAAAACAGTTATAAAAATGGCGTTATGTCTCTTAGTTTTGGGCTCATATATCTAAGACGAGAAAATGAGTTACAAAAATGCATCTTTTACATTTTTAATATCTCAGTCAATACTTCAAAAGTTAAACAGTGATATTCAATGTTATGAGCATTTTTAGTTGCAGCTATTTGAAATAATAAGTGGAAATCATTAAATATCTAGTGTTCGACTATAAATTTTGCAAATTTTTACTATTCTATTGTAAACAAAAATAGTATTTATTTATTTGTTCACTATTTACGGACTGCTTTAGCCAGCTCAACAAAGAAACTTTAACTAAATTATTCTTGAACTACAAAAAGTTTTAAACAATAAATATAGACAATTTTTTCTTAGGGTTTACTACATACAGAATGAAAAAATAACCCTAGAGTTTTCACAACAATTTCCGTACCTTTGTCCCTCTATCCCTCTGTCCAAACTTTCTATCTCTGTAACCGTAATAAGTAGACTATTAAAATTTCCAAAGAAAGCTGTATTATTTCTAGTCACTGTAACAAGAAAATATTAAAATTTAAAGTTTATTTCGAAAGTTCGGTGACATTCATTAAGCTGTTATTTTCTGTCACAGACAGTGTACGTAAAACCCTGTTTAAACAAATTTCAAATGAAAGGTGCTCCAATAGTTATATGATTTTCATTTACATATAAGTTTAAGAATTCTAATGTACGCTATATACAAACCCTGAAAAAATTAACTAAACAAAAACATAAAGGGTGTCCCGAATGCTATTAATTTTTTTTTCAACCCTATTAAACAGAATTTTAATATTTAGAAAAACTATTCACAGCTATGTACAGAATAAATTAAAAAATTAAAGGGTGTATCAAAAGTATGCTGCTATTCATAAAAATATTTTTCTTTTTTTTACCTGTGACAGGCAGATATATCAAAATTGCTTAGCGTGTGCAAAACCTTATAACAAAGAAAATTTAAATAAAGAATGTCGCAATAGTGACTTGATTTTCACAATTTTTATGTACGCTATAAAGAAAACTAAAAAAAAAATATTAAACTGAAATTTGAAGGTGTTCCTATAGTAACATAATTTAGTTTTTCAATCATACAAAGCAGAAATTTAGTATTTATACAGAGTATCAATAATAAATAATAAAATGAAATGGTGTTTCCTTAGAAGCCGTGGATTTCAGTGACATGGCCCTATTTTAAACCATTTTAGGCAGAGGCTTGAAATTTCCGGAGAGTATGTGCCACTATAAAGAGAAATACAAGAAAGTTTAAATAAAATTAAATTCAATAATATTGTTGAATCCTAAAAATAATTTTACAAATAAACTTATTGACCCCAAAGACGTGATCCTCAGATTCGGAGGTTTTTTTTTTTACCAGCAAGGAACAAAAACTACGTATATTAGATATTTTTTTTTCTGATCAGCACTCAAGCGATGACTCCTATACATGTAATGAACTAGTAAATTAGGTTATGGGGAAAAGGAAAACGGGAGTAGTGTTTGTAGACACTGAGGTTTCCTACATTGAAAGTGACAGGAAAGACATCTGGAGGAAGTTTATTCCACATACGGACTGTTCTGCTAAAAAAAGGAATTTTCCCTGTAATGTATAGTGCGATTCACTGAAAAATTAAACACAAATGGATGCACTCTCACCCATTGTCGTAACGATAAAATAGTAAAATACAATCTACATTTCGTCGATGCTCTAGAGAATCAATGGAGTTGGATACCCTACCGTTTTCAATGAGCCTCTTGGCCCTCTTCTTTACACGGTCGAGCAACTCCAACGTAGACTTTGTTGATATTTGAGAGTTGTATTCCATCTTTGAACGGATATAGGTGGTATTAATAGTACGAAAATCGAATGGAGTGAAGTATCTCATACATCGTTTTAGATAACCGAGGCGCTTGAAAACTTTTTTGGAAACTTGAAAAATGTGTTTAGTCCATTGAACATCATGTTGAATTGTTCATGCCAAGAACATCAAGAGCGTTCGATTCCATAATACCTATATCACCCATAGTAACAGATGCAGCACCAATTCCGAACACAGATCTATGTGTAAGCTTATGCTGGACTTAAAAATAGAAGTAAAAATGAACTTGATCGATTAAACTTGAAAATACATATTTTCGAACTTACGACATTATTCGTGCTAAATTTGAGCGGAATCTATAAAAAAAATATAAATTCCATAGAAATTTTAGTTTTTTCCGAATTATTAAATTTCCCAAGCAACTTTTCTTATTTTTCGTTCCGCCAAGCCTTGTGCAGACTATTAAACATATTTTTAAAAGGATCGTTCAAGTTATGTGCTTAGCAAGGGACAACATTTAATTTTTATTTATTTCAATTTCTTTCACTACTTTTCTCTACAGGGAAAAGAATTTATTCTCTGATGCATCTGCAATATTTTAATAATAATTTTAAGAATAAATGTTGCTTGAGTGTGGTTAGTAGATTTCGAGTATGAATACGGATTTTGAAAGCAGTTCACCAAGAAAGTTGACAGAATACGAATAAAAAATAGTCTGAAATTTAGAGTGTATTGAGCGTCTTTTGCGAAAAAAAATTAAATGTGCACTTACGACAGTCTTTTGGATTTTTCATGACAATAGAAAGTGAAATAAAAAAGATTAAAAATAAAAATTGTTTCTTGCTTTTGTTTTCGAAATGTTTGTTTTGTTTTTGTATAGAAGTGTTTTTGAGTTTTGCTGTTCTTTTTGCTAAGTTGTTTCAATGAAAACTCTCATTTAATCAATTTGACTTAAGATATATATAAGACTGTCGAATTTTATAAACAAAATTTGGGGTAAATTCCACAGATGAGTATAATGCTGATATGGATATGCTTCCCCCGCAGAGTTATATTTCAAATATATATTTTTTAATAACAAAATATTTATTAAAGGAATCTTAATTAACGTAGATTAGATTACATAATAATATTAATTAAAGTTATATAAAAGCAACAAATTTATATAGCAAAGCAAAAACAACAAATAATAACAGCTTCTTCACAATGACAAATTTTATGTTATAAAACACAATAAAAAAAAACCCATAATTTTTTTACCTGTTTAGGGGCAAACTCTGAAGCGATATCTGCTATTATGAATAGTTTTTCAACAGATTCTTCATTAAAAAGCAGTGAAAAAGGGAGATTTGCTAAACCACCTCACCCGTTTGTGCATGTTCAATATTAATTTGAATTTGGTTAGCAACATAACAAGTAATTTTTCTTGTATACGTATTTCACCGTCGATTAATTTCTTTGTAAATTTTTTAATGTCTTTGCTGTTCTTCGTGTTAAAATTTAATGGTTTTTTGTACAAGGCAACCTTCAGCAGTGTCCCATTAGATTAGTATATTTCTTTAGATTTCTTAAAGTTTTTGATATAATTAAGACTTGACACTTAACAAAACCGTTGCTAGTGCCTTGTCATTTAGTTCTCATTTTCATAGTTATCCATGTTAAATCTTCATCGTCATTCATATGACGTGATAAGATTTACATCTGCTCCTGGCCGTAAGCCATAATCAGATGGTGGATCATTACCACTGTGGATGAAATATAGCGTTATCCTCGCCCTAGAAGGCCTTCGGATACGAATATCATCCGGTAACTCCTAGTTGCAACTTCAAAAGCCAGAAGCAGGCCGCAGCCTTCACTTCTTGCTGAAGAGTTGGAGGCTACCCAACTCCATGAAGCTTAATATAATTACGAACACGACGGCATTCATACTCACTGGACCCGGACCATTCATTATGAATGATCCGACTCACAAACTCAAACGAGGGCTTCGAAACACACAGCCACCACGATACTCCCGAAGGGCCCAGCTCAATACTCAGTCAGAGACCAGCTAAATGCCTAAAGAGACAAATAGCGGAAGTCTGGGGCTTTACTGATTCCCGTGAAAATATAGTGGATTGTCCAGTTTGCTCCCACTAACCTTGAAGGAGACTGGGCTACCTTTTACCCTCGCAACACACAAGTCTAGATGGCTGTGTGATCCATAAAGACTTATAATTTTCCTTTGGGGGCCACGTCATTCATATACTTTCAAAAACTGGAATTAGGATATTTAAATAAAGGCAATTTTACTATCAAAAATCAATTAATCCCTGCCATTTTATGGATTCGCTGCTAAAACACATCTTATAAAAAATCAAAACTAAAGTAAATGCAGCCATTAGAACTGCACTGGGAGCTTTACGCACAACAGTCATGCTATTCGAAAGCAACGTATACCCATTAGAAAAACAAAGAGATATAATAATAAGTCGACTCTCTAAATGTTTCTTGAACAATTATGTTACGCTTTTATTTCCAATAATTCGGAAATGTTTTAAATCAAGAAAGAAACCAAAAGTTCTTTCGGTAATACAGCGAATAACTAAAATCTGCTCAGAGCTTCAGCTCACCAATTTTGACATATTTAAACAACACAAACAATGTACTAAGCACCTCAACGAAGAGACAATAAACATGTCTTTCCATGACTTAAGAGAAACAATCACGGACAGTTCAATATACAGAAAACTGTTCCTGGAACTACAATCAAAGTATAAACATCATTCATTAATGTTTACCGACGCATCAAAAGTAGATAACCGTATTAGCTACAGCATAATCAAAGAAGGCAAGGAATTATTAACAAAGGCGCTCCTACATTTCATAACAATATATGCAGCCGAAATACTCTAGCAATGATTTCGGCTGCATATATTGTTATGAAATGTAGGAGTGCCTTTGTTATCAATTCCTTGCCTTCTTTGATTATGCTGTAGCTAATACGGTTATCTACTTTTGATGCCTCTAGGCAATAAAACTAATCGCCAAGGAAAAAGGTTTATTCACAAAACGTACTGATTCCCTTTCTTTCTTAAAATCAATTGCTAACATCTCCAACAATAGCATTTACGCCACAGCAATAAGAAACATTTTGATTGATAGCTTTCCAAACATAGTACTCATCTGGGGATCGGGTTATTGTGGAATCGAGGGTAATAATGAGTTAGCAGACAAAGTTGCTAGAGACCACGCTTAACTTCATATAATAATATAAAATAAAACTGATATAAACAAAGATTTAAGTCAACAGTTCACTAAAAACGCAAAACTTTTTAGAAAAACGTCAAACTGGTACCAATCTATAAATACAGACCAACTTTGCATTAATAATTTTCTCAAAAGCAACAGCTTAAAAAGACGCGAGTTGATGGAAATTGTAAGACTCCGCTTAGGACACACCAAGTTATCCCACGGACATTTATTTAAATTATCTTTACCAAACATCTTTACCCCCCGGGGCATATATATATGGTCTTTGGAGATAGCAACAACTTAGACCTGTGCAACTGGGGGAAAAAAGGGAGCCCAGTCCCCTGAAGTCAGCAGGGGTACAACTGGAAACTCCACTTTATTTGCACGGGAATCAGTGACCCGCAGAGTTCCGTTATTTGTCTCCTTAGACACTTAACTGTTCTCTGGCTGATTATTGAGGTTGGCCCTTTATGGGAGTATCGTGGTGGTTGAGGTTTCGCGGCCGCACATCAGTCTATGGTTCTATGGTGGCCGGGCTCATTTCACCTTTTATAATACCTACCTGGTGAAATGTTCCCAGATCCAGTGAGCATGCTAGACATGTGTTCTGGACAGGGGTTGGAAAGTCTCCAACTCTCTTAAGCAAGGAGTGATGATTTGCAGCCCTGCTCTGGAATCATCGAAGTTGCAACTAGAAAGTTCTGTTGCATAGAATTATAGCTTCGGCTTCCTAGGACGAGCATGACGTTCCAAATTATGCAGTGGTTTGGTCCACCATCTGATTAAGGCTTCGTGGCCAGGCGCGGATGTAAATCTAATCACACAGTTACCAAACATCTGTGAATGCAACATAATTAATACCTGTCAATATAATTAAGCACATCTCTTCGGCATGCCCAAACTTAAAAACACAACGCGACCTCGTTTCCAAACAAATCCAAAACTCACTTTCCTTACTTTCAAATCCTTACGCTAAGAACGTTAACCAAATAATATCATTTTTAAACACAATAAATATTCATCCTTTCATTTAAGAATCAGTATATAAACCAGTTAACAATAATATGTATTTCACAATAATTAGCCTAAGGCCTTAGTAGACATGGCCTTTTTTCTTGCACATTAGTTTATAATTTGTAATTATACTCTAATGCTTTTAATAATAATAATAATAATAATAAATAGAGATGCTCCATGCCTCGTCGTCTAGTTTTTCAATTTGATATAATCACGATTTTTCTTTCTTTTTATTTAAAACAACTGTGTTTGACCTAAAAATTATTTAATGATTAACAATTGGCTTACGACTTGCTCATATGGTGCTTTGCCGTCCAAAAATTATTTCGCAGACTTATTACGTAAATAAGCCGCTGCTGTCACTGCGGCACACAGATTATCACTTAAACCAGAATATTCTGATTTTCTACTATTGCGTTGTTAGCTCTTTCTGCCATTCAATTCTGTTGCGGTGTTTAAGGAACAGTGAGCTGACATTTTATTTCACTTTACTCTAAATTTTTTACTGAGATATTCCGCGCCATTTTTATTATGAAGACATTTTATTTTGCCATTTGTTTGTCGTTCTCCTCATTCTTTGAACAATCTAAATTTTTTCAAAAACTTTGCTTTTTATTTTAGAAAATAAATAAAACATGAACTCAATAAAGTGTTGGACAAAGGTTTTTCTTTTATTAATAATTTAAAATATTTTTTATATATATTTTTTTCTTTTCCTAAAGATGCCAGCCAATGGTGTGGTGAATTATTAAAAATAAAATTTACTTAATTTCTATATAAAGAGCTTGTGTTTAAATAAGTTATTTATAAAATATTAAAAAAAATTAAAATTATTGCTATAATTATTAAACTACAATTATTAAAGATAAAACTATTAAAAGGAGAAATTTTTAAACACCTTTGACTATGGTTTACATTATTTAAATAATGTCGTCATAGCATGCTCAAATGTTAATTGATTTTAGAACAAGTTCTTATTAATCTATTATTGATTATTTGTTTAGCTATTATTTAATCTTCGCCTAAAGATAATAGTTTTCACCCTAAAAATTAGCTAAATTCACCTCATGCTCTCACTCTGCCAATCTCTCACACCCACTTACACTCTCAGATATTAAAAATAAATTTGAATATCTATTAAATAAAACACAAATAATTATAATAATAAATAAAAAAACTATTAGCAATTTTCTATGGTTGTATTGTAAACACAAACACACACGTACACATGATGCTCTTATTTAGCAAAAATAAAAAATAATTTATTTCAATTAAATTATTTAAATTCATGAGTATTACAATGAGATTGTAATTGTAATTAAATGAAATTACTTAGAAAAAAATTAATTACATTAAAATTATACTTAAAACTCTAGAACTTTTTTTTTTTATATTTATTTTTAAACTGAAATTTTAATTTTGCTTTCTATCTAACTTAAACTAACATAATTTTCCATCAATGCCTTCTTTAAACAAAAAAAAATATAATTAATAATAAAAATAAAATTAAAAATATTTTAAAAAATAAATAAATTAATAAAAAAAAAACAAAAATTAAACTGAAGAAAAACTTTTTGATAAAAAAAAGTTAAAATTATACTGAAAAATAAAAAGAAATTAGTATTATACATATTAAATAAAAAATAAATAACTAACTTAAAAAAATAAATAAATTATAATTAAAACCACCTTAAGAAATATTTATTTATTTCTAAAAACAAACATCAAAAATCAGAAGAAAAAAATTAAAGAATAAACAACTTTGATGTTATTAGACTTTAAAAAATATATTTTTATTTTATTTGTAATAGCGAAATAAGTAAAAATAAAATAGAAAATAAATACAAATTGTAATTTAAAAATAATAATAATACGTAAGGAAAAAAAAAGAACTTTGTTGTTTATTAATTAATTGCATGAGTGAGTGATCTATTCCTTGTTCTCTCTCACTCTTTCTATCTCTCTCTCTCTCTAGCTCCCACTCTTCGTATCATTATCTTTAAGTGTAAAAGTGTTGTTAATTTTATACTTCTACATACTAAAAATATTACAAAAAAAAAAAAGAAAAGGAAGAATCTAAACACTCGTAAATACATAGAATTAAGAAGACATTTCCAAAAGAAATGAAAGGAAATGTTAATGCTAAAAAGAGGCAATTCTTATGACTATCATACAAATTATAATTAAAAACATAAAAGATCGATTGACAAATTTAATGAAAAATTTAATTATTATAAATAATTATATAAAAATTACAAACATAAATATTAATTTAATCTTATTGTTTTTGTGTTAATTGTTTTTTAGTTAATTTTTTTTTTGTTATATTTATTGTAACTATTTTTAATATTTATTTTCAAAATAAATGCAAAATAATGTTTAAACATTTTTTTAAATACATTTTTTTCTTATTTTTTCAATAATTTCTTTGCTATTTAATTTAAAATACCTTGGTTAACGGCCCAAAAATGCATAAAGTATATCAATGTTTGAATCACATTTCTTATTTACTTAATATACAATAAATAATATCAACTATGGAAGCACCCTTAGTTTCCAATTTTAAATTTTATATTGGAAAAGTTAACAATATACGTTTTGAATTAGTTTCAATTACCTTCCGGCGGACACCCTGTAGTATAAGATTGAACGAAAGAGAATGGATCTTATATTGATAAATGTTTTATTTAATGTCGGTAATTATGTTAGCCGCACAACATGCGAGCGCTTTTAAGCATATTTGTCACTACATTTCACGCGATATTTCATTAATTTCATCACGAATATTTTGTTTGAGTTGCTCGAGCGTTTCTATTTAGTTTGCATAAACCTTGATTTTAAGACATCTCTACAAAAAGAAGTGCGCAGCAGTCAAATCAGGCAATCATGGGGGGCAATCAACATCACCATTTATTGAAATAATTTGTTGTGGAAAGAGGTCTTGCAGTAATTCCATAGTAATCTTGGCTGTATGCAATTTGGCACCGTCTTGTTGATACCACATGTTAATCCATCACATCACGATATCGCTCCCCATTCATAGTTACCGTTACGCCGTTTTCATTTTCAAAGAAGTAATATGCAATGATTCCTTCTACCTAAACATACCAGATTGTCACTCTTAATGGATGCCAAGGTAACTGTTGAATAATTTGAGGATTTCTCATTCCCCAGAATCGACTATTCTGTTTATTAACACATCTATAAAAATTAAAATGTGCATCGTCACTCATTACGTTTTGTTTTTCATGAAAATCGGAATTGTCATGGGCGAGCTGTAACATCCTATTGGCATATGTAAGGCGGCGAAAATCGTCTTGGTAAGAAGAAGCTCTTGTGTCAACTAAATCTTATGTAAAAACAAATGTAAGTCCTTGTGCAAAATTGTGGCCACAGATGTTCTTGGAAGACCAAACTCCTGAGCAAGGCGACGAATTGCAGCTGATGGATTGTTTTGAACGTTTTCTTGAACAGCAGTAATGTTTTCGGCCTGTGGTTCATGCTTGGGCCTATCACCTACAGACTCTCTTTCTTCGAAATCATACACAACACGATAAATATTGCGTTTTGTTGGCACGTTGTTTCTCCCAAAAATTTCACGTAAAATCGTCACAGTAATCGATGATTGAATTTCATTAAATGTTTTAACGATTAAAATACGTTGGTTTATCGAATATTTTTCCATAATAAATTTGTCTCTTGTCTACTTCACGATTGCCAAATATGAACTGTCAAGATTAATGTTTACAAAAATGGCGGCAAAATAAAGTAGTTCATCTTCCCGGCGGACACCCTGTAGTTCAAATAGCATTCGCTGTGGGGGGCACTCTTGAAAAACTAATTTTTTTATAGCAGTTATAGAAGGAAATATTTTGTTTAATTTTCAATTATTTGACTATAACGGTTTAAAAGATAGGAATATATAAGAGAATTTATGTCCTTCAGTGTTACTAGTGTATTCCCCACAATATATGTGTGGGATTACCCTTTAATTTGTAGGAGCTTTTATTTTTGAATTGGATCTCCTTTTGATTTTGGTTAAAATTAAACTTAATAATAGCGAGGGTAAATTTGAGGTTTGGAAGTAAATTGACTTAAAACACACTTTAACAACTTTCGTTTTATTCATACCAATGAAAAGAGGAAATAAGAAAATTGATAATGGAAATTGACGTCGGGCAATCAATCAAGTCAGCAGACGACAAGTCTTCTCACAAAATATTGAAGCATATTTTGCAGCAAAGCTTAGCTTATTTCGCAAATACAGCGCTGAATTTCAGTTTTCAGAGCGTCAGCTGTTTGTGGGTTGTTCTCGTAAACCCGGTCTTTCAAATGGCCCCAGAATAATTCACAAGAACGAGCTGGCCAGTTGATAAATAAATTGTTTGGGTGGCTGTGTGGCTTGTAGCATCGTCTTGCTGAGACTAGAGGTCGGTGATTTTAATATTAGCCAATTGTGGACACAAAAAACTTATTATCATGATTTGGTAGCGCAAAGAGTTCACGGTGAGAGTGTTTCTTATAATCTTATATATAATCGTTCTTCTTTGTTTACATAACTGTCTAACTGATCAGTTGGTTGAAATGTGCGTTGCTTTCTTTCACAAACGTTCAACGCAAACAATGGTCAGTCGGTTAAACCTTATAAGCTTGAAGACGAAAATCTTTATGCAAAATGTTGAGCAAAGTGCTTGTAGTGATGTCCAATTGATGCGAACTTCAAGGAGTTGATGTTCCAGACTCATTTTAAACATTTTGCAGTACAGCGGTTATGTACGCTACTGCCTGTTCGGGTGTACTCTAATGTCAGCAATAATAACCGTGACATCGAATTTAGCGATCAAACTACGCACTGTGGTCAGCAGTGTCACAAATAAAATTCTTACTCAAGAGTGTAAATTTAAAATTAAAATTTCCCGGGGGCACATAAATATGGTCTTTATAGAACTTCGACTATCTAGACACAGTGCAACTGGGGAAAAAGGCAGCCCAGATCCCTGAAGTCAGCAGGGGTACAACTGGAAACTCCACTTTATTTCCACGGGAATCAGTAAGCCGCAGAGTTCGTTATTTGTCTCTTTAGACTGTTCTCTGACTGATTATTGAGGTTGACCCTTAATGGGAGTACCGTGGTGGTTGTGGTTTCGCGGCCCCATAACAGTATAATGATTATTATGGTGGCCAGGATCATCTCACTGTTAATGACACGCTAAGTGAATGATCCAGTCCAGTAAGAATGCTAGACATGTGTTCTGGACAGAAGTTGGAAAGTCTCCAACTCTTAAGCAAGGAGTGATGATTTGCAGCCCTGCTCTGGAATCATCGAAGTTGCAACTAGAAAGTTTTGTTGCATAGAATTATAGCTTCGGCTTCCTAGGACGAGCATGACGTTCCAAATTATGCAGTGGTTTGGTCCACCATCTGATTAAGGCTTCATGGGCAGGTGCGGATGTAAATCGAATCACACAGTTCAACAGCTAAATTTTTCAAATTTAATAATTTGACAGACAATTTACTTCCTCACCTCAAATTTGTCCATGAATTAAAAAAATACACATTTAAAGTTTGTTTGCCATGTTATTAGATGTTGCAAACCACACAAGGAAATAAACAATTTATGAATTTAACTGCAACCGTCAAATACTTAACACAATATTTTTAGATGAAAAACTGAGCTAAAAGTTGTTCCAAGTATGAAAATCAGATTTTAGGGCTTAATTATTATGTTGTGAGTCTTTTTATACGGCGAACTATTATTTTGCCATTGAGTTCACACCACTATGTTTTGTAAAAGTCCAAAAAATACATATCTGGAATCAGCTGATCTTTCGGGGGGAATTTAAATCTGCAGGGTGTCAAGGTGGAGGCATGTAAATGTTCGTAAAATTTGTATTGCGATACTAAATAATAATTGCTGCTATACTGCTGAAAATTGCTGCTATACGAAATGTCTGTCATTAAATACCTTGATGACACTCTTATTTAGGTTCAGTAACCTTTGGGATACACGCAGTGTAATTAAACGCTTTGCCTGTCTGTCTGACAACCTGTTACTTAACCTAACATCATAAACAGGCGGTTGTTCTCCTTTCTGCATAATAATTCTGCATTTACAATTATGTATCTACTGCTTATCGACTTCGCTATTGTTCAATAATTTTATCGATTGTGTAGATCTGATACATTGTCTAGTTATAATTTTCCTTTACGCATATTTTACGGTTTGTCTGCATTCTTTTGTCCATGTATCGAACATTTGTTATAACCATGCTTCGTGTTTGTTATCAGAGAAATGCTAGGATAACCTGTTTCGTATAGAAAGTATTGCGCATTAACTAATTTATTCGGAAAGGTGTGATAGCTTTTTGATATTTGTGGCCAAATTTTGCGTTTAATTTAATTGCTTCAACATTTTAAACCGAAAAATTTTATTTTATTTTTTTTTTTTTTTTGTAATTATAAAAAAATATAAATCTGATAGAAATGATAAAGAAAGCAAAGTTGTAATAAAAATTAAAGCGATAATAATAGAAGAAAAATACTCGTACTTAATCATAACATACCTTATCTCGATACTCTGCGTTGTGATTGTGTAATAAGTGTGTAAAATATGAGTGTAAAATAATAATTCTTAAACTAATAAATTCTTTACTTTAAAATTAAACAAAAATTATAACTACACGATATAAAGTAAAATAAAATACATATTAAAAAAAAACAAAAAAAAAAAACAAACTCATTATAAGTAAGTTTATGAACTTAAATTTAATTTAAACTCAAATTGAAATGCAAGAAAGAGAGAAAAAAAAACACAAATTATTGAAATTTACTATTTATAAAAGCAAAAACTCTTTAATAAACTACTTTGAAAACGAATGATAATAGTTCTTAGACATATCAACAGAAAACCAAAAAATATATATTAATATTTATAATTATTAAAAACAAAAACAAAAAAAACAAACAAAAAACAAAACTATATAGAAATATTCATTTTAAATAAAAACAAAAAAGAAATTAATTATTTAAGCTAAAGAAATAGTATTAAGTTTAACAAAAAAAAAAGGTAAATTAATAATAAAATATATTCATATATTTATAGAAAAGGATATAAAAATGAATACAAAACTCAAAATCTACTTTATTACTTCAAAATTAATAAATTAAATAAAAACAAATAAAAGATTTTTAAACTGCAGTAACTTATTTCAAAGAAATAACTAAATACTTTTAAAATAATTACAGACAAATTTAGACAAAACAAAATAAAACAAAACAATAAGAATTTTAAACACTTAAAAATATATATATATATAACTTACATACATACATACATACAGACAGACATACATCTTTTATATTAAATGAAAATAAGCAAAAATAAATGAAAAACTAATAAATAAATAAATAAATCAAAAACCAGCATATAAAAATCTGTTATTTTATAACATTTCTGTCAAATGTTATAAAAACTCTTGTTAAAATACGCCAAAAATAAAATTGTATAAAAAAAAATAAATAAATCTTTATGGTTGTAAACTGATGATCAAAAAACCAAAAACCCAAAAAAAAAATAAAATGAAAGATCTTAACTTTAATTTTAAATACGATCATAATGATAAATGTTTTTAATTAACTTTAAGAAATAACAAGGATTAAAAAATCGA
Organism: Trichopoda pennipes; assembly: GCA_030448955.1. Classification (NCBI taxonomy): domain Eukaryota; kingdom Metazoa; phylum Arthropoda; class Insecta; order Diptera; family Tachinidae; genus Trichopoda; species Trichopoda pennipes. The sequence goes on from JASKUP010000084.1 coordinate 480,251, forward strand.
CAAAAAAAAAATATATATATATATAAAATATAAATGAAAATAATTTAGCGATCCCCCAAAGGAGCTTAGATTTTAAATGTTTTATCTTTATTATATAAAGTAGTGAAATTGAAAAACAAAAACAAACAAAAAAAATATCCTCCACCATAATTTATTGTTGACTTTAACATCACCAGTTATTTAGTTACTTTTTGTACTTCTTAAAATCCACGAATTCAAATTACTAAAATTTCACTGGCAAATTTTAAAAAATTAATTTAGCTTTGAGATCTATTTTAAAATAAATTTTGTATAAAAATTTTGTTTAAAAATTTAATATTTCTTTTATACTTTTTTATAGTCCCAATTAATTTTTATTTATTTGTTTTTTTATTTTTATTGTATTGTTTTTTATATTCCTGTCTTATATTTCTTCTGCGGCGAACCTTTGCTACAAAAATGTCATAACTCAAAATTTAAAAATTCTGCCTAAAGCAAGTGTAAAGCGTTCCCCAGTGATACTTTTTCTAATAAAATATGCCCATAAAAATATCGCTATGGCCACCAACGATTTTAAACAATGTTAAGCCTGCAGTACATGGCATGTAAAAAAGCTCACTTTAACGTAGTCCTGGCCAAGTACATTGTATATTGCATCAAGAACCTCTGGTATAATCCGTGAGATGGTTGTCTGCGGAATACGAAATATATATTGCAAGGATGTAAAATTTTCGCCTGTTGCCAAGTAGCGCATCGCCAACGTCAAACGAGTTGCTGGTGAAATGCTCAATCGCATGTTAGTATCCTTTTTCTGGTGGTAGAGTGTAACCAATTGCAACAAATGGTCAAATTGATCTCCAGTCATATGCACGAATCCTCGATATAAGTGAGGCTCTTCAGCACGTTATTCGTGCATCAGTTTTGCGTTTCTTTAACCATTCTTTCATACACTTACTACGTACTCTCTTCTTGTTTTTCTACTTCCTCGTCTTCATTTAAAATATATCTGGCCAAAATGGAAATAGCAGCCCACTTTCTCTGTGACATTTTAAAAAAATTCACAAAAATATTTTATAAAAACATATGATTGGCGCAAATGTTGACATATAAAATGTACACACATGTTACATATTGTGTACTGATAACAAATATGTAGCCATTCAAAAATGTACACATGTGCTGCCATTGCATATGTGTAGGCTGCGGCTACATTTGTCACATTTAAATTTTGTGACAAAACTACATTTCGTGTAATAACAAAATTTTAAAACATGTATCCACTGTTTTATATTTAACGAATGTAAAGAAAATGCCGAGAGTTGTTATGACGTCACAGCCACATGTGAATGTGTCTTTTTACATGCCATGTACTGCAGGCTTTACAAACATTAAAAGCATGTCTCTGTTTCCATTTTTGTTTTTGTAACATTACTTTCTTGCAATGAAGGGTGTCCGCCGAAATCTTCTACTACTTGATTAAACGGAAGAGAAGGGATCTTCTGTCGATAAATGTTTTCTTTAATGTCGGAAATTATGTTTGGAATACAATATCAGATAAATGTCTGCCTCACAAAAGCGAGCCCTTTTGAGCACATTTTTTTATTGCATTCTTACACATTTCACGCGAAATTTCATTACAAATATTTTGTTTGAGTTGCTCAAGCGTTTCTGGTTTATTTGCATAAACCTGGCTTTTCTGACCTCCCCGCAAAAAGAAGTTTAGAGCAGTCAAATCAGACGACCGCGGAGGCCAGTCAACATCGCCATTTCTTGAAATAACTTGTTATCGACAAAAGTCACGCAGTTATCTTGGCTATATGCGATGTAGCATCGTCTTGTTGATACCACATGTTAATCAAGCCAAAAGCATGCCGTTGTGGCGTTAAAAAATTTTCATTCGTATCACGATATCACCCCCCCCCCCCCCCCCCATTTACAGTTATCGTTACGCCGTTTTCATTTTCAAAGAAGTAAGGTCCAATGATGCCTCCTCACCAAATTGCACAATAGACTGTCACTTTTAATGGATGCATAGTTGACTGTTGAAAAATTTTAGGGTTTCCCATTCCACAGAATCGACTATTCTGTTTATTCACAAATCCATTGACATGAAAATGTGAAACTCGGGATTGTCATGGGGGAGTTGTAACATCCTATTGGCATATGTACGGCGGCATAAAAGGTCTTATGGAAGAAGTTCTTGTGTGAAACAAATGCAAATCCTTGGGCAAAATTGTGGCCAGAGTTGTTCTTTGAAGACCAAACTCCTAAGCACGGCGTCGAATTGCTATTGATGGATTATTTTGAACACTTTCTTCAGCAGCAGTAAAAGTTTCAGCCGATCTTGTAGTACGTAGTTGTCCATGTTTGCGCCTATCACTTACAGACTCTCTTTCTTTGAAATCATTCTCTAAACGATAAATAGTGTGTTCTGTTGGCACGTTATTTCTCCCAAAACTTTTTCATCATCGCTGTAATCAATGATTGATTTTAACGATTAAAACATGTTGGTTTATCGAATATTTTTCCATAATAATTTTTCTACATGTCGACTTTACGACTACCAAATATGAACTGTCAAGACTTATGTTTTCCAGAACGGCGGGAAAACAAAGTAGTATACCTTCCCGGCGGACACCCTGGTTACTCTTACAAGAAACTCTAAGCAAATTTGTAGTGCCTGCATGTATTCGTCAAAGTCATGGTCTCTATGGAAAAACTCTTTAATTTGAAGATTAAATGGTTTCTCCACAGAGACAAATACATGCAGGTGCTACAAATTTGCTTAGAGATTGCTAAAAGAACAACTACCCGATAAGGAAAATAAATTAAATGAAGGTTGTTGTCTCGATAATAATGCCAATTTTAGGTATATTGTCTGTCTTACCTTTAAATTCAAACAAATTTTGCAAAAACTTTGCAGGTGGTTGGCTCAATTCTGAATATTTTCAGAATTATACTCTGCCGTATAGAATTTAGGGACCTGAATATTAATACGTTTTGTGCTTTTAAATTGAGTGTGATATTTAATGTTTTGTTCATATTTTCACGTGTAAAGAATTGCTTAACTTTTGATAACTATGATTTAAAGACTATTCATTTTTAACAATACTCAAACACTCTTGGCTTAGATGCTTTTACACAATCTAATTTTGAATATCAAGAAACGGGATGTCAAGCTCTATTAAATGCTGTTCGTTAATAAAATATAAAAATTTTTGCGCCATTGGCTTTTGCGATAAAATACGTTACTTAGAAATATTCGTTGTTTGTTGATGCGGCAGTTGATTGCACGCAGATTATTTCGCAGCTGAATTTTTTAACCAATCCTAATGCTACGATAACAAAACTGAAGAACTCAACTCTGTACTTTCTCCTCCTCTCTTTCTTGCATAAGTGCGGACACTCACCGACTGCTGCTAAGTAGAATAAAGTGTTAATTTTGCTGGGTTTGAGCAATGGGTAAATAAACTCTTCACTTTTATCGGTTCAGATAATATAATTTCATTTGAAATTTAATTAAAATATTTCTTTCTTAAAAAGTTAAATTTTAAATATTTTTGTTATGCTTCACATAGTTGCCGCATGTCTCATACGACCAGAGTTAGTTCTATATCTTTTTTTTATTACTCCATACTTTTTTGCTGGCCACTGTCGCAAATTGAAACTTAAACACATTTGTCTGGCGTGCTCAGACACGACTCTTACTGGTCCCTCTCGAATGTAAAGATTGTGGTTATGTGTTTTTAATTCATGCAATTCTCCCTCCATTTTTCTATCTAGCCCGGACAATCGTGCATCAAAATCGCTTACTCTTTGTTCCACAGCATCCACTCGTTTGCCGTAAACTCCTGATATTTCTTGAAAATTCTCGTTTACTTCACATACAACTCTTTTCCCCTTGGCTCTAGAGCTTTCTTGAATTGTGTCAATTTTATCTAGAAGTTTCGCGCTTATGGCTTGAAAGCTTCTTTGCATCAATTTTAGCATTGTTGGCTCTAGCGTTTTCTTGAAGCCTCAGGTTGTTTTATTCCATTTTTCCCATAATGTTGTTGCTTGCTGCTGAGTTGCATACCTAAATCTATTCCTTTTCGCAAAATTCGAATGTCCCAATGTCGATATCACACCGCTTCAATTCATTAATTAACCTCTTCTGCAATTCTGTCTTATTTGCGGTTGTCAGCAGATTCAACTTATTAAGTTGCTCAACTTTTAGCTCGTCGAACTTCATTGTTCTTGGCTTTATGTTTTTTTGTTCATCTTCTGTCTTAGTTGTTTTGTTCTGTCTTAATTGTTTTTTTTTTTTATTTTTGTCTGTGGTTTATCTTATTTCGTAGAAGCATGTTGGTTTTGTCTTGTGTGTATGAGATTTCTTAAAAAACAACGCAGTTTGCAAAATGCACAGTCGGTCATTTCGTTTACATTTTTACTGACACTTATTTTCTTTTAAGTCTTTATAACAATATTAAGGCAAAATTTATAACTTTGTTGTTATTCAGATATTCGATTAATATCTCTATATTTACACGTTTGTAAATGATAATTAATTATTTTCAGTGAAGTCAACTAAAATCTCTTTTCTGCGAATTCTTTTTCTTATTTAGGGTAATGAAAAGTAATAATCATCAAAGATGGCGCGAAATAATTTTTAGACGTGTCAAATTATTTTAATTTAATAAATTATAAATTATTAGTTTATTAAAAAATCTTTAAAATTATTAAGAATAAAATCAGTCATGAAGTTTTTCCGAACGTTATACTTTTCCCAATGTCACTTGTTATTGTTAATACAAAACTTTAACAACCAGCTAAAACCTGTTTTTATAAAATTTAAAATGGAGGGTATATAATAAAAATAAAATATATAAAAATATATGTTTGTTTATTCTCCTATTTAAAATTGCAAAAATAAAAAAAATAAAAAATAAAAATACTTAAATGCTCCTTTGTTATATAAATGACCTGATTTTCATTTCACTTCACAAAATTTTTAATTCAACGAAATATGAAAAGAATTAAACAAAAAAAAAAACTAACAATTAAAAACAAACTTTTTTACAAACTAAAAAAAAACTACAATTACTATGTACAGTGTAGAGCAAAAGTTTATTTGTGTTTTAAACACTTTTTCTTTGTCAAACGAAACATTTTTAAAATAAATAAAAACAAAAACTTACACGAAATCATAAATATTCCCTCCAATATATAAATAAAATAATTTTTAAAATTATTATACATCTTTATAAAAAAAAATAAATAAATAAATAAAATTATTAAAAAATAGTTAATAAAATAAAAATAAATTTCATTGTATATTTGAAACATTTTTAGCATGTTGCTTGTTTAATTAAATGTTCTTAAAACAATGAGTTCTTACATTCAACGTATTTAAATAAAAAATAAAAAATATATAAAAATAAAAATAATAAAATAAATACAAACTTGTTAAAAGTATTAGTAAAAACCATAAAAACTCTCATTTTATCTAAACATAAGTTAAAAAAGAAATTGTGTCAATTTCCTAAAAAATAACAACAAAAACGACAAACTTCTCAAGTCTACAAATAACTTTTTTCATAAACCTAAAAAATTTCATAAATATTTTTTTTTTAAATAAATTTTATTTATTTTTGTTTTGTGTCTATTTTTAAAGCTTTATATTTTTTTTATTTTTAAGTGCGATTTTGATTATAATTAAAAATTGTAATTTGTTTTGAAAGATAATTTATAAGGAAAAAAAATATTTTTAATTTCTGAATTAAACGATAAACAATATAAATTGTCGGCCCGGTCGGTCTGCTATAGCCCTATATTACTAAAAAAAATAAATAAAATTTAGAGGGTGCACAGAAAGTAAAAAAAATATTTCAAAAAATATTAATGGTTTTCAACTGTGTAGTAGCTAGTAGGTAGTGTACTAGCTTGTCAAATACTCTTTTGCCCAAAAAAGGGAGCCTTTCTACTCTGTTTTTAAAGGTTCTAGCTCTTACTAGAAAATTTTATTAATCGCATTGCCATAATCATCATCATTATTCAGTGTAGGTGTTTGCTCTTTGTTTGTTTGTTTTTCATATCTTAGTTCATTGAATTTAACTGTAGCAATAGGCGGTTGTTTTGTGATCTTGATTTGTTAACAGATTCAGTAGGTCATTTCATTTTGTGATAATTATCTTTTTATAACTTAAACTAAGCATCTTCGCAACATTATTTTTTAAATTTAAACTAAAAAATCAATTAAACATTTAGGCAAATGTTGCTTAACTAATAAAAAATATCACATCCGCAAAATCCTTTTGCATAAATTAATTTAGGCTACACTTAACTTTTATTTTTTTCAGTCCATTCAAAGAAAACAGCTGCCTTATCCATTCTTATTATGAAACTCAACATCGGCAGTATTGTCATTTCGTTGTCAATATCACATCAAGTTGCTATCACCTCAGCGGTAAATCTGTATTAACTTTTGTTGTTATAGATAATTTAAAGGACATGTTTTGTCATTCCTATAAATTTGTAATAGTTGAATAAATAATTAATATACATAAAAAATAAAAACAAAAATACTGCGAAAATATTTTTAATGTCCGATCAAAGCTCTAGCAATGAAAAGAAAATGCAAATACAAGCTTTGAGGCAAATAATAAAAATTTAAATTAATTAAATAATAAAAGTTAATAATTAAATTAATAAAAAAAAGAGTTCTTATTTCAAAAAGGAAAAGGATTTAATCATTCTATGTTTACCGCTGGAAAAAATAAAGCTGGATTACAATCAACATTTGTTTTAAATAAGTTACAGTTTTCAACAACATAAATGTTCTTGGCACTTACACCGAAGTGTTGGGAATGTAGCATGTTGTTGTTGTTGTTTTGTGTTTATACGATTTCCTAGAAATTTCTTGATTTGTAAACAGATATAAAAGGCCTTCTTAACCTACTTCACCTTTTTGGTGATAACTATCTTTTTATAACTTACGCTAAGCCTCCTCATAACAGTATGTAAAGGATATCCGCCCTGAAGTTACTCTACTTTTTTGTTAATAAGTTTTAATTAAATGAAAGAGAATGAATCTTGTGTTGATTTATGTTTTATTTTAATGTTGGCAATTATGTATGAAATACAATATCAGATAAATGTCCGCCTCGCAAAAGCGAGCCCTGTTGAGCACATTTTTTATTACATTCTCACACATTTCACGCGGTATTTCATTAATTTCATCACGAATATTTTGTTTGAGTTGCTCAAGCGTTTGTTTGCATAAACCTTGCTTTTCAGATGTCCCTACAAAAAGAAGTCCGGAGCTGACAACTCAGGCGACCATGGAGGCCAATCAACATCACTATTTCTTGAAATAACTTGTTGTGGAATGAGGTCTCGCAGTAATTCCATTGTAATTCTGGCTGTATGCGATGTGGCACCGTCTTGTTGATATCACATATTAATCAAGCCCAAAGCATGTTTTCAATCATATTATGATATCGCTCCCCATTCACAGTTATCGTTACGTCGTTTTAATTTTCAAAGAAGTAGGGTCCAATGATTCCTCCTCACCTCCCTCAAATTGCACACCAGACTGTAGCCTTTAATGTATGCAAGGGCGACTGTTAAATAATTTGAAGGTTTCCCATTCCCCAGAACCGACTTTTATGTTTATTCATATATCCATTTAAACGAAAATGTGCCTCGTCACTCATTATGACTTCTTCATAAAATCGATGATGGATTATGACAAAACATTTTAATGATTGAACCAAATTTGTTTATCGAATATTTTTCCATAATAAATTTACCACGTGTTTACCAAAATGGCGGGAAAACAAAGTGTATACCTTCCCGACGGATACCAGGTATTAAAACGTCTGTGTTATTAGTAAAACTACAAGAAAATGAAAATAACTTGAATAAAGGATATCCCTATAATAATGCAATCCTTTCGTTTAAATTTAAAATTAAAAATTTGCGTGCATCTGATGTCATACTACTCGTAACTGAAATAATTGAATATAGACGATTTAAAATGACTACATTTTTGTAATATGGAATGATGTGATAGCTCAATTTAGTTATTTATTTTAAACTTTTCCAGCAAAAGCATGCTCCAACAAAAAATAAAAAATTTATTTTTATTGTTACGTTTATTCCTTTTAACACAGTACTTTAAAGTTTTAAATTAAGTTAAACGATTTATTTAATTTCAATACACACAAAATAAACACGATGATAAATTTGTTGTCTTTACTCATGGATGACTCAACTTGAATTGATTTATTTGCCCAGCAAATGGTAGTTGTTTTAGGCGGTTCTCACGCCGTATTGTTATTTTTTATCTTATTTCGTAGAATTTCTTAAAAGCATGTTGTGGTTATCGTGCGCGTAAAAAACTAAGCAGTTTGTATAGTGCACAGTGGCTCATTTGGTTACCTTTTTTATTGATTATTATTTTTTCTAAAACTTAACAAATCATCTTCGTAACAATATTGCAAAATTCCACAAATTTACTTAATAGAAATTTTTATCGGCATTATTCTTTGAATAGAAAGTAATTTTTGACATTTTTGTTTGTTACTTGGTAAAATATTTGGCTTCACTAGTACTAATAAGATTTTCATGGAAAAGGACTTTTATTGTTTAGCGATTCTTTTCATTTCTTTTTCTAAAAATACTTTACACTTAACTGACTTTTTGAATGTTAAAAAAACATGTTATGCTTAAGGAAATTGTGTGGATTTATGAGAAAAGCATATAAAGTTATTAACGTTGAAATCAATTTGTTTTATATCTATAAAGTTCAATTAGAGCTTAGCAGAGTTGTTTTTAAATTATCAGCCGAATAAATTAACAAGTTCTAAGCTTTAACTCAGGTTTAAGAATATTTAAAACTTGTAAAATATCATCAAAACAATTTTACATAATTTTTCCTTCGGTTATATTTTTATTTTTTATTTTTATTTTAGTTTTTAATTAAAAATTTCTTTACACAATAATTAAAATACTACAACAACAAAAAACCCTTTATACTAGAAAAAAAATTCAGAAATGAATTGGTGTGTGATACTACATCGGTTGTGCGTGCTTTTAACTACATAAAATATAATTTTCCTTTCCTTAATCAAAATGAAAACTTCTAAACTTTGTAAAAAAAAGGAACTTAAAATAAAACGAAAAAATTAAACTTTTTCTCTGTTTACAAACTGCCTTCCATTAATTAATTAAAAAAATAAAAAAAAACTGTTAATTTTAAATGTTAAGCAATTGTTTATTTATATATTTATATTTAAATTAGAAAAACAAAATCATAAATTTAAGTTACCTACAGACACACCTATAAACACATTAAACATTAAATATAAAATTAAATTATTTAAAACATAATAAATAATATTAAAATTATATGTTGTGTTTATAAAATACTTAATTATTTTAAAACCTACACAAAACATAAATAATTAACTATTCTTCAATTAAAATATAAATAAAAAAGTAAAACAATTCAAAAATTGTAAATGTGAATTAATTAAACAAATAAATGTTTTAAAATTAAGCCTACTTTAAAAACAAAATCCCATAAAAATGTATAAAATTTTTAATGAAAAAACTCTTAAAGAAAAATCCTTAAAATTAAGTCTAAACGATACTGTAACACTATAACAAAGGAGTGAAACTTATTTTTAAGCCCAAACAAAAATCTCCTCTTCTTTGAATTAAAAACCTTTTTCAAATCAAATAGAAAACTATTTTCCAACAATCACTTTAACACTTTATTGTTTCTTGTTTTATTTCAATAACACCAATTTTTCAACAAAAAGTATGAATTTAAAAAATTGTTAATAATAAAAACAAAACAATTAATTAAAGGTTGTAGATTTTTATAAAGGTATCCCCCTGTATTTGGCAACTTTTAATTTTTATTTTTTTGTTTTTAGCTAAAACAATAAATGAAAATTACTTTATAAGTTAACAGTCGTATGCATAAAAACTTTAAATCAGGTTAAGCAAAATTTCCTAAAGTTGTATTCAAATAAACGTTTTTATCTTAAAATAACTTTGTTAATGCATTGTTAACTTTAAATTAGGAAGAAACCTACTTTAAACCTATAATAAACTAGCGAACCTGGCGAACTTCGCCTCGCTCCAATTTTAGCCTTCAGACAAACTTTAGAGTTACAATACAACACAAATATTTTTATAATTTTCAATGTGATTTATTTGAATGGAATCAGTAGAGAGCGATTTGATTAACAATGTTTTTTGTTTTCTTTTCCGACGCAAAAACAAATAACGAAGACGGTTTCCCAACACGCGAAAATGCAACGTACAGCTGACCGTACGAAAATCAGGGAAATTTGAGATTAATCCCACAGACTTCTCGTATAATTTCCGACAAGAAAAATAGCCCATTTACTGTAGAAAATTACATGTCAAAATGACACCTGTCAGCGTATAATTACGGAATAATTGCACATATAATTTCATACAAAAAAATCAATTTTCGTTTTTTCCAAATTTCCAACTTTCCAACTTTTGCGGAGAGATTTTTTAATTTTCCACAATTTTCCATAATTTTCTATTTTTTTGATTTGGAAAGCCATTAGGGAATAATTTCACACGAAATTTCATACAGAAACTCAATTTTCGATTTTTTCATTTTTCGACTTTTCCGGTTGGATTTTCCAAAATCCGTAAAAACCTTCTCCTCGAAAATACGAACGACTGATAAACAATTTTACAGAAATCGGCCCAGCTGTTCTCATTTTATGAATTACTATACATTTTTTACACTCAAAATAGATGTCCGTTGGTTGCCAGTATTTTTGGACGAGATGCGCCTTTGAATTTCCACTCAGTACCTTCGTAATGATCGTTCGCTGGTTTGTATCTTTGTTTTATGCGTTTACGCACAATAGTGCGTCCACAGTGCGTGTTTGAAACAAAACAAATTTTTCAAAAAAAAAACAAATTTAGTTTCCACTGCATAATTCGACTCAATGTTTTGTACCGAATGAAATGTGTGTTTTCGTTTGTACATTGCTGTGTGTGTGTGTGTGCTTGCACAGAATGCGACGGCAATACAAATCGAAATATGCTCATGTTCATGTTCATAGCAAGTGGATGTGCAAACAAATAGAGAATTTTGTTTTCCATATTCTGTTGCAATTTTGTGTGCGCGTGGGAGTGTGTAATTTGCGTGTTCAATTGCAAGATGATACATCATCCGAACGTTTTTCAAAGCAATTGTTAGATATTGGGAATGGCGCAAATCTCAATTGACCCCACCACAAAACTGATTACGCTTCCAGATAATTTTTACCTACAAATCGGTTGACTCTGTTACCAATCAAGACGATGTTGTAAATTATCCCGTCGAATTTTAAAATTCGCTTGAGTTATCTGGACTGGTTTAAGTCATATTTTTTTATTTAACGTTAGTTTATAAAACATTTTTAAAGGGAAAATCATTTTAAAATGTAATCCATTGAATTTTTAGCCAATTCACTTTGTTTTAGTCTAACTTTACGTTTCTTTTTGAAACATATTTTTTTAATGATTGTGTTGAAATAAAGTCTTTTTCCTCCAATGTTGTATACTGTAAAGGATTTTTCGACAGACGCCTATCACGCTATCAAATAAAGTGACGTTTATTTGATAAGTATGAATGAATCGAAATTAAAAATTTGTGATCCAGAAAATCAATATCATTTTCTAAAGACTGAACAATTTTTATTTAAGTTAATCCCAGGTTAATGTTACTACATATTGTTACTAAGCAAAGACATTGCTTTGGTTTTAAAATAAAATAATTAAGCAATAAAGCGAACTACTGGTTACAAACCGCGGAAAAGTTTACACACACACACACACACACACACAACTATGATATGCTGTTTACTAACTGCCTGGCATGCAAGAAAAAAAAACAAAAATGCATGTATGCTGTTTATCATCTAAACGCGCAAGACAAAAACTAATTTTACAACAACAAACAGACATGTTGTTTAGCATCTGCGTGGTTTTCTAAGAAACCCTTTTTTTACAAAAGCAACAACAAATGTATTGAAATAAATTCCAAGCAGAACCCTTATCAGCATAAAAACAAAAACATCTATACACACAGACATACAGGCGCCTATACGTCGAATAAACAATATACAACAACAAAATGTATACAAAGGGAGTAGAAGATTGTTAAATCTTCTAGACTTTAAATGGACAAGTATAAATAGGGAAGCGTCTGAGTGGATAGTCAGTCAGTGTAAAATTAAACCTCATCAAGTAAAGACGTGCATTTTAAGTGTCAACTTTGTGTAGTTGAAGTTAATAAAATTGTTATTATTTAAAAACTCTAAAAACTGGTGTTAATTATTTTGCAATAAACAACTCACAACAAAACGGTTATAAACAGTATAAACGTAACAATATTTTGTCCTGTACATAAGTCACTATATGCTTTTTTCTTAAGATGTTTTATACAACAGGTAGCAACTTTAATAAAATAATAGTAATTATGTGTACTATATTAGATATCACTATAATGTTATTCAAAAAGCTACTTTAATCTTTCGCACTTTTAAAAATAAATCTAATGAACAAAACAATACTTCACACACACACACATATATAACATGGTTCTATTTCTTTCACACGAAGCCCGATAATTAATTTCCTTAGTATACCGACTTACGCCACTTTGAAAATAAACATTTTTGTTATACCGTTAATTACCAACACTTTTCCCAAACAAATCTCGATAGGGTTCAGTTTAGTAACTGCAAATTTTTTGAAAGTGAAAAGATACTGTTCAATTACAACTTATGCCACTTTCAATATAATCGGCTCAATTGACAGTTGTATATTGTTATTCCAAAAATTTTAAAGAACTTTTAATAGAAGAAAATTGTAGTGTACAAATAATAATAATAATAAAAACTAAAATATGACATGACTTAGTTTATTAATATTATTAAAATTATTACGTTTTTATACCTTTTATAAACTCTTTGCTATTGCGGAGTTCTTTTTCTGCAAAATAAATAACACTATATTTTACAGTTTTTAAATTAATGACAAGTTTATTTACTTTAACTACACACAAAGTTGACACTACAAAACAATTTACTTAAAATGCACGCCTTTAATTCACAAGGTTTTTTTTCAACTAATTAACTATCCACTCAGACGCTGCCTTTTATATTTGTCCACTAGAGGTCTAGCAAAATTAAGAATCTTCTACTCCCTCTGAATCACATTTTGTTGCTGTTATGTTATTCATTCAATGTATATGCGCCTATAGGTCTGTGTGTATTTTTGTTTTTTTGTTTCTTCCTGGAATTTATTTTACGATAGTTGTTGTTGTCTTGCGTGCATAAGTTGGTAAAGAGTGCACCCAGTTGTTTACTTTATTATTTAATTATTTTCTTTTAAAACTTAAGCAAGACGCATCCGTGACAATATCAAAAAATTATTTTTTATAAATTTACTTTTTTTTTTGTTAATCTTCAATAATAAAAATTAGCGCAAAATATTTATGTGTGTGCATATAGTAATACTTACAATAGTTAAACGTCAAAACGAAACAACAAACAAGTCATATGAACACCACGGTTCGCTATTGTAGTTCAGAGAGCGAAACAAGTGGTTAATTTTGCTGTCTATATAGAGTAATTAGTAAAAGTGCTATTTTTGCATACCATTTTTTTAACAAAGGTTTGTTGGGCTTAAAGAGTTTATTAACTAATGTGTAATTTAAAGCTCAAATAAAACATTTTTTTATGCATACGGCTGTTAATTTGTTTGATTTTACTTTATTTTCTATAAATTAGTTTGCTTTTTCCTTGTTTTTTAAGTTCTGCCTCTTAATTAAAACTTAAAAATATAAAATATTATTTTAAACTAAAATTATTTTCTTTTGCTCTCTCTCTCTCTCTCTCTTTCCATCATTTATAAATTCCTAATAATATTGAGATCTTTTAAAACACACAGAAAATCATAAATCATTAAAACTTAAAACAAAAACAAAAACAAAAGTATATATACAACATACGAGTATAGTATGATAATTATTTTGAAGGATTAATAATGGGAAAATATTATGTCTGGGTATTTAAAACAGGAAAAAAATGTTCTTCTGTAAAATTTTAAATAAAGAAACAAAAAAGAAAACAACTTGTTGTTTTATTTGACATCATTAAATATGGTGACGTCAGTTTAATTATTTTTAGTCAAGGCAATTCATAACTTTGTTGGTGATGAAAAAGAAAAGTTTATTTGTTTTTTGCTGTTGCATTAAACGACAAAATCAGTATGTACATGACAATTGTGTTTCATATTTTTAAAAATTCCCCATTTAGATAAATTAAAATACCTTGAGGAAAAGTTATATCTAGGCAGCGTTGCGCTGTGTCACGAGGATGACTAAAAATGGTTAAAGTCAATATTAGAATTTCAACATTTTTATTTTTTAATTTATTTTTTTAAACACTCTTGTTAGATGATATTCAAAATATCCTACAGATTTTAAAGTTGTAGTCGTTCAAAGTTAAATTTTGTGTACAGCATACGAATTTTATGGAAAAATCCTAAATTTTATATTTATTTAGAATACTAAAAATTGAAGTATTTGAATCTAATGGCTACCAAAATTTGTAACAGGGTTGTAAGTGATGCTTTTAGTTATAACTAGCGTGCCCGTGACTGCTTTGCAAGTCATTTCTTCGACATTTTTTGATCGATTTTGGTTCGCGGTATTGAAAAACAAAGCACGTGAACGTGATACATATAACTGAAAGTGCAAAAAACAGGGATCATTGAAAAGCAACAGGAATCATAGGAATGCGTAGTTTCAACACATCGCCCTTATATTTTTCTTTTAAAATTTTTGCTTCAATCACATTTTTCATGACTTTTTTGACTACTAACATATGTCATTGCATCTGCCAAGTGTGCATACAACGCCATCTACTGGCAATATAGCATTTACAATCATGTTGGTGAAAATGAATTTTCTTCATAATTTTTTTTTTTTGGGAAATTTTCCAAAATTTTCTTCAAAATATTGTATTAAACCAAATTTAATTTAAATAAATAAGGAAAGCTGATAAAAGCTGAAGAAAATTCCAATATTCATGTTACTAAAACTCCAGTCACATATGTCATTGCATCTGCCAAGTGTGCATACAACGCCATCTACTGGCAATGTAGCATTTACAATCATGTTTTTTTATGGGTTCTTGAGTTAAGATAGCGTTGTAAAAAAATGTGTGTGAAAATGAATTTTCTTCATAATTTTTTTTTTGGGAAATTTTCCAAAATTTTCTTGTGTATTCTTCTTATTTGGCCGGAGACCTGTCCGAATTGGTGCTAATCACCGAAATCGGTCCAGGCATTCTCGAGTTATAAGCGTAGTAACTAACATCACTTTCTTTTATATATATAGATTACAACACTGTTTTTGTTTACCAAATATTGATCATATGTGAGATACCGTTAAGAAAAAGATAGTAGTGGGGCATTGTTGTGATTTTTCAGCATCCGTTAACTTTAGTAGAGAATTTAAAGGCAAGTACAGAAGTACACTTTTCTTGTTTTTTTTTTTGTATTTTGTAGCTACAAGCTTGTATTTTAATATATTTAAAGTTGAGATGCCCGATATTGCCCGAATTACTTTTGTGCTTATTTTTTAATGTCACCCTCGTTGCGTATTATCGTTTCTGTTGAAAGTGCTATTGCATTATAAATTGATATAGATTTAATTATGAGGCAGTACAATATGATGAGAAAAGTAATAAATTCTGCTGACGAAAATTGCTTTCCGCCATACTATTATTTTTTTTCTATTTCGGAGTAACACTCAGAGGATGACCCCTACACAAGCAATGCATTGTAAATTAGGGTATGTGGAGGATGAAAGAAGGAGTAGTGTTTGTGGACATTCGATTTGAACTTTCCAGCATTGAATGTTACAGGAAAGGCCTCTGGAGGGAGTTTATTACACATACGGACTGTTCTGGAAAAAAAACGAATTTTTCCTGTAATACATAGTGCGATTCACTAGCCAATCAACCGCAAATGGATGTGCTTACAAAGTTAAACGCAAAAACGTGCAAGTTTCGGGAACAAGTTTCCCAATTTCGTTAGAGTACTTACCATTGTAGTAACGATAAAACAGTGAAATACAACCCATATTGTGTCGATGCTCCAGTGAATCAATAGAGTTTGATACCCTGCTGTCCGCAATGAGCCCCTCAGCCCTCTCCTGTATGCAGTCGAGCCACTCCCAACATAGACTTTGGAGCGCCAGTTCATACATGAGAGTTGTATTCCATGGAGGGATATAGGTGGCATAAATAGTACGGAGATTGGATGGAGTAGTTTCTCTTACACCATTCCACTTAAAATGTCAATGCAAAGTATTTTAAATATTTAAAATAATATTTGGAATAAACTTGCTTTGTCGGATCGTTCGGCAACCGTTGGATTTTCTCAACATCTGGATAGTCCACTATACACTTGCGACTCCTAAAAAATAAGACAAAATATTTTATAAAAAGACTTTAATTTTTTTGTTGGAGATGAATAAAATATTTACATTTTTTAACTTCTCGCCTTCTCTCCCTGGATTCACTTTTTATTATTTTGATTAACAAATTGATACAAAAATGTGAAAATTATGGCAAAAAACATAAATTTTCCAAATATTTAAAAACTGTTAAACAAAAATCTGTACAACAAACAGATCCATAAATATAAATTCAACTGCATGCTATCTTGCAGTAACAAATTAACAAATGGGAAAACTATGTTGGCCATGTTCCATCTAGTTAGTTATCTATCATCCACACTATGCTATTTCTGAGCTTGTTGGTTAAAGCTAAAGAGAGAAAAATATAGAAGGACTATAGAGCAAGGAAATTTTTCTTTGATTTAAAGACTTTGTATTTATGTTGATGTCGTTAAGGAAGAGATTTGATCAATGTTTTACACGCTAAAATATCTGCTATTAGGACAGCGGCGGATATTTAATAAGGTACCATATAATATCGGATAGGGATATCTCTTTCTGTACCCACAGCAAAGCTACAATCGTGCCCCTCAAAGTTGTGGTTTCCTCATCAAATCTGTCTGAATGCCGGACGTGTTTGAATGTAATGATTATGTATTAGACGGTGACCCTAAAACGGGATTAATCTTGGCAACTTTGTGGCAGATGAACTGACAAAGAAGGGGTCAATTATTGATAAAGGTAGAATTGATAATATATGCTGCATCCCCCTATCTGCTCGTGGACAGTATATTAAAGCTGCTTTTTATGATCTAGCTAAGGTCAGATGATCCAATCAGCTAACCGAGGTTACCGAGGGTGCAATTGTGTGAATTGGTAGCTGCCTGTTGGCGGCCAATGCTAGAAGGATGGGTCTTCCATACAATGAATTCTGCAGAAGCTGTCAGGACGAAGAAGAGGAGGAGACAATTGAACACTTCCTTTGCCTGTAGCACGCAGTGAAATGCCTACGGTAGTTTTGGGAACTTTTCTGATGTTTTATTATTAGGATCGGGCCGGATCGGTACCTGCTCCATCCTTTTCTCTTAAGTCTCATCCTCTAACACTCGTTTCTTCTCTTTACCTCCACTTTTATATCTTTATTTTTTTCCTTTCTTTCGTTTCTTTCTTTTTCTATTTCGCTGGTAACACAAAGGGCTCATGAAATGAACGCATTGGGGATGTGGATATATGATTTTGATCGAATAATCTTTCATTTCGTAAAAACCTCCAAAAACAAAACCCGAAAATAAAATTTCCAGCTCCCATATTTTCTCCTGTGCTAAATCGAGAGCGAAGACTAGACTACTACGTACCACAATCAACCTCAAAATAAATCTTTAGTTCTACATAAAGACAAAGAATAATGAAGTAAGAGAATCCGTTAATACACGCATTGCTTGCAGAAAGCTAATGGCCCAAAAGCATATGCGAATATTTGTTTTTGCAAATAATTTTTTAAAAGTTTCTTGCAATTTGGCCGGTTCTCCTGTTACCATAAATTCAGTTCATCATAAAGCCTTGGACTTCAAATTCGAGTTTTTTTCTTTGGATAATAAAAAATTTGATCACGTGTTGGAATACAACTTTAATAAAGCCAATATTGAAGGTTTAAATAATTACTTTAAAGCAGTTGATTGGACTGTATTAGAGGAAATTAATGATCCGTGTGTAATTTATTCATTTATCTCTAACCACTTTGATATGGCCATAAGACTCAATGTACCAGTGTTTGAACCTAGGATTAATAATAAACCGCCTTGGTATAATGCCAGATTATGCCATCTAAAAAATATTAGAAACAAAGCATATTCTAAGTTCAGAGTTTCGAATAGTGACGTTGACCACAAAAAATTTTCTTTAGCGCGTAATGAATACAATTTCTTAAGAAACTTTCTTTACAGCCAGTATATATTTGAAATTGAAAACAAAATTAAGTCCAATTCTTCGGCTTTCTGGCATTTTTTAAGCGGTAAAAGAGAGAATAATATATTAACCCAAAACGTATGTGTTATGATAACATGCAATCGTATGATGTATTAAGTACGTGTGATCTTTTTTCAAAGTATTTTCAAAGCACATTTGTTAAACCTGCTTGTAATGACTCCAGCTACCATCTCGTAGATAACGAAAGTGGTGGAATCAATTTTAATATAACCATTGCTAATGTGTATTATGCTATAAATGATTTAGGGAATGATACCAAATGTTCAGTTGGAGATTATCCTTCTATATTTTTTAAAAAGTGTTCAGCTAATATTGCGGCTATAATTACTAAGCTTTTCAATTCGTGCCTTGAACTTGGTGAATTTTTGGACTGCTGGAAGCTTTGTTGCATTATTACAATTTTTAAATCTGGAGATCGTAGCTTAGTTGCCAATTATAGGCCCACAATTAAACAAAGCCCATTTGCAAAAATATTTGATAATATTTTAAAGGGTAAACTATTTGAGCATGTTAAGAGCTTTATTTCCGACCGGCAACACGGTTTTATGCCGAATAGGTCTACAACGACTAACTTACTATTATTAAGCCGTGATATTGTATCTGCTATGATGAGTAAGCGCCAATGCTAAGGCATTTGATACAGTTAGCCATCATCTGTTACTGCTCAAGCTTTGTACATTTGGATTTTCGAAAAATATTTTAGCATTCTTTCATAGTTTCTTGACCAATAGAAAATTTAAGGTTAAAATTGGTAATTCATTCTCTTCTGATATAATTGATGCCTATTCAGGTATTCCTCAGGGAACGCATATTGGTCCGTTACTTTTTATAATTTTTATTAATGATTTACCATTGAATTTTAAGTATATAATAGTTATAATTTTTTGACCTTTTTTAATATTTTTTAGTAATTAATTTTAAGCACTAGGTCTTATTTAATAAAAAAAAAGATAATAGATATTTTCAGTATAATGAAAAGATATATATTCAGCAAAAAGGACTTCCGATGGGCTCTTCAGCTTCTCCAATTGTGGCAAATATTGTTATGGAAAAATTGTTAGATAATGTTATTGAAAAATTAAATGTAAGACCAAAAATTATGACAAAATATGTAGATGATTTGTTTTGTATTATATCTGAATCTGCCATTAACGAAATGTTAGAAACATTAAATGAATTTGATCCTTCAATTAAATTTACAACTGAAAGGGAATGTGATGCTAAACTTCCATATTCAGACACTTTAGTAATAAGAAGAAATAAAGAATTAGTTATAGATTGGTACCAAAAACCAACTGCTTCTGATAGAATTATTAATTATTATTCTAAACAAAATAAAAGAATTATTATTAACACGGCCAGTAATTTAATAGAGAGAATTTTAACAATTAGTGACAAAGAATTCCATAAAAAGAACAAAGAAAAGATTAGAAATATTTTAACTAAGAACAATTTTCCAATACGATTAACTAATAGGTTAATTAATAAATTTAATAATAGGAGGAAAAGAGTTATAAGTAGTGGAACGGAACCGAAAATATATAAATCGATAACTTATATACCAGTCTTGTCTGAAAGAATAGAGAATTCAAAAATTTATGATACAAATAAATACAAAATGGCATATAAGAATACAAATACATTAAATAGGTTGTTTAGTAAATCTAAGGATAAAATTCAAAAATTAAATTTGTCCAATGTAGTGTACAAAATTCCTTGTAACGGTAATGCTAAGGAGGATTGTAATAAGGTTTATGTAGGCACAACAAAAAATAAATTGAAAACTAGAATCGCAGGACATAGGTCAGACCAGAAATACAGGAATAATATTAGTTTACAAAAAACAGCATTATCTTCGCATTGCTCTAAAGTTAATCACTATCCTAATTTTGAAAATGGTTCAATTTTAAATTTAGAAAATAATTATAAACGTCGTTATATGTTAGAAATGTTACAAATAATTAAAGTACCATTAACCAAAAGAATAAATTTTAAAGCAGATACGGAGAATGTTGCACAAAATTATAGATATTTAGTGCATAAAATTATAAAACAAAACTCTGTATCTGCATAATATTAATAATTAATACTTTAATTTTTGTAACATTTGGTCATTAAATTTATGTTTTAAAATATATGTGTAAAATACTATTGTTTTGTAAATGTGTTATGTATTTTCAAAATTGTTTTTTATTTAAAAAATTTGTTAATATTGAAAATTTTTTGTATGTATGTAAAACAAAAAAATTTTTCAATTTGTCGTTTTTTATTGTTTTTGTTTGTTTTGTTTTTTTTTTTTTTTTGAAAAAAATTTTTTGATTATTTTGAATTTGTTAATCAAAAAATTTTTTCAATTTGTTTGTTCATTATTATTTTTGTTTTTCCTGATGATGCCAACCAACGGTGTGGCGAAATATCGAAAATATAATAAAAAATAAAGTTTTTTAAAAAATTTTTTATTAAATAAGACCTAGTGCTTAAAATTAATTACTAAAAAATTGAATTTTAAGTTTTCCAGCTGTCTTTTATTTGCTAATGATTTGAAATTGTATTCTACTATTGACGATATTGGTGACTGCGAAAAGATACAGATTGATCTTAACAAACTGTCTGACTGGTGTTTTGAAAATGGCATACGTATTAATGTTTCAAAATGTTGTGTTGTCACATATGCTTATATTTCAGGTTCAATAAGTTTTGATTATACTCTTGGTGGTTTTCTGCTTAAACGTGCAGCTGAAGTTAAGGACTTAGGAGTCATTTTTGACACTAAATTAACATTCTCTAAGCATATCGACTATGTTATTTCTAGAAGAAATTCTAGAGATTTTAAATATGCATACACCCTCAAGTCTTTATACATTTCCTTGGTTCGAAGTATCTTGGAATATTGTTCCATTGTTTGGAATCCTAGTCATTTAGGCCCATCAAATCAAATCAAATTGAACGAATTCAGAGGATATTCACTAAGACTGCTTTAAAATTGATTTGGCCACATGAACTACCTTCTTATGATGTTAGGAGGAAAATGTTAGGCTTACAATCCTTAGAGGATCGTAGATCTTGCTCCTCATTATTATTTGTTTATAATATACTATCTGACAATATTGATAGCCCGGAAATTAAAAATTATTTTACGTTATACAGTCCTCCTAGGGACTTGAGAAATAATCGCATGTTTGAAGAATGTCTTTTCAGAACGAATTATGCAATTAATGAACCGATTGCAAGACGCTTGCATTTATGTAATAGTTTTAACCCACATTTAAATTTTAATGTCAGTTATAATATGTTTAAGCTTCTTTTATTCAAACATTATAATTAATATTGTAAAGTTATCTGTAGGAATTTAATTCTGTAGATGAAATAAGTAAATAAATAAAAATTATGTTTTAGTTAAACACGAACACTTAACCGAAAGCATTTATCTCGTGAGTTTTGAAATGCTTAAATAACTAATTTTGCTTCTTAGCTTTATTTGTTTTTTAAGTTTAACAACTTTTTGTTTTGCCCTGGCAATACTGTGCACAATATAAATTTATAATCTT
The DNA here is from genome assembly GCA_030448955.1 of Trichopoda pennipes. Classification (NCBI taxonomy): domain Eukaryota; kingdom Metazoa; phylum Arthropoda; class Insecta; order Diptera; family Tachinidae; genus Trichopoda; species Trichopoda pennipes. The sequence continues at coordinate 502,259 of JASKUP010000084.1, forward strand.
AACATTATGCTTGTTAAGTTAAAGTTTTGTTGTAAAAGCTTAAAGCTTATTTTTCAAGTTTAACAAATGTTATTTAAGTTGAGTGGCATTCAGTGTGCTGATGTCGAATTATTCCCATTGAATAATAATTCCATTTGAATTATAAAGGGCCAAAACATTTAGGGTTGGAAAGTAAATTGGCTTAAAACATACACGTTTTTGAAAACGTTGGATCTTATGGACACCCATGTAAAGTAGAAATATAGATATATGATGTGGAACAAATGTCAACCTTTAGCAGATCGGTAGACGTCAAACACATTTTTCAATCAATTTTGCTTATCTTGTCAATGCAGCGCCGAATTTCAAATTTCAGAGTGTCAGTTGTTTGTGACGCATTATTATTTTCCAAAGTTATATTATGTCAATGTAAATTTTTTTGCTTGAAAAATGAATTTATTATAATAACAAACTGAGTTGATACATTATTATTTAAAATATTGTGTACCGTTAGCCACAACTTTTGCTATCTTTCGGGTAGCATTTGAATTCCGCGTCAAAATAGCTGCTTTGGTATGGACGTAAATAATAAATCAAGTTTCTGATGCCATGTTCTGAAGTAAAGCATATTCCAGTAAGGACGTTCTGCATTAATGGTAGTCAGAAGACGAAAGGTCTGGCCACTGTTTTTCAAATAGTTTTTGACCGGTCTTGCAATATATGGTAGATTGTTGTCATGATGGAAGATTTTGGCCACCTTTCTGCTGGAATATTCTGTGGGTTTTTCGTTGCTTGCCCTTTTCAAATGAATTAATAAAGGTCCTCTGTTGTCGTCTGATCCGACTTTAACAGTTCATAGTACAAATACAATAAATATAGAGAATTATCGTAGTGTATCAATTTTTCATCACCAGTAGCAATACGGTGCAAAAATTACTGCTTTTTGTAGCTTTTAAGCATCATTTCCAGCTTGCAAAATCACCATTCAATGTCTCTCGGCTTCAATCCATTTAGGTAGCAATTTCCTTGCTTTTGGGATTTAACAATGCTTTTAAGCGTAGGAAAATGGATTTTTTTGTGACCTAATGATGGTGTATTTTTCTTCTGTTTGACAACAAGCATTGTCGAGTAACGCTTTCAATTCCTCAGCAAACTTTTTCGGTGGAGCAGTGCTTTCCTTATCTTCTGTGTCGACTGATTTCACCACTTCGAAATCACATAAATCAACGTTCACATGTTTTTTGAGTTGATGCATGTTGATCGCAAGCTTTTATGAACAATCGATAACTTTCAGCAGCCCCTTTCTTCAAATGAAAAACGATTATAAGACTTCTCCTCAAAAGGTCTGTTTTAAGAACAAAATTCGACATTGTTTTAGAGATTGAAAAAAATGTGTGTTTACTGTTTGGCTTTTATGGAATACTAAATTTTAATGACAGATGTTTACCCACCAAAATACCATCTTTGTTATTATTGCCATTAACTATATGTGATAGTTATGCCAGATGTTGTCCTAATCGACGTTATTAGCTTGTACTCCAATATTATTCATTATATTCCATTTAAACATTTCTTTAAATTTTTTGCACCATTTTAAAATTGTTGTTCAAACTTTATTTGATATCAACAGATGAATTTGCAAACCTTTCAATCGAATAATTTTAAGCTTCTTTTGTAAAAAAATGTTTTCACTAAGAACTTATAATTTCTGTGCTGCCTAAATTTTTTGGCTGTTCAGAAGTACATTGTGCTACTGCTCCCATCTTTACAACTTGTACTAAAGCTTTCTTATGACTCTCTTGTTTTACTCTCTTACGAAAGGCCAACAAAAACGAAGGCACTAAACCAAACTTAAAAAAAAAAATAAACATAAATAAATTTTAAACAAAACCTTTCGCTTTCTACCATACCAAGCTAACTCGCTCACTCACTTACTCACTAACACAGGCACAAACAATGAAACAATTTACAAAGATATTTCATAGGTATGTGTGCGTTGCATATTGTTTATGATTCAAGCAGCATATTGTTGCTCAACATTGTCCTTAATGCAGAGTAAAATGAAACAAATAACATACAGTCAGGAATGTTTAAAGGATTTAGACAAAGTACCAACAGCTTGTGTTTTGTGTTTGAAATAAAAGCAAAAATTAATATTTTTTAATTAAAAAAAATTAATTGTTATAATAAAAATAAACAATTATTAAAAATATATTAAATAATTTATAATTCCTTTTGTTAAAATAAACTATGTGATTTGAAACTATAACAAAAAGAAAAGGTCTACTTATGGTACTATAGTGGTAGTTAAAAAAGTACTTTTGAAAATGTATCCCTTTGAATACAGCAACTCAACATGTTTTAGATTAATCGGCATTTAATATATTTTATGTTAGTGTATGTTTTATATTAAAGAAGAAAGGAGTCAGTGTCAGTATTAAGGACTCTGTTTAACAGCTTAATTCAGTGATATTTCTGTGCGTACGTTAATTTAAAGAAACAAAGTTTTACGTTGAAGAAATATTAAAACTAATAAAATAAAATTTAAATCAAATAAAAAAAGAAGATGGAGTTAATATTTTTAAATTGAAAAAACTATTATAATTAAAAAATAAATTCAACAAAGTTGCAATTTTTTTTTGCAATCAACCACTTCGTTTTATGTGTTCGTCGTAAACGTCGTGGCTGTGGTCGTGGTCTTCTCATAATATTTTATACAATTTATTTCTAGTTTTTTTTATTCGTAGTTTAGTTTAGGTTGTATTAGTGGCTTCTTCCTTTTTGCGTCTGCAAGCGCTTTTTGTATTGGAAACTAAAATAGTATTTAAACATTGCTGCCGCATACAAGACGCCAAGCCCTAACAATAGCCAGCTTTTCAAACAGACAATATTCAATAAAGACAAATTTAAGTAAAAATTGAAAATAGAAAATAGAAAAGTGTTTAGCATCAACAGCAACAAAAAGCGTTAACTTATTGCGTTTAATTTAAACAAAATAAAAAATAAAAAAACAAATCTATTTATTTTTTTCTTCACGGATTTTTCTAAAGGCTTCAAAATTAACTATTCAAAGTATCATCATAACGCTATGTCCTTATCGGCCATAGCCAAGGTAAGTTGAAACTAAAACAAAAAATACGTAAAAGTTGTGATTTAAAATTAAAACTCCTTTTTTTAAAAAACATAAGTGGACAGACAGGCGATAGTACGTATGTGATTAGGACCACCGTTGGCAAGAGTATGAGGTTTGCTTTTCCGGATGGTTTTGTTGCACTTAGAGTATGAGGCATTTATCTTCATTGTCTTAAAGCGCATGTCAGTTATTGTCTTAGAAAATTTCTAAATTTCCCATACTCTTAAAATTTAGAAAAAGCAAAGAAAAAAAATCAAATTTAATTTTAATAAAACAAAGACTGAAGAACATTAACTTTTATTTTATATTCACATTTTTAATCTCTTAATAAGATATTAAATATTGAAGTTCTTTTCTCTCTTCTCATACCGGCTTTTTTCATAAAAAAAATATTGCTGCATGCCAGTAAAAACTTAAAAATGTGGGGATCTACATAATTCCCAAATAAAAAGAAAATTTTGTAATGTTAAGTGTAATGTTTCCTTTTTAATTTTTTGTAAATTTTTAATTTAATATTAATAGTAAGAGCAACAACAACAAAATTCATTAAATAAGGAAGATAAAAACTTATAAAAACTTGCACTGAAATCAATAAAATTTGTTTTAAATGAGATGGAAGGTTAGCAAGGATGGCTAAAACTGTAGAATAATTTTATCATGAGGTATAAATAATAAATAAATAAATAAATAAATAACTGAAAATAATTAATAAAGCCAGCCAATACTATGTGTCTATTGTGAAGGTTTATCTCTTTAACATTTATTTTTTATTTAGTCTATAGTTTCAAGCTCCTTACAGGTATTAAAACGGTAAATAATAATAGTTTATAAAATTTAAATTTAGCTATTTAAATATAAAATAAGATAACATTTAACAGCATTAACATTCAAGGAAAAATCAATATGCTTATAAAATTTCTTAAACTTAGTACAAATTCCAAAAAACGGGTTAGTGTTAGCACTTTAATTATGAGTGGATTCAAATAGCGCGTAGGACGAAATGGAACTTTAAATGAAATATTGCTAATCCAAAAATCTGAACAGACATTACCTTTTATTAAATTTTAAACAAACGTGACATTTAACTTTATTCTTCGGATGTTTTAAAGTTTGCAATTTTATTACAGCAAGTATACTAGTGTAGGATGGTAGATTTAAGGGATTCCATTGTAAGGCATAAATAATAAGATCTGCTTTTGCACCAATTCCATACTCTTACAATAAATTTTATAAATGTAATCGGAAATCATTGAGCCATATTCCAGAATAGGTCTGACAAGAGAAGTATAAAAATAATTTGTGACATACGGGTCACTAAACTCTTTCACCCAGCGTTTTATAAATCCCAGAACTGCATGTGCTTTGTTAGTGTCCAACACAATATGCCGTATAAAATTTAATTTAGCATCCAGTAAAATACTGAATGCTGACACCACATTCATTTTCTGAAGTTCAAAGCCGCTTAAAATATACAATACGTATATTTATACTTTTGAATGTATGTATGTATTTAATGTATGCACGTATGTATTTATACTTTTTAATGTTCAACTCTGTAAGATTAATATTACACCACGAATTAAAGTCCTTTAGCAGAAGATTATGATCAGCTTGATGATTATATGTATAAAATATCTTCACGTCTCGTCTGCATATAATAGAAGTAGGAGTATGTAATAGCATTGGGTAGATCATTAATCAACAATGTAAACAATAAAGGACCCAGACGTTTACACTGAGGCACACCAGATGAAATAATAGTTTCTTTGGATGTAATCGTGTTAACACAAACTTTTTGAGCTTCATTTGAAAGATATGTCAATAGTGTTTGTTACCTGACATATCTTGCTTAAATATATTGCGAAGCGATTTTTTCTCTAAAATCTGCCATAAAGCAACCCACTAACACTTTTATGAGTTTTAATAAAGGAATCCATTTCAAATACAACTCCATAACTAAATAACTTCCATATTATATTTGAGTATTTGTGTATTAATACATGCAAACCTCGGTTTATGCGATTGATCCGATCCGCAAGAAATCGCATAAACCAGTGGCGACTTATAAATTGACGTATGAAAAGTCGAACAAAATCGCACTAAAAGGTCATCATAAAATTTATTATATATATTCAGGAGACTATTTCTTTTTAGTTTTTTTAAGTTTTGATGCGATTGTAACCAAGTTAATTTAAAATTTCAATTCACAATACTGACACGATTCAAGTAGCAATGAAATTTTGTCGACTTTTATTATGAAGCTACAAGACAATAGACCCTAATGGTTTTCTTTTCATATAAAAAATTCATAAAAGTCATAATGTAGAATAGCATGACGTAAATTTATTTACATTAAAAATAATTTTTCATTAAGCTTGCATATGAGCAACTCTACGAATATGAAAAACATAAAATCCTCTCACATTCTTCCCAAAATGAACTAAAGAAACAAAGTATTTAAATTTTACTATGTGAAAGTATTTTTAGCTCTTTACATTATTAAACAGTAAAAATAACACTTTAAATTGATTTAACTACAGACTAAATTTGGGTATTTTAAGACAATGAACTGGATTAATGAAGAAAAAGAATTATCAATTCGATAAGTGGTAATTTTTATTCATCTTAGATGTTAATATAATATCAGACATTTTTATTTGAGCAGCCATAAGTATTCCGAAATTAAGGTCAAATCAAAAAGACATTATAAAATTAAAAAAAAAATATTTTGCTTATGACAAGCATATAAAAGTTACCACATCATATATGGGCCACCGTTTAATTTTATTTTTTATATTTCTTATGCCACAAAAATTAATGCAATTGTTGAGTAAATTTATACTAAAGCTTTGTACAAATAACTATTTTGTTAAAACTCGCCTATATAGCGAACTAGCAATACGAACTGTAATTTAACTTATAGTGTCAGGTTTCAAAACTAGACCATATATATGAACATAACCTTACTATTTTAACACTCTTTATGTTATGTTTTTGGTCTTTTCCTTATGGCAGTCATAACAGTTTAATCATCTATAATTTAAGGCCAAGTTTGTCAAAATCGTTGATTGCTTCTATGGAAACATCCTTTTATTTTTAAATTTATTGTTGCCGAACAATAAATGGTTACTATTTCTGACAACTGCAGCTTGTTCCAATGTAAAGCAGAAGTTGAAATCAATAATGTCCGGCAAATGTCCACCTGTAAAAGGTTACTGATGTCATCATTAGCCAATTGTGCCCACAACAAATTAGTTATCATGCTTTGGTGACATAGAGAATTCATGGTAATGGTGTTTCCCTGCTTGTTTTCGAAAAAAATATGCTGCTTCACCAACAACCGCATAATGCAATCACTTTCTTTGGATGTAATGGTTTCCGAGAACTGTTTGTTAGATTTTGTATTATATGCGACAATATTGTTTGTTTACATAACCAACTAATTGAACCTTTGGCGCACACAATGGTCGACAGGTTTCAATTCTTGAGAGTTGAAATTTATAAACGTTAAGATGAATTTCTTTATGTAAAATGTTGCCCAAAGTGACTCTGGAGATGGCCAATTCGTGCGACCTTCGATGAGTCGAAAATACTGGCTTATTCTCAACATTGATGCTCAGCGGCTATGTTTGCATTACCGTGGCCCTCAAATTAAGCAGCGGTGTCAGAAGAAGCCTGATTACGAGAAACAGCTGCTCAAACTTTACAAAGTGTTACAGTAAAATTTTTACCCTTTTAATAGTAGATTATTTAGTCAAGGGTATAATGTTCCAAGCATAATTTCCCAACTTTTTATTTAATAAATGTTAAAATATGGCAGCTTACATATAATCATTTCACAAATAATTTACTTCCTAACCTCAAATTTGTTAACCTATTTTTTCTCATGTACTTTTATATTTGATTGGTCATATATGATACGAAATGACTTGGTAGTCAAATAAATTGATTTTTAAATCTTATTGACAGTGATGGAATTGTGCTATTTTCAACCAAAAAAAAATCAATTAATCAAAAAAGGGATTAATTCAACCCATTTCAAAGCGCATTTTAAACACATGAGAAAGACATTCATTTTGATACATTTGTGTTTTTACATTTAAACATCCCATTATATTTGAACGCAAGTTTCCTACTAGAATGTACTTGGCAATCCTATCACAATCGTTAAACTCCCTTAAGTAAAAATAAAGAGCTTTTGTTTTTGAATGGACGGGCATAAAAGCTTTTCTCATACTCACTTCCCTCATTTTATTTGCAAACTTTATCAACTTTACCATTTGGCAGCTATTCTCGCAAATAAAAAAACCCCTTTTTATGCTTGACAAAATAAAAACCTAATTCTCTTCCGTGTTGTTATTCTTTGAATTACTTGTGTTCTATCTTGTTGTTCTTATTCTTATACAAATGTCCTTGAATACATTAAATGTTTAAAGAGTAAAATAAAGCACAATTTTAAACAATTCATAAAATAAATTCTTCTTTGCAAAACAAAAAAAAAAGTAAAATTGTTGCCATTTGCTAGCCATCGCTGTTGCTGTTGCTGTTCCTGTTGTAGGTTCATTGACCCGACCTTGGTATAGTACACCATATAGACACACATTTATACTATCCAGCCATCAACATAGACATTATTGAGGAGACTGTGGGCTTTTCATAGGAAATATAAATAACAAAATTTCATTTTCTCGCACATTCGTTTGCTCGTTCGTTGGCCTTTCTAGGTTCAATAACCTCTATGGGAAATTTTGCCGTGTTCCCTCTCTTTGTCGTTTCCCTTTCGTTTTCGCTAGCAACTGACAGTTTAAACGGTTAATGAACTTTGTTTTTTGTTCGTTACAAGAAAAGTTTTGTTTTTTTTTTGGTCATAACTGCCTTTTATAGGAATTTAAGTCTATTTTTTAGGAGAATTTTTTCATTTTATTTTTATATTTCAAGCGATTTAATGAATTGTGTGTTGCGAGTATTTTTTGTAATTTTCAGAAATAAATTAATCACTCAGCAGACATTAAAGTGATTTATTATCATTTTTTTTCTTTTTTTTTGCTAAAAATTTATTATTTGAAATGAAACCATTATTTTCATAGAAAGTGGCGGTCCCCTATAAATTTAGATTTGCAATTTTTTCTTATCATTAGTTTGGTTCACCAGGCAGCCCACTTAGGTTGATCCCTCTTTGTTACCAGCGAAGTAGGACAAGGAAGTAAAGAAAGCGAAAAAGAAAATTATGATATGAAAAAGGAAGAAACGAGTGTTAAAACAAATAAAAAGGAATAGGGTGTGACCGCGATAAGTGCAGAGGAGTAAATTGCCGAGTAAGGCTTACTACCCAGGGTAGCGAATCAATCAAAGGACAGAGCTGCAGGTGTGCGGGTATGGGTTAAAAAACCAACCAGTGTACCCTAAAACGAAACTCATCCTGTCTGGCACTAACGATGAAACATCAGACAAGCTCTGAAAACATCATTGACCGAGATGCCTCAGCAAAGGTGGCATTCAATCATCTCCTCCTCTATTTCATCCTGACGGCTTCATCAGAAATCCTTGTGCAGGATGCAGATCCTCAAACAGTCATTGCTCAGTTACTACAGCTACCAAGTCTAGTAATCGTATCATCGGCAACCAATTTAATGAGGGCCGGATTATTGTTGTAGTCGAGCACGTCAGCTATTTGGACCATTTAAACTGGACCATTAAGCATTGCCCTCTTCTTTGCTAGTTCGTCCGCAAAGCAGTCCTATGTTCCCTTACGCATTTTCAGGTGACTCTCGAATACTCCGTCATCACATTTAAAGATGCCCGGCATTCAAACACATGGTTTAATGTGATAAACATCCCTTTAAGGGGCATAATTGCGGCTTTGCTGTACAGAAGGAAATATATACTATTTTTAGCTATTCTATGGTATTTAAACCACCCCGCCGCTTTTCTAATAACAGATATTTCTGCCTGAAAAACTCTGCAGTCATTTGGAAATCTAAAGTGTATTATTATCCTAAATTCCTCGATGTGGAAAGTTACTTTCTGTCAAATCAAAGGAAAATTTCTCTGTGAAGACGGGTTTTGGGGTGCAGTAATCTATGTCAGGAATAACATTCATAATCCCTAAAAAGCTGGAATATGTCGACAACCTATGATTTCATCCACCTTTCAGTCTAAATGCTGTTCCCAGGAATAGCTTCTTGGACAGTAAGGCCAGCGGAGGCCAATTGAGTATGGCAAAAACGGCTTTCGTAAGCATTTACCTAATAGATCGTCAAGGCCACAGCACGGGTATCACAGACGCTTATTCATGACACTGTGATAGCAAGACATAAAAGTTTTATTATTATGGAAACAAATATTAAAGATAAAATGTTTAGGGTGTTCCCTATACAGAAGCGATTTGCTTTCAAATCGGTCTGACCCACTACAGTTGGAGCATTGAAATTTATGCAGTAGAAATAATAAACTTAAACTCTAAGGAAGACCTGATTTTGAGGTATTCTGTCTTAACTCGCAAAAAGTATAAAAACAAGCGTAAAAAAGGGTGTGCCATAGATGGCCTGATTTTTTAAAATACTCACACAACCTACAATTAAATTACCTGCTTTTTAAGTCTTTTTTTAAATAAACGAATGGTGCCAATTTTTTAAAAATAAAACCCAAGGAACTTACTAACCTTCTACTAATTTCCAATTCTGGAAGAGATGTTTATATGATCTTTTTAATCGCGTATTAACCTTTAGCTATCGAGGTGGCGATAAATTTTACCCTTCCTTTGATTTTTTTTTTAAATTTAATCTATTCGATTGGGTGCTATTTGTTCTCTCAGTATCTTTTTTATATTCCTATTGCTATTGTTTAGCTTTATTTTGACTGCTGTAGGTATAATACGACTAATCAAGGGCATACTTTCCAAAATATCTAGGAAGGCAATTGTTTCGATTCCATTTGTAAAGATGGCAGCACAATCAATATAAGCAGCATTTTAGAACGAAACTCTGAAGCTTCACCTCTAGTAGAGTCGACCCTGGCTTCCCAGAAGTTATGTTACATTTTCCCTAGTTGCCTGAAACAAAAGGCTACACACGTGTATTAGCATTTGGGGTAAGCCTATGCATACGGAACGCAGTAAGCGCATATACGTACAGTGGGTAAATACAACGTTTAGTAAATAAAAAATCTCCAAATAAGTTGATCTTAGATTTTTTTTAGTAAATTGGTTTTGAAAAAATGCCATTTAAATTCCAAATAACACTGATATACGATTTTGCATGTCAGATGATAATGCTTGAATGATGCATGATGCTTCAACAAAAAGATGCCAATTTTGTATCGTAGCGCAAAGAGTTATATATAAAGCCCGGCCAACCAACCAACGCAACATCGAAGCCAAAAATTCATGATGCCAAAGTAACACTCTGCAATCGGGGTGATCAGAAGGGTGTTTTGTATTTGAGCTGTTGAAGTAGTGTCAGACGATCACAGGCGACCTGCACCGCAGACAATTGATTAATTTTAAGAGAGCAATCAACGAATAACAACTAGAATATTCGACCAGACATGAGGCAATAATCTTCTATCATGAACTCGTTTGGCCAAATGTTACCAGACCGCTGAGAAACTATTTGGAAAACAGTGGATAGGAAGTTTTGACTCGCCCGTATTATAGTCTAGACCTTACCCCTTCTGACTACATTTGTTTCGATAAATGCATAATGCCCTTATGGAAATTAGCTTCTCTTCAGAACATGGTATTAGAAATTGTCTTGTTTCATTCTTTACTTCCAAACCAGAAAGATGGTAAAAAGTAGTAGCTGACGATGGACACTATTTTGAATAGTGTATCAACTCGAAATTATTAACTTGTATGCCTTTTATTTTAATGTGTTTTTTTGCCAAGTGTACTATGTATTATTTTTTTGCTTAAAAAAAAGAGACTGTGAATAAAATCCTTGTTTTATTAAAGTGAAAGTTTAATTTTTATTTTGATTATTTTATTTAATAAAAAGTATAAAACAATTTATTTTATATAGAATTAAAAGGGGTAAAATTTAATTAATAATTGTAGTTATTTGACTTTTTTAATATTTTTTAGTAGTTAATTATTAAGCACTAGGTCATTATTTAATCAAAATTTTTTAAAATACTTTATTTTATTTTTTATTATTTTTCAATATTTCGCCAAAAAAAAAATTAGCCAACCAATTGTTGTGGGAAATATTGAAAAATAATAAAAAATAAAGTTTTTTAAAAATTGTTTATTAAATAATGACCTAGTGCTTAATAATTAACTACTACAGGGATAAAATTTATCAACTACCTATTGGGGTCTACGTCTAAATATTTCACCTCCATTGTAAAGGTTAAGAATAACATTTAATAAAACCAAGAAGATACAGAAAGTATATTTTTCAAATGCCTTAAAAATTTAAAAATAATGTCAAACAAACCCTGATTAAATCGCATCATATATTCATATGCAAAGCCAGCAAAAAAATTTGTATATCCCACAGTGCAAATTAATAAATCTATAAATATTTTGTATGTCATAAAAATTTAACACATACTTTCCGGCTGCAAAGTGGAGAAGTGTGTTTTACGTTCCAAGAACAGCTGATATTGTTTAAATAACCGAGAGAAATAAAACTTTTCTTTGGGATTTTGTTTTCATATTTCTTTCTCAAAATTGGAGATAAAGCAAAAACTATTTACATACTTTTGTATAACAAATAATTATAACAATAAAGTTAAAGCACATCAACAAGATAAAATTCAATAAAAACGAATAATTCAAATAATATAGCAATATGAAAAACCGGTTAATTAGCACAGAGCTGAGCGAACAAACACATTCTTATCAGAGCACAATATTTCCATTAAGACAAGATATTCTAGATTAACTTTGAATACATTAAAATTTATTATTGATAAAGTTCGTCAACATGAGATTCATGTGGACAAAAATTCAAACACATTTGAGAGGTGTAGTTCAGACCAACGGGTCGTTGTTTAATAAAGATTATTATAAATTTAAAAGAATATTTCCATTGAATATGTCTACTAACGCTGTAATTTCTACTGCTGATGCTGTTGCTGCTTTGGATGAAAAGCCAATACTGTACTCGTATTGGCGCAGTTCCTGCTCGTGGCGTGTGCGGATTGCTTTGAACCTCAAGGAAATTCCATACGATATTAAGCCCATTAGTTTGATTAAATCGGGCGGTGAGCAGCATTGTAATGAATATCGTGAGGTTAATCCCATGGAACAAGTGCCAGCATTACAAATTGGTAGGAATATAATTATGTGAAGTTTAATTAAAAAATATTTAATTATTTTAATTTCAATTACAGATGGTCATACCCTAATTGAATCTTTGGCTATTATGCATTATTTGGAAGAAACTCGGCCTCAGCGACCTCTTTTACCACAAGATGTTCATAAACGTGCCAAAGTTCGTGAAATTTGTGAAATTATTTGCTCTGGCATTCAACCGTTACAAAATTTAATCGTTTTAATCCATGTGGGTGAGGAAAAGAAAAAAGAATGGGCTCAACATTGGATTACTCGTGGCTTTAGGGCCGTCGAGAAAGTTTTATCAACTTCAGCTGGAAAATACTGTGTTGGCGATGAGATTTCAATGGCCGACTGCTGTTTAGTTCCACAGGTTTTTAATGCACGCAGGTAAGTATATCTATGTACATACATATACATAAAGGTTGAGCAAATTGAATGGAAATAGGGGAATTAATAATGCAACATGATATCGGTCAAATGTCGACCTCTAGCATGTCGGCAGACGTCCGCTCTTTTCACAGAATTTTGAAGCACATTTTACCACCATACTTCACTAATCTCATCAATGCAGCACCGAATTTCATCTTTCAAATCGTCAGTTATGTGTCGGTTGTTTTCACGCAAGCCTAGTCTTTGAAATGTCCCCAGAGGAAATAATCCAGCGGCGTTAAATCACATTATTTAAAGCGCTACTTAAAAAAAGTATAATAGGGAAAAACAAAGGCACGAATTAAATCCTTAATCGTAGAGGCGCTGAATTTAACCACCAATGCGTAAAAAGTATTTTAATTAGATGGTAGCAAGGCATAGTAACATTTTTGATATGCAATTGTTGTTTTTGTTTTTATTTTTGTTTCTATTTTTTTATCTTTCCTTTTTGATTAACAATGAGAAGCAACAACAACATTACAATTATTGTTACGGATGCTTCTTGCTTAAGTTTTAAAAGAAAATAATTTAAAAAAATTGGGTTTCATTTAAAAATTTTTTAATGTTGAAAATTTGTTTGTATGTATGTAAAACAAAAAAAAATTTTCAGTTTGTCGTTTTTTATTGTTTTTGTTTGTTTTGTTTTTTGAAAAATTTTTTGATTATTTTGTATTTGTTAATCAAAAAATTTTTTTCAATTTGTTTGTTCATTATTTTTGTTTTTCCTGATGATGCCAACCAACGGTGTGGCGAAATATCGAAAAAATAATAAAAAAATAAAAGTTTTTTAACATTTTTTATTAAAATTGACTTAGTGCTTAAAATTAATTACTAAAAAATATTAAAAAAGGTCAAAAAATTATAACTATTATAAAGAAAATAATTTAAGTAAAAAAATAAACACACTGGATATGCCGTTTACTAACTGCGTAGTTTGCTAAGAAAACTTATGCACGCAAGACAACAACAACTTTCTAGTTGCAAACTGTGTGGAAACTTTATACACGCAAAACCATAAGAATTGGGTATGCTGTTTACTAACAATACAATTGGGTAGAAACTTTATCAGTATAAAAACAAAAGCAAACAAACAAAAAAATACACACAAACCAACAGGCGCCTATGCATTGAATGAATAACATAACAACAACAACAACAAAATGTACAAAGGGAGTAGAAGATTCTTAATTTTTCTAGACCTCTAGTAGACAAATATAAAAAGGCAGCGTCTGAGTTTATAGTTAGTTAGTTAAAACCTAAACTTCGTAAAGTAAAGACCTGCATCTTTAGTAAATTGTTCTGAAAACTCTCAAATCTGGTGTTATTTATTTTGCAAAAACAAAACGTTTATAAAAGGTATAAACGTTACAGTATTTTCTTGTGAGAAACTTCTCACTTAAGCTTCAGAAAGTCTACTCAGAAAAATATTAAATAATATCATGCAGAAAAAAAACGGCAATTGAAAATCTAAACCTGAATGAACAAAAATTTCCCACATGGAAATATTATGGCCTTCTTAATTTGTGCAGGTTGGACTAGAATTCAGAATGTTCTTTATGATATAACATAAAACATAATGATTAACTCTAGCTCAGTTGGTAAAAACAAGACTGCTACCTGATTTCAATCTGATAATTATTTCACTTTAGCTACAGAAACGAAGCACAGATCATCTCATTTTGTGTTACGCCCTTAAAGAACAGAAATTTTTGCCACTCTGTCCATGTAAACAATTTAAATTTCAACTAGTTTTTATGGTACCTGTTGATAATATCATGCGTTCTTTTAAATATCCAACGAAAACAAGACTTGAAAAATAATTTTCAATAAACTAAGTTAAAGTTTTATTTTCTGACAATAACAAAAAATATTATATTATTTTTGAAGCTTTAATTCTGTTCAATTTCAGATTCCATGTTGATTTGCGTCCTTATCCCATTATTTTACGCATTGATCGGGAATTGGAAAGTAATCCAGCTTTTCGTGCAGCACATCCCTCTAACCAGCCAGACTGTCCACCAGAGTTGCCAAATAAATAGAATTTTCCGCAACCAACTGCAAAACGAAGAAAAACGAAAAAATGAAATGTTTGCAGTTTTGAAATTTTCAAACTTAATTATTCCAACAAACAAAATTTTACAAAATTAATCCTACTTAATTATTATTCTTTTCTTTAAGATTTAAAACTTTAATTATTAAAATATTAATGAAATAAGAAAAAAAAAACACAGCACATGATGTGATGATTGCAGTTGCAAACCGCATATTAGAACGTTTGATAAACGTAAATTGTTTAAAATTGAAATATTTAATTTAAATTAAAACGAATGAATTATATATTTTGGCTCTAAATTGAACGAAAAATACATTTGCATGCAAAAAAAAAAAATAAAACAAAAAATAATTTTCTTGGAAAATTAAGAATTACAAATTAAAATTATATTAAATTAGGTTTTTAATAATTTTTTGCAAATTCTTTATAGAAAATATAAATTAATAAAAATTTTAACTCACTTATAAACTCTTTGTACGAAAAGCAAATTTATATTCAGGGATTTTTTCTTAATAAAAAAAATAAAAATACTTTTAAAAACTTAAAAATTAAAAACAATTTTACTGGAAATAAAATAAGGATAATAAAAAAGAAAGACTTTTTTAAGCTTAAGAAAATATTAAAACAAAACACACAAAAAAAAAATTAAAAGAAAATATTTTCAAAAACAGAAAAAATTACAATTTACTATCAAAGGTACAAACAATTTCACTATAAAAAGTCGCATAAAAATATTAAAAAAATATAAGATTTTTTTTTAATTTGTCATTTATATTAAACAACAAAAACTTTTAAATTAGAAAGTAAACACAGTTAAAAGTATTTGATAATTGAACAATTTATGAAAAAATTCTTGAGAAAAAACATAAAAAATTTAACGTTTAAATAAAATAATAAGTCGTAAAAAATTTAACAGTGTTATAAATTAAATAAAAATTGTGCTTTTAAAAATGAATGCCAGAGTTGTGGGTTTGAATACTTTTAAAATGCTATAAATTATAAAAAGCAAACATTTTTAAATTTCTTTAATGGATTTCAATTTATTTTACTTACAATTTAAAAAGCTTTTATAATCAGGCATGTCACATACCAAATTGGAGACATTTTGTTTAGATATAAATCGTTTGGCAACAGGAACGTAACTAAGAACTAAAACCAGTTCGACCGGAAACCGTTAATTAATTGAATCAATATTAAAAAAAAACTGTTACACAAAGTGGTTAAAATTTTGAAAATTAAAAAAAAACAGTTATTTTTAATGTCACTGTGGTACCGCCCCAAATATTTTTCTACACTCTTCAAAAATTTTAATACTTACGGTCGTTATTTTTATAAAAATTTTAAATAGATATCTGTTATTCTTTTCAACGGTCTTTTTTAATTAACAATATATATTTTTTTCCGATATTTCGCTTTCCTGTGGAAAATTATTTTTTATATTTTACAAAAACAAAAAATTATAACAATTATTTATTTAAAATATAAAAAGGTCGATTAAAAAAATAGAAAAAAATTATCAAATAATAATATAAAAGTTTTATTAATTTAAAATCTAAAGAACAAAAGCTTTAATTCTTGCCTCGCTTAAAACTTGCAAAAATTAAAAATCTGTGCTAAAATGTCTGATAAAATCTTCAAACTTTAAAAAATTATACATTTTTAAGGTCATGTTAAACTTTTTGAAAGCGAACTACTCAATCTGGCTTAATTTAAAAGCATTATTTTAACTGCTATACTGTGTTATTAATGTTTGAAAAAATATTTTTTAAATCGTGCACAAGCTTAAATAAAATCATTAAAATTGTCGTTACCAAAATTCTAATAAGCGAAAATATTTATTTCCAAATCCATTGTAATTAACACAAATGCATATAAATATTTAAAACGTGTATTGAAATGAGAAAAATTTAACAAAAAAATAAATATCAAATATGTAAATGTATTAATTTAAATAAAATTGATCAAATTAATTAAACAATAAACTAATTAATTGCATTAATTAATTGAAATCAACCAAAACATGTTAAATATTTTGCTTTTAAATAAAGAATTGTATGTGGAACAAAAAAAATTAAACGTGTTTTAACAGCTTCAAGTCCAAGCTTTTTTCTAATTTTTAGTTTTTCATTTCCTTTTAAGAAGAGTCAAAATCGTTGAGCGAGTTTACAATCTACCAGCCGTTTAACGGGTCCAGTGCAATCATATTCATAAGCAGATTCGAAGCAATCTATAGAGTAAAGCTAAATGCTGGCGCTGATGAAAATTTTATATATAGAAATTATGATTAATGAAAATTTTATAAAATTGAATTAAGACCTATTAAAATTTTATATAAAGAAATCAAAATTGATGAAATATTTTAAAGAAAAACGACGACTTTTTTATAGAAAAATTGTGACTACTGAAATATTTTTATAGAAAAATGAGACTGATAAAAATATAAAAATTCCATGACATGAAATTTTCTAAACAAAAATTATAACTGATAAACTCTTTTTGTAGAAAAATTATAATTAATGATATTTTGGGCGGAAAAATTGTAACTGATGAAATTTTTTTATAGAGAAATTAGACTATGACTGATGAAATTTTTTATGGAAAAATTGTTTCTGAAGAAATTTTTTTATAGTGAAATTAGACTATTAAAAATTTTTTATAGAAAAATTTCGATTGATGAAGTTTGTATAGAATAAATTATGACTGATGAAATTTTTTTATAGAGAAATTTTCTATAGAAAAATTTCGACTGGTGAAATTTATATAGAACAAATTATGACATGAAATTTATTTATAGAGAAATTAGACTGTCAAAAATTTTTTACAGAAAATATATCACTGATAAAATTTTGTATGGTAAAATTATGACTGAAGAAATTTTTTAAAGAGAAATTAGTCTATTAAAAATTTTGAATGATGAAGGTTATATCGAATAAATAATGACTGAAGAATTTTTTATAGAATAATTATAGAAAATTTATGACTGATAAATTTTTTTAAAGGAAAAAGTTACGACTGAATAAAATTTTTTATAGAGATAATAAACTGTTACGAAATTTTAATAGAAAATTTATGACTGATAAAATGTTTGATGGAAAACTTTCGACTGGTGAAATTTTTATTGAATAAATTATGACTGAGAGCAACTGATAAAAAATTTTTATAGAAAATTTATGACTAATAAAATTTTTTATGGAAAATTATGACTGATAAAATTTTTTATAAAGCCCTGAAAAATTTTTTTTATAGAGAAATAAGACTTGCAAATTTTTAATAGAAAATTTATGACTGATAATACTTTTAATGCAAAAATTTCGACTAATGAAATTTTTATAGAATAACTTATGACTGATGAAATTCTTTTACAGAGAAATTGATAAAAAAATTTTATAGAAAATTTATAACATAAAGTTTTTTATGGAAATATTATAACTGATAAAATTTTTTATACAAAAAATTTGACTCACGAAAATTTTTTAATAGAAAAGTTATGATTAATGAAGTGTATACAAATTACACAAAATATGAAAGATTAAAATTTTCTACTGAAAGGTTATGACTGATGAAACTTTTTTCATAGAAAACTTTAAACTGATAAAATTTTTTATAGAAAAATTATGACATAAAATGTTTTTTTATGGAAAAATTATGATTGATTATGATTAATAAAATGTTGTGTAGAAAAATTTTAACTGATGAAATTTTTTTTATGACTTATTATGACTTATGAAATTTTATGACTGATAAAAATTTTCTACAGAAAAATTTTGATTAAAGAAATTTTTCTATAGCGAAATCTATAGAAAAATTATGATATACAAATTTTGTAGAACACTTAGAACATAAAAATTCTCTATACAAAAATTTCACTAATGAAAATTCGCTACAGGAATATTTTTAAATTAAAAACTCTGAAATGTCTTTATAATTCCTAAATTGCCATCTTTGTGTATCCATTTACTTAACACCTACAGTTTCCTTACTATCGAAACTAATAGAAAGTTATAGATTATTTAAGCGTAATTTTGTGATTTTGAATACTTACCATACATTATAAACACATATATAAATATTATACAAACAAAATAATATTTTCTAATTAAGTTCAAGTTCGTAGTACTTGCTATTGTAATGTTTTTAGAAAAAAACAAATATATAATCGATCACTACATACTTTCTCAGCATATTTGGTATCTATCGTTAGGTAGTGACATAATTTGTTTCAAGCTAAAGTTTTAAAAATGCTGACTAATATTTTCTATATGGGTGTATGACATTTGCAAAAGTTATCATCTATAGAGTTGCATTCTCCCTAATGACAACCTGTAAACGTTACATGCTCTTGCGAAATCACCATATCGTTACCTAGGACGGAAAAAGTGGTAAGTTCACTTTTCGTCGAAATTGAGATTTTGATGTAGCGTGTTAGTATAATTCAAAACACATCCTTTACAAGCAAAAATAATACCAATATATTGTTTTTTCTTGCTGGAATGCAGCAGTAGGCAAACATGCTAAGTCCAAAAAAAAAATTTTAAAAAGTAAGAAAATATGTCAAGTCCAGTTGAAAGAGAGAATTTTTTTTTTAAATTAAATCTTTTCTTTTCAAGTTGGTTTATAAAGAACTACAGCAATTTGGCAATAGCTACAGTATTAAATATATACTTTGCATTTCATACAATTTATTCAGCCCAATCATGAATATAAATTCCGCGTGATTTTTTCTCCCTTTTCCCGTTTCTCCTATTATGAATAAATATTTTCTCTTTTTTTCAACTGTGGGAAGAGAAAAATATTCAGCGGGGAAAAAAGTAGGTATCATAAATGAAAAAAAGGGAGAAAACTTTGCTATTTCTCAAGTTTTTTTCCACCTGCTATATAGAAGGGAGTTTGCACAAAAATGTAAATAATGTTTGGTTTTTAAATTTTTTTTAGTTTTATAATTTTTGTTTTTAGGTCAAAAAACACAAATAAACAGCAAATGCAGCATTCGCTTACCATACTAGAAGCCAACGCAGATATAGCGTGCGGGTTTCTTAAAGGCAACAAGTAGGCACTCCAAAAATTTTTGAAAAAAACATTTTTTTATATTTTTCTTTTTATATTTTCCTTTATTTAATTAAATTAAAAATAAAATTCTCCAACAAAAAAAAGGAAAAATAAATGTAAATAAACAAAACAGTTGGTTATAAAACTCAATGATGCCACTTTTTAATTTGTTTTGTTCCCGCGGAATTTGTGATTGCAGGAGTTTTTTCTCGAGAAAATTATTTTCCGTGAGAAAGAAATTCCTAGGGAATACTCGTGATTGGGCTGATTATATCAAAGTGATTCAATTCGAATTATGTGAGGGTTTGTGAATTAAAAAAAAAGTATTAAATATTGCAAAATACCCTAATTAGACCAGTTTCTGACGCCGAAGCTAACTGATTATTGTATCTGGGAAACCATTGTTAATTATAATTTTGTTAGACATTTGCCATGGACTCTGCTAAGAAAAATAACTACAATTGTGATGATTATGGAATTGAGTCGGATGATGGTGTTAAAAGTCTGGTACCCTATGGACCCAACAGTGATTTCAATGATTCGTATAAGTTACCATCGACATTGAAAAAAAGCAAGAGGAGAGGTCGTGTAAAAAACCCTACTTGATTTAGGCCAAGATATAAAAAAAACCGAGAGAGAAAGAGGTAAAGGCTGTTTGAGAAAACAAAAAGTATGCAATAGATGGACTTACGATAACAGAAAAGAACGAGTGACCATAGAGGAGCGTGCTGAAAGATTTAAAATATTTAGGGAACTTTGGAAAATGCCATGGCTCGAAAAAAGGCTTATGTTAGTAGCTTGATAAAAATTGTTCCAACTAAAAGACCTCGAAATCGAGAAGTGTTAAACGAATCCAAAAGATGTCGTAGATGCCGGTCTCTATTTTAGAGTAGAGAACACAAACATTCGAGCATACAAGATATTTTCTCTAAATACTTTGAAAATAATGGCAACAAAATATGAAGACGTACAATTTTTAAAACTGACTTTACCTAAAGACCATTGCCGCTTTCAAAAAGTCCACTCTGAAAAAAAGCTTACACAGTTTTTTGTCACTCCTAAATAATTTGAAAAAATGGACTTAGCACTTTTTCCGACTAGGGTAACTTATAATAAATGCATAAGTTTTGCCAACTTGTTCCTGGCAAGCAATTGAAATAGCAAACGTTGCATTCAATGTATTAATTTAAAAAAAAAAATACTTAAAAATTAAGTACAATGTAGGAAAAGTTTTTTTAATATTTTTATTATTAGACCTTTTTTTCTTAAATATATAAGTATTAATCTTAATAATGGTCTTTTTAAATAAATTTATCACATATATTTTCAATACTTCACTTTCCTTTGGAAAGCTTCTTCAGGAAATCAATTTGTGTTTTTAAAAAATTAATTTCCTGAAGAAATATTGTAAATATATGTGATAAATTTATTTAAAAGGACCATTGTTAAGATTAATACTTATATATTTAAGGAAAATTTTTTTTAAAATATTAATTTGCCCACAAAGTAAATATTTAATTGCATTTAAATTATCCAGTTTTCTAGACCCTAGAACAATGTAAAATGATCATCTAGAGGAATGCATTAGGTGGCAACATCACCTCTTCTGCCTATCAAATATCTAAAAAGCAAGAAATGATTTCATGTATTCCAAAACTTAATCACGATATCAAAAAAGTGGCTTTTATTATCTACGGCAACGTACATGCGTAAAGCTTCTTAGAGACAGGGGCCGGATGTTTTGGTCCTACTAAGGATTAAAACATTTCATTTCGTTTCATTTAATTAATTAATTTTATTAATATGTTTAATATTGTTGATTGTGCCTAAAATCTTGTCAAAATATTTTTTTCTCACAACAAACAATTTTGTTATATTTTCACAAAAAATACGCCGGCAATACGTTATCATTAAACTTACTATTCGTAATCATATAAGTTAACACGCTTCACAATGCAACTAGCTGACCCAACATAATACCATTGCGCCATCAAGTTCATTTACCTGTTGAACCAGAATGCTGGTAGTGCACCTTTATACTTTCTTTATCATATTGTTGTATTAATAACAACTTGGCTTTAAATATTTTATTTATTAATTTGCTGACTAACCAATAATTAAGTATAAAAGAATTGCACTAGAAAAAACATTATTTATTCTGTCACTGGGAATAAAAGAAGTAATTTCACTTTTCACTGTCACATTTCATTTAGCCAACAAGAGCCAAGGGTTGGCTCCAACTTCAATTTTTAACTTATATATCACATCTATGCCCTCTTCGCTAGAGGCGTTATTTCTAGACATTGTTGAATTTAAGCAAGTGTATCCAACAAATAGCTTCTGATGACAGTCCTTACCGGTAGATCCAACAACAATATTGATTCTAAATAATTTATATAAAAGAAAGCGAATACAGCCCCAGGGTCATTAACGTAATCCTTAAATTCCTGCACAATTGATCGCCCGTAATTTTGGCTGCTGATATTCCATTTTTGGGTTCTCGGCTTTCTTTAAGGTGCAACGTTTATCAGGTTTTATTGCACGTACGTAATAAGCACTGTACGCTCACTTTCTTTGGATATAACAGTTCCTCGAAGACTGTTTGTGAGTTTTTTGAGCCCCACTCGCGACAACTTTGTTTGTGTCTAATAACTTAAGATGATTTTGTCGAAAAACATGGGGTTTTCGTTCAGTTTTTCACAAACGTTCGACGCAAACAATGGCCGCATAATTTTAATTCTTGAACGAGTTAAACCTTATAAGAAGACGAAGATCTTTGGCAAAGAGCCTCTAGTGATGTCCAATTATTGTGAGTTGTTCTACAGCGGCATCAGTACATCCACTAAGAGCGTATTGATTTGATCTGTTGTCAGCAACAATACCGTGAGCCTCGAATTCAGCGATTAAATTATGCACTGCGGTTGCAGAAAGAGCCTGTTTACAAAAAAAAAATTTTAAATTTTACGAATTGATTCTGTAAAATTTTTACCATTTGGATAGTATATTTTCACAATGAAAATTTTCTGCTCTGGAGTATGATGTTCCATGCTAAAATTTAACTATTTTACTAAATAAATGTGATGTAAATGTAAAGTATTGCTGCTCAGTTCTTGACATTAAATTATTTGACAGACATCTCATGTTTTAACCTCAAATTTTCCCACTCAGAATTACACAGCAAATGACACGAATAAACAAACAAAATTAAAGATCAAAATTATCTAAAAAGACAAGGATTTTATCTCAAAAGTTGCAATTTTAAAAACTAAGCCATCGCGATAACCGAGCCATAGCGATAATGCGTAATCACATATATCAAGCTTGCAAAGTAAAATGTTATACAAATAAACAATTCTCATGGGTAATGTTTGTGGTGGGTAATCCTCGAGTGGTCATAATAAACCTTTATGCTTTATATTATTTATAGATTTGTTGTAAATGGTTTTTCAACATGAAGTTTGTTTTACAAAACAACAAATTTAAATTAAGGTGATTTTTATTCACCCTTATTCTATTTGTAGAAGACGACGTCGATTTTTATCGTTTATTGTAAATTACTATTCTGGTTGGCAATATTGCCATTTATCGATGACTGGCAACACATGTTTGGTATTCTGTAAGAAAATTTGACATTATTGTTGCCTTAAATTGCCGTTAATATTGTCGTTTGTGATTTTGGTGTCGTGCTGTTATAAACAAGAATTTAAAAGAATTAGAAAAAATATAAAAAAGTACAAATAAATTAGAAAATGGAAAAAAATTAAAATCACCAACGCCAACCAATTTGAAAAATGAGTGGAAGAATTGGAAAAAAAATCCCACTAATTTTCAGGAACATTGAGATAGTGTTGCGAATACTCTAAACGCCCTTGGCCCACCAAATAGAATGGGTGATGGATGGCAAAAGGTATAATATATAGTTCTTTAAAAATACATACGTGTTTGATAAAATTCTTTTTACAGATTTGCGCGACATAAAATTTAAAGTAAAAAAAAAGATGGTGAAAAACAATGTTCTGAACATTTTGATTTTAATTTATTTTGATTTTTAATTTATTTTAGGTTCCATTTAATACAGATTTCATCATTTTTTTTCACACAGTTTAAATTTTGTTCACAACAATTTTATCAAAAATAGTAGACAAATGAATCAGCTGACTCAAATATTAGATATGTGTGTTATATTTTTAACTAAACTGATCGATAAACAGGCAACGTCATCATAAGACCGTTAGGGAATACCAAATTACTCTTGATGTTGTGTTAAAGTGATGTTGCCTTAAAAGCAACGACAATGTTGCCGTCGCCAAACAGAATAAGGGTGATTGTATTACGAACAGAAAAGTTCCGCAATTATAAATGAAAAATGATATCTGACAAATGGCCACCTTGACTACGCTGAGAGATGTCAAAGTTTTTAATCCCTTTTTGACAAAGTGGCCGTCGTGTTTCATTAATCATAACAAGGATTTTGAGTTTTAAGGCTAAAATCGATTCGATTGGCTGCGTATAGACTTCTGTCCTTAGTCCCACAAAAATTACACGATCTGGCTAACAACTTAACTGCTGATTGTCGTAAAATTATGCGATAGGGAAATTTGTGTTGGAATAAATTGATCGTTTCTTTGGCCTTGTGTCATGTGGTACCGTTCTGTTGAAACCACATATCAGTGATATCCACGTCATCAATAATAGGTCAAAATCGAGTTGTTAGCTTCTCGTCATAGCGTGATCCATTGAGCGTAACCCATTTCCAGCTTCATCTTCAAAAAAAGGCCCAATTAAGCCTCCAGACCACACAGTGACACGTTGATCCTGCAAAGACTTCTCAATATTCCTAAATGCGACAATTTTGCTTGCTGACATACACTGGCAAGTGAAAATGGACTTCGTTTTAACAAATGATTTTTCGCAGAAAAACCAACCGGTTGTGCCTGAATGAATTGAGCGAATCTGCGGCGATGTGAATGGTCAGTCGGCTTCAATTCCTGCATCAGTTGAACCTTATAAGACTTCAAAGTCAAATCCTTACGCAAAATTCACCATGTGATTGTTTTGAATGATCCCATTTGTTGAAAACGTCGAAGAAATGACAAATTTGCAGGTGCTTCAACACCGTGGATCACGGCTGCGATGTTTTCTGTTGAACGATTTGGTCAAACACGCGATGGTGTTCGCCTATTTTTCTATCGAGCCTGTCGACTCAAATTTAACGACCAAATTCTTAATAGGGGTCTCACATATTCTACGAAATGTAACTTTAACGGAAACACAATTTTAATTATTTTAATGAATTTTCTTGCGAAATTGAATTTATGGTCAATGTTATTGCCAATGCATCTACTACGAATATATTAAAAAAACAAAATGTCAAAACTATCATGTTGCTGTTGTTGCCACAATTGAGAAACAAACTTCTTGTAGAAAAACCTGATATATCTTAAAATCTAAACAAAAACTGGAATCTTGAGTTTATGAAATTATTGCGATGCCGAAATCAATTCCTTTAGACAAACAAACGAAAAAAACTCACACCCACCCATGATGTTAAATCGGTATTAAACTGATGTCAACATTATGATTTATTACAAAAATATGTGAGATAAAAATATAAAAGATAACACCTTACTCAATATCTATGGTAGCAGCTAGTGCTTCTGTCTACTTTTTAATAAGTAATATTAAAAAATATTATTATTTTATTTGCATGGCCGTTTGAGAAGAATTCCACCATTAAAAATAAATTAATTATTTGTTTTTTAATTTATAATTATTTTTATTTTTTGTTTATACTCTCTTATATAATTTTTTTATATATATAATTTATTATTATTTTTTAATTTTTATTTTTTATTTTTAAATTTATTTGTTAATAATATATGAATTTATTTATTTATTTATTTTTGTTTTTTATTTAATTTAATTTAATTTAATTTACTGCCATTAATGTATGAATGTTCAAGTTAATATGCGATGTAACTTTTGTTTGAATTTATTTGTGAATTTATAAAATATGTTTTCAATTTCTGATTTTTACTGACCGACTGACTGTCTTGATTGATTTACTAACTGACTGACTGTTTAACACTGACTAATTTACACAATTGCCAATTATGGTCACATACAATTGATTATTATTTAAAAATTCTTATTTGTATGTGAAAAATCCTTTGTATCATCCTTTTTTTTTTATCATGCAATCGCATATTGTACGGTTTTAATTCAAAGTACTTTCCATTTTTTAATTGTGGTACTTTTTTACATTTACTTTACTGATTTTAGTTGGTTTTTCATGGTTTTTGTTCTTTTCTGTTGTTTTTTCTGTCTTTTCTATTTATCTGGTGAAACTGTTGGAAAGATTTTTATCATTTTTTTTTTATACTAAAATTTATTATTAAACATTTTTTATTTGTGGTTTTGGAAAAAAGGACTTTTTTGTAATTTACTTATTTTTTATTTTTTTGTGTTTTTTGTTTTTTTTTTTTGGTTTTTGGTAATTATTGAACATTAAAAAGATTTTAGTAGTTTTTTAGTACTAGTTGTTTTTGTTTCTCTTGTTTTTCTTGTAATTTGTGTTCTTTTCTTTTGATGTAGTTTATTTTTATTGTTTTGTTTAAATAGGAAAGTAAAAGGAAACATTTGAGAAAGAGACTTGTTGTTGTATTTATTGTTTTGCTTTTAATTTTATTTTATATAAATTTTAATATATTTTTGTCTTTTTAGATTGTATTAATAAATATTGAAATCTGGTTTCAAATATAAACTACATGTTTTGGTTTTATTTTATTTTTAAGAGCTTAAAGATTTTTTAAAGGGGGGTTTTGTTTTTAGTAAAATTTTGAAGTTGTTTTGTTTATTGTTTTTTTTTTTGTTAATTTTAATTTTGTTTTTATGTAAAATTATATATTTTAATAATTCAACTAAATATTTTTGTTATAGAATTTAAAGAATATTGTTATTTTTTTAAACATTTTTATGTTTATTAGTAATAATTACTTCGTTCGACTGTGGTTGTAATTTGAATTGTTGTTTTGTTTTTTTTTTTTTTTTTTTTTTGGTTTTAATAATATTTTCATAATTTACCAAGTCAAGACGGAATTTTGTTACTTAATTATTATTATTATTAATTTCATTAAATATGTAAATAATATGATTATTTGTGGCTGTTTTTAATATCCAACAATTTATTAAATACTTTTATGTTGTTAATTTTTATTTTATTTTTTTTTTAATTTATCTATATTAATATATATCGTTTCTTATTTTGTTTCTTTTTATTTTAATAATAATAAAATTTTATTGTAATAAAAATTGTGTTTTTTTCCTTTTTGTTTTAATTTATGTTAAAATGTCCTTTCATTCGAACTGTTTTTCTTTAGTTTCCTTCAAAATGTGTTTCTTTACAAGCTGTTTTAATGTTTTTTTGTTTTTTGTTTTCGATATTATCACAGTCAAATCATAAAAGATTTCTTTTTTTTTTGTTTTTAATGGATTTTATGATTTAATTTAATAATTTTTATATTTATTTTGAAAATGTAACATTTTTTTTCTACATACTTCGTTTAATACTCAAACGTAATGAAATCAATGAAAATAACTATTTCTTTTTACTTAATATTTTATATGTCTAAATTGTTATCTGTTATATTTTCCTTTAGATTTTTATTTTATATATGGAAAAATGTATCTTAATTTTAATTTTTCGTTTTTTTTTTAATTTTTTGTTTTTTAGTTTCGAATGCATGAAAATTGAAAAATTTGTTCTTATTTCTTTATTTCAATATAATCTAAGGTACACAGTAACATTTATTTAAGTTTATACTTATTAACCATTAAATAATAGATTTTTATTTTAATTTTGTAAATATTTGTTTTTTTTTGTTATTTTATTTTTATAATTTAGTATGTTAATCGCGTTTTTTTTTTAGAAGAGACACAGATTTTATAATTTCTCCAAAAGCAAAATATCTCAAGTCTTTCGAAATAGATTTATAAGCCGCTAAATGCTAAAAAAAAGCTGTCTGCTTAAATATAAAGAATTTATTATTTTGGTCTTCGTAGCTCAGGAACCAAAGATATTTGAAGTTTTTCTGCAGTCTGCCTTTAAAGACAGGACACCTCTTAAGCTAAGACGCCTTTGACAGTGCTAAAAATTTTCTTTTTAATTTGTGATTTATTTATTTTTTAACATTTGTTATAATAAATTATTTCTTATACAAAATGCTTTCCATTTATTTCCCTGGATAGCGCTATAATAAACCAAAACATTTTTTCGAATAAGTTAACGTTTGGCAGCACAAATTATAAGGAATTTTCAGTTATATTGTAGTTAAGCTAAAGTTGCCTTTATGTTTCAAAATTTCATTTACTCGGCGCCTTGTTAGATTTCTCTTTATCCTGACAATTGGATTGAATATAAAATTTTAGCATTCAGCTTACAATTGGATTCAATACGACTTGCAGAAAACAAGGTTATAAATAAGAACTTTAACTTGTTTTATTCCTAAGCGGATATTTTTGAATTAATATGCAAATTTGATTGCTTAGGCAGAAAATACTTGCTTTCCTTTCCCTTGACTTGGTGTCTTCAGTTTTGACGAATGATTTTTGGATAACAGATTTTAATTGTACAATAGAAAAACAGAAAAAAGCTGATCCTCAGCATAGATACAGGAACTTTCCAGTCCATAATAAGACCCGATTTAGTAAAAGGAGGAGCGGCACCATTTAATATCTCAATATACGACTGTCTTACGCTGGGGGTGCAACTGCTTAGTCCCCTGAAGACAGGCAGGTGGTCAACTGGAAACTCCACTTTATTTCCACGGGGATTAGTGAGCTCTCAGAGTTCATTATTTGTCTCTTTAGACTTATAATAGCTCTCTGGCTGATCATTGGTGTTGGCCCCTATATGGGGGCATCGTGGTGGTTGTGGTTTTGCGGCCCCATATCCTATGGTTTTCTATGGTGGCCAGGATCATCTCGCTGATAATGACACGCTAAGTGAATGATCCAGTCCAGTGAGCATGCTTGACATGTGTTCTGGACAAGGAGGTAGAAAGTCTCCTACTCTTTAGCAAGATGTGATAGTTTGCAGACCTGCCCTGGAATTATTCAAGTTGCAACTAGGTGGTATCTGTTGCTTAGAATTATGTCTTCGGCTATCTAGGACAATGATCTGGTGCATTATTGAGATATCCCTGGATGTTGGATATGAGTGAGGGACGGCCGTAAAAAAACTGTAACGGTAATGTTTAATGTCAGAATTTACTACCTCAAAGGAAAACTATAATATGGGCACATGTGATGGCAGATTGTTTGGATAACCAGTTTTGGGTGGTAGAAATAAAAGATTTTACAATTGTCGAAGCAACCGAAATAGATTAAAATTGTCTTAGTAAATTATAAGACCTTAAGAAAATTGCAGTTTTAGCATGCTTATGCCATGTAGAGGTCATCATGGTCTTTATTGATTATACAGTGCAATGCGAATAGGCCTACGGGGACTAAAAATCAAAAGATAATAATTTTCAAAGCCTGACCAGTGGCCTGACTGTCGCCACGGAAACCGGAGAACTTCTCTTCATATTTTAACTATGGAACCCCTGTGACGAGTAACATAATATGTCTGGCTTAGAACCAAATCATATGCCGGCAGTAGGATGGTCATACATACTAAAAATTATACTTAAAGTGTGTCTTCGTGTGCGCCAAGGGCACTTTTGATTTCATTTCTGCCATAACTGTATGTTACAGCTTAAATAGCAGCACTATTGCCAAAAATGAGAATTAAGATAAAATTAAAAAAATAAGTAAAAAACAAATAATCAACTGACTTATTCGTTGTCAAGCTTTAACTAAAATATCTGCGTTGACTTCAATGACACACAGTGGCAAAAAAAGTACTCGCTTTTCTTAAGGTCAACGGATTACATTAATAAAAACCGACTTGTAAGTAAAGAATTAGTATCTAGAATTAATATTTCTAGAGCATTTAGCTTTTACATTTTGAATTTTTTTGTTTTAATATAAAATTAACACGTTACAATCGTTCTCTTCTAATTATAATTTTATTTTTGATGACTCATAATATGAAAGACGAGAGAGATGGTGGTGCATTGCACAGCAATACATAAAGTAAGTTTTATCTATTGCCTACTATTTTGTTTAATTTTGCTTTTAATTTATGATTAATTTAATTTGTTTGAACTTTATAGTTTTGATTTATTTTTGTTTTTAATTTTAATGATTTTTTTACGTTTATTCAAAGCAACATTTAAACATGTATGATTTCAGTAAAATATTTAAAAATAACAAATTAAAAAAGGGTTTTCAATAAATATTTATTGTTATTTAATGTTTAGAGTATGTGTGGTTAAAAAAAACTGCTATTCTATATAAAGTATCTTATGGATAATTTTTATAAGAACCAGACGGTTTCATTCGTAACAGTGTCCAGATGTTTTGCTTTTTATTCAGACATCTTTGGTAGAAAAAAATAATTATTTTAATAGCAGAAGTGATAGTGCTATAGTATAGATGAATACTGTATCTCCTATACTCTTTGAATAAGATATTTTGTTTTCATTTTGTTAAAACACAGGTTTTTCATAAAAATTTAATTTGTGAATTTAAATTAATTTTCCTTTAAGTTAATTCCGACTTCTAAAATTGGTCTAACATTTTTTTCTAATGTTTTGTTTTTCAACAGAAAAAAGCAGAAGCCAACAAAACAAATACAACAATATTAGAAAAAGGTGTTTGCTTTTTTGGAGCATAGCTCCACCGTCAATAAACCGATTTCATTGATTATTATTATATGTTATAGCCTTATTAAAGACTTGTGAAAGTTAATTTCAATACGAACGGAAGGATAGACAAACATTTCTAAATCAATTTATCTATTTGTAAGGATTCATATTCATAACATACTTAAAAATTACCCATAACATATTATCCTAGTTCTGGCACAATGCACTGCAGCGGTCATCCTCGAGTACGGGTCCGTTCGAAAAAAAACTACATGCGGTCGAAAACAAATATTGTATAAATTACAAGCAGAATTCCAAACTTATGTACACCCTCTTATCTCTGGTTAGGAGTATTGAAATAACAAAAAGTTTACAGCCGAACTGTTATGGCTAAAGAGCACAGACAGAGTTACACAGGTGAAAGTAACAAGAATTGATTTTGCCAAAGCAAAATAACCATTTGGCCTTTGCTAAGAACCAGTAGAATGAATTCTTCCTGACGGATTAACGATCAGTCAAAATTTCTCACTATCGCCAAAAGTGTAAGCTAGCTGGCTCTTTCGAAAAACGAAGCTGATGGATGGCAATAATGAGCGGTTCGAGCAGTAAAATTGTGGAAAATCTCGTACATTTTTAGATTTCAAGAGCAATGACAACTTGTTATATGTTAGTTTGACCCTCGAGCGGGTACCAGGATTTAAAGGACCAATAAGAAAATAAGAAAGGCTGTTAAATCTGAGAACGATCAATATATGAAGAACAAATTAACACACTAGACAATAAACGGCTATAAGATCCTACAAAATTTTAAGACTATAAAAACTATGAGAGATTTCATTTTAGTTGTTTTTTAAGAGAAACAAGATAAAGTGCGACTTAAGTTTGGCGAGACAATCAAATTTACAACATTAAATGCATTGTACGGATCATAGTACGAGCTTAACCACAACCAGAATAGTTTTTTTCTGGTGCGTGATGCACCAAGGTGGACCTTTATTTCAATAGACACCAGCCTTATCCAGCAAATTGTCTTCTCCTGTTTTATTTTTCAGCGGAAAGTTTGCAAGGATATGGATAAGGAGAGATAAGATAGAAATGAGATCCTGAATTGTTAAAGTTGAAGTAAAACCAGACATATTCACTTGCTCTCACAAAATGACAAAAATGACAAAATATGTATTTTTAAATCGCACTTTATATAAATCAGACAGCTTCAAATCGCAAGACTGACATGAACTGATAAGGCTCGTTTACAATTAATCCTTAAGGCGAAAAGCAAATCAAAAAGTCAAACCTTTTTGTGGTTTGAAAAGGTACGTTCATAAAAATGTTCATCATAGCTAATTTGGAAAGCATTTAAAGTATGTACTTTTTTTCTTGGTTATAATTAGGTAAATGTGTTCCAACATGTGTCCCAACCTGTGTCCAGCTATAATGTGCAGCCGCAATCTTTTTCATTAAATCCAAATAAAATAAAATCTGAATTTGTAATTTACAAGACTACGTACTGTTTGTATTTTACTTTTGTATCTTTTGTAATTTTGTATCCGTAAGATACTTTTTACAGTTATAATTTCGTAGCAATTTCTTTTTTAAATATATTTTCATTTTTTTTTTTGTTTATTTTTTTAATTAAACAACTTTCGGTGTATGATTTGAAATTTGCAAAATATTTTCAACAGTGCAGCTTAGATTAGAAAGTTTCAAAATAAAATTGTTTATAACAAAATTCTTTACAATTCGATTCTATTTTTCGAAAATTTTTTTTATACAGACATTTTAGGAAAATAGTGTAAAGTTTTCTATAATTCTGTTTTTAGTTGGGCTCTTAGTATTTTGTTTTAACTTTTTTGAATAAAAATAATTATATAATATAAACCTATGGTTGACTTAAATTGCATTTAACGTTTTTAAAGAATAAATCAAATTTTGCTATTTTTTGTAATTTTATTTATTGAAATTTTTATAAATTCAATTAATATTTTAGGGATTTGAAATTGTATTAAAATTTATCATTTCCTTATGACTTCTAACAGCTAGAAGCTTAAAATTGTTGAATATTTTTTTTATATTATTATTTTTTTTTCTTTAGCTACTTATAATCATTATTATAACTTCTTTATTTTTTTTTTAATTGTCTTTAAAATAAATCTGTGTTACAGGGGCTCTCGGATGTATACCTCATAAATGTACTAAAATTATTTTTAATACAACAGAAAATGTGAAGCAAAAGCCGATGATCACGTGTTCAACAATTTACGATAAATTTTAAATGAGTTTATAAATTTTTGATATCGTGGGACTGGAACCAGTTGTAGGCTTACAATAAGTAGAAGTGTAGTTTTATCTTCAAATTAGTTGATTTCGAAAGAAACTAAACGATCTAATCTGGCTGAAAATTTTACCTAATGGAAGAACGAAAAAAAAAATAAACAAGAATTTTTTTTACTAAAATTAAAAAAAAAACTTTATTATGTTATTACAATAACCATAATGACAGTGAGATTTATACAGACAGACATCTACTATAGGTCGGCTGCTGTTTTTACCATCATTATGAATGTACTAACAGATGATTGAGAAGTCTTCCTAAAATCTGCGATATTGAAATGACTCTGTAGGAACTTCTTTTTCCAATCAAAAACTGTAAAGATGATCCCCGACTTAGTTTCTTAGTATTTTTTGTAGTAATGGAATTCAACTTGAATTTCCGACTGCCGCAATCCTGTTGAGTTAAGCAAGATTTCTGTGTCCCAGAGGAAATTTAACTGTACTCTCGTTTCCAATTCCGGTTCTTGGCAGCTCCTCTAATTGTTTTAACAGCTACAAAAAAAATCAACCAGCTAACTAAAATTAAGCAAAAGGTTTGAACAAAAAAAAAAATTAACCAAACATTGACGTATGTCAGGAAGTGACAGCAGACAGACAGAAACATATTGTGGCCATATAAATATGATTTCGAGTTTATTTCATTAATTTTAGAGTAAACATTTAATGTTTTTTGTGGCCTACGCTTTCACGGAAATTGAAAGAAATAACGTTATTTATTGTTTACACAGTCTGGCCATAAAGTGAAATTCGGCGAATTTAAGAAAAAGCTTATTTTACCTTTACCCAGCGTCCAGAAGGTATAATTTTATTTGAAAGCCATAATTGTTTAAAATAAAACAGCTAAGTTTGAATGCGACTAAAACACCTAAGTTTTGCTATTGAATATGGGTCACCCTTTAATTTCAAACACAATGCTTTTTTTTATTTTTTTATTGAAATTTTTAAGTGTTCGCCTACAATAGCCCAAAATCATCTCTTCTACACTAATTCACCTCAATTTTTAATTATTTTTTTTTCTATATTTGATTTAACAGAGGGCCACACACTGTGTGCAGGTTTCAAATCTCTGTCTACAGCTGTTTAGAAAATAAGGCCATTTAGGTGGTAAACATGTCTTTATCTTTTAACTTGATTTTGATATTCAAATAATAAAGCTTTTGTGAAAATTTCAAGAGTCTAGCTAATACGTTGCAAGAGATAGAGGCCTCAGACACAACACATACAACGATTTTTCTATTTAAGTATAAAAAATCCTAAAATAAGGTCTTTTAGGCCTTTCTAATCTATCCGTAACAGCTAGACTCTTGAAGTTTTTTTTCCAGAAATTTATGTGCTACAATAGCCACCAAGGCAAAAAATACTAAAATCAAACGGGTATGCTGAAAGTGACAAATCATTAATAAAAATATTGTTGTTTGTTTGGAAGTGTGGTAGGCGAGCGGCGAGTATGGAAAAAAATTAAATTAAGTTAAATTAAAGAGTGACAGATGTGAAACAATGCAGTGTTGGCCCTATCGTAATAGTGGTCTTACCACTGGGTGAATGAATACGTCTACCTAAGTTTACTGGGCGTAAAGCGAGACTCCGAGGGGACAATTCAGAAGCAAAGAAACCAGGCTCATGCTTCCATTCATTGCTTGAGCGCGGGAGACTATCTAAGCTTCTGTGTCACCATTAGCAACATTCTCATTAGAATTTAACCGCACGTCAAATAGGAAAAAGCTACACCAATAACCGAAACCGGGGCCGTAGCCTCTCCGGTTCTGGTGATAACTGGTACGTCACTTGTCAGACATCGAAATTTCTTATCCCCAGTTTCAGGCTCCTGTTAGTCTAGATAGCTGATACTGGTTTTTACCTCTAAAGGCTACAATATTGTGATATGGAAGGTGATCACTAAGAATTCGTGCCCTCAGGTGGGAACAAGTGTGACATATTGTAATACATATTCACATCAGTACCTAGCCATTTAGATCTAACCTGATGGAGGTCTAACCACTAACCATAGCATAGCCCAGGGATGTATACCAAGCAGAACCGTGCCCCTACTCCTTGCTTGAGAGCCGGAGACATTGTGTTCCTTCCCGCGGTTTGGGTTTAAACAACAACCACAAAGTGACTTTCCGAGGGACCTTACCAATAACCGGTACACAGCCTTGGTACCTGTTGGTAAATTACTGGTCGGACTTCGAGTATCCAATTCTACCAGTTTCAGGCCTCATGTTAGTCTAGGCGACTTTTACCCCAGAAGCTACGTGTCAATATTGCGTGTCCCTGAGAGGTGGGGATTAAAGAGTAACCCAATAATAAACTAACTTTTACATACGTAAAATTAAAATCGCAATAGATAGGCACTTTAGATTTAAGAAATTTTTATGTCCACCATGAAAACAAGCGCAAATAAATTAATGTAAGAATCTAAAACGAGTGTTCCTATTGTAAAGAGATTATTACTTGTATGGCTTTATTTCTTCTAACGTAAAAGGCAGGTATTTAGAATTTACCAGCAATAAATTTCAAATTAAATTAATTAATTTTTATAGATTTCATCATTGTGATGAATATGGCTTTATCTTTTAAAGCGTTACATGCAGAGGCAGTTAAAAAGAAAAATATGGAGTCGCAAATATGTAGACAGGCCCTGCCATTGTAGGCATTCACTCTTCATCTATGAGATAAACTCGCATTTGGCGAATTTATTTAATTTTAAGATTTTTCATAAGAAAATCTTTCAAAAGTAAAAACAAAAGAATTATTGCCTACAACCTTTTAAGTCCCCTGTCGTAAGTTGCTTTGCTATTAAATGACCTTAATAGTTTTTTTTAATAAATATTTATATATAAATTAATAAAAAAAAAACAAAATATTTAGATAATAAATTTTTTTGTAACAATTAGACTATTTTTATACATATAAATTTTTCATTGCTAATAACAGAGTGTTTTCATAAATTTATTTCTTGTTAATTGTAATTGAAAAGTATTATCAGTTTAACAGAATAAAATAAAATTGGTTTTTTATTTATTATTATTATTTTGTTTTATAGTTTTGATGCATAAATTTTAATTGCCTTTTTTACGAACTTATTTAAGAGGGAGCAATTTTAAGTTTTTATTTTGTTGCTAAAATTTATACTAATAGACTTTGTTATGTTTTCAAATAACGGCTAGTTAATGTGTTTAATGAGTTAATATATTTTTTTTTTGTTTAATTTTTTATTTTCAACATTAAAAGTTTTATATATTTTTTCTTTTTTAATTTATTAAACATTTGCCCTATAACGGTGTGTTTATGTTTAGTTTATAATGAAATAACAGTAATGAGTTTGTTTTTCTGGGTGTTTCCTTAATGACTTTTATTTTTATATTTTTTTTTTATATTTTATTTAACTACGTTTTTTGACCTGCGATTAATCGGTCAAGCTTAAAGTTTATTTTAGAAAATGTAAAATATTTAAAATCAAATTTATTTACTTTTGTAGCGAAAAGCCTTTTTTACAGCGTACAATTAATGTAATTATAAGTCAGTAAGAAAAAAATTGTACAGAAATTTTAAATTAAATTTACTATCAAATTACAATAAATTAAAAAAAAAATAATAATAAAAGAACAATAAAATTCTTAACAAGCAAAACATCATTTTTTATTTCTTTATTGAGTTGAAATTAATTAAATATAATTATATATTTTTTTTGCTATTAAATCCCCTCTTTTTATATTTCATCCCTTTCTTCTTCTTCTTTTTTTGTCTAAATAATATTTCCTTTTTGCTGTTAATTGTAAAGCTTTATAATGTTCAGTAAAATTTCTATTTTTATCGACAGCGTCATACGATTTAATTTAATGAAAATCACATGATTGTAAATTTCATAATTTTTAATTGTTTTAATTAAATCATTCCTTCAATATTCACTTGATTACACATTTAATAACATTTATATTATTTTTATTATTTATTTTTTTATTTACTTTAAATTATTTTATTTCTGATTATTAATAATTTTAAACTTTTTTTCTTTTTTGTTATTTAAATACATATCACAGATCCAGTGCTTTTTTTTTAATTAAAAACTTGATTTTTTTGTTTGCTTGTTTGTTGTGTTAGAAATTTGTTTTAACTCTTTTTCTTATTTTTAATTATTTATGTCCTTTTCTAATGATCATGTGACTGACCTACAAACAAAAATTTTTCACTTATACGAATTTATTCTATTTTAATATTATTTTCGTTTTCATTTTATATTTATGTACGATGATAGTAAAAGGAAAATTAGGAAAAACAATTTAATTTTCTAAAGAACAGCTGCATTTGTCTGCCTTAAAAATGACTACGAGGTGTATGGGAAATTCAATAAATTCAAAAAAATAAAAAAAAAATTTTTTCAAAAATTATTGATTTGATGATTATTGATTTGAAGGTGGCAAATGTTGTTCGATTGTTTTAAATGACTTTTAAGAACACTGGTCCTCATAGATTTTTGCCTATAATTTATTATTAATTGCTAATGATATATGAAATTTTAAGAATGTTATATGATAAATCGTTGTTTTAATTATGAATGTTAACAATAAGGAAATCACCTAAAAGCTGATTTTCTCAATACAAAAAAATTAAACCTTTCGGGCTTGTAAAAATTGCAGCAGTAAACAAACAGCAGTTCAATCCTTAGTAGCTGACATTCTTCTGATTGGGTTGAGAATAGAGAGTAACGAATAAGTCTGCCAATTTAATAAGACCTGTTATTAGAATAAGTTATGAGAACGGCAACTTTGAAGTTCTTATACTTATAATAAATAATTAATTAAATTAGAATAATCCATAAATTAAAACCCAATGCTTTTTATATTAAACACTTCAAACGAGCCGTTATATTTTAATAATTTACTTATTATTTATTTTAATAATTTACTTATTAAAATATAGCGGCAACATTGTTTAAACGAACTTTATTTAGCTTAAAAATCAAATATGCGTTTAAATTCACATATGTCAAAATTAATGCATTCGAGAATTTCAGAGAATTTTTTAGCACATCTTAAGGGGAGGAAAAAATTTAAAATATTCTCTTTTCCCTTTTTTTTGCAAAATTAAAAAAAATATATTTCTTTTACCCCGGCAACGAAAATAGGAAAATACAATATTTTTAAAGTATTAATAAACCGCTATAAAGCCTGTTTTAAAAAGAGTTAATCGGCCTAAAATTAGTCATTTAGGCCTTATTTGCATATCGTCAATCAGAATGATGTTTGACAAGAAACTTTATATTCGTTGTCTTCATTGGAGAATAATGAAAAACAATTTTGTCAATTATTTTATATAAAAAAAAGGGGCTTCACTTCCTTTAGTAAAACTTAAAAACTTTAAACTTACATTCACTAAAAATCGCTAAATGGCGTTTGCATTAATTTCGTGATCAGCATTCGAAGAAGAAAGCGTACATATTAGATCGATGGCTTTGTGTCGAAAGTTCTCAAATTCTGAAACCAAATATTTAAAAATCTTAAACTCTTTTTGAATTTCCTTTAATACTACAATTCATTTTTGGAAAATTAGCTTTTGGTCTTTTGAAAGGTCTTTAAGCAAAAAAAAAAAAAAAAATTGTATATAATAACAGACTGCGTTAAGAGTTCTTTTGTTGGGTTTGTGAATTTAAGGTCACTTCACTCTAGATAATCATTTTCTGATTACTGATTTCAATATTTCAAATCTCAAGTTCAAAATTTTTTTATGCCTTTTCTATCAATAATTTATTAAATTATTAAAGCTCTCCGCTTAGAATAAAAATTATTTAGCAACTTTTAAATAAGTAGGAAAACACTGCTATTGATTTTAAATCAAAAACGTAGTTTCATTTAGCTGATAACAATTTGAGAAAAATCCCTTAACTTTATGCAAGTTGATTAAAATTGTTTTAAAGTTGCTTCCTCTCCCCGCCTAGGATTTTTAAAAACGACTTCTTCCAATCAATATTATAATATTTTTAAAACGTTTTCAGTTTGTGGTTTATTATTATTATAAGATAACACCATATTTCAAATTGGAAAATATATAATATTATTTCAAAAGAAATAAATTTATTATTAGAAAATAATTTTTTTTTATTTTTTATTCGACCTTTTTATATTTTAAATAAATATCTGTTATTCTTTTCAACGGACTTTGTTAATTAAAAAAGACAGTTGAAAAGAATAACAGATATTTATTAGAAAATAATTTAATTAAACTTCTTTTTTACGAAATTTTTCTATTATGTGAAAGAATATTTAAAAATGTGACAGGCTATAACCACTTTTAAATTAAAAATCGTTTTTCATTATTCACCTAATATTGGGCAGTTTTTCAATTTCTATAATTTTTTTGGGAGCCCGTTCGTAAAACACTAAGTAAATAAATAATTTAACAGCATTTTGGCTGTCAATATTGTGCCTAAGATCTAAAAAACTTTGAAATTTCCAAAACAACAATTGGCAAACAACGAACAAGCTTAAATATGTACTTGGCCTCAGAAACATTGTTATACCAGTGATAACTTACTTTTTAAGATATAGTTCCGAAGATGCTTAGTTTAAGTTATAAAAGGACAATTACCACTA
This sequence comes from Trichopoda pennipes, assembly GCA_030448955.1. Taxonomy (NCBI): domain Eukaryota; kingdom Metazoa; phylum Arthropoda; class Insecta; order Diptera; family Tachinidae; genus Trichopoda; species Trichopoda pennipes. The sequence goes on from JASKUP010000084.1 coordinate 541,854, forward strand.
AAGAAAAAAAAAGTAAAGCGAGATGAAATGAAACACATCAAGAAGTTTCTAAGAAGTCGTATGAGCAAAAAAACAGCAGCAACATGCTACATTCAAACTTTAGGAACTAAGATTAATAACCAGAAAAATAGAAGACTTACAACCAAACAAACACCTACACTGATTAATGATAACAACGAAATCTGCAGTAACGCAATGTATAACAGTTTTCTATTAAATTCTATAACTGCTCAAAACAGTATATAACGGTTACCTCTCTTGAGAAGACAGCAGTCTAAAAGTGTCCAAGTGAAGACACTTCATACACCACTTCAATGGTAAAGTTGCCATCATATATGTTTGTTTACAAATGGGCATAAGTAAATATCTTGTCTAAATAAATCGTGTAATTTAATTTAAAACACTGAAAGGTCTGTGTAATTATTTTACTATAAAAACTCAATAAACTAAATGTTAATGAAGCAATAAAGATAATAATATTTTAATAATCTTATACATTTTTAAATCGATTTTTAAATTTTATACACTTAAAAAAACATTTTCATTTAGTTTGTTATTTTTAAATTTATATTTTTTCATTAACTTTTATTTTCCGTTTTTTATATTAAACTTGCGCCATTGTAACTTTCTGTGGGAAAGTCATTAGTTAAAATGCAACGAATATTTTATAGCGGGTGGGGAAATTTGAGGTTAAGAAGTAAATTGTCTGTCAAAATATTAAAAGTTAAGACTTGAGGTCTCATTCTTTGACATTTATGTATCAAAAAGTTGGGAAATTTCAAACAAGGCATGCGCAAAGAATTTTATTTCTGCATATCAAATCAAAATGGTAAAAATTTCACTGTATCACTCCGTAAAATTCCAGCAATTTTTCTTCATAATCGGGCTCTTTTTGAGGCCGCAGTGCGTAATTTCATCGGTTAATTCGAGACTCGCGGTATGTTCCTGCCAAACGCTTATTAAGTTCAACTCGTTGAAGAGTTAAAGGCGACCGATGAAATAACGCTTTTTTCAATAAAATCATCATTAGTGGTTATACTAAATAGTTTAGTTTAGGATTGTTCCGTCAGTGAATGAACTACTGTTTTCAATTCCTCCTCTTAACGTCCTTTCTATATATTCGCATCGTAAGCGCTCGCCATTTGTGAAGAAACGGCCAGAAAGGACGTTAAGAGGAGGAATTGAAAACATTAGTAGTGATACTCATTTTTAATTAGACGGTTAAGTAAAAAAACCAAATTGTCCCATATGGGGCTTACAAAACCCAAAAACAGTTCTCGAAAAACCATTACAACTAAAGAAACTGACCGTATAGAGCGGTTTATGAATGAAAGAAACGTTGTCACCGTGAATTTTCTGCGCTATCAAATCATAATAACTAATTTGTAACCACAATTCGCTAATGTTGAGATAAGTTACCTTTGGTTTTAGCAAAACGCTACCACAACCCAAACAGCTAACTAAAGAATTCAAGTATTGTATTAGAAATTTTCCGATTGCGTAATTTCTCGATTTGGCGATGTCTATTGTCTGCATCGTTCTTATAATTTAAGGCCGCTGAATTATTTTTCTGGAGCCATTTGAAAAACCGAGTTGATGTGAACAACCCACAGGCAACTGGCGCCCTGAAACATAAAATTCGGTGCTGCAATGAGGAGTAAAATAAAGTAAATCATTGTTGCAAAATGTTTGTCAAAATTTGTGAAAAAAGCAGTCGTCTGCTGCCGACGTATTAAAGTTAGTGATTTGCCAAACATCATATTCCATTATTAATTTCCATATTTCTACTTTACATTGGCATCTATAGAACTAAGGCTGTCAGAAAAAAGGGTGTGTTTTAAGCCAATTTTATTCCTAACCTCAAATTTGCGCACAAACTATTCAAAATTTCTTTAAAAACTGAATGGGAATTATGAAGACATAAAAAATATTTCGTATAAGAAAGTAACCAAAAAAAATATTAAATGTTTATTTTATGTTTCAGGTGTTCGGCTTAGTGTCATTTTGAAGTCTGTCTTATATTAATAACTTTTAATTAAAAAAAAAATATCAGCGTCATATTTAACATTGTTTTCCACAAAGAACTATTATGGTTTACATTTAGAAAAGCTACTTAAAAATAACTTCGTTGTATTCTTTTTTCCTTATCCAGTCATCAAAGTTTCTTGTTAACTTTAACGTTAAATAAGTTTTAAAATCGTTAGAGATGAATAAAGGAAAATGAAAACTTTCTTAAGGAACCAGTGTCAAAATATGAATATATTAGCGTTTTTGATAAATGCGGTGAATGTTTTCGTAAGCGTTTTTTTTTTTGCAAACAATTTCGCTTTTATTAAAACATTTGAACTTCTGTCTGAGGATCTGATAATGATGATGAATATACTTGCTATGAATTTTGTTGTTGTTTTTCTTTTTTTTCGTTTTGTTATAACCAAACAATAAAAAACGAATAGTATACAGTGTTTATGTCATAAGTTAGATATTAGACAATGAAATAAGAGTGTGATTTAGTTTTTTATTTACTGTTTTTTTTTTGTTTTAATTCTAAAATAAATTTATAATTTGAAAGTAATGAAATTAAAATAATTTAAAAGAAAACAATTGAAGGTTAAAAACATTTATGAATAATATACATAAGTATTTAAAATGTAATAATGAATTTAAATCTAGTGATAAAAACTTGAAAACAGACAAATAAGAAAAATAAAAGAGAAATAGAGAAATCGAAATAAATTTACATAAATTTTTAGTTATATTTTGCTTACATTTTCTTTTATGTTGTTGAAATAATTAAAATATTATTTTAAGCATAGTTATTAATCAAGGCACACTAGCATTTAAATTAATTAATTAAATTTTTTTTTATAATTGTAATTTGTTTATAATATTTAAATTTGTTTTTTGGTTTTTTTTATTAATTATGTGGGTTACAGAATTATAATGAACTTTAACTTATGATTTTATTAAAAAAAAAATATAAAAATAAAAAAACTTACTTAAAAACACAACAATTATTGCACAATTTTATTTATTTCTTTTTGTTTTTTTTTGTTTTTGTGGTACAACAAAATTATTATTATTTAAAAACAGAGAATAGAGAAGTTTAAAGTTTTAAAAGTTAAAACGATTGAATAAATTTAATGAAAACTTAAAAGCTATAAACTATTTTAATGATTAACAATACCCGTAACTTAATTATGAACAATTAGTAGCTTTTCTGATTTATTAAAAGTATTATATATATATATATATATATATATATATATATATATATATATATATATATATATATAAATAGGGTTTTAAAATAAAATGAACGTTTTCAGTGGTTGAATGAAAATTGTTGAAATAATGAAACTTGAGTTAAAATTATTGTTTTTTTTTATTTGTTTAAAATAATAAACAAACAAATGTACGCTGAGTTGATGTTTTTGAGTTGAGTGACTTTTTTGTGGTGGTGGTGGATGGTATAAAAAAAGCGCTTTTTCGTAAATTTTATGTAAAATGATGATTAATTGTTTTAAATCATTTTAAAGAAAATAAAAAACACAAAAAAATTTTTATTTATTTTTTTATATTTATTAGTTTGTAAAATATGTTTTTTTTATTTTTAAAGAAATTACAATTTATTAAATTCAATCTAACAAAAAATATATGTTTCTTTTTTAATTTAAAATGCACTTAATAGTTAAACTAAAGTGATTTAAAAGTAAATGAAATAATTTTTTTTATTATCAAATATAATTAAAATAAAACATTTTATAAATATATATTTTTAATGTGATGTCCAAAAATAAAAATACATTATCATACATAAGTTTTAATTTATTAAATAAAATGGAAGTAATTTGTCTTTTATTTTTTTATTTATCTTCTTTACGGGCTTGTAAAGGTAAAATTTTGTAAAATTATTAAAAATATATACAAATAAAAAATAGATGTTAAACAATTTCTTTAAAGTATACAAATTCAAATTTATTACGTTATTAAAAATGAAGAAAAACAAAAAAAAAAAAGAAAAAAACTCAAAACTTTTATTGTGTGATGTTTTATTTTTTTTGTTCTTTGTTTTAAGAAAATAACTTAAACTTCTATGAAACAATATTAAAAAAATTATACAATATTAAAAAATTTTAAAAATTAAAAATATTAATATAAAAATTTGGTAATTGAAATTTTTTTATATACACAACGAGCAAATTTATTAATAATAAAATAATAAAACTCAAAAAAGGCATATAAAACTGGCATTAAAATTTCAAATTAACACAATCCAGTTAACAACTAAGAAAGAAAAACAAATTATTTGAAAATAAACATTAAATCAAACCATAAGGAGAAGACTTGTATTAAGCGCGTTTTTAAACAAATAACCACTTTAAACAAACCAATGTTTTTTTTTTGTACTTGAAAGAAAAAAATAAGCCACTCAGCTCAATCTAAAAAACAAAAACATCAAAAATGCTGTAAAATAGAAAAGTTTAAAATATAAAATAAAAATGAAAATGAAAAAACTAGTTAAATTGGTAAAAAAAAATTAAAATAATAAAACATTTAACAAAAAACAAACATTCAATTCAGTATTAATTAATTGGGGGAATTATTTTTTTTTGTTTTGATATAAAAGGAAAACTTTTTAAAATCACCTTTAAAAAGTTAAATAATTCACTAGCCTATAATAATTTTTGTTGTTGTAAAATTAATAATTACCTTGTTTTATGTTGAAAACGTTCATTTTTTTTTGTTTGTTTGTAATTATTTAGCTATTATATAACAAAAACAAATTAATATTTAACATTAACAAAAAAATTCCTGATTTTTTATGTATTTAAACCGTTTAGACGAATTTTAAAGCCTTTTTAAAAGGTTTCATGGTTCTAAACAAACATTTAAGATTTAAAGCCTTTAACTGTTATCAAGGCTTTTTTATATTTTAGTTTTGTTTATTGTTGTATTTTTCAAAAACAAAACAAAAAAGACTTTAAAATTCATTTGTTTTATATTAACACAATTATTTAATATGGCTTTTTAAGTATAGTTATTTATATTATATAAATTATTTATCTAATTTATTTTGTAACAGAAAACAAACAACAAATAAAATCAAAACAGTTTTAAAGAAAAGGAAAAAATATTTGCACTATTCGTTTTTCTTTAACAAATAAAAGGAGTTAAGTTTTTTTTTTCTTCTTAAAGTTTTATCACAAAATATAATACAAATTGTTAAAACAAATTAATTTTATTTCAATTTAGATTTAAAAATTTTGTACATTTATATTTTTTGAAACAATTGTTTTCAATACAATATAATAAAAATAAAAGCTCTTTTCACTCTGCTCCTGAAATACAATTTTCAAAATCACATCCGGCAAAAAACAATTTCTATAACAACAAACAATTTAATTGTTTTCTGGCGAATGTTTTAACATGTGTGATCTGCTTTAGCTGTAATTAATTTGCAATTAAAAGCAAAAATATTGCATTACAAATGATTAAATCAATTGATAACAATTTATACTTGAATTCAATTCACATTTTAAATATTTTTGTACGATATTAACTACAACTTGAATGATATTTTTTTCAGTATCTCAAATAAAAGAGCACTCAATCGATTTTACAAAAATTTTCTTTAAAAAATTGCTTGCAATAAAGCCAAAAATATATTTTATTCGAACTTCTAAATGTCTTGCAGCATAAATCAAACTGGGACGAGTGGCAAATTTTGCACAGCCTTACAAATCCAAAATCTTTTGACGACTGCAATACAATTAGGGTGACAATGGTCTTACTAAGTTTTATAAATAATTTCTTTAGCTTAGGTCTTTATACACAAATTAAATTTTTATTTTTTTTTTCAAAATTTTTATTTTCAATAATTCACCACACCATTAGCTGGCATCTTTAGGAAATGAATAAAAAAATGTGTTTTTTAAAAAACTTATATAAGCAATTTAAAAAAAATTATATACAATTTTTTTTAAATATAACACATTTTTTTTTTATTAAATAAGCATTTATCCTTTTTTTATAGGTCTTTTTTTTATTAAATTTAACACTTATAAACTCAATATTTCGCTTTCCGTTGGAAGCGAAGGAATTTACTTTTTATAAAACAAAAAATTGTTAACAATTATTTTAAATATTTTAAATTCCTGAAGAAGCCTAAGAAATATTGAGTTAATAAGTGTTAAACTTAATAAAAAAAAACCTATAAGAAAAAGATAAATACTTATTTATTAAAGAAGAAACAAGGTCGAATAAAAAATAATAAAAAAATACATTTTTTTAAAAATCTATAAAATTTTTTGTTCTAAATTCACACAAGAACGAACCTGTGCTACATTCAATGTGGATAATGAAATTATGCGATTATGAATACTGTTATTTTTTGACCATCTTATAGAAGTTTAATACACAGAATGGTTCTTGATGCTCAGTTAATTGCTTGTTTATTATTTGGCCCGAATCTCTCTTAAGTTTACGATTATGGTGCAAAAAAAATCACTTTGATCCATTTTTGACCAAATCAATTTTATGATAATTGAGGGATTTTTTCAATTTTTCAATATCCAATCGTTGTTCTCACACTTTAAGAAACACTCTCGTGTACTTCTTTCATCAAGTGAAGTGCTTGTTATTATAGAATGTTTTTTTGTTTTTACATTCTTTTCAATTTTGATTTAATCTCAAACTCATGATAAACAAAGATTAAATATAATTCTGATAACATTTGCTGCAAAATTTTAAAATATTTATCAGCTAAGGAAACACTTAATTGCATAAGCAAAATAAATTTTAAGTTACTCTTTATGTGTAAAAATATCTATTATTTAATTGTTGGTTATAGGTTACTAACAATTTTTTTTTAATTTATTTAAAATTTTATATAAAGACGTCTAGGGCTCAAAATATTATTTATAAAATATTAAAAGATCAATTAACTATAATTATTATTTTTTTATTCGTAATACATTAACTTGAAAGTTTTTGGTGTAGATTTAGAAATTGAATGTTAATTAAAAATTATAATAAAATTGCAATATTTTATACAAATTTTATATATTTTTTTTCGTATATGTCGCATTTAAATAATCGTTATTCTTCTACAATTTTCTTTCAATCATATTCTTGCAAAGCTTTAATTGTGGACACTTTCATATACGCAAGCGAGTTATATTTCTAATAACGGTTGGATGCAATGAAAAATTTGTCACTGGCCCTAAACAAATTTCTATCGATTGCTGCACAATTAATAAAACAATATTTTGTCAATTTTTAGATTTTAAAACTCAACAAAAACTAACAAAAATATTATTTTTTTTTTAAATTAATAATATTAATAATAATATAAAAAAAAATTGGTAAATCCAACAATTTGTATTATATTTTATGATTTTTCTGAAGGGATTTTTTTCAATATTTAACTATTTTAACAATATCTAGTAACTTTAAAAACGTTCTAATAACTTTTTGTTTAACAGACTTAAGGACAGAGAAAATTAACTATTTGGCCTTGCTTTTCTTTTTCTTTTTCGTCTTTTTTATTGTATTTAAATAAGAAAATTAAAAAATTATAAAATTTATTTAACTTTATAAAAAGAAATTTCTTTAAATATAGTAAAAGTTTTAGGTGTTAAAGAAGAAAACTTGTTAAATTTTTATTCTTTCTGTTTTAAATATGATTTATCTTGTGGTTTAAATTTTACTAAATATTTGTCAATTTACTAACTCCTGTTTTATAATTAAGTTTTGTTGTTGGGTTTTTTTTATTAAATTTTACTTAATTTTTTTCTAGTATTTAAGAAAAACAAAACTGTTTTTAAGATTAATTTTTCTTTAAAAACTGCTAAATATTATTTTATTTTAATTATTTTTATTTGTTTTTTTTTCTTTTATATTAAAGTATTTTAGATGTTGTTCTTTTGTTTATATTTGTATTTGTTGTTGTTTTTGTTATATTGAAATTATAATTAGTATTATCTATAAAGTTTTTGTTTTTAACTCTTTTATTTGTTTTATGTAACATACTTTTACTTTTTCTTCTTCTTCTTTTTCGTTTCGTTTTGTTTTTTAAATTTTGTTAAATATTTGACTAAGTTTTGTTTTTACGTTGTTGTTTTGTTTTTTGTTTAATAAATGGGGTGAATATAAATGTGTGTTTTGAAAGGGGAGATTTTTAAAATGTAAATTTATTTAAATTTAAGAAAATGTTTTTTTTAAATTTTATTTCAGTTTGGTTGTTGGATTTTTAATATGTGTTTTTTTAAATAACATTCTTTTTGTATTATTAAAGATGTACTATGCGTTTGTGTGTGTATGTGTGTGTTTAAGTTTGTTGTATTTGTTTTTATATAGATTTATACACTACTAAAGTGTATATATAAATGTGTTCTTTTTTATATTTATATATATACAAAAGTGTGTGTGTGTGTGTTTGTGTAAAATTTGATTATTTTTTTTATTTTGTATTTGTTTTTTATGTTTATTTAATTCACAACAGTGGCTAATGGAATTTGTCGCGCTCTTTTTGTCTCCTCCTCGTTGATTTTTTGTTCAATTAAAAATTGAGCTTTTGCAATGGCACTCGGTTGACCAGTTATTGTTACAATACGATTTCTAGTGCCAGGCGCGAATATACCTTTCTTTGAAATTTGCACATTTGCTCCCGATATATGTTGTATTTCAACTAAACTACGACCATTTGGACCTGGAATTATTATTATTATTTTTTTTATTATAATTGTTTTTATAACAATAAGGAATTAAGTTTGTGTCATATGATATGTTTTTTTGTTTAAAAACAAAATATTAATTTTGGCTTTAAGAAATTATAACAAAAAAGGTAAAATTTAAACAGTTCTCATTATTATAAAGTTGCAATAAAAATTTTAAATTGTTAAAGTGTTTTTTATTCATAAAATATTTTAATTTTGTTTTAAAAATTTTGTTTTTAAATACACATCAAATGAAAACGTTAGTTAATATTAAAAACAAAATATAAAAAAAGGAAAATATGTATTTTAACACAATTTTATCGCCCTTTTAGCAATTAACGCCATGAATTGAAAAACAAAATTTTTAAGTGGGTGCACTAGTATTCACCCTGTACAGCAATGTATGCAGAAATAAAATTATAATAAAAACTATAAGCAATTTTTTCGTGCTTGGTTCCTTCAAAAATTGCTTTAATTGAAAATGATTCCAATAAATTATAAATTATTAATAAAAACTATAATTAAAAATTTGAATTTTTTTCGTAAAAACAAAAAATAATCTTCCCCCGCACATGTCTTAATAAAAGGGCGATAGTAACATTTTATTATTATTATTACTATTATTATTTTCCTTATTACATATTTCTTGCTATTTCTTTCATTAACATTAATAATATTTTAAATGTTATTAACATTTTTGCTAAGTTTTGTGTTATCAAAGTTAAATTAGCCAATTGCACTATATCTCTTTTTAATATTTAACTTAAAAACTATTACAACAAAAAATTATAAATGAAATTGAAAATTGTATAAAATAACACCTTAAGATACCAAAAATGATGATAATGATTTGTAATTATAACTTTGGTTCCGCCGCTACATTTGTGCAATAAGACTGAGCATTTACATACAATTCAAAATGTTTCTGTATTCATACTAGTTCTATTAATAAAATGTCAGTTCCTCGACAATTAACAGCCTAATTATTTAAAAGAACTCATATACTAAAAAGCTAAGAGTGTTGTTTTTGCGCTTGCCATTGTAGAAATGAAAGCGTGAATTTTTAAATTCGCAATGAGTATAAGAGATTTCTGAAATATTAAATATAGAAATGCAGAGAATTATTTTGCATCATTCATTTTGTCAAGTCGTTTGCATTAATAATTTAAAATTGCTTAATTTAATGGCTGTTGAATAAGCAACGCTTTTTTTCAGAGTGAATTACATTTGAAAGCCAGAAGAGCATTGAATATTTCAATATGGAAAATAACAAGTGCCCAAAATTGGACGGTTTTTGTTAGGTTTGTGGTCATATCGTCTGAGGAATTTAAAACAGCATATTGTTATTATTTTGATTTAATAGAATCAAATTTTACGCCGAACACAGCGTAGAAAAATTGTCAGTTTTCTTTTATGAAGCCAGGGCACAACACTTATCTGGAACAGAAATAAATTGAAAATAAATAACCGTTCAATCTAAGCCTCGATTTTTCGCCACTACATTAGCATCTTTTAAATTCTACTTTAGAGTTGCAAAATTTCACAAAATTTCCATTTGAAGAGAGTATTGCACAAAAATAGGTGGATTATGCGATCAGATAGTAGTCGAGATAACTTTCTACTATGACGTTATTGGACCTCATTTAGCAACGCTGTTTACTACAGGCTTCGATTTTGCTGTACCCAAAGATAAGTATTTCGAAAAAAATTTCCGTCACTGTTCTGGTAGAAAAGATTTAGTACTAATGAAAAAAGAAACGGTATCGTATGTTATGAGCTCTTAGAACCAACTTCAGTTATAAAACGATTACTTTCTAAAAGAAAAAACAACAAAGAAAAAAGTACAACACAAACATTAAAAATAGAAAAGAGTCTAACTATTCTAACTTAAATAAAACAAAACTGTAAACAACTAAATAAAAAAAATAAAAAATAAAGTAAAGAAATATTTAAAGGAATAATAAAAAAAATGAAATGATAATTTTTAAAACTTTAACTAATTTGTGCTTAATAAAACTGTTGCCGTTGCTCTTAATTCCTCTGTTACTCATTAAGAAAAAATAAATTTATACATAATTTTGATAATTAAAAAGAAAATATAAATTCTAACTAAAAACTAAAAATAGTCTTAAATGTTAACATCTAATTAATTAAGTGCAATTTTAAATTAAAAAAAAATATTTTAAAAATATAAAGCTGCTCCCTTCAACTACATGCAAATACTTAAAAAATTAAAAATTAAATTTAAAAAATGGAAATAATAAAAGGGTTTTGATTTAAAGACATAATTTTTTTCTTTTGTTTTTCTTTAACCAAATGAGGACAAGTCTTGGAAAAATTGTTAGATGTTTTAAAATAAAATTACTAAAAGGAAAATTGGAAAGTGTTTAACTGAGCTCAATTAGTTGTCGATTAGTTCTAAATGTGAAAAGTTAAAAAATCTTCAATGAAAAATGGTGAATTGTATAACATCACAGTTTCTTTAAAAATGGAAAATTGTGAAATAAAAAATATGAAAAAACAATGTCTTTTTTGCACTTTTAAAATAAATTTTTTTTTTGTTTTTTGCTGATTGTTGTGGTTATCATTATGAAATTAGGAAAAAAATGTTTTTTATGCGGCAAGAACTTGACTAGATTAACAAATCAAAAAGAAATTATTAAAATTAAAAACAAGAACATACTAATGAAATAAGTTGTTGTTGTTGTTATTGGTACAAGAATAAAGCTGCTTAATAATTGGAAAAAATGTATGATTTAAATTTGAGACACTTTTAGAACAAAAAAAAAATTCTCTTTTGTTTTTCTTTTTAAGGGATCAAGGGATCATTGAAAGGAATGTTTTTGTTTCTACAGAAACTTAAATGAATAAATTAAATAACAAGTTAAAGTTAAAAAAGGAATGTTATTTTTAGAAGAATGAAGACTTCAATAAAAGAATTAAGTTTTTTTTTTCTTTAAGGCACTTACACAAATTATGAATAATAACTAAAGTTTAAAAAAATTGCATTACACACACTTAAAACACGAATTATCAAATAAATATTTATAATTATAAAAACAAAAAATATAAAAGTAAAAGTGAAACAACAAACACAAATGATATTCTAATGTGAAGTAAAAGAAAAAGCAGGCAACCAAAATTAGGTTTAAAAAATATCCTTTTCTTCGATACTTTGAGCTTCTTAACGTGCATAAATTTACTGGAATAAGGGAAAGGATTAAACTAGGTTAGGTTAGATTTGTTTGTGTTTTTATTTTTGTTATTTTTTTTTATTTATTTATTTTTTTGTCTTGCTGTCTGTTCATTTAGTAGGGATAATAAAAACGTGGCCCACCTAAAATAGCGCCTACAATAACTTCAGGAATTTCCACATTTTTGGTATCCTTGGCACCCAAATCACCTGGTGTAGGACTTTTACTTAGGCTGCTTAACGAATGAGCAGCTGTTGCACCCAATGTGGGTGCTGAAGTGGCGGTACCTGTAGCAGCGGCTAAACCAAAACTATTATTATTTAATGAAACAGGTGTAGCAGCTTGACCGGCAGTAGCTGCACCTCCTAAATGACGGAAATGATCAAATTGTGCTGCAGCAGCTGCAACATCCAATTGCGTTTGCGTGGGACGTGAGGCGGCAGCAGCAGCGGCGGCTGCAGCTGCAGCTGTATATTGTTCCAAATTGACTTGTCCTACGGCACCGAATACATTGCCAGCACTAGCGGCAACATTGGCAGCAGCTGCTTGTTGATCCAACGTGGACACACCCAAATAACTGCCCAGTGTTGTGTGAGCACCATTAGCGTGAGGCAAACCGACACCCATACCCAGTACCCCATATTTAGCTAAAACACCTAAGGCTGCACAGACTTCAGTAGTGGCGGTTTCAGAATATCCTAAACTTCTTAAAGCGACCTGTAAAGAAATACAACTTTCTTGTAGTTTGTAAAACTTTTTTGTAATTTCATTTATATGTGACGTGAAAGAAATGTAGATGTGCGCTGCTATGCTTCCTTTTATAACTGTTTCTGCAATTTTAAACTGAAGCCTTACTAACTGTTTCAAGAATATTTTGAGCAAATGCTTAGTTTAAGCGGTAATTGTGTTATTTTATCATATTTCAATACAACTGTGTAAAGATCTTTGAACGTTTCATTAACTTTTCACATAACAGAAAAAAAATATTAAGTTTGCTTATTTGTTTGTTACCCTTTCGTGTCCTGACTACATAAAGTACTTTCTATCTATGCAAAAATTATGGTTCTTAAGCAATCATATAAAAGGCGTGATGATACCAATATCGAAGCATTCTTTAAAGCAAAGTCAACATCAAATGGTGCACTAATTAGTGTTGCCATTCTCATTAGTTTTCACCAAAATTAGCAATTTTTTTGTATGTGATGTGTAGATGGGTACTTTTTTTTTATTTTGGTTGATTTTGTACTTCTAAAATCAAAAACCTTCTTTAGGTGGCAATATTTAACCAATTAAAAAGCTTTGAACGTGTTTTAATAGTTACGATTTCAGAGCTATTGTAACTTTTTCATCTTTTGGCTACAATTTCGATATAGCACAAGACATTTTAACAATAAAAAAGTAATTATGGAGTTAAAACAATTATCGGATCTAATATTTTAAGTCTGTAACCAATGGAACTGTTAGACAAATTTTCAATGAGAATTACCTCCATTCCTCCATTTAACATATTTCAGACCGAACCTTTTTTTACCATAGAATAAATTACAATTCCAAAAAAAGGAGGGCTACAAGTATATACAAACCTTTAAGACTTTCTACTCTATTATAACTAATGGAAAAAGTATTTATATAAAATTATGTATGTAAGCAGTCTTTTCATTGAAACGAGTTAAGATTTGCCTTGCATGTGTATTTTTGGAGAAGAACTGTTAAAGTAATAGCTCCAAATATACGGTTGAATATGGAACATCCGTCAGGAATATGTATTACACTGAGATTCGAGTTGCGCTGGTATCCTCACGAGATGTTTTTCTGAGAATTTGCAGTGGCCGATTCTTAGGTGAACAAATGTCGTTGTTGTAATTTTGAGTTAATAATTTTATAGTTGTGTTGACGCTTAACCACATTTTTGTTCTTTCGATTGAAATATCACGAGCTTTCCAGCTTGTAAGTCAGTATATTTGTTGCCTATGATGCCAACATTATATGGAACCCACATGATCTGTATTCTGTTGTTGAAACTGTTTGTAAATGTTTTATATTTAGTTTACTAAATGGTGGTTTTGAGTTTTGTATTAGAAATATAGAAGAAAGACTGTCTGAGTAGTTAATATATTTAGAGTTCCTTCCTTCAGCGTATTGTGCTGCCGTAAGTCTAATCTATACTCCTCAGATTAGCTGTAAAATTGAAGCAGACATGGTTGACGAAACCGAAGCTGATCTATTATCCTGTGCTATAACTGCGAAATTTGTATTGTCGGCAGATTTGGAAATGTCAGTCTATAGAAGTTTCCATTCATTATCAGCTTAATTTTTAAAATTGAATTTGAATATCAAGGGTGGAGTCGAGTCTTTAGGTAGATTACTCAAAAACACGATACAAATATTTTCATCGATACATGCCAGATAATAATTAGAGTATTGACTTTTTTTAATTTCTTTAAATAATTTTTTAAGCACAAGGTTTTTATATAAAAAATTAAAGAAATTTTATTTGTAATATATTTTCAATATTTCCTCACACCATTGGGGGGCATCCTCAGAAAAGTCTGTAGACAATTTTTAAATAATTAATAAATGAAACATTGAAAATATAATACAAATTATACTTAAATTATTGTGTTAATAAAAGACCTAAAGGCGTTTAACACTGGTTACATTTTCATTTTTTAATATTTAGAGCAATATTCTAAATGGACACAACAGCATAATGGACGCCACACAGACAACGTCTCATTTAAAATAGTTCATCACATGAGATTTGTTTCGTGAGGAGAATAAGAAAAACTTTCAGTTTTTGGATATTTAACTTTTAAAATAAAAATGTTAAACAAAACTGTCTGTGTTTTTTATCTTTATGTTTCTGACACATAAAATCACATAAACATAATCGATAAGATGGTAGTCTGCAGGTCAGGTTTAATGTATTTTAATGCCGAATTTACAACAATAACAGAGGTTTTCCATTGAACAAATATTTTTTTAAGGTTCAGCAGCTTTTATTTAAAAAATGTTACCCGTCAAATAATATCCATCTTCATAGAGATGAATAAATAAGAATCATTAAACCAATTAATGTGCCGTAAATGCTTTTGTTAGCTCATAATAGACGCCGCTACATTGATTGTTTGACCCTTTAACATTTTCCCTTTTAAAATCCATTTTACTCATACAATTATTATTAAATGCACCTCTTAAGTGTTGACTTTACGGATAGAGCATGAAGCTTACTATGCTCAAATTTAAATCACAAATTCCTAAACGTCACATAAATGTTTTTTCGTAAAATCTCACATAGAAAATTTCCATTAACAAATTAACAAAAGCCTGAGCAAAATAACTTCAGTCTAGTTAAATATAATTACCTTTATATGTTCTAATAATTGAGTAGCCAAGGCTAGATTTGGAGCTGGATTTGGTGTGCTTAGATTCAATGACAAGTTAATGCCTGTACCGTTGACTAGTAAACCAGCTGCCGCAGCTGGGCCACCAATAGTTGTACCCAGTGTTGAATTTAAAGAGGCGGTACTCGAGTTTATAGCATTCTGATTGGTGGCATAGGGAGAACCGGTTGGATTAAAATTAGCCACTGGGCCACTAACATCAGCATACGACACATTTAAACAAGTGCCAGATTGAGGATCTTCGACAATTTTCGATAAGATCATTTTGCAGGCATTTTTATTATTCTCCTTATCACCAATTATAGTAATGCAACGTTCTTGCAATGAAATATCTTTGGGTTTCTGACTTATCTGCACATAAGAACCACTTTCTTCTTTTATTTGCTTAATAAAAGCACCACCTTTGCCAATGATCATGCCAGCCGTAGAATTGGGCACCAAAATTTTAACTTGTTTATCACGTTCCTGACTCTGTTTGTTTTCGACATCTAAAATTTTAGTATTCAAATCGGGCTTTTCACGAATTTTATCCATAATGAAATCGAGAACAGTCATAATGCCTTCTACGTTGCCGGTAATAAGGCACACCCTTTCAGTAGTACCTGCAGTAATAAATAAAAATCGTTATTCAATAAAATGGAGTAATTGTTTTTTTATTAACTGACCTGGATAAAAATCATGTGATTTGGACATTTTAACACGAGCACCGGTATCCTTTTGCAATGAGGCTATGGTTTCGCCACCTTTGCCAATTATGGCCCCAGAGGCCACAGCTGGTACTAAGATCTTCATGTGATAGGATGAGTCGCCTAGAAATATAAAATAATTTTAACCAAATTTTTCGTTAATATTTAAATAAATTTTTTTTATATTATATTTCTAAATAGTTGTTTTTTTTTTATTTTTTATTTTTTATTATTAGGCTCCAAAATTAAAAATAATAACATTTTATTTATTTTTTGATTTTAATGAGCAATGAATTTTCGCTTTTGAAAATAAATTAAAATTTATATGAATACATTTAACATCATAAATTAACATCGATAAACTATAATAATTTGTTAAGGTAATGAATTTTTTTCTTCAAAACGAAACTGATGTAATGCGAGATGAGGTTTGAAGAAAAGTTTTATGAGTGCAATGACATTTGATAGCATATTTAATATACTATTTTTATATACAACATTTACCACGAATTAGATGTGGTTAAATTTAAATTTTGAAGGAAAAATAAAAGAATTAGATCATTTTGTATTTTTTATTTCTGTTTTTTTTTTTTTTTTTTTTTGTAAAGCTTTCGGAATGAATGCAATGAAATTATTCCTGCTAATAAATTGGTTGCTTTTTAGTAAATGAGCGATTAAACAAAATATTTTTGACTCTGGTTTAAGCGTGTAAGGCAATGCTAAATGTATTTATTTTAGTTCTTTATATGTTTTACTAACAAAATTTATTCGTCTTCACTTTCACTTTAAATGTAAGTTTCCTTCTCGCTCTCTCTCTCTATCTCTCTCTCTCTCTCTCTTTCACCAAGTATACTCTCAATAACAGAGAGTAACCGCTTTACCTCTTTAATCAAGAAAAGCTCACAATAATAATTTTCGAAAATATTTTTCCATTTTTTAAAAAAAAAAACACACTAAAATTTGATTAATAGAATTTACTACTACGATTAAATATTTAGAGATGCTTTAACTTTTTACAAGAAAGCACTAAAACAAGCTTTTAGGCCTAAGACTACTTCTATAACTGTGCGTGGAGTTAAAAAAAAGGGAGCACTGGGATCTTATTTTAACAACTGCGGTAAAATTGCCCTAAAACCGGAACAACCAACTTCGTAAGATTTACAAGAAGTCGCACAAAAAGCTTTTTGTACGCATGAACTAAAGTTTTCTAAATACACCTAGCTGCTTTATAGCTTAATTTGATCGTAATAGGAAAGAGAAGAAAGCTTAAAAAAAGAGTTTTGAAAACTTTTTATACTATTAAGGCAAAAATTGCTTTGTTTAAAAAAACATTTGTTTAAAAGCTTAGTTTACGATAATTAATTAAGCTTTTTTTATATATTTTTGAGATGTTCCTAAATTTGACATATTTTTAATCTTTATATATATAATTCCACTGTACGTGTATTGTGACTGAACTCCTCCTAAACGGCTGGACCGATTTGTATAAATTTTTTTGTATGCGTTTGGGTGGCGCCCCGGGTGGTTTTGATTTACAATTCGGTCCAATTGGACAAAGGAGCGTGGTACCTCCCATACAAAGCACAAAATAAAAATTTATTATTTCTGCTGCTGATAACGGTATTTGCACGTCGATTTGGTGTGCATTTTTTAAGTGCTGCTGCAAATATTGGCGGGATTGTATAAAGGAGCATGGTACCTCCCATGCCAACCACAAATTAAGAGTCCAATATTTTTGCTCCTGCTAAACACAATTTGGTATTTCGTTTGAGTGAACATATCTCAAGTTCTGCTGCAAATATATACGGGATTTGATAAAAACGCATGGTACTTCCCATACAAATCTTCTTTATGTATATAATTCTACTGTACGTATGTATGTCACTGTATAAATTTTTTTTTAATGCGTTTGGGTGCCACCCTGGATTGTTTACATTCACAAACCAGCCCGGCAGATGGCGCTGCAGTCGGTATCCACGTTATTCAATTACACTGCAACTACACGACTGGATGGACTTGAATGAATTTTTGTGTATTTATTCATTCAATGCATTTAATTTTTTTGTGCGCTGTATTTTTATATTATATGGTATCGCATTTATGAAATTATTGAGCGCTGTTTACTTCAAAAATATACACACGCCATAAATTCGTTGCCAGCCGCCAACTGCCTCCAGTGTGCATTGGTTAGAAATTACTGAAAATGGTTTAAGTGGAATCCGGAAGCTTTTTAGCAAAGCTTTTTTTCTGCTTTAACGATTTAAAATAATTTGAATAATTTTAATTTAGAACTTGACTAAAGGGAGGTACTTAAATTCAGAGGCATATTCTAAAGACTTTCAAATGGAAAAAGAAAAGTTTTTCGGGAAAGAATACTAGAAAGCGCTATGGATTCCGTACACTGACTTTGATTCAATTATATTAACATTTAAAGTTATATTAAAAAAAAATTATCTTTAATTTCAACATATTATTCTTGGTTTGTTAGTTTAGGACAAATTTGAAAATAATTAATCATGCATTTTTTGTAGTTTTGAATTAACAAAAAAAAAATAAATAAATAAATATTTAAAACCAATTTTTTAATGTCAAACAAAACATAAAGAAATTTTGTTTTTTTTTTAGATTTGTAGGTTTTTGTTTTTTAACAACAGAATTATGAACTTTTATAATGACATTTATGAAATAATGAGAAAAGCTTACCATGATGATTATTATTGTTATTATTTTCAATTTCAACCTCTAATCCAGAACAAACAGACTCACCTAAAAATAGATAAAAGTTTGGACAACGAAATGGAGCAGCATACATAATAAAGCAATGCCACGTTTTTATTTTTAGTTCAATTTTGTTTTTGGGGAGTAAGAAGAAGAAAGAGAGAAAAAGAAGAGAGAAAAAAAATTATTATTTTAAAATCTTGTTATTTTTATTATCAACATAAGACGTTTTTTGTTGCTTTGTGTTTTTGGTTAATCAATTAAAGAATAAAATAAAGATAAAAAAAATATAGATAATGAAAAGCTCTCAGAGGTCGTAAAAGATAATAATGAAAATAAGAAACAATTAAGATAAAAACATGTGTGTTATTCTTAACGAAAAAGGTGATAAATATAATAAATAACAGGTTTAAGTAAATTTATTCAAGCCAATCAAAACTTGTGTAGTAGTAAAGGCTTTAGTTTTTATTGTAACTGCCCTCGTTATAACTTTAATGCATAGTACAACAATAAAAAATAAGCAATTTTTTTTAATATGCTCAATTAATATTTATGTCAAACGGAGGTGGTTTATTACGTAACATTCTTATCGTCTGTACTCTATTAAAATTTTATTTTACTCTCTATACCATAATTCTGTCTTTGCCCTCGCTTTGATAACAACATGAGCCATGAGACTGAACAATGACTTTATTATGATGACATGACATCAATAACGCATTATGCTATGCACCTGATTAAATGTTATAGTTTCTATACTGTTATACGATATACCGTCATATACACACACACACACATTATATACACCGATTAATACATTTGTACACATAGTTATACACTGGCAAATAAAAAATAAATATCTCATTATTATTGTGTGTTGCAATAAAAACAAAAATAAATTTTCAAAAAAAAATAAACTAAAAGATAGAAATTGCACTAAAAATATAATCTATTAAATATTATTTATATCTTGTATGTGTAAATGTATGTGTGTGTATAAGTTATGTCATATATGCTTATGCAAGTAAATGCAACCTTGTGACATTAATTGTAAATGAAAAAAAAATTGTTGGCGTATTTGTCCCACACAAACTTTTCTTAAAAATACACTTCGTGCTCGAAGCACAGTGAAGAGCAAAACATACGTAAACCTCTTAATAGATGCTACATTTGCCAAACGGCTTAAGTCCATAGATCCACATTACCAAGAAAAAAACCTTTATATTCAAGCTGTTGCAAACGAAATTTGTTGTGATTAAATGCTTTTAAGGATTCGCGCACCATTATGCAACAATAATTTACTTTACTCATATTTCTCCAAAAAAAAAAAAAAACAAATAAATATAAGAATTAATTTTTAAAACATAAGAGAATTTGAAATATTATGCTGTCAACCAAGTATACATTCTTTCCTTTTTAAAGCAGCTTTGTAATAAGTTTGATGGGATGATTTGAAGCGTTTACTGCTTACATGTTTTTATGAAATAAGTGTTAAAGGGTGACTGCTCAATTCTTGACATTTAATCGTTTGATAGACAATTTACTTCCTAACCTCAAATTTTCCCATACAATTTAAATTAAATGTGCAAGATTGTGAGCTTTTGCTCATTTCTTTTGAATAAGTTGTAATATAATAAGCAGGATAATAAACATATCAAATGACTTTCCTTATTTGACTTGCGTAATTTTCGGCTAAGATCCTTTCTTTTATTTTGCACCAAATCTCACAATAAGATTAAGAGTGTGTTTAAGGATTAAAGAATCTACACTTAAACAGCACCTAACGACTTTTATTACATTTAAGAAAGAAAAGCTTTTTAAACTTGTATTCTGGTGTTATTAAAAAGAATTTCATAAATTACTGATCACTATCCTCTAGAGTATGTATGATTATAAAATGAAGTGTCTGAAATGTATTATGCAGAAAATATTTGAAATGTTATTTTAGTTAAGGCCGTAAAGACAGGTCTCTTTTGAAATATTTTTACTTCTTTATTTTTATGCTCTTCTATTCATATTTATATTTTTTTCTATCGCTATTTTTTGTAAAGAATATATTAAAAAAGCAAATTTTAAATAAAAGAAAGAAACAATAAACAAAAAGAGAAAAATTATTTGTTCTCATTTAGAAGTGATAGAGCCCTTATGGGTGCACCAGTTACTTTTCTTTTCATCTCATGTTCTTTATAAAAGTTTAAGGTATTTTAGATTTAATAATACTTTTAGTCTATTTTAAAGCATTTTTTTTTATTTTCTATTACTTGTTTTTTAAATAAATTTGATTTAATTATTTCAAAAAAATTTTTACAGCGTTTTTTTTTTAATTTTATTAAAAATAAATCTGTATTTTAATAATTTTTTACTATTTCTGAAAAGTTTAGCTTTTATTCAAATTGCTTTGAGCTTTTAATAGTAATGCTAGTAAATAAGCTTTTAAAAGCTTAAGATAAATATCTATGATTATTATTTTTCTCTACTTAAATTTTGTATAGTTTTTAATTAAAGAAACAACTTAAATAAGTATTTAGCACAGCTTTTTGTAGCTTTTTAAAATATATAGCTTTAGACACACAGTTTTAATGCTCAACAAAGTTGCTAAAAATAAAAACTCAAATTTAATTTCTTAAAACTTTTAAAATACTTTCTCCTCTAACGTTTGCAATAAACTGAATGTTGTTAAATGCGAACTTAAAAACTTTTGGCTTTAATTTTATTTGTTTCTTACAATTTTTAGAAATCCGCAAACTTGTAGTAAAGCCTTTAATTTAGCAGCTTTAAGCTTTGAACAAATTTAATTTAAGCTCTTTTATGAATTAAAGCTTTTTATTTATATTTCTATCAAATGTTATTGTAAAAAGCAATCGCTCAATTTTGTTTTTGTGTTCGCTTTAAAGAATTGTAGTTGTTATAAAGTTTTTGTTAAAACTTTGTTGAGATTTCTTTAAGGTGCTTAAAACTTGATTGCTCTAGTTCTAAAGGTATTTTGTAATCAGTAAATTCTTGGATTTTGGATTTTGCCAAAGCTGACTTAGGTTTTATAACTGTGAAAAAGCTTTCAAATTTTGTTTTTTTTTTTTATTTTACTATTACTTTTATTGTATATCATTTGCAATGTAATCAAAAATTGTTTTAAGGCTTCTCCTAAAATAAGCAAAAACAATTTGTGCCAAGTGTGCAGAATTGTGCTTAGCCCAAAGCAAATTTCTTCTTCGTTTATTTTTTTATTTTGTTTTGTTTTTAACTTTTGCTTTTTATCTATTCTAGTTTTTATTTAGCTCGTTTCCTTGTACAAAAATATAAAAGTTCTGTGTCCTTCAAAAATATGTACAGCGTACTTGTGTTTTATTTATACTTTTCTTTTTTGTTGTTTTTTTTCTTTTTTTTTAATTTGTCGTTAGACTTTAATTAGAAACATTGTGTGAACTAAATTTTCTTTCATAGAAAGCAAAAGGGGAGATGAATAAAATTCTTTATATATTGCAATGTTCATACATAAATAGAAGATGAGAGAGCGACATTGCTTTCACACGATTAGAATTACGAAAATGCTTACAAACCAAAAAAAAAGAAAAAGAAAAAAAGAAAATGTATGACAACAAAAAATGCATATGCAACAAAATGTGTCATGTACTAGCGATAGAAACAAGATGAATTCAAAAAGTACATTGAAATGTTTGCACACAAGGCACACACAGTGTTGGACAAAACTCAAGCACGAACTATTTCTACAGAGGCAATGTAATAACATTCAGTAGAAGGTTTATTTGACGGAAACAACGTAAATTTTTTATTTTCGTTCGGATCAGCACTCAAGGGATAACCCCCACTCATGCAATGCAGAGCTACGAAATTAGGTTATGGGGAGAAGGAAGTAGTGTTTGTGGACATTCGGTTTGAATTTCCCTACATTGAAAGTGATAGGAAATACCTCTGCAGGGAGTTTATTCCCCATACGAACTGTTCTGCTAAAAAATGAATATTCCCTGGTATGCGCAGTGCGATTCACTGGCCAATCGACCACAAATGGATGCGCTGTCAATAAAAATCAAGGCAAACGCAGATACGTGCGAGTAATGGGAACAAGTTCCCTAATTTCGTTAGAGCACTTACCATTGTAGTAACGATAAAGTAGTGAAATATGTACATCCTACATTGCGTCCATGCTCTAAAGAATCAATAGAGTTCGATACCTTACCGTCCCCAATGAGCCTCTTGACTGTCTCCCGTATGTGGTCAAGCAACTTCAAAATGGACTTGTATTCCATTTATGGCCGGATATAGGTGGTAGCCCTTTACACTGTTTTAAAAAACCAAGGCACTTGAAAGTTTTTTTAGAAACCTGAAAAATGTGTTTAGTCAATCGAACATCACACTGAATTTTCATGCCAAAAACATTAAGAGCTTCCCGATTTCGTAATACCTATATCACCCATATTAATAGGTGCAGCACCATTTCCGAACACAGATCTATGCGTTATGACAATTTTGATGACATTGCGTCTTACGGGCATTAAAACTGATTCTATTCACACGTCTCCATTGGGAGATTGTTGGGTGGTTATGGTTCAGCGTATTATTCATGTTTCGCCTTTTGGAACTCACTTTCAACTTGAAAGTTTGACAAAGAAGGTCATTTAGAAAAATAAGAAATAGAGCAGCAGAAAGAACGAAGCCTTTCGGTATCCCTGAACTTGCCGAATAAAATCCCAACTATAATAACTCGTATAGCGGTCCTGAGAAAAGTCGATATAAATCCGTAGAAATTATTTCCGACACCAAAAACAACTAGTTTTGGGAGAAGTGCATCATGCTACACTCTAGCAAACGCCTTGGAAGTATCTAGAGCCACCATCTTACTTTCTCCGAAATAATGTATGGAGTTAATCCATTCTTCCGACAGAAAAGCCAGCAAATCACCCGCTACGGAAACCATAATTGCTAAGTAAGCCATTGGACTTCAGGTACAAGATGAAAATTAATCATAGTTTCCATCACTTTGCTAGAAGACTAATTGTAGCAACAGGTCTTTCCTAGATGCAATTTCAGCGGTTTCGAAGCAGGGTCGCAAGCCACTATTCCTTGCTGAAGAGTTGGAGGCTATCCAACTTCTGTTCCAGAACACATGACTAGCATGCTCACTGGATTTGGATCATTCACCCGTTGTTCTCAGTAAAGGTGAGATGATCCTGACTCCCTAATCAAATTCATGAGGGGCTGCTATATACACAGCCACCACGATACTTCCGAAGAGCCAATCTCAGTAATCACTCTTGAGCTTACTGATTCCCGTGAAAATAACGTGGAGCTTCCAGTTGACTCCCTGCTGACTTCAGGGGACTGAGCTCCCTTATACCCCGGAACGATACAAATCTAGATGGTTAAGTAATCCATAAAGACTGATAAATGTGCCCCCGTGAGGATCTACCAGGTTTATATATTCAATTTCTCGTCACCTGCCTGTAATCATCATTGTTCTGCTTATTTTTAAAGAAATACCACCCTGTGAGGCCGCCAAACAATTATATTCACACCATCAAAGTGCTTTGCTACATAATTGTCACTAGATGTTACTTCAAAGACGAGCTGTAGTATGTGGCTGAAAATCTTTTATGAAAGTGCAAACAAGCCGTTTATTTCACGTAAAAATAGACTCGCCAGGATTAAATTGGAATGGAAACCTATACTTTTCTGCAAAGAATCGAAGTTTAATTTGGAAGGTTCTGAACGATTAAAATTTATTAGAGGATCCAGAGACAATGTATTTATCCAGGTTATAGAACAGTCACTGTGAAATATGCCACAGATAGTGTTTTGGTTTGGAAATGATTTTTAGACTATGACATAGGCCCGCTTCATAGAATAAACGGAATAATAGATGGTTTCGCTTATAAAGACATCCTTCAAAAAGTTATGCTTCGACATGCAGAAGATGAAAATGCCTCTTAAGTCGAAGTACCGATACGATAAAGACCCTAAACACGCATCTTAATGTGTGGTCGGCACAATTGCTGCATTATAATCACCTAGAAAGTCTATAGGAAATTGTAGATCGAAAAATAGATCGTGTTAACTGTAGAAATGTGGAAACCGCCTAGAATGGAATTTGTTCAAAGCTCTTAACCAATTTAATTGATTCATAGTATTAAAGATCTATTGCAGTTAAAAAAAAATAGTACATACGCTATAAAATATTAGGCGTTGCGCCACTTGCTTACCCAATATTGACTATTAAAATAGTTAATAATAGTTTAATTTAATAAAATAAAATAAAAAATTATTATATGTTACAATTTAATTTAGCTTTTCAACTATTTATTGAAAAATAATAGGGTCGTGCTTTAGTTTTGTCCGCTACTGTATATAATGAGAATAACTATGTGAGTAAAATGAAAGGGAAAAATGGTTCTAAATATTTTATGTGTAGAATAAAATAAATAAATTTCAAAGGAGAAAAATATAAATTGAAAATAAAAGCCTAAAGTGGAATAAAATAAAACGATCATGAACTAAAAGAGATCACTAAGCATCGCAGCCAATTTATATAAATATTTACATATTCATACATACACACATACATACCTACATTACATACATTATTTATTTAAAACAATCTGTATAAATAATTTTGCCAGATACAAATTTATTTAAATGACGGGGTTTTATTTTGAAACTCTTTAAAGGTGTTTGTTTTCTTTTTAATTATTTAGTTGGAAAATAACAGCTTTACTATTATTGCTGTTTTTATATTTTATGATGGTTTTTGAAAAAATAAATAAGTGTTATTTGCTAAACATTATATGATCTAGAGAAGTAGTTTTCAGTTTTCAGTTTTTCTATTTTCTTAAGCTGACAAAAGATTACAAAGTTTTATTCGAAATGTGCTTTTACATATTTAAGGCCATAGAAAACCTAATTAAATAACTCGAATAAAAAAAATATTTATAAATATAACTCGTTATGCTCCATTCACCATGATGTTTATAGCTGCGTCATCGATTTATCTTGCAGAACATGAAATAAGATTCAGGTTATAATCAAATGGTTAAAGCAACTCTGGCTTTGAAGCTGTTACAGTCATTTGATTTATTTTTTTCTTTGGATATGGAACAATAGCCCCCGCTATTGTAAAAACTTAACATCCTCACAACCCTTGTGATTAATTGGTAATAGTTGGGATATGAACTTAGGCATCTAAGTAAATATTTTTTTTTTTTTTTTATTTTTAATAATTTTTTTTTTGTTTTTGCAAGAGAAGTGTCAATTACTCTTTTGAGATAAATAGCAGTTAAGTGTTAAAGAAAAAAAATTGTAATTGTGTTTTTGTTTAAATATTGCCAGTGTTGCAATGAAAAGAGCAGATACAATGTGTTCGAATTTCGAAAATACACAATACACGCTTAAAAATGCGACATATAAAGAAGGGCAATGCTTTTTATGGTGCCACCTTAACGAAAAGTTTTTTTAATGACTTTTTAACAATTTGTTTGTTTTGTGAACAAAAACGTTACAAATTTAATTGAAAATGAATGTAAATGTAATTCATTGTAATAAAAATTTTACTAAATTTTTATTTAAATTGTAAGAAAAAAAATTAAAAAAAAAATAAAAAAAATAAAATAGAAAAAATAAATAAATAAATAAAACAACAAAAAATCATCAGTATGTTTTCTACCTTAAGTGCAAGTTGCAGCAACGCTAGCATGTTTATTAACTACTATTAATTATAATTAATTAAATAAATTAGAGTTTCTAAAAAGTGGACATTTTGCAATCTGAAGAAAACCTTTTGCAGGAAAATCAAAACTGCCATTTGCACTCGAAAGCCATCATTCCTGTTTGGATAATACACGGAGTTAAATATTTTGTGGTATTACATAAAATACTGCTGTCATTATTTCCTGCCCTTTCTGCCAGTTTTTTTTTTTTTTTTGTATAAACGGCGAGCGCTTTCAATGTGAAGACATCATTTTCAAGCCGTGTTCAAATCTGTACTGGTGATTCAGTGTTCGGGTTTAGATAGTTTTGTTAAGGTCGTAAAATACTCATGTGGGTAGAATGTCAGCTATCTGACATTTTATGCAAGGCTAATTTTCGTCTTTTATTATTATCTAGGTACGTCTGTGTGTGTCTTCCGTTTGTTTGTGTGCATGAGTAGGTTTAGTGGTGTTTGAGGTCGTGTTTATCTGTTCGTTTATAATGTCACTGTTAAAAGTTTTTGTTTTGTAGATTTCCATTATTTTAAGAATGTGTAGTCTTCGTCCTTTTTTACTAGAATGCATACATTCATCTATTTCCCTTGGTGTGTGTCAAGGTGTAATGCAAAGTTGCAGTCTTCTCTTTTTCGTTTGCATGAGCGTATGTGTTCTGCAAATCTTGTGTTTAGTGTTCGCTCAGTCTTTCCTATATAAGTATGTGGAACTAAATTTGTCAGTTGTTACTGGCGATGTCCTGAGATTATGTCTCATTAGTGTTGCCGGTTTTTAATGTCGTAAGCAAACCTTCTTTGTAAAAAAGGTTAGTTCGTCTATAAATTTCTGGTCCTGTATAGGTAAAAGTGTGAAGACGTGTTGTATCGGTTGTCTTCTTTATTGATGTTTTTAGTGTTGTATTGTCTAAGAAATTTAGCTATGGTGTCGATTGTATCGAATTCATTGTTGTATTTATCCGGAGTAAGTGGGGTTATCTTAAGTCTCTGTATCATATGGCCAAATGCTGCTAGTTTATATTGGTATGTAATGTTATTATGAACTGTGTTTAAGTTTGTTACAATTTGTTCGGTGTTGTCTTGTTCGAGGATGCATATGATGTCATCCACATACATATCTATAGTAATGGTGTATTTCGCGTTTTTCCATTAGTGTCTTTATATGTAGTAATTCGAAATGTTGCATGAAAATTTCCATGAAGTTTGACGAAGTTGGGTTTCCCATGCCGAGTCCGTCGGATAATTTCTAGAAGTGGTTATTAAATCTATTTTTTTATTTATCGTCTTCGCAATATTTCTAATTTCGGTAAAGTATTGTTTGCCGTATAAATTGTGTTGTTGTTTACGTAGGATAACTAAGATTTCTTCCTTGAACAAGACAACGCCGAAAAAAATAACAAACTTAAGCATAATTCATAATATCATTACATACACAATGTAATAAGAACAAGACAGAAATTTGCGACCAAAAAAACCGGGAAAGATGCCACATGGAGAAAGAATTGACAACAGTATTTCAATCACTGGCGGAATAAACCCAAACAATTTAGTAACTTATTTTTCTTCATATTGAGAAGTTAAATATTTTAGTGGTTTACATCACAGACATTTACTATGGATTTTTATAAGTTTTTGAATAGAAAATAGATTCTAAAAATTAATTACAGTGAAACAGATCTATCAGAGTCATTTGTAAAAGTTTATACAAACTGATTTCGTGCGCCTCATATTTCTTCAAAATATTGTACCAGCTGTTTTTATGTGCTTTTGAATATTTTTTAAGTTTTTAAATTAAAACACAAAATATTTGTTTATTTTTCTGAGAAAAATGTGGAACATCAATTTATATGAGGTGATTATGGCAATAATTTTGAAATCATCATTAAAAAAATTGTTTATTCAAGGTGTTTATTTTTTTTTCAAGGCATCAAAATTATTTACAAGCTTATTAAGCAGCCATTTAATTACACATTACAAGAAAAAAAAGAAAAATTAGTTCTAATATTTCGTTTCCTTTGATTTACAAGGTGTTGGTTTTGTAAGACTAAATAATAAATGTATGTCGTGTATGTTTGTTAATAAAAAAAACAAAAGAAGAAGAAAAAAATTATAAAAAGAAAAGAGTAATTATTCTCTTTTTATTTGTAAAAAGAAAAGAGAAAAATTTTTGTTTTACTCAGCAAAATTTTGTATGTACGTTACATTTCAAAACTGGGCCATTATATTTATAAAAGGGAATAGCAGGAGATGTGTCGAATTATGTGTGTAATATAGTTTATATATCTGACTTGCTGAACGAACAATTGACTTTTTTACATTGTTGCCAACGTCATACAACCATGTTAACACTCATACGTTATGTTATTTAATAAAAGAATTTCGAATACGATAGAAAAATTGATAAATTTAAAGCCAAAATAATGAAAATTGCCAAAAATGTTTTATAAAAAATAAACCAATATATTCAAAAAGGAAATATATATATAATGATTTAAAAATGATATCTGACAAATATCCACCACGACACGATGACAGACGTCGATTCTTTCATCAAAATTATTAATCACTTTTTGGCAAAATGGCGGTCCTATTTCGTTAATCATGGATTTTGGGTTTTAAGCCTGAAATCGATTCGATTGGTCCATATAGATTCTGTCCTTCAAATAGCCCCACAAAAAATAATCCAGTGGTGTTAAATCACACGATCTGGCTGGCTGATTGTCGTGAAATTATGCGATCGGGAAATTTGTTTTGCAATAAATTGATCGTTTTATTGGCTGTGTGATATGTGGCACCGTCCTGTTGAAACCACATATCAAAGACATCCACTGCTTCAATAATAGATCAAAACTGAGTTGTTAGCATCTTGCGATAGCCCCGCCCGCTTTGCAGTCACATTCATATGTCTTAATGGAGTCTCACTATTAATACACTTTCACTTTATTTCCACGAGCGCCAGAGTTCAATTTTTGCTGTTCTCCGTCTGATTATTGAGGTTGGCGCCTTGGGGAGTATCGTGGTGGTTGCGGTTTTCAGAAAGACCAGACAGTTGTTACTGAATGAGTTAAATGACGATGTGAATGGTCGGTCGGCTTCAATTCTTGCACCAATTGAACCTTATAAGTCTTCAAAGTCAAAACGTTGCGCAAAATTCGGCATGATGTGGTTTTGGATAACTCCAATTGTTGAGAACGTCAAGGAATTGATAAATTTGGAACTGCTTCAACACTGTGGCTCACGGCTGCATTGTTTTCAGTTGAACGACCTGGTCGAACACGCGTTGGTGTTCACACATTTTGTAATGAGCCTGTCGACTCAAAGTCAACGACCAAATTCTTAACAGTAGTCTCAGAAGGACTTTTTTACGAAATATAATTTTAACAGAACCACCATTACCATAGCGGATTTTTATTATTTTAATGCGGAATTCAATTCATTGTAACATTGCCAATGCATCTTACTACGAATACCTCAAAAAAGTAAATGCCAAAAATATCATGTTGTTGGGTGTTACCACAATTGAAAAAAAAAACTTCTTGTAAAAAACCCGATCATTTTTATTCGCTACAAAATCCTATTTTAATAACTTAAAAATAAAGTTTTCGTGTTTTTGTAAAATGCTCAAAAATTCCCATAATTATTAAAAATTTTTAAAAACCAAATTTTAAAGTGTATTTTAACTATTTTCAGTTATTTTTATAAATAAATTAATATTTTTCATTTTGTCCTAAGAGTTTCATTTTTACAAAACTTAAAATTACAATAATTGTGATCTGATTGCAAACGAAAATAGTGTTAGAACACAAAAAGTAAAAGCAACAACTTTTCTGGTGTTGCTTAATTAAAAATAAAGGCCATAATTTAAAAACAGCATAAAAAATATTTTTTTCTTTAAATTTATAAAAATTAAAATTTCATTTTGCAAAATACACAAACAAAATTCATTAATATGAATAAAAGAGCCAAAGCATTAAATGATTTGTAGAATAGTCGAGTTTTAACAGCTGTATTGGTTGTTCTGCGTCAATAAAATTTATTCTCTTAATTTTAGTTCTGTTTTATTTTAAGAAACATTTTGAAAATTTTTTTTATTTTAAAATTTAAATGCAGAGAAGAAGGCGAAAGACATCTGAACCTTGAGAGTGACGTTTAGTTAGAAATAAATCTTGATTTTATTTTTTTCAATAAAGTTTTAGTTTCGAACGATCGAAATATGATAGCTGCTTTAATAGCAGCTTAAATTTTTTTAAAATTAATTTTAACAGGTGTTTAGGAAATTTAAACTCAACTCCATAAACAAAATGGCTGATAATTATTTATTTCATATCGAAAGACACTATTCAAAAGAAAATTTTTGAATTAAGAGAAATTAATTTATACTTCAGAATGTATTCTTATGAAACACATTGAAGTCCGTAGAGATATTTTTATTTGTGGATCTCACACGTTTTAAGGTAGATCATATTTTTATGAAGTAGAACATTTCTGCATGTTCAATTCAGAAACTTTAAATTTAAATCTCTCCCCTCTCTCTCTCTCTCTCTCTCTCTGTTTTATTTTGTATATTTTCCGTATGCAAATACATATATAAGACAAAACAAATTAACAAGATTTTCTGTTTCCTTAAAATAGCGAAATTCTCAGCACTTCAGAGCCTTCATGAACGTCGTTTGATTTATTCAGTAAAAGAAAATTGCTAAAAATGGCTTAAAGGGTTTTTAATGGTAGATGGTCGTTGGAGCTTGTAAGCGAATATTGTGAGATCTTTATGTAAAATTCTCATCGATGTCAAGTCGACGTTCAGCCATATTATCGTCGATATGTATCTTATGACGATGTAGATTATGAGTGCTGTTCAACTGAGAAGCTGTAACGCAGTGGATCATTGTTAGCATTTAATTTTTAGTTAATTGGACCTTGTAAGCAATGCAGTGCTAGTGCTCTTCACACAGTTTGGGCAACATAAGCGTAAAGAAACCCATCTCGATCCTCGTATAAATGAAACTGACTGAGCATATGATTTAAAAGAAACATTGCCCATACGTTCATACATGCCATACAGCTAATGCCACAATAATCATTCTAATTGCAAAATTTTAAATCATAACAATTTTGAACTTGCGCAATTTCACCACTACAGAACTTTACAAGCTGTTTTGAAAAATTTAGACTAAGTTGCGGATAATATGTATTACATTGATATGACACAACAGAGTCACATCTTAGAAGAAAAAAAAAAAAGGATACGCTTTCGAAGTATGATGAGTTGTTTGAAGTCGTTGGGAGCCACTGACATATTTTTTGTCACTTAAATCTACGGGATTAAAAAATATTCTCTGCAAGAAACTAGCTTTATGCAATTTAAACATTAATCCGTCTGTCCCTTTTGGGAAACTCTTGTAACCTAAAATAGAAAATAGTCACTAAAACTATAGTTTCTTAATATTGAATCTAGAGCTAAATAAGTAAAGGAGAGAAAGAGAAGAAGAGGGAATTAACATGTTCGATACTTATAAAATGTTATAAAAATGTTGTATGAGAAATTGTTGCAATGAAATGTTGTTAAACCTTTAAAGAAATTAAGAAAATGCACTTAAAAATTAATAAAGCAAAGAAATGTTAAGCGAGAAGCTTAATTTAAATAGATTTTCACATTTAAATGAACAACATAAACATAAATCATTTCTAAACGCGCACGCTCACGCTTACAAAAACGTAAGCGTATGAGAAATATTAATTTAAATGTGCTGATGAGCTTATGAAAAATGGCAATTGGTAATAAAATTAAAACAAGAAACAATAAAGAAATAATTAAGAAAATATATTTAAAATCCTTAGAAACCCTTCCCACAAATGTTGCTGGTTGATAAATTATTAAATGAGTTTTTTTTTTGCTTTTTTGGGTCATTCATTCTTATAAATATTTTCTTAAATAAAATATATAATTTATTTTAAAAAGATTTCTCATTTAAAAAATAATGATGATGTTCAAGTCGATGGTTGATGGTTATTATGATGATATTGTTTGCATAGCAGATGCATTGTTGTTGATGGTGATTGATGGTGGTAGTGGTGGTGGTGGTGGTTGATTGAAGAGAGAAATTTGAGAGAGAAATAATGCTGCATATAAGACATGATGTTTTTGGGCCTTTTGTTTTGGTTACTTTTTTTATTTTGATTTGATTTTAATAAATGTTTTTGTTTTTGTTTTTTTATTTTTTAACTCACCATAACACCAACAGGACTTAAAAGGAGATGTTGTGCCAGTAGCATGTTGATGCTGATGATGATGGGCATGTTGATGATGCTGATGAGGCGTAGATTGTTGTTGTTGTTGCTGTTGCTGCTGCTGTTGTTGTTGGTTTGTAGTCGAAATAATCGTTGATGATGAGGAAGAAGAGGAAGTTGTTATGGGTGGTGATGAAGTCATATTTGAACCATTCGTATTATTGTTTGTGGTTGTTGTGGTAATTAAATTGTTGTTACTAAGATTGGCTGCTACTGCTGCTACTGATGCTGCTGATGCTGTGGAATTATTTATATTCATTTTTTGTGTTAATTGTTGCTGTTGTTCTACGGTTGTTGAGGAATCCATCTGTATGTTTAAATTTAATAAATGCTGTGAGGTATTAAATATCTTATTTTCTATGTTATTGGGCGATGATGTTAAGGAATGTTGCTGGTTCATAAACTGCTGTGTCTGTTGATGCTGCTGCTGCTGTTGATGCTGAATCTGATGCTGACGTTGTTGCATTAATTTTAAAGGTGATGAACTTGTTGAATGTTGTAATTGTTGCTGTTGCTTATACATATGCTGCACTAAATGATTCGTAGGCGAAGACGAAGACGATGCTGATGAATCTCCTGATGATGATTGCGTTTGTAGATTAAATAAAAAGTCAACTTTTTGTGATGGTGTTTGCGTTTGCTGGTAATTGTTATTATTATTATTATTATTTCTATGATTAATAAATTGTTGCTGCTGCTGCTGTGGTTCTTGTATGTTAATTGGCAGTGTATACTGATATTGTTGCTGATATTGATGTTGTTGTTGTTGATGATTATGATGATGCTGCTGATTTTGTTGTTGTTGCTGCTGTTGTTGCTGCCTTTGTGTGTACAAATCCATATGTTCCAAAAACTGTTGTGCCATTGTTGAGCCTCCCATTAAGTCGAAAGCATTTGACATTAATTTCTCCGTTAATGTATTCATATTAGACATTTCCTTTTTGCACTCCAATCCAACTCAACTCAACTCAACTCAATTCATTTGTAAAAATTTTATTTCTCTAAAATAAAATATTTTTGTTTTCTTTCAGTCTTAATATTTGGTGCTTCATAAATGTGTACGTAAATTTTATTTGTGGCTGAGACGTGTTTAAGCGTAATTGTTATCACTTGTTTTTTGATTAGAAATTCATTTACTCCTTGGGAAATTTTTGTTTATAAACATTGCTTATCAACATTTCTTGCTGTGAGGTATTCAATTTAGTTTTTATTGCATTTGATTTGATTTTAGTTTTGTTTATGTTTTTATTTTTTTTTTTTTGGCCAATTTTAATTAAAAAAGTTTTTTGTTTTTCATTTGAACATAAAAAAGAAAGATAAAAAAGAATTAGTTGAAATTTTGTTTATATAAGAATTTGTTAAACTTTTAGCTGAGTGTAATTTGAAAAAAATGTTGAGTCGATGTTTGTTTATAAACAATGTTGATGACGAGATTTCTTTTCTTTTTTTTAATATAGAAAGTTAATGATGAAGTGTTTATAAGTTTTTTTTGTTGCTATTTTCTTTTTTTTTTCAAATACAAAGTTAGAGAAGTGATGCTGATTTATTTTAATATTTGAGCTTTATTTTGTGGTGGTATATTTAACTTTTTTGCTAGTGGTGGTGGTGGTAGTGGTGGTAGTAAGTAGTAGTAGAGTGGTGTGGTGGTTTTAATTTGAGTATTAATATTTAGGCGACAACAACAACAACGACAATATGACATATATTTATTTGATAATAGAGATATAGATGTATATAAACATATATCTATATATATTTATTTATGTATATAGCAACAGCAGCAGCAAAACTTTATTTTTAATTTTAAGTATGTTTAAAACAATTATTGATATTTTGATACTTTATTAAGAATTTGAGTGCTTGATGACAAGTTTTAATGTTTTAAACCCTGGCAACAGTTTTTGAAATTCTTATTTTGTTGATGGCTTTATGACAACAACGTTAAGCTTTCCCTTGATGTTTTTTTTTTTTTGTTTGTTTTTTATTGTTGATAGAGAGTTATGAATTTATATAACTGAATGCAAATAATGTAATAGCAACGATGTGACACAAAATAAAATATCAAATTGTCAATCAAATAAACAAAAATAGGAAAATGTTGCTAACACAAAATTTATATATTCATGATGATACACCAAACAGCATTCACTCATTTAATTCAATTTCAGCTGTACATAAGTTTTTTATTATAACATACATTTAATTTATGCTAATGATTTGATTTGATTTGATTGGATTTGATTTGATTTGTATGTATTTTTGTCTGGATAAACATTTATGTGAGATTTATTAAACAATTACCGTTTCTTGCTTTTGCTTAGCAACACAAACTTCTTTTTGCAGCCGTAAAATATGCAGCGTTATTATAATCAAACTGTATCAAATTTCTATTAATAAAATGGCGCATTCAATAAATGGTGGAGAGAATCCTGGCTTATAAAGCTTAAGATGAGTGATGCAGCTTAAACGTTTTATGGTAGTTTTAGCGCTGAGCATAAGCAATAACTTTCGAGATCCGTTGTTGGTTTAAAGTAATTTTTTAAACATAATTATTTCTTCAGTACTTATATTTTCCTGGTTTATAGATGAACTTGTTTGTTTGTTTCTTTTATTTTATTTTAAAGACGGTAAGTTCTTTTTGATTGAACAATATCGTTGCTAAATATTTTATTTATTTTTAATATCACAATATTGTCTCTCTTTAAAAAAGTTATTTGTTAGTTGTTTTTTATTTTTATATATTTTTTTTATTATTTTAGTTTTTTATTCTATCACATTCAAGTTTTGTTTAGTGTTTAGATTCCTTATTTAATTAAATATTTTGTATTTACATAGGATTTAATTAGTACATTTGTGGAAATGTTTCTAGATTAAAAATATATAAAAAAAATAAAGAAATAAGTATTTTATTTTACTTAATTTTTTTTTTATTTGATTCAAAACATTTAAAATCTTAAACAACCTCTCAAATTTATATAAATAATTAATTAATGTTTTTTATAAAGATAATTTCTTTTTTAAAACATCAGTATCAGAAACGACTATTTTACGAAAGTTTGTTATAACCAAAATAAAATATTTATTTTACATATATATATATATATATATATATATATACGCTTTTTTTTAAATTCAGCACACAATAGATAAAATTTATTTAAAGAAATGAATTTTATATATTTATTATTTCCTCATTTATAATTTTTTATCAAATTTTTATTGTGTGTTTTACCGTTTATGCAACCACAAAAACTAGTTTATTTTAGCACTGTAAAAATTTATATCAAAACGTTATTTTTATACTGTCAATCGATATGATAATGTATTTGTATGAGTTTTTATGTATTGGTTTAGATTTTATAATTTAAGTGTTTTTTTTTATTAAAGATATTTTTTCCCCATTTTGTTTCATTTATTAAATGACAATGCCATCATTACAATCATCTAACTTTACAAATATTAAATTGAAATGTATACTTTTAATTACACTTAAATATATAACGAATAAATTATTTCACTAAACATGATACTGGTTCTAGTAAAGTCGTTTCAGCATTAAGCAACAGTATTATTTTCCGATATTAACTGAATGTTTTAAATATGACCCAAAAATAAATTCTGAAAAATTCAATTGAAAATAATACAAGTTAAGAATATTCGCGTCAAATTTTGGTCCGAAGCTACCTACACCCAGAATAAACATATAGTTTTGGCATGGTTGCATTAATTATATTATGCTCTCCGTAATAACATATATGGTTACGGTGAGCAAAATATTATTGCTATTTAACAATATTTTGATGACGAAAATGCTACTTGAATACGATTCAATTATGATTAACAACTAAGGTTTGCTTTTAACAATAATTTTGCCTGAAGGCATTTAACGAATTTGTTTGTTAGCTACTGTTTCATTTGAAAGTATTGAATAAAAATTTCCTGTCAAATAAATACCTAAACTTCATTTCGTTTAGGTATTTATTTGACAGTCAATAGAGAAGCATATCGTTTGTGATGTATAATAATGTCATTATTGTGATGAACAATAATATGGTTCCGATAACGAAAATATGCTTTAAACACAATCATATAATTTAAATACAATATATAGTTTTAAATTTTTAACTGAAACTTGTTTCCTAGTAAAACGCATGTTGATTGAGTTGAAACCACCAGGCTGTGTTTTAAAATTAATTTCTTGTAAAATGCTTTATTTGAAATGAGTATACTTGAACACCATACAATGGCTCAACTAACTTTAAGTTATAATTATTTTCAAATTTGCTCGGCCGATTTAGATACATATATAGTTCAAGCTTTGGCCACACGGCTTTCAATTTATCAGTCCACCTGGGCAATTCAATATTTACTGGAAATTAAAGAAACACCTCGCCGCTTAACTGGAAAAAATTATTCGAAAAAAAACCTTTCTAACCATTTGTAACTTATTGAAATTATTTCCACTAAATCCTTCAACGAAAAACAGCAAAATAGGCTGAGCCTGGTTAGCCGCAATATGCTATACACTCGACGAATACAACTTCGACTCAGAACACTGAAGTCTTTAGACTTTAAATGGGAATACTTATTGTTATTTCAGTTATATTGAAGATACATAAATAATTTGAAACAAAAGAGAATTTAATGAAAATAATTTCAAGATATAAATCTTACAAAGGACCTTAGTTTAATTTTATTTTAATTATTCAGCACTTAGTTCGATTTAAGATCTTTCTAATTGAAAACGATACATTTATTTCACACGTTAGGTTATTTATTAAAAATATTTTTTGGGTAATACAGGCCAGGCCTCTCATTGAAATTATTTTTGAATAGTTTCAGTGTAGCACAAACATAATTTCAATTGAATTTTAAAGCAATAATATCAGCAGAAGTTGTTTTTATGCATAATTGCGTCAATAGTTTGGTTCGAAGGACCAACAGAATTTAAGTCATATGGAACATAAAAATTGTCTTTGGATAAAAATTTCCTTGTAATCAATTGGATTATTTTTTTAAATTTGTTCTATTTTAAGAAACATAAAGAATTTGCTGATGCAACTGCGGAAAGTATTTTTTGGACGAAAAAGTTTTTAAACAAATTAGTTTGAAAGACCAATCGAATTTAGGACATATGAAACATAAAAAGTATCTTCGTTTAAAATTTTTTCTTAATCTGAAATTAAATTATTTTCTAAAGTTAAATTCATTACAAAAATCACTTTAAGTAATCGGTGATTCAGGTGCGGCAAATATTGTTTTTAGAAAGAAGGTTATGACAGTTTTAATATTTAAATTAAAATTAATTAAATAAGCAACATTTAGTTAGCCTTAAGTTCATGCATATTTAAATTTTTAATTCTTCTTAGAACGAACAACTATTTGTAAATGATGTTTTTTAGAAGAAAAATAACAGAAAACAATTCAAAGCCATTTATTGTCTAAATGGATAACTCTGTCATTAGCGTTCTTTGCATCATTTCTCATCGCCGTATATGGCTGTATATGCCGAAAAAATATTAACATTTATTTCAGTGAAAAGAATGAAACAAAGTTTTCATTGTCAGCCGCTATTAAGTGTTAAATTCGCAAATCAAATTTTAACAATTATTCAGTGTTGCTAATAATACGAATACGAAACCAGATTGTGGTTTTATTGCCTTTTAGCCTGCCGATTTTCTGCCCTTGGATATAATTTTGCGTGATATATGTTGATGAAGCTCATGTAGTCGAACTAAACACAAAAATGTTGCCGGCAATATTATCAGCAATAAACATGGTGCCAGAAATATTTAGTTACTTCTCAAATTTTATTATTATATCTCATTATTTGTTTCCTTTGTGAAGACTTGAGCATAGCATTTCGAATGATTTGATACGAAAAAGATTTAAGTGCATAATGTCAGCAAATAACATCATTATAAATTAGAAACGTAGGTGTTATAAGCTGAGAGAGGAAAGGTCTTAATGAATAAACTAAAGCATACTTTTGGTTAAAGAAGTATATGCAGATTTTACCAAATGGCTTAATTAAGTATTGAACTAAGTTGATTTTGTTACCAAATGTTACTGGCAACATTTTGTTTAGCATCAAAAACATTGTTTCTAAGGGGGTTAATGTTTTTACGTATGCACAGTTCATTTTATGATGTTTGTTAGATGTTATTTTAATATCAGATTTTTTTTTTTGATTTGGTTTGAAACTAAAATGAAGGAGAGAGAGAGAGAGAGAGAGAGAAGGAGTGAGATAGAATTATGGTAGATGTAGTTGTTTATATCTGTATAAATTATATATTCCTTTACCAAATGTTGTGTGTTTTTGTCTCCGCTTATGCATCATGAACTGTAGTCATGTATTTGTTAAGTAACTTGTCGTCATTTATTGAATACATGTGTTAGATCATCTTGATTGGCCTTTTATTTATTTTATTTTATTTCTGTTAATTTTACTTTAAGCTTTTTCTGTTTTATAAAGAAGTTTCATATACAATTTTAAATACAACTTTTGCATCACAAATATAAAGTTTACTTTTGTTTCGATCAGATCATGACGTTAAAATAAGAAAATAACCGAACTATAATTTTTTGTAATATTTCCGTTTATTATAAAATAAACATTTCGACAGAAACTAAATAATAAAAACCATTAACAACTCATTTGCTTCATTTTAGATTTCTAAAAACCAATTAAATTTCACGTGACGTTTAAACGATAAAAATCATTTTCGAATGCTCTAAACTCGAGTTCTAAATTGTATTGAAAAACACAAAGCGAGAAAAAATGACAGCAAATAAATTTATCTAGTTCAATGTCAAGCTAGTAGAAAAAAGACACTTTGAAAATAATGAGTAAAGAGAAAAACAATAATGATTTGCTTTTTCTAGCTACTCTAGTCTATTGTAGAGTTTTTTTTCATGATTTCAATAGACTTTATAAAAACACACTGCGCCACAAAAGTTTAATACAATAGCATCAAAAATAACCGTTTTTCAAACATAAATATTTTAAATATTACAC
This sequence comes from Trichopoda pennipes, assembly GCA_030448955.1. Classification (NCBI taxonomy): domain Eukaryota; kingdom Metazoa; phylum Arthropoda; class Insecta; order Diptera; family Tachinidae; genus Trichopoda; species Trichopoda pennipes. The sequence goes on from JASKUP010000084.1 coordinate 581,584, forward strand.
TTTCAAATATACATATTCTTTACATTTTTACCTTCTTCTATAAAGTTATTATCATGTGAATTAAGTCCTTTCTACATGAGATCAATGATATCTTACATTTTTTTAGTTTTAGTTTTTAGAAAATATTTTGATTTCCCGGCTTACATAGCAGATTATAAAAACTTAAATATTCTGATAAAGAAATTTGAGAAATTTATTTGGCAAACCAATTTGTATAAAATTGTTTATATAAATCAAACATATTTACAGTGGATAAATACATAAATAATTGCAGCAGCATGAACGTTGCATTTCTCCTACCCTATTCCTTATTTTTCTAAATGACCTTCTTTGTCAAACTTTCAACCCCACATACCTTTACGCTGTTGATACTACCATTTGTCATTCGTATTCATTTTGTAATAGACCGAACCAGTTGGCGGAACATGAATGATAGGCTCATTCACGATCTCGCGGCGATCTCCGAATAGTAGGTTGGTCGTGTGAATACAGTCGATTGTGATGCCTGTTAAACGCAATGTTGCATGCTTACGCATAGATCTATGTTCGGCAATAGTGGTGCACCTGTTACTATGGTTGATATAGGTAGAACGCAATCGGAAGCTCTTAATGTTCTTGGTAAGAAAAATCAGTGTGATGTTTGATGGACTAAACACATTTTTCAGATTTCTAAAGAAGCTTTCAAGTGCCTCGGTTTTCTAAAACGGTGTAAGAGATACTTCATTCCATCCGATCTCCATACTATTTATGTCACCTATATCCGTCCAAAGATTGAATACAACTCTCATGTATGGGCCGGCGCCCCAAAATCAATTTTGGAGTTGCTCGATACAGCAGAGAGCCAAAAGGCTCATTGGGGACGGTAGAGTATCCAACTCTATTGATTCCCTAGACCATCGACGCAATGTAGGCTATATGTCATTGTTTTATCAATAGTAAGTAAGGAAATTTGTTCCCGAAACATGCACGTTTTTCGTTTGACTCAATTTTTGTTGAGAGTGCATCCATTTGTGATCGATTGGCCAGTGAATCGCATTACGCATTACGGGGAGAATTCGCTTTTTAGGAGAACAGTTCATATGTAGAATAAACTCCCTCCAGAGGTTTTTCCTGTCACTTTCAATGTAGGAAAATTCAAATCGAATGTCCACTAACACTTCTCCTTCTTTCCTCCTCTCCATAACATAATTTCCTAGTTCTGGTACAATGCATGGCAAGATGATGACTGTAGGGGTATTCCCCTAATGACCTTACACCTTACAACCGTTAAAGTGGTAAAGTAATTAGCTCGTGTAAACAAATTGTGTAATTTGATTCAAGCACCCAAAAGTTATATGTAATTATTTGGCAATACTGGTCCGAACAAGAAAAAATTCATTAAATAACTCATACTTCATAGAGATAAGTCTAATAGTTTTCCGCATATGAATGAAAAGAATATTTTGGAATTAGTCACTAAACGATTTTTCTAATGACTGCTACTACTTAATCCTATTGAACTAATTTACTTTCCAATACGGAGATACCACACCACCCCAATAACAGCAATAATTTTTTTTTTGAAAAAAAGGCGCGGTAAATAATTTCAACGTAACTAGTTAATATCATGCCTAGTTTGCATACCTACAGCCATACATGACCACACTGCAATATCTATTTTACTGCATTTAATTGCAATTAATTGCAATTACCAGTTAACTTTTACTAGATGAAAGGTCTTTAATCTGCAGCTTAGCTTTCATTATCAATAAATTTTTTATTAATCACTGAACAAAATGAATTAATTGTCAGTTAAATTTTACTAATGCTGAATTTGAAATTGCATTACCATTAAAATCTCTTCGATTACTGTAAGTTTTTGCAGTAACAATTGAAAAATTTACTGATTACTGCCAGTTTTATCTAAAAAGAATTTCTTAAAAATTTAATAACGCATTGATAAAAAAGTGTCTTAAAATTGCATCATTATTTAAATTGAAACTAATTTAAGTATTTTGGCTATTATAAACAAACTGTTTTTTTATATATTCATTAACGGAAAGTTTTTTTTACTGGTTATGCATATTTAATTAAGTTAACTGATTACTGAAATTAAAAAATCTGTAAAAATTTACAGGAAATGAAAATTAAATTTGCCTTGTTACTGATACTGCAAAATGTCCTTTTGATACAGATATGAGCGTATTATTTAATATTAAATATCAATTAAAGGGTGCACCTACATATGAAGTCTCTTATATTTCATACCCTTATAAGTATATAAATACATATTTGAAATTTACACAGAATATGTGGTACTATGGCCCCTATGATCAGTAGAGGGTATATTTACAGATGTATAGATCTTTAAATTGGAATAAAAAAAGGATTAATTTTTTAAGTTAACATGACATTAGAATTTAAATATGACTTCTGGCATATGACCGGAAGTAGTCTTACTTAGAGTTCCATCACTTCAATGGCTTTTTTTTAGTGGTCATATGTCGGCACACTCGGAGAGACAAGTGTTGAATCGTTAAGGATTTATCGGCGTAGACCATTGTTTGTTCAATTAATGAACGAAAAAGTCAATAGTCATGACTACATCAATTACGTTACGTTTTGACCAGCATCGTTTTTAAAGAAGTACGGGCCAGCCGATAAAGCACACCAAACAGCCAGTTTTTTTCGAATGTAACTGTGTCTCAATATACACTTTAGAATTATCATCATTCCAGATATCGCAGTTTTGTTTATTGGCGTATCCGCTCAATTAAAAATGAGTTGCAACGCTAAATAAAATTTGCGAGAATCCGGGGTCGGATTTCGAACAGAATTATAATTTTTAAAATAAATTTCTAAAATTAGGAAGGATTGTTCATTTTGAAATGCTAAACCAAAATCATTTACAAGCTGACAAAATGACCGCCAGTTAAATGTTGTCAACTTATAGTTGTGTACCTCTATAAAAAACATCCACTACAAAAATATAAAATTAAAGGGTGCGCCACAGAATACACCGTTTTTCTTTTATAGGCTTTTTTATAGACTTTCTATAAATCATTATGCAGATCTTTAAAATTTGCACAGAGTGTCTCCACTATAAAGACCAGCCAAAAAAATTAAATTAATTTAAAGGGATGTCCCAACATCTAATTTTAATGTTTATTAATTTATTTCCTGAAATGTAATAGACAGACATTAGAAATGTTTAATAAAAATTTGCAAAAACATACATGCTATGAATCTCTCCCTTTAAAATTTGTTTTTTTTTTTTTAATTTTGCTATTAACTGTTAATGATTGCATATTAATGTATTCTAATGTCTTAAGGCTTATTTTTTAAGTTTGGATTTTTTATCAGTATAAAGAATTTGCTCAACCAGGATGAGCTTTATTAGGAAATATATATGTAGGAACCAATAAAACGGTGACAGATACTTGTTGCTAATATAAGTATGAGATAAGACCATTTTGTATGACGTAATAAATAACAAACTATCCAATGACACATATTTAATTTATTAAAACAAGAAACTGGTATTTTATGTAAATTTTTTAATATTAATTTTTCTTAAAAACAAAAGGCAAAGAAAAACAAACACTTGCTTGACTTAAAACTACGCAATCAATGAATATTTAAAAATGTTTGAAAGTGTCATAATCTTTTTTGATCAAAATAACACCAATCAAATGAAATGAAATGAAATACTAAAGCATTAAAACCGACAACTTTTGGTTTCGAGCAATCAAAGCCAAAAGAAAACCTTGAAAATCCGTAGTGTTTTATTTTCAATTTCAAGCTGTTCAATGTCAATTGAGCGTTTTAGTTTAAACAATAGAGTCAGTCCCCTTTAAAATATAAATTGTTTGTTTGTATGTTTGCACAATGGGCACTAAATTGTATTTGACACAATATAGCATAAGGGCTTGTTAAAAAAAACCATGTTTCAGTCATTTGTTTCTATGACTTTGGATTCTAGCTCAAATATTATTTTAGTGAAAAATATATTTATTTTTTGTGTTTCGTTTTCGTATATTTTTTTTCGTTTATTACAATTTTTAAAGCTCTTAGTCAGCATTCAGCTTTTTACACTTTTGTCGATTATATTTCAATCAAGTATGTGTGTGTGTATTTAAAGTGGTTTCAATGTATTGGTTTTTGGTTTTTTTTTTTGTTAGTTTCAAGGTTATGTAAATATATGTTTTTAAATTTTATAAAAATAAAAAAATTTGTTTTTGAATGTAAAAAACAAGTAGTTTTTTTTTAAACAAAAAAAAAACATGATACACAATAGATTTAATATTTTATTAAAAAATAGTTAATTAAAAATTTTATAAAAATATTGCAAATGTTTCACAAAAAATTGAAAGCCTTAGAAAATTTTCAAAATATATTCAACCCAATAAAAAATGTAATTTCAATTATCGTTGTTAACACAACAAATATTTATTAATTGTGATCCATTTTTTGTTAATATTTATTTAAAAATTTGTTTAAACCTCCAAGCATCCTATTATGTGTTGGCTAAGATTTTTACGAATTATTAGAAATAGTTTTAAAATTAATTTTTCAGTTTAAGGTTTTTTAGCGCAACATTGAAGACGATTTTGATTTTTTGTTAAATTTTCTCGTGATAATTAATTAATTAAATTTTTTAAATTTGTAATTCAAGTATTTTTTTGTGTTTTTTCAACAAAATATTATAAATTTTTTTTTATAGCATGATATAATAATTTAACATTTTATTTAAAAAGTATAGTGACTTGGAGCACAAATAAGAAGTAAGAAGCAGCACCAGCAAGTAGGAAATAAAAGAACTTAAAAATAATAATTTGTGTAAAAATAAAAAAAATAATAATAAAATACAAATGATAAAAATATTTGAAGAAATATTTATGTAGTAGCACTACGTCTTTATTTAATAACAAATTTTTAAACTTTATTTTTTATTATTTTTCAATATTTCGCCAAACAATAGGTTGGCCTCTTGAAGATAAACAAAGAAGTGTATAAACTACTAATTAAATATTATAAAGGTCAAATAACTATAATTATTATAATTTTTAAGAAATAAATTTTTTGGAGAAATTAAAGTTTTTTATTAAAATTTTTCATTTTTCCGAAATCAGTCAAATTTTAAGGGAATTAAAAATTTTGGTTTCAGCCACAACTCGACCGGATTTTTATCTTTGAAACTCGTTATTTGGACAAATACGATTTAGTAAAAAAACTTTATGAAAACAAAAACAACAAAAATGGTTTTAATTTTCTCGGTTGTCCATCCATGGTTTTGCCACCATTAAGCATTAGTCTTTACAATTCATTTTTGGCAGTCGTAAAGAAGACACGTGGCAAATTTATTTTGGAAAAATATTCGGCAAACTAACGTGCTTTAATCGTTAAAACATTTTATCAAAATCAATCATCGATTACTGTGACGATGAGGAACTTACGCGAAACCTTTGGTATAAATAACGTGCCAACAAAACGCACTATTTATCGTGTAGTGAATGATTTCGAAGAAAAAGGATCTATAGGTGATAGGCTCAAGCAAGGAGCACAACGTACTGCAAGAAAACACTGCTGCTGCTCAAGAAAAAATTCGAAACAGTTCATCAACCTCAATTCAACGACGTGCTAAGAAGCTTGGTCTCTAAAGAACAAATTTGGCCACAATTTTGCACAATGATCTGCATTTGCTTTCATATAAGATTCAGTTGACACAAGACCATTTACGCCAGCGTACACAACACAATAGGATGTTACAGCTCGCCCATGACAACCCTGATTTTCATGAAAAACTCATAATGAGTGACGAGGCATATGTTCATTTGAATGGATATGTGAATAAACAGAACAGTCGATTCTGGGGAATGGGAAACCTTAAAATAATTTAACAGTCACCTTTGTATACATTAAGAGTAATAGTCTGGCGTGCAATTTTGTCAGGAGGAATCTTTGGACCTTACTTCTTTGAAGTTGAAAACCGGGTAACGGTAACTGGGAAGGGGGAGCGCCAGAAGGGCATGATTTGAGCTTGATTAACATGTCGTATCAACAAATCGGTGCCATATCGCATACACCCAGTATTAGAATGAAATTGTTGTAAGACCTCTTTTCACAAGTTATTTCAAGAAATAGCGATTTTGATTGACCTCCACGTGGGCTGCTTCGGACTTCTTTTTGTGGGGATATCTAAAAAGCAAGGTTTATGCAAACAAATCAGAAACGATTGAGCTACTAAAATAAAACATTCGTGAGGAAATTAATGAAATACCGCGCGAAATGTATAAGAATTTAATGAAAATGTACCCAAAAGAAATCGGATTTCTGAGGCTAACAGAGGCGGACATTTATCTGATATTGTATTCCATTCATAATTGCCGACGTTAAATAAAATAGTTATCAATATAAAATCCAGTTTCTTTCATTTAATCAAAAATTATAAACAAAGAAGTATACCCTCTCGGCGGACACACTGTATAACAAAATTACAAAATTTTTAAAAACTATTTAAAAAAAAATTTTTTTTCTGTTCAATATTTGTATAATACGAAACAATGTGAGAGTAAAAGACTGAAAATTTTTTGAAAAAAAAATTTTTGGAAATTTAAAAATAAAAAAATTTAAGAAAAGAAAATATTAAAAATAATAATAACAGAAAAATATGACCTGTGATGATACAGCATACACCTTTAGAAAAATTATTTCAAATAAATTCTTTCTCTTTACAGTTTAACTTAAAACCCACTGTGCTTTATTTTTATTTTTTTTAGTAGATTTATAAAACCAACACATTTATTTTTGCCCACATTCAATTTGAATTTCCTTAAACAAATAATATCGAAATCATATTAAATTACTGATAAAAATATAAACATTTGAGAAATATTTACCACAAACCAAAAGAACTTCGACTGACTTATCTTCACCAGCTGTGCTGGTTTTTTGTTGTTATAAATTTCGCTGATGCAATGAAACTAAAAAAAAAGAAAGGATTCTTTGATGAAAATTTGTTTTGCTAATTCCATTTTGAAAAATCTAGGAAATTCAAGTTTCTTTAACAAAAAATTATACGTTCTCAGAACGTTGTTGCTGTTGTTGGTGAAGTGTTAGAAGCCGATTGTGTCATATGATGAATTGAAAATCAGTGAAGTAGTTTATTTCGTGTCAATTCTCCTCACTGGAGACACATTGAAAATAAATAAAACTCTTCAAAGAAAATTCTAATTCAAAGTTTGAGCGAGTTTAAAATTTAAAAATAAAATTTTAAATAATTTTGCTACAACGTAAATGAGCTAAAAGTACTCAACGATAAAAATTAATTGCGCCCTTCTTTAAAACAATTTAATATTTTTATTTTTTTAAATTCTATATCAGCGTGCATAATTAATAAAAATCCATAAAAGCAACACAATAAACAAACACACACACTTACATGTGTAAATCATGTGCTCATAACTTCTATTGAAAAGCAAAAATATATAAAAAGAAAATCCTTAAAAATTTCAAATAAAATTATTAAATAACTTGTTCAACAAACACGCAAACACTTACTTATTATCAATTTTTTTCGTTTTTTTTTTGTTGTTATTGTTGTTTTTCGTTTTAATATTTTATTTTTTAAAACCAAACAAAAACAAACCAAACAATTTATTTTAGCTGTTTTTGTGTAATTTGTGTCACTGTGTCGTGTGCTGATGTTAAAATATTGTGTTTAAAAAACAACACGCAAATAATGTTTCTTTTTTATTATTATTTTTTTTTTCAGACACGAAAATCAATAAAACTGGTTGCTTTTTTTCTATATATTTCAAAATTTTAAATTTAACTTTAAAATATTGTAAAGATTTGAATTTAAAGAAAAGAAAAAAAAAGAAAATATTCACGATCGAAATCATTGCCACCATAGAAATCCAATAAAACTGAGCCGTTTTAAATTTAAATATTTAAAAGCATTGAAACAGCTTAAAATGGTGTTAACAACTAGAAAATTGTAAGATTTAGTTAAGACCTGTAGCATTAAATAATGCGGCTCACCATGTGCTGCATAGCTGAGCTCATTTTAGTTTTATATTGATTTCAATATTCATCGGAGTGGGTGAAGGGCATTTAATTGTTGTTGAGAGCTTCTTTGTTTCTGTTGTTTTGTAGTTTTAAAAATTAAATGAAAATTAATTAATAACTTTTGCAATAAAAAGCACAACAAAAAATTATCATACAAATTGTTGCACCTTATATATTTATTCCCCTGTAGGAAAGGTGCCTTTAAAAGTACTAAACAAAAAATCTTATTTTTTTTAATAAACATCTTCGATTGAAATATTTTATAAAATAAATAAGGGGCTATTTTTAAAGTACTTGTTGCAAAAAATTACTTTACGAAAAGTACCACAAGGCTTCGTTCTTTCTCCTGCCCTATTTCTTATTTTTATAAATGACGTTCAACCCTAAAAACTCTTGTCATTCTTATTTATTTGTTAATAGAACGAACCAGTTGGTGGTGGGTTCCCACAGGCAAAACGTGAATCATGCCCAAAGTCACTATCTCACCGCGATCACGGAACGGAGTGGTGTGAATAATAATAAGATGCAATGTTGCATGCTTACGCCTAGATCTGTGTTCGAAAATGGTTTTTCCTGTTACTTGCCATGTAGGAAGGCTTAAATGAAATGTCCACAAAACTGCTTCTTCTTTCCTCCTCCCCATAACCTGATTTCCTAGTACTGCCACAATGCATTGCATGTGTAGGGGCCATCCCCTGAGTGCTGCTTTTCTTAAAAATCACATAAGCACTTTACAAAAACTGTCCTTTACATAAAAATAACAAAAAACTCCACTAACCAAAAAAATCTCACAAGCATCGTTAACAAAAAAATGTATTTTGTTACAAAATGTTCATAAAAAGTTCCTTTAAAATATTTTAATATTTTCTTTTTAATTTAAAAAAAGGCTTACAACAGACGTCTTTTAAAAAATAAAAATTAAAAAAATTACATTAAAAAAAGTGCCATTTAAAAAGTACCACTTAAAAATTCAAATGGTATCTAATAAGAAAATTTTATTAAAAAAGAATTCCCTGAAAAGCAGAACTTTTTCATAAAGAATGCTTAAAAATTATATTTTATGAAAAAAACTTTAGCGCAGCATAAAAGAGAAGTTTTTTAAAAAGTACTTTCCAAGCCAACTTTCCAAGAAGCAACAAAAGTTCGCTTAAAAAATTAAAAAAAAACACACAAACTTACTTTTAAGTTATTTCGGTAAAAGTACCTTTAACACAAAATTCCTTTTCTGCATTATAACAAAAAATTTTTTCACAAATTATTTTTAAGAAAATATTTAAATAAAAACATACATTAAAAAAATGCCTTTAGTAAAAAGGCAAAGTATATATATATATATATATATATATATATATAAAGTACCTGTAAAGAGTAGTTTAAATACTTTTTTTGTAACAGAGCAGATAGTTTTACAGTAAAATAACTTTAAAAAAAGCTACATTTTGAAAAATCTATTTAAAAAGATATCCTGAATAAAAAGCAGCTTTAAAAAACTTTTTAAAAAAAGTACTTTTCAAAAAAGTACTTGTTAAAAAGTACTTTTTAAAATAAGTACCTTTAGAAACAAAAACAAAACTAACAATTATAAAAAGCTCACTGCATGTTTTTATTTATGACCGCCTTTTTCCAGTTTAAAAGAGTATCAAAATTCCTTGGAATTCCGCTTCAAAAATATAATTTAAGTACAAAAATGTGTTTTTGTTTTTGTTAAAGAAATTGTTACATTTTATTGTTGCAATGAGATAAGAGAACATAACAATCAGCCACAACACATTATAATTCTTTTTAGATAAATATAAAATAATTTAAAAAACAGCTAGTATAGAATATCAAAAGAAATAAAAGAAAAATAAAAAAAAGCAAACACTTTTGCATTAGAAATAAAAAATCTTTTTAGAGAATAACAAAATCGAAAAAAGAAAAAATATAATAAGTTGTAATAGAAGCGAAATATGAAGTAAGAGCACAAAAAAATAAAATAAATTAGAAGAGAAAATAACAATAATTTATTCAAATTTATTATTTTTGCCACTAAATTGAATTTCAAGGTTAGATTTTTTATACAGATCTTAGCAAGCAAAACAAGCAAGAAAAATATAAAAAAAAAAGTTGAATGAATTAAATTATGGTAAAAATACTAAAATTGAGAGCAAACAATTTGAGTTTGCAAATGCACTAAAATACTACAAGTTTTTAATAAAATAAAACCTTTATTCATTATTTTATTTGTTTTGTTGAAGAGCAAGCAGCATTACTCTTTTATTCTCAAAGTACTTATTACAACTTTTTCAAGTTATTTTTTCAACTGTTAAACTTCAAGTTTTTAATAACAATTTTTATTGAATTATTAAATATTTAGAAAACTCTTTATAGTATTTGCTACCTATAATTGACCTCGTTGTCCTTAACATTTATTGAAAAACCTTCTCCATTAACCGTGTTAGGGAAGCACGATATACAAAACAAACATGCTGCCAGGGGATGTTGTCTTGACAATATGATTAAAAAATAAGAAGAGCAAAAAATAATCAGGTACGGAGACGACGACCAAGAAGCTCATTAGCGACAGTAGGGTATCGAACTTTATTGATTACATGGAAAATTCGTTTTTTTAGCAGAACAGTCCGTATGTGGAATAAACTCTCTCCGGAGGTCTTTCCTGTCACTTTCAATGTAGTAAAATTTGAATTGAATGTCCACAAACACCATTCCCACTTTCCTCCTCCCCATAACATGATTTCCTAATTCTGGCACAATGCATTGTATGTGTAGGGGTCATCCCTTAGTGCTGGTCCGCAATAATAAAAAATTAAATTTGTAAAATCGCCAAATTCCCCAATGTTTTTTTTCTAGCATTTATCAAAAAATAGATTTCTGGAAAATTAAATAGGCCACCACTTTTTTGACTGACGGCCATTTTGTCAGCTGTGAAATGATTTAAATTTTAGTTAATATAAATAGATTGACGCCTGAATAACGCTTTCTGCAAATTGGGCTCGAAACATGATTGCCCATGATCCCGATTTTCATAAGCGATATTTTTTTCACCCATTTAGAGTGATCGTAATTCTGGAGTATATGTTAAAGCACCGTTATATTTAGGAAAAATAACTGTTTGGTAAAGCTTTATGGTGTAATGGAATCATTGCTCCCAACTTCTTTAAAACCGCTGTTACATTTAATGGCGACCGCTATTAAACAACCGCGTTATGCAGAAGCTGTGGTTTTAACAAGACAGCGTAACATATTATACAGCTCGTATTATAATTGATTTATAGAAGGAAACGTTTTTGTAAACGCATAGTTTCACGTTTCAAGCCAATGAATTGGCTTCCAAGATCGTGCTATTTACACCGCTATTTTCTGTGTCCATCTATGCCGATCAGCCAGAAGCATTGAAATTCAACATTCGCTGCGTTATTTCCGATATACGACCACAAATGTTGAAAAAAGTCAACGAAAAGTGGTCTTTCAGTTTAGAACAGATCTGATCCAGCTGTGGCAGACAGTTAATGCCACAATAAAATCTTTCGAAAATTGTAAGATTTAGTTAAAAGACCTGTAGCATTAAATAATGCGGCTCACCATGTGCTGCATAGCTGAGCTCATTTTAGTTTTATATTGATTTCAATATTCATCGGAGTGGGTGAAGGGCATTTAATTGTTTTTGAGAGCTTCTTTGTTTCTGTTGTTTTGTAGTTTTAAAAATTAAATGAAAATTATTAAATAGCTTTTGCAATAAAAAGTACAACCAAAAAAGGTGCCTTTAAAAGTGGTAAGCAAAAGTCGTATTTTTTTAATAAGGGACTATTTTTAAAGTACTTGTTCCAAAAAATTACCGTAAGAAAAGTACCACAAGGCTCCGTTCTTTCTCCTGCCCTATTTCTTATTTTTCTAAAAACTCTTGTCATTCTTATTCATTTGTTAATAGACCGAACCAGTTGGTGGTGGGTTCCCAAAGGCAAAACATGAATCATACCCTAAGTCACGATATCACGGTGATGATGGAACAGAGTGGTGTGAATAGAGTGGATTTTAATGCCCGTAAAATGCAATGTTGCATGCTTACGCCTAGATCTGTGTTCGAAAATTTCCTGTTACTTGCAATGTAGGAAGGGTCAAATGAAATGTCCACAAATCTGCTCCGTCTTTCCTCCTCCCTATAACCTCATTTCCTAGTACTGGCACAATGCATTGCATGTGTAGGGGTTATCCGAATAAAGTAAATTTCATGTCAATTTAAAAAAAAAACATCTTTATTTTATTTTATCCCAATACCTCTATAAAAATAATCTTTTACTAATATTTTTTTAAGTTGTAAAAGTTTAAAGAAAGTTTCTGTTTTATACAGCAATAAGTGGTTGGTAAATACAAACTAACTGGTTACTTAAATAATTTAGAAATATAAGAAATAAGATCGCGATTATTATTATACATAGAGAAATTAAGTTAAATTTTTAAGAGATTTCTGTTGAATTGTGCACCTCATTCTCAAGGCATTAGTTGGCGTATTTTTCTTGTGAAATGAATTAATTAAATCTTCTTCTTGTGAATGAATTTCATGATAAGATAGAAAAACAGTGCAACAAATGCTATTTACACTCATATTATTAAAAAATCTAATAATGAGGCGAATACTTTATACTGCATTCTATTTCAAAGCCGGGTTTTAGTTGAATTTTTTATTGAAAATGCTTTAGTTGGAATGAACAAAAAATCTAATTAATGTCAGACAAAGATGGACATGGGAATGAACAATCATAGAGCCGACATTCAGAAGGAAAAATGGTCAAGGGCACTTGCACTATACTGCATAGAGGACCAACATGTATCGAACTTTGATGGCGTTAGGTTTCTGGATATGAACTTCCACGTTGCAAGGTTTGGGAATTTAACAGGAATCAAAAGAAGACAAGGACAGTACTGGTACGAATAGCACCATGGCTGTGGTCTGGTTATGAGGACAATTGTGACCCAAAGCTAGTTTGTTTGCTGTGTTGCTTTATTTTTGACCCTGTTTTACATTTATTTTGTTTTAAATTTTGTGTAGTGCTGTCCGACTTTAACAAAACTGTGATCAAAATTAAAGGTTTAACTATAGAATTTATAGAAAATAACTTTATATAAAATAACCAAAATTTATTTTACAAAGGAAAATCCTTAAATACTTGTAAAATTGAAAACAGCTAGTTAAAACATCAATGCAAAGTTAGACCTGACTTCAATATATAAAAGAAATATTTGGTAAGAAAAATAAAAACTAGATTTGCCATTGAACGGAATACTTTTGACAAATTAAAGATTTGCTAGCGATATACCCGTTTGCTAGATAAACATCAATTGTTATTTTTTTTTTATTATTTTTATCTCGGCCATGTCTGATGATAATAAAATTAACTACAGGAACGGTAACTATCAGCGTTTTCCACATAAGTGAGTGGTAGGTAAGAGCTAAAGAAGTTTTTAACTTTTTGACTTTTTTATGCTTAAGTAACCATCTGACAGTGGGTATCAGAATTAGAGGACAAGAATTATATTTTTCTTTTAAATGATTTTGTTTTTTTTAATTAAAATTTTTTTAACACTTTTTTTTAAACAACAAAATTTTTTTTAGTTTTTTTTAATTTTTACATTTTAGAGTTTTTTTTTTAATTTTATTTTTAAGATTATTGTTCAGGTTTTGTTTCTTTGTTACAATTTTTATTTACTTTTAATTTTAACACTTTTTAAATTTAGAACATTCAACTTACACGTTCGCATTTTTTACATTTGATTAATTTAAAAGCCAAAAAACATTTAAGACTATTGCAAATTCAATACAAAGCGGATCTTATAAAGTTGTTAATCAATAAATGAAAAAGAATATGAAAAGATATTATTACAAAATAGAATCGCGTGAGTTTTAGGAGGAAATATAGACAACAGTCAACGCGTACCAAAACCGCACTAAAAAGCAGACGAGCAGCAGCCTCAGCAGCGCAATGAGTTAATTGAAAAAAGTGAAAAAACTTACACATACATACATACATACACACACACACACACACACAAAACATTATATATAAAAACTCTCAGGTTGTCAGTAAGTGAAAAATTTATATTTTAACACAAGTAGAAATAAACAAATAAAAAACAATAAAAAAAAATAAATAAATTTAAAAACAACAATATAAAAATTGGCACTAAAGACTTCATATATAGAGTCACTAAGCTTGTCTAACAACCCGTCAGCCAGTCAGCACCTTAGCCAGCCAGGCCGTCAGTCAAGCAGTCGCTGCCACATACAGCTGATAACAAAAAAGCAAAATACGTTTTTGTAAACCTCAAAATGACAAACAAAACTTAAATGAGAAATAAAAACAAAATAAAAAAAAACAAACAACAACAATAAACGAAATAAAACACCAGCACAAACAACCATCGACCAAACCGTATGAAACGTAGCTAAATTAGTAGCTAACTAAGTTATTTTATTAGTTAGTTGCTAGCACACTTGGCAGATCATAACAACATACGTGGCCTTCAAAAGATTAAGCGAACTTCATTATTGAAATTTAAAACGACACGAAACAAAATTTGAAAAGTTAAAATCTTAATGTTTTCCTTTTTCATAAAATTTAAATTGAATTACATTTTCAGTCACCTAAAAACGCAGGTGAAATATTTGCCAAAACTAATGATGTTCAATTCACAAACAAAAAAAGGTACTAAAATAGTTACAAGAACTTCTTTTTAACAATTTTTGTTATTTTTATTTTTGTTTTTTATTTTATTTTTTATTTCTTTATTTGGTCTTTTCTTGTTCTTTTTTGTAATCGAATATAAAATAGCGTCTTAATATTCTAAGCTTGCCAGATTTTAAACACACCATACTATCCAAAGTATGGCAGCAAAATATATTATGAAAGAGAACTTACATAAAGTGGTATTAAAAAAGAAATCTCCAAAAAATCGCAGAGATGGCAAAGCTGCTACAAATTAAATATTTTGGTGCAAAACGAAACTGAAAGGTACTATGGTACGTCTACGACCTAGGTATTCATTTAACATTTTTCTAACCACCGATAAATAACCCATTATAATCGTCGCTGGCTGGTTATAATAATAAAATCACAGAAATAGTAGACTTCAGAAACAACAGTACAATAGCTACGATACAGAGTAAAAAAAATGTTAGGAGAATTCCAGACACGTAGGCAGCTTAAACACGCTTCTTTCTGCTTTAAAAACAAGCTTTAGAAACAGCTTTACCCTATGGCATTTTTTTATGATCTATTTATAATCAAAATACCATTAAAATCGTTTCAGAGACAAGAATTTACTAGTTTACTTCTTATCTCCGCTCAGGTTTTGAGATTCAGCAATAGGCTCCATTTACGCTTACAAATTCATTAAAGTCTGTAGAAGCTACAAGCCACCACTAAGCATATAAATAAAAAAATGTTGATCCATTGGTATAATTAAAGAAAACTTGAATCGAAATTCAGGATGTCAATTTAAGTAGAATGAAAAAGCGAAAGTAAAAAGTAAATATAATCTTTTTTAAATTCTACAGGGCGTCCGTCGGGAAGGTTTACTACTTTGTTTGTTTATAATTTTTGATTAAATGAGGGAGAATGGATCTTATATTGATAAATGTTTTATTTAATGTCGGCAATTATGTATGGAATACAATATCAGATAAATTTCCGTCTCTGTTACGCCTCACAAATGAGCACATTTTACATCACATTCTCACATATTTCACGCGCGGTATGGTACTAATTTCGTCACGAATATTATGTTTGAGTTGCTCTAACGTTTCTGGTTTGTTTGCATAAAGCCTGCTTTTTAGATATCCCCACAAAAAGCGACCGGGGAGGCCAATTAACATCACCATTTCGTGAAATAACTTATTGTGAAAAGAGGTCTCGCAGTAATTCCACTGTTATTCAGGCTGTATGATGTAATAAGGTTTACATCTGCACCGGCAGTGAGCCATAATCAGATAGTGGCCATTACCACTGTGAATGGTATGTAGCGTCATTCTCGCCCTAGAAGGCCTTCGAATCCGTGCATTCTCCGGTCACTCCTAGTTGCAATTTCAAAAGCTCGAAGTAGGTCGCAGCCTTTACTCCTTGCTTAAAACTTGGAGACCATCCAACTCCTGGTCCAGAACGCATGAAGCTTAATATAATTAAGAACACGACAGCATTCATACTCACTGGACCTGGATCATTCATTATGTTCATTGTGTATCATCCGACCCACAAACTCTCACGAGGGCTTCGAAACCACAACCAACACGATACTCCCATATAGGGGCCAACCTCAATAACCAGCCAGAGAACAGCTAAATGTCTAAAGAGACAAATAGCGAACTCTGCGAGCTCACTCATTCCCGTGGAAATATAGTGGATTATCCAGATGGCTCCTACTAGCTTTTAAGGGGCCTGGGCTCCCTTTTACCCCGCAAGACACCAGTCTAGATGGAACAGTAGGCTCCAAAAATACTATCATGTGCCCCCGGGCGGATTCAGACTGTATGCGATGTGGCACCGTCTTGTTGATACCACGTTAAAAAGTTTTAAATCATATCACGCTATCGCTCCCCATTCACAGCTACCGTTTCGCCGTTCAATGATTCACTTTTAATGGATGCAATGGTGGCATCCACTTCCCAGAACCAAAAATTTCACGTAACTGTCTTGTCGCCACAGTAATCAAGGATTGATTTTGATAAAATCTCTTAACGATTAAAACACGTGAGTTTGTCAAGTATTTTTTTTCCATAATAAATTTGCCACGCGTCTATTTCACGACTGCAAAGTATGAAATGTGAAGACTAATGTTTACCAAAATGGTGGCAAAGTAAAGTGGTATACCTTTCCGGCCGACATACTGTAATTAAAATCTGGCCTTTAAAATCCATGTCACCAGTTTTAACTGCTAAAGAATTGTCTTAATTATTAGAAGCACTCAAAGAGCAGATATCCCAAGAATCAGGCAGTCAAAGGCCAGTGAGGATATTATATTTTAATGCCACCTGCTGCAATAGATGTTTAGAAGCAATTTTAATTTGCTGATAATGCTGTCTAGGCAAATTTGAGGTTAGGAAGTAAATTATCTATGAAATTATAAAATGTTAAAAATTTAGTTGTTATCCTTTAACATTTATTTAGCAAAAAGTTGGGAAATTGTAAGCATGGAAGGCTACACTATTGAGCAAATAATTTTATTTGCAAAAATTGACTGTCAAAATGGCATAAATTTCACTATATCACTATGAGCAGGCTTTTCTCGTAATTTGGCTTCTTCTGAGACTCTAAATATGATACTTACGATACTGTTGCCGACGATACACCAAAACTAATCACTCTTAGTGGCCGTAGTGATGCAAACATAGCCGATATAGAACAAAGTGTTGAGAAGAAGCCTGTTCCAGACTCAACTCAGCGACGTATTAAACAATTTGACATCACTAAGGGCATTTTGCGTAACATTTTTGCATAAATATCTTCAAAGTCACGCTGATAAAGTTCAAACTCAACTTGTTCAGAAATTAAAGCCGACCGACCATGGTTTGTATCGAACAATTATGCATTGACTGTTTGAAAATGCGTTGTTTACGTGCAGTTAAGAGATGATGCTTTAGTAATGAGTAAATGCATTGACGAAATAAGCGAAGGTTTATTTCAAAATTTTGCATGCGAAGACATATGCCCGACATTATATTCCATTACTAATTTCCATATTTCTACTTTACATTGGTATTAATCAAACAGAAGTTGTCAAAAAAACTATTGCGATTTAAGCCAATTTAGCTCCTACTGACAATACAATCTTCTAAAGAAATTGGAAATGTACAAGTTTTGTAAGTAAATTATTTACCATTTACGTACCCATAAACACATATTAAAATGATTTATTTCCATACTATAATGGTTTAGCACTTAGTATACTATTTGGCGAAAACTGTTATAACATAGAATTTGAATTGAGAACAGTTTTCATAATATCTTTTTTACATGCAACTTCAACGTAACAAATTTATTTTAGCGTTTAATATTAATGTAAACATTAAGTACTATTTAAGTAAAAATAAAGTACAATTTACGAAACCGGTTGGTACAATTTAAAGATTTTCCTGCTAAAAAAAATCTCCTTAACCTTTATGGCTCTAAAACAATTTTAGATAAGTTTCTTAATAAGTTTCTCAAGTGCATAACCACATCTATAAATTTATACTTGAGAAGAGAGTGTTTAAGAAAATTATGACACTTGTTCACCTACAGCCAAGTGTTTTTTTTTGTTTTTGTCATAAACAGAGCTGGGTACTGGAGAAAGTTATTTACAAAAAATGTTAAGTTTTGCTTAAAATGTAAAAATCAAATTAAAAATGAGTTTAACTGATTTAAATTAGAAAACATAAAGTTCAGATGATAAAATCTTGAAAAATATAAAATAAAAAGCAAAATTAATTTGAATAAAAATTATTTATTTTATAAAAAGCAAAAACAATGATTGATTTTGTTTAACAACTAAGCACTAAAGAAATCATATAAAATATGTTCTAAAGTATTAATAAGCAACTAAATAATTTTTAACTGGCTTAAATTAAAATATCATCCAATTTTAGAAAAAAATTTAAAAAAAAGAAAAATTATTTAAGAATATGTTTGTGTTATTTTTCTAAAAAACTGAAATTTTTTAAATGAAAAACTTAAAACTGAAATTTATCATTAAGGAAAACGTGTGCAACAATACAACAAAAATTTAATTTTTTAACACATTTCCAACTCTGACTGAAACTTAATTGTAAGTTTCAATTATGTATCTCCAAAAAATGGAAAATAAGATCTCATGAATGCAAATTGCCACGAGATATTTATTTTAAAAGCTGGCTATTATTGTTTTTGTTAGCACGTTTTCATTTGGTAAAAATATATTAAAACCGAATGTCATCATAACACGACTCTTTCTTCAATTTATATAAACGAACAATTTTTTTTTTTAATAAAATATTTTTGGAGTTTCTTTTTAATATTTCTGTGGGTATGCATGCAGATTAGTAGGTGCTCTTTTTATTTGTATTTGAGTGAGTTTATTACCAAACTATTATACAGGGTGTCCGCCGGGAGGGTATACTACTTTGTTTGTTAATTTTTAACTAAATAAAAGTCTAAATAAAAGAGAATGGATCTTATATTGATAACTATTTTATTTAATGTCGACAATTATGTAAAGAATATCAGATAAATGTCCGCCTCTGCTAGCCTCACAAATGCGAGTCCTTTTTTTATTATATTCTCACACATTTCACGCGGCATTTCATTGATTTCATCACGAATACTTAGCGCGTTTCTAGCTTGTTTGCATAAACCTTGCTTTTCAGATATCCTAACAAAACAAATTTCGGAGCAGTGAAATCAGACGATCGTGGTGGCCAATCAATATCCCCATTTCTTGAAATAACTTGTTGTGAAAAGAGGTCTCGCAGTAATTCCATTGTAATCCTGGCTGTATGCGATGTGGCACCGTCTTGTTGATACCACATGGTAATCAAGCCCAAAACATCCAAAGGTGACGTTAAAAAGTTGTCTATCATATCACGATATCACTCCCCATTCACAGTTACCGTTACGCCGTTTTTATTTTCAAAAAATTAAGGTCCAATGATTCCGGCTGGCCAAATTGCACACCAAACTATCGCTTTTAATAGATGCAAAAGTGACTGTTGACTAATTTCTCATTCTCCAGACACATTTTCATTCAACAGAATGAAAATGTGTCTGGAATGAAAATCGGAGTTGTCGTGAAGGAACTGTAACATCCTATTGGCATATGTACGGCGGACTACGTAAATGGTTTTATGAAAGAACTTCTTGTGTCAACTGATTCTTATATGGAAGCAAATGCAAAGCCATGTGCAAAATTGTGGCTAAAGCGGTTCTTTGAAGACCCAGCTCCTAAACACGGCGTTGAATGAAGCTTAATAAATTGTTTTGAACACTTTCTGGAGCAGTAGTAATATTTTCAGCCAGTCTTCAGCAGTACGTTGTGGTCCTAACACCTACAGACCCTCTTTCTTCGAAATCATTTACTACACGATAAATAGTGCGTTTTGTTGGCAAGTTGTTTTTACCAAAAATGTCACGTAACTTTCTCATCGTCCCAGTAATCGATTATTGATTTTGATCAAATGTTTTAACGATTAAAACACATTGGTTTATCGAATATTTTTCTATGTGTCTACTTTACGACTGCCAAATATGAACTGTCAAGACTAATGTTTACCAAAATGGTGGCAAAACAAAGGAGTATACCTTCCCGGCAGACACCCGGTGTTTGATGACTCTTGTTTGCATACAAAAAATCACTATGACTGACTATTGACTACTACTCTCTTTTGATATTATAGCTAGTGTGTTTTTGGCGTTGACGTTGAAATACAATAATTATTATATGGCGAAAGCTTATTAAGTATTCAATGTATTTATGTTCATAATTTAAACTTCAAAAAGGCACACGTAGCGCTAATATTAGCATACTATTGTGAAAGCTTTATCCGAATACTTATTTATCATTTTTTATGATTAAATTTTTTTACTCCTTCTTATTCAAATCAACCTCTAAAGTAGCTGATTAATCACAGCAGAATATTTAATTTGGTTTACATACAAAAAAGCTTATATTTAAAGCTTGCAATCTCAATAGCAAAATATGTATTATAATATTTGTTAACTACTTTACTGTGTTACTTTGACGCTGTGCTTACTGGGTTATAAGTTTCATTGTTGAAATCAATTCTCTGTTACGTGGTTGAGATAATCAGTTAGTGAGCTTGTTTAATAGTTAAGAGACTGCTGAAATGATTTGTAATGCATAGAGAGCATTTAGTCGATTAATAAGAATTAAAATGAATTGATTTTCTGAGCGCAATGGCACAGTCTCATCAAAATTGTCATGTCAACCATGTAAATGGTGGCAAAATAAATGGGTATTTAAAGTATTTCATTGGACAAGGGTAAAAATTCTTTGACGCGAAAATGGAAATAAATCCAAAATGCTGGCAAAAAATTTATGTGATAATAACCGAACTTCTATCGAGTTGTAGCCAATATCCGGGCTAAATTTAATAAATATAATAAACTAATTTGCAACACAATTGTGAATAACAAATGAGATGGTTACATAATCTGCATAGCAAGATAATGGCATCGTTGTTTAATCCCCGATAAAGCCTTAATAGGAGTGTTTAAGTTGTGAGAGATTTCCCACTTGAAAAGTTAATACCAACCACAGCATGATTTTTATAATCCAAAACAAAAAGTTTTTCATTTCTAATTTAAGCTCAAAATGACTAAAATATTTTCATGTGACACTTTTCTCACTTCAACTGCAGCAATGAGCGTGAAAGGCTGCGTTGGTAGAAGGTTTATGCTTTCTGGGCAAAGCAAACAGTAAATCAAATCTAGCCAAAATCACAAAATATCTGGCTGCATAATTATGAAAAAATTCAAACAACAAACAAATGTGTGATTACAAGTCTACCAGAAAATAAAAAAAAACGGAACAAGACAAGATTAATCCAAACAACATAAATCTCCTGTTTAAAAATCCGGAAAAAAATTGGTTATCAAATTTGAGATTACGAATTAAATTATCTTAAAACACAGACTTTTTTGACTACTTTACATCTACTGATATCAATGTAAATTATAAATATGGAAATTAATAATGGAATACGGGCAAATTTTCACCTCTAGCATGTCGGCAGACGTCCGCCCTTTTTAAAAAAATTCTGAAGCATATCTCGTCAATGCAACAATGATGAAATGCTGATCTTTCAGAGCATCAGTTGTTTGTGGGTGGTTACACACAAGCCCATTCTTTCAAATGGCCCCAGAGAAAATAATTCAGCGGCGATTATTTACAATAGCGAGGCGGAGAATTGAAATCGCGAAATCAAGGCTAGTAGGAGCCACCTGAACAATCCACTATATTTCCACGGGAATCAGTGAGCTCGCAGAGTTCGCTATTTGTCTCTTTAGACATTTAGCTGTTCTCTGGCTGGTTATTGAGGTTGGTCCCTATATGGGAGTATCGTGGTGGTTGTGGTTTCGAGCCCCTCGGGAGAGTTTTGTGGGTCGGATCATTCACAATGAACACAATGAATGGTTCAGGTCCAGTGAGTATGAATGCTGTCGTGTTCTTAATTATTTTAAGCTTCATGCATTCTGGACCAGAAGTTGAATGGTCTCCAACTCTTAAGCAAGGAGTAAAGGCTGCGACCCACTTCGAGCTTTTGAAATTGCAACTAGGAGTGACCGAAGAATGCACGGATTCAAAGGCTTTCTAGGGCGAGAATGGCGCTACATACCATTCACAGTGGTAATGGCCACCATCTGATTATGGCTTACTGCCGGTGCAGATGTAAACCTTATCATGCAATTAGACAGATAATGTTTTTCCTAACCCCGATACAAGCATTTCAGAAAGTTTTTGTCGCTACTTGAAGGGGGGAAATATGCTAGAAGCAATTGAAGAGTATCTAGTCTTTAGTAGGCATTGCTATAGAAGATGGTGTCAAATTTCACTCAGTTACGATATATTACTTAGTTTAACAGAAGATATTACACGGGAAATTTGTTCCTGATCCATATCACTCGCCTGTAGAACTTAATTTCTTAAAAATTAGATGACCTTGCAACGAGTTTTAACTTGCTTAATGACAAAAGAATACGCCAATTCGAAATGCAATGAAGAAAAAAAAGCTATTTGTTTATGCTATCTGTTGGTATTATATGTATGTATCTGCAAATTATTGAAATATTTTTCAAATTTTCGAAATGAGCTGTCCGAGCTGTCTACCAAGTAGAGAAGGAAGAATAATTTAATTAATTAAATAACACAAAATTTCAATAGACATCTGTTTAAATTCCCTAACACGAAAGTTCCTATTACAAATACTTCCTCATTAACACATATACAGATATGGATACAAAAAAAAAGGAAAGCTTTAGGCAAAGTGTCAAGAAAAAAAGCTTAAAAGTTACACAGTGTTCTTCCTGCAAATAAAAATACTAAAACAAGTAGAAAAAGAAAATGGGCAAAACAGAATCATATAATTCATTTTTATTGAATTTAATATGTTTTTGTGTTTTTATTAGTTGGCGCTACAAACAAAATCTATTGGCATCGAACTGGTTGGTCATCAATATTTAAATTGATACAACAATAAAAACAAAAAAGCACAACAAATAAAACATCTCCTTTTTGTAGGCTGACATTCATTAAGCCCTACTAAACTAAACCAATAACCAAACATTTCACAATAAAACTTTTTTATGTGAACCAAATACCTACAACACTCACTCACACACATCTACATACTTTTACATACACACAAATCTATCTATTTGTCGTTTAATTCTCAATAGTTAAAAATCTTTTAGTGCCATATTGAACGAATAGATGTTCCAATAAAATGTCATAGCTATTTTATAGATACACATGATAAAAGTGTTATTTTGTTAATGCATATGCATGTATGTTTGTTGTATGTTTATTTGTTTGTATGTAGACAATGACGAAATATTTGTACTACAAACACATATAGCGGGGATATTTATTTGTTTATTTATGTTGCAAGTAGTTCAGTTCAATCGTTTGCTTGCTTGCTTGTTGTATGTAACTTTTTGTGGGTATATAACAAACTACAGCACACGACAAAATGCAACAACAAAAACAGAAGACAACAACGCAATTGACCTAGATTTTGCGAAAGGGATTTTATTTTTGTCATTTTCACTTTTTTTTCATAAATATTTTATACTGCTGCTGCCAGACTAAATCTACAGAAAAGAAAATCAAAAGCTGCAGTTTTCTTAAATATTTTTTTTTGTTTTTTAATGTAAAGTGCGAGAATTTTTCAAAGTTTTCCTGAGAAAAACGTGTGTGTTTCGATTTCAATGTCCTGCGCACATTATTTACAAACAAATCACCCCGTTTATTTCAAACTAATATTAATAAAAAAGAGAAAGAAAGAGAGAGAGAGAGAGAGGCAAGGAGAAAGAGAGAGAGAGAGAGCGAGAGAAGGTAAGTGAGAAAGAGAGGGAGAATTAGAACAAGCGAAAAATTTATTTTAGATTTAGAAGTGATTGCAGGCAACATTAAGAAATAGGAATTCTTCTTTTGCTTTGTCAGATGTCATAGAAAATTTTCAATTTTTCCTGTTTTTCTATTTGCACTTGATGCAACCAAAAACAATATACAAACTGAAAATGTGATACCAGCACTGGACCAAGTGTAAAACAAAATTTAAAAAAAATGCTTAAAATTGAAACTGAATTTCACATAACAACACCAGCCCCTTAACAAAAAACAAACAACTAAAGCTAAGAGAAAGATAAACTGGCGCAGATTTTTTTGTGCGGGCTCGCAAGCTGCATCAAAACGTCCTTGAGATACATAACAAATACAAAAGCATAATGTGAAGGATTTTAAAAGGATTTAATTCATGCAAGACTTACGAAAAATAAATAAAACTAATTGAAAATAAAAATGCAAAAGGAAAATATTATAAAAAATATTCTATTTTTAAGTTTATAACTCTGGCTGGCTATTGATATCGATGTTATTTTTTTAGAAGATTTTCATATTAGAAATTAACAGGCTTAAAATTAAACGGGCACTTTTTAGTGCCAAAAAAATCGGGAAGGTATACAACTTTGTTTTGCTGCCATTTTGGAAAGCATTTGTCTAGACAGTTCATATTTGGCAGTCGTGAAGTAGACACCTGAAAAATTTATTATAGAAAAAAATTCGATAAACCAACAAGTTTTACTCGTTAAAACATTTTATCATAATTAATCATCGATTTTCATGAACAAATCATAACGAGTGACGAGGCACATTTTTATTTGAAGGGATATGTAAATAAACAGAATAGTCGGTTCTGGGGCATTCCCCATTAGAAACCCCTTCTCATTAGAAACCCCATAATTATTCAACAGTCACCTGTGCATCCATTAAAAGTGACAAGCTGCTCAGAAGGAATCATTGGATCTTACTTCTTGAAAATGAAACGGTAACTATAAATGGGGAGCGATATCGTGATATTATTAGAAACTTCATAAAACCGCATTTGCATGCATCGCGTACAGCCATGGTGATATTGATTGCCCACCACGGTCTGCTGATTTGACTGCTCTGCATTTCTTTTTGTAGGGATCTGAAAAGTAAGGTTTATACAAACAAGCCAGAAACGCTTGAGCAACTCAAACGAAATACTCATGATGAAATTAATGAAATACCTCGTGAAATGTATGAGATGAGGTGGACATTTACCTGATATTGTATTCCATACATAATTGCCGACATTAAATAGAACATTTATCAATATGAGATTCATTTAATTAAAACTTATAAACAAAGTAGTATATCTTTCCTGCGTACACCCTGTCCCAGTCCCCTGAAGGTTGGCAGGGAGTCAAGTAGAAGCTCGATGTTATTTCCACGGGAATCAGTAAGCACTGATTATTGAGGTAGGCCCTCCGGGAGTATCGTGGTGGTCGTGGTTTCGCTGCCCTCATGCACTTTAATCAAGGGGCCAGGATCATCTCACCTTTACTGAGAACAATGGGTGAATGATCCGAATCCAGTGAGCATACTTGTCATGTATTCTGGACCACGAATTGGATAGTCTCCAGCTCTTCAGCAAGAAGAGGTGGTTGGCGAACCTGTTTCGAAACATCGGAAATTGCAACTAGGAATAACCTATGACTAGAAATTGGTTTTATGCTTCCTAAGGCACGACGCACGCATCATATCATATCTGTCTGTTAATAATAATTTAATTTTAAAGTTTAAAATTTTTTACAAAAGTTATTAACAAACAAATTATGACCAAAAACAAAATAGAAATTTAATTATAAGTTAAATATTTTTCTATCATTTCACTGATTTCTTTGATTTTTCGATTTATTTGAAAAAGTTTAGTGTTTAAAAATTCTTGTTGAATTTAAATTTCATGTTTGTATAGATTAAAATAAATTATAGATTCTAATCAGACTTAACAGCCGTTATAAAGAGGGTACAGAGTGAAATAAACAAATTGAAACAACATGCTGAAGCAAGATTTGTTATACCTGCTTTAAGATGGTAGTATTTTAATATTTAATAAAATAAAATCATTTATCTCTAAAAACAAATATAAGATGCCAACAATTTAATAAAATCATAACAGAGTTGCAAATTTAAGAAACATCTGTGGCCTTAAATACAAAACTGCATTTCTTGTGCCTACAAAAAAAAATCAAAATTGATTTTTTATAGGCAAAAAATTGCTTTTTGCCTCTGATCTCAATTTTTTTTTTAAACTTCTAAACTTTCTTTCATTTTCTATGTAAATATTTGTGTCCTTTTCAAGACGCCTTAAAGTCTGCAACAATTTTTCTTATTATTAAGGATGACAACCAATTTGTAATTTTCTTACGGCTGCATTTAAATCATACAAAAAGCAATAAATTATAAGTAGAAAGTTAAACGTTATACGGAAATAACATAAATTCCTTTAGTTTTCGAACAACATTTTGTTTGACAATCATCTTAAGAAAATATCAAGATGGCACCTCTTTAGTTATATTGAATAATTTTTCCGTTGCTCTATTACTTTTGCTTTGAGGAAAATGATTTTTCGGTGGTAAATTACTGTTTTTAGATCATTTTCAAAATAGTATTTTGAAAAATCTTATACAGGATACAATAATTAAAATATTTTTTAATTTTAAAAAAACTATTAAAAAAAACTTATTTACAAAAAGTTATTATTAAAAAAATATTTTTCAAAAATCCATTAATGTTAAGTCAAGTCCGCCAATTTCTTCTTTAACGAAGCATCTATAAAAGTGTAAGATGAGTTAAGTTATTTATTCTTTAGCGTATTTAGAAAAAGTGAAAATCTTAAAAATTCCTTAAAAAAAACTTAAAGAAAATATTTTTATATCCCAGTTATGCCAACCAACCCTGTAACCCTAGCAATGCTTTTCCTGGGTATCTTATCATGCAAAAGTTTAGCTACTTATCTAAAAGGTATCGCATCTACAAATTATACATATGCGATCAGCCCTATTATTCTTTCTTGAAAAGATAACCAATTTTATATTAATTATGTAGAATTAAAATTTTTTTTTTTATTAAAAACAACGGGAAATATGGAGGCCAACAACAAGCAATTGCCAATAGAAAAACTACCGATTAATAAAAGAGAATTGAAAGAGAAGATTCTTTAAAATAAGTTCTATCCTTTTATTCTATACGATACACTTTTATTCCAAGTAGTGTTTATATTTAGTTTGAAAAAAATATCAATTTAAGAAAAGATACATAACCTTTTGCTAAGTAAAAATGTGTTAAAAATATGTGATACAATTTACCAGACATGATTTTAATTTCTTTAAAACCCTTTTTCGAATTTATTATACTTTTTGAGTAAATTAATTGAGTAAAAATTTACTAAAAGATATTAAACCAAAATTGTTATAATAAATAAAAAGGAAAAGTTTGGATGAAAATATAAAAGCTTTTTACAACATACGATACAATTTACAACATATAGTTTTAATTTTATACTTTTGGAACTTATTGTACTTTTGGATTAAAATAAAAATAAAACTGTAATAAAAAAGCATTAAATAAAAATTGTTATAATAAATAAAATAAACAGTTTGAATGAACTTTTAAAAGCTTTTATAATTATATCTTACAACATACGGTAAAATTTACAACACACGACTTTAAATTAATATTTTTAGAACTTATGGTACTTTCGGAGTAAAACAAATATAAAAATATACTAAAAGCCAGTAAATCAATATTGTTATAATAATTGAATGAAAAATTTTAAAAATAATTAAATGAAAAATAGCTTTTTACAACATACGATAAAATTTACAATACATGATTTTAATATTATACTTTCATAAAATTTTTTAAAACTTTTTTAAGTAAAACAAAACCGCGTTTATTTAATTTTTTTATTATTATTTTTCTTTTATAAACATTATTTAACAAATAAAAAAAATATTTCTAAACTTTGTTTAAGAGGCAACAGAAAGAATTATTAAGTCTTTGATTATAATGAAAATATTTTGTGATTTTAATCGCTAAACAGCATACTTAAGATAAGGATCTTTACATGCTTTAAGGTTCATTAAAATCGGTTAAGCTGTTTAGCCGCATTTTAAGCATGCACAAGCAAACTTATAAAGATTTGTAATAATCGATTATAACAGATTTATTTTTGTAGTATATATATATTTATATATATATATATATATATATATTTTTTTTTTTAATAAAACAACTGTAACAGCATTGTTTTTGAAATGTAAGTAGTTTAGTTGTTTTCAATATTCTATTGAAGATTTATTTTGCTGCAGTTTGTTTGTTTATTTGTCTCTGTTCTGGTAGTAGTTTTATTCTATAACAAAATATAGGTCGTCTCGTTTCGTTTCTACATATAAATTATTTTGGCTCCATATCAATTTAGGTCACGTTGCAGTAATCATAGAGTCAGTTAGTTGGTAAACGTAAAAGTGTTTCATAAAGTTTTGCTTTTTGCTATTTGTTTTTTTTGCTTTTTTCTAAATTTATTCTTTGGCTTATGTAAACATACCAACACAAAGGTACGAATATATAACATGCATATCTTTGTGGCAAGTCTGATTAATATTTCACATAAACTAAAATATTTGTTCAAGTGTAGATTTCAGCTTTATTTTTCTCATTTTTACTAAATGAATTTTTTTAAGGGTGAAATTTTTCTGTTCAGAACACTTGTGTATAAAATGTGTTTTGTTTTATTAGACTATTTTTCTGCCAGCCTCTTTTACCTTTTAGAAATGAAACCTTGCTAGATAGATTTTATACTTTTTAAAATTATCGCTCAAACTATTTTTGTATTATTAACAAATCAATAATTTTTAATTTGGCTTAAGTTCATGTACATTGGGATTTGTTAATTTATTAAAAGAGAAAAGTTTTTTAAACATTTTTTCGGGTAATTTTTTAAAGAAAACAGCACAGCCATTAGCATTATTGACGTATCTATGAAAACAAAAGTGAGCTTCAACGCTAAACAAAGTTCGCTTATGAAAACTGGGATCAAAGGCAATCTTGGAGACGTTATTCAGGCGTTAATCTATTCAATTTGAAACTCTAAACAAAACTAAGCATAAATCAGCTAGTAAAAAAGTATTGCCATCTTAAAATTCTATATCTCTATAAACAAACACCCGATGACGTACATGACGCAATTTGAATATTTTATTTTTAAGCACTTTAAGCTGTTCCCCAATAACTTTTCAAATATGGTGTTTTAATAGTTTCCGGGTTATCGACTTATTAAGTTAACACAGTTTCACTCAAGGCATCAGATCGCACGTCCGGTATAGTACAACATTATAGCATGAAGTGTGGCAACCAACTGACCAACATTAATATTGAAATCAAATTAATCAATAATACCTGCAAATCATAAGACTGACATCAACACTGATTTTAAAGTTAAACGTTGCCTCGGCATAAGCGAAGCATTTGCCAGCTGTCAAACTGTTTGACAAATTAGCCAGTATAACCAACATAAACATATTAATATCTTTAAAAAATGTACACTTTATATAACAATGACTTTTTGTCCATTTGGAACAGTGACACAATTAACATAAACTTACACAAGAGATTAACAAAAATTAAGTGATTATCGCATGGATGGCACTGCAGTCCTGTATTTTTTTCTTTTATTGATTTATGTAGTCACGATTGCATGTCTGTGTTGTTGTAAAGGTTTTACAAAAACAAAAAAAAATTATAAATAATTTTTACTTAAATAAATATTTGTTTGAACTTAGTTTCAAATTTTATCACTGTTTTAATATTGATCTTCGATATTTCGGCACTTAAACCGATTTTAAAAAGAAGAAGATTATTAATTTATGTGTTAGTTTTTGTTTCAACTTCTATTTCTATATTCCCATTTTTTTTAAGCTAATTTGAAAAATTTCATCATTATGTTAAAGGCGACACTTACAGAATAGATATCTCTCCCCTAGCAATAAAAATTATTAAAGTTAAAAATTAAAGGGTAATAATAAAGGAAAATCTCATATCTTATCATATTCTACTATTCGTTTAAGTCAGCTAATCTAAAGAACTGTTTATCAAATTTAAGGAAAACAACATAAATATTTCTTATGTAAGAAAAGAAAACATCAAGGACAGATTGAGAATTATTTTTGAACCCCAATGAAAAGTTTTAATACAAGCTAAGTTTTTATTTCGGTTCTATAATATGGTTCACTGAACCAACGAGCATAACGACTTTATGTGTTTACAGCGTTTATGGATCGCTGTATCTGTTATTAGCATTCTTCACATCTGTGTTCATTATTGATTAGGCATATTTATAAACAAGTCCACTTTTTTTTGCCATTAATAAAACCTTGATGAAGCATGCATTAGAAAATTTATTTTTCCATTAAAAGTTTAATCAAAACAACGAAAAAGAAAACAATTCCTTATTAGAAACTGATGAACTTGCTTTGTTAAATTTTTCGCCATTTGATTAGTAAAATGAAACGTTGCAGAAATGAGAGATGTGTGGCGCATTTTATTTGTTAAAAGATTTTTAAAAGAATTAACGACATGTTAAAAAAAAACATTTCAACGGTTTCAAATAATTATTATTTTATAATTAATATAATTAATTTTTGATATTATTTTCAGTTTTATTCGACCTTTTTTTTATAATTTCTATTAAATTTTAATCTTTTTACTCGGTCCTTTAAATTATAACGATTTATTTTTCTTTTTTTCTCTCAATATTTCGCTTTCCTTTGGAAAGCTTCTTCAGGAAATTATTTTTTTATATTTTCAAAAACAAAAATTGTAAAAAAAAAATTGTAATTGTTATAATTTTCGTTTTTGAAAATATAAAAAAATAATTTCCTGAAGAAGCTTTCCAAAGGAAAGCGAAATATTGAGAGCAAAAAAGAAAAATAAATCGTTATAATTTAAAGGACCGAGTAAAAAGATTAAAATTTAATAGATAATTAATTTTTTTAATCACTATTAAAATTAATTAAATAAATATATTTACTTTCAATATTTTATCCACACAGTTAGGTGGCATCTACAGCAATGTTCTTTGACATGCAAAATATTAAAAAATAATTAAATTTATTATATTTACAATAATCCAGAAATTATGAGCAAACAGTAATTCATGTAAAATCGAAACAAAAGTTTGTTTTTAAAAATAACAAACAAAAATGGGTTCTTTGGTTTATTTATTTACAAGGATGGATAAGTTAAAAAAGCCTTATTTCATTTGTTTATTTAGTTATATTTTTGTGAAGAACATAATCAGGTTCATGTGACCATATTAAAAACCAAAATATTTTTCTTCATACGTGAGCATATTTTATTTTACTTATTTTAATCTTTAAAAACAACTAAAAATAACATAATTTTTAAGCTTTAAAACAACACTTTAACAATTGATAACACAAATAACTGTTCTTTCGAAAATTTGAAAATTTTATCAAAAACATATTTTGTTTATACATTTATTAACAAACAAAAAAAAAATAAAAACACCTTAATTTTAATTTTGAAGTTATAAACACATTTTAAAATATTAAATATTAAAAAAACACACATTTAATTATATATATATTTAATAATTATCTTTATGAATGTAATTGTTTAATCATTTTTTTTATACACACAATCACTAGCCAATAACAGCAACAACAACAATATATGTGAACACATGTCTGACTTCTTAATTGTGTTTAAAGTTTGTTTCTCTTATTATTGTTCTGTTTTGTCATTTCTTTTGGTTTTTCGTTTTGTTTTTATTTTATGGAGTTTACCTTGACAAAATGGTTATTTAATTTGTTTTTGGTTTTTTTGTTTTACTTTAATGGGAGTTTGTTTGTGTGTGTACGTTGTGACTGTACATCCGTAATGGTGAGAGAAATTTTAAAACTTCACTAAGCAACTTTATAAAATTTTCCTGTAATTGTGTGTTAATAATAAGTTTTTAACCATTTTGAAAATAATATAAATTTAATTAAAGAATTTGGGCAAAATTAGTTTTAATTTTAGTTTTTAAAAAGACTTTTGCATAATGGCGAATTAAAGTTATTTGCTGCAGGAAAGATGGCACCTAAACAAGCTTGAGTTGAAATTTACAAAGCTAAAGTGGCCGATATCAGATTAGTGTTGCACTGACTGTATCTGAGAAATAAAGGGTTTTTCAACAAGAAGTTTGTTTTCTAAAACAAAATAACACAAAAAAATTTAGATTAAGATGACTCAAATTTTTATTGTATTACGAAGAGAAAAGTTCAGCAATTAAGAATGAAAAATGATATCTGGCAAAAGTCCGCCACGAGACCACGCTGACAGATGTCGATTCTTTCATCACAGTTTTTAAAAATTTTTTAGCAAAATGCCGTTACCGCACTTCCAGCCTCATAAAAACACGACCTAATTAGGCCTCTAGACCACATAGCGCACCATACAGTGACACGTTGAACATGCAAAGGCTTCTCAATAGGATTTTCAGGAGCCCAGATGTGGCAATTTTGCTTGTTGACGTACCCTGACGAGTGAAAATTGGCTTCTTCTGAAAAAACAGTCTGTTCCGCAAAATTCGCCATGTGGGAATTTTGGATAACCCCCGTTTTTGTGATCGTCGAAAAATTGATAAATTTGGATCTGCTTCAACACTGTACCTCACGGCTGCTATATTTTCAAATAAACGACTCGGCCGAATACGCATTGGGATTCGCTTGTTTTGCATCGAGCTTGTCGACTTTAATTTAACGACTAAATTCTTAATAGCAGTCTCAACATTACGAGACGAATTTTACGAAATATAACTTTAGCAGAATCACTATTTTTATATTGGATTTTAATTATTTCAATGCGATTTTCGTGCAAAATTGAATTCCTTGTAACAATTGACAATGCATCTACTACGAATACGTAAAAAACTAATTGTCAAATCTATTAAAAACACAATTGAAAAACAAACTTTTTGTTGAAAAATGCGATTTTATAACTTTAATAACATTAGAAATATGAATGTCTTAGAAAAAAAGTAATGCAGAAGAAGTCCTAAAAATCTAAAATTCAACTGTGCTATGGCATCGCATGGAAAGCACAACGGCATACCACGTTATTCAAAACGGTATGTATTTCATCTCGCAATTGCTGTATGTAACAGATCTTTTGTCAAGCAGCTTTTGGAATATATCGGTCTATAGTTTTAATATAGACTTATCTACGTTTTATTCATTCATTCCATTGCTAAAAAGCAAAAGATAAAGACTCAAGCTTCTAAAGATACTAGGGTTTTTATCGCCCCCCATATAGGTATCCGACAAGATGAACAAGAATAACAACAATGCGGTGAACGAAGCAATATCTACTGATTCTACTAACATCCTCTTGACAATAAGTACAGAAAGTTGCAAACAAGACCCCTCAACCTGAGTTATTGCCTTAATGACAGGTTAAGCAAACTTTAAGTATTATCTAGCGAAAAGAAAAAAAACGCAGTAGAGGACAAGTGCAAACAGTGCTGGAAAATGCATAAAGCTGAGACAGTTGTGCACATTGCATAGATGCTCTGGAAAATTTTTAGTCTTCATAATTGTTAGCAATTGCGATTTACTCTGTGATGAAATCATGAATCTAGAAAACGATAGATTCGCTACGAGAGTCAATAAAATAAAAGTCGTCGTAAATAAAAACAGGTAGAAAAGAGTAAGGGACAAAGTATGTAAGGAAGAAGCCCAACTCAGCCTTGAAAAGCATATGCCAATGTTAACGGATATCTCGCTCTTCTTCATCAGAAGTTATAAAATTTTGTTGTTAAAAATAGCCATTCTCCCAAAGCCTTGTTCCTTTGCCTCTTAAATATTCATTACTGTTTTCATGATGTATATTTTATATTTCTTATGAGTAGCGATAAAGAAACTAATACCTGGGGACTGTTACAGCCCTTAATTATTTTAGTCTACTACTCAATACGTATAACCAAAAACCTAACATTGAAATTATTCTTTTCGTTATTTTAACGTTTTCATTCTTCCGGCTTAAAAAAACTTGTTTACCCCTGCACTTTTATTAAATTATTTTCTTAATAAAGCTGGCAAAATTGTATACTCTTAATATTAAATGATTTATTTTTAAATTTAATAACAAAAAAACATTACAAATCTATTAACTTTGCCATCCCTGCTGAGATAACATTTCTTATATTTTTACGCAATTTTCGAGCTTCAGCTGTTAAAAAAAAAATGTGTGCAAGGGAATCAAGAAGAATCTTAAAAGAAATAAACAAGTGTCAACCATATGCTATTAGAAAAAACAAGAACAACAACAACACAGCAGTAGACTTTGTTTTGCACTTCATTTGAATCTCCATAAGAAAACAAACAGTTGAACGTTAATGGAAAAAAAGAGAATAAAGAAGAGAGAAAAGAAAAGAAAAGGGAAAAAAAGAAAAGAAAAGAAACTGGACAAACTTGTATGTTAAAGAAGAGCGAGCTTCTACACAAATGACTTCCATCTATTTTGAATTTATATTTTTGTTAAATGAATAAATAAAAATTAAATAATTCCCTCAAAGGCATGTGGCTGTTTTAGGTGTTTTCTTTTTTTTTCAATGGATTTAAATGAATTGATCGTTTTGTGCTATGGCGGATATTATCCACACATTTATTGCATAATCTTTAATAAATTTATTGTGATGACAATTAAGAAGTCCAAAAAATTTTTGAGTTTAGTTTTACTTTGACATTTCAAGTTTGTTTAAACTAATTTGTTTTGTTGTTGTTGTTTTTTTTTATCTCAAAGAATTTGCACTTGTTAGTTAATAAAATTACAAAATTTACAGAAAATAATATTCATACGCCTCCATAGTTTTTTTTATCATAATTAATCATACGTATAGGGATACCCATCGTAAGGTTCTTTAAATATTTGATAATTAATTCGAAATTTATCTCTTAAATGCCCATATTTTTTTTTAATCGCTATAATAATGTCAAATATTCAGCATAAATAATGTTTTGCGGGGAAATATGCAATATAAAGAAAATGGCCGCTGAAAGTTATCAGTTATTGGTAAAAGCTTACGGTCAGCATACACCAACTCAAGACTGGTGAACGATAGTTTGCGCGGTTTAAAAGTATTGATTTTGACATAGAAGACAAGATCAGTTAAAAAAATTTGAAGATGGCGAAGTGGAAGCATTAGTCGAGGAAGATTGTAGTCAAGCGGAATAAGAAGTTACATTATCATTGGTAGTCACATAACAAACAATTTCCCAAGTTTAAAATCATTCGGATTTAATCAAAAGCAAGGGCCTTTAAAGGCGATTTTGCATCTCAAAAATGATGCTTTAAACCCAACAAAAGAAATCATTTTTGCATCGTATTGTTACTGGTGATAAAAAATGGATGCAATAGGATAACCCCGTGCAAAAAGTTATATATAAAGTCCGGCCAACCAGCCAACTATGTAGGTAAGGTAAACCTCTGTATTTGGTGAAATCAGAATGGTTTTTGGTGTTATAAGCTGTTGAAATCTGATAACGCCATCACTGAAGCCTTGTACCGAAGACATTTGATTTGTTTGAAAAGAACAATCAACAAAAAATGGCTAGAATATTCGACTAGACCAGAGGACATAATTGTCGATCATGACTTTGCTCGACAACACGTTGCAAGACCGATCAAAAACTATTTGAAAAACAGTCGATGGGAAATATTGGCTCATCCGCCTTATAGCGCAGACCTTGCCCCTTCTGACTATCATTTATTTCGGTTGCTGCAGAACGCCTTTACTGCAATACGCTCTTCTTCAGAACATGGTATCAGAAATTGGCTTGATTTATTTTTTACCTCAAAACTAGGACAGTTCTTTTGATGTGGAATTTATACGCTACGAGAAAGATGAGAAAAAGTCGTGGCTAACGATAGACAGTATTTTGAATAATTATGAAAAATTCTTTAATACATATGAATTCCCCCCGGGGGCACAAAGTCTCTTTCGACTTTTAACTGTTCTCTGACTGATTGTTGAGGTTGGCCCTTCGGAAGTATCGTGGAGGTTGTGGTTTTGCGGCCCCAACCATGAACTGATTATGGTGGTCAGGATCATCTCGCCTTTAATAACACCAACGTGCAATTGATCCGGATCCAGGGAGCATGCTACCAGTTCTAGACCAGGAGTTGGATAGTGTCCAGCTCTTCAGCAAGGAGTAGTGGTTTGCAACCCTGCTTTTGAACCGCAGAACCAGGAAAGACCTGTTGGTAGAATTAGTCCTCGGCTTCCTAGGGCGTGAATGACGTTGCTTTTCATTCCCAGTGGTTTGACCACCATCTGATTTAGGCTTACGGCCAGGTGCCGATGTAAATCTTATCACGAAATACATATGAATATCGAACAGAAGATTTAGTCCCAAAAAACTTTAAGTTGTAAATATTTTTCATATTTCGAAACTTTCTGCCACTTTCCGTCTAATAATTTTTTTGTGTTCAACTGTTAAATATTTTATGTTGAAATAGTTGAGGTCAGCTGTTTTCTCAAATCAAAATAGAATGCGCTTTAAATCAAATTTTCGAAGATGACTATGCCTTAGTGTTCTTAAGTTAGGTACACATACACTTAAAGAACACTAGTGTACATAAAGAGAAATCTTTGTTTTTGTTTATAAAATAAATTGTGTTCTTTGAACAGAAAGCGACATTAGTGTAGTGGTTTCTTTTAACAGTGCGCTTAATCATAAAAAGCTTTTCATTTTTTTGACGCCAATTTTCTAATAAGAATACAGAAATTATTGTTTCCAATTGATTTTTAATTGAGAAAAACAAAAAACGATTATTTCGGAAATCTCTAGTCGACTAGTCAAGTACTAGTATCGTGTGCAAAAACCATTTGTTCAAGTCACAATCTATTGTATGCTGTAACATATACAATAGAAGTAGTTGTAGCTTGTAACTTTTTTCTCTATTATTCTTTCAAAATTAAAAAAAAAATATAATAAAAGAAAATGGTTTTACTTTCTTATTGCAACATTTAGTAAATTTCTGAATAAATACTGTAAATGTTGTAGCAATATATTTATATATGAAACACCAACAACACTCATACAACTACTTTGGAATTCAGGGATATAACAAACTTACAACAGCTTGTGACAGCTTGTGAATTAAACAAGCTTTAACTATAAAAAAGTATATTTCAAGTGGTAAATAATCATTTTTTTATTTTAATTAAACTTTAAAAGTTCGTTTAAAATTGGGTAGCATCTATTTCCCTTGGTGTGTGTCCGTGAGTGTATGAATGTATGACTTTACTACATCCTAGCAAAAACGGACGAAGACTAGACCTTTTTAAAAACATGGAAATCTATAAAACAACAACTTTTAACAGTAACATTTATGAACTAACAGGTAAACACGACCTCAGATACAATTTTCAGTAAAACTACTCATACAGTCGTATAAACAGAAAGCACCCTCAGATGGACACAAAATTGAGATATTGAAAGATTAGCCTTGCATAAAGTGCTAGTTAGCTGGCATTCTACCCACATGAGTAGATACGACCTTAACAACAGGACTACCTAAACCCGAACACTGACAAATCAGTATAGATTCAAAGACGGCTTTATACAGAACAAACAGCCGGAAAAGAATGAAAACAGTATTTAATTTACTGGCGGAAAAAAATCCAAGCAACTTATTGTCTACTATTAACTGCTGCTACTATACGTAAATTTAAAAAAATAATAAAATAATTTGAAAAAGTCATACAAATAACGTAACGTGAAACGTTTAATTTTTGTTTAAATATTATGCTGTTCTTCTAAACACTTCTTGTACATTCTTTACCAAAAACTTTCTCAATTATTTTCTTTTAAAAGTCAATATGAAGTTTCACTGACATTCGACTATCAGTTTTTATACTACAGAAGAATTTGTGTTTTTATTATTATTTCTTTTTTTTGACAAAAAGTCGAAACACTGTGCGATTTTCAATAAACAAGCAATGCAATTTCTACATACTCTCTCTATCCTTTTGTTAATTGTGCAAGCCTGTTTCTAAAGCGGATACTGCAGTCGCTGCCTTAAGAAGCCCTAAAACCATTTAAATTAAAAACAATCTATTGGCCATTTTTTTCTCAATTTAAAATTATAATATATGGAGTTTATGCCTCTTTTGTTAAGATGTACAACTTATATGTCATTTTAGGTAAATTATAAAACTTGAAATTTTTAATTGAATTTGAAACTTAGTGTTTTATACTTAACTGATGACATCACTCCATATAAAAATGTTCGAAATTCTTTATAATTTTTCTAAATCAATTATATTCAGTCATCTTATCAATTTTTTTTTTTTTTTAATATTTAAGTTTAATTCAAGTTCAGTTTGTTAATATTAATATGTAAGTATATAGAAACTTGTATGTATGGATATTCTGGTTTATAACTAAACAGAGTTTAAGGTGGCAAATTTGAATCCACTGGCTTGAAAGTTGCATCATTTATTTTGAATTTTAGCTGATTTCATTTATTCAGTTGTTTGTACTAAAGTGCATTTGGTTAAATATTTGTTTTTATACATTTTTTATTACTATTAATTATACGTATGTATAACTGCATCTGTATATTTTGTCTTAATTGATATGAAACTCGTTAATATATTTAT
Organism: Trichopoda pennipes; assembly: GCA_030448955.1. Lineage (NCBI taxonomy): Eukaryota > Metazoa > Arthropoda > Insecta > Diptera > Tachinidae > Trichopoda > Trichopoda pennipes. The sequence continues at coordinate 620,411 of JASKUP010000084.1, forward strand.
ATTTAGAAATGATTAAGAATCGATAAATTGAATATTTTTTTTAACATTGAATAGCAATTGTTAGATGGTCAAACAATGAGAAAGAGAGAGAAAGAGAGAGCAAGTTAATTAAAATAAAGTTCGTAGTCTTAAAAAAAGTATAACTTTGAAAAAAAGCGTTTATTATTGTAAATTAAAAATATTTAAAATCATATTTAAATTAAAATGTTATATTAGAGTAATTATTATGCAAATTTGTATACATGCTATTTTATAATTTTTCGTTCGGAGCAGTACTATGACCCCTACTCATGCAATGCATTATACCAGAATTAGGAAATTAGGTTATGGGGAGGAAGAAAGAGGAAGTAGTGAGATAAAAGACATATGAGCTGTATTGCTGAAAAAACTGAAATTTTCCTGTAATGCGTACTGCGACTCACTGGCCAATCGACTGGATCGACTGGATGTGCTCTTAAAGAAAATTGAGTCAAACGCAAAAAAGTGCAAACAAGTTCCCTAATTTCGTTAGAGCACTGACCGTTGTAGTAACGATAAAACAGTGAAATAAAGCCTACATTGTGTCGATGCTCCAGGAAATAAATATAGTTGGATACCCTACCGTCCCCAATGAGCCTCTTGGCCCCCTCCTATACGAGGACGAACAACTCCAAAATAGACTTTGGAGCGCCTGCCCATACATGAGAGTTGTATTCCATCTTTGAACGGATATAGGTGCTATAAACAGTACAAAGATCGGATGAAGTAAAGTATCTCTTACACCGTTTAGAAAGCTTGAAAGCTTCTTTAGAAACCTGCAAAATGTGTTTAGTCCATCGAACATCACACTGAATTTTCACGCCAAGAACATCTAGAGCTTCCGATTCCGTAATACCTAAGTAACCCCAAAGTAACATGTGTAACACTACTATCGAGCACAGATCTATGCGTAATCAAGCAACATTGCCTCTTACGGTCATTAAAATCGACTCTAGTCACACGATCCCATTGGGAGATCGCCGCAAGATCGTGATTGAGCGTATCATTCATGGTCCGCCTTTTGGAATTCACCTTCACCTAGTTCGGTTTATTACTAAATGAATACGAATGACAAATGGTGCTGTCATCTGCGAAAGAGAATGCTTCAAAACATATGCAAGTTTTGAATACTTCAATCCTTACAAAATAAACCCAACTTCAAAGCAGGCAGATGGACAGAGTTTATAATTTTAAACATATTTTTTTATCGATTCTCCATAAATTTTAACTGTCTGTCTATTGTAATTAATGAAACTACACATTTATAGGGAAACCTTTTAGTTTCTTTTTTTAAGCATTTATATTTTTCAAACACTGTCCATTTCTTTGACAGCAACGTTTCGGTATATAAGGCCAAGTTTACAAAATTAAATAAAGATCAAAGGGTCACCCATATGATCGCATGATAGTATTATATTCAAACTGATTTTTGAGTTGAAACATACAGGCTAAAGAAAACACACAGTGTGCGTGTTAAAATTTTTAATTAAAGGGTAACCCCATCATATTATCTTTTAAATATTTAACAGCTAATAATTCAAAAACATAAAACCAAATATCATTCTCTAAAGGATGGCCCTTAAAGTGTATAAATCCAATTAGCATTTGGCTTATATTTTTATTTTTATTTTTTTATGCATTTTGCGACACTCTTAAGGTTTTTTCCTAATTTTCTAATTTTTTGTTTTATATTTTATTTTTTTTTTTTAGATTTTTTGCCTTTTAAAATTTAAAGTTGCAATAGTAAAGATAAAGTTGCAAATAAAACCACATATTTAATTAATAGTATTTTTAATTTATTTTTTTTGCTCTTAATAACTCTCAGTCCGTCTTCAAAGTTTTGCATAGAAAATTTCTATTTAAGATATGACTGACTTGAAAAAGCTTTAAAACCGCTAATTAAAAAAATTTGCTGCTCTTTTTCAATTAAAAACTTTAATTATTAATATTTTTGAATTTGTTTAATATCACTTAAAGCACTTTGCTAGAGTTGAACAAACATCATTTTAGAATTTATTAAATGCCGTTCAAAAATATAATTTTTAAAAGTATTTTATGTGGTTCTAGAATCTGAAAAAATCCAATTATTTATACTTAAATTAATTCACAGCAATGATAGTGAGCATCAACCTTAATCAGGTAAACAACTTTCAATTCAATAACTAAATGTAACGAGACTCGTATCCTAAATTTCACCTTTAATTATGCTTGGTTATCACAGGTCAAGATGTCTTAAAAAAATTTTTAAAAAATGGGTTATTTCTCCTCGTGTTAATATTTTTGAAAACGATTTGGTTAAAAATGTTAACAAAATCTTTTAAAACTTTGAAATCTACTTTTTTTCCCCTTACACTATGTAACAGAATTTATTTTCAAATTATACTTTCAATTATTTACATGAAAATGTAAACGAATATAATTAATATATTTGTGTGTATGTGTGCGTGTATATATATAGCAACCCAATTAAATAAATGGGTCTCTAGCAAAACAACTTTGCCAATCCAATATTTTTGTTGTTGTTGTTGTTGTTAATCTTGAAGGAAATTTAAAATAAATAAAAACTGCATATAAAAATGCTTCTTCTGCAAATTTAAAATCCCCCAAAGAAATACAACAAAAAAAAAAGTTTATTCTTCTTCTTAACCTCAAAACCTTCTATTTTAATAATCTTTTTCCTCTTGTTTTGAAATGTGCTTACAAGAAAAAGTAAAAGCAAAAAACTAAAATTACAATGATAAGATGAAGAAGAATAAAAGGAGGACAAAAAAAAGTTATTTCAAAATATTTAGATGATTATATATATATATATATATATATATATATATATATATATATATGTATATATATACATATAATAGAAAATATATGGACGAATAAATTACTAAAAGAAAAATGCAAGAGAAAACAAAAAACAAGTAAAACGCACATTAAAAAAAAGCAAAAAACAGCAACCCAAATCATGTATTTTACAACAAATAATAATAATGTAACACTCAAACAACATTTAGTGTAACAATTTAGGACTTATACTTAAATACATTTACACATACACACATACATGAACACATACAAACAATCATATAAAAGCATTTTGAAAATTAGTAGCTTTATATTGTTTGAGGTTATCATTTTGCAATAAGTATGATAATTCAGCATAAACTGTTACACACTTAAACACACGCACACAAACATAAGCACTTAAACATATTTACGAGTATATACTAACATAAATAGGGTAAATGGGTCATTGAAAATGTGCGAGTGAGTGTGTATGGCACCCAAAAAAAAAAAAACACAAATGAAAAAAGAAATAAAATAAGAAAAGAAAAAACAAAAATTGGAATAATAGTCCTTCAATTTTAAGTGTCATTTATGTTGCGAATGCCCCCCAAAAAGAGGAACAGCATCGTTTACGCCAACGACAACAAAAACAACAACAATAACAACAACAACATCATCATCTACAGATTATTAACAACAACAGAAACAAGAGAAAAAATGCATGAGAGTAAATGTATAAATAGTTTTTCCTTTTTTTTCTTTTTTTTTAATGAAATAATTGCTATCGGATGGCCACCGTGTGCATTTATGAGTTTATGTTGGTACTTTGTTGGTTAGCTACTTGGCATGACAGCCGGCTGGTGCACTGTTGGTTGATTTGGTCATCATCATATTTTTTTTTTACATTTTTATGAAGCAAATCCCTCGATGGGACTGATGTTAGTGCTGCAAGTAAAATTTTACTACGAATATTTGTAACGGCTGGCCTTTTTGAACAGATGAATTTCAATTAGTTCAGCTAAAAGCTTTTTTTTGGATTGAGTACATTTTGGTTAAAATTATGAATAACGATTTGATTTGTGGTTAAAGTGAACTGGGTTAAATCAGCCAATATTTCTTTTGTAAGGATTTATACACACGATATAGTTGTATGAGAATAGTGTCTGTATGTATGCACATGTGTGTGTGTGTGTGTGTGTGTGTGTGTGTACATATGTACACTGTTTTAGGATATTTTTCAAAATGTAATAAATTTCATAGATATTGTGGAATATTTTAAGAATAGTAGTACTATTACAACGCTTAATGGCCTAAAAATCTTAAGAAATTGATTCCGATGCAACGCTGTTACACAAAATGCATACCGCCCAAAATGCAATTCTGATTTCACAGAGGCGAATTTATGTTATTAGGATAATATTTGCACGATAGATTGTGCTGCTCCTCGACGTATAAAGCCTTTTAAGCAGGCAAATGTACTCTGTCTTTACGACTTTAGTCATTATAAATATTGCTGAGAATCTTTTGTTTTGCATTAATAAAGCGAGAAGATTTTTATCAATTAATCATGATGATAATGCAAGCAAAATTAAGTTAAACTTTTTTTTTCTCAATTATACTTAATTTAATATTATGTGTATACTTTATACAAAGCATAATTTATAGAATAAAATTTAAAGTTTTCATTTAATACAAGAACAATGAAATAATTATTATATTCTTATAAAATTTCCAACTAAATTAAGCTTAATTATATTTTATTAAAATTTATACTTTACGTATGTATACTTTATACTAACAACAGTTTATTTTATAGTATTTACTTGAAGTTTCATATAATAATAACATTTCATTATTTATATCCTAAAAAAAGAAGCTTGACTTTTTCCCTGTAAATTATTCTAATTTTTATACTTATGTATACTTTATACTAGGAAAACTTTTTATAATACTCAAGATTTTAATTTAATAAAAATATTTTATACTTTATATCCTATTAAAAGTTAAAATAAAAGTTTAACTTCTTCTTCACTTGGTAATACTAAACTTTATACTGTATACTTTATTCCGAGAACAATTTATATTTTTCTCAAAAGTTTTTATTTTATTTAATTATATTCTGATAAAAGTTTAAAAGAGATTTTAAATTATTTAATTTTAATTATACCATAACGTAAGTATACTGAGAACAAGTCAGACACAGGTTTCGTTAAACAAAAAAAAAAAACAACGTATATTTCCCATTTATAATTTAATTAATATTTTTTATACAGCAATTAAAAAAAATACAACAACTTAAGTAAAAATCACAAAAGCTAACAGAAAGAAAAAAAGAGTGAGAGAGAAATACTGATAAACTTAAATAGCTAAAAGAGCTCAAAAAACAAAACAAAAAACGCGTTAACACCGTTTTTAATAAGAAAGGCTGATGGATGTAACATGTGATACGTATTGAAAGATAAATAAAGTATTAGAACTTAGAACTTAAATGATTGTAAAGCATACACTGTTATCGAAAATCCTTTTATGAAAACACACATTTAATAAAATAAATTAAAATGAAATAGTGAAAGATAGAGGAGAGAGAGAAAGAGAGAGAGAGAGAGAGCTTTCCATATGACAGTGATTAACTGAATGATATAAAAAGATTGATTTTTTTTTTAATAAACAAAAAAGTTAGAGTTTGAAAGCCGAAGAGAGACTGAGAGAGAGAGAGAGAGTATAATGTAAAACATAAAGAGAATAATGATTTATTTTTTGTTAAAACAAAACTTACCAGAACTGAAATGAGAGCGTTTGGTCTGTTCATTTTCGGGATCAGTATCGAGTGGTCTTTTTCTAGAATCGCCAATTTCAGGACTAGGGCAAGTTTCCATTGTAGCATCTTCCATTTTGATGAGAATTTTGATGGTTTTTAGTTAACCAAAGTACGAAAAAAACTTTTGATTAGCACACAATGTTGCTTTTGAGGCGATTATTTTTTTTTTTTTATTATTATTATTGTTGTTGGTTAGATGTTTTTTGTGTTTTGTGGAGGTTTGGTGGTTGGTGGTGGTGGTGGTTTTGGTGATAATTTGAGAGCTATTTTTTTAACGGATTTTGACAATGATTTATTTTGATTTGATGCTGATCCTCAATACAAAGAGATAGAGAGGAGTTAAATTATATTTTAAGAGAAACTTGTTTCTGGGATGATGAGCATATAAGAAGCATTAAACCAAAATTAAAAACTCAACTACAATTATTTATATGTACTCGTATTGCAAATATATTATATTTATTCGTTTTCTTGTAGTGTCGATCCTTGATGTGACTTTAACAATAATGATTGTTTTTCTGAAGATGACTTTGAGAGTTAAGAGACTTTTGTTGAGTAAATTAGCTGTGAATCTTACTTTTGTTTTATTAATAGCTTTTGCTCAAAGTTTGATGTTTTAATAGCTAAGCTTTTTTATGTTTATGGCTTTATAATGACTTTTATATCCTAATTAAGCTTTAGTCCTTATATTTCTTATACTTTTCTTTCTAATATGGCCTTTGTAATAAGGTCTTTCTTCTGATGCAATTAAACTTTTCTTGGAGCTTTCTTTTTAGCTTTTTTTCTTTCTTTCTTTCTTTATTGCTTTCTTTCTTTGTTTAGTGAGTTATAAATTCGCTTCTGCTGGTGCCACTAATGACTTCCTTAGATGAAGTTTTGTAATTTTGGTGATTTCTTTCGCTGTGTAAGCAATGCAACACGCAACAACGATTAGATGGTTACAATGTTTCTTTGATTGACTTGCTTTAATTCCTTTAGAGTTTGATTTTTGATTTTTCGAGTGGTTGGTGGTGTTGGTTGATTGATGGTGGTTTTTTTTAATAAAAAAATTTTTGGTGATTTTTTTTTAATTTTTGGTTTATTTTGAATGGTGCGATTATAATTAGATTTTTTTTTAATTTAATTTGGTTTTTTGATACGTATAACGAGTATATGGAAAAAAGAAAAAAAGAAAAAATATTTTATGAGAAAAAATGCAGCAATATAAAAATACACACAATAATTAAACAAACATCAATATAATAATTATAATACAAAAATACATAATGTAATTAAAAATATGTAGTATATAGTATGCCGTTGTTAAAAAAAATTGGATGTAAATTATTAGATAATACGAGTCTAAAATTTGTATTTAAAACGATTTTCTTTTACTGTTCGTTTCATTTTTTATTCTATATATAAAAATTTAATGACAAAAACTATGTTTGTGTGTGTGTGTGTAATTCGAAATATTATTAAATTTTATTTTAGCTAAACAAAAAAAAAGTTTTTTGTTTCTTTGTTATTTAAAATATGAAAAACAACAATAATCTTCAGTCTATTTTAATTAGATAAGAAACTCAGCTTTAGTTTGTCAGCGTTAGTTTCTTATCTTGGATAAAACAGTGTGTGGCTTTGTGGCAGGTGTTTGTTTATTTATAATTTTTATTCTAAAGAATATAACAAAAATGAACGAGCAAAAGAGAGTTAAAAAATGCATGATCACATTCAAAATGGTTGACAACATCGAAAGCTGGTTTATCACGAATTTATGATGATTTCTAATATCAAAATGTTATGAATTTTTATATTTAATTATTTACACAATGTAAGGCTGCTGTTGCTGTTCTTAAATGAATAAAATTAAAATTAAATTTTTATATGAATTGTACAACATAAAACAAACAAGAGGAACATTTATTCTACCGTTAAAGTTGTAACACTTCACTGCAGTAAAAATTGCAGTTAACAGTAAATTAATAAAGATAATGGAAGTCAGTTTTTAATTACTCACAAATATTAAAGTAATCAGTAAAAGTATACTGTTACTGCAACTTAATTTTCATTACCAGTTAATTTTCACTGATTACTGACAAAAAATATTATCCGTAAATTTTAATGAAATAATAGTTGCATCAGCCTTAACCAAATAAAAATAATTGATTTCTTCAGATGTAATAAATGGATTATGGTGGCATAAAAACTGCATTTTGAAATTCAGTTTCATGTGTAAATTTTTATTGGAAAAAATTATATGGATAAAAAAAGCTCATAGCAGATTGCAGTTATGTTACCATTAGCTAAATTTGTTTTAAAGAAAATTAATCATTTATAATTAAATTTTTAAGTTCTTATCTAGCATTTGTTTTTAAGAAATAGGCGGGCTATGCTTCTTAGAGCAACAAAAGGAATTTACATAAATTCTGGGGAAATTTTTACCTCATGTATTTAGGAACTACTCACCATACAGAAACTGAACGAGACGAAAAATTGTGAGTTTTAACGTGAGTAATAAACGGAGAAAGGTTGGCTTCATTAACACAAAAAAAGCAGAAGAAGCGAGAATTATCAGAATTAATAGGCGAATGCTTTAACCATCGACTAAAAATCTCAAGGGCCACAGAGATATGTGGATGATTTTACATCCTTAGCAAAGAACGGAAGATTGTCTAATGCAGTTCTCTGATAATTTAAATACAAATTTGAACCGAACAAACGTATAATAGCGGCTTAGTTTGTACAGCGGTTGTTTAGTATAGAATTTTAAAAGATTGGCGAGGGCAATGAGATGTCGACAAAAAAAAAGCAAAACAGATAAAAATGTGAATTTCAACAATGACTGGCATAAAAACAAAATCCACTGGCAAATTTATATACGCAAAAAAAATTACATGACTGTAATATGATTACAATTATAATTATGTTGCTTATAACAACATATTGTTGCGGTAAACAAATTATAGTTCTTTTAGACAATAATTTAGTTACACAAACTATTTTCTGCTGATATTTGATCCTTAAATTGTTACAGTCTACAGTGTTACAGTCTTGAATTGAATTGTATTAATTGCGAAAATTTACTATGAAAATGGTGAAAATTTCATTGTATCACTTCGTAAAATTCGAGCAGCATTTCCTCGCAATCATTAGCCTTTTCAGACCGCTTTGCGTAATTTAATCGCTAAATTCGAAACTCTCACTTTTGTTGCTGGCAATTAACGAAAAATATATGCTCACAGTGGCTTTAGTAATGCAAACACAGCCGCTGTACAGCAAAATATTGATAATGAGCCTAGAATACCAACTTGTGGACGATGGCAACGATTGGACATTACTGGAGGCACTTTGGGCAACAATTAGCATAGAAATCTTCATTTTCACCCTTATAAAGTTTAAACTCTTCAACAATTAAAGCTTGAAAAACTGAACAAAATGGCGTGGAAATATATATTTTTACCATTTTTAAGGCACTTTCTTCGGGTAGGTTTGTTCCGCTTTTTTTCTTCTATTCAATATCTGCTAATTTGCTTCAGACAAAAAGGAGATATTTGGTATGGTACACCGAGATATAGCCGAGTTAAAAAATAAAAAAGTGAAAAAAAATTAATTTGAGCAAAAAATTCGATGGGCCATTAAATTACTATTTCAGCCAACTTAACAAAACGTACAATTTCTAGAATTGAGTCCCACAATCATAGTGCAGGATACCGAATATAGTTTGTTATTTTATAATGTTAATTAATTATAAAAAGAAAAACAAAAACTAGATAAGAATATTAACTAATAGCTCACCCGACAGACCTTATCCCATTTAATTTCGAATAAATTTGTTTGTAATTGTTTTAAGAATTTTTATTTTTTCGAAAAGTATTTTATTTACTCTTCGACTGTAAGAACAACGTTCGATGAAAGAAAAATTGATAGCGCACGACCAACGAACAACAAAAAAAAGGTTAATAAGGTATGCCGAAAAAGTGGGGTATGAAAATGGGTGTGGTCTGGTTTTCAAGCTTGTACATTTGTACATGTATATTTTTCGAACTAAAGACGTTGGTAGTTTATAAAAAATAACACAAATTTTAAATCCCACAGGAAAACCTAATTTTTGTTTTTTCCAAACTTTTCAAGCAATTTTTGCAATTTTTCTTTCCAGAAAATCCTCACAGATTTTCAAATTGAAAATAAGCGACATCGGTCAAACCGTTCTGAAGTTATACGCTTAGTAGCGGGCACCATTTTATGTTTTCCATTCTTTTATTTCTTCCTTTTATTTTTATAATAAAAAATACAACAACAAAAAACTATAATATAAAATTATAATAAAAAATTATAATAATACTAGCGTGCCCGTGACTGCTTTGCAAGTCATTTCTTCGACATTTTTTGATCGATTTTGGTTCGCGGTATTGAAAAACAAAGCACGTGAACGTGATACATATAACTGAAAGTGCAAAAAACAGGAATCTTTGAAAAGCAACAGGTAAGGGGAACTGAAGCCATTTAAAATCAAACGGCAAATCTGGAGGAATCATAGGAATGCGTGGTTTCAACACATCGCCCTTATATTTTTCTTTTAAAATTTTTGCTTCAATCACATTTTTCATGACTTTTTTGACTACTAACATATGTCATTGCATCTGCCAAGTGTGCATACAACGCCATCTACTGGCAATATAGCATTTACAATCATGTTTTTTATGGGTTCTTGAGTTAAGATAGCGTTGTAAAAAAAATGTATGTGAAAATGAATTTTCTTCATAATTTTTTTTTTGGGAAATTTTCCAAAATTTTCTTGTGTATTCTTCTTATTTGGCCGGAGACCTGTCCGAATTGGTGCTAATCACCGAAATCGGTCCAGGCATTCTCGAGTTATAAGCGTAGTAACTAACATCACTTTCTTTTATATATATAGATGATATGAATCAGCCATATAAAATTAATCATAATATCTGGCATATCGTAATAGTATGATTACCGCAACTACAAGTTTTCTGTGCCTATTGTTAGCATAGCAGCCATAGAGGACTTTAATTAATAAAATGTACATATGACTTTAGTCAACAGCCAGAAATGAATAAAGGATCAAAGAACAGTTTATAACTACTTGCGGGGGGGGCTACTTGACAGCAAGTAAATTCACGCCGAAAAATTGTTCAAATTCACAGAAATTATGAAATATTAAATTTAAATTTACTGATAACCCCTAAATGAAATAATGAAACTAAAACTTAAAACTTTTTATAGGGTTGCTAATTAAGAGCAAACTTTTCTGAAGATTCCCTGAGAAGAATGATACAGAAACATAAACAGCAGTGGACTGCATCTTCTCTATAAAATTTTTTAAGCTTTACTAATTTAATTCGAATTTTTTCATAACTTATGATCTAGCAGATATTAAGCTTAGAATAAACTATAATAAAAGCTGGGATTAAGGTTCTCTGTACGCTATTAGTTTAAATGAAGTGGAATATCTAATTGTGAGCAGATGTTTCTTATTAAAAAAAAGTCATTTAACAACAATAATATGAATGTGCTCATTATCGTATTTTCATGATATTTTAAAATTACATATAAAAAAATACAAATATTTATTTATGTATATGTGTATATTTATATGTGTGTATATATGTTGAAATATTTAAGTTTGTTATCTACTTATTCTTTATCTATTAAAACAAAATTTGTTCTTTTTAACAAATACAGACAGGCGAAGAAAAATATGTTTTTTTTTTGCGAATGACTAGTTATTTATGAGATAAAGTATCTTAACAATAATAAAATCGTTTAAACTCCCCCTAAAAAATAAAATGTGTCTTGTGTAGAAAAAAATAAAAAAATTATTTTAACAAAATATATTTTTTTTATTTAATGGGTCAATAAACGCTGCCAATGTTTTTGAAGTTGAAGTTAAAATTTATAATGAAATTTTTTCTTTCCTCTTTTTAAAGTTTATCACATATAAAATGGAGGCTTCGAGAAAACAAAAATGTCTCTATGAATTTAACGCTTTATCAGCCAAAAATTAAGGAATATTTAAAAAGACACATTGCAGACAGCGAAACTAGAAATTATCAATAAATACTTGATGTAAATAATGTTAAGATAAAAAGTTTTAAAAAATAATATTAAGTATACTATTATAAGGCCCTAAATGCAGCTAATAGCAATTTTACAATTTTAGTTTCTGCTTTAAAGTAGATGTTTCAAATGTTTCGACAGCTTTAATATTTTGCTACATAAATTTATGTTCATTAAAAAGTTGTATTATTTTTTTTTTTGATTAGATTTATTTTTCAATATCTAGGGAATACATTTTATTCTTAATTAATCGAATTAGTCGACAATTCAAATTAATCGATTAATTGAATTAACTGATTATTCGTTTCAATCGAATCGAATTACCAAAATGTTATTTTTAACTAAAATAGCTAAAACTAATTACTGGTGGTAAAACTAGTTTAAATCTTAATTACATTTATTCGATTAACCACGTACCTAATATTTATTAATACTTATAATATATAAATGTTCGAATTGCTTACTTTCTAGGGTTAAGGCGTCAAAAATATTTTTAACAATACCGTAAAACTGTATCAATTTTTGATCATTTAGCTTTAAAATGAGCAAAATATTAAGAGAAAATTATTTCTCGCATGAAAGATAAAAATTGTTCGAGAGCCATTCAAAGTTAAATTAAAAAAGCATTTTTACATTGAACCTTGAAAAAGTACTGATGATCTGTTTTGAGTAAAAAATTTGTATGAAAGATATTGCGCCCTAAATACAAAAGGGTCACAACTCAAAATTTTCCAAAACTGACTTTTTTTCTTCTATAAATTAATTCAGAGTACGCATCTCTAACTACTGTAAAAATTTCTGTCACATCACTATCTCTTCTTTAACTGGAAAACCACTACTTTTGTGTTAAGTATGTTACTTTTGCACGATGAATTAAAGAGAATTATTTTTAGCTGCGAAAACTTTAGTATTTTGAGTTGTGACCCTTTCGTATTTAGGGTGCGATATATTGGAAAAAACGTTTATATAACTTGATCGCCAAGACGTTTCGGTTTCAGAGATATTGCTAACCAAAGTCAAACATCGTCTTTAGAAGCTTTTTAAGAAAGTGGGACTTCAATGCAAAAAGTTTGGCCGGTTTATAATGCAGAAAGGGTAAAAAAATATTTTTGTAATTATTTTGTTTATCTTCAACTTAACAGAAAATTAAAACTTTTCCTTTCAGCAATTAAAGAATTGTTTTTCTTATTAATAAATTTATCTTGTCTATAAAATATGGCAGAGATCTTACTCTACCCCCTAGAATCTTTTATGTTGAAAAGTAGAAAATATTATTGTCTACAAACATAAAATCAGATGGACATTGACACGACATAACATCCTACATCGTGACATAAGTACGGCTACAGGGTGGCAAAGTACCCGTAAAATAATTAAAGCGTGTTCCATTCAGAGGGTAATATATTTTTGAAAAGAATATAATAAGCACATTCGATATATTGTTGTCGAAAATATCGAGCGAGATAGGAATATATAGTACGTGACATGAGAAGGAAGTACTATTCCGTGAATTTGGGAAGGAGTAATTTGTTTTTCTTTTTTAATATTCTTGTGACACAAATATATTTTTGCCTAACAACCTGTCGTATTTCAATAAATTATGAATAAAATTAAATATCATTCGTATTAACGGTAATTGAGGCCGATCGGCTACGAATGACATACACAAACGTTCTTTCTCACGACACGACGGTACGTGAAGAATATCGAAAGAAATTAAACAAAAAATACTCTTAGTCGAATTCTATCTTTTCTCTTTCGTTCTAATACATTTGTCCTGTTCGAATGTTAATAATTCGAATTGTTATTTTTGCGTTTTTAATATTGTAAAAAGCTATAAAAAGTGAAATTTGAGGATGTTTTCTCCTTTTTAAGGATTCAAGGATTTTTATATTTATCAAATGTGACTGGCATATTCAAGGAAATGCACACATGTTTTTAATTTCATTAAACGAAAAAATATCCTGTTTTAAAAAAATATGTATAAAAAAACAAAAAAAAATTCAAATTGATATAAATCAACTAGAGCATCTTTAAGGACTTCAATTCCAGAATAAAAATTTCTAACAAAAAGCATTGTAATTAAGATTTTCCCCAAAAAGAATATTTTTTGAGGAGAAAAGTTTTTTTTAGAACTACTTAAGACACTAAAACAATTTTTAATGTTAAAATAAAAAATCTCTTTAATTATGATACAAAAATAAAATGTCAAAATAATTCTAATGCGGCCTTTTTTTACAAAGTTGTTATAAGAATTTCATTAATTTTTTCCTTGTGCAGGCAGGCAGGCCATTGTTGTGCTGGTGTGTGATTTGCATTTGTGCCTTAATATTCTCACCCCATAAAACTCTTACATTCAAACATATTGACATAGAGAGTGTTTTTAATAAAGGTATAGAAACTTTGTAATGGAATAAAATAAATTTTTTAAATTGATATGAAATTTATTTTATTCGAAAGTAAAGCTTCTGAAATTATAATTTTCAATTTTCTATAATTTTTACCAAAATTTACGAAGTCCAAATGGTCAATAGTGAATGTATATCGCCACAGAAAATAGTCTAGCGACGTTAAATAGCACGATTTTAAAGAACAATTCAAATGTTCGAGACGTGAACTTATGCGATTACCAAACGTTTGCTTTAATAAATTGATTGTGGCATGAGCTGTGTGACATGTTGCGCCGTCTTGTTAAAGCCGCAGCTCCTATACATTATGGCTGTTTAATTAATAAACGAAAAATTCTGTCATCATGGCTCTAATGTACTGACCAGTATCGTTTTTAAAGAATCATGCACCAAAGATGTCACCAGTACATTACGCACACTACATAGTCGGTTTTTCTGGATGTTGCGGACTTACACTTAAGGATTAACATCACATAAGTTCTATATACCTGTATAAAAAACACCCAATGCTTTAACGAAAATTTTTTTGTGATATTGATAACCCGCATATTAAACATTTAATAATTCATTGATTTTATTTTATTTAAAAATGCAAACGTCAAATTAGTTTACATAAATACATTGTGCATGTATGAATGTGTGTTGTATTATGCATGCACTCTATAATTATATGTTCACATGTTAATTACTATTTTACAAACAAAAAAAAATACTTTAAAATATTTTTTTATCGATTTTTATGATTGAGAAACAATTTGGGAGACGGGTTTCTAAAATATTATTTTAAGGAGTAAACGCTTTAGACACATTTAATTATCTAAAACACAACCTATTTTCTTTACACTTTTCGATATTTTAAATGACAGAGACGTGCTTGAATTCATAAGAAATCGTCAAATATATTCAAAAACTCAAAAAAAGATTTTTCAAACTGAAACACAATAATTAATAGTTGAAAAAAAATAGTTAAAAGTTGTTGGTAAATAACTTTTATTTTTCTTTCGGAATTCATAAATATACTGATCACAATCTTTTGTTTGTGATAAAGTACAGAGAAGGGAATGCTACAAACAAATTATTTGTTTGCTTTTGTAGAGGTTACAGGTTACATAAATTTTAAATGTTAACTTAAAATTTCTTTACTTTAGCGCTATCAATTATTTGTCCCTTTTTTATCCTTGTTGGAACAGCAGCTACAATACTTCACTCTGTGTGTAAATTCCAAATATTTACATAAAATAGTTAAAAATAAAAAGAACACCCTTTAGACTTTAACTTCATTTATTATATATTATTTTAGTAGCCATAATTATACAACATCTGTGAACATTTCTATTGTCTATTACGAATCCAGTGATGGATATTTTCGGTTAAGGAATGCTAAAAACACTAAGCAGCAAACAAATCGAAAGTGGGTCATATAAAAATTGGCTTTTGAAAACAATTAGCTTTGTTTATTATTTATACCCTTGATTTTGTATATTGCCTTGTTAAGAACTACCTGCTAAAAATTAAAGCTTTTAAAATGTCCTTCCTAGTAGCAGAAATATTGCAAAATAATTTTTAAAAAGTAATTTTTAAAAGCGCTATTTAAAAAAGTACTTTTTTAAAATTAATCTCTCGGACCAGCACTCAGAGGATGACCCCTATTCAAACAATGCATTGTACCACAATTAAGTAATTGGGTTGTGGGAAGGAGGAAAGGGGGAGTAGTGTTTGTGGACATTCGATTTGAATTTCCCTACATTGGAGGGAGTTTATTTCACATAAGAACTGTTCTGCTAAAAAGCGAATTTTCCCTGTAATGCGTAGTGCGATTCTTTGGCCAATCGACCACAAATGGGTGCGCTCTCAAAGAAAATCGAATCAAACGCAAAAAAGTGCGAGTTTCGGGAACAAGTTCCCTAATTTCGTTAGAGCAGCACTTACCATTATAGTAACGATAATACAACCTGAACTGCGTCGATGCTCTAGAGAATTAATAGCGTTAAATACCCTACCGTCTCCAATGAGTCTGTTGGCCTTGTTCCGCACGCGATCGAGCAACTCCAAAATAGACTTTAGGAGGCCAGCCCATGCATGAGAGTTGTATTCCATCTTTGAATGGATGCAGGTGATATAAATACTACGAAAATCGGAGGGAGTGAAGTATCTCTTACGTCATTTTAGAAACCAAAGCACTTGAAAACTTCTTTAGAAATCTGAAAACTGTGTTTAGCCCATCGAATTTCACACTGAATTTTCATGCCGAAAGCGTCAAGAGCTTCCGATTCCATAAAACCTATATAACCAACAGTAACAGGTGCAGCACCATTTCCGAACACAGATCTATGCGTAAGCATGCAAAATTCCGTCTTACGGGCATTAAAATCGATTCTATTCGCACGATCCCATTTGAAGATTGTTGCGAGAACGTGATTGAGCGTATAATTCATGTTCCGCCTGTTGGAACTCACCTCCAACTGGTTCGGTCTATTACTAAATAAATACGAATAACAAATGATGCTTTCATCTGCGAAAGAGTAAATAGGGTTAAAAGTTTGTCAAAGAAGGTCATCTAGAAAAATAAGAATTAAGTAGGAAGAAGAACAGAGCCTTAAGGTACCCCTGAATTAATCCTGAACCTAGTCGGATGAAATCCCATCAATAACAACTCGCATAGTGCGATACCTGAGAAAACTCGATATAAATGTGTAGAAAATATCGCCGATACCAAAATCAACTAGTTTTGACAAAAGTGCATCATGCCACACTCTATCAAATGCCTTGGAATTATAGAGTCACCATCTTACTTTCTCTGAAATGAAGTATGGAGTTCCACCACTTTTCCGACAGGAAAGCAAGGGAATCACTCGTAGAGCGCCCTCTACGAAAACCATACTGTCGGTCGCTAAGTAAACTGTTCGTCCCGAGGTATCTCACAATTGCAGAACAAATTGCAATTGGGCTTTAGAACAGCAACTAAAACAAATCAAAACAACTCATAGACGTTTTTCTTTATAAAAAAAAACACACCTATCGTTTTTACAATAGAAGTTTTAAAATTTAATTTTTATAAAACATTTTTTAAAATGTAAACTTACATTTAAGAAATTCAATCAAAACCAACTTATCAAATACTTTATTATCAAAACTAAACACTCGTTTATATGTTTTAAGTTTTGCTAACAAATTTCAATTAAATTTTAAAATAAATAAATTTTTTTTACACAAAACTTTAAACTTTAAAATTAAGAATTTTTAATGAAAAACAAAAAAAAAACTTTTTCATTAATTTTCCCTTAAAAATGCAATTTTATCTTTATACTGTTTGTAGTTTTTGTTTTTTTATTAATAAAATAATTTTTCGATAGCCATAATAATTAAAACAGTTTATAATTATTTTTTTTATATTTTAAGCCAAATGGCCTTGACCATTAAAAATTAAAAAAAAGAAAAAAATTGTTGGCTTAACAGCAGTGCACAGCTAAGCAAAATTAAAAATAAAAATTGTTTCGTTTTTAATAAATAATTTCTGCTGTGTGTGTATATATGTGTGTATATATATGTGTGTGTATATGTAAATAAAATATGTTACACATTTAAACAATATACATAAAAATACGCTCGTACACTTGAAATTTTTGGGCAACAAAAATAGAAAAAAGCAAAAAATTAATTAGTTGATAAAAACTGGCATTCGAATGTATTCAAATAAAAGCTTTTGATTTCTGTTATAAAATTTAGCATAATTAAAATAAAAAATAAATATATAAAAAAATACAAATATTTTGAATTTAAACATTACATTATTACGATAATAATTTTTTTTAATTATGTCCTTATTTATTTCTTTAAAAAATATCAAAAGAAAGTTTCATTTATAAAACAACCTGCAAAAAGTACTTTCTACAATATATCTGCCGAAAGGTACCACTATAAAAATTATTTATATACCTGTTAAAAAGTACCCTTCTAAAAAGTACCTTTCAAAAAAAATTTTTTTAAAAAAGTTTTTTTTTTAATTACTAAAAATGTTTCCAAAAATTATACATCTCCAAAGGTACTTTTTAGAATAGCTTAATAAAAGCAGAGCTCTTTTAAAAAGAAGACTTTTTAGAAAAAGTATCTATTTTATGTAAGTTTTAACACATTATTTTTTTAAACGTTTCTGTTGCTAATGTACTTTTTTAAATATGTTTTCAAAAATAGCATAAAAAATTGCTTTAAAAAATAATTTAAAAAATTTACTCTTGATTAATTATCTCCCAAAGCCAGCTGTCTTCTTAAAAAAGTACCATGTATAATAGTTTCTTTTTACAGTTGAAAATAAAACTTGGAAAGGAGTGCCGTTTTATGAAAGTACCATGGAAGAAATAAAACGCTTTTAACAGTCTTTACAAAAAATATTTTTCGAAAAAATAAATTAATTAAAGCGCCGTTCAAAAAGGTAGCCCTTAAAACAGAACCATATAAAAAGGTACCTTTAAATAAATTTACTTTTTGTAAGCTTTAAAAAAAGAGGTTTTTTAAAACAGTGACTACGAAAGGTAAAATTAATAAACTATGCTTTGATTAAGTACCTTTCATAAGGTAACTATAACCTAAGTATTTTTTTAAGAGTTCCCTTAAAGAAAAACAGAATATATTTTGTCCGTCTGATAATTTTCTTTCAGGATATAAACATAATTTACAGTATTCAAGTAAAAATTATTTTCATAACAATTTTGGACCATTTTTAATAAAATCAATTTCAGTTCAATTTTTCAACACAACCGCAGTTATCTCCGAAACCACTACTTGGATTTATTCCGAAACTACAGCATTTTGTTCGTCTGATAATCTCTTTTAAGGATAATTAAGCATTCTTTGGAGATGTAAAACTCACTTTCATGCCATTTTTGGACCATTTTTAATAAAATCAATTTCATGTCAATTTTTTAACATAACCGCAGTTATTTCCGAAACCACTGCTTGGATTTATTCCGAAATTACATAATTTTGTTCGTCTGATAATCTTCTTGCAGGGCATGTAACCATTTTCATGCCATTTTTGCACCATATTTTACACAAGATAGTATTTTTTTGTTGTTAATTTCATCTCAAAAAAAACCGAAAAAATAAGCAAAGTACAAAGAGTTGTTAAATTTTATAAAATTTATTTTAAAAAAGAATATACCAAAACCATAATTTCTCTGAAGGTATATTTCAAAAAAGTACTTTTTTAAAAAGTACCCTTTTGAAAAAAACACCCCAAAATCTTTAAATAACGGTTTTTTATTAAAAAGTTCCTTAATAAATAAGTATTTATTTTTAAACAGGTCTTTTTTAATTAAATTTAACATATAGATATATATTTTAAATTTTATTAAAGAAGAAAAAAAGCTCGAATAAAAATAACAATTAAAAAGTTCCTTTATTAAAATTCGTTTTTAAAATCAATTATTTACAAGAGTTTTTGAGAAGGTACCTGCAATGAAAAAGATTTTTTGAATTCAGAGCAGTAAACGCTTGGATTTTTTTTGTTTAATTTTTCTATAAATCTATAATTTTTTTTTTTAATTTTGACTGAATTTATTTAATATACAATATTTGCCCTTTTATCCGCGCGCTCTCGTAAACGCTATTATTTTGAAAATAGAAATTTCCTTCCATCGTATTGTACGACGAGAGAAAAGAAAATAAATTCATTGAAACAAATAAGAAATAGAATCCCTAGGAAAAATCTATTATGAAATGTGAAAAAATGAATATTTTTTTTGGCACAGTTTATGATTGCCTCTGATAGCACGTTTTCAATTTCTGCATTTAATTATTATTTTTTATATTTTTTTTCCCTTGCTTTATGGTAAAACAAGTACCTTGACTATTTGCTTTGCTTTTCTTTTCGTTTTTTTTTGTTTTTTTTTTGTTTTTGTTTTATATTTATACTGCATTAACATGAACAAAAAATAAAACGAAAAAATATTATATAAAAAAATATATAAAAATGAATGCTTGTATAGGTAAGTTTCTTTCCTAACTCACCAATACTATTATACATATGCACCTATACAAACACACCAACTATTTTTTAGATTGGCTCATATGAAAAGACCTTGAAAAATTGTTCATAAACAGCAAAACAAACATTTGAGAGAAAGAGCAAAAGAGCGATTAAAAACCCCCCATAGAATGAGAGAACCCAAGTACAATTGCGACGAACAAAAAAAATTTTAAAGAATAATAAAACAAAAAAGAAAATAATATTAAAATTTTACATTTGCAAAAATAATTGCAAAAAACAAATTAACGAGCACTGATAAAACATTTTATATTTTTACATTTTTTTATCTAGAAATTGAAACTCATTAGAATTAAACAAAAAAAGAACAAAAAAAGAGAAAGAAATTGCTGAAAATATATATTTTATTTTATTTACGAAATGTTAATATTTCTTATTCTTATTTAGTTTATAATTAAGTAAATAAAATATTTTAATGATGCCAAACACAGACAGGAATTTAGTGAAATATATTTAAAGAAAAATAGAAATTAATTAATTAAATTGTGAGCCATTTTTTTTCTCTTTAATTTAATAATTATAATGCAAAATATATAATATAAAATATAAATTAAATAACTAATCTATTCCGTTCAAGTGAATAATATATAAAAAGTAGGTCTCACATATTGATTTTAACCTAAAAAAGCCTAAATTTATGTGCTTGATTTTGTTAAAGATTAAATTCCTTTAATTTAACGAATTAATTTCCTTTATTTTGTATTGGGATTTTTTTTTTAATTTATATTTAATTTCAATAAATATTTTCCCCCTATTACAATTTTTTACTTTTATAAAAGTATTACCACGCTTCGGAAAGCGTACTCAATTGTCTTCTATAAGCACAATGAGAATTTGGAAGAAAAAAAAACAAAATCTGCGGATAATTCTACTTCACTAATTTGTTGAACTATATAAAACTGCTGTGAAGCTATAAAGAATGAGTGCTCATTGTGAAATCTGTGCAGATGAAATTTTATATAGTGGCCTGTGGGAAAGGCAAAGTCCAAAGACTTTGAACAATTTAAGAAAGCACTTTGCAGACTCAACGACCTCTAGTGAAGTTAGATTTTCTTGGAATTATTATTTCAAAAGAAAGGCACTTGAGCTGTAGGACTAGAGACGTCAAATATATATTTTGCATGAGCTTGAAATGAGACCTAGTCACAGGGGAATTGTAAGGATTATAAGTGTTTGTGCTAATAAAATACCAGATGGCAATAACGAATGATAAGATAAAATTCTCTCACCTTAAAGCCTAAATTTTGTACTGTCTAAGCGCCTTTTGTTTCTAGTAAAGAAAAGATGAGTTTGATGAGTGGCTGATCTCAAATGGTGTTATCAGTTTTTTTATCGAAAAAAATTTTAAAAATACCCACTGTTTATAATAAAAAATATTGCAATCCGAAAAAAAAGACAGAAACTGATACAGGGTATCCAACGGAAAGGTAAACTACTTTATTTATAATTTTTTTGATTAAATGAAAAGGAATGGATCTTATATTGATAAGGAAGAAGCTCTTGTGTCAACTGAATCTTATATGGAAACAAATGCAAATCCTTGTGCAGTATTGTGGCCAAGGTTGTTGTTTGAAGACGAAGCTCCAGAGCACGGCGTCTAACTGAGGTTAATGGACTGTTTTGAACACTTTCGTGAGTAGCAGCCGATCTTGCAGTATGTTGTGGTGCATGCTTGGGCCTATCACCTACAGGCCCTCTTTCTCTTTCGTTATCATTCACTACACCATAAATATTGTGTTTTGTTGGCAAGTTGTTTCTACCAAAAATTTTACGTAACTTCCTCTGTGTCACAGTAATCGATAATAAATTTTAATAAAATATTTTAACGATTTTAACGATTAAAATAAATTTCCATAATAAATTTGCCAAGTGTCTTCTTCACGACTGCCAAATATGAACTGTCAAGACTAATGTTTATCAAAATGGCGGTAAAACATAGGGCGAACACCCTGTATATATAGCTGAAAACTAAGTTCAAATCCAGCAAAAAAACCGCCTGACCGAAATAGGAAATAAATTTTTTTTAATGTTGTTTTTATTGGTAAATGGTTTGTTGAGCTTTAAAATCCAACCACATGTTTGTATATGTTGTATTTGAATCGAATAATTTTATATTCGTATAAGTTTTTTATTCGAATATTTGTTTATTTTAATTTTTTTGGGCTCTAAATGTTTGAAAGAGATCTCAGATTAATAGGAATTATAAAAGTTCTCCAAAATTGGGCAAAAATGCTTGCATGTGTGATGACAACAAAACGGTATAGTTGTCATCAATACCAGATTTTACTGTTGTTCGTTCGGTATAAACGGCGAGCGCTTTCGATGTGAAGACATCGTTTTCAAGCCGTGTTCTAATACGTACTGGATAACTAAATAAAAAAATAATTTTAATAAAACTATAACTGAACCAGAGGGTTTTTACGTAGCGATTTTAATTGTCTACAATTTTAAAGCGTAAAAAATCGTTAAAGTGGAATTAAGAATTTTAAAAGGTGATAATATTTTAGAAACGAATGCTCCTAGCAAATGCACAGAATACAGAAATTTTTTGGTGTAATAGAAAAGGTTTCTAGATAGTGGCTAGCTCCCAAGCCCTCCAAGAGTTCCAGAAATTAGCATATAGAATATGAATTATGTAAAATAACTAATTGATTTTAAATATTTTCAAATTTTTTTTTTTTTTAATTTTAACATTTCAACAGATAATTAAGTGGTGGCATTTCAGAGCCGACTAATCGTTTTGAAAAATGAAAATAAAAATACTTCCCAAAAAAAAAAAATCGAATGCGTTTTCGTTTGTAAATGTCGATCATCTGTCATAATAACGCCATAAATCAAGAAATGTCAAAAATACAAAATTATTAGTTATTTTTGAGTTTCTGTTATTTATTCGTAAGTTGTGAAATTCATTTCATAACATATATACGAAAAAATGTTGTACAGATGGTATCAAATGTTTACAACTATGGTAAAGTTTAACTAAAATAGTTGCATTATGACTAATAAGTTGTATTAATATTTTTGGTAATTTCTTAGTAGACATTGAATACAAGATATACATTTTTTATACAAAAGGGTGTAAGTTAAACAAATATTGTACGTTAAATACAAGAATGTGTTGTAAGCTTTTCACCAGTTATGAACAACAATGTCGTTAGTAAAAAGAATGCATTTTTTTTAAAGGAAAATGGTATTTTTATAACGGGATTTTTCTTTTTACTTTTTTGCTTTTCTTTTACTACAGAACGTTGTAACTCCTAATGATAATACTGTGCTCTTCTGAAAATGTCTTAGAGTAAAAGTTAATTTAAAATCCTAAAGCGATTTTCCGCAAAAAAAAACAATTTGCAAGTTATAACTTTCTTGCAGTAAATGAGCAAAATGTTGCTGTAATACGCACAAACAAAATTCTTTGTTTTTAAGACTTCAATTTTGTTAAATATATTTTTTTTAATTTTTTTTTTTTGTAGATAAGAAAGCAAAAAGTTCATTGTATAAAAAAAAATAAATTAGGAAAGATGAAGCAAAACATATGATCTCATTAACAGAAACCCAGAGAATAGCAAACAGCTAAATTGAATACAAAAACAGTTTATCGCATACGAATATTAAAAACAAAAATACAAAAAATACTTAGAGAACCTGTTTTCTTTAACAATTTGTTGAGGAATAAATAATTTAATTTAATTACATAACAAATAACAAATACTTAAGATTGAAAAACTAAAAACTTAAAAATTCAATTCAATTCAATTCGATTCGATTCGTTATGATGAGTGTTTGTTATGTGGCGTGTTAAATGTGTTCTTGTGTGTGTATTTTTCGTCAAACCTTAAAATTGAATTTAGAAGTGAGTGTTGTTGTTGTTCTTTCTGGTTTTGTTTCATATTTAAAATGGTCTTAGATTTAAATGGAAGTTTTAAGAAAATTTTTATTGATTTTAATTTTTGTTTTTTTTTTAGTTTTAAGTTTTAATTTTTTAAACTGAGTTAAACTCACTTTTTAAATTTTTATTTTTTCGAACTTGTTACCAGACGACACTTGAGCAAAATCTGTGTTAAAAACTGGTTTTCCCCCAAAAAAAAGCTTCTATTAGAATGTTGTTGTTTTTTTTTAAATTACGTTTTAGTTATTCTTGTTATTTTTTTCTTTCACTTTGTTTTTAAAGAAGTTTCACTTTTTTTGCAATTGTTGTTACGAAATTATTAAAATTTTTTCATTTTGATTTTTATCTTCTAAAAATATAAATATTGAAATAATATTAATTTTTTGTAATATTTCTTCAAAAGAAAAAAAAACTAAAAACACATACATATACACATAAAACATATGTATGTATGTATATACATAGTACATGAACACTGTTGAAGTGGCTGTTATTTAAAGTTAAACATTAAATCAAGTTTAAACTTCTGTCGTAAAAACGCGGGTAAACACGATTTTCGTAATGAAACGAAATAAAGAAAAGAAATTGTTTATAAATTATCATTTAACAATTTAAATTTATTTAAATTTCTAACATTAATTTTAAATTACTTTTTAAAATTTAAAAAAAATCACCACAGAACTAAATAAGAAAATATGTGTGCTGTCCGTAAATAACACAATATAACTTTAGTTTAGCAACAACAACAACAATAAACAATTCGTATATAATTTTATTATATATATTTTTTTTGTAGTTTATTACTTTGTATCTTTAAGATTAGAGCGCGTTTTCAACTGAAGGTATTCATATGTTCCATGGGCACACACACACACATGTATATATATAGACACAAAGTATAGAAAGAAAAAAGCACGTTTTGCTATTAGATTTTGTTCAAAAATGATTTGGAGATGTTGTACGTCGTTTAAACTCAAACTATCGCATGTGCTCCGTTGTATTCAATGTGAAAAACTTAACTGAAATGAGAATATTTTTTAACAACATGAACAAGTTGAAATTGGTATAGAGGAGGAATGTAATTGACATGAAATATTGCTGTTGTTGTTTTTATTTTTGTTTTTCTGTTCTGTGCAGTTGTTTTAAAAATGTGGTGGTTTTGTTTGTTCATTGCATTGGCTGACTCAATTGACTGGTTTCTTCAAAAGAGAGCAGTGTGTGAAGCAACATTATCAAATTCAGAGAAAGAGATAGAGACAGAGTCACAAATTGAGAAAAAGAGCGTGGAGAAAGAAATGATGTGAAAATGTGTGTTGGTGATAATTTTGTGTAAAATTATGTATGTAAATTAAATAAATAAAAAAAGGGTACAAACTCTAGTGAGAGTGACACACGACAAAAATTACATCGTCACAAATAGTTTAGCAGTGTGAACAAAGTAAGATATAAAAAAAAATCCTACATTCTCTACACTTATGCCGTTTATGCTATTAAAAAAAAAAACTTTTTAGATTTTGTGAATACAACCTTCAAAACGAAAGTTATCAACAACAACAAAAACCACTTTTAACCAGTTGGCGTATTATGTGAAGATTTTTGCACAACCGACAGCATGGTTTCCGTAGAGGGCGCTTTACGGGCGACTTGCTGCATTCCATTCGGAATGCAACTTCATACATCATTTTGGATGTACGGCGTTTGATAGAGTGTGGCATGATGCACTTCTGTCAAAACTTGCTGCTTTTGGTCTCGGTGATAATTTTTCCAGATTTATATCGCGTTTTCTCAGGAATCGCACTATACGAGCTGTTGACGGTCCTGCTGCTCTTGTGACGTGGTTGTTCACAACTCAATATTGTGGAATTCTCTTATACGAACTGTTATAAATGGGTTTTCATCAGACGAGTTCAAAATTAATTCAGGGCTACCGCAAGGCTAAGTTCTTTCTCCTAATATATTTCTAATTTTTCTAAATTATCTTCTATGTCAAATTTTCTCTATATATATTCTTTTGTAGATGACAGCACCATTTGTTATTCGTATTCATTTAGTAATACACCGAACCAGATGGTGATATGTTCCAAAAGGCGGAACATTTCGGGGCACGTCCGAATGGGGTCGTACGAAAAGAATCGATTTTAATGCCGGTGAGATGCATAGAAAACAAACAAAACATCTGCGTTCGGAAGTGGTGCTGCACCTGTTGCTATGGGTAATGCCCTTATTACCCATAGTAACAGGGTAATGAAAATTCAGTTTGATGTTCGATGGACTAAACACATTTTTCAGGTTTCTAAAGAAGCTTTCAAGTGCCTTGGTTTTCTGCGATCTGCGTACTATTTATACCACCTACATCCGTCTAAAGATGGAATACGACTCTCATGTATGGGCTGGCGCCGCTCTACCGCGCACAGGAGAGGTCCAAGAGGCTCACTGGAGACGGTAGGATATCCAACTCTATTGGTTCCCTAGATATTGACGCAATGTAGGATGAATTTCATTGTTTTATCGTTACTATAGTGGTAAGTGCTCTAACGAAATTAGGGAACTTGTTCCCGAAACTCACCAGTTTTTGCATTTAACTCGATTTTTATTGAGATCGCATCCAGTAATAGTCCATTGGTCAGTGAATAGCACTAGGCATTACAGGGAGAATTCGTTTTTTAGCAGAACAGTTTGCATGAGGAATAATTTCCCTCCAGAGATCTTTCCTGTCACTTTCAGTAAAGGAAAATTCAAATCGGATGTCTGCAAACACTACACCCTCTATCCTTCGCCCCATAACTTAATTTCCTAGTTCTGACACAATGCATTGCATGAGTAGGGGTCATCACCATAGTACTGGTTCGAACGAAAAAAATTGTATAACTAAAACACGTAAAGTACCATGTACACTACTGACTCAATTGATGATTTTACAAAATTATCACAAATTTTGAAATAAGTGACAAAAGTGATGAAACCCCCCTTCACATAATTTAATACTAAATACATACAGTGTCGGATAAAACTAAAGCACAACCTTCTGCTTCTTAAAGAGCAACGTAATAAGTTTAACAAGAAGGTTTATTAGATAAAAATTGTGTTACCTTTTAACAGAGAAGAGAGAGGGAGAGTGGGAGACGGCGACGACCTGCACATTTTTCAAATTAGATATTCTTTTTTATTATTCCCTTTAATATATTTTCTAATTCTGGTCAGTGTTGTCACCGTGAGAATAAAAAATTTCTGTTGGCAGTTTGGGGAAATCTCTGAAGAAATTTTAAGTTCTTTAGGAATTTTCCAGCGATTTTTATTTTGTTATTTTCAACATTATTGTAACTTGCTACACATGATAGCTGATAAGTCCTGAATGAATAAATTAATGTATTTGGGTATGATTTCACGTCAACCCGCGTCAAATTTGGTTTGTGAACGTACCGGTTTCGGCTATATGCCATCTTCAGTGTTCTCCCTATAGAGAGAAATCAAACCCCGTCGGACAATATACGCAAATATCAATAAATTAATGTGTTGTTTCGACTTTGTCACGATTCCCATCAAATATTATTTATATTTTCAATCTGCTCTCAATAAATGATTTGATTCAAACATCAACATTGTAACCAAATTTTTGAACAACAGAACACTAGTGTTCTATATTAATTATCTATGATGACTATTTGTGTAAAACGCCTTTCCTCGACAATAAATACAATTCCCTGACAATTTCCTCGACAATAAATACAATTCCCTGACAAAACGGGAATTATGACTGACTGCCAAAATTTCCAAATAGTAGCAATAGCTTCGTGAGGAATATGTGTGCACAAAATATTTTACCTCCTGGGTATTTATGGGAATAAAACATTTTAATTAGCGGATTCGTCTCGAAAACATCTGGTACCTCTGTTTCTATTGTTAAGCAACACCATTCACATATCCATACAAACAATCAAAATATTAAAAAAAAATAAATTTTATAAAGTTTTTTCTCCTCTCATCGTTCTTTTCATACAGAGGGAGAGAAAGAAGAAAAAAATTCTTATCAGTAAAAATATCTACCCACACACAAACTAGAAGTCAAATCAAATGAGCAAATGAAATTTTTTTTAACATGAAGAATAATTCATTTGTTTGGCTGTTATTCGTTCCTTCTACTTATTTAGTGTCAAACGTTTTTAATTTTGTTGTTGTAGCAGTTGAGAATAAGTGAAAATTTTAAAAAGAGCTGATAAGACAAAGTTTGATGTAGATATTGAGAGCATTATTTCGTGGGCTTAAAAGTTAAACAATAAATAGACTTCAGGAAAGTCTTATTTAAATTTGTTATTAAAGAATTTGTCAAAGAAAAAGGCTAACTAAAAAAAAACAATACATTTGTAAAAATCGTTCGAATAAAATGCAATTAAAAAATCAGATAAACTAAAATTTCACTTAAAAATAATGGCGCTTAAATCATCAAATCGTGAAATGGTCTAACAATAGTAATAATGATAATTATAACCGAAGCCTTACTGAAATATAACAATTCATTTATAATAATCGCTCGAATCAAATGCTTGCTAATCAAATGCTAGCGAATAAAAAAAGAGCAAATATTTCCAATTACTTATATTGTCGAATTTAAACAGCGCTAAACCTTAAAATATTTGTTTTGATATTTCGAAGAAAACGCAAGTAACGCTATGAGCCCTGGGTTAGAGTTATATTGAATTTTTGTTGCTAAAGTTCGATAACATTGATTTTAACCGTTTTGTGGTTCCAACAATCCAGCGCTAGGAAAGTTGCTTATCACTCAAAGTTCTAAAAAAAAAAAATCAAAAGGATCTTTCATCAGCTACAAGTCCCTTAATTTGCACTTATAATTATTTTGAAAAATCTCGACTAAAACCCAATACATCGTGCCGCGAAACCGAGAATGCCGATGTAAGATTCGATTACGCTGAACTGAACTAAGAGAATTATAAAATTTTCATTTGAAATCAAAAGATAAATCATCTGACGGTTAAAAGTGACATATGTGATAGCATTTACATCAGCACCGAGCCTTGGGGCCATAATCTGATGGTGGTCTTACCACTGGCTGTAACAAAAAGCGTCCACCCACGCCCTAAGACGCATACGCACTAAGTGCATATACGCCTTAGTAGCAAATTTCAAGTGTACGATAGCAGACCCGTGCCCCCACACCCTGTTTAAGAGTTGGAGACTATCCAACCTCTAGTCCTGTTACAAGCGCAACTACGACATTTATTTGGATGTTAACCTTATCTTTATCTTAACACCTCTTAGGAACTTTCTTCAAAGCTCGATTAAACCACAGCCACCGTGTTGCTCCCCAAAGAGCCTTACCAACAACCAAAACAGGACCGTAGCCCTGCGGGCAACTGGTTCCCATGGTAGCAGTGTGTATATAAGAAGTCACTATTCGCACTTCGATAGTCCAATGTCTTTTCCAGTATGGAACTCCTGCCAGCCCAGCCGACTGGGTGCCGCCTTTTACCTCCGAAGGCACATGTCAAGATGGTGAGAAATTTAAAAGTGACACACGTGATAAGATTTACATCTGTACCTAGTTGTGTGTAAGCCATAAACAGACGGTGGATCATGCCACTGTGGATGAAATGTAGCGACATCCTCGCCCTAAGAAGCCTTCAGATACTCATATCCTCCAGTCACTCCTTGCTGAAAAGTTGGAGACCATGCAACTCAAGCTCCAGAACGCATGAAGCTTAATAAAATTGAAGAACACAACTGTAATATCACTCACTGTACCTGGACCCCTCATTGTGTTTATTGTGAATAATCCGACCTTCACCACTCAACGAGGGCCTCGAAACCACAACCACTACGATACCCCCAAAGGGCCAACCTCAGTAATCAGTCAGAGAACAGCTAAAAGGCTAAAAAGACTAATAGCTGAACACTGGGGCTTTATTGATTCCCCTGTAAATATAGTAGATTGCGTGGAATCCATATGCTACAAAAAAATGGAAAAAAGTAGTGGATAACGATATACAATACTTTGAATAATGTATGGGCTCATTTATTATTATAAATGCATTTTTCAAGCTCAAAAATCGACATAATAACTTGTAGCTGTGACGAATATGACTAAAGGGCCTTATATAGAGTGTCTGTCAGCATTTTGGTAAACATTAGCCTTGGCAGTCGTGAAGTAGACACGTGACAAATTTATTATGGAAAAATATTGGATAAACCAACGTGTTTTAATCATTAAAACATTTTATCAAAATCAGTCAACGCACTATTTATTGTGTAGTTAATGATTTCGAAGAAAGAGGGTATGTAGGTGATAGGCCCAAGCATGAACCACAACGTACTGCAAGGTCGACTGAAAACATTACAAAACAATCCCTCAACCCCAAATCGACGCCGTGCTCAGGAGCTTCGTCTTCAAAGAACATCTTTGGATTTGTATTTGTTTTCATATAAGATTCAGTTGAGACAAGAGCTTCTGCCACAACACCATTTATGCCGCCGTACATATGCTAAAAGGATGTTACAGGTCGCCCATGACAAATACGATCATAATGAATGACGAGGTACATTTTCATCTGAATGGATATATGAATAAACAGAATAGTCAGTTCTGGGGAATGGGAAACCCTCAAATTATTCAACAGTCGCCTTTGGATCCATTAAAATTGGCGTTCTGGTGTACATATTGGTCAAGAGAAATTATTCTTACTTCTTTAAAAATGAATACGGCGTAACGGTAACTGCGAATGTGAAGCGATATCCTGATATGATTGACAACTTTTTAATGCTACAACAGCATGCTCTGGCCTTGATTAACGTGTGGTATCAACAAGACGGCGCCACATCGCATATAGTCAGTATTACAATGCAATTACTGCGAAACCTCTTTCCATAACAAGTTATTTCAAGAAATCGCCTCCACGGTCGCCTGATTCGACTGCTCCGGACTTCTATTTGTGGGGATATCTGATTAGCAAGGTTTATGCAAACAAACCAGAAACGCTTGAGCAACTCAAAAAAAATATTCGTGACGAAATTAATGAAAAACCGCGCGAAATGTGAAGCGAATGTAATAAAAAATGTGTTCAAAAGGGGTCGCATTTGTGAGGCGAAACAGAGGCGGACGTTAATCTAGTATTGCATTTCATAAATAATTGCGGACATTAAACAAAATATTTATCAATATCAGATCCACTCTCTTTCAATTAATTAAAAATTATCATTAATTAAAAAGTATACCTTCCCAGCGGACACCCTGTACTTTCCATGTTAGCTGCTCACAGATTTATTTGTTACTTAAACCCAAAATAAATATCCGAATCCATGTTTTAAAAGTTAGAGATTTTGCAACTAATTTTCATATTTTAATATTTTTATGTTTGATTATTTACCGATTGAGTGTGTGCGAGTGAGAAGTTTGTTGGTTTATTTTTTTTAAGTATTAAAAATGGAAATATAAATTTATAATTTTTTACTTTTTCAAATTTTCCTTTTCACTAACACTTCTTTCATCTTAACAAAATATCGGTCACATGTAATACAATTTTTTGTTGGTTTGTTTGTTTGTTTGTTTAGTTGTTTATTTTTTCTTATTCATAAAAACAGACAGACAACACAACTTTCGTTTGATTGGGTCATATTGACATTTCCATTTTATTGACACAACTTCTTACTCAACCAAAAGAAACAAAAGATAAATCGTATGAAGCAAAAGACATGTTAAGTTCGAAAGTGTAGTTTTTTGAATGTTTATGATAAAGTTTATCTTTCAGGCCACACACATACAAATGTATATACACACATAATACTGAGGGATATAACTAAAGGTACACAGATGAAAAATGTTACAAACCATAAAGAAAGAAAGATTTCTATACAAATAAATTAGATGTTATAAATTTGGCTAAAGGACGAAAAAGATCGTTTTTTACTAAAGATTTTATTCTTTCAGAGATGTTAAAAATCCGTTTATTTTATTCGATAAAACTTGAATAAGTGTAACAAATTGTGATACTGTGCTCCTTAACATTTAACATTTGCGATTAGTATATTCTGAAAAATCATGAGGAATTGATTGACAATACAGTCACCACCAACCTATTGTTCAATGATGAGGGATAAGGGGCTCCTTTTGGCTTTTCGATTTCGGAAATAAAATGCTGCATTTGGAATTTAGGAAGTTCTCAACAGACCCTACCGACACTATTAAATCGAACAAAATTTTCAGTTTGATGCAGTTCATACGCTAGTGGTAGCTGATGATATGTTCCTACAAGATGGTGCTATTACCATCCAGCGTTCGCAGCTTGTCGGTTTATTGAGTTCTAAATTTGTCGATAGGCTGATTTTGCGAAATGAGCGTCCCTGGTCGTGCAATTCGATACTTCTTGCTAATTTTCTGTGAAGCCATATAAAGTCACCAATTAATGCAGGTTTAACAGTGCCAATGGAGACCTTGAAGGCTATTATTCATGTTGCACGTAACATACGACTAGCAATTTTCGAAAAAGTGGCCCAATATTATCCGTTCAATTTGCGCTTTATCGAAAACAGCGAAATGTGATCATATGTCCGAAATACTTTTCATATAATCTTTCAAATAAAAAAAATTTGTTTTAAAATGTAATAAAAATAAAACAAATTTTTACAAATTTTTATTTTCTATCCACACCCTTTAAAAAGTTAAATTCTTATGGGAAAACATGAAGTAAAAACTTATTTCAATTCTCTCTCTACTTCTCTTTTTATAACCCTTCTACAAAATTTAAGTCTGCTGCAAGAAAATTGTCTGTTTAAAGCGGTTATAAGTATTTATGTTATACAGGGTGGTTACACTGTGCATTTGCAACTTCTGCATTTATGTATTATGTTGATTTGTGGATATATGAAATTTTTTAACAAAATATTTGTGTTGATTTAACATTTTACACACATGCCTACATACTGGCAACACAAAACAAATACACACTTAAGTAACTTTTTATCTACATATTTCAATTTAGTTCAAAATACATCATTGGATTCAA
The DNA here is from genome assembly GCA_030448955.1 of Trichopoda pennipes. Taxonomy (NCBI): domain Eukaryota; kingdom Metazoa; phylum Arthropoda; class Insecta; order Diptera; family Tachinidae; genus Trichopoda; species Trichopoda pennipes. The sequence goes on from JASKUP010000084.1 coordinate 653,439, forward strand.
TACTTTTTCTTACAACAAATATTTTCATCACATTTGTCATCTTACACACGTATGTACATGCATGCATTCACATAACTCTCTGCGTCTATTGATATTTTCTTGTATTTAAAATAAAATTTTGATAATTTATTTTTGAGTGTCGATAGTTTATGAGACAAGCAAAAAGCAAAAAGAAGAGAAAAAGATAAGAGGGCAGGCAAAATGTATTTGTTAAGATTACAAATTTTTTTCAGCCGTGTAAGCGTAATAGCAAAAACAACAACAACAACATCTATACTTATAAAACACAAAAATATTTATTATTTATTTGTTAAGGATGGCAAGAGATAAAGAAATATCATCCTCACCTTGATAGATCAAGCCATCCATCTGATTGTCACACAGCGTTGTGTGAGATTTTCAACAAGTCAACAAAGAAAAATTAATAATGTTATTGTAAATGCATACATATGTACTTAGGTCTGTCTGTATGTGTCCTAATGAAAAGTCTTTAGCTTGTCCGTCTTAATTAAAAGTTATTAATATATATTAATTTATTAACATTTGAGGTGACGTTTTGATTTTTATTAATTTCTATTTGGTAACGTTTAACATAATGAAATTGAAAAATGTTATTTTGTTTTCAAAAACATTTATTTTTAATGATTAATTTTACATATTTCACTTTGTGTTCAATGTAAAGACTCATTTGAAAGCATTGGGGAACCTCTAGCGTTAGCAACAAAGCAACAATTTTTGTTAAAACATTGACACACAAAAAAATGTTTGTTCAAACTTGTTTAAAATTTTAAAGGTTATTTAAAAATAAATAAATCATCCAAGTGCCAGTTGTTTAAAGGGTTGCTTGCATACATGCATGTTAAGCTTTAGGTATTAAACTTTATGTTTTTGTTTATTGTCTTTGAAAGTTTAAAGAGTCTAACTATTAGGGTTCAAAACATACTTTGACATACATTAGTATGTCAAAGTATGGAAGCACCCTTTAACTTTAATTAACTTTTTTTTGAATTCTTATTATCCGCATTTGTTTATAAAAGTACCTGCTTAAAGGGTATCAATATTTACTTCTGTTTTTCCAACAATGGCTTTTAAAATAAATACTTTTTCATAGGTACTTTTATAAAGTTCCTTTTTTTAAAAAAATACCTTCTTATTTTATTTGATGTTTTTTTTTTTGGTTTTTTTGTTTAAGATAAATCTATTTCTATAAAAAATACTTTTTATAGAAAATTACTTTTTTACTTTTTATAGAAAAGTACTTTTTTACTTTTTATAGAAACGTACTTTTTTTTAGAGGATTCTTAAAAAAACGTCCTTTTGCAATATTTGTTATAATGCTTGTTCAAGCATATGTTTTTAGCAATTTTTAAACAGGGTGCCCGCCGGAAAGTTATAATAATTTGTTAATTTATAATTTTTGATTAAATGGAAGAGAATGGATCTTATATTAATAAATGTCGGCAATTTTGTAAGAAATACAATAACAGATAAATGTCCGCCTCTGTTAGCCTCAAAAATGCGAGCCCTTTTGAGCATATTTTTATTACATTCCCACACATTTTTCGCGGTGTTTCATTAATTTCATCACGATTATTTTGTTTGAAATGCTCAAGCGTTACTAGTTTGTTTGCATAAACCTTGCTTTTTAGATATCTCCACAAAAAGAAGTCCGGAGCAGTCAAATCAGGCGACCGTGAAGGCCAGTCAACATCGCCATTTCTTGATATAACCTGTTGTGGAAAGAGATCTCACAGTAATTCCATTGTAATCCTGGCTGTAAGTGATGTAGCACTTATTTGTTGATGCCACATATTAATCAAGTTCAAAGAATGCAGATGTGGCGTTAAAAAGTTTTCAATCATATCACGATATCGCTCCCCATTCACAGTTACTGTTACGCCGTTTTCATTTACAAAGAAGTAAGTTACAATGATTCCTTCTAAGCAAATTGCATACCAGGCTGTCGCTTTTAATGAATGCAAAAATGGCTTTTGAATAATTCGAGGGTTTCCCATTCCCCAGAACCGATTATTCTGTTTATTCACATATCATGAAAATGGGGGTGCTATAACATCCGTTTGTCATATGTATGGCAGCGTAAATGGTCTTGTGGAAGAAGCTCTTGTGTCAACTAAATCTTATATGAAAATAATGGCAAATCCTTGTGCAAAATTAAGGCCGTTGTTCTTTGAAGACCAAGCTCCTGAGCTAGGCGTCGAATTCAGGTTGATGGATTGTTTTGAACACTTTCTTGAGCAACAGTAATGTTTTCAGCTGATCTTGCAGTACGTTGTACTTGATGCTTGGGCCTATCACCTACAGACTCTCTTTCTTCGAAATCATTTACTACACGATAAATAGCGCGTTTTGTTGCCATGTTGTTTCTTCCACAAATTTCACATAACTTTCTCATTGTCTCAGTAATCGATGATTGATTTCTATAAAATGTTTTAACGGTTAAAACACGTTCGTTTATCGAGTATTTTTCCATAATAAATTTGCCACGTCAAGACTAATGTTTCCCAAAATGGCGGTACAACAAAGTAATATACCTTCCCGGCGAATACCCGGGAGAGGGATGTCTTTGGAATAGACTTTTTTTAAAAAGTACTCTTTTATTGCTCTTTATTTAGAAAAAATGCATTTTAATTTTGTTTAATTTTTTTTCTCTTTAAGAAAAAGGTAGTGTTTAAAAACTACTTTTTATAAAGTACTTTATAGAAAAGTACTTTTTAAAGGATTTTTAAAAAACTTCCTATAAAACTTCCAATATTTGTTATAACATAAAGCAGCATAAAGCAGTTTTTATAAAAGACACGGACTTTTTTCAAACCCTTTTAAAAGTTATTCAATGTATAGCATTTTTTGCACGTATACAGAGATATTTTGTTTTAAAAATATGTGTTCCACCGTCTGCCAATTTAATCTTCTATACAAATTACAGCAACAAAGAAAGCATAAAAAGTTTAAAAAGAAACATAATGAATCCTCTTACGAAAAACATATTTCTACGTAAAATATTAAACGGAACACCAAGCTCAACCAATTGAACATTTTTGCAATAAATTGAATTTTAATTCGGAGAATGTCAAAAATTAGCAAAGTTTATGTGTCAAGAGCACTCGGAAAATATTAAGTCAAACTTTTAGAAAATTGGATCATAATAAGTATAAAACAAAGAAGAATTTGAAACCAGGTTTAAAATTAAATTTTGGCTGCCATAAAGTCATTTAATTTAGTTTAAAAGAAAAATTAAAATAAGACAACAACACCATTTAAACAAAACAACAGTAGGCGTGGCAAAAATTTACAAAATAAATAATTGAAATAAATAAAATATTATAAAAAGAAATATTGAAATTTTAACCAAAGTCTCCTACTGTGTTGGTGCTGACGCTATTTAAAAGAAAAAATGCCAGAGTATTAGTAAATCTCCGTACTATTTATACCACCTATATCCGTTCATGTATGGGCCGGTGGCCCAAAATCTATTTTAGAGTTGCTCGACGGCGTACAGGAGAGAGCCAAGAGGCTCATTGGGGAAAGTAGGGTATCCAACTCTATTGATTCTTTCGAGCATCGACACAATGTGAATTGTATTTCAGTGGTAAGTGCTCGTCACTCGCATGTTTTTGCATTTAACAAGATTTTCGTTGAGGGCACAACCATTTGTGGTTGACTGGCCAGTGAATCGCACTGCGCATTGCAGGGAAAATTCGTTTTTTAGCAGAATAGTCCGTATGTGTAATAAACTCCCTCCAGAGGTCTTTCCAGTCACTTTCAATGTAGGAAAGTTTAAATGGAATGTTCACAAACACTACTCCCTCTTTCCTCCTCCCCATAACTTGATTTCCTAATTCTAGCATAAAGCATTGCATATGTAGAGGTCATTCCCTGAGTGCTGGTCCAAAAAGGGAAAAAAAGTGTGTTTGTATTGGAGTAAAAAAAAACCGAGACATTAAAAACGTAACAACATAAAGGTTAAGTTCTTTTATTCTGAATTCGTAAAAGAACCATAACTTTAGAAATTTATTAATATTTTTTCAAGTACAAGATTTTTATATCAAATTAAATAAATATTCATTTTCGCCACACTATTAAGTGACGTTTTTAGGAAAAGAAAAAGTGTATAAACAATTAAATAAATCAATCTGCCATCCAGTCATGTGGCTAAATATTGAAAAATTTTTATTTAATTTCTATATAAAAATTTTGTGCTTGAAATAATTATTTATAAAATATTAAAAAGGTTAAAAAGGTTAAACTATAAATATTATAACTTAAGTAAACTAAAATGTTTAATGAACTAGAGTATTGATTTTTAGCGCAATAATGTTGATTTCGTATCTATGCTTGTTCTTCTATACGCTTAAGGATATTTGCATTAGAAAACTGGCAAATTATTGCAAAAACTTAAAGCGGAACCGGAAAGTCTTTACAAATAAACACACATTCGCTTAGATATTAATTTAGCATAAAAAACTTCTCCGATGGCACAAATATTTCCGATTTCTGTTAGGTGAAAAGCAAAACATTCTATCGCTTAAATATTTAATATAGATTTTAACAAGGTCACATTTTTGTTGAAAGAAATAAAATCATTTTAAAATTATTTTCGACATCAATGAACGCATTTACAGTTTTGTTGCATTAAATGTTTTTATTAAAATTTTATTTTATTTTTCTTTATTCTTATTATTTTTCGTTTATTTATCTAAGAGTAGTGTTTCCTTGAAATTATACAAAATACAGATGAAAATGGGTTTCGTTAGCAAGAAAAGACCTTCTTGTAAATTTTACCCATTTTACTCATCATTATTTACACTTTTACTCTTGGCATTAGACTATTACGCTCTTTTTTCCAAGTGCTCACATATTCTCTGGCCAGGAATTGAAAACAGCTTTTTAAGCTTTTTCTGTTAGTTGTAAAGGGCTAATAAATAAAGCACAACTATTAATTAAATCGTATTGGGATCTGTGTTATTCGAGTAAAACAAAATACATAAGTTACGATTAGTTAAGATCATAAAAATAAAATAATATTAAAAATTTACTTTAGAAACTTTATAATAAGTTCTTGAGAAGGGAAGTTGTTGAATTCAAGTTGTAACGGCAAAAATCCCGATAGCCGTTTTTAGCGACACATGAGCGTGTGCTTAGCAAAATTCAACTATCAAATAAATAATCCGTTCTCTGTCCAATTTTTTAATGAAATGTAAAAATATTAACTAAAAGCTTTATCGCAATTTTCTGCTTAATATTCACATTTAATTCACAAGTCAAAATTTATTTATTGTCTTAACTTTAATTTAAATTTAAAAAAAAAATAGTTCATAAAATGAAAATTATTTAAAATAACATATTGGCGAAAAATAGTTAATATAATTTTCTACCTAAGAAGAAAGCTTTCATTTGAAATGAGCTTTTATTTTACTTGGATTTAATTATGCACTTTAAATGTTTTCGTTACAACGCACGTTTCCACAAAGATTTTAAAAATTACATATTGTTTTTTAGATTTGTGACCTTATTTTCATTTCAATGGAAAACACACAAAAACTTGCACAAACTCACATATGCATACATGCACACATACATACACCATGACATTAATGCTGGCTCCCAGATTTTACAAAATATGCGAAAATTATTTAAATACGCAATAAACTTACATACACGTTAAAGAGGAACTTGTTAAAATTGATTTTTTACATTAACACCATCGCAGGCAACGTAGATGCTTAATGGTGGTAAAGGTGTCTGCATATTTGGTTAACAAAAATAAAAATAAGAAACAAAATTTCCTGAGTTCAAATCCCAACAGAGCGTAAATTTGAAAAAAAAAAACAAAAACACTTCTTGTTGTATGCGTAAAACTGGTGAACAACAGCTTAACGCACAGAAAACAAGCTATTGAACACCATAAACAATATCACGATCAAAAGCTCGACAGAAATCTAGTAATGATGCATGGCAGTGATGGCCATTAAATGGACCGGTTAGTAAACCGAAGATTATGAGTAGGAATCTAACACAAGAACCTGGATATTGTGGCATGAACGGCTGCGTTTTTTAAGCCAAAGCCACCTGGAATAAAAATCAGGTAAGTGCTAGTTGGACCCAGATAGCGTACAGGATGTCCGCCGGAAAGGTATACATACTACTATGCTTTGCCGCCATTTTGATAAATATTAGCCTTGACAGTCGTAAAGTAGACACGTGGCAAATTTATTATGGAAAAATATTGGATAAACCAACGTGTTTTAATCGCTAAAACATTTTATCAAAATCAATCATCGATTACTATGGCGATGAGAAAGTTACGTGAAACTTTTGGGAGAAACAACATGGCAACAAAACACACTATTTATCGTGTCGTAAATGATTTCGAAGAAAGCGGGTCTGCAGGTGATAGGCCCAAGCATGGATCACAACGTACTGCAAGATCGACAGAAAAAATTACTGCTGCTTAAGAAAGTGTTCAAAACAATCCATCAACCTCAATTCGACGCCGTGCTCAGGAACTGGGTCTTCAGAGACCAACTTTGGCCACAATTTTGTACAAGGATTTGCACTTGTTTCTATATACGATTCAGTTGATACAATACATATGCCAATAGGATGTTACAGCTCACTTACGGCAACCCTGATATTCATGAAAAAATCACAATGAGTGACGAGGCCGATTTTCATTTGAATGGATATGTGAATAAACAGAATAGTCGGTTCTGGGGAATGGGAAACTCTCAATTTATTCAACAGTCACCTTTGCCTCCATTAAAAGCGACAGCGTGGTGTGCAATTTGGTCAGGAGGAAGCAATGGACCTTACTTCTTTGAAAATGAAAACCGAATAACGTTAACTGCAAATGGGAAGCGATATCGTGATATGATTGAAAACAAGCGCATGCCTTGGCATCAACAAGGCGGTGCCACATCGCATATAACCTGGAGTACAATGTAATTACTGCGAGGCCTCTTTCTACAGCAAGTTATTTTAAGAAATGGTGATGTTGATTGGCCTCCAGGGTTGCCTGATTTGACTGCTTCGCACTTCTTTTTGTGGGAATATCTGAAACGCAAGGTGTTTGCAAACAAACCAGAAACGCTGGAGCAACTCAAAAAAAATATTCGTCATGAAATTAAGGTAACACCGCGTGAAATGTGTGAGAATGTAATGAAAAATGTGCTCAAAAGTGCGCGCATTTGTGAGGCGTAACAGAGGCGGACATTTATCTGTTATTGTATTCCATACATAATTGCCGACATCAAATAAAACATTTATCAATATAATAACCATTCTCTTTTAGATCCTTCCGGCGCACACCTTGTAGAAAAATAATCAATTGAAGTGAAATAAAAAATAAATCAGGTAAGTGCTAGTTGGACCCAGATAGGGTTCCTTACCATGTGAGGACCATCCTTTGCCAAAATCTGGTCTTTTATGGGGAGACCCTTCTAAGTTTCAAATTTTTATTTAATACTTGTGATTATAGCAGACATACAAGTACTTCTCTATACCGGTTAAACTATAACGCCATTTTTATCAAAACCACGATCACCATGGAAGCACCCTTTAGTTTTTAAATCTATTATACACATTTATTTTCTTTAAGGACATATCTTTGCATACTATTTGCGTTTTGTAAATATCTGTCTGCTATGGTTGAGCAACTAAAACTTTATCGTACGTTAAACAGAACTTCACTAAGGGAACACCCTGTTTATTTTAGTGTAATTTAAAATGCTTTTCTTTGGTTCTTGGAGCATACAAATACACTTAATAATGGGTTATCCTTTAATTAAAAGTTTTAACTATTATATCTCCTACTGCAGCGAATTTTTATTTTATCTATCTATAACAGTTTACAAAATGAATAATATTTTTAAGAACATCACTTTTAAAGCACTCTTTATCTTCTATGGTTTTAGAGATAGAGCGTTATGACAGATGAACAGAAGCTACATTGTTTCCAGAAGCCTAAAAGCATAAAAAATATGGGGAGATGAGTACGAATGAATTGGAAGCAAAAAGTATTATCAAACACTGCATATAAAAATAATTTTATTTTTAATAAATTTAAATAAATTTATACAAAATATATTTTTTAAGCCAGCCAGGCATCGGTATTTAAGCGTTTTATTTTCATTCCACCTTTTTTTTGCTTTTTTGAAAACAAATTTTTCTTTGGTGACCATTGTTTCATACAAATAGCTTTTTAGGTCAGGAAGAGAACTGAAGGACATAAAGAGCGCTCGTAGTGAGCTGGATAAAGTGCACATATTTTTAATAATAAAACAAAACTATACACAAACACACATACATACATACATACATACATACATACATACATATGTAAATATGCATACATGTTCATTTTTATAAATGTATTGTTTGCATGCATGTATTGTTTATTTTTGACGAACATTTAATGGAAACCGAGCATTAAAAAAAAGAAAAATAAGTGAATTAAAAAAAAATAAATAAAATAAAAAATAAAATTACAAAACTACACAAAAACATTTTCTTTACACGCAAAAAGTGGGCGGAATATTTTAAACGTATTTTCCTCGCTTATTTTGTTGAGAGAAAAAACTAAAGATTTTTACTTCGTTTAGTGAACAAAAATTGTTTCATAAAAATTTTAATATTTATTGAAGCGAAATTTGGTGGAAAATTTAAATTTAAACGACAATTATAACATTTAATCTTTAGTTTAAAATATTTTAAAATTTAATAAAATAAAAACATAAGAAGAAGATTAATGATTTTGTATCAGGTTTTTTAATAAAAAGTTTGATTTTTCAATTATATCAACACCAACAACATGGTAGTTTTGACGTTTAGTATTTTGACGTATTCGTAGTAGATGCATCGGCAATTGTTACAACGAATTAAATTTCGCACGAAAATCACATTAAAATTACAATTCGCTATGAAATAAGCACTAAATAAGCACTGTTAAAGTTACATTTCATAAAACTAGTGATATTTTTGGACAATATAATCGTCCTTCTGAGATTTGGTCGTTAAAATGACCTCGACAGGCTCGATGCTAAATGTGCAAACACCAACGCATGTTCCATTGGGTTATTCAACTGAAAACATCGCAGCCGTAAGTCACAGTGTTAAAGCAGACCCAAATTTGGCAATATCTCGACGTTTTCAACACTTGGGGCTGCGTGATAAGATTTACGTCTGTACCTAGCTGTGTAAGCCATAACCAGACGGTGGATCATACCACTGTGGATAAAATGTAGCATCATCCTCGCCCTAAAAGGCCTTCCGATACGTATATCATCCAGTCACTCCTAGTTGCAACTTCAAAAGCCCGAAGCAGGCCGCAGCCTTCACTCCTTACTGAAGAGTTGGGAACTATTCAACTACTACTGGTCCAGAACGCATGAAGCTTAATAAAATTTAAGAGCACAACTGCAATCATACAGGACCATTCATTGTGTTCATTGTTAATGATCTGACCCACACAACTCAAACGAGGGCTTCGAAAGCACAACCACCACGATACTCCCGAAGGGCCAACCTCAATAATCAGTCAGAGAACAGCTAAAAGGCTAAAAAGACAAATAACTGAACTCTGGAGCTTTACTGATTCCCGTGAAAATAGAGTGGAATTGTCCAGTTGGCTCCCGCTAGCCTTGAAGGGGACTGGTCTCCCTTTTACCCCCGTTGCCACATGTAATGACGGTGAGATTCCGTCAGAACATATCAATGTGCCCCCGGGGGGAGACAACAGTTGGAATTATTCAAAGCCATAAGCATTTGACTTTGAAGTCTTACTAGGTTCAACCGGTACAAGAATTGAAGCAGACCGGCAATTCGTATCGCCGTAGATTCGTTCAATTCATTCAGGAACAACCGGCTGGTTTTCAGACGAGCTTCCATTTTCACTTGTCAGTATATGCCAAAAAGCAAAATTTACGCATTTGGGATTCTGAAAATCCTAGTGCGATTATTGAGATCAACTTGTCATTGTTTAGTGCGCTATGTGGTCTGGATGCGTGATTGGGCCGTTTGTTCGCGAGTGGATATCACAGACACGTAGTTTCAACAGGACGGTGCCCATGTCATACAGTCAATGAAACGATCAATTTATTCCAAACGAAATTTCCCGAACGCATAATTTCACAACAATTACCATTTAAGTGGCCAGCCACATCACGTGATTTAGCACCACTAGATTATTATTTGTGGGGCTATATTAAGGAGCCAATCGAATCGACTTCAGTCTTAAAACTCAAAATCCGTGATATGATAAATAAAATAGGACCACGATTTTGCCAAAAAGTAATTAAAAATCTTGATGAAAGAATCGACATCTGTGAGAGTGGTCGTGGTGCACATTTGCCTGATATCATTTTTCATTCATAATTGCCAAAGTTTACTCTTCACTTAGATTTTTTCAAATAGGATTTTGAGGGGCCTACACATAAATGCTAAACACAGTACCGTAATAAAAACTGAATTTTTAAATATAATGGGTTGTTTCTTAACTAAATACAAAATATACTAAATGGATAGTTACTTCCCCCACGAAAAAGAGTGGTGTGTTTGTGTATACAGAATAAAAGGTAAAAAGGTAAAACTACATGTACAGCAGCTACGGCGACTGTTTTGATAAATGTTTGCAATTTGTTTACAAAAAAATATAAGAAGCCACAAGTTCAAATCCCGACATCGACTTAAACGGAAAAATATTTGTTATTAAACAGACGCGTTGAGGCTTGCATAATCAATTGTAGCTTAACTGGTGAAAGTGACTTATAACAACTGCGACTAAAGTGGTTAAGATAGGTTTGACTGCCAAAACAGCGATCATGAGTTTAAGTCTGGTTTTATCTTATTCTTATCTGGAAAAGTTAGCAAGTTTTAGTTTAGTTTCTTTGAGTCTAACAGGATTAGCAAAATTTGTGATCCGAATGGTATAAAGGGAAACAAAAATAAAATTTGTTGTATTTGCTATCAAAAGAACACAGTAAAAACGTAATAATCCAAATTATTCAGCAACCTGGACACTATTTTTCATTCACTGTTTACTCTTTAAATCGAATTGATCCTGCGTAAATAAATTATTGAAAGTAGTGGCTTGTAGCATTCTCTTATATAAAATGCTGACGAGTCTAAAACCCTTCCCGAGGTCGGAAAGTGTATAAAGAGAGAGAGAGAGAGAGAGAGAGAGAGAGAGAGGAAGAAAGAGAGCAACTGACAGTTTTATATTATTCCCCCAAAAAATTGTTTTTTAAAGTTTTTTATTTCAAATGTAAGGAAATCTAAAGAAAATAAAATTATAATGCAAGAATTTTACTCATAGACAAATGAAAGAGAGCATTCCGAGTCAAAAGCCTTTTCAATAAAAAAATTTTCTCAGTCATAAATTTTGTATAAAAATATATTCAGCCATAATTTTTCTGTAAATAAATATCATCAATCAGATCATTTTTATAAAAAATTATATCACATATTTTTTCTATGGAAAAAATTTCATCAGTATTTTTTATTAAAAAAAAGTGACGTTTTGATAAAAATGTTTCTGACTGATAGAATCTTTTTTTTAGAAAAATCATAAGTAAAATTTTTTTATAGAAATTTCATCAATCATAATTATTATATAAAAACTTACATCAGTTATAAATTTTCTTGTTTTTTAGTCATAAATTTTCTATAAAAAAATTTCATCAGTCATACTTTTTCTATAAAAACTTTTTGTGGTTTTTCTATAAAGAAAATGATTTTATCAGTCATTATTTATCTATGAAAGTATTCCATAAAAAATTTCATCAGCTATAACTTCTAAATAAAAAAAAATCATGTCATAAATTTTCTATGAAAAATATTCATTAGTTATAATTTCTCTATAAAAACTTTGATCGGTTATGCGTTTTCTATAAAAAAATATCATCAGGCATATAAAAATTTCATGTCATATTTTTTCTACAAAATAATTTCAGCCATGATTTTTCTACAAAGAATATCATCATCTTATTCTAAAAGAAAAAAATTTTTCTTTCTTTGTTCTATCGACATAAAACATCTTTTAGTTTTTTTTTTTAGTTTTTGTTTTTTTTAAAGAGAAATAGTACTTCAGGCAACAATGCCTATTTAGTCAAGTACCGTACTACAGATAGAGAAGAGATAAAACAGGTGGTGAAAGTAGAAGGATATTCGGAAATTAACAGCGACCAGTGACTATGCCTTCATCGCTGAGCAGCCTCACCGACAGTCAATTTTTAGTACCTACTAGCCTCCAGGGGCACCTAAATCATTTAGTGTTTATTTCGTGATTAAGTTTTTTAAAGCTCTACACCAACAAAAGCGAATGACTATTTTTAAAATCTTTGTGATTTTATCGACATTTTTAAGACCTGTATTTTTCAAGTTTTTTTTATAACAAAAATTAATATGAAATTAGATACAGGGTGGTTGTCGAGAAGGTATACTACTCTGTGTGCTTTGGATTAAGTGAAAGAGAATGGATGTTATATTGATGTATGTGTTATTTAATGTCGGCAATTATGTATGGAATACAATTTTAAGTACATTTTTCATTACATTCTCACACATTTCACGCAGTATTTCATTAATTTTATCACGAATATTTTGTTTGAGCTGCTCAAGAGTTTCTGGTTTGTTTACATTAATCTTGCTTTTCAGATATCCCCGCAACAAGAAGTTTGGAGAAGTCAATCAACATCATCATTTCGTGAAATAACTTTTTGTGGAAAGAGGACTGGCAGTAATTCCATTGCAATCCTGGCTGTATGGGATGTAATACCCTCTTATTGATACCACATATTAATCAAACCCAAAGCATGCAGTTGTGGCATTAAAAAGTTTTCAATTATATCCCTAATCGCTCCCAAATCCCAGTTATCTTCCAAGAAGTAAGGTCCAATGATTCCTCCTGACAAAATTGCACACCAGACTGTCACTTTTAATGGATGTAAAGGTGACTGGTAAATAATAATATGAGGGATTCCCACTCCCCAGAACTGACCATTCTGTTTATTCACATATCCATTAAAATGATAATGATGAGGCACATTTTCTTTATGAAAATCAGGGTTGTCATGGGCGAGCTGTAACATTCTATTGGCATATGTACGGTGGCGTAAATGGTCTTGCGAAAGAAGCTCTTGCATCAACTGAATTTTATACGGAAACAAATGCAAATACTTGTGCAAAATTGAGGCCTTGTCAAGACTAATGTTTTTGGTTTTTGTTTATTAAATGTTCACTAAATATTTTATCGTTTCAATAATGACTTTTAATAAAGAACAATATTCTATCAATTTTTATTTGGTTATCTGGGTATTTTATTAATTTAAATTTTGGTCTGGAAACAATTATCCGGATTATTAAGTTTCTATTATTTAAAAAGAAGAAAAGGCAGAGCACATTAAAGCAAAATATCTCATATTAAGCAGTTACAACTTTTTCGCTTAATTATATTGCCGGTTTTTTTTTTCTTTAAATTTAACTCTTTCTCAAATCTCACTAATAATCGTGCCTGAAAGCACCTAAACCATTCAAATTTTATTTTTCTGATTATGGCATCTGATAAGAGAGTTAGTGTTGGTAATTTGGTTCTTTTTTGCAAATCCCAAATGTTTTCTTTCATTTCATTTTTTGCATTAAAAAAAAATATGACTTTCAAGTTGTTCGATTCATGCTACGGGAAGGAAGAACCCTTCGTGTTTGGTACTAAACCGTATTTGATGGTTAAAAATTTCAGTTCTGTTATTGTTGTAATATTATTTAAACGAATGTTAATGGGTTAATAATAGAATATTGAAATCAATAACAAGAAAATTTAAAAAAAAAAATAACATCAATAACAATAAAACATCAATAAGTATTCACTGAAGGCCATCTTCATTTAAATCTCATTAATAACAAGTTTAAACGTGACTAGAATTTTGTTTATGTTTGTTTTCTTTTTTATATTTTTATAATATATTTTATATTTAACAAATGCAAACTAAAATTTCTAATACAAAAATCACAAGATTAAATCAACAAATAAGTGATGAAAAAAAAGCTTCAAACAATAATTAAAATAAAAATGGGTTTTAAATGTAAATGTAATTAAAAAACAAAAAAAAAAGCAAATACAACAAATACAGGTTTCAAATAAAACATACGAATTTTACTTAATTTAAATAAATTTCGAATAAATAATATATTGTTTTTAAAATGCACAAAAGTTAGAAAATTTTGTTAATAACAAACCTGTTCTTCAACAATATTTTTTTAATGTTTCAAAAATACATATTTAATTTAATATTAGGGTTTCAATTTACAAAAAAAAATGTAAATGTAATTTACTCCCTGCTTGGATGTTCATCCAATTATATACATAATTGCTTTAAAATTTATTAAAAATCTTTAATAGCAATTAATATTGACAAAAGTCATAAATAACTTTATTCAAAAGAGCAACAACCAATTTAAATAGCACAACAAAATTACAAGTTAAAGTGTTAACATCACAAACTATTGAAGGCATAAATTAATGAAAATTTGACAAAACTATTCGAGAATTTTTTTTGAAGGAACACAAAAAGAATTTAATAACTCAAAATACTAAAAAAGTAAGATAATTTTTCTTTAAAAATAGATCATCGGCAATAATTTCATTATCAAAAAACTTCAACAGTGACAATTATGTGCAGAAATTTTTTCACAAAAAATTTCTTTAGTAACGATTCTAAAAAAAAAATATTATCACTGATGGTGTAAAATATTGTCCGTGATCTACTTTGTTGATTGAAACGCACCTCCTTTCGCTGTTCAATCATAAGTGTTTCTTTATTATCTTTATAATCTAATCTATGCTTATGTAGATATTATAAAATTCCATTATCATACAGAGTTGCATTTTATTACAATACATCATATAGTATTAGATAGACACTACACCTCTCCCGTTTTATTAAAAAAATTTTATGATTTATAAAGATAATTAAATTCGGTACAATATAATTTTCTTTGTTTAATTACATAGAAAAAATATTGAAAATTGAAGACATTAGCCGTACGTATTGTAGATACCTCCCTTTTGATAATGAAAAAAAAAGAGTAGTGCTTTATCTAACAAAGTGATCAAGTTTGTCAGGTTTAAGAAAAAACAAACTTTTTTCAGAAATAATATAACAAATAATTTAATATATTGTTACGGATGTGTCGTGCTTAAGTGAACTACTGAGTACTTTGTTTACTAACTGCGTCGCTTGCTAAGAAACCTTATGCAATTTTATACACACCAAACAACAACAATTTGTTAGGCTATTTACTAACTGTGTGGTTTTCTAAGAAATCTTATGTACACAAGATAACAATAAAGATCTTAAAATAAATTTCAGGCAGAAAGTTTATCAGCATAAAACCAAAAATATATTGAATGAGCAACATACAACAACAAAATGTGATATAAGGGGAGCAGATGAATCTTAATTTTTCTAGACTTCTAGTGGACAAATATAATAGGACAGCGTCTGAGTAGATAGTTAGTAAGTGTAAAAATAAACCTCGTGAAGTAAAGACGTGCATCTTAAGTAAATTGTTCTGTAGTGTGAACATTGTGTAGTTAAAATAAATAAACTTGTAATTAACTTAAAAACTGATGTTATTTATTTTACAACCGAACTTGTTTTTTTTTTTTTTTTTTTTTAAAGAGAAGTAGCAGGCAACAATGCCTATTTAGTCAAGTACCGTGCTACCTTCTTTAGGAAAGGGATAGAGAAGAAATGAAACAGGTGGTGAAAGCAGAAGGATAGTCGGAAACTAACTGCCGTATAAAGACAGCAACAGCGACTAGTGACTATGCCTTCATCGCTGAGCAGCTCCACCGACAGTCAATTTTTATCTTTTGTAGTGAAAAAAACCAAGGTCTTCGTTGGGAATCGAACCCACTACCCCGATATTTACAAGCTAGTACACTACCTCCTAGCCTACAGGGGCACCTAAACCGAACTTGTTTAAATACTTTCGTATTCTGTTTTTGTGAACAGTTTTTTCTTTGTGAGTTAAATTGTTTTAAAGCTTACGCGTTGTAAGACCCTTCACATTAACTTCTGAGCTTCTCGTATAGTTCTTTTTCCAATAAAACTTTGTCGTTTAATTGTATCCTTATGGTTTCGGAAAATTTATCGTAGTAATTTTTGTTTATTTCTTTATGTGTTTAATGATTAGTTGCTTAGCGAGTGCGTTTGGTTTTTATAACCTGTATTTGACTTCTTTACTGTAGTTGTCTAGGTTATAGATAGGTTCAAGGTTGTCGTTTATTTCATTGGGCAAATTTGCTGCCTTCTTTCCAAATACTAGCTCGAAAGGAGTTATTCTATTATCGAAAATCAAAGTATTTCAAATACGTATCCCAATTTGAAACACTTTTATTTAACTATGTGCGAAGATACCCATTGAAAACGTTCTACCGTACCCAATGTCTAATGGTGATAGCTCGTTGAAAATTTCGTTTCAATTTTTAAAAGTTAGCAAAGCTCGGTAAAAATATCATTTTTAAATTCGGTGCCTAGATCAGATTTTCTTACATTCATTGTTCCATATACCAAAACAAAATTCTTAAATATTGCACGAGCAACTGTCTGGGTCGACTTGTCAGGTATGGCGGCTATTACGACAAGATATTTCGACAAATCACACATCAACGTTAATGCATGTCTTTTGCCATAATTTAACCGAGGGAGTGGAGCAATCGTATCTGTCACAACTATATCAAAGACTTTCGTTTGCTGAAAATTTTTAGAAATTTTTTTCGCCAATAATATTTTGTTTTAATCTTTGCGCATAATTTCTTTTGACCACAATGACCACTTAAAACTGCATCATTGTGATAGATCTGCATTAATTTAAGTTTGTCATCTTCCTTAGTTATTAAATCAATTGATTCTGTAAGGACGATTTCCAGAGTTTTCAAGATTTAAGGGCCACAATTCTTTAAATCTTGTACTGAGATCAGTGTAAAAAATAAGTCGTATTTTGGCCATTCTACCTTATGAAACTACTCTTCTTACAGCCCCGAAAGTAAGTAGTCTAGACTAGTAGTTTCGTTGACACACTCCAGATCTATAGATAGTATTTTTTTTTTATTTCTGGATATATTAATGCGCAAATTCTTAATGTTTGTTTTGTACACAAATAATTATTCAATGATAATTTTTCTATAAAAAAAAAATCATCAGTGATAATTTTATTATAAGCAAAAATTCATCAGTAATAATTTTTCTTTCAAAATAAATCATCAGCGATATTTTTATTATCAAAAAACTTTAAGCGTGCACAAATTTTTATTGCAAAAAATTTCTTAAGTAACAATTTTCTAAAAAATAATTTTTCTACAAAATAATAATTTTTTTAAAAACAAAAATTCGTCAGTGATTATTCTTTAAAAAATATTCATCATCGTTGGTTGTTCTACCAAAAAAAAAAACATCAGTGATAATTATGTACAAAAAAAATTTAACAAGTGATAAATTTTTTTTAACAAAATTTGATCAAAAAATTTTCTATAGAAAACTTTATTTCTGTTGTCATTATTTACTGTCTTTTCTGGCCTTGAAGCGCTTTAAAATAATGCAACTTGAATTATATGTTCAATCACGATATCGCAATAATCTCCGAATGGGGTAGTGGGAATAGAGTCGATTTTAATGTCCGTAAAGTAAAATATTGCATGCTTCCGCATAGATCTGTGTTCGGAAATGGTGCTGCATCTGTTACTATGGATGATATAAGTATTACGGAAATTCAAGCTCTTGATGTTCTTGGAATAAAAGTTCAATGTGATGTTCGATGGACTAAACACATTTTTCAGGTTTCTAAAAAAGCTTTCGGTTAGAAATACTTCACTCCATCCGATCTTCGTACTATATATGCCACCTAGATCCGTCAAAAGATGGAATACAACTCTAATGTATAGGCCGGCGCTTCAAAGTATACCGCGTAGAGGAGAGGGCCAATAGGCTCATTGGGACGTCAGGGTATTTAACGACGCATCGACGCAATGCAGGTTCTATTTTACTGTTTTATCGTTACTACAATGGTAGGTACTCTAACGATATTAGGGGACTCAATTTTCGTTGAGAGCCCATCCAAGGAAAATTCGCATTACAAGGAAAATTCGCATTTTAGTAGAACAGTTCGTATGTGGAATAAACTCCCTCCAGAGGTCTTTCCAATCACTTTCAATGTAGGAAAATTCAAATCGAATGTCCACAAACACTACTCGCTCTCTCCTGGTCCCCGTACATGAGTAGGTCATCCCCTAAGTGCTGACCCGAACGAAAAAAAAATTGGGCCCAAATTAATATTGCCATAGATTCCTATTTTCATAAGCTAATAATTTTGCTTCGCGATGATGCTTAGTTTCGTTTAAACGGATATGTCAGTATACAAAGTTGTCGCACTTGGAGTTATGATAATCCTCATGTATGTTGAGATACCGCCACATCCCAAAAAAAACTAACTGTTTGGAGTACTTTGTAAAAACGATGCTTGTCAGGACGTTACAGTCAATGGTGACCGCTATAGAGTTTTGATTACCAGCTTTGTCGTTCATCATTTGAACGGCCATGATGTGCAGCAGCTGTGGTTTCAACAACTTGGTGCAACATGTCACACATTTTGTGCCACAATTGATTTATTGAAGAAAACGTTTGATAGCCACTAGTTTCACCTTTTTGACACCTAAACTTACCTACAAGATAATGCGATTTAACGCTGTTCGATTGCTTTCTGTGAGAATTTGTGAAAATGCCAGTCTACATCATTAAATCGGAAACGGTTGTCTACTTGGAGAACGGCAATGGTCGCGTTATTGTCGATATACGACCATAAATGCTAGAAAAAGTAGTCAAGAATTGGACCTCCAGATTAGACTATGTTTGAACAAGGCGAGACAGTCATATGACAGTAGTCATATTTAAATTATAATGCCAGAAGATTATCTTTTGAATCAAGTAAATTTCATGTCAATTTAAAAAAAAACCATTTTTGTTTTATGCTATTTCAAAATTCTATATCTTTAAAAAAAATACCCTTTATCTGTAGATTTACATATAGCGATATGTTTTAGTACCCCCAATAAGCAACTAATTTTTAACGAAATGCCTAATGCGCTTAATTTAATTTTTCACACTGTTGTCTATCGTAATATAAAGTGCAATAGGTTTAAAATTAAAATATAAAGTAACACAAATAATAGATTAAAATTAGGCCAAATATCTCTTAGAGAGATAGGAACAGCGACAGACAGAAAGAGAGAGAAAAAGTTAGAACATATAAAAAATTGCTAAAGACAGGTAAAGTACAAATCAAATAAAAAAAAAAGACAAAGAAAACAGTAACACAACGGCTGCAACAACATAAAATAAATTACAACAGAAGTCAGCAACAGCAACAAAAATACAATGCAACACAAGAAAGAATACTGGCACAATGTAATAGCACGCGTCATCTGAAAATTCCAACACACTTGTCATTTCTTTTTTTTTTAGTTTTCTTTTTGTTTATAGAAAACACAAACAAGAAAATGTACTGGCTGGCAGTAAATGTGTTTTATGATCGGGTCACGTCGGATTTTATTTACCCTTCGTTTGGATGATTTATATGTGTTTTCTAAATAATTTCTATTTTAATGTTTCAATTATAATTTAATAAATTACTAAATCCCAAGTAATATTATACACAAGGAAAAGTTTTGTTAAATTTTAATTAAATCGATAATTTGTTTCATTAAAAAGTTGTTGCTCTCTTTTTCTCTCTTTCATATCTATTCAATTAATTATTTAGTAGTAGAATTGTGAATTCATTTTTTTCAATTAAATAAATTACAATTTTGATCCGATAACTGATAGATAGAAAACCTTTAATAGTTTTCACCTAGTTTCTGTGACTATAGAAAAAGTTTGATTTTTTTTTATTAAAATAATTTTATGAGATTATTCATAAAATTAAAAATGGCTCTAGTAAAGCTGATATAAGGTTAGGTTACCAAGGATTGGGTAAAAGTTTATTTAATACATCTATTTTAGCAAAACTCGACGCAGACCTATGTCCGCGTCCTACCTCAGCCTTCTAATTCTGCTAATAAAAGCAGATATTTTTTGTCCTGGCTTCTCGAAATATCTCTCGCCTAACAATCTGTACCTGCTTCTTTGATTTTTTTGTAAAATTTCGATTTGTTGTAAAACGAAAATTTCCAATGTGATTTTCTTTTTTTGTGATAGTTCCATTATTAACGCATTTTTAATTTTTTTTAATTAGTATTGATTTAGTAACGACAAAATTTTTTAGTAAAAATGGGATATTTTCGTAAAATTTCGCTTTGTAAGTGAATTTTCGGAGTTATTGTTGTTCTGTAATTTTGTGTGAGACATTTTTGTTTAGAAACTTTTTCGTTTGGTTTCTTTTAGTTTTTATTTTATTTATTTTCAATTATAATTTATTTTTAATATAAATAATAAATTCAGACTTGCATCAGAAGCTTTATTTTTTTATATTTTTTTTAATATTAATATTTTCAAATAATAATTATAGTAAATTGACACTTTTAATATTTTTTAATATTTTCTAAATATTTTTTTTTTAATAATTTATAAATAAATTATTAATATTTTAATATTAATATTTTATAAATAAATTTTCGATTTACGGGTGAATTTCGAATTTTAATAAGATTTACTTCAATGTCAGTGTTTTGTGTTATTTAATGTGTTATTTTAGTGAAATTACAATTTTAGTTTTTTCATATTTTTTTTGCTAAACTTTCGCTTTTTTTACAATAAAGATAAATAGAACCAACAAAAACCAGGAAAATGTGTAGCATAAATTATACAGGGTGTTCGTCGGCAAAGTATTATGCTGCCATTTTGGTAAGCAATCAAGCAGTAGAGACATGGTAAATTTATTATGGAAAAATATTCGTTAAACCAACGTGTTTTAATCGTTAAAATATTTTATCAAAATCAATCCTCGATTACTGTGACTATGATAAAGTTACGTGATATTTTTGGCAGAAACTACGTGCCAACAAAACGCACTATTTATCGTGTAGTGAATGATTTCGAAGAAAGAGGGTCTGTAGGTGATAGGCCCAAGCATGGACCACAATGTAATGCAAGAATGGTTGAAATCATTACTACTGCTCAAAAAAGTAATCAACGCAATCCATTAACCTCAATTAGACGCCGTACTCAGGAGCTTGGTCTTCAAAAACAACTTTCCACAAGGATTTGCATTTGTTTCCATATAAAATTTAGTTGACGCAAGAGCTTCTTCCACGAGACCATTTACGCTGCCGTACATATGACAATAGGATGTTACAGCTCGCCCATGGCTCGCCCCGCGATTCATGAAAAAATCATAATGAGTGACGAGGCACATTTTCATTTGAATGGATATGTGACATAAACAGAATAGTCGGTTGTGGGGTGCAATTTGGTCAGGACCTTACTTCTTTGAAAATGAAAATGGTGTAATGGGTAACAATGAATGATTTAAAACTGTTTAACTCTTCAACTGCACGCTTTGGGCTTGATTAACATGTGGTATCAACAAGACGGTGCTACATCCCATACAGCCAGGATTACAATGGAATTACTGCGAGGCTTCTTTTCACAACAATTTATTTCAAGAAATGGTGATGTTAATTAGCCTCTACGGTCGCCTGATTTGGCTGTTCTGGACTTCTTTTTGTGGGGATATCTTAAAAGCAAGGTTATTGCAAGTAAACCAGAAACAATTGAGCAACTCAAATAAAATATTCGTGATGAAATTAATGAAATATCCCGTGAAATGTGTGAGAATGTAATGAAAAAAAAGCTCAAAAAGGCTCGCATTTGTGAGGCGTAACAAAGGCGGACATTTATCTGATATTGATTCCATACATAATTGTCGCCATTAAAGAAAACATTTATCAATATAAGATCCATTCTCTTTTAGTTCCATCAAAAATTATTAACAAACAAATTAGTATGTATATCTTCTTGGCGGACACCCTGTATTTTTAAGCTTTTGCCTCTATTTAACAACATTTCAAATATATTTCACAGGTTAATTCGATTCGTTTTAATGACAGTAACATATTCTTATGTTATGACAAAGTTATGTTTACCCCCCTTCCATCTGTAGTAAAAGGTATAAAACTAACGTACATATAAAAAAACATGTCTTGGCAACATTTGACACATACTGTTGCTAACGGTATATTTACAAAAACAATTACAAAACACATGTGTGAAGGAGAGTAGAAATCGAATGAAGGAACTGTTTTTCGTACCACACTTAAACAATAAAAATATGGTGGGTGGTACGTTATAAATTATTTGAACCGATTAAATTCATATAAATAATCATAACACAGTATTTTCCGCTTTTTCAACACAAAAAAAAATTTGAAGTTTTGTGAGTTGCCTAAAAAATTTATTAAAAGGGCATTAAGTGACAAACGGCCAATCCAGAAACACGAGCACAATACTTCTTGATCAATAAGCATACAAAATTTATATAAAAAATTGTTTTATAAAAAAATGTATTTACAACCGAAATTGACAACATAATCAATAGAATTTTAAAAATCATTTTATTATTAGAAAAACCTAAGTTTCTTTCTGGTCACATACCTGTTACAGTTAATTTGAGTATGCCGATTTATAATTTTCTGTTCCGTTTTTTAAAGTTGGCAAACCAATGTTCAAGATAATGAAGATTATTGCACCACATGTATCAATTAGAAGATATTTGGAGTCATGTATTTTAATTCTGTAATTAAATTTTGAAATAATTTTAAATGATAAATGATTTTCATACATTTTTAAACTTAAGTACTTAAATATTTCACACTAGTGTAAAATTCTCTTTAACATATTCGATTCGTTTACATATTGTTTTAAATTAAATTATTTTAGGAATGACTGGTTCATTTGTGTTACAAAAATTTGTTTGTTATTAAATTGTGTTGGCATGTTATATGACCCTGTATATTAATTTTAATGCCATCGATTGGATAATGGACAAATTTAATAGAAAGTTGGGAAATTTTAAGCTTGGAAAGTCAAACTCTTTGGCAAAGAATTTTAATCGTGAACATTTACTACCAAAATGGTCAAATTTCACTGCTCACTTTGTAAAATTCGAGCAGCTTTTCCTCGCAGTCAGGCTCCCCCTTTGAGACCACTTATGCTAAATTCGAGACTCACGGTATTGTTGTTGGCAATACCCTAAGCCAATATGCTCGTAGTGGCCGTTGTGCAGCAAAATTTTGTTGTCAATTCGTTGAGGTTCCCAAATGATCTTCACACTTAGAAAGTTCACTTCGTCCTAAAATTAAAGCCAACTGATCATTGTTTGCGTCAAAATTTAGTGAATTGGCTATTCGAAAAACTGAACGAATAAACAACATAATTTCAAAAAACAACATCATCTTTAGTGATGAGTGTCATTTTCAATTGGATGGTGTTGTAAATAAATTAAATTGCCGCATATGGCGCTCCTAAAATCCATAAACAGTTGTCAAAAACCCTGACATCCAACGAAAATATCCATATGGTTCCATTTGTGGTCAGCGGCATTATCGGCTCGTATTTTTTTCAAAAATGGGGAAGGAAAAGCCGTCAACTTGAATTCTCTGTGCTGCCAAACCAAGATAACCAATTTCTTGTGGCTATAATTGACTAATCTTGACATCAGTGACCATTGGTTGCATCCAGAGGGCGCTACAAGCCCCAATGCACTTACTGTATGAGAAATTTTCCAGTTGCCTAATTTCTCGATTTAGCGATGACAATTAGCCTCTTCGTCCTTACGATTTAACGCCGCTGCATTATTTTGTCAGGAGTCATTTGAAAGACCGGGTTTGCGCAGACAATCCACAAACAACTGACACTTTTAAAGACAACGAAGACCTTGGTTTTTTTCACTACAAAAATAAAAATTTACTGTCGGTGGGGCTGCTCAGCGATGAAGGCATAGTCACTGGTCGCTGTGCTGTCTTATATATGGCAGTTAATTTCCGACTACCCTTCTACTTTCACCACCTGTTTCATCTGTTCTCTATCCCTTTCCTAAAGAATGTAGCACGTTACTTGACTAAATAGGCATTGTTGCTAAAGTGCTACTTTTTCTCCTTAAAAAAAAAAAAAATAGTGCGATTCCTGAGAAAACTCGATATAAATCTGGAGAAACTATCACCGACACTCTATCAAACGCCTTAGAAATATATATAGAGCCACCACCTTACTCTCTCCGAAATGATGTATGGAGTTGTACCATTGTTCCGATAGGAAAGCCAGCAAGTCGCCCGCAGAGCGCCCGTTATTAATTACCATATTTTCACTTTACAAAACAGTGTGTTTTTTAAAGTCAATTTACTTTCTAACCTCCAATTCACTAATCTGATAATAATGATATGAAAAGACCAAGCTAATAACATGGAACTGAAACGTCTGACTATTTAAACGTTAAGGATATAAAAACATTTTGTAATTGTTAGGGGTGGATAAGTTGTCCATAGATATTTCCTTGGTCGCTTAAACCTTCAACCGACTTTTTCAAAAATACAAAAACAAACATTTGTTTTAGCTTAAGAAACTTTATCGACAAAATGAGAATTAATGTTGAATTGCAATAGAGGAAATGGCAAAGTTTTAAGAAAAATTATTTCCTTTGCTTTGTGCATAAGACTAGTAACATGCCAAGTCTTAAAACGGAAATTATATGCCCACTGTAGCAATCAATGCCCACTGTAGGAATCAATAAAATATCCTTATAAAACATTATTGTAGATAAAAACAAAAGAAACTGCAATTGTTGTATATGAATGTACTTTTGGTTGTTATATTTTTTATTGTTGTTGTTTTATTATTGCAGCTATTATGATTTGTGAAGTGTGAGATTTTGAAGAGGTTTATTGTTGTAGCAACTTGTAATTCTTAAATGGTGCTGCTGCTTGTACTTGTGCTCTTGTTATCGTCGTCGTCAATGTTGTCATCGTTGTTTTCGTGGTTATTGTTGTTGTTGCTATTGCTGTTTCTGTTCTTATTGCTTCTTTTTATTTTACCTAGCATATACCTGTATTAATCTCTAGTTTGTCAGCATTGTTTTGCTTTCCTTTCTGTTATTCTAATTTTTTCCCCTGGTTTTTCATTTGTTAAGAAATTAAAAATGACAAAAAGCTCAACAAAAAAATGAAACAATGAAAAACTTGGTCAAGTGAAAAGAACCTTGTGACATTAATTTAGTTTCTTTTTTTTTTTTTTGTTCTTGTTTTGTTTGTTTTTTGATCTTGTCATGGCTGTTGTATCTTATGCATTTCTTAGTTTTCTTGGCTAAAAAGTGACAAAATCCAAAACGAACACAGTGGAGGTTATAAAAAAACAAGTCATTAATGTTGTTGTACAAGTGGTAGTAGTTGGTGAAAAGATGGTTGCTGCTGATAACGGTGGCAGTAGTAGTATATCATTCTCCAAGTTATACTTTAGTTATACTAATTGTTTAATTTCTTATATTTATGAGGGTTAGGCAATTTATGCCTTTAAAAAAGTCTTAAGCAGAGTCTTGACCCATAGACCTTCTCTTTTAGGATTCTGCACTGAAACGATTAAAAAGTAATATCGGTTAATATCGATGCGGTTTTATTTAACTGTTCGCCTATCAGAGGCCTCCATTCCTGTACACTTGAAATTTTCGCAGAAGCTGTATTAGTATGGCCGCTACCACCTTATGAATTTAAACATTAAAGGGTGTCCCCATAGAGATATTTCAATTTGACGTCTATATTTTTACCTTTCAACCCGTTATACGTAGAAAATTTACAGAATATGTATTACACATACAAACTCTGTACATTTCCACCTATATTTATATATACAGGGTGTCCGACCGGAAGGTACACTACTTTTTTTTATAATTTAATTTTCTTTATATTGTTTATGTTTTATTTAATGATGGCAATTATGAATGGAATACAATATCAGATAAATGTCCGCCTCTGTTTCGCCTCGAAAATGCCAGCACTTTTGAGCACATTTTTTATTACATTCGCTTCACATTTCACGCGGTTTTTCATTAATTTCATCACGAATATTTCTTTTTGATTTGCTCAAGCGTTTCTGGTTTGTTTGCATAAGCCTTGCTTTTCAGAAATCCCCACAAAAAGAAGTCCAGGCGACCATGGAGGCCAATCAGCATCGGCATTTCTTAAAATAACTTGTTGTGAGAAAAGGTCTCGCGGTAATTTCATTGTAACACTGACTGTATGCGATATAGCACAGTCTTTTTGATACCAGATGTTAGTCAAGTCCAAAGCATACACTTGTGGAGTTTTCAATCATATCGTGACATCGCCCCCTATTCACAGTTACTGTTACTCCGTTTTTATTTTCAAGAAAGTCAGGTCAAACACTTCCTCCTGACCAAACTACACACGAGAATGACACTTTTAATGGATGCAAAGGTCACTGTTGAATAATTTGAGGGTTTCTCACTCAAATTATTCCCCAGAGCCGACTATTCTGTTTATGTCACATATCCATTCAAATGAAAATGTGCCTCATCACTCATTATGATTTTTTCATGAAAATCGGGGTTGTCAGCTATAACATTCTATAGGCCTATGTACGGCGGCATAAATGGTCTTATGGAAAAAGCTCTATGTCAACTGGAAAGAAATGTAAATCCTTATGCAAAATTGAAGACCCATCGCTTGAGTACGACGTCGAATTGAGATTAATGAACTGTTTTTAACACTTTCTTGAGCAGCAATAATATTTTCAGCCAATCTTGCAGTACATTGTGCACCATGCTTGGGCCTATCACCTAGATACCCTCTTTCTCTTTCTACATCATTCATTACACGATAAATAGTGCGTTTTGTTGACACCTTATTTCTACCAAAAATTTCACGCAACTTTCTCATCGTCACAGTAATCGATGATTGATTTTGATAAAATGTTTTAACGATTAAAACACATTGATTTATCGAATATTTTTCCATAATAAATTTGACGGCTGCCAAATATAAACTGTCAAGACAAATGTTTACCAAAATGACGGCAAAACAAAGTAGTATACCATCCCGACGGATGGTAACTTCTAGGTAAAAAGGTTTTATTTTTTAATTAAAACGTCGGGCATTTGATATCTGCACGGAAAGTGTAACAGCTGTAGGAAGTTTAAAAATTGAAATCTAAAGTGTGTCCCCACACATAAGACCTGGTTTTAATATAAATTGGCCTATCTATTAAGCCGTGATATTAACACATCTCACATTTTCAACAGCAAGCTGTAAAATACTAAAATTTATAATTAAAAGATGACCCATACATAATACTGAATTCTGTGAATGTGAGTTCAATGCCCATTGGGCTGATTAACTTAACAATTCAGAAATGAACACATTTTGTTTTATTTTGTCCAAATTAATGGTTTTCGTTTTTTAGCATTTGGGTTAAAAAAATAAATCAAGGGAATGTAGTACTTGTAGTAGTGCCTGGAAAGAAATCCGCAGAAAGTTTCTTCCTCATATTAACTGCTAAAATGCACCCTTAAAGAGGGTGCGAGCTACAAGCAAAAAAAATTCTTGATTCCATTCCAAGTGAACATTTCCTTTGTAGTAGCGATGAATTAGTAAAATAAATCCCGTATTGCTTTGATGCTTCATGACAGTATTTTGTGCAAATACTTCTAGGCCTGCCCTCGTATATTCATGCATACAAAGAGAATTATGGAATTCTATATGCAATAGCAAAGTTTTTAAAAATAGCAATAGCAAGGTAGCATATTTCTAAATACAAAGGGTACTCCAAAATGTACAGAGGATGCGAGTTTTATGTCATCAGTTGTGTATTTTCCAACTGACTGACTGCCTACCTTTTAGCATTTTCAGTGGATGATATTTTTTTCTTGCTGATGTTCAGTCGTCGTATTTAAGGTTCAAAAATTTCATTTGCTGCATTAAGGTTATATCTAAAAATTTTTAAATTTTCAAGTTGAGCGTGCAAAAATGTTCTACAGATCTACAGATGACACTTCAAGGAGTTTAACAAATTTTAATTTTAAACACTTTTATCTTACTTCGAGTTTTTTCAGACATGTTTTATTGCAGCAAAGGCGTGATATATCATAATTGTCTAAAAACTTTTCTTAATCATAAGCTGTCACTGGAACCGATTTATACTCGTATAATTTTATTCTCTGTACTCTAACTAAAAATAACAGAAAATATTATTTGCTATTTTTACAACAAATTTAGAGTTAATTTTGTGGCACCCTTTTTCTACTTCTCACCTCTATTTATAAGAAAAGCAAAATAAATTTAAAAAACTACAAGTACTACATGTACGAGTACTATGCACTATTAACACTTGACATGTCTCTTACAGCGATGGTAGTAAAATTACACTTTTTCTTGTTCACTTTGAACGAAAAAAAAACATGAAACTTACGTGTCCGTGTTTAACATCGTTTCTAATTAAAAATGAATTTGCAACTTTTCTTGAAAATCTTTGTTTGTTCATCAATGTCAACAGCACTTTTGACAAGTTCGGAAGCACCTAAGAAATTTTAAATGCGATAAAGCGTTAACAATACGATTTTTAAGTAGTTAATGTTTTAATGAAATTACGAATCATGAGTTCAATTCCCAACAGCAATTTGTGTTTAAAGAATCGGTTGATAAGTGAGAAAACGGCATTTGAAACCTTTTAGAGTCTCTATTTAAAAAAGAAAAAAAGGGAAACTAGGTGATTAACTGAAGGCACATTTCAATTAAAACAACAGATGAGATGTTTAAGACTCTGTCATAGTCATGGTGTTCCAAACACCAATGCTGAACACGGCAAACAGAATTACAGAAATGTTATCGAGTTTATTAAAAGGAATGTCTGGTAAGCACTAAGAGCAGAAAACATGTGGACCTGTTTAGTTCTGCTATCACAAAAAAGGGAAAATCATAATTTTATAAGTCAAATAAAAGTTATGAACTTTTAAGTTAACTATCATTTTGCCCTCAATTTTTGATATTTATAATTAGTGTTTTCTGACAAATCACCACAAATAACTGCACCTTAAACAATTTTGGAATAGTATCAAATTTTAAAAAGGTTTTTCAATAAAAAGTTTTTTTTCTAAAACAAAAAATTTTGATTAAGTGATTCGTTAATCACATCACAGATTTTGAGTTTTAAGACTGAAATCGATTCGATTGGCTTCGTATAGACTCTGTCCTTAACATAGCCCCACAAAAAATAATCCAGTGATGTTAAATTACACAATCAGGCTGGGCACTTAACTGCTAATTGTCGTGAAATTATGCGATCGGGAAATTTGTTTTGCAATAAATTGATCTATTCACGTCGTCAACAAGAGGCCAAAATTGAGTAGTTAGCATCTCGCGATAGTGTGATCCAATGACCGTTACCACATTTCCAGCTTCAGCTTGTACACATAGAGTATGCAAAGGGTGCTCAATAATCGTCTTAGGATTTTCAAAAGCCCAAATGCGGCAATTTTAGTTGTTGAAATACATTGACAAGTAAAAATGGGCTTCGTCTGAAAAAATAATTTTTAAGAAAAACCAGCCGGTTGTTCCTGAATAAATTGGGCGTATCTAAGGCGATGTGAATAGTCACTCGGCTGCAATTCCTGCCCTTTACGCAAAATTCGCCATGTGGTGAATTTGGTTAACCCCAATTGTTGGGAACGTCGAGAAATTGACAAATTTAGATCTGCTTCAACACTGTGGTTCATTGCTGCGTTGTTTTCAGTTGAATGACCCGGTCGAACATGCATTGGTGTTTGCACATTAGCGGCCAAATTCTTAACAGCTGTCGCAGAAGGATGATTACCTTGTCCGAAAATACCACAAATTTTACAAAATGTAACTTTAACAGATTTCAAATATTTTAATGCGATTTTAGAGAGAAATTAAATTCATTGTAACAATTGCCAATGTATCTACTACGAATGCGTTAAAAACTAAATGTCAAAAAGATCATGTTGTTGGTATTGCCATAATTAAAAAACAAACTTCTTGTTGAATACCCCGATACTTTGAAAATTAGTTATGAATTCGTTTAGACGACTGCGTGACTGACAAGACTCTTTAATCGCTTCGTTTATAAGGAAATAGCCGGTTGTAAAATGCAACTTAGTTACAATGGAGACCTTAGAGTCTCCATTACACTGCACTTTTTAGTGCGGTTTACAGGCTGGTGGCACCATAGAAAATTTTTTTATTTCAAAATAAAGTCGATACGAGAGTTATGATTGATTGAGGACGCATTATTATCAAAGATTATTCCACATTAGATGTGGAATACGGCGACCACATGCATAATCTTGTTACAATCAAGAAATGGACATGTTAACTGCAGTCTTGAGGTATGCACGCTTCATAATATTTTTGGATTACTTAAAGTAATTGGTTTATGCTGATAAAAGAAAAAAGAACAATTGATGACTTGAAGGCCAACAATGTGTTATTTGTGACATGCTCTAAAAAGTGAGTTACAATTAAACCTTCAGAATACGTTTCCTCAATTACAGACGCAGTAACCAGATGGTCGATATCATTCTCAAATGTTAGCGCAATCTTTTTTTATTTGATTATTTTTTTTTATTTTATCGGAGTTAATCACTATTCCAATGCCAAAGTTTTAACAACATCATTAACCAGTGATTTATTTTTTATTTTATATATTTTTTTTAATCCAAGTAATTTTTATAAATTTTGTAATCGCTTGTAATGCATAAACAGAACAGAAGTATTAAAAAGTGTTAAGTAAAAGTGTACTTGACCATATGAACTCACTTTATTACGTTTTCAAAAGTATCTTTTTATAAGCTGACTATTTTATTATTCATTTGCATTTTATTTTTTTTAACACTAATTACTATAAAATATTTTAATTTATTTATAATTGTTAAATAGAAATGTTGCAATGAAATTTATTTTTAAACAACAGCAAAAGCATAACAACAAACAGTAAAAGCAGCGCATTAATATGATTTATTTTATTACAAAAGTATGACGAAATTGTTGACAACAAAAAAAAAATATTTAAATTTTTAACAGAAAAATGGAATTGAAAATGGTTGCGTATCTTAAATTAAGATAATGGCAGAGATAATAAGCAAAAAACAAATACATTGCTAACAAAAATTAAAATGTATACGAGGGTGATTAGCCAATTAGTATTAACAAAAATATTGAAATACACGCTATTTTTTAATTGACTTTGCCTTCGTGTTTAAAACTTTTCTCGGATTCATTAACTGTAGCAGAAGATCGATATCATTCTTCTTTTTTCTCTTTTCTATGAGCGTATGTGTTCTGTAAGCCTTGTTTTTAGTGTTCGTCCAGTTTGTTGTTCTGAGATTGTGTCTCAGAGTATTGCCAGTCTTTAATGCTGTGAGTACTCATTTTTTGTAAAAAAGGTTAGTTAGTCTGTATATTTCTGGTCCTGTGTAAGTAAAGATGTGCCGTCGTACTGTATCGGTTGTCTCTTTGTCTTCTTTATTCCTGTTTTTAGTGTTGTATTGTCTAAGAAGTTTATCGATGGTAGTGAGTCTGTATCCATTATCTATAGCTATGGTATAAATAAGGTTGAGTTCTTTGTTATACTTATCTGGAGTAAGTGGGATTATCAAACGTTAACTCAGAAAATAAGTCCGATGTCATTGATCATATCGCTATGAAATTTTATGATAACATTAATTGGATATATAATCAGAGTATTCCAAAACTAATAGTTTGTCATTCATTTGAACCTCCATAAAATTGTAAGTTGCTTTTCAAAATTAAGAATTGCAAGAATAAATGGTATAAAAAGTATAAAAAATTCTGGATCAGTCGCGGACTCTGATAACGCTGAAATAAGTAACCTATTTGCCTACCTATGCAGATGATCAAAGTATTAACATTGATGGACAATTAGCACACAATTCAGGAAGTCAAGCAATTTTAATGCCATTTTTAGATGAAATATCTTTAATTTACGCTTTGAAAAAGTTTGAAAGTTTTTTCATAAAAGTGGACCTGACAACGTTCCAAGTTGCGTTCTTATAAACTGTGCAGAGGCTTTGGTAGCTCCTCTTACAATATTGTTCAACTAATTCAATTAAATTTCGTATATTTCCAGTAATATGAAAGAATTCTCTCATCATTCCGTTGTTTAAGTTTGGTAGAAAAAATGACATTAGAAATTCCAGAGAAATTGCTAAACTGAGTATAATACTTAATATGTTGGAAAAACCAATTACGGATCATTTGTGCCATCAAGTGTCTTCAATATTATCGTCTAGTCAACAGTAGAACAGGCTTTTGTAATTGTAGTTTTTTTAATAAAATGGAAACTGACGTTGTTTATACAGGTTGATTTATACAAATGGACTACCTACCAAGAAACTACATTATATACCAAAAGTGCGATATCTAAGCCAATCTTCGTTTCGTCTGGGAGCCATCTCCGACCCCTTGTTTTTTCATTATTTATCAATGACTTATCTGGTGTCATCAAAAATTATTTACACTAATGTAAGCGGATGATGTTAAAATACATATAATACATATAATAAATATGATGATAATATCTCTGCTATAGGCAGATTTAAATTCTTTAAACTCTTGGTGTGAATCGCACATAATAAAATTGAACTTCGATAAATGTAAATATATGTGTTTCTTTCGAAGAAACCATTTAACCATTTAGGTGGCAACGAGCTGGAAAATGTTTGCAGTTTCACAGATCTTGGAATTATACTAGACCCTAAACTAAACAGATGCCAGCTTGGTTTCATCAAATTCAGCAAAGGAATTTAAAGATCCTTACCTCACGTAACATCTATTTACGTCACTGGTTCGTCCAGTTCTAGAATATCGATAAATTATATGGGATCCACACAGTACAAAACTTACAGCCATACAATTGAATCAGTGCAAAAACAGTTTCTAATATTTTATTTACGTAGACTACAATGGAACCCGCTATGTTTGCCATCGTATAAATCTAGAGTTGCTTTTATCAAGTTACCATCTGTGGAAAATCGCAGAACTATTCATTTTAAAAACATTTAATGGTCAAACCTGCTCTAACTCTTTAATCGAAATATACCTTTTTGTGTTCTTCAGCGACCTACCTGATACTTTTCTCCATTGGATATTCAATATTTTAGAACGAATTATGCAAACTCTAGATGTTGTGATTAGATGTTGTAAAGACTTTAATAAATTATATTTTTGTGTTGATTATTCCTTAAATTAAATTTGATATCTCGTAATATTTTGTTCTTATAAATTAATAGACTTAAATAAACAAAATAAGTAAATAAATAATAAGCACAGCTTATGGAGCGCTTAGTTGTTCGTTTATTTTAGAATTATTTTTATTTTTTATCTACACTAACCGGTTGCAGTGCAAAAAAATCAGTTCTTTTAGTCGAATTGCATTCATGAATATTTCATTGATAAAAATGTATTCAGTTGAAAATAATGTTTCATACAATTCTGGAATTTTCTCAATTTTAGATGTGTGTGAAGATAAGTTGAAATTAACTTAACAGATTTTAAAACTAATTTTTTTAACATAGCAAATTTCGGTATGTTTGTTAACAGAACACTGTTAGTCAGTCGATTAACAGTACTTTGGAACTTTTACATTTGAAAAGATTAGCGGTCATAATGGAAAAATGGAGATTGGCTGGTATAACACAATATACCCGAAACTACTTTCATGACCCATGATAGTGGGATATCTAATATAATTTTAAATAGTGGAGAATTTCTTGGGAAGATTAATTATCATTATGGATCCTTAAAGTAGTATAGTGTATTATAATATCAAATATTCTTCATTTGCGTTCTAAGATTTACGTCTGTACCTAGCTGGGTAAGCCATAACCAGACGGCATCATTCTTACCCTTAAAGGTCTTCAGATACGTATATCCTCCAGTCACTCCAGGTTGCAGCCTCAAAAGCCCGGAGCAGGCTCCATGCTGAAGAGTTGGACTATCCATCTACTGGTGCATAACGCATGAACCGCAATATCACTCACTGGACTTGGACCAATCATTGTGTTCATTGTGAATGATCCGACCCACACATTTCAAACGGGGGCCTCAAACCACAACCACCACGATACTCCCGAAGAGCCAACCTCAATAATCAGTCAGCGAACAGCTAAAAGACTAATAACTGAACTCTGGGGTTTTACTGATTTCCGTAGAAATATAGTGGAATTGTCTTGCCTCCTGCTAGCCTTGAAGAGGACTGGGCTCCCTTTTACTCTCGAAGAAATTCATATTTCTATTATGACCAAAAAAAAAATCACGCTTACTGTTAAGTGATTAACAGAGCTCTGTTAACTGCAGTTTTCGGTATGTTAAAAAAATTGGTTTTAGTTTTTTATTTAAAGTAAAGTAAACAATGTTTGCTGTGTGTTTTTGTTTTTTTTTTTGTTTGCTGTGTTATTTAAATCAGAACTCTCATTTAATCAATTTGGTTTACTATATAAGACCCTTGAATTTTCTATACAAAGTTTGGGGTAACAAACACTGGAGATCTATATGAGCAGTAGTGAAATGGCCATATGGATATGCTTTCCCCCACAGTTATACATTTCAAATATATTCTTTTAATAATATTTATTTTGGGAAAATATCATAAAATATTGATTAAAGGCTTCTCAATAATCGCTCTAGGCTTCGTCTGAAAAATGGTTTTTCCAGAAAAACCAGCCAGTTGTTCCTGAATGAATTGGGCGAATCTACGGCAATGTGAATGGTCGGTCGGCTTCAGTTGAATCTTGAAAGGCTTCAAAGTCAAAAGCTTACGCAAAATTCTCGATGTAGCGGTTTTGGATAAAACCACTTGTTGAGATCGTCAAGGAAATTGGATCTGCTTCAACACTGTGGCTCATGACGGCGATGTTTTCAGTTGAACGACCCGGTCATTGTATCGAGCCTGTTGACTCAAATTTAACGACCAAATTCGAAATAGTGGTCTCAGAAGGACGATTATGTTGACCGAAAATATCAGGAATTTAAAAAATGTAACTTTAACAGTTCCACCATTTTCATAGTGGATTTTAATCATATTAATGCGATTTTTGTGCAAAATTGAATTCATTGTAACAATGTCAAAACTAACATGTTGTTGGTATTGACACAATTGAAAAACAAATTTCTTGTTGAAAAACTTGATATAAATAAAATAAAAGAAAAGGCCTTAAATTCTAAGGGAGGAAAAGAAAAATGATAATTTGAAATGCCTGTGCAATTCATAAATTTTCTACATCAAACAACAAAAAGAAAAGCTTATTCAAGTCTAATGATGTGGACAATATTTAAGAAGAAACAATATTTTGAAAAGTTTACAAAAAAAAAAAAATAATAAAAACAAAAACAAAATGTTTTACCTTCAGTCATAACACCTGCATAACTTATAGACACCAAATATTAATATACAAAAAAAAAAACAAACAAACAAAAAAAATAAATAAAATTCTTACATCAATTGTGCAACGTCTCATTACTATAAAAACAGCAACAACAACAACATAATTTACAAAATATTGCAATTCTAGTGAATCCAAACAAACCTACATAGACGACAGGCCGTCTAACAGGCGGACAGACAGCAGGAAAAAAAAGAAAATCTTGTTGATGTTTTTTCTGCTTCTTCTTCTTCATCTTCTCTATTGCAATTTCTGTTAGCAAAAACAATAAAAAAATTGCACTTCATCATGCTGATACCACAACTGGGTATAGTGTTTTATATTTTTATTTTAGTACTTTGTAGGGGCGTAATATGAGACAATGAAAAACACACACATACACACATTCACACTTACACGTACATATGTTTTTGTTTTTGCTTTATTATAATTTTTCATATTTTTTTTTATTTTAATTAAAAAAAGGAAAAAAAAACTGCAATGTTTGCAGTCTTGGCCTTTGAAATTTTAATTTTTATTATCTGAGCTATTTTGGCATTCACTTGAAAAATGAAAAATAGCAGAGAAAATATAAAGCCCCCACACATACACACATACAATATACACATACATCCACATACAACAGCTATAAAACAATAATGAACAAATTTATGTTCGTATATCCACCAGTTTACTAGTTTCAACTACTACAACAACAATAATAAAAAATAACGTAATAAAATCCGTAAATAACATTCAAGAAGAAACTTAACAAACGCTGATAATGATTATGACGATCACGACTAGTTTTATTTAAACACGCCATTTAGGGATTCGTTTTTTCTCTTTTGTCTTTTTTTTTTAACTAATGACTGAATGAATGAACAAATTGCTGTGATTTCTGACTGTCTGATTAACTCAATAACAAGGCGCACTTAGCAGCTGCTTAAAAATTGATTCCTTGGCTGTCAAATTTGGGTTGTTGCAATTACTTGTGGTGGCAAGGATTATGATTATTTCAAAGCTTAACGCCATTTTAAACGATGAGACTTTTCATAGAACTATTTGCATGGAATTTTCTTTTGCCGACTAAAATGTTCAAAAGCAAACAACAGGCTTAGCAAAGGAAGGGGAATTGTTTTACAACTGCTTTATGCACGATCGTGGTATACATTTTGTTTATGTATGTAGGTTCTTTGCAATAGCAAAAACAACTATAATTATGAATATTCGAATCAAAAATATCACTGTCACTGTTTAAGTCACCATCAAATTCACTGCGACTCTTAAAGAGAATTCAAAATAAAATTGGCATCCAAAAAATGGCATCGTAAGAAACCTGGATTAAAGAATCTTTGTTTTAGATGAATAAAACTTTGAAATGGCATAAAATAAAGAAGAATCTAATCTACGTTAATATGTGCTAAATTCCTTTAATAAATATTTTATGATATTCTTATAAACTTCAAAACAAACAAAATATATAAATATATTTGAATTGCATTACTGTGGGGGAAAGCATATCCATGTGGCCATTGCAATACTGCTCATCATAAATTTCATCAGTAGGGTTTACCCCAAATTTTGTATAGAAAATTCAAATGTCTTATATCGTAAACTAAATCGATTATATGAGAATTTTTGTAGGGATTTTTAAATTAACATGAAAAATGCGCTTTTGGCATTATATGTTAGACAGGACTTCTGGCATATATATAATCTGGAGATTCAAATATGATGACTTTTTCCAATATTTATGGCCGTATATCGGCATGTTGCCCTCCATCGGCTTAGACCAGCGACTTCTCTTATCAATATAAAAAATAGTTTAATGTCGTTAAATCGCACAACCCAAGGACCAATTTACCGGTCCAAATATGAAACTGTGCTGTTGTTATTTTACCCCGTCTTTTCTGGCTGTTGTTCGTTCGGTATAAACGGTGAGCGCTTTCGATGTGAAGACATAATTTTCAAGCCATCTTCTAATCCGTACTGGTGATTCAGTCAGTCTTCGCATTTAGGTAATTCTATTGTTAAGGTCGAATCTACTTATGTAATTAAAATGCCAGCCACCTGGCATTCTATGCAAGGCTTATCTTTCAATACCTCTAAGTACGTCCGTCTCAGGGTGTTTTCCGTTTGTTCGAGTGTATAAGTAGTTTGAGTGGTGTGAAAATTGTGTCTGAAGTCGTGTTAATCTGCTTGTTTAGACTCTCACTGTTAAAAATGTTTTTGTTTTGTAGATCTCCATGTTTTCAAGAATGTCAGTCTTCGTCCTTTTTTGCTAGGATAGAGTAATGTCATACATTCATATATTTCGCTTGGTGTGTGTCAAGGTGTAATACCTTCACTTTTTCGTTTGTATGAGGTATGTGTTCTGTAAATCTTGTTTTTAGTGTTCGTCCACTTTGCCATACAAACATACAGGTTTGCAGGTACAAGTAGGTCTGTATACTGCGCTAGAACTAAATTTGTCAGTTGTTTCTGTCGTTGTCCTGAGATATTGCCAGTTTTTAATGCTGTGAGTAATCCTTCTTTGTGAAAAAGGTTGGTTAGTCTATATATTTTTGGTCCTGTCTAAGTAAAAGTGTGCCTTCGTGTTATATCGATTGTCTCTTTGTCTTCTGTATTCCTATTTTTAGTGTTGTATTGCCTAAGAAGAGTGTTGATAGTAGTGAGTTTGTAGCCGTTACTTCTAGCTAAAGTGTAAATTGTTTCGAGTTCGTTATTGGATGAAACTATGCGGTGGGATGAAACTATGTG
Organism: Trichopoda pennipes; assembly: GCA_030448955.1. NCBI lineage: Eukaryota > Metazoa > Arthropoda > Insecta > Diptera > Tachinidae > Trichopoda > Trichopoda pennipes. Next base: position 691,668 of record JASKUP010000084.1, read on the forward strand.
GTTGGCAAACGTGTCCTTCAATAAATCAATTTTAACACGAGCTGTGTGACATGCTATGCCGCCTTATTGAAACCACAGCTCCTAGACATCACGTATCTGCCAATTCATGAATGAAAGGCAATAATCATAGTTCTAAAGCGGTCACCATTGACCGCCACCACTATTGATTCTGTCCAGCAACATTCTTTAAGCAGTACGGACCAATGATTCCACCAACCTATTAAGCACGAACAGTGCTAATAATCTAATCTACGCTTCGCTAATAGATTGTGCCTTAAAATTTATGAAGACACGATATGCAAAGAATGTTTCAAGTCTTCCTCTTCAGCAGCAATGACTTCCCTTATAGGCACTAAACGACGTTTCTAAGGATGCCACATTGATATGTTTTGACGGAATCTCACCGTCATTACATGTGTCACCGGGAGTAAGAGGGAGCCCAGTCCCCTAAAAAGCTAGCAGCAATCAAAATCAGCCACAGAGTTCAGCTTTTTGGTTATTTAGCCTTTTAGTGGTTCTCAGACTGATTCTTGAGGTTGGCCCTTCGGGAGTATCGTGTTGGTTGTGGTTTCGAGATTCTCGTTTGAGTTGTGTGGGTCGGATTATTCACATAAAACACAATAAATGATCCAGGTCCAATTAGCATGATTGCGGTTGTGTTTTATATTTTATTAAGCTTCATGCGTTCTGGACCAGGAGTTGGATAGCCTCCAACTCTTCAGCAAGGAGTGGGGGCGTTGGCCTCCTCTGAGCCCTTGGAGTTGCAACTAGGAGTGACTGGAGGATAGACATACCTGAAGGCTTCCTAGGGCGTGGGTGACGCTACATTTCATCCACAGTGGTATGATCCACCTTCAGGCTACGGCTTACACAGCTAGGTGCTGACGTAAATCTTATCACGCATTACTTAGAGTAAACATATAAATGTTGCATAGTTAACCGAATAATGAACGATTATGTTAACCGTAAAATAGAAGCATTTCGCGATTCGTATTTCGAACAGAACTATGATTTTCAAAATGAAATGCGCAATCAAACTAAGCATAAATCACTACTGACAAAGTAGTTACCAGTTTAAAAAAAAGGTGTTGTCAACTTAAAGTTCTATACCTCTAGAAAAAAAAACGTTTTTTACAATTAAAGAATCTTCCGAAACGAAATGATTTCCAATTCTAAATTGACTTGATGTTTATATGTTTACACACACAGCGGGAGGGTGTCGACGGTTTTAAAATTTGTTATTTATAGAGTTCTGATTGCTGTACAGATTTCATTGATCTGATTCCTTAACAACAATCATGTCAATTTTTTTATTACCGCACAGATTATAACGAAGAGAAAAAATGGAACACAAAGCTAAATGGACAGCACAAAGCAGTGAAACATTTGACCTCCTTAAACAACCTGCAATATTTGCAACTTGAAGTGGTGCAACCAGTCAATTGAAACAATAGAAAAACAACAATTATTTTTATTGTCGCTGTATTAACTGGGGTAAAATTATAAAAGAGAATTATTAGCTAATGTCACCAACCGTCTCCACCGGCAGATGATGATGAATCTACCTAAGCATCATCAGCAGCATGGTGCTATTGTAACTGCTCGTTTAATTTACACGGTTTTGACCGACTTTTCATGTTGATTAGACTTTTTTTTTTTGTTTTTGCTTCTGTTCTTTTGTTATAAAATTTAGTTTGTGACTTTTCACAAAGTGATTACAGCAGCTGGAGCAAATCAGACGTATAACAATTCAAACAATTACAACAAATAAAAGAAATACTCAAGTGCTTAAATACATAATGATTTTTTCATATTTTTTTTTTTTTTGTTTTGATGTTATAAAAGACGGAATGACAAAGAGGAAGGTGGTAAATGAATAGTTGAACTATAATAAATTAATGTGATATTTTCAAATCACACATTTTTATTATTTATTCACTTGGTGACTGGCTGGCAACTGGATTTTTAACAAAACTTAAAGAGTAAATTGAATAAGATGAATAAAAATAAATAAATATTCATTAATAAAACCAAGAAAATTAATTACGCCACGATGATGGTGAAGACAATAATAATAAAAAAGGACATCAGATGAGATTGTTAAAGGCCAGCCGCCAGGGAAAAACAACAACAGATTATAGTTTAAACCCTGGCGAAGACTTATTTAGAGAGAAGAGTAATAGCATGAAAATGTGTAGCATTATGGGTTGTTTAACTTGTAGGCTGCAAGTACCAGTTGGCGAGTAAGACAATGTGAATTCATGTTTGGCTGACTGTACAACTAATCTGACTCGAGTCACAAAATATTATGCGATGCACGATTGTGTTAGTTTTAATTTGTTGCAAACATAAAAATGATTAGTATAAATTCACTAGGAAAACAGAATAGGAAACTTGAAACAAGAAATGGAAGATAAAACTGTGAAACTTAACGTAATTTGCAGTCAGCTAAAAGCTTACGTTTGGCAAAAAGGAAAACGCAACAAATTTCAAAATACAGAAAAAATATCAACAAATGTGCGAATAAAAAAGGATTTTTAATTTAAAAGAGACATGATATTAATTGCAGAAATATGTGTTTCTTCCCTCAAAATATCAAATTAATACCTGTAGCAAATACAGGGGGCTAAACTCTGACATTCGCTTACAAGCAATTATTTACTTGAACGTGCGAATTTTTTTAGGATTCTCTGATTCGTTATCGAATAAATGTTATCGAATTTTCTAATGATTGCATGTGATTGCATGCGAGTGTTCGAATGCAACCATGCGACCCTATACTTGCACGTCAGCAATCATTCGAACTCAGCTTTTTCTTTACAGGTGCGCGTTGTTCATCTGTTGTCTTTTTTGTATCGCGTAATAATATCGTGTAAAGTTTAATTGCTTTAGTTAACGATACTTCCAAATAGTTATTATTTGTTGCTCTTGCGAGGTAGACTGTTCCATTGTAAGGGGCATTACCAAAAATATTCAAATACAGGGTGTCCGCCGGGAAGGTATACTACTTTGTTTGTTTATAATTTTTGATTAAATGAAAAAGAATAGATCTTATATTGATAAATATCTTATTTAATGTCGGCAATTATGTATGGAATACAATATCCGATAAATGTCCGCCTCTGTTACATTTTTCATTACATTCTTACACATTTCACACGGTATTTCATTAACTTCAACACAAATCTTTTTTTTTGAGTTGCTCAAGCGTTTCTAGTTTGTTTGCTTAAACCTTGCTAATCAGATATCCCCACAAAAAGAAGTCCGGAGCAATCAAATCATGCGACCGTGGAGGTCAATTAACATCACCATTTCTTGAAATACGTTGTTGTGGAAAGAGGTCTCGCATTAATTACATTGCAATGCTGCCTGTATGCGATATGGCACCGTCTTGTTTATACCACATGGTAATCAAGCCCACAACAGCATGCAGTTGTGGCGTTAAAAATTTTTCAATCATTATCACAACATCGCTCCATTCCATTCACAGTTACCGTTACGCCGTATTCATTTTCAAAGAAGTAGGGTCCTATGATTCCTGCTGACCAAATTGCACACCAGACTGTCACTTTTAATGGATGCAAAAGCATCCATTGAATAATATGAGGGTTTCCCACCCCCCAGAACCGACTATTCTGTTTATGTCATATATCCATTCAAATGAAAATGTGCCTCGTCACTCATTATGATTTTTTTTTCAAAAAAATCGGGGTTGTCATGGGCGCGCTGTAACATCCTATTGGCATATGTACGGCGACGTAAATGGTCTTGTGAAAGAAGCTCTTGTGTCAACTGAATTTTATATAAAAACAAATGCAAATCCTTGTACAAAATTGTGACCAAAGTTGTTCTTTAGAGACCAAGCTGCTGAGCATAGCGTCGAATTAAGGTTAATAGATTGTTTTGAACACTTTTTTGAGCAGCAACGATATTTTCAGCCGATCTTGCAGTACGTTATGATGCATGCTTGGGCCTATAGCCTACAGATTCTCTTTCTTCGAAATCATTCACTACACGATAAATAGTGCGTTTTGCTGGCACGTTATTCCTCGCAATAATTTCAACTAACTTTTTCATCGTCACATTAATTTTAATAAAATATTTTAACGATTAAAACACGTTGGTTTATCGAATATTTTCCCTGAATAAATATGTCACGTGTCTACTTGACGACTGCCAAATATGAACTGTCAAAACTAATTTTTTACCAAAATTGGCGGCAATACCCTATATACCCAATATTTTCACACTACGAAAGCAAATATCCAATAATAATAAATTTTTTGCTTGTTCCGACTTTCGCTAGATCATAATTTTAGGATTTTTTTAAAATTAGTTTTCAAGTACCGTCAAGGAAAATTCTGGACAAAGCTTGTTTGTTATACAAAATTTTATTGTGTAGTAAATGCTTAATTAAAAGTATTAAAAAGTTTTTCAAAAATCATAAGCTATGAAATCTAAAATAGTTGATAAAATTCTACACCAATTATAAAACCAAACATATTCTTTCTCTCTTTCTTTCTTATGAATTTCACCAAAAATCTTTCAATAAAAATGAGTTCTATGCCGTTAATAAAACAGCACTTAAGTAAACTGGTGCAGTGGCTTAAGCAAATTATTTTTCGTGGTACTTTCTTTCTCCATAGTTAAAATCCTAAATTCTTTTAGATATTAATCAGTCTGTTAAGAGTTAATGCTTAAAAATTTATTGTATAAAAACTGTTTTTGTTTTAATGCTTACGAATGTCTTTAGCAAGACCGTGAATAACGGCCTAACGACATAGGTATATCCGTTTAAGTAGTTTCTTTCCTTAAATAAGGATATTAAATAGTGCCTATAATTTATTTAAAAATTTATTATATTTTAATGGTTATTGTTTTTAAAGCATTAAAATAATAAGTTAAAACCAGACAATTTTTATTACCTTTGAAAATAATAATTAAATATCCGGTAATTTTTGCTTTGCATACTTTAATAACTTGCAGTTATTAACTTTTAGTTAAAAAAATAAACTTAAATTAAAATAAAAATATTTTGTTTTTTTATATTCACCTTTTTTTTTTAAATGATTGTAAAAAGTAGATGTTTGGGGTTTAATTGCTTTTTGGAATTTTTGAAACGAAAACAATTAAATGTTCATCATTTATTGAGACAAATTTTATTGCTGGTATTGTTGCTGTTGTTTAAATTAATTTTATTTGGTGTTTTTTGTTTTTTGTTGTTATTTAAGTTACAATTTTCCAGTAGAACAGATTAACAGATTAACTGGACAAGATGTAGAAAATCTTTTTTGTTGTTGCAGTTTTGACTTGGTCATATGTATGGATGTACAAACAATAAAAAAGCTTTTTTTGTAGTTGCTGGTGCTGGTGCTGTTGTGCAAAATGATGATGACGATACAGCAGCAGTTGTTTTTGTTTATAAATGTAGATTTTATTGCTTTTTGTTTGTGTAATTTTAAATTAGTTTGTTGTTGTTCTAGTTATATCTGTTTTTTGTTTTTTTTTATTGAGATGATAAATAAACACTCAAACACACACACTTATATCCACGTGCATATAAATGAACATTGAGAGACAGGCACCAGCTCTTGTTTAAAATACACTTGCAGTATTTTGTTTTTTTTTTTGCTAGTTGTTTTTGCTTTTTATGGTGTTTAAAAATTTGTTTTATTTGTTTTTGATTTTTTATGTGATGAAATTATTTCATTTCCGTTTTTCCTTGCTGATTTAGATTTTTTAAAATTATTTTGTTCAAGAAAACAGCTGGGACTGTAGAGAAAAGCAAATGGTTATTGTTCATCAAACAAGAAACAAATTATGTATTAATTTGTTATTAAGTTTGATAAAATAATATAATTAAATTAGTAATTTTTAATACGTATATTTTTATGTAATTTTTCTAATCCAGTTTAACTTTTCTTTATTGTATTTTTTTTAATCACTTAAGATTTTTTATTTATATATTATTTCCTTTTATCTTTTCTAAGCTTATTACTTTTGTTAAGCTTAGATATTTAACACAAAGAAATGAAATAACGACAATGACGATTTCTCAGTGCCAATTTTTAGTATGGACGAAAAACAATTACACACTTTACGGTTTGTTTTTTTTTTTGCATTTATTTTTTATTATTTTGATTTTATAGAACGCCAAATGATTTTATGTCGGGCACAGTTTAATTTCCATTTGCACTTTTCGTACCTCAAGTTGGCACACAAAAACATTGTTTCAATATAAACTTTCTCTGAGTTACAAATATTCTCTACTGCCACTTAACGGAGAACATTTCCTTAAGCTAACTCACCACTAATACCAACCTAGTGTTTTTTGTTTAGTAAGCGAAATAGTTTTAAGAACTTATGTGGTGCTTTTTTATTTATTACAGCCGTATTTTAAGACAGTTTTTTTAAAGAAAACATATTTAATAAATAATAATAATAATAATAACTTTGTCGAGAATTGTTAAACTCTATACAGATCTTAATAAGTTTTAATAAATAAAAGTTTTATAAAAACTGATAAAACTGTCACAAAAATCTTTAATATTTAATTATTTTACTTTAGAATATTTATTTAAGCCCCATAAATCGTTTTAAGTTATGGTGAAATGAAGAATGTGACCGTAAAAACAACAGAAAGTCGTTTCCCTTTATGGTTTTTAAAAGGGGAAAAGCGAGGTTTTTTTTGTCGACATAAAATTTACAGCGATCAATATACCAGAAACACAGAGCTGCAGTTTATGCACCACTTACGAACACAGCATCACTTATACCAAGGCACCAAATACTAACCTTATAGTAATATTATTTATAATACTATTATTTATTTATTTATCTTTGCCTTTAGATTCTATATCCTAACAGACTATAACAATATTTGATATTCAAAAAGAGAACAATATTTTTCTTAACAGTATATATATATTCTGATAATAATCAATAAATCTATTAAATTCAGAAAAAATCTTTAATACCGTATCCCTGTCAGCATATTTCGCTCTGTGCACTTGTACAGATAGCGGAATAAAATTACGTATGGGACGTGAGGGAACATTAAAATGGATGTTACTTATTAAAAATTGACAGAACACATTTCCTTTAATAAGATTAAGGACAAAACTAACATTCAACATTGTTCTACGACTTTTAAGCGTCGCAAATCTATTACTATAAGATGGTAAATTTTGAATATTCCAATGCAGGCCACGGAGCCAAAAAAGCAAAAACTGTCTTTAAACAAATTCGACAGTATTAATATGGACATTGTAGGTTAGGTCCCAAACGATAGAAAATTATTAAAGATGTATACAATTGTTTCGTTTTATAAGACAGATCGATCTTTATTTACTGTAAATGAAATGTGTCGTATAAAATTCAGTTTATGATTAAGTAAGACATCCAGATCAGAAATTGCTTCAACTTTGTTCAATACTCCATCGTTCAGCATTCAAATGTATTCTACGAAAGAAACACATACTGCTGCACTTTTCATAATTTAGCTGAGGAAGGTTAATTTTGCACCAGGAACTAAACGCATTTAAATCATGTTGCAAGAAGATATGATCCGGATAATAATTATAAGTTAAAAAAATGTTGACATCACCGACTGTTGGTAAATCACTGAAGAACAAAGAAACAAACAGGAGTCCGAGATGGCTAGCTTGTGGTACACCATATTTAAATATAACGACTTAGATGTCAGATTCTTGAAGCAAACTTTCTTAAAGAGTCAAGTGTGAATCCCATGCAATTAAGCTTGTGTAATAAAAGCTTATGAGTTCACGATAAATAACGGTAAGAAATTAATAAATGTAAGAGATTTGTAATTGTTGAGCAACCTTTTCGAAAACCATGTTGAGCAGGCGAGACAATTGATGGCACTTAATGACAAATTTGGTCCATAAATTTTTTTTTCAAAAAGTTTAGGAAGTATTAAGCTTTTACAGGCAGATTTGAACAAGAAAAGGATATACAAAAGTTTTGTCATATTGTTCAACAGCATATGTCGTTTAAAAAATGTCAGTAAAAAGATTGTTGTTTCAAGCTTCATTACTGAAGGAAATGATACCGAGCGGAGCTTAGTGTTAACAAAATTGTAAAATGATTTTGGATCACATAGAAGATTATTTGGAATTCTATTTAAGTACATGATGTTGTAGCAAGATTGATTTAATAAATTACATATATTGTACTTGGGCAGAAGAGTATTTAGCAAAGTCAACAAAGGATACAACAAACAGCCAGTAACGACCATCTTAAGACGAATATATGGCAACAAAATGATAAGCATTAAATACATTCAGTTGTATTTACGTAAAATATTCGTGAAATTATAACATCAGTCGGTAAAGGCAACATTGTTAACCCTTCCTTGCGTATTTAATGTTTCGATAAATTATAAATTGCATGCAAAAAAATGAATTCTCCATTTAATTTACATTTGGCGTAAATTAAGACGCAACAATTACTTATAAAAGTACATATGCGCTCATTTACTGCAAGGTTGTCATAACTCCAAAAATTCAAAATGAATGATGCAGAAATTTTTATTTTTGGGGCTACTTTCAGGTGAAATTCTCAGAATTGAATCCCAAATTCTTCTTCTTTACAAAGTGTTATATTAAAAAATGCTGCATCTAAAAGCACCATATACACATTACTTATAATATATTATATAAATAAGCTCTTACTCTCTTCGATAGCAAAACTTTTTAAAGTAAATTCCTCTCATTTTTCATGCACCCACCTAAAATGAAAGCAAAGCTGTAATAGATGTTTGCATACACTCTAGCAAGTGTGCGTGCTAAATAATAGAAGACATACAAAAATGTAAATTATTTATTTAAATAAATTAAAACTTATTATTCACACTTGCTGTGCATGAACATGCTCCCGTCATTTATAATATTTTTCTCGCCGCACAGCGAAAATAATCCCTAATGTTTTTCAAAGTTAAATTTCATTTAATGCTTCTTTATGCGGACTATACCTACTAGACAAACGAAATAAATAAATAGAAAGAAAAAAGAACAACAAAAATTAATGTGCATGTGCATAACGTATGAGTATTAGTAATACATGTTTAAGGTTTACAGAAAATTTCAACAAAAGCATGTAATTTGCATGGTTGGCTGTGTGTGTACGTGTTGTGTATGGGAGCGTGTGCATGATTGTTGCGTAAATATTTTTCGAGAGTTTAAATTAGGTAAATGTGTACTCTTTGTACAACATGGCAATGCATTGTGCTTTTATTGGGGCAGTAGGTTTTTCCCGACCTGTAAAATAATTTTTTTTTGTTTTTTTTCAATGTTTAGGTTTATACTAGCAGGCATGGACATTTGCAACACTTGTTAATCTAATACATATGTGTATATATACATACATACATTTCCATATTTGCTCATGTAGAATTATTTTTAATTTGTTTGATTGTATAAATACTTTTTTGCAATTTTAATGCCTTTTTGCTTTGATTATTCAATAAAAATCTGATTTATTTAATTTATTTACATTTAAAGTTTCTACAGAAAAGTAGTGTTAAATGTACTGTTCTCCATATGAATATGTTAAGCCAAAAGTGTTTTATTCTAATTATGAATATATTGTCGAATATTTGCCTATTCTTCTGGCAGAGCCCTGCTGAAAGGCCTTCTACGTAAAAGAAAAAAACATTTCCCGATCTTAAAAATTTAAAACGGACCAGTTAGGAAAAAGTATTTGGATTTTTTTCCTTTTTTTATAAATAAAAACTATTGAAATCGACTTGAGTTTTGATTGATTTTTTTGTTTATGCATACAATTGCACTTTGCCGTTAATGTTAAATAGTACCGTAGATCACCTCTTCCATATACTTCGTTTAGAACAGCGATGGCAAAGTTGACACAACTTTACTTTGAATGGCATTTTTTTTCTGAATTTGTAAAAGATGAGTTCTTTACGTTTTCCATTACTTAGAAGTAAATAGAATAATTGCAATATTTGATTTAAAGTTAAGCTTTCATGAAGTTTTGCGATCTCTTAGTTAAGGTTTCTTGTTCGTATCATTAAAATCCACAGTGTAAAGACAAGAAGCTATCGTAAAAATAAAAATTTATCGCTTAAAAATCGCAAATGATATTTTTATTACGAGAGGTAATAACAAAAGCTGAAGAGAAATTGAAATGTTACACAATTTTTAGTTATTTTGTATTGCATTGTCAATACATTTTTACAATAATAAAAAGCAAATATTTATGTTTTTTGAAAATTTCGCAACCACTGAAAAAACTTAAAATTAGTTTTTCATTCAACAGAAATAAAAATAAAAATTGATGGAAAAAAATGTGGTTTTTTGAATTTTAGTCTGGAAAGTAATGAGAGGGCAAACGGGAGGTTAGGTTAATACAATAGCTTAAAGTACAAACTTTTTTTAACAACTTCAGTTTTATTGGTTCTAAAGTAGTAGAAATATCAGAGTTAATAATGGAATATGAAGTCGGGCAAATGTTCACCTCTAGCGCGTGAGGGTTTTGTTTTGTGTTTTAAACGGTCAAGTCACAAACTTTCCAAATTTGGTCGTCATTAATTTTTAAACGTGTTGAACTCTATAAGCATTAATATGAAGATCTTTACACAAATATTGCCTCTAGTTGTGCAATATAGTGGCTTTGTTTGCATCACTATGCCCACTACGAGCGTATTGTTTTGGTCTATTGTCAGCAGCAATACCGTGAGGCTTGAATTTAGCAACTAAATTAGGCGTAGCGCTCTTTTAGAAGGAGCCTGATTACGAGAAAAAGCTAATACAGTGATATTTTCACCATTTGGATAATAAATTTTCACAATTAAAATTCTTTGCTCAAGACTGTAGATTTTCCAACTTTTTACTAAATAATTATCTAACAATTACAGCTTGAATTTTGACATTGATTCATTTGACAGACAATTAACTTCCTAAGCTCAAATTTGCGCAACCGTAACAATCTAAGTAGCCGCTTAGTACAAATTAAAAAATCTGTTTTAACATCCCTGCTGATATACAATGAATTAAAAACGGAATTCATGGCGAAAGAAGTTATGTTAACTTACACATGGAGAAAGAATTGTAACAAATGTATATTTTAAATTCAGATCTCTTATCAGAAGCTAAAGTCAAGAAGTGTGTGTGTGTGTTTTTTTTTCTAATGAAAATTACGAATAACGAACGGTTTTGAAACATCAATATAGCTTATCTATATAAGATATTAAATAGTACTAAGGAAATTTATTCGATCTTACTGAGCCTTACTGATACCAACCAATTTCAGAAAAGCTAAAACTGGTTACAATATGCACTTATGACCTTTTAAAGTCTAAACATAATGTTACGTTTAATAGACGACGCTAAAATTAAATGTTTTGGAAAATTTTTAAAAAATAATGGACAAAATATTTAAAGTCCCCAGCAGAAGTTCAGTTCATGATGTAAAGTTTCATAGTATAAACATCGTTTTAAGTGAATTCAAATTTTTGCGGTTTTTTGAATTAAACAAAAAAGATTTTGCTGGTAGTAATACGGAAGCTGAAATATCCCCGTTATGTGATAAAATTTTAGAAATTACTCGCGGAATTAGAAAAAAAAATTACTCGAAGAAAGGCCATTATCTGACAATGAGAACGCCTGGTAATGGCGAGGAAAATCATTGACTGTAAAATTCTAAATATGGATCCAGATATGGAAAGAGCATAAAAGCTACTACCTGAACTATACGATATTTTTTTAGGATATTAGGAGATGTATAATGAACAATAATAAAATCAACAGATCCAAATAATTCTATGACGGTTTTCATAAGTAAATTCAAATTTATGCACGATTTTTATCGTTTTTTATAAATTCACGTACACCAAGGCTTGGTTCTTTTCCACAAACAAAATCAATATAAGCGCAAATTGACTTTTCTTAAAAATATTTAAAACTAAAAAGAATCTCAGATTAAGTTGAATCGCAATTTTATCACAAAATCTCAATTTAACAAAAAAAAAAAAATATATTGCATATGATGAATGAGAATTCCTTTTAGTTTTGAAGAAATTCTCCTAATCTGGCAAAGCTAATCCAATTTATCTTTGGTAAAGCAAATTTCTAAACTTAAAACTTCTAGACCAACCTACAACAACAAACAATAAGAATATTTTAGGAAACATGGGAATTGAAAATTATGAATTAAAATGAAGCTAAACGAAAGGGACAGAAAAAGAACTGTCATTAAAAACGTAATAAAGCCAACAAAACAAGTAAAAACAAAATATTATGGGAGCTTTTTGCCTCTTGTTATTTTTACAAAACAGATTACAGATACAAGAGAAAAATCAAATGAAATTGAAACAATCTGAAGAGAGTAAATACTAACAGAAGCATTTCGCCTGTGAAAAGGGAAACATGGTGACAAGAGAGATGAATATTGTTAATTAGACAACACACTCATATGTCAATATTTCCTTATTCTCTTTTTTAATAAAATTATGTACTCTTAATGATTTATGACTGTGCATAGGATAACTCAGGGATGGAAATGTTAAGAATTCTTGTATTTATACTAATTAGAATTTTAATGGAAGTGCACTTAAATTTTAATTTTTTTTTACATTTCTTACATTTTTTACATTTCTTTATCTGGTATAGTTTATGCAGCAAATCTTTTTAATTTCATATTCGTTATAAGCAAAATTTTAGAATAGAACATCTTTCTACAGGTGAGTCCCGAATACTCTTTGCTTTACATTATGCCGGACCGTTACACCAAACTATAAAGTGCACTCTGTTTAAAAGACAACTTGAAAATATAGTCCTCAATATTTTTGAAAAATTAATTACTTGTCCTTTAATTATTGTGTTTTACATATCCTTCGCAACAGCGGGATACTTTATTTTTGAAATCATAATTTTGTTGTCAGTCAAAAACAGTTTTATGAAAATTCCAGATTTCAAAACTAATTGCAACGTATGCAATTACAGCTGCCATTAGCAGTAGATTATTTTAATTGCAATAATGTTTTTTAAGTTTTATTTCACCTATGCTGTAATACAGATTTAACGTCAGCAGCTTGTCCTGATAGTATTCTTACCAACTGGACTCTATATTAACTCCCACTATAACATTGCCGACATTCTCTTGCAAGGCCCCCTTATGATTTATTTTTATACTACAGCGTTTCCAAGACAAATATTCTATTCTATTTGCACGAGCAACCATTAGAAAATCCTTGATACTTTCTACTTTATATGATGAATTTACAATTTAAACTGGATTACCAGCACTCAGGAGATGACTCCTACTAATGCAATGCACTGTACCATGACTAAGATATTATGTTATGGGTAGTAGGAAGGAGAGAGTTGTGTTTGTGGATATTCAATTTGAATTGCCCTACATTGAAAACAAACAAACTCGCTCACAGTTTCGGGAACAAGTTCCATAATTTCGTTAGAGCACTTACTATTGTAGTAACGATAAAACAGTGAAGTGCAATCTACATTGCATGGTTATACTGGCAATAACATAATACAAACAAAATGGTGGCAAATCGAAGTTGTTAGTGCGGTGTCTTCTTATATATTTGATTTCATTTTACTCTGAAGCTTACTTAAGTTTGAATTTGTTTTCTTATAAAAACGGAGAAGTGGTTTCACATGCCTTGAAGTCATACATATGTGTTATTGTTGTTGTTACCATTGTGCTTTTATGTAAATCATTAAATTTTTAATTTTTTGGATTTTAAAAGTAACTCAACGAGCTGCTCGATCAAATATTGGTCAGCGTGCACGTCGTACTTCAAAAGAGATCACAAACTGATGACCAACGATCATCTTAAAATTAATTCCAACGCGACGCACAATCTACAACTACATCATCGTTTAGTTTTTGAAACAGCCAATTCACAAACGTTTGACTGTCGTCTTTAATTCTTAAATTTTAAAAGCGTGAAGATAAAGATCTTTATACAAAATGTGATGCCCTATTGTTGCGAACCTCGACGAGTTAATGTTCTAAGATCATTCTGAACACTTTGCTGTACAGCAGATACGTTTGCGTCCCTACGGCCACTACGAGCGTATTATTTTGCTTATTGTCATTTAAAATACCATAAGCCTCGAATTTGGCGAGTAATTATCCACAGCGGTCTCAGAAGGAGCCTGATTACTAGAAAAAGTGTAACTTTCGCCATTTTGATAGTAAATTTTCACAAAATCCTTTTTTTTTTTATTCGCACCAGCTCTCAGGGGATGGCCCCTACTCATGCAATGCAATGCACCAGAACTGAGAAATTTAAGAGGGGGAAAGAGGAAATAGTGTTTGTGAACATTCGCTTAAAATGTTCCTACATTGAAAGTAACACGAAAAACGAACTCTCTCTGTAACGCGTAGTGCAAGCCACTGGCCAAACGGCCACAAATGGATAAGCTTTCGACGAAAATCGAGTCGAACGCAAAAACTTACCATTGCAGTAACGATGAAACAGTGATATACAACCTACATTGCGTCGATGCTCTAGAGAATCAATTGAGTTGGGTACCCTACTGTCCCCAATGAGCCTCTTGGCCCTCTCCTGTACACGGTCGAGCAACTTAAAAATATACTTTGGGGCTCCGGCCCATACACGATAGTTGTATTCTATCTTTGGACGGATATAGGTGACATAAATAGTACGAAGATCGGATGGAGTGCAGTATCTCTTACACCATTTTAAAAAACCAAGGCAGTTGAAAAATTCTTTAGAAACCCGAAAAATGTGTTTAGTCCATCGAATATCACACTGAATTTTCTTGCTAAGAATATCAAGAGCTGCCGATTCCATAATACTTATATCACTCATAGTAACAGGTGCAGCGCCATTTCCGCTTAAGCAAGCAATATTGTGTCTTACGGCCATTAAAATCGACGCTATTCAAACAACCTCATTCGGAGATTGTTGCTAGATCGCGATTGGACGTATCATGTTCCGTCTTTTGGAAATCACCTCCAACTGGTTCGGTCTATTACTAAATGAATACGAATGACAAATAATGCAGTTTGACAAAGAAGGTCATTTAGAAAAACAAAAAATATAGTAGGAGAAAAAACGAAGCCTTGCGGTACCCCTGAATTAATCTTGAACTCATCGGCTAAAATCCCATCTGTAACAACTTGTATAGTGCGATATAAATCCCTAGAAATTATCACCGAAACCAAAAGCAACTAGTTTTGAAAAAGTGCGTCATGCCATACCCTATCAAACACCTTGGAAATATCTAGAGCCACCACCTTACTTTCTCCGAAATGATGTACGGAGTTGCATCATTTTCCGACAGGAAAGCCAACAAATCAGCCAGATCCCCCTACGGAAACCATACTATCGGTCGCTAAGTAAGCCGTTGGACTCCAGGTACCTCACAAGATGAAAATTAATCATAATTTCCATCACTTTAGAAAGTGCAAAACAAATTGCAATTGGACGGTAATTTTCAGGGTTGTTAGTCTCACCCTATTTGAGGATTGGCTTTACATTGGCAACCTTCTAACACTTTGGAAATTCACCGGCATGACACAACATACTGAAAAGAGTTGCTGACAGACGCACCAGCGTCGAAGAGCACTGTTTCAAGACCTTCTTCACTCATGAGTGTAACGTTCCGTGTTTAAAATTTTCTAATTTTTCACTGTCGAAGCATGACAGCTCAATTCTTGACATTTATTCATTTGAAGGATAATTTATTTTCTAACCTCAAATTTTTCCATCCAATAAGAAATTTTTTGTGAAAAGTAACGCTGCTTTCTGCAGATATCACATGCATACAAATGTCAGTCTCTTGTTTGATTTTGCCTTTAAGAATGTGTTAGAATGATCGGTAACTCGGTCAACAATGACCAGCACTGTCTTGATGGGATTACGATGTAAGTAATGTTATTTAATTATGGGCACTTCATGTGAAAATAATTTACAAAACTACTGAATTTCCCAAGCCTGGTGTAAAAACTAAAATAAGTAATTTTACATGAAAATAAAATATGTATGTTTTATTCTTGTTGCTGATTGTGTAAATAAGTTGATGTTGTTAAAGTATGTTTATGCATATGTAAGTATGTTATGTATACAGAATCGTATATAAGTCAGTGTTTTTCTACTCTCTTTCTTTGCTCTCTTGTATTTAAGCCGTTTTAGTTGTTGATGTAAAAAAAAAACTTGTGCTGCTTTGACACACTTTTGTATGACGTTGTAACAATTGTACGTATGCGTATGTACATATGTCCGTATGTACATGCTTAATATATATTTTTTTCGTTTTGATAACCACTTTTACAGAATGAAAAAAAAAATAGAAATTATAACATACGACAAAATTCTTTTTAATGCTGCCCAATTCCTTTCTTATGCATTACAATTTACAAAAGAAAAATTCAGCTGCTAAGTTAAAGCTTTCTTTCTATGTTTTGTTAAGTATCAAGAAAATTTTTAAATTCGATTTTAAACACTTGTTCTATATTCATATTTATTTACATACATATGCATATGTGTAGGCTTATACATATATAGATACATACATATGCATGTATGTAAGTAGGTATGTAGGTATCATGCTAGAAAATGTTGAACTAATCGTATTAAGACAGTTGAAAAAACACTGCTTTTGCTTATTAAATATTTTATGTAACGTGCACTACAAACAGTATTTTTTTTTGTATCTTAACACTTTAGATACAAAACATGAACTCATAAATATATGTTAAAAAAAACATAAAATTTTTCTCTGGCATCGTTAGAATTGTATTTGGCATTGAAATGAGGAAAAATCGTTATGCTTCTATTAGATTTTTAGATAAAATATTCACATAGGCACGCACAGAGGGATACAATTAAATAAAAGAATCTCTATTTGTTGTTTGAAAAATATTTCAAGCACATATTTTTATTATTATTTTATTTAATTTATTAAGGCAATTCGTATCTTCTCACATGAATTTTTTAAGGGAATACACCACCGAACTGCGATTTAGTTTTGTTGTTGTTTTGCTTTTAGAATAAATGAATATTTAAATTATTATTTTTTTTTTTTTGCTTTTAATGGTGTGTAAACATTTAATACGAACGAACGAATCTCTTCAAGTAATGGCTCGAAAGTGATTCCATTTAAACTCTCTGACATACACCAAGGCATACGGACAGGCTAGCTGACAGACATTAAGAAAAAGGCATAGTAGCACAGATTTGATATTTTTCATCAATTTCGCTATGACCACATTCCAAAACATTTTATCATTCAAAAAAACTTACTCTCTTTTATAAAAAAAAGAGCTTTTTCAAAGTACCTTAATTCGTGTTGCCAGATAATGCGGCAAAAAATTTTAGGGATTTTTATTTTGGAGAAATTCAAATTGTTTGATATATTTTACGGGAATTTTCATTTTTGAAACTTAATTATAATTTCAATTATTTATTTGTATTTGTAAATTAGTGTTTCACTATGGCTAGTAAAACACTGTTCAAAGTAAAAATATATTATTTTTGTTTTATATCTTTAGTATATAAAAACGTTTAATCGATAAATAAATAATTAAAGCTTCGAAGGAAATATAGTCCTGTAATTTATGTTCTAAACTTTATATTAGTCTTAGATCAATTTTTTTAAAACACTGCAACTATGAATAAATGCATTAGGAAATTATTTTAATACAGTACCATCACCATTACCATTTTATATTAAATTCTCTTATATATAACCTTAAATTAAGATTAAAGCAGATAGAGATTATAAATATTATAGATATTAGAAATTATAGTTAATTGTGTTTTTATATAAAAATTAAATAAATTTTAAGACTTATTTTTTAAAAGAAAGTTTCTGGATCTTCTTTGACAAAGATTATTCATTTATTGATCGTTTAAAAAAAAATTTAATACATTTTTCTTTTCTTGAGGATGTCACCTAATGATGTAGCGAAACATAGAAAATAAAAATAAATTGTTTATTAAATATTAACTTTAATTATTAATTATAGTCAATTAACTATAATTATTAAAAAATATGAATATGAGACGCAGTACTGAAACGAAGAAAGAAACTGCAGTCGTACAGTTGTATTCATAATTTTTATTATTTTTATTATTTAAAATTATTTTATGCAAACTTCTTATATCCTCAAATCGCTGGATTTTCAGAGGATAAACTTTTAAGTTCTTCATTTTAGCAAATCACTTCGTTTTTTAAACAAGTTGAAAGAAAGAAAAGGTTTGAATGAAATGTTAAAAGCTATTTAACAGATTTTTGTGTTTTTTTTCTATCTTCATTGAATATAATTCTCATTAAATATAACTTAGCTTTATACACAAACATTTTTAATTCTCTAATAAAATACGTATGTTTTTTAAATAGCTCGTAAATTAAATTGCAAACAACTTGACACCATATTTATGTGACCTTCTATTATTTTCCAAACTCTTCCGCAATCAATTATAAAAATAAATTATAAATTATTCTACAGCAATCTTTGCTTCTTAACAAATAATTTCTAATTACTTCCATTAAAAATTTCGGGCTGTTTGCAAACACTCTGGTAGCACCACTAATTATATTCTGTTTACTCTTTGTATTTTGTTTCCACTCTTTTATATAGAAAAAAGTTTAAAAAAATCCATAAGATGTACTTTGTTAATAGATTTATTTGTACAATTATTTATAGAATTTACTTAAAATTCACAATCTATTTTGTAGTACAGATTTAATTTTTTTGTAAACTAAACTCTATTTGCTTACCTCTTTTAGTTTAAAAAGTTTAATTTTTATTTTAAAACACTTTATTTTATACACTGTAATGAATGTAGCACGAGCACAATAAATGAAAACAACCACTTTGCTTCTCAAAGTAAACTTTGCATCAGCAGTGTTAGTTGGAACTTTTTATTCTATTCTTTTTGCGAGTATTGCCAGATGTGTAAGGGGTATTTTGGCGTTAATGTTAATGCAAAACAAATAATCTTTTATAGTTCTGCAATACCTGAATTATTGTTTCTTTTATTAGAATTATATCTATTTTATTCCAAATTGTTAATAAATTTTAAGCTGACACAAATGCTGATAATAAATTATATATGAATGTTATTTTGCGGGTGTTTTAAAATAATTTCAATATGGTTACTCATTCCAACTTGTCCAATTAGCAATTAAAAAGCTTTCAATTTTGTTTTCTTTTTCAAAAAAACATTTAATTTAGTTTTATTTCAGCTTGCTTAAGCAATTTTTTACTACTCTGTTAGAATTTAGTATACTCCCATTTAAATCCTCCTTGGGTGGGAGTTTTTACACAGATCGTAATAAGAAACTCGATAACGGTATTTTGTGCAGCATTACACTTTCTTTTTCTTTTTTTTTTTTGTTTGAAATTTATTATTTTAAATTTTGACGCCATTGCAGCAACTTACATTTTATATTTTTGAGATAAGAAAAAGGTAAAATTAAATAATTATTTAACATATGAAAGAAAATTACCAACCATTTTTTTATATTTTTGTTATGGTTTGGGACAGAAATCAAAGGGGGTTCTAATCAAAAATTAATCTGTATTCAAAATTAACATAAAGTATTTAAAACTAAAAACATGTCGTTACCTTAGTCGGAAAAAGTGCTAAGTCAATTTTTTTCGAATTAATCAGAAGAAACAAAAAACTGTCCAAGTTTTTTTAGTAGACTTTCTGAAAATTTGTAAATGTAGTTTTTTCTTTAGTCAATTCTCTTAAATTACCAGAAGTCGTAGGATTTTAAAATAAAGCATTTGCGAACTTGGAGGCTTTTTTGGACTTTACACATTTTTTCTTTAAAATTTCATTAATTTAGTAGGGACTTAAATATGTTTTCTCTTATTTCTGGAATTTAATTTAAGGCATTGTTCCCTATGAACCATCATAATACGTTGCAGCCATGTTCGCTATAACCAAGAAAGTTTATAATAACTATTAAAAAAGTAAATGTATTTGGTGTTTAAAATAATGTAGTTATGTTATTGGTGTTTATAAACAAAATATTAATTAGTTAACAATAAATAAGAATAAGAATTAAATAATAATAATAAAAAGGAAACATCTAATTGCTTAAACTTATACGATTGTGTATATTGAATTCAATACTGTATTTATTTTAAGCGGAAGCTTTCTATGCTAAAAAAATAGTTACAGAATTTTTAGAAAAACAAATCATAGTTGAGGTGGATCATCATAAAAACGGTGATGGTCTTTGGGTAAAGTCAGTTTTAGAAATTGGAGGTCTTAATATTTTCTTACCGTTATTTTCCTACTTTCATTGTAGAGAGAGTCCAAACTCGAAAAATTAATAGGTTTTATTATATTTTCTATCTGTTTTCTGTGGTAAAATTTTCCATTCCTCCGTTACCTTTTTATCTCCTTTACCTCGTCCAGGTCAAATGCTTTCACAAAATTGCAAGGTGTTAACATGTTTAAAAAACGAAAAGTCCAAATATGTAACGTCACATGGTTCGGGCTCTTTCCGGGCTGTTCTGCATACTTACATCATTACTGTTCGTCCAATGATTGAGTGTACACTATTAGGCTCCATTTGTAGTCGATTTTCAAGATTTTTGTTTCAATCGGTGTTTGCATATCGATAGGTACAGCCGTCACTATAAAAAATATTTTTTTTTTTTTTGGTTTCTCGTTTTCACGAGAGGCGCTTTTGTTTGATGAAGTACATCCAAATGCTCTAAAACTCTTCAGCATCTAATCCACCTTCCACTTCATTTCATATAAAGCAATAAACTTTATTGTTTTTAAGGTTGAAAAAATTCAAGTTGTGGACTTGCAGCTTCGTGCGGTAGTACATGCCGCTCACCTGGGATTTTTGAGCCATCTATGCGGTTTGAAGATCCACTGTGAAAACATGTGTTTCTCCATCACGGTCTTTAATTTTTTTCATTTCTGGCTTCTTGCATTTTTTCTGATAAAGATTGTATTCTTCTTGCCATATGAATGTTCGACTGAAAATCGTGCAAATATTTCGCAAAGATCTTTTTTAGGAGAAAACAAAGTCAGATTTTTTGATTAGATTGTTTGATAAATTACGAATATTTCATCTAGCGCACCAGTCAGTAGCATAAAAATCGTAGATCTTCTTTTTCGAGCTCCACTCCGCAAGTAAATAGTTTTATTTTCCATTGACGGTAGGGAATTATAAAAGGAATTTAAGCATTGCCTTTCTGCTGTTATATTCTTCTCCTTTTGAGCAATTTTCTTTGAAATTGCTTTTGAAACTAAAGGCTTGTTTACCCAATTAAAAAACAAATTGCCTGAAAAATGTTTTGCACACTCGAATGTTTGTGTTTTTTACTCTAAAATAGTACTGGTACGTTCGACATCTGTTGGATTCTTTGGCACTTTTCGAGATGTTTTAGTTGGAACAATTTTTATTAAGCTATTTTCCAAAATTCCGTTAATATGCATCTTTCATCATCTGAGATCTGTACGCACCTTATTGTAAAAATTTCTTTATATTTGGATCTATTTCTTTTATCGTAAGTCCATTTATTGCCTACTTTTTGTTTTCCCCAATAACGGAGAGAAAGAGATAATTCTCTCCGTTTTTTTAATGCTTATCCCAAACCAGGCAGAGTTTTCTACACAACCCCTCCTTTTGATGAAAACTCATACGAATCATCGGAATCAGTGTTAAATCCACAGGGAACCAAACTTTTAACTCCATCATCCGACTCAATTTCATAATCATCACAACTGTAGTTATTTTTCTCAGCAAGTCCATGGCGAATATCTAACACAATTTATAATTAACAATGGTTTCCCTTCGACGTCAAAAAACAATATTTCATATTTTTTTTTAATTCACAAACCCGTACATAATTCGAATGGCATCATCATCGAATTATATGAAATCCAAATTAGATATTTAATATTGTAGCTATTGCTAAATTGCTGTAATTCTTTATAATCAAACTAGAAAAGACTTTATAAAAAAAAAAGGTTTCTTTTAACTGGACTTGGCCTATTTTCTTATTTTAAAATTTTTTTTTTTTGGAATTAGCATATTTGCCTACCACTGCATTCCAGGTCCAGCAAGAAAAAACAAAATAATGGTAATATTTTTCCTTTTAAATGATGTATCTTGAATTATACTAGCAAGCTATATCAAGATCTCAATTTCGACGAAAAGTATACTTGGCACTTTTTCCGACTGAGGTAACGATATAACAAATAATTACGAATATATAATGAGTGTTGTTTGTTTGACGTTTGGATTAACAAGTACTATATTAACATACAAACTTTTAAAAACGGGTCATTATATAAGACATAAATTGCATAATAACATACAGTTATAAATTTATTTCTATTCGATAACATATCTTCCGAGGCTTTAAAAACCAACCGATTTAAACCGCAGTCAACACTTTACTCACCGAGAGCCTCACTAATAACCAGAGACAGGGCCGTAGCACTGGGGGCGACTGGTTCCCGAGGTTCCTCAAAAGGCCATAATTATTGCTCTTCCAGTTTGGGACTCTTACTAGCCCCGGAGACTGGGAAAAGATCCATCTTGACTGCGTGCCCCACGGAAGCCAACAATTTTCCTTTCAGAAAATATTAATATTCAAAAGCACCGTTATTTTTTATAATAAAAAGGAGCGCCATATTGATTATCACATCAAAACCCAACTTCTTCATAAAACGCTTAGTTATTTTAATATTGCAAATAAAATAAATTTTTTTAAGTAATTTTTAATTACTAAAATAAAAAAATCTATTTATTACAAGTATTAAATCTCAAATTTTTTATCTCGTTTTTTTAGTGGATTGTGTACATTTTTGCGAAATGCACAACATTCATAAATATTGAGACTAAACTAAACTTGAAACTAAAAAAATAGCTATAAAGTGTTTTTCAATAATTTTGCTGTTCGAAAATTTTGCTTTCATCTCTCCTTCTTTGTCTCTCGTAAATGCTGTCTACATAGTATTGGGACATAGAAATGTGTTCAAATTTCTTTCAAAATGTACATTTATGCTTTGCACACCGTACTCTCTTATTCACTTCTCTCAAATAACGAGACATTAACTGCTGAGATAGCCCTAAAAGATGATCTTGACCACTTTGGTGCTGCTATCCTCCTTCTTCGAGCAGTTTTAATGCAACAATTAGTTTTATTACACTTGAAACTATAGTGGATCTTCTTAGAACTTTTAGCTCGGACTGAATACCTTTTTAAAACATGAATAAACGCTTCTTTGTTTAAATGGAAATTTTGTACAAAGCTGAAATTTTAATTTTTCAAGAAATATTACAATCTTATCACATTTAGCTTTCGTATCGAAATTAATTTTGCATCGCATAGAGAGTAACTTTCCTGCTTTCAATAATTCTTTGTTCGGTTTTTCCGTTCGTTTACATGAACGCTTTTGGTTAAATTTCGAACGCCAATCAATTTTTGCAAATCTAAAAATTCGAACAAAGCCAAGTTTAATTTTAATGGATTGCGTTTCTTTTGAGTTATTTATGTTTCTTGCGTCCTTAAGCATAGCTACAAAAAAGGCTTTGGAGTCAACCAAATAAAGTGTTTTCTGTTTTTCTTATTCCAACATTCACGCTATGATCGACTGCTTATAACTGAAAAACTACATTTGAATGTTTTTGTGGATTCTCTCTTGTGATTAAAAAATATTTCCGTTAACAAAAATAATTTTATATATTGGCAATGAAAAATGTTTCTTTATTTTGTATTTCCCCCAGTTAAATAAAATATTGAAATTTTTGTTTAATTATTTCGTAATCAATATCATTAGATATTTATTTCTTTATAATTATTATCTTAATAAATTTATATAAATTACATTGTATCAGCGATTTAAGGACCGTTTTATTTATTTTTTAGTTCACGATCAAAGCCTCCTTAAGCAGGACTTAATTTTATATTTTTAATTTGTTCTTATTAAACGTATTTTACATAAAATTGGAATTTTTATTCCGAAAACGGCGCTTCTCTTTAAGTACAAATAAATGACCAATTAATTTAATTGTTGATTTGAATAAAGTTTAACTAGTGTAAATTCCTTTTTTAACCGTAGAAACTATAAAACATTTTCAAAAGTGCTGTGTGAATATACAAACAAAAGAAATAATGCAACATTACTTTTTAACTTAAGAAATTATTTGAAAATATTAATTTCTATTAAAATTTCTATCTTATTAAAAAAGTCATTGATTCATATTTCGCTATAAATTAATATACAACAACAAATCAAGCATGCCTCAGCCAATTGACAAAAAAAAATTTTAAACTTATAAAAAAATTGAATCCATACAATTTAAATTGCCATTTAAAGAAACGAAAGAAAAAGGAAATTAATTATATAAATTAGAGGTGGGAATAATCGTAATAAAAAAGAACAATAAAATCAGACAAAAATATTTTTGGTATTAAATAAACTGTTACTCAAGTGAGATTGCTAGTTACAGAAAAATAAGTAAAAAAAGGAGGGATAGCAATAAATTCAATTCAGTTATTTTAAATAAAATCAACTTTGTCTTTGTACAATAAATGCCATTGTGTCCATGGGACATAGAGCTATATCTTCATCATATTTATGATAGCCCAAACGTTGAAGGAATGTCAAAGACGTTTTATAAACTCCAACAACTTTTGAAGAATCCCACTGCAGCAAATGATGTAAATTGAGCTAAAAGAAAAGAAAACAGATTATTACTATTTACCACAATATGCGTTTTAAATTCTTTGTAACCTCTCCAGTGTTTTGTGCCTGCAGACCAGAGCATTGCATTAAATTAGTTCGATGTACTATAAGGCCAGTGTTTTGTAGCAAATTTTGTTTACGATCTCTAGCAACTGCCGGTAGAGTACTTGAGGTCGGCAAATTTCTAATCACTACTATTTCCATATCGTCGCCCAAGGCCACGTGTGACGAGCCAAAAACTGGCAGTACGCCCAACCAATCGTTCTCAGTAAATATAAACTTATCAAGAGGATCCAAAATGGACTTCAGGTTACGGTATGCAGGTGACGTTAAAATGCCCGATGGATGATTATCGGGCAATTTTTCACAATTATCAATTTTTTCTAGGAGCACTCGGAAAATATGTAAAACTGGTTGATTGTCTAAAACACCCTGACCTAGACCACGCTCATCATCGTGCGTTAAACGGCGATCTTGCATAATTTCCACCTCGCCTTCTGCTAGAGAAGAACCACCCAGGGGCTGAGCGGAGACAACTGTCAAACGTAGTCTATTATCCTCTATGTAAATAGCTGAAGGTACGGGATAGTAATTGCCTTGTAAAGGTATCTTTGAAAAACGTTGGCGTTTAATTAATTGCAAACCATTAAGATCTGTATAAAATGTTTCACCATTGCGTATACGTGTTTGAAAACGCATTGCTATTTCGGTATCATCCATATGATAAATATCAATATTATTGCGTATTTCTGGAGCTTCACTTTCACGCAGTATCGTATGATGTATTCCAAATGCTAAACCAACACTCACAGAGGACTCTAAGGGACCTTTAGTAACTAAAATATCTGGATGTTTGGCGTTGTCAATGAGAGTTGCAAAGCCATTAGGCAGGAAGAGATAAGCACCGGACTGTTCCCCCCTATACCTCACACCATATTTAAAAAACTGCACTCTCACGGCGGTATGGGGCTCCATTTCCCTTATTTGTATCGATTTCATCATACCTTCAGCACTGAATGCTACTGTTGGCCCTGAACCAACTTTTAGAGATATTTCTCTGTGCTCACCAAACTTCACTTCTTTGGGATAGTCGCCCAGCTGGGTGGTTATAGGATGTTTAGTTAATATTAAATTCGATGCAAAGTTCGTGTAGCTGAAAAGGTAATGAACAATTAAACGAAAAATTAAAACAAAAAATGCATCGAGTATTTTTAAATAAATCTATTGTTATTTCTACTCACGTTGGTTTTATGGTTTCAGGAGTTTCTACTTTGGCAACATACGTTGACAATCCGAGCGGTGGCACTTTTGCTTTAAATATCAATCTGTATTTTGTGGTAGAAGCTTGCGGTATAAAAGTATTTGTAAAAGTATGCTTATGCCAAGTCCAAACAGGACTTATTTGTATGTCAACAGGATTATTATTGAAATCAACAACACTTATATACGGAGAGGCCACATAAAAATCAACGATTTCTTCACGCCATTGAGGCAATGCATTGTGAAAAACTAAATGTTTTTGTGGCAATTCTTCACCTAAAATAATAGTTGTTCGACTATCATCTGGACCTGGCCAACGAGAGTCATCCACATAGAAATAATTAAAGGTATTGTCAGCATTGTAAATCTAAAAATGCAAAAGTTTAAAATGAAAATAATACAAAAACTGATTTGTTTACTTACGGAAGGTTTTGTAAGTAGTTTATATACCGCCTGTTGCATAACGATTCTACACGATTTTATTGCTCTTAACATACGTTTATTATAGTCCTTGACTACATGACTTTTTGCTGTACCCGTTATGCCATCATGATGTTGAAATAGAGATAACTGTCGTCGGGCGTCTTGTAACATTTGATCAAATTTGCTTTTAGCATCCCAAATATGCCAAGAGCTCAGTAGTTCTGCAGAACGTATGTAATGCATTAACACCCGATCCATACGCTTATGATACGGGCGAGAGGTATAATAACCACTCCAATAGTTATCGTTGCGATCGGCATATGTAAAGAAATCACCACTTAAAGAAGGAAAATCACGATGTTTATCTCTTTGTTCTTGATGTACGGCATCAAAATATTCCTGCAGTGTGCCGAATTTGGCCTCCACATAATATTTGGGTTCGGAATTTATATGTGTAAATAGATTTTCATAATTTACCCGTTGCACTTCCCATTCCCTGCTTTGGCTATAGCGAAAATCGTCGCCAAGAGGAAACAGTACAACATTAGTACGATAAAGTTCAGCCTTCTTTTTCCATTGATCTATAAGCAATTCTGCTCTATATAATTAAATTAGACGAAAAAGAAATAATAAAAATTTTAAATAAAAATCCTAACTTATTGGAATCATTTTTAACTTAATCAAATTTAATTCGTGCTCGATTTCTTCAAATAAATAAATATTTTGTGAGAATATCGTGAAATATTTATTTGAATGAATCGAGCACGAATTAAATTTGTTTAAAATAAAAATTTTAGTTCCTGAAATATTTTATAAACACCTTTCAGCCACATTGTTATCATCTATGGTTTTTGGTAGTACTTTCCAGGGACACGTAAGACCGAACATTGAAACTCTTTTAAAGTCAAATTGACAACATATTTTAGGATCTGGACCACAAGAGTGCGGAATGTCATATGAATAAAATGGCATCATGTGTGTAAATAAATCGGTACTACCGGTAACATCTGAATAATAATAAAATATTAATACGTATTTAAAATTTCTTAAATCTTTACTTGTTTTTTACCCCACAACTGTCGCCAAAAAAATTCTAAATTTTGATGTGAAGCTAGTTCTTTTTTAACCGAGTAATGAGTCCTTTGAATTAGCGCATTATGAAAACCTGATTTCTTTAATATATATGGCATGGATGCACTATGGCCAAAGGGATCAATTGACCAAGAGGAGGTAGGTGTTACATTTAAATATTTCTTTAACCACTGTTGTCCTTCAGTTAACTGTAACAGAATGTTATGCCAATGTGAATTTGCCTCGTCTGGCATAACCCAACCTCCCGACACAAATTCCAATTGACCATTTCCAACTAATCTGTAACGAAATGAATGATATCGTTATTATAAAATATTTTAAATTATGTATTGCGTTACTTTCTAATTTCCTGTTTATTTGAATCTCCCAATTCTTCATAAAATCTAGAAAAATATGAAATTTCAGCCCATATAAATTTCATATCAGGATTTTCTCTTAAATGTCTTAAGGCATTCGATAAAATATGCTTAGTTTCATGATCATAATAATCATCAAATGTTTTGATCCAACCCGGATCATTGTGTGAGTGGGGGACCACAAATACTTTTAGTTTATGAAAATTATTATACTGGATGGGATCGTATTTAATGTTCCAACCTTGTTTCCAAACGCCACCATCAATATTGTCAAATTCTATTTTACTATATAAATCAAGCATCTAATAAGAAAAAAATATATTTTAAATATAAATATGAACATTGTTGTTCTATTAGGAAAATTATTTTTGGCTGAACATATATTATTGGACAATTAAATGAACAGCTAAATTTTAGTTAATTCTTAATCAAATAATAACCTGAATATTTGGTTGCGGCACTTGCTGTGAATCAAATTCACACGTATCATCTGTGTTGTCATTTATCATGTTTTCTTCAAAATTTGGCACATTAACCTTATCCTTTTTGTTGTTTAGATCCTCAGACTTTTTTAAATTTATGCTATAGAGTTGCGGTTTTTCGGAAACATTATTTCCTAATTCGTTTAATTTTACTAACTTGGAACTTTCCTTTACTTGTTTCAAAGCTTCAAACGTATCGCGAGTCAAAAAATTTGGTTTCTTACCTTCGGACACTGCCACGTAATTTATTACAAAATAGAGGGCTAAGAATATAGCTACGAAAGCGGCGCACAGCAGTAAGGTAAATCTTCGACGAATTCTGATCATTTTTATCTTCTATTTATTAACAATTTTAAGCCATAAATTATATCTTTGCTTCAAGCAACCGAAGTCCTTTCCATAGATAATTAATTCCTTTCCACGCAAAATAAATACATATGTTTGCATGTATGTTATGAATTATCACAAACTAGCCTGTGTGAATTATGTTCACAGAAAAATCACAAAAATATTTGTTGTTAAAATCAATGTTGAACAATGATTACAATAAACAATTTCACAAAGTCGCCTAATTAGAAATATTTAAAATATCAAATAAAATTTTATGTACCACTTTAAAATAAAGAATTTCTGCATTTATTTTTGATAAATGCATTGCTAAAAAGTGTATTTAGCGCTTATATAACAGAAAATATTAATTTAATTTATTAACTTTTTTTAATAAGCATATTCAATTCCGGTTTAAAATTTCTCTATGGAACAAACAGCCACTCTTTTTA
The DNA here is from genome assembly GCA_030448955.1 of Trichopoda pennipes. NCBI lineage: Eukaryota > Metazoa > Arthropoda > Insecta > Diptera > Tachinidae > Trichopoda > Trichopoda pennipes. Next base: position 720,769 of record JASKUP010000084.1, read on the forward strand.
TTTTCTTATTGAAACACTCAAAGTGAAATGGTAGCTTCAAACTTACATAGTTATGTGAATTTAGATTTTGTATAACTAATAAAACTTTTCAAAAAAAATCAGTTTAAAATGAAAATACAAAGGCTATTAAAACGTTGCAGATCCCAATTAATGTTTACACAATTTTTAACAACCTGTAGAACTCGTAGTTACTTCGCTAAACCTTCTGCAAAAGAAACGTTTATAGAGCGTGTATCTACCGGTCCTGGACTAAAAGAATTTTTTAACGTTAAACCTAAACTTACCAACAATCTTCAAAAGTCACTGACAACAGAGCAAGATATAATACCTTATTTGCCTCTTGAAAGTTGTCAGGGTCAAGGAAGGAAGGTTCATTTTGAGGTTTATGGCTGTCAAATGAATACTAATGATGTCGAGGTAGTATGGTCTATATTACAGTCAAATGGTTACACAAAAACGCAAGACATTAAAGATGCCGATGTTGTTTTAATAGTAACTTGCGCTGTTAGAGAAGGAGCTGAAACAAAGATATGGAACCGATTAAATCATTTGAAAGCGTTAAAAGAAAAAAGATCTGCGAAAAAGGGCTCTTTGCAAATTACGATTTTGGGATGCATGGCTGAGAGACTAAAACAGAGATTATTGGAAAAAGAGAAATGTGTGGATGTAGTAGCTGGGCCAGATAGCTACAAAGATCTACCGAGACTATTAGCCATTTCCAGACATTATAAACAATCAGCTATTAATGTTATTTTAAGTTTAGATGAAACCTATGGCGATGTTATGCCCGTGAGACTGAACACAGATTCGCCAACAGCTTTTGTATCCATCATGAGAGGCTGTGATAATATGTGTACTTATTGCATAGTGCCTTTTACGAGAGGTAAAGAACGTTCTCGGGACTTAGAGTCAATAAAGATGGAAGTTCTCAATTTAAGGGATAATGGTGTGAAAGAAGTTACATTATTAGGGCAAAATGTCAATAGTTATAGAGACGTTTCAAAAACATCACAGATCGATGTGTCGAGAGTTCCTGGATTTAAGACTGTTTATAAGCCAAAAAAAGGAGGACTACCATTTTCCGTGTTGCTGCAAGAAGTTGCGGCAGTTGTTCCTGATGTACGTTTACGCTTTACATCCCCACATCCTAAAGATTTTTCCGAAGATGTCCTAAGGGTTATAAGGGATCATCCAAACATTTGTAAAAATTTACATCTGCCAGCGCAGTCTGGTAACAATAGTGTGCTTGAGCGAATGCGCCGTGGTTATACCAGAGAAGCATATTTGCGATTGGTAGAAACTATTCGAACGTATTTACCTGAGGTGGGTTTGTCTAGTGATTTTATATGTGGATTTTGTGGAGAAACTGATAAGGAATTTGAAGATACTATCACTCTTATTGAACAAGTACGTTATAATGTTGCTTTCTTATTTGCCTACAGTATGAGAGAGAAAACTACTGCTCATCGCCGCTATAAAGACGATGTACCGTCAAGCGTTAAAAACGAAAGATTGCAGAGAATGGTAAAGGCTTTTCGTAAGGGCGCTACAGAATTGCATAAATTATATGAAGGACGGAAGGAATTAGTTTTAATTGAAGGGATAAGCAAACGTTCGAATGATTATGTATTTGGCCGAAATGATGCCAATATTAAAGTTATTGTGCCTATAAAAACTTTACCCTTAAGTTCAACTAAAAATAAGCTAGAGACCAAAATAATTGCTTCTGGCGATTTTGTGGTGGTTGATATTGAAGAAACCAATTCTCAGGTTTTAAAAGGACAACCTTTGTATATAACAAACTTACAAGATTTTTATGCCAAAGTGTAATTACAAAACAAATATATAAATACAAAGCAAACGTAGTTTTATTCCTCCATAATGTCTACATTGCCTTTGCGTGTGTTCTCCACTCCAATGTTTGTGTGAAATTTAGTCATGATTTTGCGATAAAATTCAAAAATTAAACCAGAAGCTGCGCGACACATTAAATAAGCATCATTGAATTGTGCCATCTTAAAGCAACCTGTACTATAAACCGTCACTAAGTCACGTTCCAAAGAATCATATACAAAAGTAAAGCTTGCACGAAACTCTTTTGTTTGATATTGATCAGGATCCAAAGTTAGGTGACCGTCTCTGTTTATGATACAGTGAACGGCTGCAACTGTAAATTTCATAGGTACTCCACCAATAACTAAGGCCATGCAGGCTGCATTTATTGCGCAGGCATCCAGCTGTACAACATATATATATATACATATATAAAAATTAATCAGCAACATTTTTATTTCAAATAAGTATTTAATTATTGCTTACACCGCCTCTATCGTCCAATTCCTGCAGCTGAACAGAAATCATTGTTCTGGGATGTAGAGTTGAGAGTAATGCAGCTTCACAAGTATCTTTAATAACAGCTTCTCGCATTTTATCACGGATTGTGGGCATACCCGCCTTAGGTCTATATATACATTCAACATAAGCTTTTTCAATATTCAAATTCTGAAGTTTTACTTCAACAGGACCTAACGTCGATGCCAAAACACATGTACCTCCTTGAGCAAACAAAACGGAGCCATCAGCACGAGTTAATGGGTTTAGTTCGCAATTCATAGAACGAATTTTGATGTCTTCAGTGGTTTGATTATCGTGTAGCATTTCTGTTACCATTTTACGCAATTAAAAATAAACTATTTAAATAAAATAAAAGATGTTAGTTAAATAGCACTCACTTAAAATTGATGTCTTTAACAAACATGTGTCTAAGGATGCCACTTAACAAGATACCGAATACTTTTTATGCTGTACGCAAACAATATACAACACTTGTATAAGTGTTTATAATTAATCAACAACAATTTAACTAGTCAATTGCTAAAAATCCATGAATATTCCTTTGTTAACACATTATTAAATCATGACGGATCCTTGGTCGGTCCAAAGCACAAACGAGGCAACACGACAAATAAATTCAGGCAACGAGTTAACAGTTTCTAATACTCAAATCGAACGTGCTGATATAGAAAGCTGTTCGCAATCTTTGGGGTTTGAGGACAGCTTCATTCAGGACAATAATTCTAATTCAATAATAGGAAATAGTGATATAAACACTTCAAAAGAAGGCGTTGAGACTGAACATCAACCTCTACCCGATTCTGAATTATATGTGCAGAGTTTAGGTAATTACGCTATCAATTTTCCGAAACAAAATTTATTAAGTTCACCATTAAAACATTTCCTTGAAATATTAAAATTAATATAGCAGATAGTAAGATAAAACTATTTCCATATTACTTGCTCATTCTTAATAAGGGCCAGAAGTAAATACATAGATCGTTAGTTAAATGAAAAAAAGTTTTAATGAAAATCTTCCTGATACCTATATGTATTTTAAACAAATTTTAGACGTTCTTGTGGGTTACGTGATTTTACATTTTAGCCAATCAAATAGGTACTTAGTAGATTATAACTTAATATTATTGCCAGAGACACCAGAAGAAAGATTAAGTACTATTGACAAAACACTAATTTAAAATATGTTTGTAGTCACATATTGAATTAAATAAATACAAATGTCTTAAGTTATACATTTGAGTTCTTTAATTTTTGACAGAACGTAAACTCGAAAAACTAAAAAAGAGCTCAAAACTTGTGGACGCTTTATCGGAAAAGCGTGACGATTGTCTGCGCTCTATGCTGCAGAGCAATTCAAGCAGTGCTTGTAATAATGAACAACTGCTAGAGTTGGAAACGAGTATAACAAATACTGATTCAGCTGTACAAAATTTATACAGGCAATTGCAGCCCGTTCAACCTGTAACAATTGGGGAAACTGTACATATCGTTAAATACGATCAACTGGAGGAGCAACGTTTAGAGGAAGAAACTAAAGAAGTTGAAGAAATTTTACCAGCCAGCCGCTAATTTAAAGTTTCTGCAACAATACAAAATATGAATTCGGCATTTGGTGAAGTCTTTATGTTTCTTACGAATTTGGCCTGGAAAAGTCGCTTAACAATTCCAGTTCTTGTAACTACCGCTTTTCTTATAATGGATATTCGTTTACAAATTGAAATAAATATACAATCCGGCCAAGTAGTATGTGTAAATTGAACATTTTATTTTGTATATAATCATTTCCGTATTTAGGCGGCCGCTGAATTTAATCGTCTTGATAATGATGATGACTATGTTGAAAACGATGACGATGATGATTACGAAGAGTATACAACAGATTCTAGTGCAGAAGCAGACGATGAAGACGACGATGAAAATGGCAATTCATGGTAATAAGATTTTTAAACATTTTCTGTTTTTACATCTTTTAAAATTTCGAAAACAATTTCTTGAAGGAAGTTATTTAATATTCACCTAATTGTTATTAATAATTATATTAAAATATAAAAATTTAGTTGGTTTTTATTACTGAAACATGTAAGATCATGCATACATATATACAATATAATTTTAAATGAATATTTAAGCAAATCAAAAATTTACATATAGAGTTTTATCAATTCGTCACTTACAGCCGAAGGTGTTAAAATACCTAAATCTGTAAAAAGTAATGTTATATAAGCAGGTGGGGTATAATCAACCAGGGGATGAACTTTGGAAACGTCACTCAAATGCTTGCGAGAGTACTAACGGTAAAAAAAAAATGAGAAATTCCAAAAGGTACCAAATATGTGCGTTTGTATTACCTTATATTCATTTGGTAAATCTCTTTGATTTAAGGGGTAAAGTCGAGTAAATTTAAAGCTTTCCGACAAAACATAAAAAGGCTTCTTCATTTCTCGAGCACATAAACCCATTGTAAAACTACCAATACGATTAATTATGCCTCCACTTTCAACTACTGCTTCAGCACCTACCATAACGAAGTCTACAGATTCCATAACATAGCCTGTGGCAGAGTCTAAGATCATGGTGCAATCTATTCCAGCTCGTTCCAATTCAGCTATCATTTGCTCTCTAAGAAAAAGTACTTTTTTAATCTACCTTTAACGGATATTTATTTTTGTATTATTGATAAAATATTTGTGGCATATTTTTCTTACCCCGAATTATCCGGACCGCCTTGCGTAACAAACACATGAAACTGTTTATTTGCTTTTGCTGCCGTTAATAAGGCCTTTAATACCACACGAGATCTTGAATGCGTTAAAACTCGGCAACCATCAGTAATAAACTTCTGAGCTTGTTGAGCAATAACATTACGGGAATTTAAGAGTTTTGTTAAAAATATTTTACCACGATTTAACATAATCTCTCGACATTCTTCCATACCACGGTCATCCAGGCTCAGGGTAATAAAACGACAAAAGAGTTCACCTCCTGATACTACAGCAGCAATAGAAAGATCTGTATTACGCATAGCAGCTACAGCTTCCTGCATAGTGTTTTGAAGGATGTGAATGGTACCAACTAACAATTTCAACATTAATTTTTTCGCCTTCTTTAAAATAAAAAATATACTTACATTGTTTCTTTTCCAAAATCATTAAAAGCGTTTTTATAGCCGCAATACCAGACGAGAGATCCCTATCGTCATCGAGTAATTTAAGAAAGTATTTGACCACGTCTGAATAAAATATTTTTAAAATAAATATATAATTTTGTTGAAAATTATCTTTTATTACCAAAGTCTTCCTTTCTTTGTGGTGATGAAGGCATTGTATATTATTAATTGTTTATAAAATTAAAATGAAAGGTTTATGGGAAAATTATTCTTCCAATTACAGGACCGAGCGTGAATTACAAATTTCTACTAAATCAAAATTGTTAATCAGTGTTGTCAAATTAGAGGATTTGTCACCAAAATAATAATATTAAAAAAAAATGCAATTTTTGTGGAAATTTCTTTTTTGCATAAACTTTAACATAGATTAAAAATGATAATTATTTTGAGGAAGAAATTAATCTGTAATCTTTCAAGTTGAGGAATTTATGACTTTTACACTCAAAAAGTTTACTATAACCGAAGTTAAAATGATTATAATCAAAACTTATTTTTTAATTTATTTTATGCAAACCAGACAAGCAAATTACTACAAATAAATAATTCGACCCAAGCAATATACATTCGAAGCAAATTTTTAAAAAAACTATTTGCATATATTAATATGGCGAGGGATCAAAACTATTTTCCGAGCACCATTTTCAGTTGACGCTATTTCGATTATCTGACTCTAACAGACTTAATTAAAATATAATAAGTTTATTTTCAGATGAATACTAGCTTTTAGGGGTTTTTCAAGATAAATACTTTCTTGCAATATCAGAACACTTTAAAACATAATTACAAGAGTCAATTTTGACAAAACAAAAACAAAAAAAGCAAAATAGCAGTACATAGCAGGCTTTGAGATTTCCATTCAAAACTCTGACAAATGATTTCTAAGTTTATGTACATAAATACTAAATTCAAAGAGAAAATTTGTTATTTAATTTCCGTTTCCTTGTTTTTGTATGTTTAAATATTTGAAATTTTAATTTTGTATGTGCGTATGTATGTTTTTATGGAAAAAAATTATTTTATATGTTTTTTTCAATTTGTTAATAATTTTTGTTGTTAAAAAATTAATTTTTCTGAAGAAGCTTTCCATAGGAAAGCGAAATATTGAAAAAAATATGTATTGTTAAGTTTATTAAAAAAAGACCGTTGAAAAGAATATTAGATATTTATTTATAAATAAAAACTAAGAGAGTTTTGATGTGGTTAATAATTTTGAATTTAAGTTGGAGACTCTTGTATATATATTTGATAGAAAAATTTACCACCACTGCTTTTTCGTAAGTCTGGCAAGCCACATGCAACAGGTTTAATTGGTTTTACATCTATTTATCTGGTAATAAGTGGCTGATCAGCTGTTATTTGTTTACCAGAGTATTCGAAGTCTGGCATTTTTGCATAGCCGGTATTTAATTGTTTACATTGGTTGTGGGACTTCGGTAACCCTGTGTTCAGCTTTTTCAACAGCTGATATAAGAAATTTTCTTAATTGACGTGTGAACATTTTGATTCAGAATTTCTATAAAATTATAATTTTTAATTTAACAAAAAAAAATTAAACAGACTTTTTATTACTTGCAGTCGTTAAATTTAAATATTTTACTTTAAAATGTTATAAATTTCAAGTTAATAAAAAAAAATGTTTAAAATCGAATCCTATATAACACCTCTCATTCTGAACTATTTGACGAAATATGTCAAAAATATACGACCACAAGATTTTCAGGTGTCTTTATGGGAAGGAGAAGTTATATTTCATAATTTGGATTTACGTTTAGATGTGTTGCAAGAAGAATTAGATTTGCCCTTTCAGTTCTTATCAGGTCACATACATGAGTTGGTCATTTCAGTTCCATGGACAAAAATTACGTCAGAACCCATACGGATATCCATAAACACTATTGAATTTGTATTAAAATCGAACCGTGCAGATAGTAGTGGTACTAAATCTCCAGCTGGTACAAGCTCGCCCCAACATCAGCCTCAGATTGAGGCAAATAATGCCAATTTAAAAAGCAATGACCGCGATGATTGTTCATCGATGGGCTCCAGTTTAGCAACTAAAATTCTCAATAACATTAATATCCATTGCCAAAATATTATTCTGAAATACATTGAAGAAGATATTGTAGTATCCATGAATGTCCAACAACTAAGGTTTGGTGCGGCTAACGAGCAGTGGCATTTTGCCATGGTCGATATTAATCCCAATAAGGTGTTGATGAGAAAATTGATCAACGTGTTTGATTTAACAATATGTTTGGATCAACGTAACGGTGCAGGACAAATTGATGTTTGCCAGGAGCCGGTTATGTATCGGTAAATTTGTTTTGAAATATTCATTTTTCTTACAAAAAAAAACAAACTCACTATTTATATAATTATAAATATATAGATGTACCCTTGAGTGTCGAGTGCTGCGCAAATACAATTGCCTATCTGTGGCCAACAGCAGTACAACACGTATTGGTGTATGTACGCAAAATCTAGATTTAAACATTTCTTCTATGCAAATTCCTTTATTAATGCGCCTCATTAAGTTCATAATCCAAATGTTACCGGAAAAGTCAAATAATCCTGATTCATCGAACAATGCACAAGATGATCATACCACTACTGACATGACACTTAATCAAACTTATAATGGGGGCACATTTTTATCATGGGCATGGAATTTATTGCCTAGTTTTAATTTTGTTGATGACGCTAACGATGAGTGCAGCATAGATGATCCTGTCGGACATACCAAGGATATTGGTATTTATGTTGAAGAATTAAATTTGACGCTTAAAAATTCCGAGTTTATAAATGATGCTATAATGGGTGGTATAAAACGCATACGCTATATGCCCATTGTTCGCTTTACACTTGGTGGTTTATATTTCGAACGAGTAACGTCAAAAGAGTTGGAATGGTCAAATAGTAAAATGGGAATTTCAAGTATATATGTAGAGCCTTTAGGTAGTTATCGTACAGAGGATCAAACGAACAGTTACTCTATTATCGATTCAGCGCCGGTAAGTTAGTTAAAAAAAACCTTTTTTTTTTGCTTTGTTTTATTGATTTAGTATAATTCTCATTAAATTAATTAGGCTTTAGATTAGGAAAAATTCTAGAGAAAAGTATATATGAATATGCTTTCTTCACAATAATTATTTTTTTCGTTTTCTTACAATAAAGAATGATTAATGTTTTGTGAGTACATCTCTGTGAATAGTTTGTAGTTTGAGGGGATTAAGCATGATTTATATAAATATTGTTTTCAAATCAGTTTTCAATTAAATTTTTGAGGACGAACTTAAAAGATTAGCAAAGGATGTTTTTTTGTAGAGGTATAGAAAAATAAGTTGACAACACTTTTTAATTGGCGGCCATTTTGTCAGCTCTCAAGTAATTTATGTTTAGCTCGGCATAGACTGACGTTTGAATAACGCCTCCAAATTGTGCAAATTAGATCCAAACAATATTGCCGTTAACTCTGCTTTTTCTAAGCAAATTTTGCTTAGCGATGAAGTTCCTTTTGTTTGTCAATAAACATAGCAATTGCATTTGGAGGGAAGAGTGTCTTCAAGTGAATGCTGAGATACCTGACTATTTCGACCCATACTTCTAGAAAAACGATGCTAGTCAACACGCTAAATGATTATTGACTTTATCGTTTTTTTATTGAACAACCAAGATGTGCAGAAGCTGTGGTTTCAACGTTTGGTAACCGTATACTTACACGTCACTGACCCGTATATTGGCTATCAGGATCGTGTGATTAAACTCCGCTAGACTATTTTCTGTGGGGATATGGGAAGATTGAAAAAGTCATCGAAAACTGAATCTCCAGATTAGACTACCGCCCAGCCAGTCGTGGCGGTATATATGCCAGAAGTAATATTTAAATTATAATGCCAGAAGATAATTTCTGAATAAAGTAAATTTATGTCAGTTTAAAAATTTTGGTTTTGCTTTATCCCATTTCAAACTTCTATGCCTCTATAAAAACGCTCTTTATATTCATATATGTAACTTGTTTAGTTGTTTTGAAATAAAAGAAATATGAAAATATCAACAAACTGAACGCTGCAAAATTAATGCTTCAGAACCGCATCAGACCTTCTTCGATCTACGCCATTTAGGCAATTGAGAACTGAAGCTGAGTTCCCTGACTTCAGGTCCCTACTTAAGAAAAGTCTGTGGTAATGGCTTCAAGGTCTATTATAATCCCAAGTGACAAGTTTCACGACACTTTTTACAACAAATTTGGAAAACCAATGAACGCTGTAACATCTAGTGAAAAAATATTTCCTCTAATAAAACTTTACTGTCTATTAAGCCACAACCAGCTATTATTGGGACTATACTCTGAAAGTCAGCAGCCTTTCCTATTTCAACAGAAATAGTACATATCCTGTTGTGTTCAAAAAGCTTGTGACGGCTCTTTTCACAATGGAATATCAGCTTCCTTAATACTTCAAAGTTTTGATAACAAGTAATTTATGTTTGTTCTGCAGAAACACTTAGCACACTTTTTGTGGAACCTCGTTGCCAAATTTATTTTCACTCATGTTTTCCTTTTTCGACTACTTTTCTTATTGTTTGTATCTCACACCAAATATTTGGTGTAATAAATAAATAAATAAATAAAATTTCTTAAAGTTGTTATTGTTATTTACAGTTTACCAACGTTCGGTCGTTTAAAGACAAATCCCTGTTTGACAATCAGTGTATGATAGCTGATAAGGGTTGGGGTGTTACCAATTACGATGATTATATAACACGCATCACTGATGACTACTTGCTCTATAGAAGTCCCATATTCGCTTTTGATGTTATATCATATCGCTCAAGTCAGATAAATAGCCAGGACAATGGATCTGCGCTGACATCAACAGTCAATGCAACGACAGAAGGAAAGTCGAAGGATTTGCATACACAATATCGTTTACTATCGGCTGGTATAACATTTCGTTATAGTCAAACATTTCAGCAGGTTAAAAATGTTATTAAAACTATAATTGACTCAAACGATTCAATAGCATATTCATCAAATGTAGAAAATATCGAAGGTAATACCGCTTGCACGTCGAACACACACAAAATCCTAATACATGAGACTGAGAAGAAAGGTAAAGAAATGGGAGAAGCGGAAGGTTCTCCAAAATTACATCCACCTTTAGTTGAAGATTACGATGCTTTGATGCAAGGTGTTCCATTGTGTAAATATAAAGTTGAATTGAAACGTATGCGTATAGAAGTATACCCCAAAACTGAGCCGGAATTTTCTTTACGGGTGTTTAGAAAATTGCCCGGTGCTGTTAAAAACTGTTTGCCACATATGTTGTTGTATTTTGATAAAGTCGAAGGTACACTTTCAACTCCACTAAATCCTGACAAATTAGTTCAAACAACTTGTCAATTGCCTGATAAACCTCAAGAGTTATTGAATGCGTGTTACAATAATTATAATTTACACATTAAGGACTTTTGTATGGGTCTTATAACGCCTAAAACAGATAATCTAATGAAATTATTTACTATACCTAAATTACAGTTAGACTATGCTACGCTATTGCAACCACATTACTGGAAAAATAATGAAGTTCCTGTTAAAAAATTCGAATTACACTGTGATACTATTAAATTAGAAGTGTCTAATAGAGAATTAATAGCTGTACTACAACTATACCAAACAGTTTTTACCTATCAACCGAAAATTCTTATTAAACTGGCAGAGTTATCTAATTATTCTCCGCTTTTCGCAGATTCGAAATTTTTAAGTTTTCTATTATCTAAACAATTAGTTAAGCAACGTTATTATCACACTTTTGCCATATGGAATTTCACTTTAACAGCCCTGCAATTAGATGTTGTGACGGGAAGAAAGAATTTACCTTTACATCGATATAACGTGTTATATACAGAAACGAAAAGTCATAATCAAAATAAATGGTTAGAAGTTCAATTCCATTATCCTTTTCCAACTACATTGAAACAAGTAAAGTTTATGGATAAGGATATTATTAAATTTAAGTCACAAATGGCTGTTGGTATCTGGATGGAAAAATTTAATATAGTTGTGGACAAAAATCTTTTAGAATTCTTAACATTTTCGCCACAAGAGGAAAGTAAATTAGGAGCAGGTGCGTTTAACACAAGAAAAACATTTTTTTGAATTAATTTTTTTTTAATTAATTTTTTTATTTAAGAATTTTTCACCGAAATTGAATTGCAAACACAAAACTTACAAAATCCTTCTGTACCAGCAAGAGATGCTACAAGTTTACATTCGATTATTAGTCAAACCAACAACACAATGCCGCAAGTTTTTGGAAAGAAATCTTCGCGTGGTACCAGTTCATTAAGAAAAATATCCCAGCCCGAAGAAACGATTCACTATAGCTCAGAAAAGGATGATCGCATTGAAATGACTGTAACAGATCCCTTGGTACTCGAGGAAAAAAAGTCCTCAAGCAATATAGAAGAAAATAAAATCAAAAAGTATTTTGAATTATTCAACACTTTAATAGTCTATTTAGAAATAGCACAAAGTCAATTGGATATTACAAATAAAAGTATGGAAAACCAAAAAGATGACATCGATCCACAAGCGTATACTCATTTAAAATTGCCGAAAATTCTGCTAAAGTCCACATTTGCTGAATACATAACGCGCTCTAGTTTACGCCTTCAAGTTAATGTGCCCTATACAACAGCTAAGCCCACTTTTAGCTGGACTATAAAATTTCTCGATATGGATATAAATATTATCGAGAATAATAAAGTGTTGCCAGTACTAAAACCTTGGCAAACAACTTTAACTGTGGTCACAAATAAACGTAAAGAACTTGTTACACTTAATACTGGTTTAGATTTAAGTGATTCAAGCCTATTAAAGAAAAATAAAAATCTTATCGAGCGTTCAGGTAATGAAATTTCTGGTTCAAATTCAGTTAAGGAGACATCCACTGATAGTGATGTTTCACCATCGCGTTTATCACCTAAGCCCAGCAGCATAAAATCAAAATTGCAAACTGAAAAATTTGAGGAGATTTTTTACCTTAATCTATATTTAGATTCATCTACTATACACTTGTATGGCAATAATATTAAAATACTACAATTACATTTGGCACACCTTATGAGTGTGATAGATAAGAGTCAAAAGTTGGCGACTACTGCTTCAGCATTCTCTTTATCAGAAAAATATAGGAGCAATAAAAAGTACTCTCGGCATCCTTTGGTGATTTTAAATAGCTCAGAAGAGAATGAAAATATTAAGGAATTTATGGATTTGGATTCAAATTCGGACATTTCGGCTTTACTTACCACAGATAGTAAGTTATTCATTTAACTGTAAATAGTTGTTTTCAATACACTGATTATAACACCAATTAGCTTTAAATAATGTTTTTCTTTTATTGCAGCTGAGTCGTTCCTTAACAAAATATCACTCTTCTGTCAATGGACTATAACGAAAGTTATAGCTGAAGTCAAGAGTGAATTAAATCAAATAGAAAAAAGTAAACTGGTTTTGGAATTTGAAGATTTCTTATCGACTGTGGACCAGGGACAAAGTTTTACAAAATATACTAGTAAAATAGGCAACTTTAACCTAAATTATTATCAAAGATCCAATAAAAATGAATGGCTCCAACAAGATTATTTACACATGCGCATGATAGCTGAAACAAATGAACATCCTTTTTTAAATATCATTATCACAAAAGTCAGCTTAAAGGACTACTATGAACGCATCGGAGTTAAACGTAAAGGTGAGGGCGGTCGTCATATCAGTGAACTGGTAATAGTTATGCAAGCTATAGAAATCGTCGTAGATTTAGATCGTGTTCAAGAATTTACGGAACCTCTCTGCGTGCTACTCGAGAATAAATGCTATGCTGCGGAAGCTAAAAATGAAAAGGAAAATATAGTTACATCCTCTAACTTGCCCTTAGTACACTTTGAAAGTAAAGGCATTACTTGCTATTTACCCTTGGACAATTTAAATGAACAGTGCACAGTTTTAATATGCAAAATCGATAGCATAAATATAACACCTAATTTACAGAACCCATTGCAACGCAAACCCTTGAGACCTGATGTTTATGGCAAAGCTGCCAGTATGGGTATACTAAGTGTTCCTGGGTCCATTATTGAGGATCGCCAGTATGAGCTTTCCTTAAATAAACTATCAGCTGCTTCCGGAAATTGGGTAAAAATTTTAACACATATGCGAAATAAAGCACAAAATATTCACACCAATCCAGCAGTAGAATGGAACAATCCTGAACGTAATGAATCATCTTTAAGATTAAATGAAATATTCAAGAATTTCACTTTGATAGCAACTTTTGCACCGAATATTGTTTATAATAATATTTTAATATGTGGACAGGCAATTGAGTTTAATTGTGTTACAGATTTTATGGCCAGCATAAATACGGATCAGTTGAATATGTTTAGCTGCCATTTGAGACGTTTGCAAAGAATATCAGAGTAAGTAGCGGGAATAATAACTTAAAACTACAAAAATTATTTTAAAAAAAGCTATAAATTATAATTTGTAAGTAATAACTAAAACTAAATTGCATTAATTATATTTTGCATATGGGTATTTCCATAGTCACATGCATCCATGAAGGTAACAATTTAAAAAAAAAATCAAATTCTTAAAACAATTTCATGTTTTGTGAAGACACAAACGTTGATGCAGCAGCTTACATTCGTAGAAATGGTAAAGTTACCATCGTGTAAATAGTAAATAAAACTCTTAAAGTTGTGTATAATTATTTTGCAATAAAAGAACTCAATTAACTAAACGTTTATTAATAAAATAATCCTACTTTAAATTTATATTCGTATTGGCATCGTTGATTTTATTTCTTAAATATCGATATAATATCAGCCAAAACTTATATCGATACATTCTTAATTTAAAAAAAATTGTTTTTTGTTTTTTTAACATTTAAAGATTTTTTTTTTATATGTTTTTATTTTTTACAGAATTGTTAATCAGACATGTAAATTACAGCACTTACCCGCTCCCATAGCTACTGAGTCACCATCATCATCAAGTTGTTTTTATTTAACACCTCAAAGTTCTGATTCGATGACGGGCCCATTTATTTCAAATATTTCAGTAAATAGTATAACAAAAAATATTATTTCTCATACAGAGACCAGCCGTTTTAGCCGCTTAAGTTCACAAACGCAATTTGAGTCGATTGAAGAGGATTCAGAACTATCAGTACCACCAGCACCCAAAACCGATTCTGGAGTCATATCACAATCATCAAAACATTCCAAAGCAACAAAAGACATGCATTTACCAAAAACAAATAACACAATACTGGAAAAGTTATTAGAATCTCAAAATAGTAGTCACACACAACAACGATGCTTACCAAAAACTATATCGTTTGTAGCGGGGGTGTTTCTGTTTAAAATATTCGGTTCTCAAAACCCTAAAATAAGCTCTCCTGTATCATTTCCTGTAGAAGAAAAAGAGAAGCCCTTAATATGCATCACAATATCGCAGCCCAGTTTCATGATCACCCAAAATATTTATGATTCGATCGTAAACTATTCCATTTTTAATTTAAGCGCACATTTGCCAACTACGTGTGCGCATGCCATAAAATCGGTAACAAATCTTTTTCCCGAAAACATTATTGATACCATGCCAGGTGATTTAACCTCTTCAGGTGTGCCACCCTCGCTGCTCACATATAGATCACTACTAACGAGACAAAAAATAAAAGAAATTGATATAGAATTAGCCAAACCCTTAATTTTTACCATAAGTCAACGTAAGATCGCCGAAATGTGCAAAAATCTTATGATTATTTATAATGCTTTCCATACTAACTCCTGCGTTAGCATACTATACGAAGCACCTGTTGTTGCTCGTAAATCAAAAATTATGCTTATGAAAAGCAAAACACTGGATGCTGACCGCTTGAGTATAAAATGCAATAATATTGTTCTAAAACTTACCGATCATCAGGAATACGAATGTAAACTGGTTTTCTGTGACCTTAAAATAAATTTGAAATATTTTACTAGACCCGAGAAATGCTCCGCCAAATATTCGTTGGGTGCCGTATATTTGCGTACAAGTAAAAAAGTTTTTGTACATCCAATAGAAATAAAAGGATCCATTGATTTTATCAGTGAACCCTGGAACCGTTTGCCTCTCATTAAAGCTACCTTAAAGTTTAATGTCATCGAAATTGATTTGTGTGTTTATGCGATTCTACAATTACAACAAGCGATAAATGACTTTAAAATTATAGTCAACTTTATACGAACAGAATTGGAGCATTTCCAACGTTTACATTTACATCAAAATGCAGAGAGTAATGATATTAAATCGAAGCAGTTGAACGCTTTTAAATGGCCACCTACGAGCTCCTTTATAAAAAACAATAAATGCTTAAAAAGAGAGGAGTTCTATCAAGATGATTTAAGGTAAAATAAAAAAAAAAAAAATAAAAATAACTTTTCTTTTGCTTTGTGTGTTGGTAAAATTTTAATTTGATTATAGAGCTGGAGCCTTTCAATTTGTTGAAATAATGTCCGACAGTATTTTACCATTACCTTATCAAATACAAATTATTAAAAAGGATTATGGGATTATATGTTGGCGTTATCCTCAGCCTAGAAAAATATGCAAAATTCACATCTATCCTGTGCCCATGGCAGTAAGTAGTTTTAACCTTAAAACATTTGAAATGCTTTTTTCCCAAGAATTTTGTCTTTTTAAGGTGGAGAATCCCATACAAATTAAATGTCGCATGGAATATTTTAGCGAAGTTCATGGAAGTTTTTTGCATTATTGTGATTTCTTGCTTTCCGAGACCAATGTCAAGGATATTAAATTAGCTGAACGTGAAATTTGTGCTACCATTTGGCGTGTCGTTATATTGCAATCTTTAGTATCGGTTAATGGCGAATGCTTCGATACCAGCGAAGAGGATGAAGAGCTGTATTCAATACCGAGTGTGAATATAGACGAAGTGTTAGGTAAAGAACGCAAGGATACCAATTTTATATTGCATCCAAAAATATTAGTTGGCTGTATGCGTGTCGATACAACATTCCAATCGAACTGTGTGCCAAAAGTTCAAATATTAATTAGTTGTAATTTGTTGATAGCGAAACTGCTTAATCAACCGAATCAAAATGCCGATTTGCCAACCATACTTAAGAAATTCCAATTAGCTAAAACTACACAAATATCACAAACTTTCTTGATTTTTCTGATACAAAAAATAACATTTCATGCCACATTTTATGATAAACAAAAATTTAATTTAAATGTAGCACTCGATGCTCGCATAAAATGTTTAGATTATGGTTTTCTCAATATGATTCCATTAATGGAAGAAACAAATATTAAATCGTATATAGAAGTGGATAAATATAAAAATACATTGAACGCCAATTTAGTATTCGATCGTTTAAAATTAAATGTTGGTCCAGCCATTATCCACACACTACTCTCTTCAAAAATTCATTGGTCTGAGTGCCTAGACTATGATGAACGTCGTATACGTCATGCCATAATACCCAAATGTGTAGTGGCAAATCGTATTATGACTTGTGTGGCTTTCGGTCAAAGTGGCACCCTCGAAAGGATTCATTTAAAACCTAAAGAATGTTATTTATACTCATTTCGCAGTGATTATTACAACCAGGAGTTAACATTTTATATATCAGATGAAGATAATAAAACTGTAAACACTTCACTCTCCGTACACATACCTTTTCAATTTAATGGAGAATGTTTGGAAAAATATTTACGAATTGGCCATAAAGTTATTATCATTAAATATCGCAAATTATGCAATTCCCAAATAATTGTCATGATTAAAGGACAAATTCAATTAATATCAATGGTATCGCATAACTTAAGCTTAGACTTTCGTCACGAAAGAAACACTTATGAAACGACCTTCAAAACTTTAGAGTATATGATTGAGAAACAGGGACGCACATCATTTTACCAGAGTGTAAATAAAAATGTCAATATAAACATGAGGTAAGCTTGCTGACTTAATTCTACCGAAAAGTCTTAAAAGTATTTTGAATTTTAAAACTTGTTTTAGACTTAGACTATTGGATAACAACATCAAGGCACGCACCGGTGATATACCGTTAAATTTCAATAAGAAACTTCCTTGGCTGGTTAAAGGTAAAATTTTTATAAAGACTCCTTTTTTAAGCTCGATAGGAACACAAATTGCAGAAAAAAATAATACAAAAAATTAAATTTCAATAAGAAAAAATGTCTTATTAGAACGATAAATAAAGGGTGTGGTTAGGAAGTAAATCATCTGACAAATGTTTAAATGTGAAGAATTGAACTGTTATCATTTGACAGTTATGTAGTAAAAAGTTGGGAAATTTGAAGCATGGAACGCTACACTTCGGGCGAAGAATTTTAATTGTAAAAATTTGCTGTCACATCGTAAAACTCGAGCAGCCTTTTCCTCATTACAGGCTCGTTCTGAGACCGCTGTATGTACTTTAATCGCTAAATTCGAGACTCACAGTATTGTTACTGATAATAGACTAAAACAATACGCTCGTAGTGGCCGTTATGATACGAACATAGTCGCTGCATAACAAAACGTTGAGAATTAGCCTGGAACATCAACTCGTTGAAGTTCACAACAATTGGGCATTACTAGAGACACTTTCCGCAACATTTTACATAAAGATCTTCATCTTCACGCTTATAAAAATCAAATCGTTCAACAATTAACGCAGACCGATTATTGCTTGCTTCTAACGTTTGTGAATTGGCTGTGTGAAAAAGTGAACGAAAACAACCCCTTCTTTAACAGTAGGTATCATTTTTAGTGATGAGCCTCATTTTCAAGTAAGCTGTTATGTAAGCTAACATTATTGTCGCATATGGGGCTCACAAAATCCACAAACAGCCCTCAAAAAACCATCACAGCCAAAAAATGTGACCGTATGGTGCGGTTTGTGGTCAGTCGGCATTATCGGCCCGTAATTTTTCGAATGTGGAAGGAAACGCCATTATTCTTTGCGCTACAAAGCCACTATTACTAATTTTTTGCGTCCACAATTGGCTAATGTGGACGGTATCAGTGACCTTTGGTTTCAGGAAGACGACTTCACAAGCCACCCAAATATTTCAGTTATTGCATGAAAAATTTCCCCGTCATGTAATTTCTCGATTTGGTTATGTCAATAGGCCTTCACTGCAAATTATGCAGTGGTTTGATCCACCATCTGATTAAGGTTTCATGGCCAGGCGCGGATGTAAATCTAATCACACGTTCACCTGCTTGTGGTTTAACGCCACTGGTTTATTTTCTCTCATATGAAAGACCCGGCTTACGTGATCAACCTCCAAACATTAAATTCGGCGTTGCATTGATGACATAAGCGAAGTTTTGTCGCAAAATGTGATTAAAAATTTTGTTAAAAGAGTGAACGTCTGCCTACGCGTTAGATATAATATTCCATTTTTATATGCCATTCATATTTGAAATTGATATTTTTGAGGAAAAATGTCACGATTTACCCGAAGAATGTAAACCCATTCAAATGTGTTTTGTCCACTTTATTTTCATTGGAAAGGAAAAAAACTTTCTAAAAAATATATATGTCATTCGAATTCGAATCGAAATATTGATTCGGGTGGAAAATGGCATAATGATAGTTCGTATGACAGTATATACTTTTGTAAGATTTATCGGGCTTAAGATTTTTCTTTATATACCGCACCCTAAATACAAAAGGGTCAAAACTCAAAATTTTCCAAAACTGTCTTTTTTTCCATAAATTAATTCAGAGTACATATCTCTAACTACTGCAAAAATTTCTTTCACATCACTATCTTCTTTGACTGAAAAAATACAGTTATGTCTATTTTTGTGTTAAGTGTGTTGCTTCTGCACGATGAACTAAACAGCTTTTTTTTTCCTAAAAATTTTTGTATTTTGAGTTGTGGTACTTTTGTATTTAGAGTGCGATATGTATATATAAGTATGTGTGTATGTAAATTATAAAATTTTCAGTACCAGTCAGTAGCGATGAGTTCATCAGTTTATGGGTAAGAGTGCTTCGTGAAGATATACCCGATGTTGCAACGGTCGACTTTCAACCACAAAAAATTCTTATCACAATTTGGCCGATATTTGAAATTTCCTCCATGTTAAATTGTACCATCCAAGCTAAAGAGTCAACGACAAAGAAAGAAATAAATTTACATGGTTATGGTGCAAGGCAAATACTAGATTTACCAGCGACACATCTTACCGACCATCGAATAGATTTCAACTATAGTTTTCCTATTGGGGCTGCTTCAGCTAAACATTTTAACCTTAATCTCAAATCACTAGATTGGCAAAAGTTTTTTTGGTACGATGAACACAAATGGAATGTAGAAAATTCAACTAACTTGCTGGCTAAACCAGTGCCCCGTAATTGGCCTTTGAATGATGAAGATGAGCTAAGAGTGAAAAGAGTTTCAGAGTCAAATCATGAAGTCGATGTAATATACAATACCAGACCAACACGAGAATTCGCTTGTAGCTTGAATTTGGAAGTTGCTCCTTGGGGAATG
This sequence comes from Trichopoda pennipes, assembly GCA_030448955.1. NCBI lineage: Eukaryota > Metazoa > Arthropoda > Insecta > Diptera > Tachinidae > Trichopoda > Trichopoda pennipes. The sequence goes on from JASKUP010000084.1 coordinate 740,880, forward strand.
TTCATAAATTCTACGGGATTAAAAATACGTATATGTGAGTTAGGTGTTCATCCCAAAGAGACAACTATATTTCCTAATGGTTTGGAAATGTTATTTGATGTTTCACAAGGTTTTAGCTTGGGCATACGTAATGGACCAAATTGGTTACAATCGTTGCCAATTTATTTAGAAAATGCAATAGCAACACAATGTAAACATTTCTATACCGTTGTCGATGGAGAATATACCGATATTGTTATCTTAAGACCAAACGAAGTCGTTAAGTTTAGCTTAACTTTAAAAATAGAACATAATCGTAAAACTTTTAAATTATCTTCAAAGTATGCCGTAGTTAATCACACCAAATGTTGTCTTAGTGTTTTGCCAATTGCCATGGATCACAAAGAGAGTATAACAAGAGAAAATGTTGAACGTCTGGATAGCACAGCAATAAAAACTGTATTAAAAGCTGCACCCTTCAAACAAAATAGTATTGGAATTTCCCTAAGTGAGTTCTATGATATTAATGGTGAAATATCGCAACGCTCTGTAGATGCGGCATTTGTTTACTTTGTTGTGATTAAATACTGTCACGATACAGATATTTCCATACCAATATCTCTTTCTTTGCCCTTTAATCGTAAATGCTTAAGCATACAAAATGGTCAAGATTGTATGGCTCTAATGGTGACTCTTGTTGAGCATAAAAGTGTGTATTATCTAACTATTTTCGAAGATGTGGCACCCGCTCTCCTAATCAATAATCAAACCGGTTGCCCATTTCGAATTGCACAAACATATGCTGCAGAAAATTACAAAGTTTCTTCGATCGTACCTGAATATGACGGTAAACATTTAGAATGGTATCATGTGATACAAAAATATAGTAAATCCTTCTATACACCACCCGAATGGTATAACCGTTTTCCTGATGTCGAATGTACCCTGTGCAATATTACTTTAGCATTATATGACGGTAAGTTTTTTCTTATTTCATTTGTTATTCAAAAATTGCTTGTTTTCGTCTTACTATTGATATTTTGTTTAAGATTTGGCGACAAAAAAGTCAATTAAATGGTCAAAACCCATACGTTTGGATAAAACTTGGAAAAAGTTTTTACATATACCGGGTCATGGTGATGTAAAGGTTATAATCTGTGATAAACATCGTGTGATAAGATTAAATATTTTTTATATATCACAGGTAACTTATGTTTTATATTTTTTAAATTATTTTTTAATTTTCAATTATTGTGTTTGTGCGATTTGAATTAAAGTCGAAAATCTAGAATGTATAGTCAGTTTAAAGATTCTCATTTTTTTAGGCACAAGCGCGGTCTTTTTATAAAAATTTAATACGCTTTATTTTTATTTTCAATATTTCGCCACACTGCTGGGTGGCATCCTCAGCAACAGGAAATGAAAAAAAAATATACAATCATTTTTCAAATAACAAATACATGAAGAAATTTTTGCCAAACAAATTCAAAATAATCGAAAAAAGTCATAAAAAAATATTAAAAGCTAATTGAGAAGTATTTTGAAATATGGGGAAATATTGAAAATAAAAATAAAATTTAATAAATTTTCATAAAAAGACCAAAACAAAAATTAATTGTAAATCAAAAGTTCAGCTAAAATATTTTAACGTACAGACATTTTAAAAGACAATTTTTATTCGATTTTTGTTATTTTAAATGTCATGTGTTATTAGAGCTAGAGGTCACTTATTGTTTGCAATATGATTTTTTTAAGAACTAACAAAATATACTAAACTAATATTTTGGATGAATAATTAACAAACGTAAACATTTTTTATTTTATGACTGACTACAGGCGGAAAGCCTGAATTTTTACAAAAAGCTCTTGCGACAAGTAAAATTTTCTATTAACCGGGAATTTTGTCATCAAATCGGTCTAGCAGATAATAATGTTGTAGATTTCTTTTTATTTCGAAACCGAAAATTCAACATAATCCTAAATTCAATTTTAACAAATTAAGATTCTTCAAAATATCAAGACATCGAAACTAAATTTCGTTGAGAAATTAAAGTTTATAAAAGTGGAAAAAAATATTACTCCCAAAATTTGAAAGGTGGATATCACAAAATATTCATGAGTATATCAGAAGAACTGAAGGATTTTGCAAGGGATGGCAGGTTTGGGTATAAGTATTCTAGGAGTTGTAGGAAGTTTGGCGCATCACACCCTCGACGCCCGTTCAACTGCTGAAGTATTTACTGGCAAAGGTATTTGCTAATGCAAAGGTTTAGTGGGTGCATTTACGAAACCTTTAACTGGTGCTGTAACAAAAGCGGAAACTTCAATAATTAGGATTTAAGGAAAAAGCAATAAATTTTCCATTAACTTGATGGCTAAGATACAATAAAGCTAACTCGTTTAAAGTCGAACTTTGTAATAAAAAAATAAATTCTAATATCCAAAGATCTTTATAACTCCAAATATTTAAAATTTATGGTCTACACAAATAATTAAGATTACGAAAAATACATTTCAACAAAAATTCGAGATAGAAAAATTAAGTTTAGATTTAGCCGAAATTCGGCATAGAAAAATGAAATTTAGATTTCATAAAAAAAAAGAAACACTGCATAGTTTGCAAGAAATTTAAATAATTAAGCTAAAAGTAAAAGAAAGAAAAAGACAGAAAGAAAAAAAGAAAGAATCCACAACAAATAATTGTTAAAGCTCCTGATTTTTTTAATGTTTTATTGTTTAAAATCAAAATGAATTTTGAAAGCATCTATGTAGCCTGCTCGCTAGTGATTAGTAAGTTTGCCAGTGTTAGTTAAATTTTGTTTTCAAAATTCAAACGCTTATGCCTTAAACTGAATGTACTAAATGAGAATTATATTCCTACGACTGAGCACAAAAATAATATCTACAATTTAAAACAAACAATTGTAGCAGTCATACAAAATAGTTTTCTATACATAAACATGAATTCCGAAATTCTTTTAAAAGAATTTTTTTTGTGTAATTTACAATGGCTTTAAACTTTGCAGACATATGACCCTCTAGGGATATTTGCAAGTTGCCATTTAAACTCCTATGTTATTCCACTATTAAAATTTGATTGAAAACATAACATATAGGGATGCGAGTATATGTCGCGTCCCGAAATCTCAATAATTTTTGGGATTGATAAATCCTTAATCACGGGTTTAATAAAAAAATAATTTTAATAAATGACGTACTTAAGAAAAAAGCTAAACAAAAAGAAATTTCCCATCACTACTACTCCAACATAAATCAATATCACAACCATCCTATCTACCCTATATCATCAGAGAAGAACAGAATAAGAATATTTTCCAGATTGCGCCTAGGTCACACCTCCTTTTCACATGAATGGCTTTTGAAGAAATTACCCCCACCCACATGCAACCGCTGTAAATGCAACCTGACTGTCAGACACATTCTCACCGAATGTCCGTCACTCCATAGACAAAGGCACAACGTCTTTGGCAACACCTCAGCCTTAGAACTCCTCAAGGAGCCATCTTCCGACAACATCATCAAAATCCACAACTTTTTTAGACTCACTGGATTGAGAATTTGAAACGATACTTATTGCACAAACAGCATAATTTACTTAAACTTAATCAAATAATACTCGAATTATTAGTACATAAATGCAAATATCGTAAATTAGAGCTGATGGCCATGTAGCTAGTGCTCGTCAAATTAATTTAGCCTCAGAATTTATTCACGCAGGTTAAATAAATAAATAAATAATAATTTTTTTTTATTTAAAAAATGGTAAATTCTGAAAGGTTTTTGGAGAATTTGGAATTTCTGAAAATTCTGGTCATGAGTAATAGAACTTTTCCATTTGGACTACAAATTTCTGTATCTTTTATTTTGCGTAATTTTGGCAACGCTTGAAGTGTCATAATTTGCATCTCCCTCAAAACATTTGGAAAAGATCTACTTTCTACTCAATCAGAGCCTGACTTGTGACTACATGTCATTTAACTAATTTATATTTATACTTAAAATCTTTTCTCTTCTTTGCAGCAAATGGAATTTTCTGTTAAAGATTTACGTTCTCGGCTCTCCGTTAGTGATACAACAATTACTGTAGGCAAAGATCTGGAATCTAAGGATAAAAATTCTTCAATTACTCTACCAACAACAGCAAAAGAAATACATCAGGAAACCCAGCGACAACCAAATCATGATATTTGCGAACACTTTAGAGTAGATTGTTATAATTCAAGACAAGACATAAAAATACGCATCTTTGCTAAAGAAATTAATTTTAGTTTGCACACCGACAATAGCGTACGTCAGTACAATAAGTGTGAAGTGGTTTCAGTTTATGCGGATGATTTGATTGTTGCTTATGATGGCAATATAGATGAACGCAACCTGAACATTGTTATACCCAATTTACAAATCGATAATCAATTGTTTTCCACTGGGAAGTATGATTTTCCGGTTATCTTCTGTGCACAAGAGTTGTATGAAAAAAATCCCTTCCTACCGGAACCCTTCTACTTGGACCATTATTATAGGATTCTTAAAGAGAGAAACATAATGGTGGTGCTAAAGCTAAAACTATTTGGAGATGAGTTTAAAATTAATTCCTTAAATTGTAAATTGAGTCCGGTAAGAGCGTACATAGAAGATGCCTACATCACAGACTTCTTGGATGCTTTGGTTGAATGTGAGTTCTCGAATTGTGCCTATAAATCAAAATTGGAATATGAGCGTAAAATTTTGAAAGAAAATCAAGTCAGCATACCCGTTGATGTTACAATGCAAGCCATTTGTATAGCCGAACCTTTACAGTTGCGATCCTTTTGCATAGAATCTATGAGTGTATTATTATCGGTTCACACTTCTGTGCGTCTATATATAGCTTTGGATCATTCTCCATTATCTTTTTCATCTTATGAACGCTCACATTTATTGACAATGCCCCTCAAGTTTGGACAATCATTGGGCATGCATTATTTGTCTGGTGCTATATTCGGAGCTGGTTGGGTAGTGGGTTCTTTGGAGATCTTAGGCAGTCCAAGTGGCTTGGCACGCTCTGTTACTACAGGCCTAAAAGATTTTGTATCACTACCAGTACAGGGACTCTTTCGTGGTCCTTGGGGCTTTATAGTAGGCGTTACCCAGGGTTCAGCTTCGTTACTTAAGAATGTTACTGCTGGAACAGTAAATTCTGTAACAAAATTAGCCGCCTCGGTGGCTAGGAATTTGGATCGTTTGAGTTTAGATGATGAGCATATCGAAAGAACTGAAGCTTTAAGACGTTTACGGCCACAAGGCTTCACTGAAGGCTTTTCGCAAGGCATGACAGGATTGGGCATAAGTATTCTAGGAGCTGTAGGGGGCTTGGCACATCATACCCTCGAAGCCCGTTCAACCGCTGAAGTATTTACTGGCATAAGCAAAGGTTTAGTAGGTGCATTTACGAAACCTTTAAGTGGTGCTGCCGAATTATTGGCTTTAGCCGGACAGGGTGTATTACAAACTGTAGGTTTTAATGCCATGCCCAAACAACGTTGTTTCTCAACTTGTCGCAATTTCGCTATAGAACCGGCGGGATATCGTCTATGGAAGCTTTTACCAGTAGAATTATCATTCGATCAAATATTATTTTATTACGAAGTCACCTTGTTGGTAGAAAATCATCTGAAACGAGGCTATTTCTTTCTAAGTTCAGCTGTATTAGCGCTCATTGAAGCCGGATCGGACAAGTTTTTGTTTGTTTTTCCCGTGGATAAGGTAGAGGTAATAGCTGATAATCAGGATAAGACTATGTTCTTTGTTCGTTTGAAACATGAAGCAGAGGATTTGGAGGAGGTAAGTTTTTTCATAATGTTTCATAAATAAATTTTGTAAATACAAAATATTTTACAACTTACGTGTTGATCAGATTTAATTGCTGAATTATAACTTTCAAAACTAAAATTTATTAATTAGGAGAGTCATTTAATCACTTTCATCTAGTTAACGAATTTTCATTATTGCTACCAAAATAGATTGAATATATTTCCACTACTGAAACAAAAAATTAACGATAGCATAGTCCCTCTCTCTCTCTCTCTCTAGAAGTTCTAGAAGCTTACATGATTATTATGAAACCCGCGTGATTGAGATTAATTTTTTATTTCACTCATGGAAGTCAATATTAGCCTGAGCATAAAAAGTCCATCCTAAGTGAAAAATCGTGATACAGATTAACGTCAGTACTTGGCAGTGTGGCTCCAATCTAAGTGGTCTTACCACTGGGTGCATACAATGCGTTCCTGAGGCGCATTACACACCCCGGGTAGCAATTTTTTAAAATTTGGGTTTAAATCACGCTACTCTCCGAAGGGTCTCATCAATAACTGGAACATGGACGTAGCCCTACGGGCTACCGGTTCTTGTGGTAGCGGTTGGTTAGTCACTGGTCGGAATTCGAAGGTCCTTTTCTTCTAGTTTCATGTTGCTGTTAGCCTAGGTGACAGGTGCCGCCTTTTACCCCCAGAAGCTACAATGACTGGGGGTCATCAAGATCTGCGTGGGGGAGGGGGGCGGGGTCATCCTGAGAGTGACTGTACATGAGCAGGGTTTTTGCGTTTTTGCTGTTATTTGAATAGAGTCAGAGCACTTAAACCAGTTGTTTCTACTTATTTTAACGGCACTAGCGATGAGAATGTTATTCTATTAACTTGTTTGTTCTTTCGTGACATATTTTTTTTACACTCATGTTAGCGTTTATGAACGTGAGCCAAAAAAGATTGTGAATTAGCTTTCAACTCACGACCACAACATTTGTGTGTTGTTGTAGAAAATTTTTTCTTTTGTTTCAGGAGTGTAAAGTTATTTAATTTTCTTTTTGCAATAATAAATTTCGTTTTAAGCACATGAACGTGTAGAGTTTTTAACTCTTTTTTTTGTTTTGTTTTATTGATAAAATTATTTATAACTTCTTTAACTCATTTTTAGGGTGCCAGTTACACGAATGAACGCATCATGAATTTTTTGCATACCTCATCTACTAAAATAACTTCAGATTCTCTGTATGATCTATTGCAAACCAGTACTTCTCAAACGTCAGACGATTCGAGGTGTCCGCAGACGTTAAATTGGCCATTTTATATAAGTGAACATTTAGGCGAATATATTATGCGTTACATCAAAATATTAAATTCGAAATCTTTAAATAATAAAATTTAAAATTTTGAAAATAGATTCCAAAGACTATTTAACCGTTTAATCATGCAAATTTTCAAAGTATTTACATTTTTAAAAGTTTTGATATAATTTTATAAAATCGAAACAAAAAATCATAAAAGTCAATGTTGTGTGTATATTAATTTATAAATGTTTTTTTTTTTTGGTATATGATACGATAATTAAATTAAATCATAATTTTTTGATATTTATAATTTGTGTTTCTTTATTTATTTGGCAGAACAATGGTAAAACAAACTTGGTCTTAATGAAAATTGTCGTGTGATTGATCAGCTATTGTAGTCATTACATAAGTAGGGAAACAAACAGTCTTAACTGCCGGCACATTTGGCATCATTGGTACATTTTAATCAACAACTTTAGATGTCATATTTTTGAATGCTTTTAATTAGGCATTTACTACACAATAAAATTTTGTGCAAAAAACATTGCTTAGAATTTCCAATCCGGTACTTTAAAATTAATTGCAAAAAAAAATTCTAAAACTATGGTAACACTGAAAGTCGGACAAAGCAAAAAAAAAATCATTTCAATTACCGTTATATTCGTAAGGTAAGCATATAGTTCATTTAAAAACTTGATAGTAAACAACATTTTTAATTTTGCTGTTGGGAGAGAAAATAAACAGTGATGACGGTGTACCAACTCTCGAGCATGCAACATACAATTGCCCGTAGGAAAAACATTGGGATTCTAGGTTTAACGCACACACTTTTAGCGATTGGGATATATTAATCATCATTGCGAATGCAAGGCGAACGGGAAATTGGACACGTTTAAACTTAAATGGTAAATCACTTAATATGATAGTTATCCTTGTAATAAGCAGCTCTTCACCTATAAACTTTCCTATAATTATTATTGCTTTAATCCCGTTTGGCATCTGCGTTTTAATAACCAATCTGGTTTTTTACATAATTATATTTTTATGGTATAAATTTATACACTTTTAGGAAAACACTATTGAAAACAAATTCACAAAATGATTTGAATTTTTTATTTTTCCCATTCAATATACATATTTAAAAGTATTGAAAAACATTCAATCTATTTACATAAGTATGTACATGTGATTTCATTGTGAATTTTAATTGAAGTAAGATTTTTTTCGCAAAATTGTGGCGGTATTATCTCTAAAAAATCTGGCAGTATAGTGGTAAATTAAAAAAAAATCTTCAAACGAAAAAATACATTCATGACTGTTGACATATTAGAACAATTTTCTGTTTGGCCGAAGTTGAAGATGTTGCCTCTACGCGTTTTTTTAGCGTATGCTAAGACTATATAAGTGTGTTATACATATCATTAGTATACAAACTCGTATACACAAACAATAAAATTAAAAGGAAAAATGTACAACTTACAACCACACAACTTATTTGTGTTTACAACATCAAAAGCAAGAATAAAATGAATAAATGAATTTTCTAAGTTTTCCGGAAAATTTTATAATTTTTTTTCATACAAACCATCTCCTGAAAATTTTGAATGGAATAAAAAAAAAATCAGCCAAATCTGGAGCCGTTCTCACGTCATTACATTACATGCATGGACCATTTCATTTTTATATATATAGATTTTACAATTTTTGGTATTACATTCAATTGCCTGTTATATCTATTAAAGTACGATAATCTATTTTTTAAATGCTGGTTAAACTATAATAAATGATGTTAAAGTGAGTCACACTTTAACATCAAGGTTTTTGTCCAATTTAATTTAACATTTCTTTATTTCAGTCTTGCAAATTTAACTATGGTGACGTATACAATTGAGCAGCGCTTTAAAATTTTTAATGTTTTTTTACAAAAGTGAGCATATTCAGATCAAAACACAATTCGTGCAGATCGTGTTTTGTTTTGTTTTTGTCAGTACATTCGACCAAATTTATTCACCATCAGGAGAAATATGTACAAATTACAGCAATCCGGGGCTTTAGGAAATGTAAAAAAAAAACCTGTGCCTGCTCACCCAGTTCGTTGTTCTGTAAAAATTGTTGCTGCTGTTGGCGATAGTTTGGTAAAAGAGCCGTCTCACGAACAAGTTCTAAAATATTCATTTCTAATATCGTCTAATATTGATTTCTGTGTGTAGTATTGTTAGACTTCCAGTTTATTTAGTTTAGTTTTGTAGATCCATACAAGGATTTTACAATCGGATTTATTTAGTATTAATTATTTAATTTATTTCCAAGGATTCCGGTTTTTATGATTTTGTTTACTGGCATTATTCCGACTTTTCCGTCCCGAGCTCCTCGACTCAATGCAACCGGCAACCTTTTTTCATTTTCTCGGTACCATGTCGATTTGTTTTCTAAGTCATTGCCTACTTTTTGTTAATAGTCTTTTGTTCATTTTTACGCGTCGAGTTTCTCTCGCCCCCGGGGACACATTTATCGATCTTTATATTTAGAATACTTGACTATATAGACCAGTGCTACTGGGAGTATAAGGAAGCCCAGTCCCCTGAAGTCAGCAGGGGTACAACTGGAAGCTCCACGTTATTTCCACGGGAATCAGTAGCCCGCACAGTTTCCGCTATTTGCCTCTTTAGGCATCTAGCTGTTTTTCTGTCTGATTATTGAGTTTGGCTTTTCGAGAGTATCGTGGTGGTTGTGGTTTCGCATAACAGGTCTGTTTAATATGGTGGCCAGGATCATCTCGACTTAAATAACACCCACTGGTGTATGATCCAGATCCAGTGAGCATGCTAGTTATCTGTTCTGAACAGGGGTTGTTTAGTCTCCAGCTCTTCAGCAAGGAGTAGTGGTTTGCAGCCCTGCTCTAGAACTGCTGAAATTGCAACTAGGAGGATCTGTTGCTAGAATTAAACGAAATGTACGTGTCGAGTACTTCTCATCCTACATGTATATAAAATAATTTTATTTTTAACGCCAAAAAGTATGATAAGGATTAGGCTTGAAAAAACTCTATCCTTAACTCCGTGAAAAATTCTAAAATATAAGTGTCCTATATGATGATCTGTATAATAATTTATCTTTAATCCATCATTACATCCGAATGGGTTTGGCTGTTTAAATGTGACAAAAATTATTTTTCTCCAAATTAAAACAGATGTTTTCAAAACTTCCCCTTTAAGCCTGAAGGGCTTAATAATACGTAATGTTCGTGAGCGCCTGTAACTTGCTTTTCTATCACGCCACAAGATTTATATGCCTGCCGTGGAATTGTCAGTGGAAATAATTTTATTTTTTCGCTTTTCAAATGTAACACAGTACCCCACCACATTTTGTTCTTGTTTTGTGGACCCGGCTAGATTTTTACTTCCGACACTAAAAAACCTCTTTATTTTATTACTAAACAATAGCCATCGACAACATTAAAATTTTGTGACTACGGCAGACTTAAAAACTGATTCTTTAATCACGTCAGCTACGAGACTATCACACACACAGGGTTAAGGTTTGATTTACAACTCTTTCTAATAATTTCAGCTGCTGTTCTAACATACAGACGCGCCTTCATTACATTATTCAACAGCTTCGGCTATACAACAACTTTTGTTTTCTTTTGTTAATTGAGTAGTTTCCGAAATTCAATAATTCCATGCATTGTAACTTCTTAACGCAATAAAAACAGTTTTTTCTACTTAAGGTCCCTGTTGGGATTTGAACTCATAACAAGTGATCTTCCGCTTAACAAATAAACAGACCTCTTTTATCACTACAGTCAAAGGATGCTAATCAACATTTGTTAGATAACTTTTCCTTTTATTTTGTTCTCACACACATCACTCATATTTTTAATTGACAACTTTTAAGTTCAACATAAACATCAGTTGCAACATCATTGCTACAGTTGTGTAAAACCTTGTTTTCATAACAATTTCAGGAATGAAATTGTACAGCTAAAAACACCTTCAAAGTTCTTAAGTCCTTAAGATCCCTACTAGAAAACTTTTTATTGAAGTTTTTTTTTGTTGGTTTTGCTTTTAATTGTTGGGATATAGAGTGCACAAAAGTGTGTAAGAAATTCTTGCATGCTCTATGCATTCCTTGCATGCACTCATAATTATGATTTTGTTGTTTCCTGAGTATCATGTTTGTAATTACGTTTACTGTTTGAAATAATAAGAAGACAATATGTTGAAGAAAACAATTTAAAAGAAAAAGAAGAACAGCAATGCCAAGAAATAATTGTAAACAAGTTTAAATGGAAAAAGTGAAATAAGAAATGTGAAGCGAAATAAATCATTATACATTTTTATTTTCAATATTAAGCAGATATCTGCTTAAATGCCTTTTTTTGTTTTCTTAAAACTTAATTAGTGCTAACGATGGTTGTTCCAACTTTGCGAACATTTTTTTCAAACCTTTATTTTTTCATATTCTCCAGGCGTAATTATTTTGTACACGTTTCCTTCAATGTTAAACTACTGACACACACACACACTCACACACACACACACACACACTCACACACCCATACAGAGAAGAATATAAAAAATTTCAAATATTTAAGTTTTAGTTTTCTTAAATAAAGACGCATAAACCACCACCTTAAACTCTTTTGTTTCTAATGTTTCTATAACAATAAATTAAATGTTCTATTTACTTGTTTTATAAAACAAAAACATGTTTTTTTCTTCATGTGAAAATTATTTATATTTTTTATTTTATTTATTAACTATCATAGGTACACATTATCTTTAACAATATTTACAGTTTTTGAGTTTCTATCATTAAGATATTTCAGCAAATTATCACATTTTCATTATTATTAAAAACTTATTAAATACATTTTTTAGTAATTAATTTTAAGCTCAAAAATTTTTTATTAAATAAGACCTTGAGCTTAAAATTAATTACTAAAAATATTAAAAAAGGTCAAAAGAATTATAACTATTCTTATTAAATACATCTATTTAATAGGAAAAGATAGTAAAAACCTAAGAAAAAACCTAAAAAAAGGGAACGACTTGAGAAGCTTTAAGACAACACCTAATGGATACTTTACTTGAGAGCAAAGTTAAAATCAGATGTTATCAAATCAAACCTCTCAGATGGGCGTAGCTCGACCTTCTGCATTTTTCTCTAAATGACAGCGCCATGTTAGTTATGAAATTTACAATCGTCTTTACATTTGCTTTTGAATGCAATTCGACAGTTGGGAATCTTGAAGACAGATTGTAAATTATTTTTAAATTCTTATTCTGTATTACTTGTAGCTTTTTAAGGTGTGATTTAGCACATTCATACCAGATTTGGCAGCTATACGTAAGAATTGGTCTTATGCACATTTTAAAAAGCAGTAATTTATTTTTAAAATTCAATTTTGACTTCCTATTCAAAATGGGATACAAAGATCGTCCGCATCTGATTGCTCTAAGACGTGCACTCTCAATGTGCTCTTTGAAACTCAGTTTCTGGTCCAAAATAACTCCAAGATATTTTACGGATTTTGTGAACTCTATTTCATTACCTTGAATCCTGAGATTTTTAGTAGGAACTCTCCTAGGAGATTTGTTGTAGGGAAACAGAATGGCCTGAGATTTATCTTCATTAATCTTTATTTTCCATTTAGAAAAATATTTTGTAGTTGTTATCAAAGCGTTCTGAATCCTATTCACAATTGAATTCGAAACTTTACCGTGACAGATTATTGCGCTGTCATCAGCATAAAATGCCACGTCGTTGCCTCTGGAAATTTTGAAATCGGAAATGTACAGAGAATAAAGCAATGGTGATAGAACAGAACCTTGGCTGGTATGTTACGCAGGGTTGATTGATTTCCTTCAACATCAACCAAAAACTTTCTGTCCTTAAGGAAATTCTTTAGAAGTTTTGTTAGGTATAAGGGAATATTCATTTTGTTAAGCTTGTATAAGAGGCCTTTGTGCCAGATAGAATCAAAGGCCTTTTCCACATCTAGTAATAGGATGCCAGTAGAGTACCTCCGGTTTTTGTTTGATTTAATAATATTAACCATTCTCTTAATCTGATGTACGGTAGAGTGTTCCGCTCTGATAACGATGAATCAGATTATTATCCCCTACAAATGATTGGAGTCGATGATGAATAATTTTTTCAAATAATTTCCCTAAGGAGTTTAATAGGCTTATTGGACGGTAATTGGATGGAAATCTTGCATCCTTGCCTTTCTTTAAGATTGGTATAACCTTAGCTGTTTTAAAGGTACTTGGAAAGTAAGAGTTTATGATGCAGAAATTGTAAATGCTTCTAAGGCAGGAAATAAAATACTTTAATTCGTTCAAAGACGTCAGAGAGCGGACCTCAGAATTCGAAGAAGTGTAATTTTCCAACAGATCGAAAAAGGCATTAGCTTTGCTTTCCATCGAACTGTGGAAATTTGTAGTTGTGAAATGAGCGCTTTCAAATTGATCAGCAATAATATCAGCTTTTTCTTTACTAGAATAAATCTCTTTGCCATTGACTACTAAATTTTTCATAGGGATATCATTTCCTTTAAATTTCTTAGTAATTTTCCAGAATTTTCTGCTTCCAACATGTGAAAATTAAAAAAGAGAAACGATAATAAAAAATTATTATCAAAAAATAAAATAAAATAAAATATTGAATCTTTTTGATTTAAATTGATTTTTTTTTAAACAATTAAGTAGTTTTTCAATAATTTTTAATAAGCTAAAATACAACATAAATATATAAAGGGTGTCCTAAAATTCACGCAAGTGGTAACTTTGATAGAAAACACAGGTTTATAATTGAAAATTGTAAATTTTGATTTATATTGTATGATTTATATAGTATACAGTATGGGGTTATGTATGGAATAGCATGTCGGTTAAATGGCCTCCACGACTTTGCTGGCATATACGCACTCTTTTCTTGAAATTTTCTATGATTGTTTTGCATAAATGTGGCTGTATTTCGTTGATACAGCGCTCAATTTCCTCCTTCAAGGCGTGGTTGGTCATAAACCTTAGACTTCAAAAACCCCCAAAGAAAAAAAGGCAATTCTGATCACCAAAACGTGAAATAACACGACCAGGAAATGGATCATGCAGTAATTGAATCGTATGGTATGTGGATCCGTCTTATTAACTCTACATGCGGTACACATCCGTATCTTGCAATTTTGAAACAAAAAACTGGATTATCATGTCGCGATAGCGAGCCCCATTAACCGTTATTGTCTGACCGGCTGCATTTTCAAAGAAGAATGGTTCGGTGATACCTTTAACCTTAGATCCGCACCAAACAGTGATATATTGTGAATGTATTGGCTTCTCAACAATCACTTGTGGATTTTCGAACCCCAAATGCAACAATTTTGTCGATTAACAAAGCCATCAAGATGAAAATGAGCCTCAACGCTGAAGATGATTTTGTTAGAAAAATCAGCATCCACTTTTTGTTGTTCCATAATTTATTCAATTAACTCTCTCTCTCTCTCTCTCTTGTTATGCGTGATCAGTTGGCTTCAGTTCTTGAGTGAATTGAAGTTTGTAAGCCTGAAGATGCAAATTATTCGTGAGAACACGCTGTAGGAAGCTTTTCAAAATGCCCAACTCTTGACACACGGCGCCGAATTGATGTTCCTGGACTCTGTTCTTGTTTTGTGTTGAACGACTTGTTGAAGGATAGCTAGACTGTTTAAGATCACTAATTGATCCAGTGTCTTTAAATTTTTTCATTGCTCTCTTTACAGTTGATGAAGGTTAATCACTATTTCGACCATATTTTGTACGCTGTTACTGCCAAACTTTTATTATTTACAAAATATTGCTCAACAATAAATATGCCTTGTTCTTTCCTATAAAGCTTCCTAACCTGTTAGCTGTCACGCTGTATTTTCTTTTTTGGTTGGCAACACTTTACCGTACAAATGGGGCAAAAATAAAATCTTACGTATATTTTAAGACATCCATAACAAAAAGAAAGTTAAAAAAGAAGTGTTCAAAACTATTGTAACCCAGCAAACAGAAAATCGAATACTTTGAAAGGTTTTACTAACTTACTTTTCAGCAGCTTTAAAAATTAAATTTGTTTTTTTTTATGTCTCATCCTTGGGACATCCCTGTCCCATTTTCTTCTAAAGCATAAAATCATGTGTAAAGGAATAAATTCATAAAAATGTTGTATTAACATCAACAAACTAAAGCATCTATCTGAATCTAAAGGTACTAAGCAACTTTTGTAATAAAATATAACACAACTGCAGGGTTGCACAGTGGTTAATTTTAGGTTGCCTCTTTTAGTTTGGGAAAAAATCGGGCTAAAATTTTTTTTTTAATTTTTGGCCGAGTTTAACTTAGTATTTTTGATATGATTTACTAATTTATATTCGGATTTCGTTAAAAAGTTGCAACCCTTTAAATTGGGAAAATGTAAAACCTGCATTTTTTTAGGATTTTCCATAAAAAAGAGGTATGGTTTTTTTTTTTTGTAAATATATTTAGACTATTTTGAAGACAACCTATGGGAAATGGGAATAAAAGAAAAATTTCTTCAATAGTTATAACGGTTCACCTTCCAGTCCTATTCAAACACAGCCTATTTTGAAACGAAATTTATGATTTACTCCAAAATTTTTCGGAGTACAAAGTACCCATTGAAAAATTATAAGTAGATTATTAAAGCCCTATCTCTTGGCTATATGCTCCAAACAGAGTTTAACAGCCACGCAGTTAACAAAGTCAGTTTTATAAAATAAAACAGTTGTTTGGAATATTTTTTCCCCGTTTAAGGAATTTAGGTGTTAAAAAAAATTTTTTATTTCACCATTTCATTAAAGGTTCTTTTGTATGTAATGCTTGAAAACTTTCTAAGAATATCTCGATCTGTTTAGATTTTGTAGCAATTTAAATTCTGCATTTTATTTTCCAAACAATCACTTTAAGGTGAAATTTACAGTTTTAAAGAAAATTTACATGTAAAAAATGTGATGCGAAAAAAAATGGTAATAAATTGTTAATCTAGAAGGCATAAGCTTTCCTTTGATATCAATCACTTCTACGAAGAGCATATGCTTAAGTTGTAGTAGCCAGGCAAACCTCGCCTTCTAATGAAGTTTTTCTATTTTTATATGAAAAAATGAAAAATGTGTAGTAACACATGAAGAAAAGGATCATTGTATATTTTACCTATGAATCATAAAAAAAATATTTTTGTAGTTTTCCTTTAAAATTGTCAATTTTACCTTAAAGTGCTAAAAAGTGCTGACAACTTAAAGCTCAATACCTCTATAAAAAACACCCGCTACAATAACTTTTGTAGTTATTTAAAATACTTAGGTATTAAGAGAGAAGAGGGAGAAGCCTGCGACTAAGAACTTATGGACACTAATTGTAGTGGATTTTTGGCGTGCCCAAAAAAAATTTTTATAAATTTTTCTTCTAACTAATTTTGTTCAACTTCTTTTGCAACGGCTATTTACATTTTTTATATAAAATTAATAAAAAATAACAAACAACTATCTGCTGCTGTCTGCCATTTCGCATAAATTAACTTTCATTCAAAGCCACACACAATAATGAATGACCATTACAAAAATATTTTTGAATAAAATTTGTTAAAGATTTTCACATGGTTTTATTCGATAGAATTATATAAAAATAATAAAAAATAATAAATAAATTCCTTAATAAGAAAGCAGAAGAATACAAACTAATTTGCATAAATATATAATAATAGTAATGGAAATGACAAAATGTCAAATTTCTTGGTTTAGTGGAATAATTGGAAATATGGAAAGTATGGAAAGTAGGATGAATAATAATTAAGCTACTGTGACGTATAAGTAACAAGAATTCACTCATGCGTATACAAATAAATATTAATCATTCGCAGCGTGTCATTATTAAAAAACAAAAATGGCAGTTTTAATTCAGCAGAAGCATCATCAATTTGTTAAGCCATTAAATAAATTGTAATTTTCTGAATACGAGTAGATATTTAAAAAGCTTTAAATTATTTTTGTACAAATTGTTTGATTTGAATATTAAATATTTCTTTCTTTTATTTATGAAGCATTTCAATGAACAACAAGTTGTTATGACTGGATGTTATTTATATATTTATTTTAATTTGGTGTCAATGTGCCATTGTATAGCAAGTTAATTAACTATAAATGCAAAGAGAGTATTATTACTCTTATATCCTTTTAAATTAAATATTACAACAACCACAGAATAGGTTTCCCATCCATTCTCAAAATATCAAAAAATAGTATAGTATATATAATAACAATAATAGTTTTATTACAACTACAACCAGAATTTCAAAAGATTTGTTGGACATGTAGTAATTGAAATATTAAAAACTTTCATTTCTACACTTTACATAAATAAAATTAGTCGGTATGCAATTCCAGATACGATATACAACAAATTGAAAGGTATGCCTAGGATATATCAATCTGAGAATTGGATGTTGAGCTTATAAAGTTTAATTTATTTGCAAGAATATGTGGCTTTATTCTATTGTCTAATTTCATAACTTTATAGAAGGTGGGTGCTAATACAGAAACATTATCATGTTCGAACATTTTAAACATTTTAAAAATATTCTCCACTCTCTCACGGCAATAATTTGCCTGAGTCATTATAAGCGATACTGCTACTCTCCACTGTTCTTTCAAGATGGATCTCTTTCCCATATTGACATGTGCTTTTGGGGATAAAAAGCGGCATTCACCCAGTGCTAATAACACCGCGTCCGATTAAGTTCAAACCCCCAGGCGTTGACCTTAATCTGTATCACATCTATAATCTTTCTATGTTTCAAAATATAACCGCTTCAAATATATTATTTGGGAGAAAAAGAAGAAGTTAAATCATAATGGAAATTGTGAAATTTTGATAAAAGATTTATTAAGAAATAAATATAAAATTTGTTGCATTTGGAGTTGGTGATAATTTCTCCAAATTTATATCGAGTTTTCTCAGGAATCTCACTATAAAAGTTGTTATAGATGGGATTTCATTAGACGAGTTCAACATTAATTCAGGGATACAGCAAGGCTCCGTTCTTTCTCCTAATCTATTTAAAGTTTTTCTAACTGACCTTCTTTGTTAAACGTTCAGCCCTATATACTCTTTCGCAGATGATAGCAACATTTGTCAATCGTATTCAGTTGGTAATAGACCGGACCAGTTGGAGGTGTTTTCTCAAAGGCATAATTTGAATGATACGCTCAATTATGATCTCTCAACAATCTCGGAGTGGGGTAGATTTTTATGCCCGTAAGAAACAGTGTTGCATGCTGATGCACAAATCTGTGTGCGGAAATGATGCCGTATCTGTTACTATGGTTGGTATAGGTATTAAGGAATCGGAAGTTCTTGCTGTTCTTGGCATGAAAATTCAGTGTGTTGTTCGATGGACTAAACACATCTTTCAGGATTCTAAATAAGTTCTCAAGTGTCTCGGTTTTCTAAAAATGTGTAAGAGATACTTCACTCCATCCAATCTCTGTACTACTTATATTACCTATATCCGTCTAAAGATGAAATATAACTCTCATGTATGGGCCGGTGCCCCAAAGTCTATTTTAGAGTTGCTCAACCGCATAAAGGAGAGGGCCAAGAGGCTAATTGGGGAAAGTAGGATATCCACTCTATTGATTCTCTGGAGCATCGACGCAATGTGGGCTGTGTTTCACTATTTTATCGTTACTACAATGGTAAGTGCTCGACCGAAACTAGGGAACTTGTTCCTGTTACTCGCCGTTTTCGCGTTTAATTTGATCTTGGTTGAGAGCACTTCCATTTGTGATTGATTGGCCAGTGAATCGCACTACGCATTACAAGGAGAATTGTTTTTTTTGTTTTTTTTTTAGCAGAACAGTCCGTATATGAAATAAACTCCTTCCAGAGGTGTTTCATGTCACTTTTAATGAAGGAAAATTCAAATTGAATGTGTGAGTAACAGCGTTTTTGCGTTTAACTCGATTTTCGTTGAGAGGACATCAATTTGTTGTTGATTGGCCAGTGAATCCCACTAGGCATTACCGAGAAAATTCTTTTTTTTTTAGCAGAACCATCTGTATGTGGAATAAACTCCTTCTAGAGGTATTTTATGTCACTTTCAATGTAGGAAGTTCAAATTGAATATCCCCAAACACTACTCCCTCTTTCCT
This sequence comes from Trichopoda pennipes, assembly GCA_030448955.1. Lineage (NCBI taxonomy): Eukaryota > Metazoa > Arthropoda > Insecta > Diptera > Tachinidae > Trichopoda > Trichopoda pennipes. Next base: position 760,160 of record JASKUP010000084.1, read on the forward strand.
CCTCCCAATAACCTGATTTTCTAATTCTGTGTAGGGGTTATCCCTTGAGTGCTGGTCCGAAACGAAAGAAAAAAAATAGACGGAGAGATGGCACATCCATCTAAATGTTAAACTATTTCAAGAGTAATACGGCTATGTAACATATGTGATTGTCAGTTCTTTCATTCTAAGGGTTATCTTCCTAACTATAAAAAAATATTTATATCATTGTTTTTTTTTTTATTAATGTATTAAGGAAATTAGAAAAAATTTAAACTTTTAACTATCATTTATTTATTTAGTTAAGTTTAACTCGAAATGTTGCTTCAGGAATGTTCTATTTCATTACCAAATCACTTACTCACCTTATATTTTATTAAATCATTTTTTAATTACAACATTTTGTTTCAACACATTAAGTATAATTTCTTTATTTACATAATAACTCCTTACAAATACATAATTATAAAATGGAAAAAAATTAGAATTTCTAAGTCTGAAAAAATTAAAAACAACTTGGGAACTCTTTATCCTTGAGTTAATTGTGGATAGCAATCAACTAGCTGTGGAATTATTTAATATTATCTAAAATGTTAACTAAATATACATTTATATAAATAACGAGCATATTATGTTATATTGGACAGGTGAATTTTAAATTTACTTAATTATTCAATAAAAAGGTTGCATACATTTAGGCATATTTTTTTTTTGATCACTTAAAAATTAACAGGTATTCGTTTTGAAAGATTTTGTTGCATTTCAGTGGTATTTATGAATTTATTTTATACAAACTAGACTCGTTCTATATATTTGTTTCTTTGCTTTGTATTTTTAAACATAAATACATTATAATAATCTTATATACAATTAATTTTATATTTTTTTTAATAATAACAAACACTCAATTGTTTAAATTGTTTATTTTATTATTTTAATATTTATGTGCTTTTGTTTATTTTATTTAAGAGGATGGGATGTTAACAATATGTTGCCGGAGGAATAAAGCAAATATTTTCAAATTCGTTTTTACAAATAAACAATGTTCATCTTAAGGTGGACGGGTTTTTATTCTAAAATTAAAAAATTTTTAAATTTACTTTACTTGCCATTTTTTGCATTAAAAGTAAAACTTTTTTGAACTATTAAAAGCAAATTTTTCTATAGAAAAATTTATGACTGGTGAAAATGTTTTTATAGAAAAACTACGCCCGATGAAAACTTCTCATAAACATTTATAAGTGGTGAATTTTTTTTTATGGAAAAATTGTTTTTGATGAAATATTTCTGTAGAATAATTATGATTAAAAAAAGTGGCGGATGAAAATTTGCATAGAAAAATTTTTATACAAAAATTATAGCCGATGAAAATTTTTTAGAGAAAAATTATAACTGATGACATTTATGGTCTTTATAGAACGCTCGAATATCTTAACCTGTGCAATTGGGGGAAAAAGGGACCCCAGTCCCCTGAAGTCAGCAGGGGTACCACTGGAAACTCCACGTTATTTCCACGGGAATCAGTGAGCTCGCAGAGTTCCGCTATTTGTCTCTTCAAACATTTAGCTGTTCTCTAGCTGATTACTGAGGTTGGCCCCTATATGGGAGTATCATGGTGGTTGTGGTTTCGCGGTCCCATAGCAGGTCTGTTTTTAATGGGTGCCAGGTTCATTTCACCTTTAATAACACCTACCTGGTGAAATGTTCTTAGATCCAGTGAGCATGCTAGACATGTGTTCTGGACAGGAGTGGTATGATCACCATCTGATTAAGGCTCACTGCCAGGCGCAGATGTAAATCTTATCACGTAAAATTATGATATTTTTTTAAAGAAAAATTATGATTGATGTAATTTTTTTTATAGGAAAAGTGGAACTCAAGAAAATTATGACTAAAAAATTTTTTATACCAAAAATTATGGTCAAAAAATGTTTTTATAAAAATTATGACGCATGAAAATTTTTCTAGAAAAAGTGTGGCGTCTTAAAAATTACTCAAAAATTTTGACCTGTCAATTTTTTTATCGAAAAATTATGGCCGATGAAAGTTTTTATAGAAACATTTTGAACAATGAAATTTTATTTATAGAAAACTTATGGATGAAAAAAAATTTTTTTATAGAAAAATTGCAGTCAATGAGAAATTTCTATTGAGAAATGATTACAAATAAAAATTTTTTATAAAAATTATGACTAGAAAGATTTTTTATTCAAAATATTATGATTAATGGAATATTGATATAGAAAAATTGTGCCTGATGATAATTTTTTAGAGAATAATAGCAACATTGACTTTTTAATAGAATAATAATTTATAAAAAATAATTTATAGAAATTTTATGACTGATGAAATTTTTTTTATAGAAAAAATTATGACTGACGATATTTTTTTATGTAAAAATTATAACATGGAAACTGTTTATAGAAAAATTATGGCTGATGGAATTTTTTTTATAAAAAAATTGTGACTGATGAAAGTTTTTTATGAAAAAATTGTCTAATGGAATTTAAAAAAAAAAAAGTGACTAACGGAGTTTTTCTGTAAAAAATTTTCACTGATTAGATTTTTCTGTTAAATATTTTCATTGATGACTGATGAAAATTTTTGTAAAAAAATTTATGACTGATGAAAATTTTTGTATAAATAATTTTACTGATAAAAATTTTTGTATAAAATATTTTGACTGATGAAAATTTTTGTATAAAAAATTTTGACTGATGAAAATTTTTGTATAAAAAATTTTGAATGATGAAAATTTTTGTATAAAAAATTTTGGCTGATGAAAATTTTTGTATAAAAAATTTTGACTGATGAAAAGTTTTGTTTAAAAAACTTTGACTAATGAAAATTTTTGTATAAAAAATTTTGTTTGGTGAATAATTTTGTAATAAAAGTTTTGACTGAAAATTTTTAGTAAAAATAATTTTGACTTATAAAACAATTCTATAAAAAATTTTGAGACGAAATTTTTCTTAGAAAAAAGATGGCTGATGAATTTTTTTCTGGAATATTTTGATGATTTATAATGATTTATAAAAACTATGGTTACGGACACCGTAAAGCATTTAGCGTCATTTTGTTGAAACCGTATCTCGCTCAAATTCCTATATTTTATATTATCAAAAAACAATTATTTTGGTGGTTCAGTAACGATCTCAATACAATGTAATCAAATATAATACAGCTACTGTGTAAACCGTACTAAACACAAAATTTTTCTGCGTGTAATAGAGTCTGAATTGAATTCTGACCTACCTGTTCCTGACAATTTCCTAGGGTATACAGATAATAAATGTTAAAAAGTGAACGCAGAATAACATTTCACAGTTGACTGAATTAAGTTTTAACAGACTTGAAACAACAATGCAAGACAAAAAATGTATGTGTATTTCAGAGAAAACTTGTTTCTAAATGATGGACTAATTTTTTACACAAAACAAGAAAACAGTGCAAAGCAGAATGCTTTGCCTCTTCTGGCTCGTTACATTCTACTGTCTCTGTCCACACATCTCTGTATCCACATTTATTTAAGCTATTTCACCCTTGAAGCAGCAAATTTTAGTAAAAACAAGATGAAATTAGCAACCGTCATTAAGCTATTAAGCAAAACTCACACACAATGATTTAAACTTTTTCAACGTCACATGCATACCAATCGTCCATTAGCAACGAACATAATTTTAAATATTTGTTAAAATTTTCCAAATTTAATTTTGTGTGAATTAAAAGCAAAAGTTTTGTTTTCTGTGCTTTATTTTTGTTTGTTTTTTAAAATTTTCTGCACATTTTGCTTTTGTTATTCATTATTACATTACTAATTGAGCCATTGATTTTAAAAGTAAGACAACTCTAGTGTGTAAAAAAAATAGTTAAAGCTGAATCTTATTGCAAATTCATATAATGTTATATTTTTAATCAATTAACAAACAATATTATTTCAATATCAATATAAATTTGTTATTGGAAATTCATTAGGTCAATAATATTTCAAGTGTGTTAATTTTGAAAGTAAGACAAGTCCATTTTGAATAACACTATTTTTATATTGCATAAAATTAGGAAGTGCTATTAGAATATGACATCTACGGTAAGTTGACAACATCGGTGAACGATTTTTTTAGCATAATTCAGGTATTCACCATTTGATGCACAGTTATTCAAATTATGAAATCATTCTGATTCTTGTTTGTGGATCTGTGAAAGTAGCGTGAAAAATTGTGGGGAACTTTATAAAAAATAAATTAATTGAAATTATTTAGTGATGCTTTTTCTGGAACACAAATTATTATGAAGTATAATGATAATTATAACTTTGAAAGCTGATAGTGAAACCGGTAAGTAGCTATCAATTATAAATATAACTACTAACTAGATATATTTTCACTCTGATTGTATTTTTTATTTTTATGTAGAAATAAAGAAAATGAATTTCAGTAAGAAAAAGCGATTTGACAACAGAAAGTGAAAATGGCTCGAGGCAAAATGAAATTATACCAAGGAATTTAACAAAAAGAAGAAGGCTTTTATAAATAAAACAAGGAGCACAATGATATTTATGTTCAAGACACCAGAAAAGCTAAAGGGAATAGTGGTAAAAAGTATAACACACAAAAAGGAAAAATTCTTCCTGAAAAAAAATTTGAAAATAACAACTGCCATTGTGCGGAAAAATTGTATAAATGTAATTTGTGCCGAAGAGCGGAAACATAATTTTCATAAATTTTGGAATCTCGAGGATGTCAGTAAGTAAGCTATGTTTTAAGTGGAAGTACTCAGAAGGGCTCTACGAAAATATCTCAGCCAAAAAATTACAAAGGAACACCAGCAAGGTTTTTTAGTTTTAATCACTATTTGAAAAGTACCAAAACAGACATTTTGGTATGTAAAAGATTTTTTGTAAAAACCTTTAATATACAGGGTGGCTGATGAGAGCTGCTATCAAAAAAAAAAAAGAAAAAACATAATTTATTTTCTGTGTAACCAACCTGTTCCAGTTTTATTTTATTTTATTTTTTAGATTGATCTTTTAATTTAACTAAAATGGAGAATTGGAACAATGAAAAAAGAATTTGGATAGTGCAACCGTAGTTTTCGTCCAAAGAGAATATAGGCGCATGTTTGGTGGCACTCACTCCTCTTAGCAGATGCGTGATTTGATTTACATCTGCACCGACTATATAGTCATAATCAGATGGTGGTCAAACCACTTAGTTGATTGGACACCAACTACGCCCTAGAAGGCCTTCGAATACGTATATCCTCCAGTCACTCCTAGTAGCAATTTAGAAAGTCCGGAGTAGGCCGTGCCCTCACTCCTTGCTGAGGAGTTGGAGACTTTCCAACTCCTGGTCCAGAACGCATGAAGCTCTTATTTATCAAGAACACGCCAGCATTCATACTCACTGGACCTGAACCATTCGTTGTGTTAATTTGAATGGTCCGACCCACAAACTCTCACGAGGGTCCGAAACCACAACCACCACGATACTCCCACATAGGGGCCAACCTCAATAACCAGTCAGAGCACATCATTGTCTAAAGAGAACAAATAGTGTACTCTGGGGCAACTGATTTCCCGTGGAAATATGTGGATTGTCCAGGTGACTCCTACTAGCCTTTGAGGGGCCTGGGCTCCCTTTTACCCCGCAAGACACAAATCTAAATGGAATAGTAGGTTCCAAAAAGACTATAATGTGCCCCCTGTGGGGGGGGGGGGGAATAATGAGCCTCGTGAAGAATTTTGCCGAGCGTGGCACAATCGCAAGAAGGCCTTACTATTGAGATCCCTCAGTTCGGGCGCTGCTGCCATACAATCCAATCCTCGAGTTTCGACAAGAAGCTTATCTGCTTAAATGGGTGTTAGCAGACAGTCACTACAGACAATTTTGCACCAAGATTTAAACTTATTTCCATATAAGACTCAATTAACAAACAAACTGAACCCAAGAGACTTTCCGATTCGCTTGGAATTTTGTTAGAAGATCATTCAAATGGCGTTAGAAAATGAAAACGTCTTGAAATGCATTTTCATGTCTAACGAGGTACGTTTTGATTTAAACAAAGTTAACAAACAAAATTGTCGAACATGGAGTAATGATAACCCACAAATACTCCATCAGATAACATTACATCCACTTCTCATTATAATGTGATGTGCAGTTTCTTTAAGGTTCATTGTGGGTCCTTACTTTTTCGAAGAAAACGGTCATGCTATTACGGCCAATGGTGACCGTTACTTAAAAATTTTGAAGGAATTACGCCGAAAGGGAATTCCTTTCAACTCTGTTTGGTTTCAATAAGATGGAGCAACTTGTCATATAGCGACGCCTGTTATGACAGAATTGCGGCAAAAATTCCCCATTAAACTGATTTCAAGAAACTCCACATTTCGTTGGCCTTCCAGGTCTTCTGACCTCACAGCACCTGACTTGTTTCTGTGTTGTTATTGCAAAGAAGAAGTTCACAAAAGAAACCCAACAAATTTGGATGATTTTAAGCAATCCATTTGAAAGGCAGCAGTAAATAATTTTTTGATTAGATGTCGCACATGTGTCAAGAATTACTTAAATAAATTTATTATTTTTTCAAATGAATTACTAAAAAATAAATTACATAAACTTTACAAAAAGTTATTTGAGTTTCTTAATGTAGCAAAATTTATCAGTCACCCGATATCACAGTTTGAAAGCCATTGTAACAGATCGAATAACCCAAACAGAAAATATTTTTAAACCTGAATTAAATATACGAAAAATGTATAATTTATATGTAGATAGATGTAAGCGTAAGGAAAATAGCATAACCTATGTTAAGGAGAAAATTTATAGGAATATTTTTAATAATGACTTTAATTTGTATTTTCATCATCCATGTAAAAGACACGTGCCAAAAGTGTGTTTCGCTCTACTTGAAAATTAACACATCATGTAATATCGAAGAAAAAATGGAGATCATGGAATAACATGAAACTCATTTAAACTATGCTAAATTAGCTAGAAAATCATTACAAGAAAGCCTAAGTGTTAGCCTAAAAAAACGCAGAAAAGTATTTCGATTTTACAAAAGACACTACCGTACCCTAAACTAACAGTTACTATTGCGTATTATTGGCGAAATATGTATGTTTTAAATTAAGGTTTCCATAATTTATATGACGATGAAATTTATATGTACATTTGGGATGAAACCTCAGCATCCAGAGGATCGCATGAAGTAGCTTCTTGTTGTTTAAGACACCTAAAAGATGTGGTTAATCAAAAGAAAGCATATTTTGCATGGCGCAAAATAGAAATCTAAAATTGACCTTAATGTAGATGAAAATTATACAGTTTAGCGATAATAATATTAGTATTATTGACCATAAATTATTACTGTCAGGTCATTCATTCCTGCAAAACGATCACAATTTTGGAATTGTAGAAATGACTATTCGAAAATACAATTTCCTGTATATTCCTCAGGATTATTACCAATTAATACAAAAATGTTGCAAATCCCTGAAGACTACCAAACCCCTGGAGAAGGCAATTTTAAAACAAACAAAAAAATAATGATGGAGAATCTCTAAATTGGTTAAATATGTTCTGGATAAAATTATTGAGCAATGCGCCAAACGTCGATGGAAAAAGATGTACATTTTAAAACTATTGATTTATAACCAAAACGCGGCAAAACAAGTAATTTCACCTTTATATGCCCATACTAAAGAAAAATATAAGGATATCATAGATTTATTACCAAATGTACTATCCGCTTATCATGAATATTTTAAAAATCGTCTCTATCTAACCTAAAAAATATTATTATTACAATACATACAACTAATTATTGAATAATTTTTTTGTATTATAATCATTGATTTTGGGAATGAGGCAACTGCATTGGCACATGCCAAAATCTTGATTTTTTTAGCTAACATGGTTAACCATCATTGCATATTAAATTTAAATGAAATAACACAAATATAATATAAGTCTATTACTGCTTGTGAATATTTAGAATGGAGTTATCTCACTTTCTACATCAACGGCTCAATTCTTGTGAATATTATATTAAAAAAAAAATAATATTTTAAACTAATAATTCATTACAGCTATTTATTTCAAAGGAACACATTGCATTAAACATTTTAACACTTAAAGCAGATAGACAGAAACATTCATACAAAAATACAATAAATATAGACTTTTCTTAAATATAATAAATAAAAGAGAATACTATTCATTTATTTTAACATTTATACTTAAACTCCTTGAAACCTTAAATATACCTTAAATGATTACGAATATGTACAGTTGTGTGAGTGCAAGGATATATTCCACTTAGAATGAAAAATGTAAAAAGGAATAAAAGCTAAATACTAAACAAATGGCCTTGGCTTTGACTACACCAGTTTCTGTTTGCAATTATATGGAAAGAGGAGAAATGTGAGGGAGATGTGTACAAGGAGATGTTTTGTTTAATAAATATTTTGTCCAAAGTAATTGAAGAAAGATAAAAATATTTTTATTTTTCTTATTATAGTAAATTTAAGTTAAAGATTTAATAACATAATAAATGCTTAAAGGATTGGAAATGTGAAGTGTTATAATGCCTTTTAAAGTGAGACTAAAAGGAGGTTTTTTTATTTATAAATTTGCTTTTTGTTGGCCGCTTTTGAAAATGTTTAAAGAAGGGAAATTTGTCTTCTCCAGCTCTTAACATATGATAAAATTAGTAAAGATTTTTTTAAAAAAGCAAAAGTACACAATATAAGAGTTGTAAAATTAAAAACAATTTATTTTTTAGTTTTTCGAATCTGCTTTATTCTCGTTTAATCTTAAATATTTTTGTTTTGATGACATTTCTATTTTGTATGTGTTGCCAAATATTTAAATGAAAAATTAATAGTAAAATCGCCAAGTGCAGGCCTACAATCACAACACTCAGATGATTCTCTTTTCTTTAGAGGGTAAAATTTCCATCCAACCATTCAGAAATTGCTAATTTATTTCAAGAATATAACATTTTCTTAACCACTTTATTCATGGAAAACAAATTCTATTGTTGGCAGCTATAGTAATGGCAACTTTGTTTACGTTTTTGTTTACATATATTGCATATGTCCTTTTTTTTTGTTTCGGACCAGCACTCAGGGGATGACCCCTGCCCATGCAATGTAGGAAATTGGGTTATGGGGAGGAGGAAAGAGAAAGAAGTGTTTGTGACAGGAAAGAATTCTGGCGGAAGTTTATTCCACATACGGACTGTTCTGCTAAAAAACGATTTCTACCTGTAATGCGTAGTGCAATTCACTGGCCAATCGACCACAAATGAATGCGCTTTCAACGAAAATCGAGTGAAACGCAAAAACGTCCGAGTAACGGTACAAGGTCTTTAATTTCGTTAGAGCACTTACCATTGTAGTAACGGTAAAACAAAGAAATACAGCCCACATTACGTAGATGCTCCAGAGAATCAATAGATCAATACTATCCCTACTATCTATGAGCCTCTTGGCCCTCTCCTGTAAGCAGGCGAACAACTCCACAATAGACTTTGGGCCGCCGGTCCATATATGAGAGTTGTATTTCATTTTCGGACGGAAAGAGTACGCAGATCAGGTGGAGTAAAGTATCTCTTACATAGTTGTAGAAAACCGAGGCATTTGAAAGCTTAATTAAAAACTTGAAAAATGTATTTTCATGAAAACAACATTAAGAGCGTCCGATTCCGTGCAATATTGCATCATTAAAATCGGCTCTATTTACACGACCCAATTCCAAGTGTATAGGGTTGAAAGACTGACAACGAAGGTCATGCGGTACCCTTGAATTAATCTTGAACTCTTCTGATGAAATCCTATTTTTAACAACTTGTATAGTGCGATTCCTGAGAAAACTCGATATAAATCTATAGAAATTATGGAAATTGTAAATATTTTTAAATGGAACAAATCTGTAAGCACATCCTTTTAACTAAAAAATGATAGCTCTACAGGCTCTTATAGACGATTAAAATCGCCAAACTTGCTCAAATAAGCAAAGATGTGGCAACAAGTCAAATAGCCCGAAAATTGTTTATGGCACAAACAAGAAAAAATAAAAAAATAGCATCATCATTCACGGTGTAAAATAAAATCTCCTAATAATTTACAATTTCAAATTGTAAAAACTTGCCAAAAAAATTCGTGATTCTCTCTCTCTCTCTCTCTCTCTCTCTCTTAGAAATTACTGGCTAAACTTAAGGTCATTTGAATAGAGCCAAAACCTTTTTAATTTTACCATTACGTGCGTATATGCAATTTCATTTTATAGACGATTAAAATCGCCAAACTTGCTCAAATATGCAAAGATGTGGCAACAAGTTAAACGCCCGAAAATTTTTTACTCCAATTTAGTTAATTTGTTTTATTAATCTACTATATGGTGCTGTAATGTCAGTCATGTAAAAGTATTAAGTCGATTCTTGTAACAAGATAACGAAATAACAATAAAAGGTGAGCTATAAACAGGAATTTGATGTTTTTTAAATTTTTTTAAAATTAGGGCAAGGAAAGAACTTAATTTTACCACTTTAATGCTTTTTGATTATTTATTTTTTCAATATAAACTACCCATAATGCACATCTTATAAAATTAAGTGATTGTGCTGGTAAAAGTTGTTTAGGAAAAGAAAATTATTTACACACAATTCTTAAAGCCAAGTTTTGTCATTACTATGGCCTGTTGTCGACGTACCGCCGCCGCCAACAACAATTGCTTTATTTCTATTGTTAATTACAGCTGCATCTGTACTTTCAGTACTTTTAGTCATATAATCGCTTGTACATGCTGTATTAAATAGAACAGATGTAGTGTTTGCATTTAAAATTAAATTTACATTGTTATTCATGGTTGTGCTACTGGAGCAGTTGATGCTGTTACTTTTGCCATTTGTCAAAGTATTATAAAGTAAATTTCCGTTTCCGTTTGTTTGATGTTGCTGAAAATAATTTACGGTTTCTTCGTCTGTAAGCTGTAGTAACTTTTGTTGTTGTTGCTGTTTTTGTAATATATAGTGATTTTCCTTCAATTGCGTTTTCTGTTGTCAAGACATTAATCCAGCATTTTTTGCTGTCGATGTTATTTCCAGTGTTGTTGTTTGAAAAACTGATGGTGGCGGCGATGATGTTGCTGCTGCTGTATTCCATCTCACACTTGATCTTTGATTTGATTTAATAAAAAAATCTTTTGTATTGTTCGTCAAAGCTAACGTATGTTCCTGTCCATTGCCACTTAAAGCTGACAATTCATGTGAGTTTTGAATGCTGGCACGTTCAGACCTGTAAGGTGTTTTAAGACTGAAATGTTGATGATATGTGGCTGCTGGTCCTCCTCTTAAAGCTGTTACGGGTGCAGAGTGTCGAGAGCTGCCGCGTTGTGTTGTTATGGTTGAACTACGTAAAATACCTGCGTCATTAAAGTTTAGATTAGAAATAGATTTTAAAAGTATTTGATTTTGTGTGTGTATGCTTTTGCCTGTAAACCTTGAAAGTTTGTTTCTTAAACGTACTAAATCAATTTAATGGATTTTTGACAAATCGATTAAATCCATTTAAAATTTTTTGAAAATATTACGCAAAATTTCCTTTTGTTCTTTGGTTTCATACAAGTTATTCTAAAAAAATAATCTACCAAAAAAAGGAAAGCGGAGTTAATCGTTTTGACAGTTAAAGCATTGAGTTGATGGTGCAAGAGAAAGTGATTAAGTCTCTACAGAAAAATAAAATTAAATTAGCGGGTCTTAAATTTTTCACAAAAAAGGCAGACGAATAATAAAAAAAATTTATAATTTTGTAGTTTTTATTAAACTTACCACAATGTGAGATGCGACAATTTTTTGGTGAACCCGGACATGTGTAAAGAAATGAACGTTGGGTGTCTAAGAAATTAAATATTTTTATTATGTGTGTACATTCGTAATTTGTATATTTATCTAAATGAATATATTTACCATTTCTCTTAATTCGATTATGATCGGGAGAACCTGAACATGAGTAACGTGATGTTAGTTGATCGCGTCGACTAAAGCTTTCTGCACCTAAATGGATGAACGGACACCATCGAAAAAACAATTTGAAGCCAAAACGAAATCTATAACAAAAAAAATAATTTTGTAATGAAAATAATTTTAAAATAAATTAAAATAAATTAATTGAAGAAAAATAATGGAAATAGATACGAAAAGCTTCATTTTTCCTTATTCAAACGTAGCAAATCTAGTAATATTATGTCGTTCAAAAAATGAAAGGGACAGTAAAGACCTCTGGAGGGAGTTTATTCCACATACGGACTATTCTGCTAAACAATGAATTTTCTCTGTTATGCGAAATGCGATTCACTGTCCAATCAACCACAAATGGATGTGCTCGCAACGAAAATCGAGTTAAACGCAAAAGGTGCGACTAACGGAAACGAGTTACCTAACGATAAAACAGTGAAATGCAACCCACATTGCGTCGATGCTTTAGAGAATTAATAAAGTTGGATACCCTACTGTCCCTAATAAGCCTCTTGGCCCTCTCCTGTAGCAATTCCAAAATATACTTTTAGGCGCCGGCCCATACCTGAGATGTGTATTCCATCTTTGGACGGATAAAGGTGGTATAAATAGTACGGAGATCGGATGGAGTGAAGTATCTTTTGCACTGTTTTAGAAAACCGAGGCACTGGAAAGCTTCTTTAGAAGCTTGAAAGATGTGTTTAGTCCATCGAATTATCATGCCAAGAATATCAAGAAGAGCTTCCGATTTTGTAATATCTATATCACTCATAGTAACAGATGCAGCGCAGATGTGGTTTTTAAACTCAGTGACACGGACGAAATTTAGCAAACGTATTACTGTTCTGTTTCTAATAACTACTAGATGGTGTTAATATTTTTAAAGCACTTTAGTCATAATCTTGAAGCTGATAACAAATGCAAAACATTAAGCTTTAATTTTATTATTAATAAACTATAAATTTGACGTTATGCAGATATGTAAACGTATTGCATCTTATTTCGCAGCAATAACCACATATGTGGCTGACATTTATAGTTAAAATCACCCTGTTCAGTGTGATATAGTTAAAATAAAGTTTTAATTTTTTGCCTCCCGAGGTACACTAGTATCTACTTTTAAATGAACTTTAAAATTTTACAATTGGGGACCATGAAAATAAGGACTTTTGGCCGCCTTCTCGTAAAATATTTCACTGTGCGCCAAATAAAAAACAATTAAAGAGTTTAACTTGGATGATTTTATTCAATTTTTCTTTTAAAAAAATAAAAAACTTATTGCAGAAATAAAAGACTTTCGAACATGGCCGTTACTACCTCCTTAAAGACTTTTTATATGTCTAACACTGAGGAAAATGCCATTTTTCTTAAGAATAAAGCGATTTCCCCTTTTAGCACTATAAGTTTCAAGTTCATAACTCGTTTCGTTGCCTTCGAGATTGTGGAGCAGACACATTACAGATTTATTTTATTTTCCTTTTTTTTTTAATATGCTAAAAGTCTTATCTGTTTTGGCTACCCTGCTCTATAATATCCTTGGCCACATTTGTGGTTAAGAAGCTAGTTGCCACACTTTCTTTTGACAACTTTAGAGTCATGGATACCAGTATTAAATAGAAAATATGGGAAGTAATTATGGAATTTGATGTCGAACAAATGTTTACCTCCAGTACGTTTACTCTTTTCACAAAATTTAAAAGCACATTTTGCAAACACAGCTTCGTTTTTCCCTTCTATACAGTGTCTAATTTTGCCTCTCAGAGCATCTTTTAAATGGCCGCAGAGATAATATTCAGCAGCATTAAATCACAAAAAACGAGGCGGCTAATTGACATCGTCAAATCGATAAATAACGTGATTACGTGACCGGGAAATATCTTGAATTATTTGGTTGGCTTGCAGCATCATCGTGCTGAAACCAACGATCCCCGATGACAACATAAGCCAATTGTGGTCACAAAAAATTAGCAGAGAGAATTCATGGTGATGCTGTCCTTGCTCGATTTAGAAAAAATACGGGTCGATAATGTTGCCTGACCATAAACCGCACCTTACCGTCAGAACGTCATAATATCATCAGTACCTAGCCGTGTGAGCCATAACCTGAAGGTGGATTAAACTACTTTGGGTGATATAAAGCCCTAGAAAGCCGAAGCATATTACTATCCAACAGGTCATTCCTAGTTGCAATTTCGGGAGCTCGGAGCAGAGCCGTCACCCCCACTCCATGCCGATTACTTGGAGACTTTCCAACTCCTGGTCCAGAACACATGACATAGCATGCCCACTGAATCCGGATCATTCACCCTGTGTTCTTAGTCAAAAGTGACATGATCCTGGCCCCTTAATCATTCATGAGGGCCTGTGAAAACACATCAATAACGATACTCCCCGAAGGGCTAACCTCAATAATCAGTCAGAGAACAGCAACAGCTAAACTCTGGGACTTACTGATTTCCATGGAAATAAAGTGGAAATTGCCCAGTTGGCTCCTGGACTCCTTTTTACCTCCACATGACAGATATCTTAATGGTGAGATTCCATTACGATATATCAATGTGCCCCTGGGGGGAGCACGTTACGGTCACTTTATTTGCATGTAATGATTTTTTGGGTTCTGTTTGTGGATTTGGTAGGCCCCATATTTGACAATTTTGTTTGCTTAGATAACCGGCTAATTGAAAATGAGCCTCATCACTAAAGATGAGTTTGTTGAAAAATGCGTTGTTTGCTCTTAGTTTTACAAAACATTTGATGCCAACAATGTCTGATCTACTTTAACTTTTAAACAAGTTGAACTTTATTAACGCGAAGATGAAGATATTTATGCAAAATGTTGGGCAAAGTGCCCCTAGTGAATGCCCAATTATTGCCTACGTCGACGATTTGTTGTTCCAGGCTTATTTTCAAAACTTAACTGAACATTGACTATATTCACAACACTACGAACATATTGTTTTGTTTTATTGTCTGCAAAAACACCGTGATCCTCGACTTTGGCGATTAAATTACACACAGCGGTCTCAGAATTAGAGTTTGATTACGAAAAAAAAGCTGCTTGAATTGTTTAAAGTGATACAGTCATAGTAAATTTTCAAAATTCTTTGCTAAAGAATGCAACGTTCCATGATTTAAATTTCCCAACTTTTTACTAAATAAATATCAATTCTAATGGCAGCTCAATTCTTGACATTTAATCATGTGACCTCAATTTTGCCCATACGTTATTACCAAACACTTGAACAGCTGATCTCACACCAAGGTTTGTTGTACATTCTTTAAATACATCATTGAGACAAAATTAAAATATTTTGCGAAGACAAACGCTTTACGAAAAATATTTAATATTGTAACGTTTGCAAAACGCCGCTCCAGTTTACTATACTGTTTATGTTTGCTGAATATACGAAGTTAAATGCATTTTAAGACACTTATGCGACAACAATCACTTATAGAACATTGATTTAAAATGGAATCCACGTACGAGTACACCTTAAGCCACAAAATTGATGATGGATTTAGTAAAATACGACACGACAACCGAAAACTATAAACTTAGCAAACACACATACCTTCAGAAACACTCATCTGTTACCATAAATTTCTATTAAAGTTTGTTATGTGAATTAATCCATACACCCACACACACACACACACACGTACATATATATATGTACACACAAATCAATTTCTTAAAACTACGTAAGATTAAGCGTAAGTTCTCACTTGCGTATAATGCTCAAGTAATTTTTTGAAATATTTACATTTCCTTTTTAACAATCATTCGTGTTCTTATTTCAATATCCTTTCCTTTTATTCAGCTATAAAATGATGGCAAACAAAAAAAAAACAAAAACAAAAATAAAAAGGAAAAACTTACCGTGAATTCATCCAACAGTATATAATCGGATTGTACATGGAATTACTCATCGCCAGCCAATATATGAACAAATACACCTCCTGTATAAAGGGTGCTTCCGTTATGGCAGGATAACATGAAGTAAGTATAAAATATGTGTGGAATGGTAACCAGCATACGGCAAATATTAAAACCACAACCATCATCATTTTCACCACCTGTGTACAAAATAAATAAAAAATATATAAATGAGACTACGACTAAGAGTTTAAGTTAAAAACAAAATGCATAAATAAAAAATTCAGTATTTCAGCTGAAATGGAATGAGAGATTGCTTCCTTTCCTTTCCTCTATTTTATTTATATCGAAGTAACACTTTCAATGTATGCAGCTAAAACGGGTCTTATGACATTAAAAGTACTTGTTTTGTACAACTTGCCATTTGCTTGCATGCTCTCTTTTTCGAAATCAAGATGATTTGAGAAGAAAGAGAAAACTATTTGAAATAACAAGTACGAAATATAAAATTATTTTTACAGTACTAAATGATACAGAAGTATTAAATTGTTTGGATTAGAACACGGCTTGTAATTGATAACCTCACATCGAAAGCGCTTGCCGTTCATAACGAAAAAAAAGGAAAGAACAGGAAATAATGACAACTGCGATACAAAAGTACTTTATAAAGGACACATTTTCATAAGTCACTTTGAATGTTTTAATTGTGTTGTAAGTTAGCTTTGAAGATTACGGGTATGTATTTTTTAGCAAGTGCTATTTTAAAGGTGCTCTTTGCAAGTGTACTTTAAAAAAAAAACATTTTTTTTGAAAAGTACTTTTTTCAAGGTTTTTTTTTCTTTATAAAGACAATTTCTGTAAAATGTGCTTATTAAAAATTTATGTCTTTAAAAAAGGCGGTAAGTAAAAGCTATGCATTTTTTAGTAAGTGTTATTTTAAAAGTGCTTTTTGTAAGTGTACTTTAAAAAAAAATTTTTTTTGAAAAGTACTTTTTCCAAGTTTTTTTTTCTTTATAAAGACAATTTCTGCAAAATGTACTTATTAAAAATTTATGTCTTTAAAAAGGGCTTACTCAAACAGTAGTTTTTGAGAGAATTAAATTTCTTCTTTATTCATTTTCTGCATAACTTAAACTTATAACTTTTGATTCTTTCAGGTAACACTCCTTACAAATGTACTTATTAAAATGCCCTTTTCCGATTAACTAGTAAATTCTTATAATTTGCAAAAAGGTTCTGTTATAAAATTTATGGACAAAAAATTTCTATTATATATTTGTCATATACTTCAATGGTACTTTTTTCACGGTTTTTTAAAGATACTTTTTTATACATACATTTTTTATGGATATCTTTTTTAAAAGATATTTCTAAAAATGTCTGCACAAAGTCTAATTTGAAAATCTTGTTGTAAAAGGTACTATTTTGAAAGACTTTTTTTGTGGTACTTTTTTAAAAACATTTTATAAATAAATATGTTCATTTTGAAAATTAGTTTATTAATATTGCAATTAAATGAAATGTTCTATAAAATAGTAAAGTTACGTGTTTAAATACCTTTTTTCAGAAAGATTTGTTTTAAACAGATATGTTAAGGTTCTTATTCATTTATTAGTTGAATCATGCAGATAAATTTTTAATGGAGTTTTATTAAAATTAGTTTTGTTTTGTTAAGGTTTTTTTCTATAAATAATGCTTTAAAAGTTAATTTTTCAACATTTCTTTATTTAACAGCTCTTTTCTGTAATATTGTTTTCAAAGGGTACTTAAATAACAACTCTGCTCTTTTAAAGGCGAAGTTTTTAAAAGGTACTTTTCAATAAAGAATTTTTTGCGCCAATAAACATTCGTGCTATGAATACCATCTCGAAAGGAGTTTATTTACAAATTTTTATAATGGTACTTTTCGAACGTGCTTCCTAAAAATATATTTCATAAAAAGTACTTTGTTGAAAATTTAGGTTAAACTTCTTTAAATTGTTTTTAGAGGTAGTTTTTGTTGTTTGTAAACAAAAAGTACTTTTTTTAAAGGCTCTATTTTTATAGTTACCATATAATAAATAGGAGTTCTGTAAACCTTTATTGGAAACTTTTGTGTAAAGAGTTATTTCTTGAAACGTTACTTTATAAAAATTACTTTTTGGAAAGATTTTTTCTGTACGCATTTTCAAGAAAGTCACATTATTCAAAAGTTTTTTTTTTTTTTGTAGAGTTTAAGATGAAAAATCCCCCAATAGAAATATACTTTATTTAGTTGTTAAGACTTTTTAAAAGAATTTTCAAAATTGTCCGCTTTTTAATTGATTTATTTAAATGGTACTTCTATTCAACGAATTCAGGAATAATGTAAAGGATTTTTTGCCTAAAAATAATGAAATTAAAAATAAAAGTTACTTAAAGGTACTTTTCACAGGATACCTTAAGAAATGTGTGTAAAAAAGTGAAATTTGTTAAATTTACTACCAGTAGTTTTACAAATGTTTTTGGTAGTGCAAATATTTTGGGTAATGAAAATATTGCATGAGTTAACTGACATAAATTTGAGTAAAATCGTGCTATATATATATATATATATATATATATATATACATATATATATATATTTTTTTTGTATTTTAAAAGTTTGAGGTTTCTAAAAGTTTATCAATATAAAATATGCAAGCGTGTTGTTCACAACAATTCCAGTTGTATTTTATACAACATATAATTTACAAGAGATTGTGTATTGAACAAATTGAAAGGCAAGTTTCGCCTCTTTACAGCGTACCTTATTTAAATGTGTTTCTTAGAAGGAACTTTTTTTTATAGGAAATTTAAGGAAACCTCATTTAATTTTATTGTTACACCACAATGTTTTTCTGAAAGTAAATTGCTTTTTAACTTACCCGCCTTTTACTCTTAACATTTTCAACTTGACGGGGTGTATATTCACCAATCGCCTTTGATCCCCACAATTCAAATCCAACGCGGGAGTATGTAACACTCATTGAAATAATCGGCAGGAAGTATGTGAGTATCATAAATAAAATATTGTAACTAAGAAAATAGAAATATAGAAATAATAATAGGATTAAAATTTATATTTATGTGTACAAAAATGTCCCATTTGTGTTTGTTAAAGTTATTTTTGTTGATTGAAGTGTTATTTAAAATTTATTAAAAATATGAATTACAAAAGCAAAATATAACATGTGTTTTTGGCAACAACTTTAAATGAAAATCGAGAAAAGAAAAATTTTTTAAAATATTTACCATAAGTCACAGCTGGAGTATATCAGTTATTAGTGGTGTTGGCCTAAACTGGTTTATATTTTAAATTGAATAACAATTAGGCGTCTCATACTATTCTCATACTACAAACTTGCAAAACATTAGGATGCTATTTTATTATTTTTATTATAGAATACAAATTTTAAGTTAAATGAATTTTAAATCTTTTTGTCTAACTTAATAACACAGTACAATATTCTTTAGCTCATTAATTTGGGACCCAATTCTGTGAATTTTATGGGAAGGTAGCCCCAAAAATGAAAACTCCTGCTTCTTTCATTTATTCAAGTTAGCTGCATTAATATTTTAGTGACTGTGGAACAAACAACCCTTTTGCTCAAAGTGAAAACCAGAAGAACATTGAATATTTCAATTAATGAAAAGCTTATCTTTCACAAATATGCTTTTAAACCAGTATAATAGTTATAAGTTATAGAAGGTGTTTTAGGAAAGAGCCATGAAAATTGAGATTACTTATAGACAAGATTTTAAAGTTGCATTTCCACCTTTTTTCTTTTTGGTTCGGACCCGCACTTAGGGATGACCCCTACACATGGTTATGGGGAGAAGGAAACAGGCAGTGGTGTTTGTGGACAACTGTGTGATTAGATTTACATCCGCGCCATGAAGCCTTAATCAGATGGTGGATCAAACCACTGCATAATTTGGAACGTCATGCTCGTCTTGGAAGCCGAAGCTATAATTCTATGCAACAGAACTTTCTAGTTGCAACTTCGATGATTCCAGAGCAGGGCTGCAAATCATCACTCCTTGCTTAAGAGTTGGAGACTTTCCAAATCCTGTCCAGAACACATGTCTAGCATGCTCACTGGATCTGGGAACATTTCACCAGGAAGGTGTTTTTAAAGGTGAAATGAACCCGGCCACCATAGAACCATAGACTGATATGGGACCGCAAAACCACAACCACCGCGATATTTCCATAAAGGGCCAACCTCAATAATCAGCCAGAGAACAGTTGAGTGTCTAAAGCGACAAATAACCGAACTCTGCGGGTCACTGATTCCCGTGAAAATAAAGTGGAGTTTCCAGTTGTACCCCTGCTAACTTCAGGGGACTGGGCTCCCTTTTCCCCCAGTTGCACAGGTCTAGGTTGTTGCTATCTCCAAAGATCATATATATGTGCCCCCGGGGGGTAGTGTTTGTGGACAGAGTGTGATTTGTTTTACATCCGCGCCTGGCTATGAAGTCTTAATCAGATGGTGGACAAACCACTTTGTATAATTTGGAACGTAATACATACGTCCTAGATAGCCGAAGACATAATTCTAAGCAACAGAACCACCTAGTTGCAACTTGAATAATTCCAGGGCAGGCCTGCAAACTATCACACCTTGCTAAAGAGTTGGAGACTTTCTAACTCCTGTCCAGAACACATGTCAAGCATGCTCACTGGACTGGATCATTCACTTAGGGTGTCATTAACAGCGAGATGATCCTGGCCACCATAATTTCATATAATCCCTTATGGGGCCGCAAAACCACAACCACCACGATGCTCCCATATAGGGTCCAACCTCAATGATCAGCCAGAGAACTATTATAAGTATAAAGAGACAAATAATGAACTCTGCGAGCTCACTGATCCCCGTGGAAATAAAGTGGAGTTTCCAGTTGACCACCTGCCTGTCTTCAGGGGACTGGGCTTCCTTTATACCCCAGTTGCACTGAGTGTAGATAGTGGAATATTCTATAAAGACCATATTTATATGCCCCTGGGGGGAAGTGTTTGTGGACATTTAATTGTACTTTGAAAGTGACAGAAGAACCTCCGAAGGGACTTTATTTTACATACGGACTGTTCTGCTAAGAAACGAATTTTCGCTGTAATGCATAGTGCGATTTATTGGCCAAACAACCACAAATGAATGCGCTCTCAACGAAAAGAGTTAAAAGTAAAAACATGTGAGTAACGGGAACAAGTTCCTTAATGTAGAACGATAAAACAGTGAAATATATCTCACATTGCACCGATGCTCTAGAGAAGCAATAGAGTTGGATACACTGCTGTCTCCAATAAGCCTTTTGGACCACTCCTCTACGCGGTTGAACAAATAGACTTTGGGGCGCCAGACCATACACGAGAGTTGTATTCCACTTTTAGACGGATATAGAAAGTATCTCTTACACCGTTTTGGAAACCAAGGCACTTGAAAGCTTCTTTAGAAACCTGTTTAGTCCAACGAACATCACATTGAATTTTCATGCCAAGAACATCAAGAGCTTCCGATTCCGTAATCTACTTCATCCACAGTAACAGATGCAGCACCATTTCCGAACACAGATCTATGCGAAAACACTCAATCTTGCGCCTTATGGGCATGAAAATCGACTCTATTCTCAGGACCCCGTTCCGAGATTATTGCGAGATCGTGGTTGAGCATATTATTCATGTTCCGCCTTTTGGAACTCACCTTTAACTGGCTCGATTTATTTCCAAATGAATACGAATGAAAAATAGTGCTACCATCTTCTAAAGAGTAAATAGGGTTGAAAATTTGATGGTGATCATGCCAATGGAAAAGCGATTTGGAATGTAGTTTGAAGATGAGACTCCAGTTGCTGGATATCCTCAAGAAAACGTGTCCTCGAATACTATTTTTAACTGGTTGCATTTTTTTCGGGTTGATTTGTTTAACTTTGTTTTTCTCCTATTTTAATATCTAAAACTTTACTTCAGATACGAAACATATATTCCGTACGGTATAAAAGCATATAACCATGTTAAAATATACAAAAAAGGGATGAAAATCCAATTTGAGCAAAAAAATGATGCAGAAGTTCTTATTTTTTGGCCACTTTTGGATCCAAACACATATCACAAAAATACTTAACACGAAAAGTACAGTCATAACTGTATTTTTCAAGTTAAAGATAGTGATAGTGATGTGAAAGAATTACTCTGAATTCATTTATTATTTATTTTGGAAAATTTTGTGTGGTGACCCTTTTGTATTTAGGGTGCGATATGTTTTACTGTGTAATGATTCGCATGTCCAAAATGTGCTCTACTTTGGGCTGCTACTATACCCCTACTGAAAGGCTTAAACTTTGAAATTATTTTTCTTTCAGCAGAAATTACTGATTTATTTACAAAATATTTCATGTATGTCCCACTGTGCACAGCTATTATATTTGCATTTGGATGTCCATTCTGTCTAGCATTAGCAATTGATTCAGCTTTTTTGTTTAACGTTTGTGAATGTAAAACGAGAAGCGTTTTACTCTTTTTCGAATAAGTTATCGTGTGACGTTATATTTTTTTTATTTTATAAATGACAACAATTAACTGTAAAGATGCCGGTAAACTGCCAACGACTGCGTGTTTCTAGTTTTCCATTTTCGTTTGTTATCAATTTGAAACATTTTATTTATAATTTCCTTTACAATTTTATTGTGTTTTGATTTAAGCGCTTTGAAAGGTTTATGCAAACATTAAAATACGAGGAGGGTTTAAAAAATTTTTAGAAACATAAAATTTGGGCTAAACCTTTGTTAAACACCCGTTTAGTTTTAATCATGATCATTTATTCAAATTCTGCCCAAAGTAAAATTTACAAATTTAATTCTTTTTAATGCAGGGAACAGTTTATTTAAATTTAAAAAATAAAATCGTTCAATTGTTTCTCCGTCTGTCACAGGCCTCTATCTTTGGAACTGATAGATAGTTGAAAATTAAAAATAAAGGGTGTCCCATATGCAATCTGTTAATTTTAAGTTTATGGGCTTATTTTTTTAACTTTGAAATTTACACAGTGTGTATATACTCTAACATAACGTACAAAAATGAATGAAGTATAAAGGGTGTCCCAATAGTAAGCCTGACATTGGATACCTAACAAGAAAAAATAAAACCATTAAATTAAAAATTAAAGGGTGATCCATTCATTTTATAATACCCTTTGTAAGTGAATATTTAAACTCTCTGTATATTTTGAATCGAAATAAAAAATCATGATTTCAAATACGTGATCATTGACTTTAAGACTTGAACCGCTCAAAAGTAAGTGATTGATTTTCGAGGTAGCAACTGCACAATGTGCACCAGCCTTACGGTTTATTGCTGTGCGGCTACAGTTAACTTCCTTTTCAGATGTGCTAAGAACTTTGTTAAACTGTACTTTTCTTTTATTCATTTTATAACGAAATATTTTAATAAGAATATGTTTATTATTTTTTCTCTAAATTAGAACATTTTCTCAGACAAATGATTCAAAAATAAAAACAAAAAATTAAAACAATAAAAATAAAAAAAAATAAAATAAAACAAAATATTTAAAATATTTTAATTACATTTATTTATTCTAATAAAATTTCAGAAGGAAATTCATTTAAAGTTGTAGTCAAGATCTCTAAAAGCTTATAAATTAAGTCTTAAGCATCCGTACGCCTCAAACGATAACAAAAAAGTCTTGTCAATTTATTCATGTTATAACACATTTGAAAAGTTAATTGAAAACATCATCATCATCATCCTCAGTATGACACATTAAAAAATGGCGGGTAAGCTTGATGTTCATTTTGTTAAAGCACAAGTTGTGCTACTTTGAATTGAAAAAAAATTCTTTTGACAGAAACCCTTAGCAAATGGGGTATTTCATATTTAGTGACACATCTGAATGCAAATTTCTTTTAGTGAATAAATTATTATTTAATTTTTATCTTCTATAAAATTTGAAGTGTCTAAACTTTATGACTCTGCAAACAAAAGCAATACAGACATATATTGTAACGATAACAATAGAGTTGCGTTTTAAGCTTTTGGGTAGGGAACTCCCGAGATTATTTTTTTTTTTCGTTATAATTTGTCTTCGTCTTATTTCTAGTCAAATAAATTGTATTGAAAAATTAAAATTATGTCACATGGTAATGAATTGCTAATTGGAAATTTCATTCGACAGGGTGTAACGCTAAAAGTCCCGATGCTTGTTTTTAGCCATACAGGCAAAGTCGAATGAATTATTGTTTTTTTTTCTATATTTATTTTTATTTTGTAAAATTATCTTTATAGTTTTAAGATGAATGAATTGTTATTTATTTTATAAATATTTTTATAGTTTTCTATTTTATATTTAGCGGCAACTGGCGGCTGATAATGAATGCAGTCACCAGCTGTTTCATATAACACCTGTAGAGATGGTGTCTGCGTGGCGACTAATGGATATATAAAGAAGAACTTTATGCATAAAGGGCAGTTGCTGCCCAGCCGTCCGACAGATAACAGGTAATATTTTGAAAATATTTCTGAGTATCTTCGGCAAATAGTGTTAAGTTATAAACTGGTGCAGCAGTGGTTTTTACCCAGTCTGGTTTGTGCCTATAGTCGCTACTGGGAGTAACCAGAACAATGTTAAATTGTGTTCTACATATTGTATGGAGGTGAGGAAAAAATATATTTGTCAAAAAACGTAGTGATTTCATTACAAATTTAGTTTTATTTGTATAGTAATACCCAAAAGTAATCAAAATAAAGAGAAATGTCGATCGTTACCTGCAATGTAATAACTATCAAAAAAATTTAAATCATTTTTTTTAATTTATTATTTATTTTAAATCTATTTTTCATTTATTATTCTAAAAGAGCCTTAACTTCGTCGCTTATAATACTATGCTTTTTCTGGCTAAATAAAGGCGTCAAATGTGAAATCATGGGATCTGATGTTACCATAATTCGGTGCATAATATCTTCGTTGTGGCAATTCAACTGCATTTTCTGAAGTGCCTAAGGCGATATTTTTATAGTCTTTGTTACGTCTTTCCTGAGCCTCTTCGGATAGTAGGCCTACAGGAAAAATACACTTTTCAATTATATCTTTTCCATGAATCAGAATTTTGTGAAGTTTAGGTGGCATATTGTACCACTCGTACAGTGCAACAAACTCTTTTGCCGTCTCCAAACAAAAATTACCAAATTTTTTTTGGTCTAATACCTCGGTGATTGTTAAGCTTCGATGATTATTCAAAACCTCTTGATTATGTTTTCATTTAGACCCGTGATTTCAGAAATCAAAGCTGGATTAGCAAATAATCTTCGTGACGTTTTTCCTGAATTTGTCGTACCAGCAGCAATCAGTATCAGTATCATAACAGTATCAACGTGTATTCCAATTTCTCTTTAAGTTCACGATTTATCAAACATTTTCGAGCTTCTTTTATCGGACGAGTATTTGAGTCGACTCTCCCAAATTTAAATTCAATATTATCAGCTACATCCAAAGAAATTTCATCCGATTTATATGCGCATGAAGTAGTGACATGCCAAATTGCAGTGCTTGTTCATTTACAGGCATAGCTTGAACTTCTTCGATTTTATTCATCTTGAATGCTTTGGCTCCACTAATTAAACAAGGAGATGCTGCTGGTGTTTCTATTACTGATTGTGCTGTCTTTCCGTCAATTATTTTAAAATATAATTCATGTTTTACTTTAAGTTACGATTATTTACTGTTAACTCAAATTCTTTTAGTTGAGATATCTCATCGACTCTTCTCTTTTCTTCTCGTATAACTTGAGGTGTCTCTTTAACGTAAACTGTAGTGTTCTACAATACTGTATGAAAGAAGGTTAATTGTTGTTCCATACTGATTTATTTATGTCATCACTTAATGATAATTTAAGTGGTACGACTGATTTCGTATATAAACGAGAGTCAGAAATTTGTGCATATCTCGAGCAAATTTTTTAAATTCATACCTTTACTTAATTGTGCATAAAAGCGAAACGCGTTCATCGAGTTTCATGGGTTATGTCTCGTTTTGTACATATGTTAATATGACTTTACGTGAAAGTAATAGGACTTGACATTTTTTTTACCGTTTTGGATTTTTTATGAATTAAAAAAAAAACTTAACTTTTTTTTTCTTCATACATTTATTTATAACTTCGAAACTGTTGCTTGTGTAGCGAAACGTTATATAAACAGATAAAAGTAAAGGGTGTTTTTTTAAGCCCGATAGAACTTGAAATTGTAAAAAATAACACAAAAAATTAAATTGTAATCAAAATTTCTTTTTTATTCGAAGGATCAATACGTGACATTAACATTTGAAAATGATTTCGGGCATATGGGCACCGCGGCTGTTCTTGACGAAGCGCAATCTGGACGTCCAATTTTGGGCCACTTTTTCGAGCACTGCTGGGCGTATGTCACGAATAACACGAACAATGCTGTTCTCCAAGGCGTCAATTGTTGCTGGTTTATCAGCATAAACCAGTGACTTCACGTAGCCCCACAGGAAATAGTCGAGTGGTGTCGAATCGCACGACCTTGGAGGCCAATTGACAGGTCCATTTCTCGAAATCAACTTATCGCCAAATTTTGATTTCAATAAGTCGATGGTTGCGTTCGCTGTATGGCACGTAGCGCCATCCTGTTGAAACCACATCTCGTCCGGATCAATGTCATCCATATTTTTAAACAAAAAATCATTGATCATGGTGCGGTAACGATCTCTATTGACCGTAACGCGAGCTCCGGCCTCATTTTTGAAGAAATAAGGTCCGATGATGCCACCAGCGTGAAAACCGCACCAAACGGTGCATTTTTCTGGATGTAATGGAGTCTGTAGGGTCTGTTGTGGATTGGTCTCACTCCATATGCGGCAATTTTGCTTATTAACAAACCCGTTAAGCCAAAAATGCGCCTCATCGCTGAACACAATTTTGCGACTGCTCTAGAGCCCAATCGGCGAAAGAACGACGCATATAATGGTCTCGTGGCTTCAATTCCTGCACCAGCTGGATCTTATACGGGTGTAGGCCGAGATCTTTGCGCAAAATTTTCCTCGTAGTGGACGGACAGAGCCCCAATTCCTGCGAACGACGACGAATTGATAAATTTGGATCTTCTTCCACACTTTCGTTTACAGCGGCGATATTCTCTTCAGTACGCACATTCCTTCGACGTGTTGGTGTTATTGCATCCTCTAGAGAGTATGTGGTACGAAATCTATCGACAGTTCGACGAATGGCTTGTTCAGATGCACGATTATGTACGCCATAAAAATGACGAAGTCGTCTAGAAGTTGCGCGAATCGACGACTGATTTTCAAAGTAAATTTGGATAATTTCGTAGCGTTGTTCAAGCGAGAGTCTATTCATGATGATTTGTCAGAGTATACTGAAACAAATAAAAAAAATGTTTCTTCAAAATTTCATTTTTTGTGTTACTTTTTACAATTTAAAGTTCTATCTAGCTTAAAAAAACACCTTTTACTTGCAATTCTTGATTTTTCTAAATTTGTTTAAGTAGAATCCGACTAGTGGTTCTTGAGTTATGTTAAACAAAAGGGCCTTATCAGAATTGAGTCGCGAATCAATCAGCTGAAAAATGTCGTACTGTGTAATGCAACAAATTGAGAGGTGGCACCTGGTGGCACTTGAAATTGATTAAAAATATAAAAACAGATATGAGACAATGTATTAGTAGTGATTTCCAACAGTGAGAAAGTATGGCTAAAATTGCAAGTCGAAACGTTTGGAGAAAAAGGGATTTTTTTATATGTTCAAAAATCTTAACTTAAATCTCTCAATTTTAGTATACTGAAATATCCTACTTTAAATAAAAAATAAAAAGAAAAACGTTTAGAAATTCTTATGTTTAAATTAAGTTGGTTCAGTAAAGCATACAAGTACTAAGCGTGAGACGGCTATAAAAAACAACTAGCAGTAGTTTAAAATTTCAAAATATCTTTGCATATTGCATGAAGAGTATGTTGACAATTTTACTTTTTTTCGCGAAATCCCCTGTAAATTCTATGTCCCATTGTAAATTCTATGTCCTTGTGTCATTCTATGTCCTTGTGAATTTACAATGGAAAGGGAAGAGGAGGGGCGAGTTAATTATCTGGACCTAACGATCAAGGGGAACATAATCTCGAACAGAATCGGATAAGGAATATACAGGAAACCAACAGCAACGGACACAATAATACACAACTCTTCAAATCATCCCCAGCAACACAAAAACGCAGCAATCGGGCAGTTAAAAACAGGACTCGAGAGGACACCACTAACACGGCAAATGTATATGAAGGAAGTGGAAACAATATACACCATAGCGGAAAACAACGGATACGGGAAGCGCCTCGTGGATAACATCAAGAAACAAATTGGAACGGACAGAGAACAGGGGAAGGAAGGGGGAAATGGGCTACATTAACGTATATGGGAGGATCAACGTACGGACTGGCGAAATTCTTTGGAGAACACAACATCAATACCGCATTCAGAACAGGGGACAATCTGGGCGGAATACTACGGAATGAGACAACCGAGGCAAATATACTAGACAAACAAGGAGTGTACAAATTAACTTGTACATGCCATTATAGCTACATCGGACAAACAGGACGAAAAAATAATACCAGATTTAGGGAACACATTAGAGACTATAACAAAAAACTACGAGAACCAAAATCAACTCCAGAATCAAACTTTGCGAACCATATATTTAACAACAAGTGTATACCAGGACATATTAAGACAACGGTTAAACTGCTTCACACACAGCACAAAGGAAGGAGACTAAATGTTTTAGAAAACATGGAAATATACAAACAAAAAACATTTGACGGACGAATAATAAATGAACAAATAAACACTGCTCCGGACACAATATTTGAACTGTTGAAACATTTTTACAGGAAAACAAACACTACACCAGCACAAAAACGTTACACAGGTGCACAAGACCAAAGCAATAAAGAACATCATAACCGTACAATTACAGATTATTATGTCACATAAAAGAGGGAAAAAGGAAAAAACCCAATAGGCTCACACATAAACAAAAACGGACAACAAGCATGATCGTAAAAGAATTTAGTTAGGAAAGACGAATGAAAAAGGGAGCGACAAATTAGGTAAAAAGAGACAAATAAAAAAGGAGACAGAGAGAGAGATGTAGGCGAAAAAAGACAGAAAGTGACGAACGCAATAACATGAAGGGAGACACGAACTATATAAACACAACTGACAATAGAACGCAACTAGTACGAAAAGAACACTGAAGATGGCAAACGGCCGAAACCGGTTTGTTCACAAACCAAATTTGACGAGGAAAGGAAATTTTTACCCCGTCGGAGAATCCAAACACATATCGATCTAAATTTTATTGTTTGCTTACTGCAGAATGTGGGCATAAAAATAAATGTCGTATATTTTTTGTATAAAAATAGCTGTAGTATAAATTGAAATTTTTATTTTCATGCAAAATAAAGTTTATAAAGAAGAAAGGATATTTGTGGTATTATGTTGTTTATTTCTCCTCCGCCAGCTAATGAAAAAATATTGCTATTTTCTGTCCTAACTGGCTGGTTTGTACTCGAAGGCGAGCGCTTTCGATGCGAATGCATCATTCTCAAGCCGCGTTTTTTTTGTACTGGTGAGTCAGTGTTGGCGTCCAGGCAGTTCTGTTGTTGGGTTCGTATCTATTCAGGTAAGCAGAATGCCAGCCACCTGGCATTTGTATGCAAAGTGAATTTATCGATACCTCCGTCTTTTATTATTATCTAGGTTCGTGTATCCGTCTGAGGGTGTCTTTCGCTTGCCCGTTTGCATGAGTAGTTTTAACGGTGTGAAAATTGTGTCTGAGGTCGTGTTTACCTGTTCGTTTATAATGTCATTGTTGAAAGTTTTTGTTTTGTAGATTTCCACGTTTTCAAGAATGTCTGGTCTTCGTCCTTTTTTGCTAGGATGTAGTAATGTCATACATTCATCTATTTTCCTTGTAGTGTGTCCGTGAGTGTCAAGGTGTAATGCAAAGCTGGAACCTTCTCTTTTCCCTTTGTATGAGAGTATGTGTTCTGTAAACCTTGTTTTTAGTGTTCGTCCAGTTTGCCCTATATAAGTTTTTTTGCAGGTACAGGTAATTCGGTATACCCCGCTGGAACTAAATTTGTTAGTTGTTTCTGTCGTTGTTCTGAGATTATGTCTTGGGGTGTTTTGGATATTTGTGGATTTGCAATTCAGTTATTGAGCAAAAAAAGATGAAAAATGGGGAAAAGTGGGCATTTTGGCGATTTCTTCGGATAGGTTTGATTCGCCTTTTTTTCCTAGCACAATATCTTAAACTTTGCCTTAGACACAAAAGATGCGTGATAAGATTTACATCTGTACCGGGCTGTAAGCCTTAATCAGATGGTGGTCAAACCACTGTGGTATGAAAAGCAACGTTATTCTCGCTCTAGGAAGCCGAAGATTAATTCTAGCAACAGGTCATTCCTAGTTGCGATTTCAGCGGTCCCGAAGCAGAGTCGCAAACTACTATTCTTTGCTGATCTAGCATGCTCAATGGATCCGGATCATTTATCAGGTTGTTCTCAGTAAAGGTGAGATGATCCTAGCCCCCTAATCAAATTCATGAGTGGCCGCGAAACATACAGCCACCACTATACTCCCGAAGGGAGTTAGAGAAACAACTAAAAGGCTAAAGAGACAATTAGCGGAACTCTGGGGCTTATTGATTTCCGTGGAAATAACGTGGAGCTTCCAGTTGACTCCCTGCTGCCTTCAGGAGACTGGGCTCCCTTATACCTCCGAACGACACAGGAGATGATTCGACACTGAGTATCAATTCGATATTGAGCATCAATTATGGCACATATTCATGTAAAATATAGACCATCGGATAGAGATAGGCCACCCAACACATGGCAAACATTTGAATGATATTTTGCTTTACACATAATTGCAATAGATCCTGCTGTCATAAAAAATATATTAAGAAAAATCTCAAAAAAATGTTGCATTGTTTTACAAATAACAAAGTGTCCTCTGATTGGACCATCCTGTATAAAAGCAGCTTCGCCCAAAAATAATCTTTCCTCTTCAATAAATTACAAGGAGAGCTTTTGCATCGTAATTGCTTGCTATGTCTTGTTCTTGCTCATATACAGTTAATTAAAGTTATTCAATACGTTACGATATAAAATTCGTTGCGAAGGGTCATTCAACCATGAATGTGACAATTTGGACACAGATGTATTTTTGGAATTTTTCTCTTAAAATTTTTTTTTATTTAAATCGTATATTTGAAACAAAAATATATTTAAAGGAAACTTTTTTATTAAAAACCTCGCAAGAAATCTGTTGAAGGAAATCAAAACTCAATATACGTTTCGGTATTATTTTGCATCCTTGCAAATCACTTTTGAACAGATACTTAATGCTGCTTTAGCTTGATGTTTTTTTCAGCAATTTCATCACCCTCCCCCAGAAATGGAATCATGTGTAAGCTAATTTTCATTTTACCTGTGTATTTTTGCCAGTCAGTCAGTCAGTCGGCTTTAGCCCTTTCACAGCTGGGTGACTATAAAATCATTTGTTAATACTTACACGTATTCATGATGTGAATAATTTGTTGAGCCATCTGGCCATTCTGAATAGCATACAGTACGTAGGCCATCTTTGCTGGGTATTACATCGGTGGTGAAAAACAAAAGCATTGGTGAGGATATAATGGCAGAAACCAGCCAAATGACGGCAGCAATTGCCAAATTATTACGTTTACTCATACGTGGTTTCAAAGGTTTCATTATGGCCACATACCTTTAAAATACAAAGCAAAATATATAATAAATATTAAAGTTATAAAATATAATAATTAAAAAAATATGTTTCTTTTTTAACACGATGCTTGAAATATGATATGGAATTATTTTAAATCTTTTCAACTTTGAAAGAAAGACTCGCGAAAGATTTTGTAGCGAGGTCATATTTACTTAATATAAGATTTTTTGGTTTTATTATTATTAAAATTATTTTATAAATATTGTTATGCAGTCTGTTAAATTGATACCCACTAATTTTTTTTTAATGAAATTTTTTTTTCAAGGTTTTAAAATGTTCGAAATTCTGGACCCTTTAATTGGTGGAATACATTTTTAATTTGCCACTCATTAAGCTTAGTTGGCGAGAAAAAAATTTACTCCAACAAAATAATAATTTTTTTGTCAAACAAAAATATTGCACGTTTAGCTTGAAAAAAAAAAATAAAAAGAAAAATTTCACAATTCCAAAGTATTAAATTTTCTTTGCCCCTGAAAAGAAGATAATGAGTAATTTTATCTTAAAAAGACCGCAAGACTTCTTCAAATAAATTAAATAAAAATTTTCTATTCAAAAACTTTTTGGTCATTTTCGAACTGCCCAACATAAATTTAAATGTCATTTAATAAAGCTTTTGAAAGCTTTTAATTTATTTAATTTTTAAACACAAAAGTACTTTCGGCAACTTAATTACAAAATGGCCACAAAAAACAAAAACCGAAATAAAAAAATTATGATTGCCAAACGTATTTTCGAGCGCTAGGATGTGACATCCTTTAAATCTTTTTATTTTCATTTAATTAACAACAGCCCAAAAACTATTAAGAAAACTTTGATGTATTTTTGTTTATCGATAATTCACTTACCTGTCAATTGATATTGCCATCAGAGTAAATACTGAAGCACTTATACTTAGCGTTGCTATAAATTGTGAAATTTTGCAATAGAGTTCACCGAAAGGCCAATCGTTGTCCAGCATATAAATGTAATTGAATGTAACATTAAGGCTTGATACCATGGCATCCGCTATCGATAAATTAACTAGGAAATAAATAAATTCATAAATTGCGAATAAAAGAGATAAATTAAATAGAAAGGCTATGTGAGGTTATTACCAGCAACAATAACAACAACGAAAGCAACAACAACAACAACAACAACAATAATAATAAAACAGAATATATAAAATTAATATCCTGGTTGATAATTCACTATGATCAACATCAACCTCAACAACGTCATTAGCAGCAGCGTCATTATTTTTACCATAATTTCCGAAAACAACAAACAGATGCCTTTTTATTAAGTGCCCGTACTAAAGCACAGTAGGACTGGTGTGACAAATTTTGCTCTGCATTTAATTTTTTTCTTCTGTTTTTTGCATCAGTTTTAAGTTAAATGTTCCTATAGAAGACTTTTAATTTGCAATAAAATCTAATAAAATCAAAAATAAAGGAATAGCCTGTTTGTACAGGGACTTCCACAATATAGAAAAATAAATAGATAAAAAAATAAAATATTTCGTAATAGGTTGGATAGTTTGGCATAAAACACAAACGTTTTTCGATAACTTTCTTTTTCTTGATACCAATGTGAAGTAGAAAAATAGAAATTAATAATGGACGATGATGTGTCGGGATAATATCGACAGACATCCGCTATTTTCACAAAATTTTAAAGCACTTTTTGCAGCAAAGCTTTGCTCTAGGTCTCGTCAAAGCAGCAGCATCTTTTTTTCTTCTTTTTTTGTAAGTTATTCGCGTAAACCCAGTCTTTCAGATGCCCTTAGAGAAAATAATCCAGCGACGTTGAATCATAAGAATGTGGCCAGTTGACGTCGCCAAATTCAGAAATTATGCGCTCGGAAAATTTCTCATGCAATAAATGTTTGGATGGCTGTGTGGATTGTGGCGTTGTCTTGCTGAAACATTAATGTTGGCTAATGTTGACAGCCAACTGTGGCCACTAAAAATTGGTTAGCATTATTTGGTAACGCAAAGTATTCCAGGTGACGGCGTTTCCTTACTCATTCTCGAAAAAATATGGGGTGGACTACTAATTGCATTAATCGTTTACACCGAACAAATAACAGCTAGAAAGGACAGAGAAAAATAACAACAGTACTCAAGCTTTGCATTTATTTTTTTTTACTGTATTTGGGTTCTCTATCTTAATGTTGTCAAATTTGACTCCTTTGTTTGCTGCAATAATCTGTCTATTCTGCGTAATTCTATTTGTTTTTTTCGATCAAGAAACAAAGTCATTTTTAAATTATTAAACATCTTTTTAACAATAACTAAATTGAGCTGCTTTAGTATTAATAACGTTTTCGTTGTCACTACTTTCCACTCCCATCCTAATCGCTTTGAATATTTAAGATTAAATATCCAGTGAACGGAAGGATATTAGTACTTTGGTTTTGCTTTAAAGTGAAGTTACTAGTCGCTTTATCATAATATTTATGGCATTTGATAAATGTTAGAAAATTATTTAATGCAATTTTAAAACTATATTTTATTTGAATAGATTTTTTCTTAATGTATTATTGTTCCTATACTTAGATAGGCTAAGGATTCTTATTAATTGTGATTAATAATATATTATAACATAGGGGTAAAAGCGTAAACCAATTATTTTAACTTAAAAGTCAGCTTTTAATAGTTTAGATCCATTTGTTAATCACTTTTCAATGAATGTTCTTGAAATGATCATAAAAGCTATCGCCGCTATAATAAAAACCGCGCAGAATTTAAAGGTGTTCCGAAAGTAACGTGAAATTGCTAATAATATTGTTATTCTTTGAACTTCAAAAAGCAGATAAAATCAAATAAATTTTTGAATTAAAAATGTCTTATGTTAAAATATTTTTTCTATTAACCAAAAACTAATTCATGTAATAAAAGCTCAAAACATATTTTTTGAAGTTGTATTATTGTAAGTTTATAAAATAAAATTTCACTAATATTTATCTACGTATTTGAACGTTAACCCCACTGTGCAATATTTCAAATTCATTAGGAACTTAGGAAGCATTCCTTTAAAATTTTAAAACCACTTTGTTTCAACTAATTCGCCAAATTCTATGTTGTATTTTTTTACCACCACGGATAAGACGTTATATTTATGCCAAAATGTTTACAATATAACAGTAGTTTGTCACGTTATCAAAAGATGATTTGAATATTAAAGCCATATATTAAAATATTAATCAGAAGTATTTCTTTCTATAAGATAAAATAAAATTTTAGCTTTCAGCGTTTTTAAGGAGAATTACGAGGTTAAATCAATACAATTTGGATTAGTTTCAATATTAATTTCATGATTTTACAATTTCGTGTTATTACTATTTTTTACGCATTATTTGCTTTACGTAGCCATTATTCATGCTGTAATAATACTAAGAATTAATAGCATTTAATTTTGTATTAAAATATTCTAAAATAAAAAAGAAATTGTTGAACAAAGGATTATTACAAAGGATAGTTATCGTTGAAAACTGCTTTAAGACTTTTAAATTTAAATGTGCTATTCATGAAAATTATAAAACTATAGTTTTTGTTATTATTTGCTGGGAAAATAGCTTCGAAATATTTAATTTTGAAATATTATAACTCAGTTGCAGAACAAAATTTTTTAGCCACTATTTGTCATGTAATTTAGTAGCCTTGAGAAGGAGAATTATTTTTTTTTGGAAAATTTGGGAAATTTTAAGCGCTACAAAGCAAGGAATTTTAAGTGTGAAAATTTACTATCGAAATGTTGAAAATTTCACTCTATCACTTCGAGCAGCTGTCCCCCGTAATCAGGCTTCTTTGCAGACCGCTTTGTAGAATTTAATCGGGACTCACAGTATTGTTACTGACCGATTAAACCAATATGCTCGTAATGGCAATATTGATGCAAGTATAGCCGCTGTAGAGAAAACTGTTGAGAATGAGCCTAGAATACCACCCGTCGGCGTTCGCAGAAATTGGGCAACATTTTATATAAATATCTTTTTGCTTTTAAAGTTCAACTCGCTTAAGAATTAAAGCCGACCGACCATGGTTTGCGCCGCGCTGGTGTGAGTTGGCTGTTTCAAAAACTAAACGAAAACAAAGCATTTGTCGTGGTCAGGTGGCATCATCGGCCCGTATTTTTTCGGAAATAAGCATAGACATGCAGTCACGGTATGGTCTCTGCGCTACTTAACCAAGATAACCCATTTTTTGTGAACATTATTGCTGACATCAGTGACGTTTGGTTATAGCAAAACGGCGCCATACAGCCACCCAAACGATTCATGAGAAATTACCCGATCGAATAATTTCTCGATCTGACGATAATTTACTGTCACTCTATTGTTTTCTCCGGTGCCATTTGAAAGACAGGGTTTACATGAATAACTCACAAACAACCGTCGCACTGAAAAATGATGCTCGGCGCTGAATTGACGAGATAAGCAAAGTGCTGTTGCAAAATGTGCTTCAAAATTTTGTGAAAAGAGTGAATGTCTGTCGACGTGCTAGAGGCAGACATTTATCCAACATCATATTTCTTTATTACTTCCCATACTTCTACTTTACATGGGTATCAAAAAAACTAAAGTAAAAAAAAGTATGTGTTTTAAACCAATTTACTTCCTAAATTCAAACTTGCCCACCATTTTTTTAGCTGTAAACCGGACAAAAAAACTTTTCACAAACTAGCTTTCGGCAAATTGGTAGTTCTTAACAGATTTTGCTTCGTTGTCTTGGTCACGTTTTTTTTTTATAAAAGACAAGAAATTCGTAGTAAAGAAGATTAATAAATAGAAAGATAATTTTTTGTAACCCTGCAACTGTATGCTTTCAGAGAATTAACTTAAGATTTTTTATTATGATAGAAATATCTATGACAAGTTTGTGTGAAAGAAAATATCGTTTAAATGCTCTGGGGCATACCTCTATCCGATGATCCAATATAATTGAAATAAACTGTTTGACGGATCTCATTTTCAAAGAAGTACGACTTAGTAACCCCACCAAGCAGTCATTCTTCGTACATGCATCAACTTCTGCATGTTATCGAGTACACTGAGAAGAAAGTGTGCCTCGTCGCTTTAGATGATATTTTCTTAGTAAAGTAACCATTCACTTCAGTCTGTTTAACCAACAATTTGGAGAACGGGCGACGCTTGTAATAGTCAGTAGGCTTTAGCTTTTGAGTTAACTTTGAACTTTTTAAGCATGTAAATTTAAATCTTTATCTAAAATTCGCATCAGTGATCTTCGTGAGAATGTACAATGGTTGGGCTCGGCGACAAATCTAAGTTGTAGGGTCTGCTGCCATTTTATCGTAAACAATTGCAATCTTTTCTGCAGAACGAACTCAGCAAGCAAGCACAGAAGTTTTCATATTTTCTACAGACAAGGTATGCTAAAATTTATGGATATCTCTCCCGATATTGATAATTGAGAAAAAACAATAATGTGTTTTTTATTAATAATAAAAGGCGATATAGTGTAAACGTTTCACTAACTCTTCATGGGCAATTATTTTTTTTTCGTTCAGAGCAGTACTAAGGGGATGACCCCCACTCATGCAATGCATTGTACCAGAATTAGGAAATTAGGTTATGGGGGAAGGGATGAGGGAGTAATATTTGTGGGCATTCGATTTGAATTTTCCTACATTGAAAGTGACAGGAAAGACCCCTGGCGGGAGTTTATTCCACATACGGAGTATTCTGCTAAAAAACGATTTTGCGATCAATCGACCACAAATAGATACGCTCTCAACAAAAATCGAGTCAAATGCAAAAATGTACCAGTTTCGGGAACAAGTTCCCTAATTTTGTTACAGCACTTACCATTGTAGTAATGATAAAGCAGTGAAATACAACCTACATTGTGTCGATGATCTATATACCTTACCGTCCCCAATGAGCCTCTTGGTCTTCTCCTGTACGCGGTCCAGTAACTCCAAAATAAACTTTTGAAGCGATGGCCTATACATGAAAGTTGTATTCCATCTTTGAACGGATATAGGTGGTAATAGAACGAAGATCGGATGGAGTGATTAAAATAGTGTAGGGTTTTAAAAAACCGAGGCATTTAAAAACTTCTTAAAAAACCTAAAAAATGTGTTTAGCTCATCGAACATCAAACTGAATTTTCAAGCCATCGAGAGCTTCCGAATACGTAATACCTATATCACCCATAGTAATAGGTGCAGCACCATTTTCGAACACAGATCTATCCAAAAGCATGCAAAAATGCGTCTTATGGGCATTCAAATCGACTCTATTCGCATGATTCCATTCGGAGATCGCCGCGAGATAATGATGGAGCGTATTTTATTCATGTTCCGCCTTTTGGAACTTACCTCTACTTGGTTCGATCTACTACTAAAAGAATACGAATGACAAATGGTGCTGTTATCTAGGGTTGAAAGTTTGACAAAGAAGCTCATTTAGAAAAATAAGAAAAGGATAGGAGAAAGAACAGAGCCTTGCGGTACTCCTGAATTAATCTTGAACTCGTTTGATGAAATTCCATCTTTAACAACTCGTATAGTGTGATTCCTGAGAAAACTCGATATAAATCTACAGCAAGTTTTGACAAAAGTGCATCATGCCACACTCTAGCAAATGCCTTGGAAATATCTAGAGCCATCACCTTACTCCCTACTGTCGATTGCTAAGTAATCTGTTGGGCTCCAGGTACTTCACAAGATGAAAATTAATCATACTTTCCATCACTTTAGAAAGGACAAAACAAATTGCAATTGGATAGAAATTTTCAGTATTGTTAGCCTTATTCTTTTTGGGGATTGGCGTTACATTAGCAACCTTTCAACACTTTGGATTTTCACCGGCATGCTGAAAAGGGTTGCTAACGGACGCGCTAGCTTCGAAAAGCACTGTTTCAAGACCAATGCTGGTATCCCATCTGTCCCAGGAGACTTGTTGTTGACCATGAGATCTGCCAAAAACCTTTTTAACCGCTCTAGCTCGAAAGAATATCTTCGGCATAGTGACCGGTACTTTGGCGAGCTTGGGCGGTGATTGACTACTTTCCGCTAAATAGGAATTATTTGCAAATATACCAACCAAAAAGTTGCCTTTATTAACCAGGTCAGTGAATATTTGATTTTTCTTTAAAAGAGTCGGAATTAAAGAACTAACATTATTCCTTACACTTTTAAAAAATGACCAAAAGTGTCTGCGGTTTTGTTTCTACGCCATAGATTTCTACATGATATGATCATAATGTGGGCATCACAGCAAAATTAATTTGTTCATATTCTGGTTGTTTGACGTTCATCTGATCATAATTTTGTATTATTTTTTTCATCGGTATTCTATTGATATTGATGTGCATACATAGTCACTTATACCAGTACAGTGTGGTGTGAATAGATTGTTTACGAGGCATCATATGTTACTCAACAAATTCATAAGGAAGACCACACAACCACATAGATATTCACTATGTTTGCGAAGCTTCATATTCCGTGTGGGAAAATAATTATCCAAAATATTGTAAAACTATTTTCTCGCATTTATCATAACAATATTTGAAAGGAATAATTTTAAGCCTTGTTAGTGTATAAGGAGGAATATTTTCCTTAACAAAAGACAGATTTCTACAAGCATATAGGCAAGATGGACTACTAGTTCGCTCCAACAAGATATTAAGCCGTACTAATGGCTAAACGAAAAATATTTATTCATTTTACTTCAGCTCTTAAAACCAAACAAAAGGTTTCGCGAACCTTGTTGGCGATATTTTAGACCGATTGTAGAGTTTTAAATGAAACATTTGTGCCAAAATTATTTTGTAATTAAAATGATAAATTAAGTTTTTGATTAAACATTCACATAAATCTAATGCATCCACATTTTAAATGAACAGTTCATTCTGTTTAGCTTCACTAGGAGAGAGCGTGAGACATGTTAAGGTAATTTGTAATGTTTTTGATTTTAGTTGTGCCTGTGCTAAGTTGTATTTTCTATTGTTTAATCTGTGGCCGTCCATGTTTACAAGTTGTTTTAAGTGTTTTTAGCATTTCTTTTTTGTTAATTACCGTACACGTTGGCTTTGTGCAACTAACAGCCTGTTAATAAATTTATTCGATACTATTGATGTTATGCTTCCATTATATGAAACGTGTATGTGTGTGTGTGTATGTGTGAATGTGTGAGTGATATAGATGAGTGGTGGCATGTTTAGATTTATTTCAAGTGTAGTTAACTCTTGTAATTTTATTCAACTGCAGTATTTAAAACAATTTTACACTCTATTGTTTTTTATCTCGTTTTTGTTAAAACTTCTATACACTACATTGCATTTGTGCTATTGAAAACAAACTTAACTTTTTGTTTCTGTTAAAACTTTCTACTGCACACAGAACAGAAAGTTATTTTGAATATTTAGTGATTTATTTGAACTTGTTTAAATTGAAGTGGAATTTTTAATAAAACAGAAAACAATTTTTTTTTGAAACTCATATAAGTACTTGGAAACAGGTACATGTATGTTATGAGAATGTATGTATGTATGTATGTATATATGCATGTGTGTGCTTACGTATACATTTTATGTGTTCTTGTAGTTTTAAATTTATTCAAGGTAAATTGTACGCATTTTTAAGGTTGTAGAAATTTATAAAACACAAACAAAAATTTTATTTTCATTCTGCTTTGCAAAGGATATGATTGGTTATAGTTTACAATAGGGCCGATGTGTTTATACACATTTTTTTTTTGGTGAATTTAAAATTTTAATTTAGGTCACAATTTAATTTGGTGCAATTTATGTAATTCTATAACATTTTTTTTTAATTAATGAATTAATAACATTAAAATTATTAAGTTTAATTTAGGCTCGAAATCACTACTTAATGCCTTTGATAAATAAGACATTAATATGACGCAATCCGTATGAGCCACCTTTTAGGTGTCCATTGTCTATCTTACTATTCAAAAATCATGTTACTTTCGGGTTACCCTGTAATTAATTTATTTTGTTTCCCTTTTCTTGCTGCATAACTTAAGCGTCTGCCTTTAATGATTTAAAATATATTTCCATACTCGTCAAAATCATGGCTCCTATGCAAAACACCCTTAAATTTTATGTTTACACTTATTTTTATATAATTCTTTCTGTATATTTTGAATGTCTGCTGGCTTTGCTGATATGTCAAATAACGCCACTATAGAAACATCCTTTATATTATTGTTATGTTTTTCATTTTGACTGCTTGTTCTTTTAGCGAATTTAAAAATACTTAATTATAAACGTGTATGAAAATCATATGACTTTTGAGACACCCTTTAATTTAAAGCTGAGTATAGCTTTATATAAGGTGGCTGATGAAAGCTGCTACCGAAAAAAAAAATCATAACTTATTTTCTGTGTAACCAACTTGTTCCATTTTTATTTGATTTTATATATTGATCTTAACATTTGAGTAAAATAGAGAATTGGGACAATGAAAAAAGAATTTGGATAGTGCAACGCTTTCACGCTTTAGAGTCCGTAGTTTCTGTCCAAAGAGAATATAGGCGCACGAGTGGTGTCACTCCTCCTAGCAGATGGACTATAATGAGGTTCATGAAGAATTTTGCCGAGTGTGGCACAATCTCAAAAAGGCCTTACCATCGAGGTCTCTCAGTTCGGATGCAGGAAACTATCGCTGCTGTAGCTACTGCCATATAATCCAATGCTCGAGTTTTGACAAGAAGCTTATCTGCTCAAAGGAATGTTAGCAGGCAGTCACTGCAGACAATTTTGCATCCAGATTTTAACTTATTTCCATATAAGATTCAATTAACAAACTGAACCGAAGAGACTTACCGATTCGCTTGGAATTTTGTGAGAAGATCATTCAAATGGCGTCAGAGAATGAA
The DNA here is from genome assembly GCA_030448955.1 of Trichopoda pennipes. NCBI lineage: Eukaryota > Metazoa > Arthropoda > Insecta > Diptera > Tachinidae > Trichopoda > Trichopoda pennipes. Next base: position 801,751 of record JASKUP010000084.1, read on the forward strand.
AACGTCTTGAACTAAATTTTTATGTCTGACGAGGTAAATTTTGATTTAAACGCCAATGTTAACAAACAAAATTGTCGAACATGGAGTAATTCTAAGCCACAGATACTCCATCAGATGCAATTACATCCACTTCGCGTCACAGTGTGGTGTGCAGTTCATGGAGACCGTTACTTAAAGATGTTGAAAAAGTTTTTTTTTCCAGAATTACGCCGAAAGAGAATCCCTTTCAACTCTTTTTGGTTTTAACAAGATGGAGCAACTTGTCACATAGCCACGCCTGTTATGACAGAATTGCAGCTAAAATTCCCCAGTAAACTTATTTCAAGAAACCACACATTCTGTTGGCCTCCCAGATGTCCTGACACCACTGCACTTGATATTTGGTTTTGTTGGGGCTATTGCAAAGAAGAAGTTTACATAAGAAAACCAACAAATTTGTATGATTTTAAACAATCCATTCGAACGGTAATTGAGGCAATTCACGCTGCAATACTCCAGGCAGTAGTAAATAACTTTTTGACACATAACACATGTCGCACATGTGCCATGAATTACTTTAATAAAAATGTATTACTTTTCAAATGAATTACTAAAAAATAAATTACATAAAATTTACAAAAAGTTATTTGAGTTTCTTAATGTAGCAAAATTGATACGATATATACTGCGTAAGTTTGATGAAACTGATGTTAATTTTGGAACACGCTTTAATTTTATTATGCATTTTTAAAGCGGCCATGGTATTTGCATGTGCTGTGAAATTTTAAGAGCAGAGCATCGTGATAGACGGGCGGAGTTTGTTGACGTTTTGACCCTTTAGGAACGGACCTAAAATGCCAAATAAAAGCAGGTGTTTTTAGGAATATTTTATTATTCTTCGATGTATGTATGGCTAGATGGCATTCAACTCTGACTTAAGATTTATGACGAAGACACTAGTTTCTAGCTATTCGACAGCAAGTATTTGCAAATAAGTTTCTCTACCTTTTAGAAAAAGGGTTATTGGGTTCCTCCTTAGTTGTGTCCCTTCCAAGCATTTTGTGAGGTTAATTATGTTTTGCATTTACTTTTAATGTTGCCTCGAGGTGGCATAAAGGATGTTACAGTCAAATACTAGTTAACAGTCCCATTAGTACTAAAGTGAAGTTAATAAAAAAAGTTTTATAGCGTTGGATAGGTGAAATGTTCTTTTGGCTCTCACTTTACCTTATCAAGTTACCAGTTATCTAAGTTTTCAAATTCTAACAATTCCCAGTATTACATCACAAATCCACATATTGGGATTTTTAAATTTTTTCCCCTTATATTTACATTTAGCGTTAAGGTTGAGATATACTTTTGAAAACAAATACAGTTATTTAGGGACTTTTGAATCCCAGCAATTCTCAATCTTGAATTAAAAATCCGTATATTAAAATTTTTGACGCTGATGTTGTAAAATACTATTGAGATTAACTATAAGTTTTAAAGAAAACAAAGCAAAAGCTTAAAGCTTAAAGCTAGCATATCTCAAACGATTAGTTTTGTAGTTAAGAGTACTAAAATTCTTATTAAATCAAAAACTGTTTGATTTATTACTTTAAATATGCTGTATCCCACATGAAGTATTCTTTAACTGTGATTTATTTTTTCTTTTTATTTTAAAATTGCAGTTTTTCCCAGAAAAAAAAATCTGCTTTGATAAGATAAATGTCTCAGAAATAATAAAAATATTCTGGTGTTTTCTTTTTACTATCCATCTTTTTGTCAATTGTTATTAAGAATAGACCACATGCGATTGCAGAATATTGCAGAATATTGCAACGCTGTCAGAAGTTTTTTTGTTGAACTTTTAAATCTCCTGTGGTTTTCTCCGACGTTGAAATAAATTTTCATGATTTTTTCTTGTTTACTTTTTCAAAAATCACTTCTGTAAAACTTATTTATTTATTTATTTATTTATTGTTATTCCTTTCTTTAGCAATTTGAAATGTAATAATTTTGTGGCACAAAATTGCTATCTCATCTTCATCAGCAAGTACGTGGGACACTAAATCTTTTGTTGTTAAAATTAATTGCCTGTTTGGAAATACATCAAGTTCAGTTGCAATTGACAACACTGAGCTAAATGGTTGTAAGCATGTTTTAATGTTTCTTGGCTTTTCGCTTATCATTTATTTACGTCAATCTACTTGAACAAATTATTTAATATCTTTTTATTCCTTAGAATTTTCATTTGTTTTTTTCATGTTTTTTTTTCCAAACAACAAAACTAAATTTAGTAGCAAATTAAAAAGTCCTTAAAACGAAATGAAAAGTGGATGAAGGAAAAATGCAGTCAGCAATTAGAATAAAACAACTTACCTATAAAATAATTTGTTACAGTGCGCATTCGTTTTGTTGTCATCACAATCCAAACAACTATTAGATTTCCACCAGTCGCCACAATAACCATGCCACCAAACAAAATACTCCATAATACTTGGCGCCACCACGGCAATATAAATGAAATATCTCTAAAAAAGAAGAATGGACAAATTTAACAAGAGAAATTAATGAAGGTGTTAGAATTCAAAGAAACTCTTCAGATTAATTTTTTTTTATAAAAACACATTTTTAGTTATTTGTTGAAAATAAAGCAAATGGATTTAAATTAAATAGTGCATTTTCTGAAAGGATGTCAATTAAAAAAGTAAAACGAAAAACAAAGTTTAATTAAACAAATAAGTTGCTAAATTAAGAAAACAAGAACAGATATAGTATATGTGACAATTAATAAAGAGAACAACTAAAAAAGCTTCAGGTTTTACGTAATTAAATTATTATTATTGAAAGGTTACAAATATTTCTCGTATTTTAATTTATCAACTTAATTAATTAAACAGATCAACTTGAATAACATACATTTTCTAATATATATAGATGCAAAGAATGTTGCTAACGGACCGAACGATTGTGATAATACTGCAGCAGCACTTTCTGCTAATGCTTAATTTTAATATAATTTTTCTTAATAAAATTTTTTAACGAAAAATACGTGAAAGAAAAATATACAAAATAAAAATTTTCCATTCACTTCTTATGCCAAAATAGTTTGACTGATAATTAATTTTAAAAAGCTCTCAGCTGCGATTTTGTTACACACAAAGAATTTTTAAAAATTTGTCGTTTTTGTTGAACGGTTTAAACGATAAATTAACGGACTCTAAGGAAACACCCTTAAATTTTGAAATTTATTTATTTTTATGTTTAACTACTACAGATAAAAAATTAAAATCACGTTAATTTGGCAATACCCTTTATAGTTTATAGTTTTATTTTTTACATTTCTTATGGTGAACATAAAACTATTTAAACTTAAATTTGTGTCTATTGCGTTTTATTTTTATAAAATTCATATTACTTTTGGCACACCCTTTAATGTAAAGTTTTAATTTTTTTTAGTTGCTGCTATGACTTCTTTTTCGGTACACCCTTTAATATAAAATAATATAATATAATATAATATAAAATTTCTAATAAAGTGTCAAGAATGTACCTATTTCGCTTCGAGAGATAGAGGGTTTAGGCCCAACTATATTATGCATATGCTGGCAACTTAAGGCAACTTAAGCAACTGTGCAAATACCTAATAATCATATGTGGCAAACTATAATGTACTTAACAAAACTTTTCGCCAAGTTTCAACAAATGTCATTTGCTTAAGCAAAGTATGAAACTGATCGCACATTTCATACGGAGACAGCTGATTTTGCATTGCGCATTGTGTTATAGATACATTAGTAAACAAATTCCAATGGAGGACGAAAGCAAAAAAATATTTTATCTGAATTTAATAGAAAACGTACAAAGAAAAAATTGCTTATATGACAAAAGAGATGCATTTTATAATAACGGTAATTCAAAGGAACGAGCACGGAAAGAAGTAGCAGAAAAATGCAGTAAAAGTTGAAAGTAATACCTTGAAAAATTTTGTTTGCGTTTTTCATTTTCATACTGGTATGAATTATATAAGGTCGCAGAGTACAAACACAGATGGAAGTTACTACGGGATCGTTTCTGCAAGGAAATGAAGAGGATGAAAGCTGCATCAGGCAGTGGAATGGGCTATGTTGAGGAATGGGCACTACTTCAGCCTATGATGTTTTTGAAAAGCTCTCTCGCACTCCGCCGGTACAAGCATTTGTATTGAATATTTTTTACTTTTCTAAAATGTGAATCTTTATTTTGTAGTAGTCGTGTTAACGTTAAAGAACTAGACTCAACCTTGGAGTTTGATTTTAATTTCTTTTCCATTTTTTTACCACACAATTTGCAACAAAATTAAGTTAATTTTTTAAATTAAATTAATTTTTGATTGTTTATAAATTCAATGATGCACACAGTTGCATTTTTTAGTACTTTTGGCGCAAATAATACAAGCGGCGATATATTTGTAATTTTTCTTTCGTAATTTTCTTATAACTATTAAAAAAAATTATAAATTTGTATAAGGATAGTATTAACTATACAAAATATGATTACTAAACGCCTTTCTGTTAATAAATTTCATTTATTTAGAAAGAAATTAGTACGAATAAAACAAATGTGCAACTGTGCATAATAATTTCTATATATTCATGTAAGTACAATATAGCCACCTAAAAGTCTTCAAAGATTTGCTTAAGCATTTGACAGACTTTTCGTTCAATTTTTGCCATTAACTTAAGCCAGCTTATGCATATGGGCCTTTTAACCCATGGACCGATGGACGGATATAGTAGCGAAAACAAAATGGTTGCAAATTTACTCTTTCGGCACAGAACCCCAAAAAATTAACAATGCCCACTAGAACTAGCTATCTGCCGTATAATGCGGTTTTGTGGTCGGCTTGCATTATCGGCCCACATTTATACGCAATTGGGCGAGAAAATGCCGTCATCGTGAAGGCTCTACACTGTCAAACCATGATAATAATGTTCTTTGGGCTACGATTGCCTAATGTCGACATCAGTGACTTTTAGTTTTAGGAATACATTACCAAAGCCATTCACACGATTTAGTTATGGCATGAGAAATTTTGCGGTCGTGTGATTTTTGTCTCGTGCCTGTGATTTAATGCCGCTGGATTATTTCTTATTTATTATTTCCGGGGCCATTTGAAAGGCCGCGTTTACGTAAACAAACCACTTACAACTGACATTCTGAAAGATTAAAGCTGCTTGGATTTTATTTTTACAAAAAGAAACCGGAACTCGAGTTGTGGTCAATACAGAATGTTATTGAATCATGATCTATGACTTTTTATTTCAAAATATGAACAATAACCAACAGTTTATTAAAATCAAAACTTAGTGACAAGCTGATATCGAGAACTTACCTGTGAATTAATCTTCAGCATTGAAGCGTCACGTAAATTTACCGACTTTTATTAATAAGTCATCATCAGTTGACGCACTGAAAGCTAACTTTCATTGTGGTGGCGTAATACCAGAACTTGTAAAAAAAATTGGCCATCATGAAGAAAAGCTGCGATCGTCATATACTCGAAATCATTTTCAAATGTCAGTGTTGTTTATTAAAATTTTATTTCCTGCTTTATTATTTAATTAAAAATTTTAGCGGCTAAAAAACATCCTTTAGAAACACATTTAAGCCAGTTGAACTCATTGATTAGTTTTAGTCAACTGTATAAATGGGCCTTGAAATAATCCTTTTTGTAAGTTTTCCCTAAAGATTAACAAGTGGTAGAAAGGTACTTAATCAAATATGGTACTATTATGGGGGATTTGTTTTTTTTAACAGAAGAAATCATTCATCTCAGAAAATTAAATAATTAATTAAATTTTTTAAACAGACTTAAATGTAAAATTTTAACTTTATTGTTTGGTTTGCTATTAATTTTAAATAGTACATTTTATTTCTATTTTAATATATATAAAAAAATTCTTTATGAAGCAACATATTATAGGGAATGTTAATTTTAACCCATTTTTGTTGACCTCAACATTGGTTTTTGTTTGTTGATTTTATAAAATAACGAATAAGCGGTTTTGTGGTCAAAAAGGTTTTCGGTTATTTTGTGCCCTTTTAAAGGCATTATAAAAAAAATAATCAACCGTAAACTTTGCAGTTTTGTTTACCTAACAGTCACACAAGTTAAATGTCATGTTGTAGTTAACAAATAAAAACTCACACTCGATTATTTCATAGTAAAAATAAAAATCATATTTTAGTACTCAATTAATGCCTGCATCAATTACGACGATAATATTGAATATGAGCAAACATTTTTATATCACGTGTGATATGTATAGTTTTTATGTGACTAGTTTCAAGGGCCTAGGTTCGAGTCGCAGCCTGTACTAGCTTAATAATACTTATTATGCTGATAGTGTTACAATGCATTTTCTATAATGTTAAGCGTATAGAATGGTACATGTTCGTAGATTATAAAGAAATATTAAATTCGAGCTTTTTTTTCTTTAAGTAAAATACAGGATGTTTGCTTTAGTTTACCGCCATTTTGGTAAACATTAGTCTTGATAGTACATATTTGGCAGTCGTGAGGTAGACATGTGGCAAATTTATTATGGCAAATATTCGATAAACCATCGTGTTTTAATCGTTAAAACTTTTTATCAAAATCAATCATCGATTACTGTGATGATGAGAAAGTTAATTGAAATTTTTTTATTTATAGTGAAGTGAATGATTTCGAAGAAAGAGGATCTGTAGGTGAAAGGCCCAAACAAGGGTCACAGTGTATTGCAAGATCGACTGAAGAAAGTGTTCAAGAAAGTGTTTCAAACAAACCATTAACATCAAATCGACGTCGTGCTCAGGAGCTTGGTCTTCAAAGAACAACTTTGGCTGCAATTTTGCACACGGTTTTGCATTTGTTTCCATATAAGATTCAGTTGATACAAGAGATTCTTCCACAAGACCATTTACGCCGCCATGCATATGCCAATAGGATGTTACACGTCGCCCATGACAATCCCGGTTTTCATGAAAAAATTATAATTAGTGACGAAGCACATTTAAATTTGAATGGATGTGTGAATAAACAGAATAGTCGGTTTTGGGGAATGGGAAACCCTCAAATTTTATAAATTTCTACAGTCATTAAAATTGACAGCCAATTTGACACTGCAATTTTGTTAGGAGGAATCATTGGAACTTACTTCTTTGAAAATGAAAACAGCGTAACGGTAACTGGGAATGTGGAGCAATATCGTGATATGATTGAAACTTTTTAACATGTGGTATCAACAAACACGGTGTCACATCGCATACAGCCAGGATTACAATGGAATTAATTCGAGACCTCTTTTCACAACAACTTACTTTAAGAAATGGTGATGTTGATTGTGGAGGCCAATTTGACTGTTCCGGTGGAAGGTATTTAGGAAACGTACAAATTTAGTGAAGAAATTTTCCGAATTCCCAATGATGCTTACAAAATCTCAAATCTATGTTTAGCACCAGGGTTGACAAATTCTTTTGAGAATAATTGCAGTAGCTTACTGATTTTTAAGATCGGTTCCATAAATTCCGATATTGAAAGTTTTTAAACTATTTCCCATCCAAGCTTTAATTGTCGCTGGGGTCACTAAATGCTTTCATGAATAATTAAATTTATTCAGAGCTTTTGAAAATAGGTTTCAATTTTCGAATTCTAGCAGCTGTCATTATTGGATACAAAATCCCCATTTTAGATATTTTTCAAACTTTACCGACAAAATCTTTATTTGGCGCTAAGATTCTGAAACTGTTTAACAATTCCTACCCTTGGATAAAAAATTTTCAGATTCCCAGATAATTGGCCGTAATTATTACTTTTGAGAGTAATTAAATTTACAGTTTTCCGATCCTAAAAGTTAAGAGTCTTGGATCAAAAATATTCGATTTTTTAGGCTTCACCCACAAGATCTATATTTGATGCTATGATTTGAAATACTATTAAGAATTGGGGATTTTTTTAAATTGCTTTCAGTTTTCAAATTCTTGAAATTCTCAATTTTGGATCAAAAATCCCCATATTGAAATTTTTAAAATTTTACCCATCAAATCTATATTTGGCGTTATGGTCACGACATCCTTTTGATAATAATCAAATTCATTTAGAGCTCTTTAAAATCGGTACAGCTAAATTAGAAATTGCGTAAGAAGTATGCTAATTTTAAGAAAATTTTGTTGTAAATGTTGTCTTGCCCTACTGTGGGGAAAAAATTTTGTTATTTGCCGAATTGTAATTTGAAAATTGCATACCCTTTAATATCTAGTAAAGATTTTGAGGTTAAACTATTTTTAAGGCTTAAAGCTTATTTGAGAAAAATTTGATAAAATATGCTTTAATTTTGATGATTGTGCCCAATTTGGAAAAAGTGGACTAAGATCTCTAAGAATAAGGAATGATGAATTTTTAAAGGCAACTAACTTGTGAAATATGGACAATATATTTTACTTGGCTTGAAAGCCCCTATAAAGCGCTTTGAAATTGCAATTTCAAAATATCGAGGTGCCCTACTTCGATGTTTCTATTATGTGTTAACGTTGGTCGTGGGTTTTATTCTTTAATGTTATACCACGATCGAACTGAAAATACGCATTTTGCAATTTTTTGTAATTTAACTTTGTTTGGCCTTAAATTTTTTTTTGCTTAAATAAGTAAATTTTGTGTTTAATTTCAGAGTGAGTAAGTTATAGCAGAAATAACTCTTTTGCAGTCACCAATAATTTCTATTGCACTCACCCAAGAAATTTGTTTTTAATTAATGCTCCGATAACACAGAAAAAAAATCACACATTGGGGTTTTAAAATTTTATTTCTTTTTTACATATAAAGAAATAGGTTTTTCTTTGACACAGACGTTCATTTACCAACAACGCCCCGTTTACGTGAAAAAAACACATGTAAAATAGCGCAATTAAAAATTTTACTTTCGTTTTAATTACATCATTATTTTCAAGTTTAGGGGACAGAAGTAATTATGAATAAACAAAATGGTTTAAAAAAGGGAATAAAATTTCATAAACATAAAATAAGTTATGTGTATATAAAGATTTTATTCGAATAAAAATTATTCGATTAATCGATTTTTTTTTAATAAAAAAATTTTAAACTTTTTTCTAATGCAACTGAATTTTACATAAATTTTTAATACATTGATTAAAAAAAAGCTTTAATAGTTATTGGAATTGAAAAGAACTCAAATAAACTTCAGGCGTAAGACTGTAAATATATGTGACTAATTCTGTACATAATTAAAATTAAATATTAGCAGATTATAATGCATTTAATATTACACGAGATTCGTTATTAGCATTCTTTATTATACAATTTTTTGCTAGAGTTAGGTGTTTGTAAACCCCATTAATCGTAGAAAAGTGTAAAATAGCAAAGAAACTATCCCACTCATACCGCGCTTACTTTGCTGCATACTATGATAGGTGTAATTTATTAGGAACTGATTTATTAGATTTCGTATATTATTACAAAATTATGTTATCCGTGAGGTTCATTTGTGCCTTAACTAACAAAATTACAGCATATGAAGTGAAACAACCACTCCACATTAGATCCTACAGACTCCATTAAGCTGTGTATAATGGTGGTGTTATTGAATTGTTTTCTAATTAAAGTCGGAGCTCACATCAAATCAATGAAAAATGTAACTGAATAATGATCAATAAAAATTTGGGTTCAGCAGAATGCTGTAACATGCCATAAGTTTGTTCGGTCTTCAAAGTTGTACGATTATTTCCTGTGGTTTCCATGAAGTTACTGGCAAGAGTTTATGCCTTGGGGGCCATCATTGTTTGTGTTATTGGTGGCATACGGATAGAAATGCTTGAAAAAGTGGCTCCATATTATATGACAAAAATTTCCTTCACCAAGAACAGCCGCGTTGGCTATATGTCCGAAATAATTTTCAAATAATAATGCCATAACTGATTTGTCAATACGAGTAACTTACAATATTCAGTAATAAGGCTCATTTTTGGCTTAACAGCAAATCCACTTAATGGAGAACATTTATCCAAGCGAGATGTGAAGCGCCATCAACATCAATTCACCATCGTTCTCAACAATTGAACATTTCAGAGACATCATTGAGACGAATTTTTTGCATAAAGACCTTGGTATGACGCCATACAAAGTTTAATTGGTTCAGGAGTTGAAGCCAAGTGATCATCTAATGCGTTTTTGCTTCGGTAAGTGGACCTGCGATCGACTTACAGCAGATGCCGATTTTGCAAAAAAAAAATCGTCTTTTTAGATGAAGCTGATTTTGATCTTGGCGGGTATGTAAACAATCAAAATTGTCGCATTTGGGGCACTGAAAGCCCGCACCCAAAACGAGTCACTGTTTGGTGCGCATTTTGTTCCAGAGGCATAAGCCCCCCGGGGGCACATTTATCGGTCTTTATAGAATACTTGACTATCTCGACCTGTGCAACTGGGGGAAAAAGAGAGCCTAGTCCCCTGATGTCAGACAGGGAGACAACTGGAAACTCCACTTTATTTCCACGGGGATCAGTCAGCTCGCAGAGTTCATTATTTGTCTCTTTAGACATTTAATAGTTCTCTGGCTGATCATTGAGGTTGGCCCCTATATGGGAGCATCGTGGTGATTGTGGTTTTGCGGCCACATAAGGGAATAATGAAAATTATGGTGGCCAGGATCATCTCACTGATAATGACACGCAAAGTGAATGATCCAGTCCAGTGAGCATGCTAGACATGTGTTCTGGACAGGAGTAGGAAAGTCTCCAACTCTTTAGCAAGGTGTGATGGTTTGCAGCCCTGTCCTCGAATCATTAAAGTTGCAACTAGGTGGTTCTGTTGCTTAGAATTATGCCTTCGGCTATCTAGGATGAGCACGACGTTCCAAATTATGTATAGTGGTTTTTCCACCGTCTGATTAAGGCTACATAGCTAGGTGCGGATGTGAAACAAATCACACTCCAGAGGCATAATTGGGCCATTTTTCTTCGAAAATGGGCAAGGAGTAGCCGTTACAGTCAATGGCGATCTTTATCGGGCCATGGTGAATTTTTGTTCAAAAAAATTGAAGAGGAAGATATTGGCAACTTTTGGTTTCAACTGGACGGCGCTACGTGCCGTACAGCCGAACATACTCTCGATGTTTTCCGCCCTATTTTTGAACATCGCATTATCAGCCGCAGAGCTGATGTCGTTTGATCACCTCGAAGCTGCAATATGACACCGTTGGACTATTATTTGTGGAGTGCCGCCAAAGATAAGTGTTACGCCGACAAGCTAAAGACAATTGACACTTTAAAGGACAATATTCGTGAAGCCATTGGTGAAATACAGCTGCACACAATCGATAATGTGCTTAAAAATTGGACCGATCGTGTAGGCTACTGCATGGCCAGCCGAGGCAGCTAGTTGAATGAAATTATTTTCCATTATTAATCGGAAGGATTGTACTTTCAAATGAAAAAAGAAATTTGAGAAAATATTCAGAAGTTTTGTTTATAGCATTTAAAACAAAAAAAAAAAAAGAGTTCTAACTGAAGTTATTACTTTCGTGTTGTATATTATTTTTCTGCGGCCACAGAAGAGCTTAGGAGTAAGGCTGTATAAAAGCAATGTTTATTTTATTTTAGTTTGTTTTTGGTTATAACAATAGCAAATTATTAGAAAAACTTTAGTTGAAATAACATTCGAATAATTAAGATGCCTATTTGTTTCTGTGCTTAAGTTTATGTTACTGAAATAATTATTTTTTCCTTGTTCACTAATGTAACTTTAAACACCATTATTTTCGCAGTAATTTACACACATCCACATTATATCCCCGCTATCATTTATACACAAGATTTAAGGACAAAGGTCACTCACTTGTCACTACTTTCTGCAGTGTTACTTGAGCTTTAACGTACACATTATTTAAGAATGGTATGTAAAAATAGTACTTTACTTATCTGGCTGTTTTGAAGTGAAAGGCGAGCGCTTTCGATGCGAAAACATCATTCTCAAGCCGTGTCGACCAACACTGACTTACCAGTACAAACCACAACGCGGTTTGAGAATGATGTTTTCGCATCGAATGCGCTTGTCTTTGACTACAAAACAGCCAGATAAGACAGGAAATGACTTTTCGTTACTTCTAGAAGGTATTTATTCGATGCTTTAAAAGAACATCCTCTTTACACTTCGAACAAGCACGTATTCAACACAACCAAAATATTTGCTAAATAGTTTCCCATTAGTTGGACCACTGTAACTTTTCTTTTCTTGCCAACTGAAAATCATTTGCAATACAATTCAACGTCATGAAATAACGTTAGACAGAGTATGCTTTCCGTTAAAAAATGCTTGCTGGGATGGATGCTATTTACAATAAATGGTTTTGCCATTACAACACAGCAACAAGAGATTCCTCTTTATATAAAATAACCTGTGTGTGTGTTTGTGTGTATATGTGTGTTAGTATATGTGTAACTGTTGTTTTGTGGATGGCAAAAAGCGTGTAAATATTTTGTGTTAATTTTGGTCTTTTTCTATTTTCTATGTATTTTAACAAATGTAAGGAAATTTTAATGAAATACGAAATTTGAAAAGATGTTTGTCTGTGTGTGTTTGCATCATTTTTATTCATTTTTATTACTCTACTGCTTTAAAAGGGCATAAAGCAGATCTTTGTTTTCATCACTTTTGCTGTACTTGTTGTCAGCTTCCTTTAACACAATAAATGTTGGGCTACAAGTAACAACATTTTCATGTTGGTTTCGTAAAATATGTAGAAAATTTATTTCACAATTAAGTCCTCTACAAAATAATGCAATTAGTGGCAAAAGTTTCCGTTATGTATGTGTGTGTGTGTGTGTGCACGTTATTTCTTGTAATTGAACTTAATGTTAGATGAACTTTATTATGTTATTAATTCATATTCTCACTAAACATATTCAAAATATAATTTCAAGATTTTTTTGGTGTGATAACCAATAATTTTAATTCGGCTGGAGTTCAAAATTATTTACAAATTTGGAAATTAAAATATACGTTGACTTAAACCGAATTAAAATTACTCATTTGAATTTTTAAATATTTTTCAAATATCTAAAAATTAAAAGAATTTTAATCACATACTCTATATGGCATTCTTTGTTACTCTTGCGATAGTATTCTAAGTATACGGTTACTATTACAGAGTTTCGTTACCATAATAAAATTGTTTCATTTAGAAAAAATATTCACAGCGAAAAAAATGTAATATGAGTAGTTCAAAAATAAGTTTAATTAAACTCGCGGTACGAAAGCTAAACGAGAGTGAAGTTGTACTCAAATGCGGGCAAATTTGAGGTTAGGAATTAAATTGTCTGTGAAATGACTAAATATTAAAAAGTTTGCTGTTATACGTTGACATTTATTTATTAAAAAGTTGGGAAATTTTAAGTATGGAATTGGAATTGAGCAGAGAATTTTAAGTGTAAAAATTAATTTAATTTTTATTTAAGGACCTTGGATTAAATGTTAGAATTTCCTTGTTTATTAGGGTTAGTTATGTGGAAGCTATAATTTTCAGAATTACCGTTTGTTGGTTTGATTGCGCGCAATGTGTTAAAAAAAAACAGAAGTCTGAACCCATAAAACTTTCTTCGCAGATAAATACTGTAGTCAAGTGTTAAAATTCATTTCATATTTTGGTGTCTGATTTTTTTATGAATTATTCTTCAACAAACTGAGGAATAAGACACACAATTATGCTTGTCTTGGCACAAGTGCCACCGTCATTTTAATTCATCGTTACTGAACAATTTTTTTGTGGTTATTGTTTAAAATATTTTCAAAGCCAATGACTAAAATCTATGCACGGACTGAGAATTATCATCGTTATAGAAAGTTTTAAATTTTAAAGTAGCTATGATTTACACTCTATTTGAATTAGCGTTTGTTTTTTTAGTTGTGTTACTTTTAAATAAAAATATTTAATGACAATTCAATTACTATTTTATCATATTTTCTATCGAAGATTAAAAAAAATTTCCTGTCAGTTTTTAAGGATTTTCAAAATACTAATTTAAGTCTTCCTAAACCATATTATAAAAATTTAAACTCTAACTATAAAGTTTTATAAAGTGAGAGAGTAATGAAGTATTTAATATATATATAAATATAAAATCATATCCTTTTAAAAACTTTACTTTTATGGGAAAAAAGTCCACAGGACATAATTTTTTTGCTTTAAGAATGAAAAGTGTGATTTTATTTTTAAGTTTTCTTAGTCTCATTGTACATGAATGCGGTATTTTTAATTTATGTAAAACAAAATTTATTTATCTGTTATTCCTTTTTCTTTTCTTATTTTTCCTCCTGCAAATTTATTGTTAACATTTCCGAAAAAGATTTCTTTTAAACAGAATATTTAAGGCATTCATTACATGTCATTAGAAAACGCATAAAAGAAAAGGAAAATAAAAGAACTGAAAAAAGAGGAGAAAAGTGAATGTTTAATTGTAAATTATGAGATATTCAGCAGTTAACGTCGTGTTAAAATAAAAAAAATCTCACACAAATAAATATTTTCTTGTTGTTTTAATTTTGTTTTTTTTGTTTTTTGCCAGGAAATATGTCGTGTAAATATTCTCCCATGACATGTTGACATTGAGCTGAAATAATTCTTCTGGTTGTTTATTAAACATTTTTTTTAAACAATTTTGTTAAATGCAAATTTTCTGTTTCTTCTGTTTCTTCTGTTTGTGTTTTTTCTTTTTCTTCTTTGATTTGATTTCATTATTTAAGAGCTAGAAAACGAATGTAGAATCATGTGTTAAAAGAATACACGATTAGCAATGTCGACTAATTGCATTGTAAAATATCTATGCCATGGTCTTCGTTTTGTTTTTAGTAGCAAATAATATATTTTGAAAAATTTTAAATAAAATATAAAAATTTTTTAAAGATTTTAAGGGAAAGGGTTGAACTATAAGGTCCTAAAAAGTGACGTAATAAAAATAATAAATTTTAAGGCTTATAATATTGTTAAAAATATTATATATACACAGCTAGATTAGCTATTACTTTTTTCACCACAGAGTAGTGTGGTGTGTATTGTAAAATAGAAAAAACAACAAGTTAACATATATTTAGTAGTCAAGGTTTTAACTACTTAATAAAAAAAAACTCGTGATTTCTGAGTTCAAATCCCAAAAGAGCATTGAGTGTACAGAAAGTGTTTTTAAGTAGTTGAATTTAATAAGTTATTTTTAAAGGTGACTAAATGAAAAGCAGCAAATTTTAAACTCCCGCAGTTTCGATAAGAACAGTAAAACCTTTGTTGTGTCGCTGAGTTCAAAGATTTTTGTTTTAATTTTTAAATATTATTTAGTCGAATTAACTGATTTTATTAAATAATATTTTTTCCAAAAAAAAATTTGTTAATTTGAAAATTTTTAATTTAAATAAATTACAAACAGATTTAAATGACATTTAATTTAAATTAATTATACCTGATTCCCTTATAGTTTAAGGGTTTTGATTAAATGTTTATGTTTTCTAACTATTTGATATGGCCATTACTCTACTACTAATGTACGCACCTCATCAATATTGTACCAAAAGTTTGTGGAGAAAACTTAAGATTATTCTTATATCTCAAAATTAATGGATTAAATGAGAATTGTCTTTTACGATAAAATCGAAAAGACAACAAACAGAAAATTGTTTTTATGTTTTTTTTGGTAGTTTTACATTCAAAACTATTAAAATTTAAGTATAATTTTTTTTTGTTTTTTTTTTATTTTAAGAAATTTATAAAAACGCCAACTCAACAACTTAATAACTTCAACATGAAATTTATGATCCATTTTTTATTAAATTGAAATTTAACATTTATGTTTTCATAAAATTTTTATTACTTCCAGCTGAGAATTTCATGAAATGTCTAATAAAAAAATTCAAGAACAATTCACGTAGGTAAACTGAATGATGATTGCAAATATTAAATTTGAATAAAAAGATTTGATTTGATTTAGTTTCGCTAACAATACGTATTACTACGTAGATGCTTAGCTTAAGTTTAAAAAGTTAATTATCACTAAAAAAGTAAAGTGAAATGAATTATTTTATGAACGCAAAGCAACAACAGCATGCTACATTCAAATTCCATGAACCAAGATTAACAATCAGAAAAAAAGAAGACACACAGCCAAACAAATACCTACACTGAATAATGATAATTTCGGCATCTGTAGCAAATGCTATTGTAGAAGATTGTATCAATAATAACAAATTTGGTATTTTGGAGGGTAAATATCTGTTATTATAATTCAGTATTTGATAGACGTCAAAGTGTAAACCCTTCAAGTGTGATCACTCGATCAATATGCTACCAGAAAGATGCAAAAAGTAGTGGCTAACCTTGGACAATATTTTGAATAATCAGCTGATTTTATTATACAGGGTGTCCACCGGGAAGGCATACTAACTTGTTTTGCTGCCATTTTGGTAAACTTTATTCTTGACAGTTCATATTTGGCAGTCGTAAAGTAGACACGTGGCAAATTAATTAAAGAAAAAGTTTCGATAAGTCAACGTGTTTTAGTCGCTAAAACATTTTAATCAAAAATCGATTACTGTGACGATAAGAAAGTTACCTAAAATTTTTGGGTGAAATAATGTGCCAACGTGCACTATTTATTGTCTAGTAAATGATTTCGAAGAAAGAGGGCCTGTAGGTGATAGGCGCAAGCATGGACCACAACGTACTACAAGATCGGCTGCAAACATTATTGCTGCTCAAGAAAGTGTTCAAAACAATTCATCAACCAACATCTTTGGCCACAATCATCAAAGAACATCTTTGTTCACAATTTTGCACAAGGATTTCCATTTATTTCCATATAAAATTCAGTTGACACAAGAGATTTTTCTACAAGACCATTTACGCTACCATAAATATACTACCAGGATGTTACACCTTGTCCAAGACAACCCTAATTTTTATGAAAAAATAATAATGAGTGAAAGTTATGTGAAATTTTTGGGAGAAACAACGTGCCAACACAACGCACTATTTATCGTGTGTAGTAAATGATTTCGGACCACGACGTAGTGCAAGATAGGCTGAAAACATTATTGCTGCTCAAGAAAGTGTTCAAAACAATTCATCAACCTTAAGTCGTCACCATGCTCAGGAGTTTGGTTTTCAAAGAACAACTTTTGCACAAGGATTTGCATTTGTTACCATGTACGATTCAGTGTACACAAGAATTTCTTCCACAAGACCATTTACGCTACCGTAAATATACTACCAGGATATTACAGCTTGCCCATGACAACCCCCATGAGTGACGATGCGAACTTTCGTTTGAATGGATCTGTGAATAAACAGAATAGTCTGTTTTGGGAAATGGAAAACCCTTAAATTATTCAATAGCCACCTTTGCATCCATTAAAAGTGGCAGCCTGCTGTGCAATTTGGTCAGAAAGAATCATTGGACCTTACTTCTTTGAAAATGAAAACGGCGTCAGGGTAACTGTGAATAGGGAGCAATATCGCATGCTTTACGTTTGATTAAAATGTGGTATCAACAAGACGGTGCCACATCGCATGCAGCCAGGATTGCAATGGAATTACTGCAACACCTCTTTCCACAACAAGTTATTTCAAGAAATGGTGTTGTTGATTGGCCTCCGCGTCGCCTGATTTGATTGGTCATGACTTCTTTTTGTGGGGGTATCTGCAAAGCAGGTTTAATGCAAACAAACCGGAAACGGAGCAACTTAAACGAAATAAAATGAAATACCGTGTGAGAATGTGTTTCAAAAGGGTTAGCACAGAAGCGGACATTAATCTGATATTGTGTACATATTCAATATAAGATCCATTCTGTTTCATTTAATCAAAAATTATAAACAAAAAAGGTGTCCCGGTGGAAACCCTGTATAATAAATGCATTTTTCAAGAAACAATCGACATTATTATCTTGTATATCTTTTAAACAGCTATCCAATGGATTTTCTGTAAATTATAATAAGTTCCACAACTAAAAACTTACTTGATGTTTAACAAAAGCTTCAATAACATTTAAAATTATTAAGAGTAGAAGAAAAAAAAAAGAAAATATCAAAATTGCTTACAACGAAATAACAAAATTGTATTTAAGCTATAATTTAAATACAGCATTATAATGCATTTCTTAAGCTTCAATAAGCTAATTAAAACCCCCCCGGAGATGTTAACAACTAAAACTATAACAGCTTTCAGCTAAATGAAATAGCTTTCAGAGAACAGCAAAAAAAAGAAAAAAAGATTGAGCCATTAATACTTACAGTGTTGTAGTATTCATTGAGTCATTCCAGCTATTTAATGTTGTTGTATATAGAGAACAGTTGCTGTCCATTAAACTGCCTGTGCCAATGTCAGGATATGAAAGCGATTGATTACACCAATCGTAAATAAAATTTGTTGCTTCATTCATATTCATATATTGAGATGTGGCAGATGCTTGTTGGTCTGCTGAGGCCTGCAGTGACAGATTCCAATTAAACATGGTAGTATTTGTTGTCATTGCTATGGCAGTGGTATTATATGCCACTGTATTTGATGTCATTTTAAATTGTAATAAGTTTGTCATTTCTGTTGCAAGGTTTTGCCCTAAAATAACTTCATCCTGCGATGTCAGAGTAGTGGTTTCTGATTTTACAAATGAAATGCTGAGATCCAACATTTCGTTTTTGTGTTTTCTTTTTCATTTCAATCGAAACTTGCTTGCAACGACAACATATTTATTGATGTTTCATTTTTGTTGTTGTTGTTGCTGTTGTTATTCGCCTTTTTATTTAAAAAGACTTTCAGTTTTTTCTTCCACTTTTTTGGTATTTAATTCTATTCAATATGCTTTGGTACACATTAGAGCTTCTTCTTTTTCAAGTCAAGTTGTATCCGATTGTCTGTAGTCATTTTTCCTTTGCCGTCGATGTAAATTCTGATTCTGCTTTTTTTCTGTTTTACAAATTCATTCAGTTGTGTTTAATGTTGTTTCTGTAAAAATGAAAATGATATGATAAAATAGAAATAAAATTTTGGAATGGAACAAACAACTGCTTTAAATATATATTTTGCTTTAATAAAATTATTTTTTGTTATAAAACTTAAGCCTTAAAGAACATTGAAGCATTTTGCATTATCTTTTCTTTCAAAGCTGTGTGGCCAATGTAATATTTCCGATCAGTCTAATACAAAACAAACAAAAAAAAAAATAAATTAACTCGTCGCACTAAATGTGTACTACCCAGGCGATAAGGAATTTCAATTTTGAACCTTAAAAAATTTAAGAGTTACCCTTTTTTTATAATGGTATACAACCTCTGCTTTTTAACATTTTTAAATATAAAATTTATACAACAATTTGTTTCTTCTAAACTCATAGTGCGGATGGGTGTTGAACTAAAGACCTTGTGGATGTTCTCTTTTACAACAAGCAGACAACTAACTCTACCACCACAAATTATTTTTATTCTTTATTTTATATTAAAAGTTAATTGTTAATTAGTATGGATAAGTGTGAAAAATAAACAAATTTATACTTTTTATAAACATATTGTTGTGACTTCTTTATCGCCAAATAAATAACACCAGAT
Source organism: Trichopoda pennipes (assembly GCA_030448955.1). Classification (NCBI taxonomy): domain Eukaryota; kingdom Metazoa; phylum Arthropoda; class Insecta; order Diptera; family Tachinidae; genus Trichopoda; species Trichopoda pennipes. Next base: position 821,333 of record JASKUP010000084.1, read on the forward strand.
TTTAGAGTTTTTAAATTAATAACAAATTTATTTACTTTAACTACAAACAAAGTTGACACTACAGAACAATTTACTTAAAATGCACGTCTTTACTTCACAAAGTTTATTTTTACACTAACTCACTATTCCCTCAGATGCTGTCCTTTTATATTTGTCCACTAGAAGTCTAGACAAATTTAGAATCTTCTATTCTCTTTCTATGACATGTTGTTGTTGTATGTTGTCTATTTAACCTGTAAGTATTTTTGTTTTTGTTTTATGCTGATAAAGTTTCTTCTTGGGACTTATTTTAAAATATTTGTTGTTGTCTTTTGTAGACAAGTTTTCTCAGAAAACTACCAAGTTAGTAGACGGCATATCAAATTGTTGTTGTTTGTGTGTATAAAATTTCTACGCAGTTTGTAAATAGAAATTTTGTTGTTGTGCATAAATTTTCTTAGCAAGCCACGTAGTTAGTAAACAAAATACCCAGTAGTTTACTTTATTGCTTAATTATTTTCCTTTAAAACTTAAGCAAGACACATCTGCAACAATATATTTATTACATTACTCTTTTTGGTGGTAGCAGGAAAAACCAATTCGAAATTTCTAAGTTTCACAGCTTCATTTTTATGCTTGAAGCTGTATGTGTAAAGAAGAATATTCATGAGTGAGCAAATTTGAGCTAAGGAAGTAAATTGGTTTTAAATACTGTGTTTAGATAACTACATACAGACTTATTGACACCAATGTAAAGTAGAAATATGGGAATTAATAACGAAATATCATGTTGGATAAATGTCCACCTCTCACTCTGCTTATCTGGTTAATCCAAAGTCGAATTTTACCATTCAGAGTGCCAATTGTTTACGGGTTGTTCACATAAACCTGAACTTACAAATGATCCCAGAAAAAATTATCCAGGGGCTTTAAATCACAGGCAATAGGTGACTAGTGGACGGCGCCCAATTGACAAAGTACGCGACTGGGAAATTTCTTATGCAATAACTGAATAATTTGGGTTGCTATGTGGCTTGCGGTGCCTTCTTGCTGAAACCAAACGTCACCGATGTCAACATTAGTCAATTAAGGCCACAAAACATTATTTATTATGGACTGGTAGCGCAGAGAATTAAGGGTGACGGCGTTTTCTTGCTCTATTTATATGCTGCCTGACCATAAACCGCATCGTGCGATCACTTTCTTTGGATGTAATAGTTTTTCGAGGACTATTTTTTGAAAACTAAAGATTGATGATGATTTTGTTGAAAAATTGTCGTTTTCGTTTAATTTTTCAAACAGCCAATTCATTCAACGTTCGCGGCAACGTTCAAGTAAAACTTTATATGCCTAAAGATAAAAAATGCGCAAAATGTTGCGCAAAGTGCCTCTAGTGAAATAAAATTTTTACGAACGTCGACGAATTGAAGTTCCTAGCTGCACTACAAATGTATTATTTTGGTCTGTTGTGAGCAAAGATACAACAGCTTTGAATTGAGAAGGCTATTTACGAGGGAAAGCTGCTTGAATTTTAAGAAGTGATAGAGTAAAATCTGATAGTAAATTTTCACAATTAAAGTTGTTTACGCGAGAGTTCACTTTGCATGTTTAAAATTTAATGACATTTTACTAAATAAAAGTGAAAGAATGACAATTTACTTTCCACCCATTATAGTTAATCCTCATTGAGTTTTTATTTTCTTAGAAAGAAAGGAAAAAAAAGAAATTCAATCTTTTACACTGAACCAAATTTTATCGGTTATATGAAGGAAAATAGTTTGTAAAAACATATTTTTATTTCAATCGATCAACTAAAGGGTATCCACCGGGAAGGTATAATACTTGGTTTTGCCGCCAGTTTGGTAAACATTAGTTTTGACAGTTCATATTTGGCAGTTGTAAAGTAGACACATGGAAAATTTATTATGGAAAAATATTCGATAAACCAAAGTTTTTTAATCGTTAAAACATTGATCATCAATCATCGATTACTGTGACAATGAGAAAGTTATGTGAAAATTTTGGGAGAAACAACTTGCCAACGAAACTCACTATTTATCGTGTAGTGAATAATTTCGAAAAAAAGAGGTTCTGTAAGTGATAGGCCCAAGTATGGGCCACAACGTACTGCAAGATCTGCTGAAAACATTATTTCTGTTCAAAACAATCCATCAACCTGAATTCGACGCCGTGTTCAGAAGCTTGGTCTTCAAAGAACAACTTTGGCCACAATTTTGCACAAGGATTTGCGTTTGTTTCCATATAAGATTCATTTGATACAAGTGCTTTTACCACAAGATCATTTATGTCGCCATATATATGCCAATAGGATGTTACAGCTCGCCCAAGACAACACCAATTTTCGTGAAAAAATCGTAATGAGTGAGAAAGCAAATTTTCTTTTGAATGGATATATAATAAACAGAATAGTCGGTTCTGGGGAATGGGAAGCACTCAACTTATTCAACAGTCACCTTTGCATCTATTAAAAGTGACAGTCTGATGTGTAATTTGGTTAGGAGGTCATTGGACCTTACTTCTTTGAAAATGAAGACAGCGTAAGGGTAACTGTGACGGTAACTTTTTAACGATACAACTGTATCAACATCACCACAACATGTGGTGATGTGGTGATGTTGGATGGCCTCATGGTTGTCTGTATGCAAACAAACCAGAAACGCTTGAGCAACTCGAACAAAATATTCCTGCCCGATATTACTAAAATACCGCGGTGAGGGTGTAATATAATAGTATGTTTTTGTATTATGGCGGGATCGCCATGGAATATCCTTCAGAACTTTGGTTGATTTTATTTAGATTGGTTTTCCTAGTATTTAATTTATTAATATTAATTATATACAAATATTACTATAATTATTATTGTTATTACGAAAAGTGAAATGTGATCCAGTTCCTATTGCATTTATTTTGGGATTTCCTTCCACAAAATAAATGTGTCACTTGAAACTCACCGATCGACACACACACGATAGGTATATGCCTGTTGAAGGCCATTCAGTCATTGCATGTATGTAAAGTATAACAACAACAAACATAAGTGCATTGCTAGTGCATTGGACTTGAGTAATTTGATTTAAACTTTTAATTTGTTGTGTTAATGACTGCGTATGTGAATATTTGATATTTACATTAGGGTGGTTTCACTACAAGGGCTGTCATTTGTGAGGCTAACAGAGTTGGACATTTATCTGATATTGTATTCCATACATAATTGCCGACATTGAATAAAACATTTATCAATAATTTATATTTATTCTCTTTCATTTAATTAAAAATTAAAAAAAAAACAAAGTGGTATACCTTCCCGGCGGACACCCTGTATAAACATTTCATAATATTCTCAGTAGGAAGTTATAAAAATTTTATGAAAACATCATGAAGCGTTTATGTTTAAAAAATTCAAACAGAAAAGAAAATGCAAAATATTCATGCTGATGTGTGTGTATGTGTGTGTGCTTGCTCATTTTATTTTTTAACACATTCGGCTGAATTGCGTTATTATTTATTATTATTTTTAATATATCATTCTTGTGAAGCGAAATGAAAGTATGAATCAATTTAATTTGAGATGTAGGAATTTTACGTTTTCTATATGAAATTTGATTTATATTAATAAAAATTTATATTTTATTGTACCACTTTCACTGAAAGAGAAATAAAAAAGAGATAAACAGAGTTTAACAGCAGAAACAGCATCGAAGAAAGAAAATCAAGCAGCATCATCAAAACGCAGAAATCTATGTCAGCGAAATTTGTATTTTTGCTGTGAGTTTTTGTAAGTTCTTATTTTAAAATCAATGCAAATCAAATTGATAAAATATCAATTGAATTTCCATTTTCAAGCTTTATTTTTTATGTGAAATAATTTTTGTTTCTGTTATTTTTTTTTCAAACTCTTATTTTTAGTAATCGACTGAGCGCTGTTGGTTACAAAGCTCCATTTTTATTTAAATTGACGAACGTTGATTTAATCTGTATTAAAATGAAGTATTAAGAACGCAATCGTGTTTAAATGGTAAACTGAAAACGATGATATGGCTGCTGTCGTAAATTTAACAAATTTGTACACTGGCGCAAAAAATTACCTAAATGATATGAAATGAAGGGTAGAATTGAAAAAAAAGAATAGAAAAAAAAATCTGAGAATGGATCTTATATTGATAAATGTTTCGTTTATTGTCGGCAATGATGTAAATGCCCACCTCTGTAATTAATTTCATCGCAAATATTTTGTTTGAGTTGCTCAAGCGTTTCTGGTTTGTTTGCAAAAAACTTTTTTTTCAGATATCCCCACAAAGAGAAGTCCGGAGCAGTCAAATCTGGCGACCCTGGAGGCCAATCAACATCGATATTTCTTGAAATAACATGTTGTGGAAAGAGGTCTCGCAGTAATTCTCTTGTAATCCTAGCTGTATGCGATGTGGGACCATATTATTGATACCACATTTTATTCAAGCCCAAAGCATGCAGTTGTGGCATTGAAAAGTTTTCAATCATATCACGATATTACTACCCATTCACAGTTACCCTTACATCGTTTACATTTTCAGAGAAGTAAAGTCCAATGATATCTCCTGACCAAATAGCAGGAGATAAATTTCGCTTCGCTTATCTTGTCCGTGCACTGACGAATTTCATTTTTGACGGCATCCGTTGTTTTTCAAGTGGCACAAAAGATAATAATCCGCCGGCGTTAAATCGCAAGAACGAGACAGCCAACCAGGATATTTCTCTCAATATTACCCAATTGTAGCCACAAAAAATTGGTTAGCATGGTTTGGTAGTGCAGAATAAATTCTCTATGACGGTGACTGTCACTTTCTTTGGATGTAATGATTTTCCAAAGACTATTTGTGAGCCCTTCTGTGATAATTTTGTAGATTTACAAAAACGCTTGATTAAAAATGAGCCTTATCACTAAAGATGATTTTGTTGAAAAATGCTTGCTTTCTTTCAGCCAATCTAATAACCAATTTACAACCGTTTAAAGCATACAATGGTTGGTTGGCTTTACCTCTTGAACAAGTCAAACTTTATTAGCGTGAAGATGAAGATTTTTATGAAAAATGTTGAGCGAAGTGCCTCTAGTGATACGAAATTGTTGTAAACGTCGACGAGTTGATGTTTCAGGCTCATTCTTAACACTTTACTGTTTGTTTTTACTGCTATGGCCACTACAAGCGTATTGTTTTGGTCTATTGTCTGCAAAAATAGTGCAAGTCTCGAATTAAGCGATTAAACTACATACTGCGGTCTCAGAAGAAGCCTAATTACGTGATGATATTATAGAATGTTCACCATTTTTACAATTAAAATTCTTTGCTTAAGAATGTTACGTTCCATATTTACAATTTCTCAAGTTTTAACTAAATAAATGACAAAGGATGTCATCCTCAATTCTATACATTTAATCATTCGAGAGACAATTTATTTCCTATCCTAACGGGTAGGCCGTTGTAAATGTTTTATGAGATTTTCATATATGAATTTTATTAGTTCTTGGTGTGAATACCAGGCAGTGCTTATATTCAAGCATAATTTACATAGATTAACTAAAGAGCGTTTCTACATAATGCTTTTTGTATTGATGGATTTTAGTAAAAATTAACTTAATTTAACTCATTTTATTATTAAGATTAAACAATTTTTTTTTCAATTGTTTAATTTTGTTTCAAGCATCTGGTTTAGTTCAGATTAATTGTGTTGCCTTAAATAAGCAAATTATGCTTTTGTTGTGTTGAAACAAAATAGTATTGTAAACCTCTATATTTTCTTTACTTTGATAATATAGTAAAGGGTTTTATAATAAAAAGTGTTTTTCTAAAACAAAATAATAAAAAAATTGACATTAAGATAATTCAAATTTTTATTGTATTACGAAGAGAAAAGTTCGGCAATTATAAATGAAAAATGATATCTGGCAATTGTCCACCACAACCACACTGACAGATGTTGATTCTTTTATCAAAGTTTTTAATCAATTTTGTCAATCACATCCGGATTTTGAGTTTAAGGCTGAAATCAATTCGATTGGCACCGTATAGACACTGTCCTTAACATAGTCACACAAAAAAATCCAATGGTGTTATATTAAGCTGCTGATTGTCGCGAAATTATGAGATCGGAATATTTGGTATGTAATAAATCGATCGTTTCATTGGCTGTATGACATGTGACACCGTCCTGTTGAAACTAAAGGATGCTGTTCCCGTGGATTAATTACCCTAGAGCCAGCCCCTCCATAGATTCGTAGCATTAAAATCACCCCTTACAATTAATTTTTGGCCCAATTTTTTAAAAAACTTTTTGTAATAATTTCACGGTATGGTGTATCTTGAAGGAAAGTATACAGACGATACAATGGTGACATCGTTTAATTTTATTTTAATGTAAGTAGACTGTAAAACGGCCTTTCTAACTTCAGACTTTATTTCATATTTTAAAGAACTTTTTAAAATCATGCACCTGCATGAGCTCAATTTTCTCAATGGGTGGTATTAACTACATGATAATCCTTAATCCGCTTCTAATCTATTTCTTAAAGAATTAAAAATATAATTTCTTATTGTTTGTACTTGAACTGTCATTATTTTTCATATTAGGAAAGTTGATGATTACGATTTTTATTATTTTACCTTCTTAACAGATTTTTACTGTGCAGGAGTTTCGTATATTACAAACTTTAAAAGGGTCCGCCATCTAACGTACTTTTTTTTCAATTAGTGCTTATTTCGTGAATGGTAACTCTGAGCTCATGTTTGATTTGACAGATAATTAGTTTTATCATTCCGCTGAACGATAATGGTTGTGTATATTCTTGAACAACGCTAGAAAATATTGCGACATTACCTTGAAAATCATGTTTCAAAATGTGTGCGAAAATTGCGTACGGATTTTGAAGGGAGAGAAGCACCGTCAGCTCCGTATGTTCGTTATCTTGTGAAAAAAGTGAAAGAAACTGGCATTCTCATCAATAAACCAAAGCGTGAAAAACCAAAAACAGTGCGTACACCCGAGAATATTGCTGCTGTGGCAGAAAGTGTGCGTGAAGCGCCATCAACATTAATTCACCGGCGTTCTCAACAATTGAACATTTTAGGGACATCTTTGAGACGAATTTTGCATAAAGACCTTGGTATGACGCCATACAAAGTCCAATTCGTTCAGGAGTTGAAGCCAAGTGACCATCCAATGCGTTTTTGTTTCGCTAAGTGGGCCTGTGATCGACTTACAGCAGATGCCAATTTTGCAAAAAAAAAAAATCATCTTTTCAGATGAAGCTCATTTTGATCTTAACGGGTATGTAAACAAGCAAAATTGTTGCATTTGGGGCACAGAAAACTCGCTCGCATGCGTTGAAAAGCCGTCGCACCCAAAACGAGTTACTGTTTGGTGCGGATTTTGGTCCAGAGGCATAATTGGGCCATTTTTCTTCGAAAATGTGCAAGGAGTGGCCGTTATGGCGATCGTTATCGAGCTATGTTTAACGAATTCTTGTTCACAAAAATTGAAGAGGAGGATATTGGCATTTGGTTTCAACAAGACGGCGCTACGTGCCACACAGACGAAGTTACACTTGATGTTTTGCGCCCTATTTTTGAAGATCGCATTATCAGCCGAGAAGCTGACGTCGTTTGGCCACCTCGGAGCTGCGATTTGACACCGTTGGGCTATTATTTGTGGGGTACCGTCCAAGATAAATATTAAGCCGACAAGCCAGAGACAATTGACGCTTTAAAAGACAATATTTCTGTCTTGCAACTGCATTTCACCAATATGGCTTATGGGTGAAATACAGTTGCACAGAATCGATAATGTGCTTAAAAATTGGACCGACCGGGTAGGTAACTGCATTGCCAACCGAGGCAGCCATTTGAATGAAATTATTTTCCATTGTTAACGGGAAGGACTTCAAATAAAAAAAGAAATTTGAGAAAATATTCAGTAGTTTTGTTTATAGCATTAAAAACAAAAAAAAAAGTTATTTGGCGGACCCTTTACATGTCGGAGATATCCACGTCGCCAAAATTGAATTGCTACCATCGATAGCGTAATTGACCGTTACTGCATTTCCAGACTATTGTTCAAAAAGAAAACGCAACATAATAATCGATCTAGGATTTTTAGAAGCCCAAATGAAAAGTGACAATAGGCTTTGTTAGAAAAAAAATGGATCTGCTTCAACACTGCGGCTCACGACAGCGATGTTTTCTGTTGAATAATCCGGTCGAACTCGCGTTAGTGTTTGGATATTTTGTATCGAGCCGACCAAATTCTTAACACTCCCGAAAAATATCACGAATGTTACGAAATGTGATTTTAACCGAACTACAATTTTTATGGTGGATTTTTATTATTTAATGCGATTTTCTTGCGAAATTGAAAACATTGTAACAATTGTCAATGCATCTACTACGAATACGTTAAAAAACTGAATGTCAACACTATCATGTTGTTGGTGTTGCCACAATTGAAAACAAACTTCTTGTTAAAAACAACCGTTATAACACAAACTGTAATATTGTGATTTTTACTATACCATAATTATGATTTATCTCTGCATTAAGAAATCAAGCATATCAAGCATATTTTTATGACACAAATCAAAGTTCTTCTACTATATAATTGTGTTTTAGTGTTGTGGCTGTTTTTTCAGCTCACGCAAACAAAAGAGGATTAAAACTTGCCATTGTATTTTTAAATCACTTAATTTTTCACTCCGATAAAACTTATTAAAATATCAATATTGTACTGTTTTCTATATTTTGATTTCAAATAGAATTTTATAGGAGAAAAGATATTAAGAATAATCGTCTATTAAGCAATACGAATTTCTATATTTAGCATTCAAGGAAAATGTTTTATTTCTTTATAACATGTTAACGCCATTTATACTTTGATTGTGGTTGCTGTTAAGCAAAAAGAAAACGAAACAAAAACTTGTAATTTTTATTGTATTTTCGATATATTGAATCAATATTTTGTATCTTAATTCTCCAAAGCATTTAATGCTTTCTAAAAGGTTTCTGTTGTTTTCTCTTACACCTAAAAGGATACAAAAATATTTTCACCTGAAACTTTTAATGAACTTTAAGCTTAAAATCCTTTCAGCAGGCACAATTTCAACAGAAAATAAAATAATAAAAAAAGGCAACTTAATGTGTTGGCTCGATATATAAAGGAACTCTTCGGGTGTGATTCCAGCATGCACTAATCTGACTATATTTAAACACTCAACTGATTTTATAAACTAAACATTTAAGGAAATTGAAACATGTTAACCAATTGAAAGAAAATATTTTATTTTCCAAAATAATAAATAAATGACATCTTACAAAAATCAAAAAATCATTAAATGTTGAATATGTACAACATCTTCCCACGGCTGAATGCAAAAAGTAATTAAATACTCAGCCTCAGTCCTCCAACTGCATGCAAAACGTGCTGCCAACTAATGGGTCCGCCAAATAAACTTATTTTTTTGTTTTAAATGTTACAAACAAAACTACCGAATATTTTCTCAAATTTCTTTTTTTATTTGAAAATACAATCCTTCCGATTAATAATGGAAAATAATTTCATTCAAATGGCTGGCCATGCAGTAGCCTAAACGACATTTGCTCTGCGGCAGATAATGCTATCTTCAAAAATATGGTGCAAAACATCGAGTGTAGCTTCGGCTGTCTGGCAAATGTTGACTCTTCAATTCCGTTAACCATGGCCCGATAACGATCGCCATTGACTGTAACGGCCACTTCTTGCCCATTTTCGAAGAAAAATAGCCCAATTATACCTCTGGTCCAAAACGCGCACCAAACAGTGACTCGTTTTGGGTGCGTCGGCCTTTCAATGTATGCGTGCGGGTTTTCTGTGCCCCAAATGCGAAAATTTTGCTTGTTTACATACCCGCCAAGATCACAATAAGCCTCATCTGAGAAGATGATTTTTTTTTTGCAAAATCGGCATCTTCTGTAAGTCGATCGCAGGCCCAGTGAGCGAAGCGAATACGCATTGGATGGTCACTTGGCTTGTACTCCTGAACCAATTAGACTTTGTATGGCGTTATACCAAGATCTTTATGCAAATGTTAAATTGTTAAGAACGCCGGTGAATTAATGTTGATGGCGCTTTAAGCCCACTTTCTGCCACAGCAGCAATATTCTCGGCTGTACGCACTGTTTTTGGTTTTTCACGCTTTGGTTTATCGATGAGGATGCCAGTTTCTTTCACTTTTTTCACAAGATAACGAACATACGGAGCTAACGGTGCTTCTCTTCTTCCAAAATCCTTACGCAATTTTCGCGCACTTTCTGCAGCATTACCATGATTTTCAAAGTAATGTTGCAATAATCCCAGCGTTGTTCAAGCGTATACACAACCATATTAGTTCATCAGAAAGATAAAAATAGTTATCTGTCAAATCAAATATGAGCTAAGTGTTACCATTCACGCAATAAGCACTAGTTGAAAAAAAAAAACGTTAGATAGCGGACCCTTTACAAAGTTTGTAATATAAGAAACTCCTTCACAGTTAAAAAATGTTAAGAAGGTAAAATAATAAAAATCGTAATCATCAACTTGTAATAAAAGAGTTTAGTTTTAACGAATATAATTTTCCTAATATGAACAATAATGACGGTTCAAGTACAAACAATAACAAATTATATTTTTAAATCTTAAAGGAATAGATTAGAAGCGGATTAAGGATTATCATGTAGTTAATACCACCCATTGAGAAAACTGAGCTCATGCAGGTGCCGTTTTACAGTCTACTTACATCAAAATAAAATTAAACGATGTCACCATTGTATCGTCTGTATACTTTCCTCCAAGATACACCATACCGTGTAATTATTACAAAAAGTTTTTTAAAAAATTGGGCCAAAAATTAATTGTAAGGGGTGATTTTAATGCAACGAATCTATGGAAGGGCTGGCCCTAGGGTAATTAATCCACAGGAACAGCAACTTATTGTCCAGAAAAATTCCTTTCGAAATTCTTAATTCTCTGAATTTTAAAACATATTCGGGAGTTTCCAATCATCGCTTGACTTCTGACACTCTAATACTCATAAACTTTTCAACCTCTTACAGCATTACAACTCCATATTTTAATATTCAGACATTTCAAAATTATTTTGATGAAAAAATAAATTTGCACATGCGATTGAAAGGTGGAGATGGGCTGGACGAGGCTGCCTCTCTCAACACCAATAAATATAGTCATTCAAAACAGTAATTTTCAAATATCAATTCAAATAAATGATTTTAAAGAAACTGTCAGCTCAGCAACTCTTCAGTAGGGCTTGTAAGGAACTCAAAAATCTGTTATTTGAACATAAAAAAGCAACTGCAAACTTAATTAAAAAACAAAAAAAACCCAATAACTGCACATATGACGAATAAAGCACACCGGATGCCTTTGTTAAACACTTGACAAATGTATTTCAGCCATTTAACTCAAAAAATGTTCTAGAAAATAATGGTATACTACAGTTTCTGGATTCATCATGTCACATGGTCCTGTCTCTAAAACAAGTTTCACCTAATAATGTGAACTTTTAGATTAGAGTGTTAAATAAAAAGAAATCTCCTAGCTATGACCTAATTAATGCCGAAGTTGTTAATAAGTTAGTTTGAAAAAGTATATTTTTAACACGAATCTTTAAATCGATATTAAGGTTAAAGAATTTTTTATTAAAGTGGAAATACATCGTAATAAGAATAGGCGTACTAGTTAATAATTTACAATTTTTCCTAGAGAAATTCATGTTTCTGGTAGCATATGTATTCCGCGCCGAAACAGGTGTTATGGTTTTGAGGCAGAGAATGAATGAAGCCCATTTCTAAAACGCTGTTCTGAAGTAAAGCAGCGCATTTTAGTAAGGACGTTCTCCAGCGATCGAAACAAAGGTGCCCCTGTAGGCTAGTGGGTAGTGTACTAGCTTGTAAATATGGGGGTTGTGCGTTCGATTCCCAACGAAGACCTTGGTTTTTTCGCTACAAAAATAAAAATTGACTGTCGGTGGAGCTGCTCAGCGATGAAGGCATAGTCACTGGTCGCTGTGCTGTCTTTATACGGCAGTTAATTTCCGACTATCCTTCTACTTTCACCACCTGTTTCATCTATTCTCTATCCCTTTCCTAAAAAATGTAGCACGGTATTTGACTAAATAGGCATTGTTGCCTGAAGTGCTTCTTCTCTTTTAACAAAAAAAAAAAAAAAATGGTAGTTAGAAAAGGCAATACCTGGGTTATAAGGTGGGTGAGCCAAAACTTCCCATTCACTCTTTTCTAAATAGTTTCTGGCCGATTTGTCGTGATGTGCCTGGTCGAACACTCTTTTCATTCTTCGTTGATTGCTCTCTTTAAGCGAATCAATTGTCTTCCTTACAGGTCCGCTGTGATCGTCTGACCTGATTCTAACAGTTCGTAATACAAAACACCCATCTGATCCCACGAAATATGCAGCATTACCTTGGCGTCATGATTATTCGACACCGGCGATGATTAGTTTTACAAATGTCTTTTCCACTTGGGGTTATTTTTCATCACTAGTAACAATACCAGCAAAAATGACTTCTTCTTGTAGCGTTCAACTATCATTACGTTTTAACGTTTGTCGGCTTCAATACATATGACACCCAATTTCCGCTTTTAAATAAATCTCTTTGCATGTAACCGCAGATTTATTCGGTTTTACTATATTAATTATATATAATAAATATAATAAGTGTACAAGTTACTAATGTCGATTTGGATAACATATGGCATAGCTATCGTACATGGTTTGCGGCAATAATGAAAAGAGTAAACATCTGTCACCATCAGTCAGTATTCGATAGACGCCAAAGTTTAAACACTTTATTTTTTTCAATCGCTATTATAATGTCTAAAAAAGAATTTTAGCAGAGAAGTCTGATAGTCTTCCTTTATTTGAAGAAATGGGCTTCTAAAAGTTATCGATTGTTGGTAGAAGCTTGCGGTCAATATACACCAACTCAAAAAACTTGCAAACGGTGATTGGCGCAATGCAAAAGTGCTAAAGAGAAAAGAAGGAGATGCCTGGTTAGCGGAAGAAGTTTGAAGATGAGTAATTGGAAGCATTCCTCAACGAAGATTAAATTGCATTATCATTGGAAGTCACACCAACAAATCATTTTCCTATGCTCAAAAGCATTAGGATTTATGAAAAAACAAAGAAATTTTGTCACAAATTTGGAAAGCTATTTTGTAATTTAGAAAAGATGCTTGAAGGCTACAAAGCGAAGTCATTTTTGCGTTGTATTGTTATTGGTGATGAAAAATGGATACGTTAATATGTTAACCTCCAGTAAAAAGTCACACATAAAGCCAGGAAAGCTAGCCAAATCAACGCCGAAGGTAAATCTCTGTATTTGGTGCGATCAGAAAGGTGTTTTGTATTGTGAGCTGTTAACATCGGGTCTGACGACCACAGGGGACCTGTAGCGAAGACAATTGCTTCATTCAATGAAAGAAATCATAGAAAAATATCTCGAATATTCGACCAGACATGTGGCCATAATCTTCCATCATGCCCCTGTAGGCTAGTAGTATGGGGGTTGTGGCATTGTTGCCTGAAGTGCTTTAAAAAAAATGAGAACGCTCTGGCACATGGTGCAAAACTGGTCAAAACTATTTTTAAAACAGTGAATAGGAAGTTTTAGCCTTCCCGTCTTATAGCCCAGATCTTGCCTTTTCTGGCTATCATTTGGTTGATACTTGTACATGTGCTAGATTTGCCTTACAGAGACTAATTTAATCATACTCTCAAGTATGTAAATATTTGTTAATATCATTTGTTAGTAACACTTTTATATATGTAATTGTGTTGCTTACTGGAACTACTTAACTCCTGTTCTCAAATTAACTTAGTCTCCAATGATACATTGCAATTAAAGAATATTTATAAAGAAAAAAATTATTCAACATCTGCTAAAGTATTGTTAGGAATACTTTAATAAATTTAAAAAAAAAAATATATTAAAAAACAGGAAGCACTTTTTAAAATTAGAATTGTTTACCAAATTAAGCTATTCCTTGTGTCATTTTAAAACTTTTAAAATAATTTCTGAAATATGTATGCGCATACGTGCTTAAACATAAATTAAAAATTTTGCATTCAATAGCAACGCATAGTCGTGTATCTAAATTAAGGAAAAAAATAATAAAAATAAAAACTTTTAACAGAATTTCTATCTCACAAAATTATAAAGTTTGTTTTTTCTCCAAATAACAATTTTTATTACTGCAAATATTTGTTTGGAAATAAAAAGAAGCTGCCTGTGTGTTGCTTTTTGTTCTGTTTCCCAGGCTGCCTTGTGTATGCATTATTGTATCCACAATTAACTTTGAAAAATATTTTAGAAATTTATGAAAACATGTTTCTTCTGTTTGCTATTTTTTTTTTAACTTTCCTCTGCCATTTTATTAAAATTAGAAGAAAAAAAAAACGTTAAGAAAAAGATTTTTATGAAAGACAGTGAGTTTTTGTTTGAACAATATAAATATGTGCGCGAATAATGACATACCGGCATTCGATGAAAAAGTTCCTTTATTAAAGTGCTATATTTCCAAAAGCAAAAATTATAATTAGAAGTTGTACAACAACCATGATAAGGAAATTCAAGGCATTGAAAATAAAAATGAAGAAACTGATAAAAACCGTACCCAAATAATATTAAACTGATAAAACATTGAATCGGTTGTCTTTCGCATGCAGATGCAACTTAAGTACTTTTTAAATAAAACGAACAGCCTTCAAAGTTAGTTATTTTCATGTCCTTTATTTAAAAGAAAAAAAATAAATATATCGTGGCTTAATTAATAGAAATACCACAATATTTCAATAACAAATCGAAAACTGATCACAGAATTTTAATCAAAATATGGAAATTTTTCCAAGTTTTTATTTCGTCTTTTTGATCTGAAAAGTTCAAAAGATTTTACAAATTTAAAAATACAGTTCGAGTCGGTTCAGAACGCAAAAACTTGATGTATAAAAATAAATGTCTAAAGTAATCAACTTAAACTTGCAATAAACCTCGCTGTTTTCTAAAACTGCTCGACGGCATAACTTCTTAGAATTGCTTTTAGCATGACGACTAATTCGAGCGTAAAAGTAACACCAACAACTGCGTAGATCAAGAATGCATACCACACAAGGAAGAGGAATTTTGAAAGAATAATTATTAATTCCTATTACAAATAGAAATGCTGCCGAAGCCTGAATAATAAAAGACTAGATAATCCAAATTCGAATGCTATCTGTATCATGAAGAACAGAGCAATACGAGGAGAATTAAAATTCAAATTTAAACCATTTACGATTATTAAAACATTTTCATTCCCACAGATGCATAAAATGACTATTTTGTTTGTTGTTAAAAGAGAATGGATCTTACATTGATAAATGTTTTATTTAATGACGGTAATTATGTGTGGAATACAATATCAGATAAATGTCTAACTCTGTTAGCCACACGATTTCGAGCCCTTCTGAGCACATTTTTTTTATTATATTCTTATATATTTCACGCGGTATTTCATTAGTTTCATCACGAATATTTTGCTTGAGTTGCTCCAGCGTTTCTACTTTGTTTGCATAGACTTTCCTTTTCAGATATCCCCACAAAAAGAAATCCGGAGCAGACAAATCAGGCAACCGTGGAGGCTAATCAACATCACCATTTCTTGGTGTAGATAAAGGTTTCGCCGTAATTCCAATTTAATCCTGGCTGTGTGCGATCTGGCACACAGCTACATGTTAATCAAGTCCAAAGCATCCAGTTGTAGCGTTAAAAAGCTTTCAACTATATCACGATATTGCTCCCCATTCACAGTTACCCTTACGCCGTTTTTATTTCCAACGAAGTAAAGTCCAGTGATTCCTCCTCACTCAATTGCACACCAGACGTGCAAATGTGACTGTTGAATAATTTGAGGGTTTCCCATTTTCTAGAACCGACTATTCTGTTTATTCACATATCCATTTAAATGAAAATGTTCCTCGTCATTTATTTTTATTTTTTAATGAAAATCGGGTTTGCCATGGGTGACCTGTAACATCCTATTGGCATATTTACGGCGGCGTAAATAGTCTTGTGGAAGAAGCTCTTGTGTCAACTGAATCTTATATGGAAACAAATGCAAAATTCTTGTGCAAAATTGTGGGCAAAGTTGTTGTTTGGAGACCAAGCTCCAGAGAACGGTGTCGAATTGAGGTTGATGGATTGTTTTGAACACTTTCTTGAGCAGCAGTAAAGTTTTCAGTCGATTTTGCACTACGTTGTGGTCCATGCTTGGGCCTGTCACCTACTCTTCCGTAGAAAACGCGCTATTTGTGCGTTTTGTTGGCACATTGCTTCCCCAAAAATATCATGTAACTTTCGATTCATCACAGTAATCGAGGATTAATTTTGATTAAATGTTTTAACGATTAAAACACGTTGGTTTATCGAATATTTTTTGATATTTGCGTATATTTTCCCACGGGAGATGATTTAATTCGGTGTGATTTTACGGCACCCCGCGTCAAATTTGGAATAATAAATTTGCCATGTATCTACTTTACAACTGCCAAATACGAACTGTCAACACGAATGCTTACCAAAATAGTGTACCTTCCTAGCGGACACCGTGTACGTTTACGATGTATCCTATGTCTCAATAATTAAAATACAGATAAATCGTTTTTACTTGTCATTGTGTGATTCTGTGTGATTTTCACAAAAAGTTGTTAAATTTCGAAAACTGAAATGTAACAATTTTAAAATTGAAATTGCAAAGTAAAATAAAAAAAAACTGAAAGTCAAAAATAAATTTCAATTTTAATATAAAATAGAAATTTAGCAAAAACGAGTGAAAACAATCGAGATTTAAGATTTGCTTTACAAAAAGCATCAATAAGTCCTTAAAAGTTTTTTTTTTGTATTTTATTAAATATTTGTTTTCTTAATTGTTAACTTATTTAAGATATTTTATTTTAGCACATTTTATAAAAAGAATGTTTAATGGGCGTATGATTTATTTTCTTGTACTCAATTTAATTAAAATTGATCATACGTCCACTGTTATTTATTTACATAGAAGTTGCAATTGTCGTTATTTAACAGTGCTGATGATTGTCTCAGTTGTGCTTAATTTTGATGGATGTATACTGCTGTTCTGCTTACATAAATAAAATACAAAGAATTTTAATAAAAAAAAGGGAAAATGCGTAAATTTCAGTCTTCTTTCATTAAACGGAATACGATTGCTTGAAGAATGTATTTATATTGATCAAGCTATTTTAGAAGAAAATATGTTAAGATATATGTCGAGGACGAATTATATCTGTATGATTCGCCTATAAAAAATCAACTGTTCAGTCATACGAATTGTTCCATTGTGGAGAGATAAAGTAAAAGGGAACCTTATTAAAATATTATAACTAATGTCACAGAAAAATATATATACCAACGTTAAGGAGCGCCTGCCATAGCTATAGAATCGTATAAAATTTTAAGGTTTTTATAAAAAATTCCAGTAATTTAAACACATAAACAGCTTTAAGACATGAAATAAAGATATTTAAGCTCATAAGCAAAGCAAAACCGCAATTTTATATTGTAGTGCATCGTATTTGGTGTAGGAAATACGAACATCCCCAAACCAAATGGCTATAATTCAATAGTCAGCCTTACTTTAATGTGGGGTATGTGAAATAGGTAAAGTATCATGATATCGATAAATTTAATTATCGATTATATTTTGTTCCCATTTAAAATCAAATAGAGTTCGACTTAAGAGGAAAGACAATTTGAAACTTTATGAATAAACTGGAGCCACATAGCTTGTGGAAATACTAATTAGACACTACGATCCCTGGAACATATGGAGGAGGAATAATAATTGTAACGAATGTTGTATTGTGGAGATATAGTCTCTGATCGTAGCTAGTTAATATAAAGCATAACTATTATAACAACGATTTATTTATATTAAAAGAATCCTTCAAATCTGCACTACAACTTTTAGATTCAAAACAAAATAAGTTTCACACTCAGGACAAAATAATGGTATTGTACTTTTAACGTATAAGCACAAACATATTGTTTCAAAAACCTTTTTTCCAAAGTGAGTACAAACGCAATTTAAATTAAACAAGGATAAATTCTTAAATTCCTGTAATAATTATGATAATTTAAACTTTTCAATATTTTATTAATAATTTTATATAAAAATTGAAAAAAAAATTTATTTAATTAATTGGTTTAAAATTTTATTTTGCTTTCCTGAAGATCCAAATTTATGATTCACCCCAACATTCTTTGGAGTTTAAAATACAGATGGAAAAATTATAAACAGATTATTAAAGGTCCATCTCTTGGCTATATACTCCAAAAAAGATTTGATAGCCTCCCAGTTAACAAAGTCAGGATAACCAATTTTATAAAATAAAACAATTTTTTGGGAACATCATTTCCCCGTGTAAAGAATTTGTGTATTAAAATTAACAAATTTTCATATTCAAATATTTCACTGTTTCATTAAAGGCTCTTTTGAATATCTCGATGTGTTTACATTTTGCAAGAATTCAAATTCTGCATTTTATTTTCCAGACAATCACTTTAAGATGAGATTTACAGTTTTAAAGCAAAATTGTATGTAAAAAAATGCGACGAAAAAAAAATGGTAATAAAATGTTAATCTAGAAGTCATAAGCTTTCCTTCGATACCAATCACCTGTATGAACAGAATATACTTAAGTTGTAGGAGCCTGACAAACCTTGAGTTCTAATGAAGTTTTTCTCTTTTTTTGTGTAAAAATGAAAAAATGAACATTGTATTTTTTACCTAAGGACCATAAAAAAATTCCTGGTTTTGCACTTTTCACCTTGCGCTTGCAATGTTTTATTAATTTAAGGATTTTCATCTAGTTGTTGCCAGTATTTAATTTATTAAATTATTTGTACTTAAATTTAAAAAAATATTTTTGGATTATCTGGAAATTGTTTCAATAATAAACAGTAATGACAGGATTAAATTTAACCTAAAAAAATATTCGACAGATTGAGTAAATAAATTGGCCAAAGAGTTAAATTAAATGTTATAACAAAATGAATTAGTGGTGTCAAAGAATCAATACTGAATTTTCTTTTTATATATATTTTTTTAATACTATAAAAATTTATTGTTTTAACTTTCTATTGTTTTTCTTAAAAACCAAGAAGATGAAAAAAAATAAAGATTTAAAAAGGATCATTCGTACTATACTGTTAAAATAATAAAACAATAAACAAACCACATCTGAAAAGCTTTTGTTTGACATCAAACCCTTAACAAGCTTTAAACAATATAAAATATATAACTGATGCCTACTTAAGGGTATCCATAAAGATATAGTTTTTAACGATATTTTGGCTGATGTTAATTAAGAATTGAAGCACTACTGTTAGCACAATAATTGGAATGTTAAAATAATTAATTTTGCAATTATTAGAGCACTGTCACGGACATTGGAATTGCGATTTTCGAAAAGATTTGTAGACAGTACGGAAAATATAGGATGGCTAGTATAATACACAATATACAAACAGTGTTTCATGATAGTTTGATATTTAAGATATCCTACTATTCTACGTTTATAAAGTAGTCCCAGACCCACCATTTCCATATAGTCTATTATACCAGCTGTTCACTATTTTTCGATAATGTCCACAAGTTTTCTCGAAGACCGAAATTCCAATTGCTGTACTGACAGTAACAGTGATAACTGCAAAATTAGTTATGTTCAAAAAATTGCTAATTTATTTCGAATTAATATAGTTTTTTTTTATGTGCATGGAATTTAGGGCGAGTACGTGATTTTATTTATTTAATGAAAATGTTTTAAAGCAAAATCGCGAATAATTATTTTATATTTTTTATCAACATTTTTTAAAGTTCAATCAAGAGAACAGAACAATACAAAATTATTATTATTTATTTGTTCCTGTTCACTTGTTCAAATCTTGTTAATGGAAATATTTTTGTAAAATATTTTCTTCTTTTATACTTCCCCATTACCTTCGACACTAACTAATTTAAAAAAAAGTCAAGAATTTATTTATTTAATTTTTATTTATTTTATATTTGAATCTATAGATTCAAGATCCTTACAGACATGAAAACGGTAAGTAATAACAGTACATAAAACTTAAATTTAGCTGTTTAAATATAAAATAAGATGACATTTAACAGCATTAAAGAATAATCGATATGATTTTAAAATTTATTAAACTCAGGTCAGAGTTAGCACAATTTGATTTGATGAATACTTGAATTAGGAGTGGATTAAAATAGTGCGTAGGACGAAATGGAATGTTAAATGAAATATTGCTAATCAAAAAATCTGAACAGACTATTCCTTTTATTAAATTTATTCTTCGGGTTTTTATAGTTGGCAGCATAATTACAGCAAATCTACTAGTGTAGGATGGTGGATTTAAGGGATTCCATTGTAAGCTGCAAAGACAAAATAATAAGAACTACTTTTGCACCGATTCCTTACTATTACTATAAACTTTATAAATTGAATACCAAATTAATGAACCATATTCCAGGATAGGTCTGGCAAGAGAAGTATAAAGCTGTTTTGTGACATATGGGTAAATAAACCCGTTAGCCCAGCGTTTTATAAATCCAAGAACTGCACGCACTTTGTTAGGGGCCAACGAAATATGCTGCATAAAATTTAATTTAACATCCAGTAAACTACCAAGATCTGAAATCACATTCAGTTTCTCAAGTTTGTTGCCGCTTAAAATATACTGCACATTGGTATGACATCTTCGGAAGGAACACATGTATTTAATATTTATTAATATTACGCCATCTTAGTCCTTTTGCAGGAGAATATGATCAGCGTGACGATTATAGGTACAAAATATCTTCACGTCGTTTGCATATATTAGAACGTTGGATAATTAAATGGCATTGGGTAGATCATTAATAAATAATGTAAATGATAAAGGATCCAGATGGCTACCCTAAGGCACACTAGATGAAACAATAATTTTCTTAAAATGAACTTTTTGAGCTTTGTTTGAAAGATATGAATTAATCCTTATAAGTAAATTATTTGTTAGTTATTTTCAATAACAAAAAAAAAATTTAGTCTGGCAGCCCTAATGCAATTACACAGTAACATTGCCTTGCTACAAAAAGGAAAACAAACCCTAATAAAGAATTTTATCCATCATAAATGAATTCTCAGAATCTTCTTCTTTATAGAAATGCTGGTTAAAACACATCGAGTTAAAGTCCGTACTGTGGTGAAAATGGAGAAAAAGGAACCATTGAAAAATATGCTTTTTTTTTAAGACTTATTTATTTTTTCAACCACTTGTGACACCATCAAATTAAAACCCGTTCTTAGTTCAAGTCCTTATGCATGCATGTTTTTGTTTGAGAGAGTGTGATTTTATGTGATTTTATTCTCACTCCAATTGCTTGACTTTAAAATAACCTTCTGCAAATAACCAAATGTTTTCATTTGGTTATTTTTTTATTGTTAAATATTTAACTCGTGCCGGCATTAAATTATTTTCGACAGCTGTTAAAATATCTATTTATACAAAAACGGAAAAATTCAATTGGAACAAAACAACAAAAATAAATTAAATCTCACAGAACAAACACTACTCATATAATTAAATTTAATATTGAATTCCACTTCAATCATTTGCTCGTTTAAATGCCAAAAATGACAGACAGCGCATTTAATTTAAAATACACAAGAACGCTGCCAAATAAACTTTAGTAAGTTGTTTTTCACTCCATGCGTTATTAATATTTTAGCCATTATAATGGTAATGTAATTACGGTTAATTATTTGTTATTTGATAATATATTCCATCTTTTTTTTCGTTATCATTAAAATTTCTTTTCTTTTTTACAGAAACTTATTAAATGTTATCATAGGCCAACTTTATAAATACAAGGCTAAATAGCTGGTGGATGGAGAGTCATGCTGATTGTAGAACAAATATTTTCCTAGTCATTAATAATGATACAATTTTAAAAATGACTATCATCGTATGTATTGTAGTTTTTGATTGGCAACAATGAAGAATGATAAAAATAGAAATATTAAGTTACACGTAAATGATACACCCTCATATTAAACAACCTTTAATTTTATTTGCTTGGTTGTTCACTTTTGTTTTTGGTCACCACCCTAATACTTATGTGTAACACATTTTTTTTCATGTTGCTGATGATGTCTAAGTTATTTTTTAATATTTTAAAAAATTTCATAATTTTTTTCTTACGATCAGAGTTGCATTTTGACTTTTATGTTTCTTGTACAACAATCGATGTTTTTGTCATCATCCATCAGATTGCTTTTTTAAAAGAAAAATACAATGGAATGAGTAGGATACTTATTAGTAGTCCTTTATGTCTACTGGACATGCTCTGCATTGTATTGCAATTGCATATCGAATGCTCAAGTTTGTAGATAAAGGGCAAAGGGATTGATTATGTTAAGAATTATTTTCTTAAATATATTCCAAGAATCAAAAAACCAATAATCGATTGAGAACAGGAATAATACCATTACATACTCTTATAAACATGCGAGCTAAATGTCATAGTCTCACAAGTTAATCTCTGGTGTCGAATAAGGTTACATATTAAATCTCAGGCGAGAAACTATAAACTATTGGGACGAAGTGTCACAGTAAAATTTTCTTAATTAAAATTCTTTGAACGCCTGTAACATTTCATGCTTAAAATGTCTTAACTTTTTACAATATAAATGCCAGAGGATAACAGCTCAATTCTTGACATTTGATCATTTGACAGGCAATTCTTAACCTTAAATTTGCCCATGCAAATGGGCTCTTTTTTGTTTTTTCTATAATCGGTAGTATACGCAGTTATTGTCTTAAATTCGAAATTATTCTTAACAATAATTCCTGCATATGATACTTAAAATTTAACATTGTTTATGGCATTATGATCTAAAAGTTAATAATTAGTTTTCGAAACATTTTACTTTTGTCCCACGGTGCATCATTACTTAAGCATATGTATCTCTTTTCCAAATGAGTTTAATTAATTATTTTTCAACAATTAAATCATAATTTTGACTTGTTCAGTAACAATGTTTCTTTTAAAAGACATCAACACCCTTTAAATAAATATTGGTTTTTAATACACACTCTGTTACATGTTGTTATTTATGATGTTACACATAAAATAGTGATTAAAATAATGACAATAATGCGCTCTTTACCAAATAAACATCATTAATTTTCACTGAAAGGCATCATCGTTATTAAACACATTTGCTTATATGTTCATTCGCTCAATTGTTTGCTTTTGCAACAAATACAACAACTTTAATTGTAACAAGTGTCATCAGGCATTCATTCGTTTCTTATATGACTAAATTAAGTATAACATTATTGTTGTGTAGTCAAATGTGTGCCAGTGAACTTGTTGCCTGTGTGTGTGTTAGTTTCAATCCATTGTAGAGGTGATGGGCAGTTATTGTTATTATTAAATACGTGGTTGGTTCAATATATAAGGTGTGTTTTAATTTTTTTAACTTCTATTAAATGAGAAGTAAAACAGATCAATGAATATTTGATCTAATGTCCTGGTTAATTTTGTAGGCTTTTTTTGTTTAATACTTTCATATCACTTGCCACTACATTTTCTATACATTGTCGATTTAAAACGTCAAAATTCCTATAATGTAGACAAATCTGGTAGCTCTTGTAGTTATTTCTTTTGGATCAATAAAATAGACAGTGCCCCGAATAAAATAAGAAAAAATATTTTCTTTTATTTGTGTGTGTCTATGTGTGCGTGTGTGGATATCATAAAGACTTTAAGCAAATTTTAATATATCACTTTAAAAATATATAACAAGTATTTTTCTTGTGAATATGTATTAAATTTACTTTTTGACGTATACACTTGTGCCTGCGACACTTTTATACTTTGTGAATTATTTGTATTGCGATTTTGTAAGCGAAGTACTTTGGCAAAAATATGTCATATAGAGGGTTTTTAAATTTTAGAACAGGGATAAAAGTAGATAACGATTATCGCATTCTCTATGGAAAGCTAAATATGAACACTTTATGTATTGTAAGCTGTGCGTGTTACCGTTCAAACACTGTGATCATTTTTGTTGTTTTCTTTGCCATAACGGTAATAATTTTCAAGTTTTAGTTCCTGAAAAGAAGAAGCAGTAACCAAGGCGGTTAACTTTAGTAACCTTTGGAGTATCTTGTTTTTTTTTGGGGGGGGGGGGGGGGGTTAATTAAAAGAAATCTTTTTTTCCATTTTTACCGTTTTTTTGGCTAAGTTTGCAATTTGCCAAATTTATTTGAAATAGTCAAATAAAAATCCAAAATAACTGATAGAAAATTAAATATTAAAAACAAATAATTAACTTTAAAACTGTAAAATATTTATTATTCAAAAAATGTCACATCCATACGGCCATTTCGCTACTGCTCATATAGATCATCAGTGGATTTTAGCCCAAATTTTGTATAGACATTTCAACAGCAAACATTTCGAAAACGAAAACAATTTTTACTTTCAATCTTTCTACATAAGATATTAAGAAAGATAGAAAAATATTGTTACGTTTATACCTTTTAAAAATGTTTTGTTGTGAGTTCTTTATTGCAAAATATATAACACCAGTTTTTAGAATTTTTAAAATTATTACAAATTTATTTACTTTAACTGAAAATCAAAGTTGACACTACAGAATAATTTAGTTAAGATACACGTCTTTACTTTACGAGGTTTATTTTTCCACCAACTCACTATCCACTCAGACGCTACCCTTTTATATTTGACCACTAGAAGTCTAGAAAAATTAAGAATCTTCTATTCTCTTTGTATCACATGTTGTTGTTGCATGTTGTTCATTCAATGTATAGGCGCCTGTATGCCTGTGTATTTTTGTTTTTGTTTTTATGCTGATAAAGTTTTTTCTTGGGATTTATTTTAAAATATTTGTTGTTGCCTTGTGTAGAAAAGTTTTCTCAGAAAACCATGCAGTTAGTAAACAACATATCAAATTGTTGTTGTTTGCGTGTATACAATTTCTACGCAGTTATTAACTAGCAATTTTGTTGTTGTGCATAGGTTTTCTTAGCAAGTCACGCAGTTAGTAAACAATATACCCAGTAGTTCACTTAAGTGCTTAATTATTTTCCATTTTGGTACGCATTAGTCAAATTTAGACAAATTTTTAATGGAAAAATATTCGATAAACTAACGCCTTTTAATCGTTAAAACATTTTATCAAAATCAATCATCGATTACTGTGACGATTAGAAAGTTACATGAATTTTTTTAGAGAAGCAACTTGCCAACAAAACGCACTATTTATCGTATAGTGAATGAGTTTAAGGAAGAGGCTCTGTAGGTTTATAAGCTCAAGCATGGACCAGAAAGTACTGCAAAATCGGCTGAAAACATTACTGCTACTCAAGAAAGTGTTCAAAACAACCCATCAACCTCAATTGAACCCCGCGCTCAGGAGCTTGGTCTTCAAAGAACAATTTTGGCCACAATTTTGCACGAAGATTTGCATTTGTTTCCATATAAGATTCAGTTGACATGTAGCGTGCAAACATGATCACTTGTATCAGTACAGTGTAGTGTGAATTATTTGTTGTGATTGTCTATGCAATCGTTTATTAAATTGTTTATAAGACATCATTTATCACTCTAAATAATTCACACAAGCAGCAATGTATTGGCTGCAAAGCAACTCAATATACAGGGTGTTGCATTTCAAGTGTAGACATGCAAAAGGCATTCCAACCTAAACAATGCACATCGATTTAGTTGTGAAGTTACAAATGTATTGCATGGCAAATATGAATACATACAACCGCACTGATACTCGCTATTTTTGCCACGCTTCATATTCTGTCTGGGAAAATGATTTGTCAAAATATTGTCGAATTATTTTACCACACTTGGATTAAAAATATGTGATAATAATAATTGTAAGCATTTTTCTGTAAACAAATTAGAAGAAAGAATTAGTTTATAAGCAGAACAATTTTTAAAGAAAACTCATTCAGTAAACAAAAGTCTTAGGAACTGCAACTGGGAAGCTCTAAGAAAAGAATTGATAACGAAAAATTTTTTTCTTTTAATAATTTACAGACACAAGAGCTGCTTCTACGAGACCATTCACGCCACCGTATATATGCCAATAGAATTTTACAGCTCGCCCATGATAATCCCGATTTTTATGAACAAATCATAATGAGTGACGAGCCACATTTTTATTTCAATAGATATGTGAATAAACAGAATAGTCGGTTCTGAGGAATGGGAAACCCTTAAATTATTCAACACTCACATTTGCATCCATTGAGAGTGACATTCTGGTGTGAAATTTGTCAGGAGGTGTCATTGGACCTTATTTCTTTGAAAATGAAAGCAACGTAACGGTAACTTTGATGGGGAGCGATATCGTGATATGATTGAAAACTTTTTAACGCCACAACTGCATGCTTTGGGCTTGTAACAACAAGACGGTGCTACATCGTATACAGCCAGGATTACAATAGAAGTACTGCGAGTCCTCTTTTCACAACAAGATATGTCAAGAAATGGTGATGTTTATTGGCTTCCACGGTCGTCTAATTTGACTTCCTTTTGTGGGGATATCTGAAAAGCAAGATTTATGTAAACAAACCAGAAACGCTTGAGCAACTTAAACAAAAATAAATAAATAAAATTAACGAAATACCGTGTGGAATGTGTGAGAATGTAGAGAAAAGTGTACTCAAAATGGCTCGCATTTGTGAGGCTAACAGAGTCGGATAATGCCGACATTAAATAAAACATTTATTAATATAAAATCTATTCTCTTTCATTTAATCAAAAATTATAAACAAGTAGTATATGTCCTGGCGAATCCCCCCCGGGGGCACGCTCGACTATCTAGACCTATGCATCTGGGGGTATAAGGGAGCCCAGCCCTCTGAAGTCAGCAGGAGTACAACTGGAAACTTTACGTTATTTCCACGGGAATCAGTGGGCTTGCAGAGTTCCGCTATTTGTCTCTTTAGACATTTAGCTGTTCTCTGGCTGATTATTGAGGTTGGCCGCTATATGGGAGCATCGTGGTGGTTGTGGTTTCGCGGCCCCAGAACAGGTCAGTTTTTAATGGGGCTAGGTTCATTTCACCTTTAGTAACACCTACCTGGTGGAATGTTCCTAGATCCAGTGAGCATGCTGGATATGTGTTCTGGACAGGAGTTGGATAGTCTCTAACTCTTCAGCAAGGAGTGGTGGTTTGCAGCCCTGCTGTGGAATCATCAAAGTTGCAACTAGGAAAGACCTGTTGCTAAAATCAGCTTCCTATGGCGTGAATGACGTTGCTTTTCATTCCCAGCGGTATGACCACCATCTGATTAAGGCCCACTGCCAGGCGCAGACGTAAATCTTATCACGTAATGTCCTAGCGAATATCCGGTACCAATATCAATTTATTGATTATTTTGTAAGAGTCTCAACAATATTTTTAATCAACTAAGTTGCTATATTAAAGGAAATTAAGAGTTTCTATGTTTTCTCTTTACACTTTAATTTATTTGAAAATGAAAAACATTTTGTATGTTTTTAGATTGAATTTTAATTAAGCTTTTAATAGATTCAATTAAAAGTTTAATAAAAAAAACATTTTTTTATTAATTAAATTATTAATTAATTATAATTATAAATAATAAAAGATATGAAAGCAATTTTAAAATTAAATAATTAAGTGAATATATAAAATATGAAATGAATTTTAGGTTGCATATTGTTACAGTGAACATAACATATCTCTCGCTAATGAATACAGATAGTAATCGACAAGTCCTGCCAAATGGCTTCTAGTTTTATGTTTGTCTTTTTTTTTTTTTAACTTTTGCTACTGTAAATATTTTTGTAAAAAGCATTAAATTACGTTGATGTTAGAAAATTTCTAGTAATATTCATAAAGTGAATTGAATTTCTGAGCAAAGCAGATTAATGTGTTATTGAACACACAAAAGAATGATTAAAATACTCGATAAATCCATTCAAGTAGCAGCGAAAATTGTGCACTTGTCACAAACAAGTACTTTTATTTGCTTTCATTTTTACTTCTTTTTTTTAAAGATTTTTTTACTAAAGAATATCTTCATATAAAGCGACGAATAATAAACATTGGAGTGGCATACATTCGTTTTATTGTGTTATTGCGGGAAAAATACTTTAAACTGTTTGTGTCTTTAAATACTGATTTGATTATTGATCTTATGCCCTCAAGGTAAATAGTCTTTAGAGTTCTTGTTTCCTTTTTTAATTTATTTCTCTTTGTACGTATTTGCGTTTTAAATTTAACGATAAATTGATAAAACTGCTCCATTTTTATTTATAACAATCCTTTGTTAAAATGGTTCTCATATTTTATAGTTGTATCATATTGCATATAGTATGTATTGGCTTTTCCATGGTATCATATGTAACATTTCTACTAGTGGAACAATTATAAATGGAAGAAATACTGAAGTAGAGGAAAAATTTTAGGAATATAATGTTCTACACTGAAGGTACTATTGTAACGACACGCTTACCCTGGTTCTGGGGTATGTTCAACGGCATTAAGGGTCGTGTTGTGGCAATGTTTAATTAAAAGGCTGTTGGTTGATTTGGTATAAATCTTTCCACTAATCTTCTTAACAATAGCCCACTCTTGTGACGTACAATGGTATGCGAAGGTATTTCTGGGCTAGGTACCCCGTATCCACAGTTAGCGGATCAGGGAAATAGCTAGAACAGCGAAAATTGTGCAGGGTAATAACTACTGGAACACAATTTAACGCTGCTCTGGCCACTCCCAGTAGCGACTGCAGGCACAAACCAGACTGGATAAAATCCGGTGCACCATTCTATGTCCTTACCGGTGCTACTGTGTTCCGAACCACGAGATAAAAGTTTTTGTTTATGAGGGAAATAGCTAGAACACCGGAAATTTTGCAGGGTAATAACTACTAGAACACAATTTAATGCTGCTTCAGTTACTCCCAGCAGCAACTGTAGGCATTAATCAGGCTGAGTAAAAAGCACTGCACCAGTTTGTGACCTCACAGTATTTGCCGAAGATACTCAGAAATATTTTCGGGAGATTCTCTTCTCTCAAAATGTTACCTGTTATCTGTCGGCCGGCTGCGCATCAATTGAGTCTTTGTTCATAAAGTTTTTCTTTATATACCCATTCGCCGCCACACAAACACACACACCCATACGCCAACTCCACAGCTGATGTAAAAAACAGCTGGTGGCTGAGTTCATTATCAACCGCCAGTTGTACCATCACGAAAAGATGGCGCTGCCGAGCGAACTGCCGTTAAATTTAAAATATAAAATACAAAACTATAAATATAATTATAAAATAAAATAATACTTCATTTGACTTAAATCTACAGTTATAAAATAAAATAATTATAAACTAAAATAATAGCCCATATAATTATAAAATAAGTTGCCTGTATCGCTAAAAACGAACATCAGGAACGACTATATGCGAAAAGAAATTAAGCAAATTCAAAACTTTATGCTCCAAAACATCGATCTAAAGCATGCAGCGTACGTGACTTCAAGCGACAGTAATTTTAAGGTACAATTAAAGATATGCGAATTTTGTGAATTTATTTTTTTTTTATTTTATATAAAAAAAGAGTTTTAATTCTTAAGTGTTCAATTATAAAAAATTATTCTTTCTTAAATTTCCTTTTCCTTCTATACAAAAAATTTAAATATTCAAGTTATTAAAGAATACAAATTTAAAAATTATTTTTACAAAATATCACATCGGGCTATATTTTTTATTTCATGCTACTGTTGTAGTCAGAGTGCCACTGAACTACATTTCTATTCAGAATTTTAAATTTAACCGATATTGCTACACTACAATCCTCAAATAAAAATAATCTTTTAATAATTCTATGATGAACTCAGTTATTTGCTCTTATTATTTCGTATTGATCTTTAATTTTTAAAAACTTTTTTTTTTGCTCGGGCTAGCGCTCAGGGGATGGACCCCTACTCACGCAATACATTGTACCAGAACTAGGATATTAGGTTATGGGGAGGAGGAAAGAGGGAGTAGTGTTTGTGGACATTCGATAACGAAATCTCCCTGGAATGCGTAATGCAATTTACTGGCAAATCGATTACAAATGGATGCGCTCTCAAACAAAATCGAGTCAAATACAAAAACGTGCGAGTTTCAGGAACTATTGTAGTAACGATAAAACACTGAAATACAACCTGCATTGCGTTGATCCTCTAGAGAATCAACAAAGAATCAGTAGAGTTGGATACCAATGAGCCTCTTGCCCTCTTCTGTACGCTGTCGAGCAACTCCAAAATAGACTTTGGAGTACATGAGAGTTGTATTTTATCTTTGGACGAATATAGGTGGTATAAATAGTATGAAGTTTGGATGGAGTGAAGTATCTCTTACACCTTTTAGCAAACCGAGGCACTTAAAAGCTTCTTTAGAAACCAAAAAAATGTATTTAGTCCATTGAACATCACACTGAA
Source organism: Trichopoda pennipes (assembly GCA_030448955.1). Lineage (NCBI taxonomy): Eukaryota > Metazoa > Arthropoda > Insecta > Diptera > Tachinidae > Trichopoda > Trichopoda pennipes. Next base: position 851,950 of record JASKUP010000084.1, read on the forward strand.
TTTTCATGCCAAGAACATCAATAACTTCCAATCCCGTATTGCTTTACAACACCCATAGCAACAAGTGCAACACCATTTTCGCACGTAAATCTTACTTCGCGACCGACAGTATGGCTTCCGAAAGGAGCGCTCTACGAATGATTTGCTCGCTCTCCTGTCGGAAAAGTAGACGCCTCCATACATCATTTTGGAAAAAGTAAGGTAGTGGCTCTAGATATTTCCAAGGCGTGTGGTATGAGGCACTTTTGTCAAAACTAGTTGCTTTTGTTGTCGGTGATAATTTCTCCAGATTTATATCGAATTTTCTCAGGAATCGCACTTTATGAGTTGTTATAGATGAGATCTCATCCGACGAGTTCAAGTTTAAGGAGAGAGTACAGCAAGGCTGCGTTCTTTCTCCTACTCTATTTCTTATTTTTCTATTATTATTTTTCTTTGTCATACTTTCAGTCCTTGAAAAAACTTGCGATTGATAATTTAAATAAAAATAAGAAGAAATCAAAGTCAGTTCATTTCTGTTGTAATATGGATTTGAAATGCTAAAAGTAACTGAAATTACTAGTTATAAATATTTAGAAGACTAACATATAACGACTTTCATTAAAAGCTGCAATACTCGGTGCAATTACAGGGTAGACCACATATATGCCTGTTGATTTATCTTCTTTCCTATTATTGATAATATTAAAGAAATTAAGACTAATACATGATTGAATGCATACACAAAAACTATTTAAGTTGAAATATCGGCTGCAGCGCCATCTATCGGGCTGATTTGTAGATATATACTATCTAAGGCGTCATTTAAACACATGAAAGAAAAATTCGGTCAAATCTTCAAACTGTTTAGGAGGAGTTCAGTGACGAGCGTAGACAAACAGTAGCATTATATATATATAAATATATATATATATATATATATATATATACAGATTGTACATAATAAAATTTGAGAGTGCGTATTACTTTGTTACTCATTTTGAAGAGAGTTTTAAGGATTTGATTTTTTATAGTTGTCATATTCATAGAAATGCCCATATGAAAATATTCATATTTGATATTTTGTCAATATTTCTAAATGTACTTGAAACCATGAGAGAACCATGCAGCTGAAACTTTAACAAAACTTATTCACTTGATCACAATTCTACAATGTGTTTATTGACTTCGAGAATATGAGTTTTTTAAAGAATAAAAAAAACATTTTTATTATATTTAAATTATTTTTGTATAAAATTTTAACTACGATTTCATGAAAATGTACCGGAAAATGAAATGCTGTTCCTATAGTAGACTTTTAATTTGCAATAAAATTTTGCAAAACTGAAAAATAAAGGGATATCGGAGTATAAAAGGTGTTTCTATAGAACCATGGAAAGCGTTCATTTTATCAGCTGTCGAGTGGTTATTGTTTAGTTTGGTTTGACATTTTAACATAAATTACCCCCCGAGGGCACATTTATGTGGTCTTTATAGAACATCGACTATCTAGACCTGTGCAACTGGGGGAAAAAGGGAGTCCAGTCCCCTGAAGGCAGCAGGGGTCAACTGGGAACTCCACGTTAATTCCACGGGAATCAGTAGCCCGCAGAGTTTCCGCTATTTGCCTCTTTAGGCATTTAGCTGTTTATCTGACTGATTATTGAGGTTGGCCCTTCGAGAGTATCGTGGTGATTATGGTTTTGCGGCCCCATAACAGACAGGTCAGTTTTATATGGTGGCCAGGTTCATTTCACCTTTAATAACACCTACCTGGTGGAATGTTCCTAGATCCAGTGATCATGCTAGACATGTGTTCTGGACAGGAGTTGGATGATCTCCAGCTCTTCAGCAAGGAGTGGTGGTTTGCAGCCCTGCTCTGGAATCACTAAAGTTGCAACTAGGAAAGACCTGTTGCTAGAATTAGTCTTCGGCTTCCTAGGGCGCGAATGACGTTTGTTTTAAAATCATTCAAAGTGGTTTGACCACCATCTGGTTAAGGCTAACTGCCAGGTACAGACGTAAATCAAATTACGGAGTTTCAACATAAATAGACTGACCCTTGAAGAACATTTCCAAATCGTGCAAATTTATTTTGAAAATGATGGTTCTGCTCTAAATACCCAATTTTGATCTGAGTTTAATAGACAGGTAGGATCTTACTTCTTTAAAAACGATGCTGGGTAAAACGTAACAGTTAATGGTGACCGCTATAGAGCCATGATTAACTTTTTCATCAATCAATTGAACAACAATGATTTGCAGGAGCTGTAGTTTCAGCAGGATGGCACAATGTATAACACAGCTCGTAACACAATTGTTTTATTGAAGGAAACGTTTGGTAACCGCATAGTTTCACGGTTTCTGACTCGTAAATTGGCCTCCAAAATTATGTGATTAACGCCGCTGCACTATTTCCTGTGGCAATATGTAGAAGTCGCTAGTCTGCGGTAATAAGCCCCAAACGATTAATCACTTGGAGATAACGGCCAAAAATGTTGGAAAAAGTCATCGAAAATTGAATCACCAGATAAGACTACGTCCAAGCCAGCCATGGCAGTCATTTTACAAAAGTCACATTTCAATTAATTAAACAAAAAAATAAATTTCATGTCACTTTAATAAATTCATCATTATTTTATTCCATTTCAGAGTTCTATACCTCTATAAAAAATAACATTTACTATGGCCAGTACAATAGCAAATAATAAAGGGTTTTTTTAAAACAAAATAAAACAAAAAATTTAGATTAATATGACTCAAATTTTAATTGTATTACGACGAGTAGAGTTCGGCAATTATGAATGAAAAATGATATCTGGGAAATATTCACCACGACCACGCTGACAGATGTCACTTCTTTCATCAAAGTTTTTAATCACTTTTTTGGTAAAATGGCGGTAATTGCTTTACGAATTTTGAGTTTTAAGGCTGTATTCGATTCGATTTTCTCCTAATAGACTCTGTCCTTAACATAGCCCCACAAATAATAATCCCGTGGTGTTAAATCACATGATGTGGCTGTCCAAGTAACTGCTAATTGTCGTGAAATTATGCGATCGGGAAATTTGGTTTGCAATAAATTTATCGTTTCATTGGCTGTGCGACATGTGGCGCCAAAAACACGTGTCAGTGACATCAATAATAGGCCAAAACAATTGAGTTGTTAGCATCTAGCGATAGCATGATCCATTGACCGTTACCACATTTCCAGCATTATCTCCGAAAAAAAACGGCCTAATCACGCTTCCAGACCACATAGCGCACCATACGGTGACACGTTGAGCATACAAAGGCTTCTCAATAATCGCTCTAAGATTTTGCGGCAATTTTGTTTGTTTAGATAACCTGACAAGTGAAAAGAGGCTTCGTCTAAAAATAATAATTTTTCTGAAAACCCTCGGTCGGCTTCAATTCCTACACCAGTTGAACCTTGTGAGGCTTCAAAGTCAAACCGTTGCGCAAAATTTACGATGATGTGGTTTTGGATAACTCCAACTATTGAGAACGTCGATAAATTGACAAATTTGGATTTGCTTCAACACTGTGGCTCACGGCCGCAATGTTTTCAGTTGAACGACCCGGTCGAATATGCGTTGCTGTTTGCAAATTTTGCATCACGGCGAGTTTTATGTTTCGGACATGTGAATTAGCCTTAAAGATCGTGTGATTTAACGGCGCTAGAGAAAATTCTGTGGGGATATGCTGATAAGTCTGAAATAGTAGTACGAAGAGCGCACTGAATATGTTTACAAACCAAATTTGACGAGGGTCGACGGAAAACCGTACCCAAGTAAGAGTAAGTCTGAAATAATTCTCCACGCTGTTGTCGATGTACGGCCACAAATTTTACTACATCTAAAGCTTCACTTACCTCAGTTATGCTCCTTAATTATTCCTTATTTTTTTGATAATTTAACAAAAAAAAAAAATAGCTTCTGGCGTTTAGTGTGTGTGGGGAGGGGGGGGGGGGTATATACGAATAAAAATGATTTTGGAGAAAAACCTGTAAAACTCCTATTTTTTATACTTCATACAATTATACGCTTCAAATATTTTCCTACAGCAGAGAAAAGTGTCATTTTGTATTATGTAATCCAGTTAAAATGATAAAAAAAGGTAAAATGATTCAGACCGAAAATAATGTTATTCAATTTATCCAAACTTTCTGAGACACATTTAATGGAGATTAAACTGCAATATTCGATGATAACCAATACATTCCAATTCATTAATTTGGATGCCAACAAACACAAAACACTTTTTAATAAAAACACATACAACTAATTTGCAACTTCATTTAGATTGCACTGTGGGGCAAAAACGAAATTTGTATAATAAATTTTTAACTTTAAAATTTAAAAAAATTAATTCGTATTACTTAAGAAAAATGTTATTTTTACAAACAAAAATCTTTTAGCAAAATTCTACACATGTTTTTCATAAGAACAATTAAGTTTAAAAAAAAATAAGTTAAATTAAAGAAATTTCTTCAGCTTGTTAACTTTTTTGCCTGGTTACTGAATAAGAATATATAAAGTGAATAATTTTTAATTATATATTAAATTTGCAAAACAATTGAAATAAAAATCATAAAAAATCTAAAATGCTAGACGAAAAAAAAATTTCTCATGGTAAAATTGTTTTTGAAAGAACCTGCTACGGTTCTCTTTGTATAACTTTAACACTTTAAACAGTAAATATAATTCTTTTCTTACCATAATTTCTATTCTTCTTTTCATTCCAATAATGTAACGAATTTAACCTAAAGCACAATATTTAGAATTCAAGATTCACTCCTTTAATTATATGGTTCATTAACCTTTTTTTTTGTTTTTTTTTTTGGTAATAAACCAATAAATAACTTAAGGCAAGGTGAAAATATTTGCTTATTTCGTTTTGTTAACGCATTTTCCATACTCGAGGTCATATTTAGGATAAATGGATAGAAAATCCTAAAACCCAAATAAAAACAATTAAAATAAAATGAATAAAAATATTTAATGAAATAAGATTGTTATGGTAATTTTTTAGGACCGTTATAAAAATGCAAATAAAAGAAAAAGAAAAACTAAGAAAAGTTAAGAGGAAAACATTTTAGGTTTTCAATCTGTTAAATTTTTAAAAGTTTCCAAAACATTTCATTTTGTTTTATACTGCTTTCTTTTATATAAATTACTTCGCCCAGCCAGAAGTTTTATATTTTTTTATTCCTAAAAGGATTTGCATGAAAAAAATGTAAAACAACCTTTGATCTCTTTAATAATAATTAATTCCTGGGTGGCAGGAAGAAGAGGAAAAAAATTTCAGCGAAAATTTGCTCTTAATATTACGAAATATAAAATAATTTATAGCAGTTTTGCACAAATTAAATCGGCAATTTAATTACAAACTTATTAAACGTGTTTAATATTTTCTCAAATATATATTTTCGTAAAACAAGCGTTAAAATATATAACACTTCTGTAAAAAGTGCATAAAAAAGAAGCTGCATAAAACTTGCATAAAAATTTTTGACAACTTAACGCTTTTGTCGAAAATGTATCGATAACATGAATTCTATATAAAATTAAATACTTTTGAAATACTTTGCTATAGAAAAGTGATAAAAAATTAAATTTGTGATATAATAAAATAGTTAATTTTTCGCTTTAGTGGATTCTATTTTGAAAATTTGGTTTTTCTACAATATATAGTTTTCCCCTCTATATAAAAAATGGAAATTTTATAAAATAAATTGCCACTGAAAATTCGTCACTACTTTTTTTTTTATTAAAACACCATCAGAATTTTATTGATAAGTTTTTAAAAAAACTACTTGGCTTAAGAATAGTTATCGATAATTTTTCTTTTTTTTTTTAAGTTATCGATATTTTTAATGTTATTTTCTATAGAAAAGATATCAATAGTTTAATCTCCTATAACAAAGTTATCCATAGTTTTACTTTTCTTTAGAAAATTTATTAGTAGCTTTAATAATAATAATGGAGTAGTTACCGGAAGTTTTAATTTTCTATAGAAAAGTTATCGAAGTTTTAATTTTCTATAGAAAAGTTACCGGAAGTTTTCTTTTCTATAGAAAAATTATCGACGTTTTAATTTTCTATAGAAAAGTTACAGAAGTTTTAATTTTCTATAGAAAAGTTATCGAAGTTTTCATTTTCTATAGAAAAATTATTGAAGTTTTAATTTTCTATAGAAAAGTTATCGACGTTTTAATTTTCTATAGAAAAGTTAATGAAATTTTAATTTTCTATAGAAAAGTTATCGAAGTTTTAATTTTCTATAGAAAAGTTATCGAAGTTTTAATTTTCTATAGAAAATTTGTCCAAGTTTTAGTTTTCTATAGAAAAGTTATCAAAGTTTTAATTTTCTATAAAAAAGTTAACGAAGTTATTATTTTCTATAGAAAAGTTATCAAAGTTTTAACTATGTTGTCTAATTATTCTATAAAAAACTTATCGATAGTTTTAATTTTTCATAGGAACGTTATTTACAGTTTTAATTTTTTTTTGAAAACTTGTAACGACACGTTTCCGCTGGTTGCTGGGATAGCGACAGCGGCGGCCAGGGTCGTTGCAAATTTTAATAGTTTATAACCGTAGAATGAATGACACGCAATGTTTTATAACTTTATAAAACTTAATACCAGATTTATTTATTCACTAATCTTTACAAGGTGGCTTGTTGTAGTGGACGGTCGGGAATTGTAGCCGAAGAACAGGGAGTCAGCTCGCTGAGGCAATGGGCAGCGATAGGGACACCAGCAGTCATACAGACGGCAGCGGTGCAGGCAGCGGCGGTCAAGATGGCGCTGTTAAATGGGAATGGCGGCAGAGGTACAGGCGGCGGTACAGGAGGCAGCGGTACAGGCGGCGGCGGCAGGACCTAGTAGAGGTACTGGCGGCAGAGGTACAGGCGGCAGCGGCAGGACCTAGTATTGGTACTGGCGGCAGCGGTACGGGCGGCGGCGACACTGGCTGCAGGACATAGTAGTGGTCCTGGCGGCAGAGGTAAAAATGGCTGCGGTAAAGGCGGCAGCGGAACGGATGGCTGCGAGAGAGGCGGCATCGGCATTAATGGCTGCGGTGCAGATGACTGCGGTTGAGGCGGCAGCAGCACGGATGGCTGCGGTAGAGGCGGCAGCAGCACGGATGGCTGCGATAGAGGCGGCAGCGGCACGGATGGCTGCGGTTGAGGCGGCAGCAGCACGGATGGCTGCGGTAGAGACGGCAGCAGCACGGATGGCTGCGGTAGAGGCGGCAGCGGCACCAATGGCTCTGGTGCAGATGGTTGCGGTAGAGGCGACAGCGGTATAGATGGCGGCGGCACAGGTGGCCGCGGCGGTAAACTAAGCACTGTCTTCGCAGCAGTGATCGCGGGGAATTCTTGGCCGGGTGAAATGATACTGCGGGAATATTAAATTCCTCCACAGCCTCAGTCGCACGGCCAAGCTAATCCCCGGTAGAAGATAAACTTCCACCACTTGTAGCCTTACTGTCGATAAGAGATTATTGCGGAATATTAAATTCCTGTCCAACAGATCTCTTATCGGCAGGCGGGCTGTCTGCGGGCAAGAAGTTTTTGCGGAATATTAAATTCCTGTCCAAAAGACTTCCCATCCACAGGCGATCTACTTGCTTTCTGCTGATAAGAAGTTTTTGCGGAGTATTAAACTCCTGTCCAAAAGACTTCTTATCTGCAGGCGATCTTCCTGCCAATTGATCTTCGTCTAATGAAATGTTCCGCCTTATATACATGTGCGTGGCTACACACATTCACACACACACATATTATCCATCATGGCCGTATGACAACTATCAGCGGTGAGTTTTTATCTACATCACAGCTGACTGTGTTGTTGATCCTGTTGTCCCTGACTCACAGGTGGCGCTCTTACGTTCCCGACCGTTAATTTAAATAATATAATAATTAAAATATAATAATTCATAAATCTTAAATTAATGAAGGAATTAAACAGTGGGTAATAATAATTAAAATAATAACAATAAGTAATAATAATAATAATAATAATAATAATAATAATAATAATAATAAGAATAATAATAAGAATAATAACAATAAGAATAATAATAATAAGAATAATAATAATAAGAATAATAATAATAAGAATAATAATAACAATAATCCATTACCGCAAATTAAGAAAAGTATGGACAAGGTGGTGATCTTGTGTAGGTGAAAACGAGGTACGACTTTCACCGTTACAAACTTATCAATATTTTTATATTTTAAAAGTTGTCGATAGTTTTTATTTTCCATTACAAATAATCGATACTTGTAATTTTCCTTGGAAAATTCATCGACAGAGTTACTTTTCTATAGGAAAGCTATCGGTAATTTTAATTTTCTATAGAAAATTTATCAAAAGTCCTTTAGGTAGTGATTATTTTTTGGATGAGAGAAATTATGCTCGATATCAGATAAATTTATATAAAAAAAAAAATTAATCAAAGTTCTTCGTTTATGATTTTCGATCCTTCTCACTTATTTACATTTTTTTTTAAATACAGACTAGTTTAGCTCCTTCTTCCAACATCCCTGTAAGGAGCATATTCAAGCGACATATATCATATACAATAACCATCAATTAAAAATTCTTAGCATTAAAAAATACTCTGTAATTGAAAACAAGTGAAAAGCTATGATGTGAAGAGAGAATTACATAAAACATGCAGTTTCAACTACTTTAAAATTTAAAATTTATGTGTTCCAATAAATAACAAAACCAACACTTAACCACTTCCAATAAATTTTAATAAATGTTATGTTCATTCTACAACCAAAAACACAGCAAAACATTTAAAAATATCAGTTTAAGCAACGATAATAGTTAAATTTTTATTCGATTTTTGAATTGGCCATCAAAAAGTTTTCTTGTTTTTTTTTATTTTAACTATTTTATATCCAACCATTTGGAAATGTAGAACTCAACTACTATTCACAATTTATATTTTTGCTATTTTAATAAAAATTTTTGTAGTGGCAGGAAAAATTCAGAGTAATAGTATTTAGTTTATAACAAGAGATAATTTAAATTTAAAATTTTAATGAAAAAAAATTCGAGTAAATATTTAAATTTCTACTTAAATATTCATAATTTTCTATAAAGAATGAAAATACGTTAACTTAGGACAGCTTATAATTATTAATTCGGTTATAATAGTAAAATTTCTACGCTTAATAAGAAATTTTGAAATTTGGAGCTAAAATGTAAGAAAAATTTGATTTTATAAAGATTTCGTTAAGAAGCTTCAAAACCTTTAAAAAATCACAAAAAATAACTGCGTAGAAATTGTATACACGCAAACAACAACAATTTGATATGCTGTTTACTAACTGCGTGGTTTTCTGAGAAAACTTATCTACACAAGACACCAACAAATATTTTAAAATAAATTCCAAGAAGAAACTTTATCAGCATAGAAACAAAAACAAAAATACATACAGACACACAGGCGGCTATACATCGAATGGACAATATATAACAACAAAATGTGATACAAAGAGAGTATAAAATTCTTAATTTTTTTAGACTTTTAGTGGACAAATATAAAGGGCAGCGTCTGAGTGAGTGGTCAGTGTAGTCAGTGTAGAAATAAACTTCGTGAAGTAGATTGTTCTGTAGTGTCAACACAAAGTTTTGTGTTGTTGAAGTAAATAAACTTGTTATTAATTTAAAAACTTTAAAAACTGGTGTTATTTATTTTGCATTAAAGAACTCACAACCAAACGTTTATAAAAGGTATAAACGTAACAATATTATACGTAAGCGAAAAATAATTTTAGACAATAAGTTAAATTGTTCAGCATGATGAATACTCTCGTTTCATCGTTGTAAAAACGTGTTAAGGCGTAATACAAAGTTGGAGTGTTCCCTTCTCCGTTTATTAAAGCGTGTGTATTCTGTAAATCTTGTTTTTAGTGTTTCTCCAGTTTGCCCTATATAAGAGTGTTTCCAAGTACGAGTAAGCTGGTATACTCCGCTGGAACTAAATTTTTCAGTTATTTCTGTCGTTGTCCTGAGATTACTTGCCAGAGTGTTGCCGGTTTATTAATACTGTGAATATAGTTTTTATTTAAATTATCTGACATTTGGAAGTGAAATGAATTATCTGCAATATCTTTATTAGATAAAAGGCTGTAATGAAATAAAAAAACAATTTTTTATCTTTTGTTAATTGCTGTCATTATCACGCGGTTTTGGTTGAATGATTATCTGTCACATAAGTAAAATTTTTCTGTTTCTAAATGACTTACAGCTGGTCTCTTTAGAATTTAATAAAACAGGCGAAATAAATAAACCGCAATTATTTTTCAACCTTGAAGGTTTTAAAATATTTTTTTTTTTAATATTTTATTTACAATCTATTTACTCAAGAAGTGAATTTCATAAAATATGAAATATTGAGCATATTATGCTGAACTCCAATGAGAACAACATATAACAAAAAAAAAGAAAAGATAAAATAACTAGTAATTATAATGAGATCCGGCCAATCCAGGATATAATGCCTTGTTAGTCTTCTTGCTTCTTCAGCATGAACAATTAAGGCAATGGCTAATGGGTTTACGTGTTGACTCAATGGTTTCGGGTAGTTTTTATTATATCTCCGAATTTCATCTTTAATTTTTGTCACGTTTAAACTGATAATTTTGTAAAATTTTAAGGTTTGAAATAAAAGCCATATCCCAAAGTTGAAGACCATACAGCTTTTAAACTTGTTTTATATATAGGAATTTGGTTTTCCAAACTTAATATAGATTTTGTATTTAATAGTTTTCTAGTTTCAACTGTTGTTTTTTCTTTCTAATATACGTTTTCCATGTTAATCTTCTGTCTGCAGCTTAATAATGAAAATGTCACATGTGAAGAAATTTTCGTATTGACTTTGATTTTCCATTTGATGAACCATGTTTCCAATGCATTTCGTTAGGTTTGCAGTAAATCTGATGCAGAACTAGGGCAATTACAGCTTTCAAATATAAAATGTGTAGGTTGTGGCAAGGAAAAAATAATAAAATAAAAAATGTTGTTTCTGTTTTTCGTGTCTTTTCGAATTAATTTTTTAAGTAAAAAAGTATATTTTAACGAAACTTCTTCAGCATTACAGCCTTTTTTAAAATCTATGTGCCTTAATTTAGTGATAAAAAAATCATACCGAATTAAAGCAATTAAGTTTCATAAAATTTCTTTAAGTCTGCATATACTTAGTCATCCATATAATAAGTAGTCTGGAACCAGGCTCCTCCCAGGATTCAATAATGGGAACTAATTCAAAGCACTGCTTAAAATGGCACACGCTATGATTCAGTAGCATTTGTTAATGTCTCATATATGTATGTCTTCTAATGAAAATTTGTAACTCATGAGTTTTATTGAGCTTTTGATTTGCGGTTAAAACATAATTGAAATTAAGTGAGCAGACGAAGAATTTATAAATGCGTATAATATATATTATTGTGGGTTTCTGTTTTCTTTCACTATAAGATCCATCATAAAGATAATTTAAAATGCATGTACCAAGATAAAAGATTTTTACAGTTAAATATATTTTGTTCAACCACATTCAGTGGTAAATAGTTGCAGACAGCTAAGAGCAGCATAAAATATGCAAAATATCCTGGAAAAAGATGAAAATTAATATTTAAGTTTTTTATGTTCCAAAATTAACCTATTTCTGCCGGTGATTAATAAAACAAAATGAAATACAATAGTTTCCACAATAAATAAAACGTCTAAATAAACATGGGAAAATAAACAAAAAACACCTTCTTTAAAATGAAGGATAACTTCGTCAAATTAAATTATGCACTTTAACTTCCTTTTAGATTGTAACTTTAACCAATATCATATGCTATTTTTCTAACGTTATCTACTATTAAATTTATAATTTCCTTGTTTTATTTTACAAAAATTTAAAGAAATAATTGTTAAAATAAATTTTAATTAAACAATTTTATTTTTTGGAATCATTTCTTAATCGTTAATTTGTGATATTCTCGTAAAATATTTATTATTCTACACATTTGTATTTCCACAAATTACATATTGTTACGGATGCATCTTGCTTAAGTTTTAAAAGGAAATAATTAAGTAATAAAGTAAACAACTTGGTAGTTTGTTTACCAACTGCGTGGCCTGCTAAGAAAACTAATGCACGTATGACAACAACAACTTTCTAGTTACAAACTGCCTGGAAATTTTATGCACGCTAAACAACAACAATTGGATATGCTGTTTACTAACTAAGTTTTCTAACTTATGTACAAATTATTTTATGAAGAAACTTATAACGTTCACTTATAAATATTCGATTAAAAATATATGTAGTTGTATTAATTATTTAAAAGTACCTTCCTTAAATGATATGCAACAATTTTATTGGTTGGTAATTAATTATTTTATTCCTATTAATTAAATTTTCTTTATTTACCAGTACAACTTTATAACTTATTTAGCTTTGCGACTGATGTTGATTGAGTACAAAACACCACTAGCAAAATTAATCTGTGCAAAAACTTAAGAAATTGAAAACTTTAGACGTGACGATTCCGCTCCCATAAAAATAAGGCAGTTCAAAATTATTGCCTGAAAATGTTGTAAAGCGTAAGCATCACGCTACAGAATGTACCTTAACTTACACAAGAGAACAACAACTATCTTAAAGTAAATTCCAGAAAGAAACTTTATCAGCATAAAAATAAAAACAAAAATACACACAGACCTACAGGTGTCTATACATTGAATGAATAACATAACAACAGCAAAATGTGGTACAAAGGCAGTATGAGATTCTTAAATCTTCTAGACCTCTAGTGGAAAAATACAAAAGGCAGCGCCAGAGTGGATAGTTGGTTAGTTGAAAAATAAACGTCGTGAAGTAAAGACGTGCATCTCAAATAAACTGTTCTGTAATAACAACTTTGTGTGCAGTTAAAATAAATAAACTTGTAATTAATTTAAAAACTCTAAACTCTGGTGTTATATATTTTGCAATAAAGAACCCACAACAAAACGTTTATAAAAGGTATAAACGTAACAATATGTTTTGTTTATAAAATTGAAATAACGTTGCATACTTAAAGACAGCATTTTTTAGATTTTTTAGATTTCCAAATTCATTTTTATTAAATTAAATAGCATTTTACATATTTATTTACAGTTTTGAGATATTATCTTAGATATTACAGCAAATTATGTTTTTAATCACAAATATTGAAAAGTTTAGTTATAAGTATTTATTCTTTTTAAAGGAAAAATAGGAAAACCTTCATATACCAAAAAAGAAACATGTTCAAATATAATTAGGAAATATATATGAATACAATTGTATTGTCTAATACAACAACACATTGCATACATATCATATCCAATTTGGTGATTGTTGTTTTAAAAATACCTTTACGCCGACTCTCTACATTCTCTTATCAGCTGATAAGAAGAATTTTCTCTTTTCTCAAAATATTTAGTGTTGAGTCTCTTTATGAAGTCGTCAATTCGTTCATATCCCGTTTGGTCGTGAAGAAGCTGCGTTGAGTGTCTCCAATGTTTGTTGTGTATAATCTTGAGGCATTTGTTTTGTATTATCTGAAGTTTCTTCAAATGAGTTTTTGCTGCTGTATATCAAATGGGACATGCATATGTTAAGGTTGGTCTTATCACGCTTTTAAAAATTAAATTTTATTTTGAAGGCCAAGTGAAGAGCGTCTATTCAGTAAAGGCCACAGAGCTCTGATGGCTTTTAGGGATTTCTTGCCGATTTCGTCAATGTGCCTTGAAAAATTAAGTTTCTTATCTAAACATACGCCAAGATATTTTACATCATTTCTTATTGAAACGCTCTCACTTCCACACCTAATTTGTCGACTTGGTAATCGTTTGGGGGAGTTGTTATAAGGAAATATGATACATTGAGTTTTGTTAGAGTTGATTTTAATTTTCCACTTATAAAAATATTTTATGCATGAAGCAAATCCTTTTTCCATTTTCTTTAATAATGCCATTTAAAGACAGCAAAACCGGCAGTTTTCTTCTATAATGTTGCTCTACAGTTTTCGTGAAATTCAAACAGAGCCCAAGGCTCTTAAGGCAAGGAAAATAATAAATAAACCAACTAGCAACAACTACATATTCGTGTTTATTATATTTAAAAAGGTTTTCTGAGAAGTTCACTATTCAGCATTCTATTAAATGAAATGTTGAAATATGGAAGTAAAATCAATTAATTGTTTATTTATTTGATTATTAATTTAGTTCAATTAAAAAGCATTACCATTGTTATCATTATTAAAGGCAAAGCTAATGCTATTTAATAAACAATTCTTATAAAATCAAAATTAGTTAATTAATCACTCTAATGCATGAGAAATTTTTCGAATTTGTATTAAGTCCCTTAAGTCGTCTTTCTTCGTATTGATTTATGCATTTAACGAGAAAAAATGTCTAATTACTTAAATAGTTATTAGCTTGCGACAAGAAAGAAGAATTATGAATTTATTTTTAATATAAATACATACATAAATATTTATAAACAATTATTTATACAACATTAAAAAGAACGAATAACTATAATTAATATTGTTTATCAATTTCTATATTTTTAAAACCCTTATTTATTGGTTTTAAATATAAATCCTATTTTCATATCTATAAATAATAAATCAAATTTATTACAAAAATAAAAAGAAGGGAAAATGAACAAAAGGCCAGCAAAAGTTTAATTAATTAAAATTAAATTTTTATAAAAACAAATGAAACATCTGTACATTACAATATTGAGAATGATTCTGGGCAAATCTTGCTGAAGCTAATACTGGACCACTAAGAGATTATTTCTTGCTGATTTATTAGAATAAAGTAGTGGTTTCTTACAACATAAAATGAAATAGTAAAGAGCTGACAAATCGCATGACCTTAAAGGCAAAATGAAAGTTTAATTTCTTGAAATCGGTTTATGTCCAAATATTGATTATTGGATAATATAATAATATTATGATATATATAACAATATTATGTTGAAAACATATCACGATCCCATTAATTTCATTCATATTTTCAATTAGATTTCGTTATTTATCATAATGCCGCAATGATTCTTATCTTACGAAAAGAACACTGAAGATGGCAAACAGCCGAAACCGGTTTGTTCACAAACCAAATTTGACGGTCGACGGAAAACCGTACCCAAACAAAAGAGATTCTTATCTACCATAACGCAAGATCCGGCTTAATTTTTAAACTGTATTATCCATCCGGACCCAGATGCATTTCTTAGTGCTCATACATATTTTTATTAAAAAAGATAAAAACTCTAAAATTCGTTTTATTTTCTTGAGTTTGAAAACAAATAAATTTTTTAGTTCATATAAGTGCAAGTTTGATAAAGTTTTATTTATTTTATTTACCATTGAAACCATTTTACAACAACAACATTGGTATCAAAATAATTCAATAAAGAGAGAGAAAGAGAGAGAGAGAAACAAAAAGATAAAAATTTTAAATTTATATAAATTGAAATTAATTAAATTTATTAAAGTAACTTCAATCATCATTTACTAACCAAATGGGCATAATAGGCAAATAACGGTTATTTCAACAAGATGTATGTTTTTCAATTTTAGCAACACTAACAATATGATATTTTTGACATTTAGTTTTTTGACATATTCGTAGTAGATGCATAGGCAATTGTTACAATGAATTCAATTTCGCACAAAAATCGCATTAAAATAATTAAAATTCACTATGAAAATGGTGGTTCCGTTAAAGTTATATTTTCGTAAAATTTGTGATATTTTCGGACAACATAATCGTCCCTCTACACCCGCTATTAAGATTCTGGTCGCTAAATTTGAGTCGACAGGCTCGATAGAAATTGTGCGGACACCAACGCGTGTTCAACTGCGTTGTTAAACTGAAAACATCGCAGCTGTGAGCCACAGTGTTAAAGCAGATCTAAATTTGTCAATTCCCCGACCTTCTCAACAATTGGGGTTGTCCAAAACCACCACATGGCGGCTTATGTGTAAGGATTTCACTTCTAAACCTCACAAGGTTCAAATAGTGCAGGAATTGAAGCTGACCGACCATTGACAATGCCGTAGATTCGCTCAATTCACTCACGAACAGCCGCCTGGTTTTTCATTTTCACTTGTCAGGGTTGTCAACAAGCAAAATTTTCGCATTTGGGCTTCTACAAATCCTAGGGCGATTATTGGGAAGCCTTTGCATGTTCAGCAGGTCACTGTCTGGAGGCGTGATTAAGTCGTTTTTTTTCTTATCAAACATGAGGCACGGTAAATCGATCATGGTAATACCAGACGCTATCATTGATATCTAGTTTCAACAGGACAGTGCCACATGTCACACAGCCAATAAAACAAACAAACCAAATTTTCCGATCGCATAATTTCGTGACGATCAGCAGTCAAGTGGCCAGCCAGATCGAGTGATTTAACACCACTGGATTATTTCTTGTGGGGATATGTTAAGGGCAGAGTCTATATGGAGCCAATTGAATCGATTTTAGCCTTAAAACTCAAAATCCGTGATGTGATTAACGAAACAGGACCGCCAATTTGCAAAAACAGATTAAAAACTTTGATGAAGGAATCGACATCTGTCAGCGTGGTCGTGGTAAAGATTTGCAGGATATCATTTTTCATTTATAATTGCCGAATTTTTCTCTTCCTAATACAATTAAAATTTGAATTATCTTAATCTCAATTTTTTGTATTATTTTGTTTTAGAAAACAAACATCTTGGTGAAAAACCCTTACAAAAAACTAATTTGCTTGTTCCCTTTTATGCAAAAAGGCCCTTAATTCGTAAATTGAAGCGTAGTTAGTTAAGTTAAATAACATTATTTTGTTTGTCGTATCCAAAGTGCAACAAACTCACTCATATCAATCACTTTGTTGTTATAAATGTTCTCTGTGGCAACAATTCAAATAAATGGAAAGCCATAACTTTTTTGACAACAGAATTACTTTGATTATTTTTACATAATTTTCATTTTGTTTTTCTTCTCTCTCTGCTTTATGCACATAATCGCCAAAATTAAAATACCAAAGACAGACAAAGACTAATAGACTAATAGGATGGTTAGCTTAAAATAAATTATAAGACTTAAGCAGGATAGACTAAACTGAAAGAGGGATTGAATTGATTTTTTTATTTACTGCATCTGGCGCTTCATATATCACTTCATTTTGTAAAGTGATATTTATAGAAATAGACGTTTTTTAATTGCTATAGCCAGACTATGGACTATATATGTAAAACTAAGCAACAAAAACAAATGTTATAATAAAAGTGTGTACTAGTAGTGATGTCCTTCACGTACATGTTTTTGAACTGCAATAAGCAGGTACTATTATTTATTTATTATTTTTTAATTTTTATCTGTATTTTTATGTCCCCTTTAAGAAAAACCACAAAAACTAAATAAAAAAGGGTGTTTCTATAGTAAGGTGATATTACTGATATCGTTTTAGTGTTCAACCGTAGCAAGTATATATTAAAGGCGTTGCCGTAGAGCCAGTGGTTTTAAAAATATGACAATATCTTTTTAAACTTTGCGTAGAAAAATTACAAATGATGAAATTTTTTTCATAGAAATTTTATGACATCTTAAAGAAAAGTTATGACTGATGAAATTTTTGTATAGAAACATTGTGTTCGATATAATTTTTTATAAAAAAAAATTATGAAATATGAAATTTTTTTGTAGACAATTTGTGGCCGACGAAATTTTTTTTAGGCAAATTGCGACAGATAAAATTTTTTTATAGAAAAAATATGACTGATGAAATTAGTTTTATTGAAAATTTTATAGAAAAGTTATGACAAATGAAATTTTTTTTTAAAAATGGTATAATTAATGAAATTTTTTTTATAGAAAAATTGTGGCGGATTAAATTTTTTTATAAAAAAATTACGACTGATAAAATTTTCTTTATATAAAAAAATTATAACTGATATAATTATTTTTATAGAAAATTATGAATGATTAAATTTTTTTATAGAAAAGTTATGACTGATGAACATTTTGTATAGAAAAATTGTGGCCGATAAAATTTTTTATAAGAAAATTATGAAAGATGAAATTGTTTTGTAGACAAATTGTGGCTATGAATTTTTTTTTTAAGGCAAATTACGACTGATAAAATTTTTTTATAGAAAAATTATGACTGATAAAATTAGTTTTATTGAAAATTATGAATAATCAGTTTTTTTTCATAGAAAAGTTATGACAGATGAAAATTTTTTTTAAAAATATTATAATTAATGAAATTTTTTTATAGAGAAATTGTAGCGGATGAAATTTTTTTATAGAAAAATTACGACTGATGAAATTAGTTTTATTAAAAATTTTGAATGATAAAATTTTTTTATGGAAAAATTATGACTGATGAAAATTTTTACGACTGATATTTTTTTTTATGGAAAAACCATGACTAATGATTATTTTTTATAGAAATATTATAAATGAAATTTTTATGAATGTAAATTTTTTGAAGAAAATCTATGACTCACGAAATATTATATAGGAAAATTATGACTGACGAAATTACTTTTAAAGAAGAATTATGGCTGATGAATTTTTTATGGAAAATATTTGACTACAAATTTTTTTATAGAAAAATAAGAATGTTGGATTTTTTTAATAGAAAAATTATGACTGAAAAATAATAATTATGACATGCAATTTTTTTGGAGGAAAATTATGATATAAATTTTTTATAGAAA
Organism: Trichopoda pennipes; assembly: GCA_030448955.1. NCBI lineage: Eukaryota > Metazoa > Arthropoda > Insecta > Diptera > Tachinidae > Trichopoda > Trichopoda pennipes. The sequence continues at coordinate 870,704 of JASKUP010000084.1, forward strand.
AATTAGACTTAATAGAAATTCTTTATTAATAAACTTTTTTATAGAAATATTATGACGGATGAAATTTTTTTCATAAAAAAACTATGACTGATGAAGTATATTTGTAGAACTTGTAAATTAAATTTATGAATGAAAATTTTTGGAAGAAAAACTATGACTGACAAAATTATTTTTAAAGAAAAATTATGGCTGTTGAATTTTTTTATGGAAAATATTTGACTAAAAATTTTTTTTATAGAAAAATAAGAATGTTGAATTTTTTTTATAGAAAAATTATAACGGATGAATTTTTTTTTATAAAAAAACTATGACTGATGAAGTATATTTGTAGAACTTATGACTCTAAAAAATTTTATTAAAAATTTATAACATCGGAAGTTGTTCTGCTATCAAAAATGCGAAAAGAAATAAAATTAAAAAATAAAAGAGTTCCCCGATATTAGAGTAATTTTCAAATATATAGCCCTAATTTTTTAATCTGAGCGTATAAATTTACACAGAGTAGTTGACTGTAAAAGAAAGCATATTTAATTAGAAAATTAATTAACTAGTGACGTTATTATTATAAATACCCAAATTATGCTTTACTATATGCGCTGTAATAGGCTTTTAAAATAATTTAAAATATTGAAGAATGATACGAGTCTAAGTCGCACTTGCCGAATTTATTTAGATGATAATTATTTTTTATATTTAATTATACTATACAGAACTAATATAGCCGATGATCTGCTTTTTACTTCTATTCTTTCCTTATTTCCTTAACATAGGTTTCGATGCTATTAGTGATGTTTTTCTAAACGATTATTCTCAATGCTGAAATGTGTATACTAGAAATGTTGAAACCAGTATAACTTTGACCTTCATAAGATTAAAATATTCTGCAAAATTGTTCCAAATTTGAACTTTGAAACACATCCTGTATCTAAAATATAAAAGTCACACAGTTTTCTGTACCGATTAGCCTTAAGAATATAAAGAAGGAGGGGCCGAAAAGAAAACTCAGAGAAACTTAAACATATTATTTCTCTGCCAGAACCTGTTGCCTGAATCACTATTTTAGTTAAACATGATTGGGAACGATTAAGCCAACACCAAAAACTATATTTCTTTGTGAGAATTTTTTTATTTACTATTCCTGTTTAAATTCTCAATATATTTTATTAATTTAATTGAAAAATATAATTAAGAGATTTTGTTCCGTAAAAGTGAAAATAAGTGAGATTAAGTGTTTGCAGAAAGGCGTTTTTTACGCCTTATAATTTGATTTTTTAATTTTATTATTTATTTTCACCTGACAGTAAGTAGGTGCAAAGACTTTAATTTAAAAAATAATTTATTTAATATAAATAAAAGAATTAAATGTTAGAAATTTGTTTATTCATTCACATCGCCATAATAGAAAAGTAAACAAATTGTATCAAATGAAATCAAATCTAATCATTCGCAGCAGTTTTTTTTTTAATTTCTTTTAAATAAACAAAGTATACATTTTAAGAGTTTAAAAATAATTTGCTTAAAATCTATAGCACTATCCAATTGTATTTAGAAAAATAAACATTTTTTGTTATCATCGTTAGTTCAATTGTTTTTTGTTCTCGAAAATTGGATATTTCCTGGTTAAAGTCCATTTAATTTAATTGATAATACAAGAAATCAAATTGCTTTGCATCTATTTTAATGTATATATGTGTGCGATTTTGTTTCACACGCGAAGGATTATACACTTAAACTTGTTCTTATTTGTTATTAAAGTTATTATAAAAAAAGAAGCTCCCTTTAATTTTGTTGTAGCTCTTATATTTGTATATACTCTGTGAAACTTCCAAATGTGTGCCAACTATTACGGGAAACAATGCGCTACAATAGGAACACTCTTTATTTTAATTTGTTACTTGAATTTTTGATCGTTTTTATTACAGCGGATATAACATTACTTAAAATTATGTCGTAAAAATCATGTTACTATTGGATCACCTTTTAATTTAATATTTTATACTTGTTCGTTTAGTGGACATAGTTTAACCAACACGGTGCAAATCTGCCTATTACAGTTAAACATCCAAATATTTTTAAACATTACGTCACTTTCAGATCACTCATTAGTTTAAAGTAAATCTGTTATACTCACTATATTGAAGCATACACCTTTTGTATGAAGGTTCCAAAGCGATAGAGAGGTGTGATGGACGGATACACAGGGATAAAAAACTCAAAGAGTTAAAATGTGCTATTTTTTGCGGCCAAGGTTGTAGTGTAGACGACTATTACATAACCATAATTAATATTATTTTACAATACATTTACACTGTTCTACAAAACAAGCTGTTTGGCTCTTTAAAAAAAGAAAAAATGTGTCACGCCTCTTAAAAACACAATCACTTGGTAGAAAAAACCCAAAGTATATTGGAATTAGGCGCATTACAATTCTACATTTTATTATATTTTTGTGCATTATTTTTTCTCTTAAGGACAGTGTTATTAAACAATTTTTTGGAGAGTGACGGCGTAAAAGTAACGACATTAATTAAATTTACCCCTTAATTTATACAAATGGAGTCAATTTTCCTTGCGTTTTGTCTTGTATATTTTACACCGATAAAGAATTCCCCTACATGAAGAATGTGACTTTATTGTTACTTTTAAATTGGTCAATTTTTGATTTGTCAAATTTATCACAAAATTTTTAAATATTAACACTGAAGGAGATGGTGTGAAAGTGATGCTAAATATCTTGAGTTTATTAACTTAAAGGATGGTGGTAATTTCAATAAAGTCATATTTTTAACTTAATGGCATCAATTTTACGTGATCACAAAAACATAAACTTGTTGTTAAAGCAGACGAAAATCAGAAAGTACTCTGTGGCCAAGATGAAAACGTTTAAAAAAGAGTAGATCTATTTCGTTTATGAATGAAACAAAGTGGTCTCGGAATTTCACTGAGTTGTTTTTTGTATGAGTTACGCATGGCAACGCTCATCGAAAATGTTTAAGAACAAACTTCATACTGCCATCTCTGTATCATTTACACATTTGAAATATTTTTCTTTCTAACTCGTTCGCTCTGTCTTTCTAAAACTGTGGCCTGTCTTTTTGTCAAAAATAACTTTAATTGCTTTTGCTAACAACTTGAGTCGGGAAAATAAAAATTTTCATTCACTTCTTTAAAAAATTGTTTGTTCTAGATATAAGTGTTTACCCTGCCATTATCTTTATTTTGGTTAAGGTTTCGCTTGCTTAAAATAAATTAAAGAAAAAACGAATTGCATAAAGGCCCAACTATAATATGCATATGCAGAATTAAGCCAACTTAAACAACTGTGCAAATACTTAATTATCATATGTCAAGTTTCGTCAAATGTCAATTGCTTAAGCAGAGTACGAAACTAATGGCACATTCCGTACGGAAACAGCTGATTTTGAATTGTGTTATAGATATATTAGTAAAAAAATTCCAATGGAGGGCAAAAAATATTTTGTCTGAATTTAGTAGAAAATGTACAGAGAAAAAATAGCTTATATGAAAAAGAGGCGTTTTTTATTATAACGGCAATTCAAAGGAACGAGCGCTTTTAAACATTTTATTTTATTTTTAAATTTTTAACACACAATTTGCAATAAAATTTAATTTTTTATTGTTTATAAATTCAATGATGCACACAGTTGCATTTTTTAGTGCCTTTGGCCCAAAGAATACATACAGCGATATATGTGTAATTTTTCTTTCGTAATTTTCTTAAAACTAATAACAAAAAATTATAAATTTGTATAAGTATACAAAATATGATTATTAAACGCCTTTTTGCTAATAAATTTCATTTATTTAGAACGAAATTATTTTTTGCAAAAGTACGAATAAAATAAATGTGCAACTGTGCATAATAATTTCTATATTCATTTAAGTACAATATAGCCACGTAAAAGTCTTCAATGATTCGTTTAAACATTTGGCAGACTTTTTGTCCAACTTTTGACATTAGCTTAAGCCAGATTATGCATATTATAGTTGGGCCTTAAGTGTGTTCACTTCTGTTATTTGAACGTAAATTACTATTAATTAGAATAAACGATTTAACACAAATTTACAGAACACAATATTTGTGGAAAGTAACTGGGAACAGCTGAGATGATATCACAAATTGAAAATGCATGTGCAGCAATGACTAACATTAAATTTAAAACCACAAGCAGACATACACACGTAAAAAGGTAGATGGCGCTGGGAGCCTATATAAATTATAAAAGACCCTGTTCGAAAAAATAAGGTTGCCAAATGCCAGTCGATAATTTAAATTACTTTGGCCTAAGACTTAATGAATGTAACAGTTGTAAAGTTCTTATTGGATACCAGACTTAAATGAAAAATAAAAGTTGAAATAAACAAAAGTTTAACTGCAAAAAAAAAATAATTATCTTGTATATATTAGTTATATTAAAAAAAAAAAATAAAAAATAAAAGTTTTTAAAAATTTTCTATTAAATTGACCTAGTGCTTAAAATTAATTACTAAAAAATAATTATCCCTAAAAAAATAAACTGAAATGATATATTGTGTCTATTTAAAGGTTAAGAACTCTCTACATCTTATGAACACAAAACAACATGCTCCAGTAAGATTCCACGAGACAAATTTAGCAGTTAGAAAACTAAAAAATAACTAACATACTGAATAATGATAACAACAACTAAATGCGATGATGTTTAAGTAGAGTTTTCGAGAGAAAGCTGGGAGCTGACAGCTCCCTCTGGAGTGTTAATAACACAGTTAAAATGTGAATGTTGATGAGTGAAGACACAACAGATGATAAAAAAATCTAAGTATGAATGTTGTCGAGTAAAGACATAAGCTGATATAGCAGCTTTTAGGCGTTAAAGTGGTAAAGTTATTAAAATTTTTGTGTGTATAAAAGTAAATAGCTCATGTAAATAAATCGTATAGTTTAAGCTAAAATTCTAAAGTGTTGTGTATATTTATTTTGCAAAAAAACAAAAAAAAACTAAATAAAATAAACATTTATTAAAGGAATAAACGTAAAAAAATTTCCGAGATTGAAATTTTTGGTTATTCTGGTTACACTTCTTTAAATAAAAAAGTGTTTGTCGTATAGCAATGTGTTTGGTGTAAAATTTGCACCACTTAAATCTGTTACATTAAAATAATAAAAGTACGCTATTCTAAATTCCCCAGTAACCAATTTTTTCGACCTTGTTTGCCTATTTTTGGGACGATGTGAACACAAACGTAACAAAAATCATCCAATTTTGGGCACTTGTTATTTACCATATTGAAATATTTATTGTTCTTCTGGTTTTAAAATTTAATACACTCGGAACAACAGGGTTGTTCATTCTTCAGCCATTCTAATTTTTGGTGCAACATTTACGAGACATTTTCAGAATTGAGTCTCAACTGAACTGCATATGTAAACATAGGAGTATGCTTTCTTATCATTCAGTTCACTTGGCCTTATTAAGCTAAATTAGTTTTCTTAATTTTTCAATAGAAAACAGATCGCAAATAAAGAAAATAAAGAAAAAAATTTCTACTTTAATTATTAAATGCTTAAAATGTAAGATATGCCCTTTCTATATTTATCTAATCACATGCAATTAATAAAACACAAAATTATATTTATTTTTAAATATTTTAGGTGTTTATCTTTCTTTTGATTTTTATTTACTTAAAAAAAATAAATGATTTATTGTTAAATTCTCATTAATTATTGAAGTGCATTTTGTAAACAACTTGAGAGTGTTATTTACTTTTTCTAAACAACATTAAATTTAATGAACCTTTAATAAAATGCAATGTGTTTTCAAAGTATAAATAATTAAATTTGAAGCCTTTTACAAGCAAAGATAACACAAAAAGTGGGTTTTAGTAAATGAGAGAAAGTGAGTAAATTAATACTTAAATTAAATAAAATGACACGACTACTTTGTTAATTAATTTTTTTTTGTTAAAAATTTAGTCTCAGCTAATTTTATAAAAAAGTCTTAACATGTAGGATGTGTGCTGGGGAAGGTGTACTACTTTGTTTTGCATCATTTTGGTAAACATTAGTCTTCACAGTTCATATTTAGCATTCGGGAAGTAGACACGTGCCAAATTTATTATGAAAAAATATTCGATAAACTAACGTGTTTTAATCGTTACAACATTTTATCAAAATCAATCATCGATTACTGTGACGATGAGAAAATTACGTGATATTTTTGAGAGAAACGCACTATTTATCGTGTAGTGAATGATTTCGAAGACAGAGGATCAATAGGTCATAGGCCTGGACAACAATGTACTGCAAGATCAATTGAAAACATTACTGCTGCTCAAGAAAGTGTTCAAAACAATGCTCAATCAACCTCAATTCAACGCCGTGCTCAGGAGTTTGGTCTTTAAAGAACAACTTTGACCACAATTTTGCACAAGGATTTGCATTTGTTTCCATATAAGATTCAGTTAACACAAGAGCTTCTTCCACAAGACCATTTACACCGCCTTACATTTGCCAAAAATAACCCCGATTTTCATGATAAAATCATAATGAGTGACGAGGTACATTTTCATTTGAATAGATGTGTGAATAAACAGAATATTTGGTTCTGGGGCATGGAAAACTCATACGTTATTCAATAGTCACCTTTGCATCCATTAAAAGTAACAGTCTGGTGTGCAATTTGGTCAGGAGCAATCATTGGATCTTACTTCTTTAGAAATGAAAACGGCATAACGGTAACTGTGAATGAGGAGCGATATCGTGATATGATTGAAAACTTTTTAACACCACACCTGCATGCTTTGGGCTTGATTGACATGTGTAATTAACAAAACGGTGCCACATCGCATACAGCCAGGATTACAATGGAATTACTGCGAGAACTCTTTCCACAACAAGTTATTTTAAGAAATGGTGATGTTGATAGGCCTCCACGGCCGCCTGATTTGACTGTTCCGGACTTCTATTTAGTTAATTTACTACCTACCACAGTAGTAGTATATATGCAAGAGTACACCGTTTCATACTGTAACAGCGTTTAACGTTGCAGTAAACAGTAAATTTTTAATGATACTGCAATTTAATTTTCATTATGAGTAAATTTTTACTGATTACTGAAATGGATACTGTTTTGCCAGTAAAGCCGTTTTGAGTTCTTTAATATTCATAATATATGGAATATGATATCGGAAAAATATCCAAATCCTGCATGGCGGCAGACATTTGTTCTTCTCGCAAAATGCTGAAAAACATATTGTAACAATGCTTCGCTTATCTCATCAATGCAGCAAACTACGTCATCACTCAGAGCGCGCCCTCCCCCCCCCGGGGGCGCATTATATGGCCTTTATAGAACTTCGACTATCTAGACCTGTGCAACTGGGGAAAAAAGGGAGTCCAGTTCCCTGAAGTCAGCAGGGGTATAACTGGAAGCTCCACGATATTTCCACGGGAATCAGTAAGTCCCAGAGTTTCCGCTAATTGTCTCTTTAGACTTTTAGCTGTTTCTCTGTCTAATTATTGAGGTTGGCCCTTTTGGGAGTATCGTGGTGGTTGTGGTTTTGCGGCCCCATATAGGTATTGTTTTATGGTGGCCAGGATCATCTCGCCTTTAATGACACCCACTGGTGAATGATCCAGATCCAGTGAGCATGCTAGTCATCTGTTATGGACAGGAATTGGAAAGTCTCCAACTATTCAGCAAGGAGTTTAAGACCCACGGCCAGGTATAGATGTAAATCTTATCACGATCTCACTCAGAGCGTCAGTTGTTTGTGGGTTGTTGATGTAAACCCTGTCTTTCAAATGGCCCTAGAGATAATAATCCAGTAATATTAACTCACAAGAACGAGGCGGCCAACTGATATCATCAAATCGAGAAATTATTCGATTGAGAAATATCTCAAGCTGAACAGAGATCTAAACTAAATTGTTTGGGTGGCTGCGAGGCTGGCGGCGCTGTCTTGTTGCAACCAAAGGCCACTGATGTCTACACTAGCCAACCGCGGCCACAAAAAATTGGTTATCATGGTTTGATACTGCAGAGAATTCACATGACGGCGTATTATTGCTCATTTTCGAAAAAAAACGGGCCGTTGATGTCGCCTGACCACAAACCGCACCATACTTTCATCAACATCACTTTCCTTAGATGTCATGTTTTTTAAGGAGTTTTTGTGGATTTTGTGAGCTCTGTACGCGACAATTTTGTTTGTTTTGTCTAGTTGAAAATAATCATAATCACTAAAGATGATTTTAATGAAAAATGCGTTGTTTTCGTTCAGTTTTTCAAACAAATAAAACAAACGTTTGACGCAAACAATGGTCATGCCGTTTTAAATCTGGAACGAGTTGAACTTTAAAAACGTGAAGATGACGATTTATGCAAAATGTTACGAAAATTCCTCTATTAGTGCCCAATTATTGCAAACGTCGAGTAGTTGATGTTGCAGCCTCATTCTCAGCACTTTACTGTACATCGGCTATTTTTGCATCACTACGGCCACTAAGAGTATATTGTTTTGTCAGCACGAACTCCGTTAGCCTAGAATTCAGCGATTAAGTTATATATAGCAGTTTAAGAAGCAGCCTGATTACGAGGAAAAGTTGCTTAAATTTTACGAAGTGATACAGTGAAATTATTACCATCTTCATAGTATATTTTAACAATTAAAAGTTTTTGCTTAAGAGTTTAACGTTTTATACTTAAAATTTTCTTACGTTTTACTAAATAAACATGAAGGGATGACAGCTCAATTTTTGACGTTTAATTATTTTACAGATAATTTGCTTATTAAATAAATATTTATTACATTTATAAAATGAGATTATTGTAAAAGTAAAGTATTGTGTATAAAATTAAAGCAAATATTTTTTAATTGTTTTCAGTAATTAGTGCACATTTACTGATTAACTTTTTCATCAATCAGTAAAAATTTACTGGCAATGGGTCGGATCATTCACTATGAAAACAATGAATGGTCTTGGTTTAGTGAGCATGCTTGCGGTTGTGTTCTGAAATTTTATTAAGCGAAACCACAACCCCCACGATGCTCCCGGGGGTTAGATAGTTTGCAACTCCTCAGTAAGGAGTTAGGGCTTTGGCCTGCTCCGAAGCTCCCGGAGTTGCGATTAGGAGTGAATAGAAGATAGAGATATCCGAAGGCTTCATGGGGCGTGGGTGACGCTACATATCATTCACACTGGTTTAATCCACCGTCAGATTATGGCTTACACGGTTAGGTACTAACGTAAATCTTATCACGCATGTATGAAGGAGAGGAAGTAATGTTTATGGATATTTGATTTATATTTTTGCACTATGAAAGTGACAGGAAAGGCTCAAAGAGTTTATTTCACTTACAAACACTTTGGCGAAAAAACGAAACTTTTCTGTAGTTCGTAATATTTAATGAAATTCACTAGCTAATCGACAATAACTAAATGTGCTCTAGATGAACAATATGTTGTGAAATTACGGTTCTCAGAAATTTTAGAGCATTTCTGATTTCATCAGAACATATCTCGTTCAGCAACGATAAAACAGTGGCACACATCCCACATTGCATGGATGCTCCAGGGGGTTAATAGATGGGTATCTTCCCTTTCTTTTGTATCTGATAGAATGCCTTCACAAAAGTCTTTGAAACACTACCCCTTACATGGTAGTTATATTCCACTAGCAGTCTAAAAAAGCTGACAGAGAAAATGATTTCTATTTAAATTTTTATGTAAATATTTGCTGGAACATCTATAATATTTGTTTTAAATGTAGTCTTACTGTAAGTCGTAACACAACAAGATATTCCCATGTATTTGATAATTTTTATTTAAATTTTATTTTATTTTAGCCAAAATTTTATCAGCTTTTTTTTAAAATTTTGATAATTTTTTACTCTAATTGTATCAACAAGTTGTAAGTTGTATCAACTTACAACATACGACCCATAGAAAGATGTGAATTAAACAATTGAATTTTTTTTTAGTTTCCCAACAAAACAAAATGTGTTTCCCTGCAAAAGCATTGATAATGCGAAATTGCATGACAAGTACTGGTGACTTATTTTTCTTTTATTATTTATTTTTTTATTTATTATAACACTTACGATTTTATTTGTTATTTAAATTTATAATTTTTTATTTGCTTTGTTATTTAATTGTGCATATGTTTCTTAAGCTTATTTTTTACTTTATTTATTTATTTAATTTTATGCAATTTTTCATTTTTTATTGCAATTGTTATAGATAATTTAATTTAACTAAAACAACTTTTTGTTTAATGTTGTTTAAATATAAATATTTTCCATTATTTTTTTATTTTCTATTTAAAAATGTCTTATTGAAATATATTCTTTCACTACACATTTCACACTAAATACCTTAAAGGTTTTCAATTACCCGACTATATTAAAAAATTAAGATCGAAATATTTTTTTTTACGATTTAATTCACCTTAGCGAAATAAGCCAATAAATTTTTACATGAAAATTTGTGTTATAGAAGAAAACAAATAGGAATTATTTCTTTAGTTTATTTTATTAAAATTTACTTTCCCTATAGTTAGCATATTTTACATAACGAGAGTTAACTATTTTTACAATTGAAAATAAACTTCTTTTAGCGCCCGTTATTTAAAAGTCTATGCAACCGCTGCGCTTAAAGTTTTTCGTTAAACTGATTGGTTTTCTTTACGTATTTAAGTTTCAATAATAAATTTTTAATGTGAAATACATTAACCATTAAAGACCCCTTTCAGACAGGCAAATTTTACTTTGCAAAGTTTTGATTTTATGTGAGAGCGAGGGAGAAAGCATGATTGAGAGTACAGACTTTGATATACTCGCAAAGTTGCTTTGTTTTTCTTTCGTCGCTTATACACAGTTGTACTTATACACAGATTACATTACAGATTACATTGACTAAAACAAAATTTGTAAAAGAAAACTTTTTGTGTTTGAACACCAAAGAAAGTTTAAAAGAAAATTAAAAAAACTTTGTCAAAGTAAAATTTGCCTGTCTGAAAGGGGTCAAAGTGTTATTTTTAACAGGCATGTTAAATAACATAAATGACTACCAGAACAGAATAGAATACGGTAAAACTTACAGCAATTAATAAGAAAAATAAGAAAATAATAAGAAAATTAATAAGAATTTGTTTTTTAAAATAATTTTTGTAATATTGAAGTAGTTTTTGTATATCGCAAATTTTAAAATTTTTATATTTAAATAATTTTTTTTTTAAATAAATGGTGGGCAAACTTTAGGTTAGAAAATAAATTGGCTTTAAACACTCACTTTCTTATGACAGCTTTGGTGTTATTGATATCAATGTAAAGTAAAAATATGGCTATTAATAACAGACAGAATGTGACAGAATTAATAACAGAAAATGTAGACAGATAGAGCCAGAGCTCTATCTGATCGGCATATGTCAGCCCTATGCACAGAATTGTAAAGCACATTTTGCAACAAAAATGCACTTATTCCGTCATTGCCAAATATCATTTTTCAGAGCGTGGCTCGTGGCACCATCTTGCTGAAATCAAAGGTCACTGATGTCAATATCAACTGATTCCGGCCACAAATCTACAGCTCTAAATTTTAATTCGGACGGCAAATTTGTTAACACTGCAATTAGAAACTATAACTCTTTAAACAAGGTAAATTAAGCTCATTATCGATTTATTTTTACACATTAACTGATTTTAGAAAAATCATCAAAAAGTTTCAAATAGCCAATCAAACGTTTATTTTCGTTATTCAAGTTTACGGTGGGATTTTTAAGAAAAAATCGTTTTTTATTCCGCGAACTATCATACTGCCCTCAGTTTGTTTGAGATCTCTAGTCAATATAGTTTGGGAAATTATCAAGCAACTTAAAAAACGCTACCAAAATATTCAGATTAACTTTTAAAATGAAGTTAGAAACTTATTCGGTATTTAAGCTCAATATGGTATTCAGCGATGGGGCTAATTTTTTCGGTAGCGAACTAAATTGCAGCATATGAAATGAACGTAAGTCTCTACGAACTTAAATATATCAAGCAAAGTGATTTACACGCTGGTAGCATCACCGGACTTAATTTTTACAAAAATAAAGCCGGAACTCTCGCAAGTTGGATAAATGATTTTTCGTTTGATCTTTGTGGTTGCGCTACGTGTTATGTAGTTATTACAAGTATCGACTTATTGAAATCCAAATTTGCTGATAAATTTATATAGTGAAATAAAATTTAAATGAAAAATGTCAGTTGACCTTTAAAATCATGTGATGTGACACCCTTAAGATTATTTCATGTGGGTAACGTGAAGTCACTGGTTTATGTTGATAAACCAGCAAAAGTTGGTGCCTTAAAGGCCAACACTGTTCGTCTTTTTTATGATATACGGTCAGCAATGCTTGAAAAGCTGCTCCAGTATTCCATGGCCAAAATCCAAAAACAGCAGCGAAATGACATGCATTTTTTTCGAATAAAAAATTTTTATATTTATTTTAAATATAAGCAATTTTATTATTCGTGCTTGATTCCTTTAAATAAATATTTCATGATATTCTCACGAAATATTTATTACAAAAATTTTTATTAAAAAATAAGCATTTTATGATATTCTCATAAAACATTTATTCCAACAAAAATAAAAAATATTTGAAATGTATTACTGCGGGGGAGAGCAGATCCATATGGCAATTTCACTATTGCTCACATAGCTCATCAGTGAATTTTACCCCAATATTGTATAGAAAAACCTAAAAGTCTTATATCCAAAGCCAAACTGATTCCATGAGAATTTTTTCATAAAATCAACATAGCATAGACAGCAAGACTCAAAAGCACTTCTATACAAACACAGCTGTCTATGCTATGTTGATTTTATGAAAAAAATTCTCATAGAATCAGTTTGGCTTTGGATATAAGACTTTTAGGTTTTTCTATACAATATTGGGGTAAAATTCACTCTCCCCCGCAGTACTACATTTCAAATATTTTTTTATTTTTGTTGGATTAAATGTTTTATGAGAATATCATAAAATGTTTATTTTTTAATAAAAATTTTTGTAATAAATATTTCGTGAGAATATCATGAAATATTTATTTAAAGGAATCAAGCACGAATAATAAAATTGCTTAGATTGAAAATGATTCCGATGAATAAATTACTTATTTTTATTTTAAATATAAAAATTTATAATTTTAATAAACCGCAAAGAATATTAACAAATTTTATTTAACATGTCACTGTTAATGGTTTAAGAATTGAATGTTAAATTAAAGTTCTCTTTGCCTTTTTCTTATCTGGCACATGCGCTGAAATATTTTATACTCTTTGTTATTTCTTTGTTTTGGTCATTTTATACGTAAACAAAAATATTTTAAACCATAAAACACGTGTTTTATTGCTTTAATATATTTTAAGACTTTTTGGTTATTTATTTTACAAACAAATAAAAAATACCACCAGCCGTTTCTATCGTTAAAATGATTTTTGCATCATAAAGATGATTGTTTGTTTATGTTTTTTGTTAAAGATATAGTATATTTGTTTTATAAATAATGAGTAAACATGCATGATCGTATATACATTTATGTATACATACATACTTACATACAAACATAAAAGAACATATCAAATTTATTTCTTCTGTTACTTTTTTTCCCTACATTTTTGCATGTCATTTTGTTGAAAAGGGAATAAAGAACAAACAAACTGACAGCTATTCCTGCCATTTTTTATTAACAATTCGACTATTTTTTTTTTTTGTTTTTGTAATAATTCATGTCTTGAATTACATTCCAACAATTTCTTATACCTTAATCAACCTTATAAATGTCATTAAGTTAAAGCTGATAACTTAGATGTTGTTGAAAGTTAAGTTATGCATCACGAATTTGTACGTGCTTGTAATTTATGACGCTTGTCTGTTTTTTTACATTAAATTTGACAGCACATAAAACTGCGTAAGCTGACAAATCTATTAACTCCAGTTTTGTTGGTTGTGACAACAAAACATATTTTTAATTTCTTAAATTTATTGTTTTCGAAAAAAATTTTTTCTAAAACGAGTTATTAAATTTTCAAAAACACAATATCGTTTATGTTTTATATTTAATTTTTTCAAACCATTTCCAGCTTATTTTTAATTGAGTTAATCCATTTAGCAATTAACCATTCATGTTACTTTTAATTTAATTTCGTGTTAGCTGTTGTTTATAGTTCACTGGATATTTCACAGTTGAAAATGTTTTTATTAAATTTTCTTTGTTAAATTGTAGTAGCGAACGCGTTGAGTTAAGAGAAGCAAATAAAAATTCCAAGCTACCGGTGATTAGCTTTGTTTGAAAATTAGAATAATAAAAATATTTTATAAATAATTTTTTCTTATGGAAATAAAAAACTAAAGTCTGTAAACAAATGTTCAAATTTAACATATGGTGATTATGGACGAAGTATGAATGCGCGGTGCCTTCCAAATAATTTAGAAATGAATTATTATTATCGGTAGAATACTGGAACCATATCTATTGTGATGTAAAGTAAAACGTGTGAAAAAATTAAAACTGAATTTTTTGCTACGCCACCGATTAGAAAGCAACAACAAATATAAATTGTTGCATAACATACACTACCTATAGCAGTGAGATACGATTAATGCTGATACATAACTATGCAGGAAATTCTTTGTTTTTTATTTTTATTTTTTAAAAAGAAGTAGCACTTCAGACAACAATGCCTATTTAGTCAAATACCGTGCTACATTCTTTACGAAAGGGATAGAGAAGAGATGAAACAGATGGTGAAAGTAGAAGGATAGTCGGAAGTTAACTGCCGTATAAAAGACACCACAGCGACCAGTGACTACGCCTTCATCGCTGCGCAACCCCACCGACAGTCAATTTTTATTTTTATAGTGAAAAAAACCAAGGTCTTCGTTGGGAATCGAACCCACAACCCCCATACTGACAAGCTAGTACACTACCTACTAGCCTACAGGGGCACCTAGGCTTCTACATTCTGCACGCGTCTCACATAGTAAAAAAATTTTCAGCTCTGAGAATAGCTCGTAATAGTAGCGCTAAAAATAAGAAGTTCTGCATCATTCGTTTTGTCAACTTGGCTGCATTATGAATAATTTAATGGCTGTGGAATAAACAACCCTTTTGTTCAGAGCGAATTTTAAAACTAGAAGAACATTGAATATTTCAATATGGAAAATTCTAAAATTCAGCGTAGCTTGAATTAAAAAAAAATATTTTATCTAAATTTGTCTACGTCGTTATATTCGCATTACCAATCATTTTTACACTTTTAATACTTATTTTGTTTCAAACGGGTTCTCTAAATTCCCCGGTTATACGAAAATTAATGAAAAGCGAGTCTTTCATAGATATGCTTTTGAACAATTATAAACATTTATGGGCAGAAGACGCATTGAAACAAGTCATTGGAGACATTTTTGGGGAGATACACGGACACGAGTGGACAAGTTGTTGTATTATTTTGAAAAAATCAATATTACCATGAAGTAAAAATTACATTTTTAACTTGATATATTTTTACAATAATTAACTCAGGAATCGGGGAAACAAGGAAAGAGATTCCACCAGGTAACCATGCCAGTGGAAAAGAGATTCTAAGGCAAAAAATTAAAAGCACTACTAGCGAAATTTCATCAGTTAACGCCTAAAAATAACCAGTTTGAAGATGAAAGCACCGAAGATGAAGACAACATTGAAATTGATGGGCACACTGAAGAAAACATGCGTTTGAATATTATGTCAAATTCGGATGGTGATGCACAGACTCAGAGCATGAATATGAACAAAATACGAAGAAAACAAGATCATCAGATATTGATAATAACTGAAAATGTCCTAAATTTTGTTTCCATCCAAGTAACATTTAAGAGATGTTACTCTCAAATGTTGTTATTTTGGTGGTTGATTCAATTCTAATTTTTAAAGTTTTTTTAAATCTAAATATGACCAGGGTGTCAGGTTGCGTCTGGAACGAAAAGTAAAAGAACTTTAGTTAAACCTGTGGGAATAGGTTTTTTATGTCGCTTGTATGGATAAATAAAATTCTCATATTTTCTGTGAAAGAATATCTGTAATATGAGTCAGAATTTTTATTTCTATGCAAAATCAAGTTTATTCGGAAAAAATTACCATATTTATGGATTTGTTAATCAGTTATTTAGCAAAAATTGTGGCAAATAGGCATTTTTACGATTTTTAAGGCATTGGATGCGCTTTTGTCGGACAAATTTTTAACACCTTTTCCTCCTATTCAATATCTGCAACTTGGCTTCAAACACAAAAACATTCCAAAAATATATGAAAATAAACTTGTTTTTAAATGTAGAAAAAGTGGTAAAAATACAACGTGAGCAAGAAAATTCGTATGGCCATTAAGTTATTAATGCAGACAACTCGTTATTATTTTTTATCTATAACACTGCAGTATTCACCGATAGTTCAAAATCAAAAAACATGACTTTCTTTGCTGTTATACACGAGAAAGGTATGATCATCGGACACGGTCGGTCTACTATACAGCTACTGCTCCAACTTCACGACCGAAGCGTTAGCTATATATACAGCAGCCAAATTTGTTTCCCAAAACCAAAACAAATTTGTTATGGCCACGGATAGTCTTTTATGCATGTTGGCGATAAAGAATACTTTGTAGGATTCACCTCTGATCTCTAAATTTTTTTTTAAGAGCAGTAGCACTTCTTATAGGAAAGGCATAGAGAAGAGTCGCGACAGATGTTTAAAGTAGAATGATAGTTACGGAAATTAACTGTCGTATAAGACAGCTCAGTGACTATGCCTTCATCACTGAGAAGCCCCACCGACAGTAATTTTTTTTTATTTGTAGTGAAAAAAAACCAAGGTCTTTGTTGGGAATCGAACCCACAACCCACCCCCAGTCATGTAAGCTACCACACTACCTACTAGCCTACAGGGGAACCTAGTATTAGAAGCACCTAAAATTAGAAGTACCTAAAATTAGAAACATTTGCATAAAATTTCCTAACAAAATCAAGGTTCCATCGTACATTGGAATACTAGGTAATGAACAGGCTGATACTGTGGCTACGCAGGCAAAGTATGGGCCTTTACACTGTGTCAAGACTTTTGAGAATCATGATATTTTAAATCTAATTTCAAACTTCTACACAAGCCTGAAGGACATGCAATAGTCCAACTACAAGCGTGCTTACAAAAATTTAAATCCAAGTGGAAAATTACCAAGTTGCCCTACTACTGCCCTAGGAAGATTTCCAACCTTATAGTTAGAATGAGAATTTGCCAAAGTAGATTAACACTCAAATATTTAATAGATAGGACCCAACGTCCTATTTGCTCCATCTGCAATACGCAACATACCATTCACAATTTTTGATTAAATGAAATAGAATGGATTTTATACTGATAAATGTTTTATTTATTTAATGTTGGCAATTATGTAAGGAATACAATATCAAATAAATGTTCGCCTCTGTTAGCCTCACAAGTGCGATCCCTTTTGAGCACATTTTACATTACATTCCCACACATTTCACGCTATATTTCATTAATTTCAACGCGAATATTATGTTTCAGTTACTCAAGTGTTTCTGGTTTGTTTGCATAAACCTTACTTTTCAGATATTCCCACAAAAAGAAGTCCGGAGCATGCACTCCACGGAGTGACCGTGGAGGCCAATCTACGTCATCATTTCTTGAAATAACTTGTTGTGGAAATAACTTGTTTGCAAAATCAAAAAACGGCAATCATATATTAGTCGTATGAGCTGATCCGCTTTAGGCTTATAACCAAACCGCCCTAAGTGTAATTTCTCTGTCAAAAAATCATATGTAGAACCGCATCAGCGATTTGCAATTTGAAAATTCGATTTTGATGGTGCAATAGGAAAAGTAGTGAATGACAAGTTATAAACAAGCTTGTCTAATTTTACGAGACGAAAGCCTTAGTAGCTAGTTCTCTTTTGCTTTGTTAGTTACTATAATTGTATTATTGTAATTATTTATTAATAAATAAATAAATAAATAAATGAATGTAGACGAACTTAGGCCAAATTAATAATTATTCATTTCATTTCAGTACTAAAAAAGAGTGAATATTGACTGATCGTAAAAAAACTGTCTGAAACTGTTACTTTCCCAAATAGTTTTGTCTTATTGTAAGAACAAATATATTTTGCATATCATTTTATAAACCGCCGACAACATAAATCACAAATTTAAAAGATGTAAATGGAATTAACATAAATTTGACTAAAAATTTTAACAACTTTTCATATTTATGCTAAAGAAAATAAATAAGAATTCATGTTAAATGCCAGAAGGCTAACATTAACGTTAATGAGTTTTTCTTGTAGGTTAATTTTTCTTTATTTTTATCATTGCGTTAGAAAAGGTAATAAAAAGTTTCCACAAGAAAGTTTTTGGATATTCTTAGAAATAGTAAAAAAAAAAACATTTTAAGCCTAAAACCTTTAATAAAGAAAGTAAATTTAAATTATTACATTTTTGCTGCTCTAAACTTTTACTTATCAAGTCATCTGCTTTAAAATTCGATTGTGAAACTCGCATTCTTTAAGGCGAATGTAAGTTTTATTTAAAAATTTTGTTTATGCTTTTGCAATTAATTGCCACAAAAACAAAAAAAAAAAAAATATTTTCTACGTGTTGTTTATATATTTGAAGCGAAAACTTTAGTAGGAAAACTTTTATGAAAAGCACTCAGTTTTTTGTTCTTAATTATTTCTATATACAAATATTCTCAGTAGATTGTTTCCTTTAGAAACCAAAAACAGTAAATACAATTTAAATAGCAAATACTTTTTAAAGAATTAAAAAAAAAAAATTTATTTATTTAATTTATTCATAAAGCAACTATGGCATAGTGTCGCAGTATGAATTGAATAATAATTAAACTTATTTAACTACTTTAATTACTAAACTTTAATTTAAAGAAATTTCATCTATATTCCAAAATGTGTGAGATAATGAAGAATAGAAATTAAATAGATATGAAGATTCTTGCTACTGCATGCTTTTAAATATGAATTAAATAAAAATGTTGTAATTCATCTTCAAGTAAACGTTTTAATATACCACAGCTCTGTTAAAGTGATAACATAGTACTGTTAGAGGAATAAACATTTCGGTTATGCATTCAAACTACCATTTTCATACAAAAGTATGACGGATGGCAAAATCTAAACTTATGAGATTTGTTTACAAGATGCTCTTCTAGCACACCCCATACTAGGAAATTTTTACAGTCCGTTTTATTGAAATTCGTTTTCGTCGTTTCCAATGACCGAATTTTTCAAATCTTCACTCATATATTTTTAAATCCCTTTGGAAGTGACTGCCCAACGAACCAATATACTTTGAAAAATTATCATGGGTTGGCACTTGAACAATATTAAAAAGTTGTAAGGGGCACATTATCCCTCATCTGAGCAAGTCCTTCGTTAAACTGTGTACAAATTTTATATCTATCTATATTTATATACTACTGTCCGGCGGCATTTTCACATCTTGACACTATAGCCTCCGGAGGTAAGAGTCGATACCAATCGCCTACGCTAGCAGTAGCTTGGAAGTGGGAAATAAGGACCTTCGCATTTCGACCAGTAATACTAAATGGTATCACGGGAGTCGTTAGTCCACAGGGCTGAGGCCCTCTACCAGTTATTGGAGACGCCTTCGGGGAATAACATGGTGACTGTTATTTATTGTTTACTATTTAATATGCTATTGCATTGAGTATCACCAATAGTACGACGCGAGTATCCCCCGGGGGCACATTTATATGGTCTTTATAGAACTTCGACTATCTAGAACTGTACAATTGGGAAAAAGGGGAGGCCAGTCCCCTGAAGGCAGCAGGGGTCAACTGGGAACTCCACGTCATTTCCACGGGAATCAGTAACCCCTAGAGTTCCGTTATTTGTCTCTTTAGACATTTAACTGTTCTCTGGCTGATTATTGAGGTTGGCCCCTATATGGGAGTAACGTGGTGGTTGTGGTTTCGCGGCCCCATAACAGACAGGTCAGTTTTATATGGTGGCCAGGATCATTTCACCGTTAATGACACGCTAGGTGAATGGTTTAGTCCAGTGAGCATGCTTGACATGTGTTCTGGACAGGAGTTGGATAGTCTCCAACTCTTCAGCAAGGAGTGATGATTTGCAGCCCTGCTCTGGAATCATTAAAGTTGCAACTACGAAAAACCTGTTGCTAGAATTAGTCTTCGGCTTCCTAGGACGAGCATGACGTTCCTATTTATACATAGTGGTTCGACCACCATCTGATTGAGGCTCCATAGCCAGGCACAGATGTAAATCTTATCACGTAGTACGGCGCAAGTTTCAATAGGCTCTCTAGTAAGGAGTGAAGGCACAGCCCTGATTACTGTGCTTTTAAAGTTGCCACCCGTGAGGTCGCTATCCGTCTTAGGCTCCCCCCCCCCGGCGGCACATTTATCGGTCTTTATAGAATACTTGACTATCTAGACCTGTGCAACTGGGGGTATAAGGGAGCCCAGTCCCCTGAAGTCAGCAGGGGTACAAATGGAAGCTCCACGTTATTTCCACGGGAATCAGTAGCCCGCAGAGATTCCGCTATTTGTCTCTTTAGGCATTTAGCTGTTTCTCTGACTGATTATTGAGGTTGGCCCTTCGGGAGTATCGTATTGGTTGTGGTTTCGAGGCCCCATACAGATCTGTTTTTATGGTGGCCAGGATCATTTCGCCTTTAATAACACCCACTGATGAATGATCCTGATCCAGTGGGCATGCTAGTCATGTGTTCTAGACAGGAGTTGGATAGTCTCCAGCTCTTCAGCAAGGAGTGGTAGTTTGCAGCCCTGCTCTGGAATCGCTGAAATTGCTACTAGGAAGGACCTGTTGCTAGAATTAGACTTTGGCCTCCTAGGGCGTGAGTGGCGCTGCTTTTCACTCACAGTGGTTTGACCACTGCCAGGTGCAGAAGTAAATTATATCACGAAAAATCCGTCTTAGGCTAATGAATAGTCTTAATTTTTATTAAGCTTCATGCGTTTTGGATCAGGAGTTGGATAGTCTCCAACTCTTCAGCAAGGAGTGAAGGCTGCGGCCTGCTCCGGGCTTTTGAAGTTGCAACTAGGAGTGATTGGAGGATACACAATTCATCCACAGTGGTATGATCCATCGTCTGATTATGGCTAGGTACAGAAGTAAATCTTATCACGGATCCGTCTTGGCCTCCCCTACACTTATATGTCTTGACGAAATCTCACCGTCATTACATGCGGTTGTGTTCTGAAATTTTATTAAGCGTGCATGTGTTTTGAACCGGGAGTTGGATAGTATCTAACTCTTCAGCAAGGAGTGAGGGCTTTGGCCAACCCCAACCTCTCGAAGTTGTGACCAGGATTAGCTGGAGGATAGAGATATCCGAAGGCTTCCTGGGGCGTGGGTGACGCTAAAATCATCCATAGTGGTTTGATCCGTCGTCAAGTTATGGCTTACACAGCTAGGTACTGATGTAAATCTTACCACGCATCCATCTTGGGGCGTTGGTAAAAGCATTATATGCACTAGTACTGACGTTAATCTATATCATACGCAATACTCTGTAAAATGATGCAATTACTTCAACATTAAGAAGCTATGTGTGCATACTTAAGAGAACATCCATGCTATTAAATGGAGTGGAGAAGAAGATTTGACTGTATTAATTCACGAGCATTTGCATGAACCAGGCTTTTATCCCACATCCGCACAAGATGTAACTGGTACAAAAATTAAAGCTGCGACACCATCATATGCATTTTGCTTTTTTTCATAACAGTTTTATTGCGATATTGTGTTCACTGATGAGGTCCCTTTTTGACCTAATGGGCTTGTAATAAACAAAAATTGCTGTATAAGATATAAAACCAATCCAGAGCATATTTTGTAAACTCCGTTACATCAAAAAAAAAACTATGCACCGTTTGATGCGGCTTAAAATATGGATTTAATTGATACGAACGACATTTGGATAAAGCTAAGTGCCATATGGCACTTAGTGCCACAACCATCGACATATTTAAATAAAAGTTTTGTGAGAATTTGATTTCGAGAAATGAATCAGTCAATTAACAACAAAAGTCATTTGATTTGATACTTTTCGATAAATTCCTTTAGGGCCATTTAGTGCTGATTAACTAGCGGCAATTGATGTCTTGAAAACAGAACGTGACAAGATTTACATCGGCAACCAGCCAAGTGTACTAGCTTGTCGTCAGGGGTTGTGGGTTCGATTCCCAACGAAGACCTTGATTTTTTTCACTACAAAAATAAAAATTGACTGTCGGTGAGGCTGCTCAGTGATAGAGGTATGGTCACTGGTCGCTGTGCTTTCTTATACGACAGTTCATTTCCGACTATCCTTCTACTTCCCTGTTCCACCTGTTTCGTCTCTTCTCTATCTCTTTCCTAAAGTAGCACGGTACTTGACTAAATAGGCATTGTTGGCTGAAGTGCTACATCTCTTTAAAAAAAAGCGCCCACCTTACGTCCCAAGACTCTTACATACTAGGTGCATACGCCTTAGTTGCAATTTTCGACTACATGGTAGCAGGGCCGTACCCCACAGCGTTATAGACTATCCAACTCCCAGTCCTGTTACAAGCGTAACTTTCTTCGAAACCCGATTTAAACCACAGCCGCTAGGTTGCCCCCGAGGGGCCCCACCAATAACCAGAACAGAGCCGTAGCCCTGTTCCCGTGGTACCAGTGTGTGTTTCTAAGTCACTGGTCGGACTTCGAGAGTCATATGTCTTTTCCAGGATCGGGCTGCTACTAGCTCAGACAACTGGTGCCGCCTTTTACGCCCGAAGCATACGACAAGATGGGGAAGAGATTCATTAAGACTGCGAGTCCCCCGAAGGGGGGGGGGGGGTGTGTCTTTAAGAACAACATTGTTCATAACAATAATCGAAAGAGTATCTCAATCTGGCCGCTACTAATGAAAGAAATAAACAACGAATTTGATTGATTGTATATAAAAAAGAGTTCTTTTGAGCTTTTAAAAATTATTGGATTGACAAACTCTTAATGTTGTTGTACGTTCATTTCAAAAAAATGTAAAAATGTGCGGAAATAATTATTAATTATATAAAAGGACGAAAAGTTAACCATGCATGACATGCGATATAACAAAAATATAATACTATTGTCATTTCCTGCCTTATCTGGCTGTTTTGAAGTCAAAAGGCGAGCGTTCTCGATTTGATAGCATCATTCTCAAGTCGCGTTGTGGTTTGTACTCGTGTACTCGTGATTTTACAAGTTGAAAACTAAAATTCCTTGTTTTTTCTTTAGTTTAAAAACCACTTAAAGCAATTTACAGATTTAATTCATATTTATTAAACATTCTAAATTAAACCAAAGAGATAACAAAACTTAACATTTGTTGAGCTCTAAGCCTTTAAATATTTTCCTTTTGTCCAATCAAATTAATAATGGATAAGAGCTTAACTTTAGGGATAAAGAAATAAAGAGTAAAAATAGACAAACAAAAACAAATAATTTTTAAAGCAATAATTAATTTGTCTGGGCTGTGCTACACATGTTTGCTTTTCTTTTTATTATTTTTAAAGCAGGACAAGTTATTGGAAATTAATGTCTCTTTATTTGCTGTTGGCTTATTGAGAAATTGCTACATTTTGATTGAATTGCTTTTGGACAGGCTTTTTTGTGGCGATATTTGATTTATTAAAACGTTAATTGAAAAGAAACTTGGAGCGGCATAAATCAAATAAAACGCATAGTTTGAAAACATTCAAATTATAAAAATAATTATGATATTAAAGTAAATTTTGCTTAACGATTAAAAGTTTCATTTATTATGGGGGGTTCACATCTGCAACAATTATAAGTTTTAGCAAACCAAAAATATTATTATTATTATTTGTTTAAACTGTAATGATTGAATGAGAACAAAGCAATTTTGTAAAAAAAAAAAAGACGAAAAACTAAATTCATAAGTTTTTTCAAGCCACATTTCGAAAATTCACAATGATGTACACTATACCACTAAAAGAAATTTGCTACAACAAATTTCCTGAATTTTTTTTTATATTTTGTTACGTTTTAATTATAAATCTTTCAATCCAAAAAAGCATTACATTTTTAGGTTTAGTCATCCTTTAGTTTAATTCCCGTTAAAAACACCTTGTTATTTTGGAATAGCGGGGATAGAATATTGCTCCCAATAGCTATACTTAATACAGAAATATATATTTTTATAGAGAATATATAATGATTGTTGTCACCATGTCTCAATTTAAATACACACGAACAGAAATCAAAACCAAAATGATTTAAAATCCATACGTCTCTTATAGGCGAAGCAAACGCACCCAAGCAATATTTAAAAAAATACCAGTTCTGCATGTATCTTAGCTATTAAGCACCTTTGCGTTGAACAGATAAAACAGATTTTAAACATATAAAATAAGCTTAGACACATGCGTTAAACACACATACGTTAAACACATGCGTTAAAAACATATGCGTTAAACATACTTGCGGTGAAAACATATGCGTTACACACACATGCGCAAAAATACATATGCATAGAACACACATGCGTTAAACACACATGCGTTCCACACATATGCGAAAGTGAGCAACGCACAAACTTACACCTGCAATTCTTTTAGTTGCTGGAACATTGCATGAAGAAGACAGATACAAGTAAAAAGAAGTATTAAAATAAAATGATCTTGAAAACTACCAAAAATATGAATCATAAATCTCGCACTACAACTAGTTTCTAAAAAAAAATAAACAAAAACAGCAGAAAAAGTGGAAACATCAATATAGACGAGGGAATGGCATACTAGGAAATAAAGAATATCAAATTAATGATACTTCGGGCTACATGCTCATATTTTATTCAACGTTTCCTTATGTGTATCTACATAAAGTATTTTCTCTATAAAGCATATGCACTATGATTCACTAACACGACTATTATTCATAACAGTTTTCGATTGATTCGTTCTTCAAGGCCTATGATCGCTTTCGGGGTTCCCACAATGCGCAAGCGGCCGGATCTTTGGCGGTCTTGTACTCCACCTGCATCCTTAGACAACTTTACAGTACGATATGCAAAATTGCGAGTAATTCCAAGCGGCCACAACGTTTAAAAGATATCGCCTTTTTTCGTGTTGCATTTTACTAGGTCAACCATAACGATATGATTTTCGCTACCGCCGCTTTCTATGATTGTAGGCAATTAAAATCAAAAACGTTTAACTTCACAATGAAGCATAAACAATCAATATGAAATGGATGTACCCAGTGTTGCATATAATGAGTGCGTTGAGTTATATTTATAACTTAATCAACTACATGAGAAGTTCAGTCTTATGGAATTAATTTTACACTAATTTTTTCAATTAAGAAATTCATATAGGTGAAAGGAGCTGTAGTAGTAGTAATGGACGTATGCCGAAACTTAACTAATGGCATCTTTTGTGGCAAACGCAAGAGAAGCATACAGGGCCATAAGGAAGGATTACAAAGTAAAAAGGAAAACTTAATAAAATAAAACTCATGGTGATAATATTTTCCAATCAAAGAATAGAAAAGGAGATAACTGTCACCAAAATTCATGATTCCGTTATTCAATTTCTAGTTTGTTTTAGACTTTTTTCGCAGAGATAATTTCCTTGCACATCTTTGTGGTAAAAATTTAATTTCTTCGCCCAAATGGAGACGTTTTTCGAAATTTTCGCTTTGTTGAAATGCAAATTATTTGCACTTAGAGTTGCCAGACATAGCAGACCATAACTCATTGATATTTTACATTGTCATTTTAATCACTTTGAAATCTTACACAATCAGCAAAACAAAATCTTCCTTGACACGTTCCATGATACTTTATCTTCGTTATCTATAAAATACCTGTTAAACTAAATGAATACTTAAATATAATTTATATACTAACGGCTGTAGGCATAAAAAACGCTTACTTGAGCTTTAAAGTACACGTTAGTTAACAAACACTTTAAGGCTAACAGACGTTTGTTAAAAAATGGTATTCATAAACAGTACTTTAGCTAATGTATGCTTTAGTAAAATTAGTCTTTTGATTCTGGCAATGCCACTATTTTCAGTTGTCACGTTGTAGTTAACGATGTATAAAAACGAATATTATTTATTCGATATTAATAAGTTAAGAAGTATTGAGATTTGTTTGAGAGAAGTGTTGATAATTAACGGTGTAACGAAAATGCTTATTTTGAAAATGGCGTTAGTCGCTGTACTTAGGAAATTAATTACGGAGTTTAGTGTGAAAGAAATGGAAACATGTAATAAGTGTGTGTGAAGTATTGTTGTGATTATTGGACTTATCTTTATTAGTTCAAAAGAATAGTGCAATTTACTGAACTATATTATAGTGATATCTAATATACCACACATAATTAGCATTATTTTGTTATTATTTTATTCTCAGGCGGTTGCTTCGTGTTGTATAAAATATCTAAGAATGTCACAACTCAAAAGCATATTATTGCACATAGTGACTTATGTAAAGGACAAAATAGTAATAGTAGTAATAGCCCCCTGTCGAAAAAATCCTTCACAGTACACAACATGGAGAAAAAAGATTTTATTTCAATCATTAGAAAAATCCGTTTCAGAAAGAAAACTAAATACAGACTAGTTAAAATGGCTAAAAATTAAAATGTTTTATAAACTAATTTAATATAAAAAGATGACAATAACAAAGTAACTTATGCCACTTTTAAAATAAACGGCTAGGTTTATTGTAAACCCAATTTGTTTTGTTTTTAAACTTTCAATAATAAAATTGAACTGTCAATTTATTGTAGGTTTAACGTAGGTTTTTCCTACTTTAAAGTTAACAAAGGTAGTTTAAGGTGAAAGCGTTTTTTGAATACAACTTTAGGAAATTGTGGCTTACAACGGCAGTTAAACTTACTTTAAGTTTTTATGCATACAGCCGTAAAACTAGGAACACATTTCATTATTTACTTATTTACACAAACATTTGATTTATTAAGTAAATGTTAGTACGCATATAAATATAATGCATTTGTGATGTACTGTGAAAAAACGAATCTGTTTATTTTACAATACAGAATATCCACCTGTATTATATAAGAAAACAGTAACTTTGTATTATGGCAACGTCATCACCGCTTTCACCATCAAATGGTATTAACTAAGAGAGATGAGTTGTCGTTGACACGTTATCAACAAATTAAAAGAAATAAGTACTATTCCAATAATTTAGTCACAGTTCTTTGATTTTAAATTAAATTTAAACATTTAAACGTCTTAGATATTCAGTTTACCGAATAGCAAGTACGTTAAAAGCTGCAAAAATGGAAGAGAATTTTATTTTGATATTTTGCAAATTTATTGATTTCTTTCGCTTGAACTAAGCAGCCTTCAAATACGTTTCGCACCCTCAGTGGGAAGTGAAGTTCGATCAACGTTCAATAGTAGCACAATACAACTGGCTAAAATATTGCGTTTTTAGCACAAGGCTCTTACCAATTAAATATTGGGAATGACTTTAACAGGAATTATATATTGCAGATGGTTATATGTCCACTTTTCACTAAGTTTTTAAAACTGACTGAAGAAGAAAAGGCTAAAGCTTAATTGAAATTGTTTGAAACGACAGGTTTTCGAGGTGTTATGCGCTGTGTGGACGGGGCTCATAATAAGAGGTTGGCTGCAAGTAAGGAAGAACAGAAGTCTTATTATAATAGAAAAGGATTTTTTAGTCTTGAGTAAAGTGAAAACAATCATGCACATATCCTAATTTTACAATAAATTACAGCAGCCTTTCTCATACATTCCATACATTTAAATCTCTTATTAGTGGATCAATAGGTTACAATTTGATTATTATTTCATCCATCTGGTTTAAAATTGTTAAGAATTTTGCTAAATTTGTTTTATTTTCCAGTTCAGCAATTAAGGCTTAATGGCTGTTATTTTAAATTTCTTGTTCTGTTTTTTATTTTTTGTTATTTATTTTTTAAAAAAATTCCTATGATTTTTCGCCAACTACTAGAAGTTGTTCGAGTCGCTGTCAAAAAATATGTCGACAAAAACAACACTGTTTTAATATAACGGCGACTTTAATGTGACTTTTATAATACCAAGTAACCATCGATAATAATAGCTTGCTGTCAACAGCGTCTTCTATAATACCATTATTGTGCTGTCGACCTCAGTTACTATCGCCGACGATATACACAATAGGGGTGACTGTTAAAATAAAAAAAAATATATTCCAAATGACTTGAGTACAAAAATTAAAACTCCAGAATGCAGTGAGGGCATGTTTTTACATTTCACTTACCATCCCAGATTCTCAATAACTACGGGTTGAAGTGTATAATTCCACTAAATTTTTATTTCACAAAAATACTTTTTTTTCGCAAGTTTTATCAATCGCCACCAAAAAAAAATTACATGGATATAATTTTGTTTTTTTTGTTTTTTTTTGGAAACTAACAAGTTAGAAACTAAAATTTTGTTTATTTTTACAATTGAAATGTATGTGTGGGATGATAACTTTCAATTGTTAAATAAAGAAATAAAAAGAAAAGAAAAAAAGAAAGAAACCATGATATTTTAAGAAACTTTAATTTATAAGCACTTTCTACTTACTTAACATCCGGCATGTTACGTATGCAAGTTAAAATTTCTTCCGGCTTTAAAATGTATTCACATATTTTGTGAACTGTTGTAAATAAAGGAAATCTTCAAAAGAAACAAATTAAGAAAATAAAAAAATTAATGTAATTTTTTGAAAAAAGAAATGCCTTCTTAATTATTAAAATAAACAGTTTTGAAAATAATTATCATTTAGTCTTGTAAATGAATTAAAAATTCTTTTTTTTGAAATATTAAAAGAATTACAAATAAGTTCAGTTGAGACGTTTTTGCTTTGTGAGCAAAGTCTTGCTGGAAACGCCATGGCTTGTTGATGAATTTGATTGGTTGATAGACTTCAGAGTACGTTCCAAAACGGTCGATTAATGTACTTTCACTTATGTTTGCACTCCTTTCTTGCAAAAATGAAGTTTAGTAACGACATGGTAGCAGGCTTGCAATCACACCATACAGACGCAGGATGGTGACCTCTTTCAACCCTCGGGATGAGTTGAAATTCTTCTCTGACCAACATATCGCACCCTAAATACAAAAGGGTCACAACTAAAAATACTAAAATGTTTAGGAAAGACAAAAAACTATTTAGTTCCTCTTGTAGAAGCAACACACTTAACACAAAATTAGACATAACTGTATATTTTCAGTCAAAGAAGATAGTGATGTGAAAGAAATTTTTGCAGTAGTTAAAGATGTGTACTCTGAATTAATTTATGGAAAAAAAGACAGTTTGGGAAAATTTTGAGTTGTGACCCTTTTGTATTTAGGGTGCGATTTATTCGATCATTCTGTTTATTGAACGATTTTCCTACGATGGAGATTTTCTCGTCGGCACACAGAATTTGTCTATGTGTTTTGCGTACCGGCTGAGTAACGCTTTCATTTTCACTTGCGCTTTTCTTCCAATGAGGTCTTGTAAGCGCTGAGTCCTAAATATTTTTTGATAATGTAAGATATGTATTTTTGTGAAATCTGCCTTTTCTGTGACAAGATATGTTTCCGCAACAGTTTTCGAACGGTTCATTTCTTCACGGCTTTGATTACTTTCGGAGTTCTAACAGTGCGCAGTAGCACGATACAAACCATTGCTAGTCATTCCCAGCAGTCACAACGTCCTAAAAGTATCCCCTTTTTCCCTGTAGCATTTCAGTACGACCTTCGATGTCGCCACATTCCATATTAATCTCAAAAACTATTTAGGTCGCAAAGAAGCATAAACTGTTAAATCGCAAATAACACAAAGTGAATGCATCCAGTGCTTTATTCGTAATGAACGCGCTTAGTTGTGTACCATTATTTATGATTTGACCAAGTACATGAACTTGTTTATAATTAATAATATTTGTAAAACTAATTTACTTACTCTTGTTCCAAGCCTTTATTTTTCAACATCACCGACACACATTTTGCTACCAGGGGACCCACCAGTTTTTCACCACCCAGTATTTCTGACTCAATCTTATCTATAGGAAGTTCAGTTTTAACAAATGCATCACCCAAACGACGTCCGCGGCTGGCCCAACAAACACTTAGTAAATCAGCAAAACCGCAACTTTCGAAAAATGTGGACAATTTACTGCCCGGATAAAAAACATCAATAAAGTGAAGCATCTCCAATAAACCATAACGCATACAGGCCGCTTTCGTATTAGTGTTACAATTTAAGCCATCCAATAAGCCAACACCAAAAGCAACAATATTCTTTGAGAGAGAGAGAGAGAGAGAGAGAGAGAGAGAACATTTGAAAAAATCTTTAAGCATCTTTTCAAACCTTTAAAAATGTGCACACTTCTACGCAATCAGCATCATCTATCACGGTCACACGAAAATTGTGAGTGCTAAATATGTTCTCAAGCAATTTGGAATATTTAGCATCACAGCAGCCTATAGTAACCTCACAGTAGTTATTTAAAGTGAGAACTTTTTCTAAATTTGCCCCCACCAAAACCGCACAAGGAACCTGTAATAAGTTAAAGTTATTTCTGCTTTTAAATGTTAACAGAAATAAAAAACAATTGAAAAATTACTTTCAAATATTTCATAATTGTATGAGAAGTTAATTGTAAACTACCATCGTCATTGGGAAAAAGACCTTTTACCAATGTCATTGCCAAAGCATGAGGCTTTATTTTACCCAAAAGGGTTCTACAAATCTCTGGTAGCTGATAGTGAAGCATAACGAAAATAATTACATCGGCATATCTAGCAGCAGCTACCATATCGGTGACAGAATGCTGAAACAAAAAATCATGATTATTCTGCATTTTTTTTTTGTTTTGTTTCAGTTTTATGAAATTAATGCTAAATATTTTATATGTATTTCTTTTTCTTTTACCACATTTTCTGGAAGTTTAACATGCGTTACATAGTTTTGTCTCGCACGAAAAAAATGCAATAAGGCCTTTGACTTGTCTTGTATGAACGGTTCATCAAAAATATACATATTAACAATATCTTCAATTTCTTCTAAATTAACAACATTTTCAGCAACAATTTTAGTTAAAGCAGTCGCCCTTAGCAAAGACACTTTAAGAAAATGTATTTAAAACTTAAAAAGAAAATTGTTTACCATTTTCCTGAGCCAATAACGCAAATGCTTAATTTTTCCATTTTCTTTTCTTGAAAATGTGAAATAAACTAAAATACAAAAATAATAATAATAATAATAAAATAATCAGCACACTGGGTTACACAAATATATAAAAAATATAGATAAATTGTTTGTAATAAGAAGGTTGTTAGATCTTTACCATCTAATTCGCCAAAATCAATTTGAAAATTGAGAATAATTTAAATAAAAAAAAAATATTTAAAAATAAAATATTTTTATAAAATATATTTTTTATAAAATAATAAAAAATATACACTGAAACTAAAACATTAAAAATACATAACATAAAAAAATTATAATAAATTGCTTAATAGTATTATTGTGATATAAAGTTACACTTTTATTATACTCTTAATATGCTGTACACTTCATTCTAAAAACATTCGATTTCCTTGTGGTTGAGTTGAATTTTTCGAGAAGATTTAAAAGAAATGCAATATTTGTTTATAAATCATTCACTTTGGTATAACAACACACTGAATAGTAAAAGTGAAAAGTTGCCAGTTTATTGCAAGGACATAAGAATATTTATAAAAATAAAATGCTTTTAAATATTTTTATTGCGGCTTATTTCCTCATACTCATTTCAACTTATAAAAAAATTCCCATGTCGAAATATAAAAAAATCCGCCGAATAAATTTAAAAATCGCCACCATAAAGTTGATAATAATTTTTTAACTGATGACTGTCAAGAGATTTATGTTTAGTTTGGTTTGGCATTTTAACATGAATAGACTCACGGCTGAACAATGCTTCCAAATTGTACAAATTGGGGCGAAACAATAGCCCCCGATTGATCCCGATTTTCATAAGCGATTTTGTTAGTAATAAAACTCACTTTTGCTTAAAGCAATACCTTAATAAAAAAAAACTGTTATATTTGGAGTGATGATAATCCTCAAGTGTAGGTGAAGACACCGTAACGTAAAGAAAAATTGCCTGTTTGCTGTGCCTTATGGGCTGGTCGAGTCATTGGTCTGTACTTCTTTAAAAATGATGCTGGTCAGAACGTTACTGAAGATCACTGCTACAGAGCCATGACTTTTTCGTTCATCAATTGTACAACTATGATGACATGCTGTACATTACACAGTTTTTGCCATAATTAATTTATTAAGGGAAACGTTTGTTAACTTCATATTTTCACTGTTCGGACGAGTGAATTGACCTCTAAGATCTTGTGATTTAATAAAATTTAAATTAAAACATATTGTGAATTCACAGAACTCTTTCGACAAGCACTTGCAATTTGTGTTTTAAAAAGTTAGTCGAAACTATTCCTTTTTTATTAATTATTTTTTTAGAATGTCAATAACTTAAATGTTGCTTTTAAATAAATAATTCTGAAGCTTTTCAAGTTATTGAAGAAAAAAAAAAGTTCGGTTGTTATTACGCTGAAAAGTTAAGTTAACAAATAAAATCATTTTTATAGTTATTAATTTAATTGATTTTAACTCGTGCTTGATTCCTTCAAATAAATATTTCATGACACAAAATTATTTTCAAAAATAAACATTTTATGATATTCTCATAAAAGATTTATTCAAATATAAATATTTGAAATACATTACTGCTGTTGATTATATGAAAATTCTCATTTAATCAGTTTGGGTTTAGATATAAGACTCTTGAGTTTTCCATACAATAGTAGGTTAATTGCCTCCCATTTTTGGGAAATATAAACAAATGTACAAAATTATTATTTGATAGAGAGATGTAGTTTTTGGCAAAAACTTTTGTATGTAAGAATTTTTTTTTTTTGAGTATATTGTTGGTAAAAGTTACTGCTTTTATAAAGAATTTTGAAAACCAAATGAAATGAATTGAATTGTATACAATAGAAGATATATGAGCAATTATGCATTACAAATATTTATATTTGAATAAATATGTTGTGAGGATGTCATGAAATATTTATTTGAAGGAATCGCATACGTATTAAAATTGATTCAATTCAAAATGATTGTAATAAATTAAAAATTATTTATTAAAACTTTTTTATTATTTTATAATTAATTTTTTAGGCACAATTTCTTTATATAATAAATGTTTCATCTTGTTCCTAATGTTATCACTCAGTTCTGTGGTAAAATATTCGAAATAAATTTAAAATTTATTAAAAATAAATAATATATTTATTTTTATAACATTTAGTATATATAATGCTTAAAAACGTTATTATAAAATAATAAAAAATAATAGCAATAATAGTTATTTGATGTTTTTAATATTTTATAACTATTTATTTGTTAAAGCACAATGTATTTATACACTTTTGTTTTCCTTAAAACGTCACACAATGTTGTGGCAAAATATTAAAAATAAAAAATAATTTTTTATATGAAGACCTTGTGCTTGAACAAAGAATTATTTATATAATAAAAATAATTAAAACCCAAATATTTTATAAAAAAAAACATTTTTTTTTTTGGATAAAAAAAAAACTAAATGCTACTGTAACAGTAAATTAAACAGCTTAGTTTTTCGTTTACCTGATCAAAAACTGAAACTGTTCAAAATCGTTGCACATTTGAAGGGAGCTATAAGTTTCAAATTGTTGTGCTCACACCCACTCTACTTTCCAAAGAGGTGGTTTATTTTGCATTCCGGCCAGTAACAATGAAGATAAATAAAATATATATTGTGGTATTGTATTCACATCAAGACTAGATTTCAACTAGTAATTTTTAGTTTCTACTATTTTCATATCATGTTTTGTGCTTTATGCAATTTTTTATCACAGATATTTCGTTATTAAAATGTAAAATTTGTATTACAAATCTGATTTGAACTTTGGCAATTAAGGTTAGAAAGTTATCTACTTTTATATATTGTTACCTTTATACCTTTTATAAACGTTTGGTTGTGAGTTCTTTATTGCAAAATAAAGAACTCACCAGATTTTAGAGTTTTTAAATTATTACAAGTTTATTCACTTTAACTACATGAAGTTGACACTACAGAACAGTTTGCTTAAGATACACGTCTTTACTTCACGAGGTTTATTTTTCAACCAACTAACTTTCCACTCAGACGCTGCCTTTTTATATTAATCCACTAGAAGTCAAGAAAAATTAAGAATTTTCTACTCCCTCTGTATGACATTTTGTTGTTGTATGTTGTCCATTCAATATATAGGCGCCTGTTTTGATAATTCGAAAAACAAATAAATTTTTATAAAATGTACCGGCGATCTTTCGCCGTTAGTGGGACCATCAGTTATAAATGAGGTTTACAAATTTCTTGTTATTAACTAACGATCTATTCTGCACACCCTTAATTAGTGTTTTTAAACATTCATCCTCCTATATTTTTTAAGTATTTTGTCTTTTAATTAAACATTTTGTTTTTTCTCTTTTGATTTTTTCCGCCAGTAAATAACATACTGTTTTGTTTATTTTTCTCTGTCCTTTCTGGCTGTTGTTCGTTTGGTGTTATAACTTTATACCAAACACAGCCAGTCGGGGTAAGGTAATGCTAAACAGACTAACAAATAGAACTATACAGCTAAACAAGATGATTGCAAACATACGGTACAACAAACAATGTCTTGATAAAAACATTATGCCTTGCTACCTGATTGTTAAGAATAATACACAAATCTACATTTCTAATCAGACTAAACGTATAGCACAACTGACATAGATAAAAACTGAGATACGCTCACTTTACATCAAAAAAGCCAAACTTAACAAGGAAATATATGGAACTAACTTAGGGGTAACTAACATTATATGGTTTAGATATTATATGGTTTAGATATTTCCACTATTTTTATACAATTTACGCAGTAGGCTGCAACATCAAATGTGTGAAAGATGCGAACAGAAGGAGCGAAATTAAAAAAAAAAAAACTAACAAAATGGATCCGACAATCACACCAAGGTAGAGTATCACTCACGTGTCAAAAACCTATACGATTCAATGACAACTCGATAAAACTAATGGAGAAAGAAATGAAATTTACCTTTTAACAAGATACAAAAAATAATTAAAATACACGCCGAAGCAACTATTACTCAGTTACCAACCGACCGACAAGAACACAAGAGACACAAAGTAGCCGACCTACTCCAAAAAACGGCGAAAGAACACAATAAAGCAAAGACGAATCCCAACAAACAAAAATTTGCTAAACAGAAAAGGGCAAACCTGCGGGACAATGACCAAATAATTAGAAAGGCGTACAAAGTAAACACGACTTTAGTAATGTACAAAAAAGATTATACAGACAAAATACAACAATTTATACAGCAGACCAACTGCACTAAATTTAAAAATTACCCAACTGAATTTTTCCAAATGGAAATACGCAGCCTATTAAAGGGCTGCAAAATGTTTACAGACAAAAAGGTACCCAAATATATGAACCAAAACCACTAACACTAAAAGCACAACCGAAAATACACAAGGGAAACACAGCAATGAGACCCATTATAAACCACAGACTTGCACCAGCATATCAAGTGGCTAAAGACCTCACCATCCCACTTAGAGAAAAGATAAATTTACAAAATACATATACTATACGTAATAATAAGACCTTATCGAAAAACTTAAAGACATTAAGATAATCAATAGCACGCGGCACGTTTCCTTTGATATCAAGGATCTATATACTTCAATACCAACACATCAAACCTTAGATATCCTACGCAACACACAAGACAATTTATACGAAAACCAATATATCACCGATATTATAGATATTGCACAGACGATAATAACACAGAACTACTTTAGATTTAATAACCACTTTAACAAATTACATGACGGATTCGGTATGGGAAGCCCAACCTCCGCAATCTTCATGGAAATTTTCATACAACGTGTAGTGACACGTAAGAACACTAATGGAAAAAACACAAAATAACTCATTACTATAAAACTTAGATGACATCATATGCATCCTCGAACAAGATAACGTCGAACAAATTCTAGCAGACTTAAACTAAATCCATATTAACCTTACATACACAATGGAAAAAGAACAAGACAGAAATTTGTATTATCTTGATATCACAATAACACGCGGAACTAAATATTTAACATTTGACATCTATAGAAAACCAATTACGACGGACACTATCATCTGCATCACTTCGACTCACCCTATCCAACATAAGCTGGCAGTGTTACGGCAGTAACTTTTCTTCTCCGATCAATAATAAAACAATAGATTATTGTATTATATACTCTGGCATGTTTTATTATCGTAAAAAATACATTTTTTCATATTGATACAACAAAATTAGAAATCAATAAAATAAACTTACTCTGTTTGGGCCCTGTATGCAATCAAAATGAACGTTTTCTTGGCGAAGCACGCTTGAGCCCAAGCGGTTACCGCCATGAATACTTGGTACCAATTACCGGCAGCATAGGCACACATGAAGGTTTAAAGCATAAGAAATTTATAAATGTAACAAAAATTCCTGAGTGTGATACTAATTCATAACAGGCAGCATTTAGACATGTGATACAAAGACTTAAGATAATCCCACTTACTCCAGATAAGCACAACAAAGAACTCAACACAATTTACACTAAAAACAGGAATAAAGAAGACAAAGAGACAATCGATACAACACAATGGCACACTTTTATTTAGACAGGATCAGAAATATAAACTTTTTCACAAGGAAGAAATGCTCACAGCATTACGAACCGGCAACACTCTGAGATATAATTTCAGGACCACGTCAGAAACAACTGATAAATTTAGTGCCAGCGGAGTAGAGTATACAGACTTACTTGTACCTGCAAACATACTTACATAAAGAAACCAGGACGAACACAAAAAACAAGATTTACAGAAAACATAAAAACATGCAAACGGAAAAGAGAAGATTCCAGAAGACTTTGCATTACACTTTGACACTAACGGACATACACCTAGGGAAATAGTTGAATGTATGAAATTACTAGATTGTAGGACTAAAACTAGACATTCTTGAAGACGTGGAAATCTACCAAACAAAAGTTTTTAACAGTGACATTATAAACAAACGGGTAATTACGACCTCACACCACTAAAACTACTCATCCACACGAGAAAACGAAAAACATCCTCAGACAGACACATGTATCTAGATAATAATAAAAAATGGAGATATTAAAAGATTAGTCTTGCATAAAGTGCCAGGTGGCTGGCAGTCTATCTAAGTGAGTAGATACGACTTTAAAAACAGAATTACGTTAACGCGAACACTGGCTCACCAGTACCAATGGAATAACTGCTTGAAAATTATGTCTTCACACCGAAAGCGCTCGCCGTTTACACTGAACGAACAACAGCCAAAAAGGACAGAGAAAAATAACAACAGTATTTTGTTTTTGCTTTTGTATTCTGCAACCGTGATTGAAAATTGTTGGTGTGGGTGTGCTTGTATTGAAAGACTGGAAATGTTGCCCAACAAAATCAATTTTAAAATTTTTAAAAATCACATGCAAACCCATTTACATAAAAATCCATGTTGTTCAGTTATACAATTAAAAATTTGCGTTGAAAAATCTTGCTCCAAAGATTTTAAAGATTTTAATGTTTAGTAAGTTTTCTATAGAATTATTTATTTTTGTTGTTACCGTAGCGATGTTCTCCGTTTAAACTTTAAACATTTAAAGCTGTTTTATTTCGATTTTCTAATTTATCGCATCAAATATCTTAATGATGGTTTATTCTGCTAACTACAGCTATGTGCTCTTCAATACATGTTTTGTTGCTGTTGTTGTTTTATTAAATTTGCAACCAGTAATTAACGCTGTGTGCTTGATTATTTACTATAATAGAAAATTTAGCTTTTACCCTGTTATTAAGTTTGTGTTTAAGCTTTCTATTGAATATGTGCGCGTAACATAAAAAAAAACCATTTCATTTAAAATTCATACGACACAATAATTATCCGTTGGATGTGCGTTGAAGTGAGCGTCATTATAAAGGTTCAAAAAAAAATTTTTTTCCCTTTTCCGTGTTGCATATTGATGAAATCTGTTGTAAAACTTTTTGAAATTTATTTAAACTACAACTTGCCTAAGCAATTATTATTATAATTTAATATTGAAATACTTTGAAATTAATTATTTTAGAAATTATTTAAAAAAAAATTCAAATTAATAAAATCTTTTTGAAAGATGCTTCGAAGTAAATTATGGATCCACATGGTAAACTGTTATAAAATACATGTATAACAAATATTTGAAGCTAAAAAGTTTTAAAGTAATTCACTTGAAATATAAGGAAGATCTATGAGATAAAAATTTTAAAAAAATTGTAGAAGAATGTTGAAAATGTAAACTGTTATTCTGCTAAGAAATTATTCCCTTTTCTAACAGCTTAGATTTTGAAGTATTGCCAGTAATTACTTGTGGCTTTAGATTTTAGAAAAAGCACGCTAAAATAGCTTTTGTCTGCGCTACATGTCTTTTTAAATTATTTATTTTTGCTAAATATTTAAGTTCAATTTAGCGCAGTTTTTCTTTTTTTGCAATAATTTATTACAATTATTTTTATTTAAAAATTTGTTTATTTAATTTTTATATAAAAACCTTATGCTTGAAAATATTTTTTAGAAAATATTAAAAAAAATTAACCATCATTGAAGTTTTTCAATTTTTTAAAAAGTTTTTTTTTACATTTTTTTTAAATCTAAAAATTATATTAAATTGCTTTAAAATAAATAATTTAATTTCTACAAAATTTGTTAAGGTTCGCATATCTTAAATAGGCCCAATGAACCATTTAATAAGTGTTTTGAAAAAAAGTCTGATATTAGAATCCAACTGCAGAGCTTATTCTAAGCTCTTCTTTAAATGGCTGACGCTATGACTCAGACAAATTTTTATTATGACTTTTGCACTCTGTTGGGATTTGAACTCATGAACTTCTACAAATATGTTAGTTAACTTTTTTATCCTTCCCTATAAACTCACTTTTAAGCCTTAAGTTCATTTTTATATGAATATAATAATTGCAAAGAAAAGTTGGTGAAACTTAGAGGCTAGCAGAAATGCATTTGCAGGATTACTGGGTATATAAACGAGATTTTTAGGCATGTGTTAGAAGTTGGCCGATTTGAAAACAATCGTTTTTTTTGTGGTGGATGTGATAAAATTCAATATATATTAAAACACAAACTGAAAATAAAATATAGAAAAAATATTAAAAGTTTTTGCAAAAAATATGTACGTCAGCAAACCATACAGATGGAAAAAAACGGTGTCATCAATTATGAAAAACAATTGTAATACACTTTATTTAAATTTCTAGTATCTATGTATCTAGAACGGTTCAAAAGATTAGTAGTATATACATCAAATAACAGCATTTATGGTGTCTCCATCTTTTAATTTGGAATTTTGAAGCTGTTATTAAGGCAGATACGGAGCTACATATTCTGGAGAATTTTTAGGTTTTTGACTATAATGGTTTTTAATGTAGAACCACCCAAGTCAAACTACTTCAACCATTAAAACATCCGTCAATTTTTAGGTTTATTTTTGCACCACTTTCTATTATTCAATTCAACAGACAGCATTTTTTTCTTAACTTAAACTATACCGATATGTAAGCGGAATTAATTAAAAGTCGATTAACGAAAAAGAATTTCAAAACGATCGTTTTCAAATCAAGTGTTTTTCTTCGCTGCCTGCAAACTTTTAAAAATATTTATGCCACATTTATGCGAGTTCTATATTTGTAGTGAAATTAAAATGAACATTCTACGACTGTTAGATTGAAATGTGAATTAATTTTTAGAAACTTCTTAAAACTCCAATTTCTTAATTATTTTGCTTATTTCGAATACCAAAAAAAAAAACAAAACTAAATTGATTTACACATAATATTTATTTGTGGCCTGAAACCAAGTCATTACACAAGTAAAATAATAGAAAAACTTGTAATTTTTATATATTCAGATTGGATATGTCTGTACGGGATGATAACTGCAGATCAAAAGAAATAAAAAAAGAAAGAGGAAGAAACAAAAATGAAAAACTTTAAATAAATAACTCATTAAGAACTTACATAATGCCCGGCATTGTGCGCAAGCAATCTAATATATCATCAGGATCTGTGTTACATTTACAAATATCGTCAATAACAGTAAACAGAGGGAATCTAGAGGAGCAGAATAAATAATAAAAAATGAATAAAGTTAAAGTACTCGTACAAAGGGGAAACACTGTGAGAAAATTTTTAATTTTGCTTACTTTTTTGTCAAACGTTTTTTTTGTATCATAAGCGACACAGAATTTGTTACCACAGGACCTAAAATTTTATCACCGCGAAATAAATCCAATTCAAGCCTATCCAAAGAAATATCTCTCCTTATAAATGCTTCTGCTAATCGACGACTACGACTGCCAGTACAAGCCACCATCATATCACTCAAACCACAACTCTTAAACAACGCCAATAATTTACTGAACGGATAGAAAACATCTATGAAACGAATTGTCTCCAAGACACCAAAACGTATAAAGGCTGATTTGGTATTCATGCTGCAATCTAAGCCATCTAATAGGCCAGCACCAAAAGCAATTATGTGCTACGAATAAATAATAAATTATCTAAGCAAGATTTTAACTAAAGCACACGTTAGGTTTCGTACATTTTACAGGATATTTCTTAATTTTGAATCTTATATTTTTTACTTTATTGGTAGCTGAAAATTCCAAATATCGGTTAAAATTTAGTCTTATTATGGAAAACCCTTTCATTTTCAATTTAGTTTTTTTTTTTAACTTTTTTACTGTAGAAAACACACACTCAGTAACTTATCTGTGTAAAATCTAAAATTTTTCTACAACAAATTAAAATATGAGAACATATTTGTCAAAATTACTGCCTCTATGGAGCCACCTTTTAGTTTATAACAATATGCTTGCACTCATTTTCATTGCGGATATATTTTTTTTCCTATTTTATTAAAAGTCTATATATCTGCCTTTTACGGTTGGTAACTAAATTCGTAAATGTTAAAATCACATCACTATAGAATCACCTTTAGTCTTCTAGCCTATTACGTATCAAAGATTAAGGTCGCGTACATGAAAATCATGCCACTATTAGGACAATGTTTCATATTCTGTACTCATTGCTATAGCGAACTATGCAAACTTGACATGCCTGTCTTATACAACAGTTCAGAAAATAACAATATTTTTTTTTAATATCACATAACGTTCGGAACACCTATCATTTATGCTTCCAGAAACATGAGGGCTGCGACAGGCGAACAGACATTATAGCTGAGGGTACGAAACCCTAAAAATAAAACCAGAAAAATTCAATAAAATTATACAAGAGAGATTTTCATACCTTTATATATCCACAAACTTCTACGCAATCAACATCAGATATTGCACTCACACAAAAATAGTCATTTTTAAATATGCTTACAAGTAACGCGGCATGAGCCATATCACGACAGCCTAATGTGGCCTCACAATAGCTGCCCGAAGCCAAGGAAGTAGCTAAATTGGCTCCCACTAACGCTGCGCATGGTATCTTTGCAACAACGTAACGTATTCAATATCAAAATATTACTCACAAACAAAAATTGTTTGAATTGAATTTATACCTTCAAATATTTCATTACAGTGCGAGAAGGCAACTGTAAGCCGCCCTCTTCATTTGGCATAAAACTGTTTGTCAACGACACGGCCAAGGCGCTAGATTTAATAACACCAAAAAGAGTTCTACAAAAATCTTGCAATAGATAGTGTGGCATTATAAAAATGATTACATCAGCATTTCTAGCCGTCTCACGCAATTCATTGACAGCCACCTGAAATATTCATTTATTCATTAATTAATTTTTTTTAGTATTTTCGTAAAGAAATAAACAAAATATTCGAATTATGTTGTTACCAAATTTTCTGGCAATATTATGTCGGGTGCATATTTTTGATTTATATGAACCGTATTAATTAATGTACTTAAATACTCTTCCTCGAACGATTCCTCATAGACGTACATGTTGACACGTTCTTCAATGTTTTCTAATCTTGCGGCATTTTCAGCTACGATTTTGGCTATAACTGTGGCACTTGAATAGAATAAAATTTAATAATTTATTTGTTTAAATCGTGCATTTAATTTACTATTTTCCAGATCCAATTATACAAACGCTCTTCTCCATATTTTTAATAAATTTTTTACGAAGTATAATTAATAAAAAATAGACATTCTACTACAGGGTAATTCCAAAAAAATTGTTTTTTAAAATGTTTTTTTTGTATTTTAAGGCTGGTGTAGGAGGATAAATACTAAAATATGGGTTCGAAACTGTGCGTTACCCATCCGAAAAAAAATACGGCTTCTATTTATGGGTGTATTACAATGGTGGCTGAGATTCATGGGTGAATCTACATTTAATCAGAAATACTGTAATACTGGTTTCACGCACTAGCAAAATTTCGCTGAAAAAACCTCCAATTATTTGCTTAATAGGTGCGACAGCCCCAACAATTAAAGGCATACGTCAATCGACTTCATTCTTCTCCATTTTAAACCTTTCAGAAGCTTCAATAAAGCGAGTTACGTACACGGCGGCTATGTTAACAAAAATAAAACCTAATTTGGATATCAAATAGTCAGAACTTCACTATCGAGAAGACAGTAGGCCTTACTTGACTCAAAAGGCCTGAAATAGCACAAACGAGCTAAACTCACACACAAAATTTCATGCCGTTAGCGCACCATGTTGTAATTATGACGGCCCTTTTAAGATTTAATAGAAAAAACGGCATAAGTCACAATTAAATTTTCTATGGAAACACTCTTTTTATTTTTAGTTTTAATTGTTGAATATTTTAATTAGAGAAGACACGTACATTTTTGAAAGTTGCAACAGTCTGCTTTTAATATATGTAAAAACCATGTTACTATCGGCACACCCTTTATTTAATTTCATATTCATTTACTGTTATAACAAACATAGCAACATATGCTCTGTGTAAATTTCTAGCCGCTACCAATAGCGATTTAAAAAATAATTTCATATTTGCCAAAATTATGGTCTCTATGGAAACACCTTGAAACATTTTAATTTATTTACAAGAGTTTCTTTGAGAAGACCATTTATGCCGCCGTATATATGCCTATTACAGCATATTACAGCTCGCCCATGACAATCCCAATTTTCACGGAAAAATCATAATGAGTGACGAGGCACATTTTCATTTGAATGGATGTGTGAATAAACAGAACAGTCGGTTCTGGGGAATGGAAAACCCTCAAATTATTCAACAGTAACCTTTGCATTTATTAAAATTGATAGTCAGGAGAAATCATTGGACCTTACTTACTTGGTGAGCGTTACCGTGATATGATTTAAAACTTTTTAACGCCACAATTGTATGCTTTGGGCTTGATTAACATCTGGTACCAACAAGACGACGTCACATCGCAT
Source organism: Trichopoda pennipes (assembly GCA_030448955.1). Classification (NCBI taxonomy): domain Eukaryota; kingdom Metazoa; phylum Arthropoda; class Insecta; order Diptera; family Tachinidae; genus Trichopoda; species Trichopoda pennipes. The sequence continues at coordinate 914,447 of JASKUP010000084.1, forward strand.
ACAGCCAGGATTATAATGGAATTTCTGAGAGACCTCTTTCCACAACAAGTTATTTAAAAAAATGGTGATCTTGGTTGGCCTCCACTGTAGCCAGATTTGATTGCTCCGGACTTCTTTTTGTGGGGATGTCTGAAAAGCAACGTTTATGCAAACAAACCGGAAAAGCTTGAGCAACTCAAAAAATATGTGAGAATGTAATGAAAAATGTTCTCAAAAGGGCTCGCATTTGTGAGGTAGACAAGGGCGGACATTTATTTGATATTGTATTCCATACATAATTGCCGACATTAAATAAAACATTCATCAATATAAGATCCATTCTCTTTTATTTAATCACAAATTGTAAACAAAGGGCGGACACCCACACTCACGTTTCTCATGTCGCTCTCTCTCTCTCTCTCTCTCTCTCAGTCTCTCTCTATTTCACATCTTTTAGCTTTCTGTGAAATATAATATTTTAGCCGGTAGTTGCGGTGTTTAAATACATAACCAATATTTTTATAAAATTATAATTATATAAATTTACTTTTAACTGTTGTTGGTGTAAACAGATTTGCTGATAGAACTAAATTTAAAACACGAATATAAATTTTATTAAATTTAAAATTAAATAATAGACAATATTTGAAGTATTAAAATTTAATAAATAAAATTCTCGTCAACAAAATTTTTTTATGCGATTAACCTAAAATCATAACTGTTTATTTTTTTCTATTATTTTATGATTATGAAAAATTTTAATTAAATTTGAAAGCGAATTTAATTATAAGGCACCAGATTTTAGATGTGCATGCAAGCAAATAATGAAAATTATTTTATTGGAAGCCTTAAAACGAACGCTAAAAACAGAAGCGAATGAATTCATGGCAAAACACGTAATATCGAAATTACGTAAATGTTTCAGCAAATATTAGAGTCACAATTTTATAATCTAAACGTTTATGATTGTTTTCAAATGTTTTTTTTAATTTAACTTTTTAGAGAATTAAAAAAAATTTGCCTTAGTTAGAAAAAAATGTAACGATAATAATGTCAAAAACAAGGCTGCCACCTTTAAATTCTGGGGTTCTTTAAATTGCGTTTATCTTGTTAGGCGTTGTTTTAACGAAATACCGTGTAAGAATAAAATATTATTGTAAAAATAAATTCTAAATTGCCAAAATCATCTACAGAATACCAACGAAGCGCGAAATTGCCTTACTTACAAAAAACTGAGAAACTAACTCATGCTTAAGAAACAAATTCTCTGTGATTATAAGCTTTTAACATCAAGACAATCTGTTTTCCTTGCTAATCTAAGTCACGGCACGTACAAATGCTTCTGAAGAACTGAGGAAAGATTTTAAATCGGATTATAATTCGTGTAACTTTTTCAATTTTCTTTCTGTCACCAGATCTGTATCACAAGGTTGTATTCTTGGAACTTTGCTTTTTTTCCGTTTACGCAGAAGGTTTTCCAAATCAGTGAAGACACTTCAACTTAAAATGTATACCGGTGACGCTTAGTTGTATAAAATTGATAGAGGATTAAGGGAGAGTACTTTTGTGGGCTAACAATAAAAAAGTTTTAATCCAAAAAAATCTCATGACAACAATATGTCCAAAATATTCGTGGATAAAATTAAATTAAAATTTAATGACACTCATAATTGGACAAACCATATAACGGTCGCTTAACCTAACACCTTATAACCCACCCCAAAATCAGGATGCTGCTTTGAAAAAAAATTACATGATTTCCACGTTAATACACTCTAGTGAGACAATCAATTCACAACTTAATGCAACTTACAACAATATAACAGGATACGTCGCGACGTTGGAATTAAGCTTTATGGAAATAACGAAGAAATAGGATGAAGATAAGGAGTTTGATTCTTTTACATAAAATAATTGATAGTAATGAGCCAGACTATATTTTCAACCAACTGAAGTATAGTTATTTTAGAAGAAATAACACCGTACACTGAACTTAAATATAATATTAAACTGCAAAATGTTTTTAAAATAATATTATTTTAACCATTAGGCAAACCTGCAAAAATATTTTTATAAAAGGAATATCGGCCACAACTCGAAACTTACAAATTTTTATTAAAGGGAAAACCCATTTTCTTAAAGCTGCTATTTTATCAAAGAAATAAATACAACTGTTTTTTTTTTTTTTTTGGCAAAAGAATAGCAAAAATAGTATAAGAATTCTACTAATTAATGTAGGTAGTTGTTGAATATTTAATTATATTTTTAAATTTTTGATATTTTCCTTAATCGTTATTTTTTTTTTATTACATATTTATTTGCAATCTATCTTACAATAATAAGCAAATGTGTTAAGTTAGCAAAAATAACATATTTGATTGCTTTCAATTGAAAACAAAAATTTAAGTTACATATGAAAATAATATTTACATATATAGAGTTAAATTAAATAATTAATATTATAAACATTATAAATTTTTATTTCTTATTATATTCTCATTTCATTACGAACGTTAGTCAATCTTAAATGTAAGGGAGATCAAGGATATCATTACGTTTGAGCCTTTTAACTTCGTCAGTCTCAGCTAAATGCGTATTTGCTAGTAAGTTTGTATGATTACTAAGCTTTTCTAAATAATTGGAGCTGAGTCTTCTAATTTCGGATTTAACAAAAGATATTTTCAGGTCGTTGTGAAGAGCTTTGTTTGTTACATAAAAAGGAGCATTCGTTATAGACCGCAAAGCTTTGGATTGGAATCTTTACAATATTTCTATATTGGAAGTAATAGCAGTGCCCTATAACTCTACGCCATAAGTCCATATAGGTTTTAAAATAGTTTTGTAAAGCAGGACCTTATTCTCCAAAGAAAGTTTAGATTTACGTCCCAGAAGCCACAGTGCTGTGTCGTCTGCATAAGTAGCCACTGTTACACATTCTTTTCTCGGCATGTCGTAGGTGCATATGGTATATAAAATTGGTCCAAGGACGCTTCCTTGAGGGATCCCAGCTTCAATTTGACAAATATGAGAAAAATCTTTGCTGACTCTGACGAAGAAACATCTGTTTTTCAAACAGATGGAGCAGAAAGCAGGTTTTTCTATTTGTATAATAATCCCTCATGCCATACTATATCAAAAGCCTGCTGAATATCCAAAAATATAGAAGAACTGAATTTTTTTATTTTCAAAAGAATCAGATATCACCTTAATAATTCGATGACACTGATCTGGTGTACCATGTTGACTTCGAAAACCGAATTGATGATCGGGAATAATATTGTATTTCTGCAGAAATGCGTTTAAATGTTTGAGAAACAAGTTTTCAAACATTTTTGATAAAATAGGTAATAAGCTAATAGGTCTGTACGACGTCAATATATTTTAAAAAATTTTTTTTTTATTTTTTTTGAATTTTAAATAAAATAACTCCAACTTTTTAGCTATAGTTTTATAAATCATGTGTTATGTTATAAACGGTACCAAATTAAAATGAATAAATAAAGCGTAATATAACGAACTAATATCTCTCTGTAAATAAATTTTTGAAAAGGGTATTTTTTATAGAGGTATAGAACTTTGATATATAATAAAACAAAAATGAATTTTTTGAATTGACATGAAATTTACTTTTTTTTTGATAGATGGCTTTCCGGCATTATGATTTAAATATGACTTCTGACATATGACCGTCGAGCCAGGCTCGGATGTAGTCTAATTTGGAGGTGCTGTGGAACCACCCTAATTAAATATGCACACACACATGCAGTCGTAACAAAAGGTTTTACATTGCCTTTGCTTTTGTGTTGTTGTTGTTGTTCCGACTACATGTGCTGATTGATGCATTTATATTGACACATTTATTTTCTAGAAAAACAATGCCAAAATAAATGTAGTAACAATTAGATCGCGTTACACTTTTCGCCCAAGTAATAATAACTTTCTTTATTCTAGACTGCTTGGAGTCTGCACATAAATTATTAATAATTATTATTATTTATTAATAAACCAACAAGTGAGCTCCACGTTGAGCTCCAATAAATTTATAACCTATTAAACTCCTCGTTGAGCTCGAGATCAAACCAATAAAATATATGATTATATTAAAAATACAAAGCTAAATTATTACCTTTCAATCCTAATTTATTACCTGGCGATCATAAAATATTATAGAGGTTAAATTTCCAATGGGATTTTCATTATTTGTGGCCTTATATTGGCAATAAAGTGGCGAGTGCTGTCTTCCAAGTGATCAGTCATTTCCGGCTTATCGGCATAGACAAGCAACTTCAAATATTCCCTCAGAAAATAGCCTAGCGGCATTAAATCTGTTGATCGCATGTTTAGTTCTGAGTCTGACAAGTGAAACTATGCAGTTACAAAACGTTCCCCTTAATAGATAAATTGTGGTAAGAACTGTGTGACATGATGCGCCGTCTTGTTGAAACCACAGCTCCTGCAGGAAAAAAGCCAGTAATCATTGCTTTATAGCGGTCGCGTTTGACTGTAATGTTCTGATACGCGTCGTTTTTAAAGCAACATCGATCAGTTATCCCACCAAGGCATAAAGCACACCATACAGTAGAACTTTCTGGATGTAACGATGTCACAACATACACTTGTGGATTATCATCACATCAAATATGAAAGTTTTGTTTATTGCCGTATCCATTCAAACAAAAGAGAGCCTTATCACTAAACAAAATTCACTTATGAAAATTGGAATCCACGGCCATCTTGTTTTGGACCCCATTTTCATAATTTGGAAACGTTGTTCAGGCGTCAGTCTATTCATGCTGAAATGTCAAATCTAACTAAATCCAAATTACTTGGCAGCTGACAAAATGGCTGCCAGTAAAAATGTGTTGCCAAACTAAAGTTCTATACCTCACCCGATATTAAGACCGTATATAGGTATTTTATCTACTACAATTATTGAAAACGTTTTATTAATTCTAATTAACACGTTAAGGCTTTTAAATTCTTAATATCCGTCACAAATAATTCTCTTTATTTGAGTTATTTTTAACTCAATATTTTTATAATCTGCAGAAGCTATTCAGAATAATAAACTTATAATATCAATATGTATTTAACATAAATACATTTATTTTTAATTACATCATTGTGTGTATGTGAGTGTGTATGTAAAAGAGAGATTTTCTTAAAAGATTATTGATAATAAATTATGCAGCATGCAAATGTGACTTGCAATTCAAAATACATAAATATCTTAACGACTCAAAATAAATGCTTTTTTGTTTATCATGTTCTACTTTTGTCAATATAAAATTCCCGGCAGTTTCCTTTCATATTTCATTTTAATCTATTTAAGTTTATAACTTTTTGGTAAAATTTGGGAAGTTCTGTTATTTGTATTATATTTTCAAGTTATTACAAGAAATTCGTTCAATAAAGTGAAACTTTGGAAAATTTTCTTCTCGTGTTTAACTATAAATATCACAAATTTTTACAAAAGGTCGAAAATTTTAATAATTCAAGAGGTTTGTAAAAGCTCATGAAAAAGTGTGAATTTTATTTCTCATTTTATATTCCAAAAAAAAAAATATCCTTTGAAAAATGTACTAAAATAATGCTTAGAATTTGATTTCCATTTTTGTAATTAATAGGAACTAGAGGTTGGATTTCCTTACGAAAATTAAATGCACATAAGCTCATACAATATTTTGACCCATGGACATAAGTGCTGGTGAAACCTTTCGCATAAATATGGAGACGAAGAGTGATAGAAAGCCAAAGACAAAAATTAAATTTTTAAAGCTACTCTAGTCTAAGTCGCAAAATAATCTAATTTGAAGTCCGCTGCACTTGCAACTTTAAATTGCAAAAACAGAACATAGGAAAACATATTTGTTTTCTGCTTTTGATGAAGTGCATTTGTATGTCCGAATTCGGGGTACTTTTTCTTTCACTGCACAGCAATATGTCAGCGTAAGCCAGTGACTTATAACAGTGGCCCTCTTTGAAATAATCGATTCCGTTTCTCGAAATAAACTTATCACCAAGTTTTGATTTTTATGTTATGCGGTCGACGAAAAGTCATTCTCATCTCAATCGCACTTTCAAACATAAATCATTGATTGTGGATACGTTTTATTTCTCACTATCGATCGAGTGTAACTTGAGCTTCGAATTTTTTGTTGAAGAAATAATGTTCAATGGAACCTAAAACCGTTGCAAATGATATATTTTTTTGGTGTTGTGTATACACGGTGATTAAAAACATCAAATTGATGACTGTTTGTCGCTTAAAATTTGAATACAGCGTGAACTGCTGTATCTGTAAAAAATTGAAATCAAACTAAAAACAAATGTATAGAACGTTACACTTTGAGGAACCCCTGTAGGCTAGTAGGTAGTGTGCTAGCTTACATGACTGAGGGTTGTGGGTTCGATTCCCAACAAAGACCTTGGTTTTTTCACAAATTTAAATTGACTGTCGGTGGGGCTGCTCAGTGATGATTTCATAGTCACTGATCACTGAGCTGTCTTATACGGCAGTTAATTTCCGTAACTATCCTTCTACTTTCACCACCTGTCGATCTCTTCTCTATCCCATTCCTAAAGAATGTAGCACGGTACTTGACTAAATAGGCATTGTTGGCCTGAAGTGCTACTTCTCTTTATAAAAAAAAGTATTTTGAAAATATACTATCAAAGAGATGAAAATTTCACTATATCATAAAGTTTCTTATGAGACCGTTGTGACTAATTTAATCACTAAATCCGAGATATTGTTGCTGACAGTAAACCAAAACAATGCATGGCCGTAGTGTTGCAAACATAGCCTGAAACACAACGCATTTTACGACAAAATCATCTTTAGTTATAAGGCTTACTTTCAATTAGGCGGTTATGTAAGCAAGCCAAATTGCCCCATGTGGGGATCACAAAAGCCACAAATAATCCTCCAAAAACCATTGAATCCAAAGAAGTGGCCGTATGGTGTGGTAAGTCCTTCTGTGCTATCAAACTCTGATAATACAGGTTTTGTGGCCACAATTGGCTAATGTTGACATCAGTGATCTTTGGTTTCAATAAGGCGGGGCCACAGCCACCGAAACAAGTCAGTTACTGCATGAGAAATTTTCCAGATGCAATATTTCTATATATGGCGATATAAATAGTTACAATATTCAATACCGCTGCTAAATTTTGTCTGGGGCCATTTAAACCCTGTAGCTTATATGAATAACCCACAAACAACTGAAGTTGTCAAAAAAGTGTATCTTTTAAGTTAATCTTCTTCCTTACCTAAAATTTTCCCAACGCATTATTTCTTTATTTTTTAAAATCTAAATTGGCAGAATTTGTTTAGGTAATTTCCTATAAAGTCAAGTGTAAAAGATTAATATTAAAGGGTGTTGGGTAACATTATTGGCAGTATTTATTACTATGTTAGTTAGAACGTAATAAGATTTACATCAGTACCTAGCTGTGTGAGCTATAACCTGATGGTGGATCAAACCACTTTGGGTGATATGTAGCATGTAGCCACGCCCTAGGAAGCCGAAGCATAATACTCTCCAATAGGTCATTTCCAGTGGCAATTTCGGGAGTAAGGAGCAGGGTCACCAGCCCCACTTCTTGCTGAACAGTTGGAGATTTTTCAACATCTAATCCAGAACACATGACATAGCTGGCTCACTGGATCCGGATTATTTAACCTGTATTCAGTCAGAGAACTCTAGGGCTTACTTATTCCCGTGGAAATAGAGTGAAAGTTGCCCAGTACGCTCCTATTGGCGTTTAGGGCACTGGACACCCTTTTACCCCCAGACGACACATGTCTTATTGGTGAGATTCCATTCAGACAAATCATATGTTAGAGCAAATTTAAAAAATAAAATTAAAAATTAAAGCGTGACTCATAAATGACTATATGTTTGATTCCAATTCTCGCTTGGCCGATTTATTTTTTGTCTTTTTTTTTGCAAAATATATTTTTTCATAACTTTAGATATTAAATTAGAAGAGATTATTTACACCACAGCACATAAATAATTTTTAGCTTTTAGTTGAATAATATAACATGTGTGAAAAATACCCACAGCAAAATAAGAAAATTATTTTATTTAGTTAAAACTAAAGCAAACTAATTATTTGTCTTTTGCTGGACTAAAGCTTTTCAAAATAGCTGACTCACTTATAAAGTGAACAAATGTGCTAATAAATTGATGAAATAAATTCTTAATTTTAAAATTTTTTCTAAAACTTTTACAGAAGTAAGTAATTTATTCATCGGAATCATTTTCAATCTAAGCAATTTTATTATTCGTGCTTGATTCCTTTAAATAAATATTTCATGATATTCTCACGAAATATTTATTACAAAAATTTTTATTAAAAAATAAACATCTTATGATATTCTCATAAAACATTTATTTCAATAAAAATAAAAAATATTTGAAATGTATTACTGCGGGGGAGAGCATATCCATATTGTAATAAATATTTCGTGAGAATATAATGAAATATTTATTTAAAGGAATCAAGCACGAATAATAAAATTGCTTTTACAGAAGTTTTAAAATTTTTAAGTTTTTAGAACGAAATGGAAATTTACAATTATGGCCCAGTGTATTAATTTGCCGTTAGTAGCAACATTTGAATTACTTTCATTTCTATTTTAGTTTTTATCATTTTCGAGAAGACTTCTAATGCAGGGATTTTATTGTTTAAATACATTGTCACTTATTAAGTGACTTTTACTTTGGCTAATCAACGTTTAAATTGACTGTATATCATACAGCAGGGGATTAAAAATTAAATTTTGGTGATTTTAATTTTTCTAAATTTAATATGGAGACAGTGGCAAATTACCAAACTCATTCCAGTCCTAAATTTATTTTCTAATTGCCATGCATAATATGTGGTGTCTCCTCATAATAGCAAAGTTTCGTCAGTACTGTAGGGAAAGTAAACACACACACACACCCACCACATATATCACATAACATTTAAAATTGTGTGTTCTGTTTACTAAACTGACATTTTGTTTTAATATTAATAACATTTATATTTCATTATAGCCTAAGTCTGCAAGACAAATAATTGTCATATTTCAATTAATGTGCAACATGTTTGTTGCAAGTCTAAATTTAAATTTGATAAAAATCTTTAAATATTTAATAGAATTTTTAATAGTGACTACAGCAATGTAATTTTAACCAAAAAAAAAAAATGAAATTATATTAACTGTCCTGAAATTTATTAAAAATCCAAGAATTTTTATAAATTTATAATTAGAATAACCACCAGCTTTAAACAAATTAAACTTTTATTAAACTTTTTTCTACGTAAAACGTGTCTTTAGGCACATTAATTAATTTAATAATTTTTTTTTTCTTTTCTATTTTGATTATTCATAGAATTTTCATAATTTGCAAACTAAGTTTTAAACTATTTTTTGTTCTAACTTTTACAGCAGCAAAACAACAAATTTTAGTGAAAAAAAAACAAGCAAACAAACAAATAATTATAAAGTTGTACCCAATGAACTTTGGCATTCCGGATGGCATTCGTTATACGAGGTATAAAAAAATGGAATGTAACAAAAGTTGGCATAGAAATTACATAGAACATTTGTGAAGGATGTTTTGTTAGAGGCATACAACTTCGAAATGGAATAAAATAAAGATGCATTTTTTAAATTCACTTTATTCGAAAGATGATTTACTAGCATTATAAATTAAATCTAATTTCTGGCATATGGTCGCTACCGCAGACTAGAACATAGTTTAATCTGAAGGTCAAATTTTCGATGACGCGGCTGATCGACTCCAGCTTACTGTAATAGAATAGCAACACACACAAAATGGTCAAGCTGTGTTGCATTATCCTACGAAACTATGCGATTACCAAACGTCATGATGCCTCGACTTGTTGAAACCACAGCTCGTGTACATCATAACTATTAACTTGATGAACGAGAAAGTCAGCAACCATGACTCTATAGCGGTCAGCATTGGGTGCAACATTCTTACCAGCATCGTTTTTAATGAAATACATACCAATGATGCCACCAGGCCATACAGCACACCAAACAGTCATTTTTTTAAGAAATAATGGTATCTCGACAAACACTTGGGGATTATTATCATTTCCAATATGACAGTTTTAGTTATTGACGTATCCATTCGAAAAAAATATGAAAAATCGATATGGACGGTAATCTTGTACAATTTGGAAGTACTGTTGAAGACTCCACCTATTCATGTTGAAATGCCTAACCAAAGCAGTAAAAAAAGTGTTGACAATATAAATTTCCAGTTATACGTGCTGATAATGTCGATTTGTTTTGCTTGAAAAATGCATTTACTAAAACTACAGAATGAGTTCATAAGTTATTCAAAATATTTTTCATCGTTAGAACTGCTCCGGATTTCACGAAAAAAATGAATGAAGCGAATTTCTAATACCCTGTTCTGAAGTGAAACGCATTCCAGTAAGGGCGCTCTGCAACGATCGAAATAAATGATAGTCTTGCAACATGCGACCGAACGTTGTCATTATCGTGTTCGGTAGAATATTCTGGTCATTTTTCGTTTTTTTTTTTGCTCTCTTCAAGCGAATCATTTTTTTTTGGTGATCGTCTGACTTGATTTCAACAGCTCATAATACAAAACATCCTTCTGATCTCACCAAATAAAGAGCATTACCTTAGATATTCGGCTTCGGCATTGATTAGGCTGCTTGGCGGGACTTTACGTATAAATTTTTACTTTTGAAGTTATCCATTAACGTATCCATTTTTTATTACAACTAACAATACAATAATGACATCCTGTTGTAACATTCTAGCTATTTGTCTCTTTAGACACTTAACTGTTCTCTGGCTGATTATTGAGGTTGGCCCTTTATGGGAGTATCGTGGTGGTTGTGGTTTCGCGGCCCCATAACAGTATAACGGTTATTATGGCGGCCAGGATCATTTCATCGGTAATGACACGCTAGATGAATGATCCAGTCCAGTGAGCATGCTAGACATGTGTTCTGGACAGGAGTTGGAAAATCTCCAACTCTTAAGCAAAGAGTGATGATTTGCAGCCCTGCTCTGGAATCATCGAAGTTGCAAATAGAAAGTTCTGTTGCATAGAATTATAGCTTCGGCTTCCTAGGACGAGCATGACGTTCCAAATTATTCAGTGGTTTGATCCAGATGGTTAAGGCTTCATGGCCAGGCGCGGATTTAAATCTAATCACACACGTTGTTGTTACATTCTAGCATCATTTTCGACAATAAAAATCGCCTGTTAACCTCTCTCTCCCAATGCTTTGAAAAGTAGAGAAATAACTTTTTGTGTGACTCCCAATCTTCATCGAGTAATGCATCCAATTTCGCATCTTGAAACTTTTTCAGCCGACTCCACTTGTCTTCAGTATCTAAATCGCCACAAGATTTTTAAGTTGTTGAAATGAAAGAAGGTTATCAGAGTTCCGCGGAAAATGTTTTTTAGACACAAAATTCGACGTTATTATAGCGATTGAAAAAAAAAATGTATGTTTATACTTTGTGACGTCTATCGAATACCGAATTATAATGATAGATGTTAACTCTCCAAAATATCATATTTGTTGTGCCATATGTTGTCTAAATCGGCATTGTTAGCTTGTCTACCAATGTCCATAAAAACACTCGATATTTTGGCTTAAGACCAAATAACCCTTGTTGATACTTTCAAGAGCCTTGAACTTTTCAACCTTTCTGAAAGTCACCATTATGGAAATGTATGCTGCGTATATGTGTCACCCTTAGACCTTTTCTTATTCAATATATTTGTTTTACGAAATACAATTTTGGATCACTAGAATCAAAATTTTTAAGCGGATATTTAAAACTACAACGGGTCTTATTTGATGTGTTCTCTATGATATGTATTTCGCAATTATAATTTATGATTTATTTCTAATTTATTATTTTCTATGCCACTGTGCAATGTTTAAGAAATTTTCTAGTTTTCCTATCTGTTAAGTTGTTAACTTGTTTAAAATAATTTTTAATAACATTTTTTTTTTATAATTTAAAGTTTATGAAAAAAAAAATGTTTAAACGAAAATAATTATATTTAATTTGCAAGTAATTGTTATGCTAAATAGCTTACAAGGATTTAAAGCAAACTGTTATTATCACACTTATAATCACTTTATTTAAATATTTTTTCTTATTTTAAGTCTCGCCTATCTTGTTTTTTTCTATTAAAGTCTTAAAAGTTACTTTAAAAAATTTTTATAATTTATGAAACTAAAAGTAAAACTTTTTGTTAAATCTTTGTTATTACGAGTAGTTTACTTCAATTTTATGGACAAACTTTCAAAATCGCCATACTTGTGGTACAGGATATTAGAGATGAAAAATTGTTTTCATTTTACATTTTTCTAGTTTTTGTTTTTTTTGTTGTTGCAAACACATTGTTGTTATTTTGGTCATGTCCTTGATAAACTCAACTCTTCCTTTTATAAATTTGATACTTTTCATGATGTTATTTATCTTATTTTAAGGTTGATGTTGTTTGACCAATAACACTTCCTTTTGAAAATCGTTTTATTTCCCGTTTTTATATTAATTTTTTTTAAGCAGTTTGAATTTGACATGGAAGAATACAACATACAAGTGACTATAGTTAAAAAACAAAAATTTCTAATGTAAATGTTACATTAGCACAAAAAGCGACTTCATGCTTTTGCTAAATTAAATACAATTTTTCAAATATGAGTTTTAAAGACAAGAGTCTGTTCTCTTTGCTTTTTTGGTCATTAATAATTTTTGTTAAATTCATTTAACCCATTTAGAAATGGTATCTTTGTTGCCACGTATTCGTTCTTAATCTTCTACTATGAATCGTATCAGCTCCAGATACTTGCAAATGTATTTCCTTGCCAGGTTTAATATGCCGGATTATTCACGTTTACAGTCTCGTCAGTTTGCTGTCAGTATAACATTAAGTCAACGTTGGTTGGTATTGCCTCGATGGTAAATCGTTATTAACTAAATAAATGTTGTGCTTTGATGATAGCGATATAACTTCAGAATCGGGGTTTTTCGCTGGTAGTGGGCTACATGAGAAATAACATTTTCTGTTAATTTATTTAAAATAAATTGACCGTTAACAAGTAAGAACTTTTAGCTGTTAAATAACAAAAACTTGATGATTGTAATTTATTAGTTATGGCAGGGGGTAAGAGCTGATTAACAGGTCTGTAGAAATAACAAAATATAAAATATTATAAAAAATAAAAATCATTATATTTTAAATATTAAAAAGAACAGAGGATTAGCAAAAACAAAAGAGAATGCTACTCTAAAAGTTCTTTAATACAAAAAATGTTTGTATTAAATTTTGGGATGCCCTGATACGCCTTTTGGCTGATACGATATCGATACTGAACAAAAATCGACGATATCGCTATGAATGTAAATTTAAAATAGGGAAAAACTATCTTTTAAATTTAAGCCGACATTACCTCGTCGGTAAATCTGTCTTAGTTTAGTGTTAACGTCTACAGGTTGTTGCTAATTAAAAAAAAATTTTTGTCATACGTATAGATTTTGTGACAGTTGAATAAATAATTAAATATAAATAGGAAAAAAAAATAAATGGTGTAAGAAATATGTTTATGTTTGATTCAAGCGAAAATTCTAGCTATGAAAAAATCCTGTCTTTGGATTTCAAAGAAAAAAAGCTTTAAGGCAAAGGCCAGACATTTCCAATTTGCAGGATAACAAGCAAGTGAATATTTAAAAAAGGAAAAGCGGTAAAGTGGATTACATTCGTCTAAGCAAAATGACATTTAAATTTATTCTTGCAAAAGAGACATCTCTCAATGCAATGTGGATTATGATCCGCATTTATTTCAATTAAATTAGAGGTGGCAACAACATTAAAGTTCATGATAAAACCTCGTATTGGGAATGATTTTAACCAATGTTTACTTCTATATTTTGCTTGTTAATTAAGAAATTTCCAGAAGTACTCCACAGCTTAATTATGCCTTTAATTACTGGATACTAATTCGACCTTTTGTTATGGATGTTGTTAAATTTGTTTGTGGAGCATGTATTTTTCCATTCATGCCCTTTAGCCTTTTCACTATTTAACTGTTCAAGTAATTTAAGTACAACATGTCGTTTTTAATTGTTTATTTTAAAATTTATTACAAAACAATTTATTACAGAACAATGGCTTAGTTTTTATCTTTCTTACAAGGAAAAAGAAAAAAAGAAACAAAGTAAACCCCAAGCTACTATGGCAAGTTGAAAACAGGAACGCTAAGTCGGTAACAGTTGACGCCGACCCATGTTTATAGCCGCCGCCAACAATCATATATTATAACAACACTCGAAGTTATGCCCAGAATAATCTGTCCACTTGTCATCAATTTTGAAATGATGGAAGAAGAAAGGAGTAAGTCAAAGTAGGAACTTCAGCATTAATTTGTTATAGATGTTTAGAACTTCGAAATGGAATAAAACAAATATAAACTTTATTCGAGTGATAATCTTGTGGCATTATAATTTAAATATAACTTTGGCATATGACAGGCACGGCTGGTTAGACGTAGTCCAATGTGGAGGTTCAATTATGACTTTTCTATCATTTGTTGTTGTATATCGGCAGCAACGCGGCGAATATTGTTCTCTACAGAAAGTAGTCTAGCGGTATTAAGTCGCACGATCTTAAAGGCCAATAAACGGGTCCAAAATATGAAAATAATCGGTTGTCAAATATTGTTTTTGATAAATCAATTATTCCACGAACAAACAAAAACCGTAATTATGTCTCTACAGCGATCACCATTGACAATTGCCTTCTGACCAACTTCGCTTTTAAAGAAGTACGAAGCAAGCTCAGCCCATAAAGCACATCAAACAGTTAGTTTTTCTTAATGTAACGGTTTTTTAAAATACACTTGAGGATTATAATCACTTCAAATATAATATTTTTGTATATTGAAATTTTATACCTCTATTAAAAGCACCATATATATGTCCATATTCCGAAATTTTTTTTATGGCTTGTTTTTTGCCAACTATCACTTTCTTTTATTAATGATGGAATTCAATTTCAACATTGTTTCCCCCCAACATTATATGTAATTGGAGGGACATATGGGTCTCTTAAATCCTTTTGCTAGTTTTTTTTTTTTAATTTCCAGTCCTGTAATTGATATTTTAAACAATTTATTTGAATTTTTTCATAATTTTTTCAAATTTGGAAAAACAGCACAATTTATTTCGTGTAGTTGGAAAATTTTAGGGTTGTGGGAGGAACTTTTAGAAATTGTCATCGAATACAGTGCATAATTATTCATGAGCAAAGATTTCTTTGATTAACATTGCGTAAGTCGGTATGATCGAAATTTTTTCATGATGTGAATATAAGCGCCCAAATTTTTTTTTTTCTCTTTTTAAAAGATCGTATTGAAAATTTTTAAGCATTTTAACCGAGGGACTATCAAATATGAAACTAAAAAAAAAATATATGAAAAATTGGTTTGATGGTTTGTCTATAATTATTTTCGTTTAATTTCTTCTAGAATGCTTTAGTTAAAAATATTTTAATATTTATTATTATTTATTAAAAAAATTTTTTTGCATGCCAAAAGAATTTTAATATGTAAAAATGTTTATTACAATTTTGCTGCACTATTTTTAGTTAACAATTGTTATTTACTGTTAATGTTATGCAAATGAGTAGCAAAATATTGCTTGAAGCCCTTGAGAGTTTAAATACAAGCAGTAGTTTAGCATTAAAATATCGTCGCTGAAATGGTCAACAGACGTTATTAAAAAAATTGTTTACAGGTCCTTAAAAATAAATTAAATCTTAAAAAAATTTAATTTACTCTTTTACATCATTTCTTTTTTTTGGAAAATTATAAAAAAAATCCTTTTTCCGCTGTTGGCCATGAAAGTGACGATATGTGATTCGAGTACATTTACCCTTAATTTTAAATAGCACATACATACACATAGTTATTTATTTCCTTTTTGTGGCATGAGTGCCATTAAACAGCAAAAAAAAAAAATCTAAACAAAAAACGAACCGAAGTATATACAAATTTTAAATAAAAACATGTAACAGATATTTTAGTACAAATTTTATAGGGCTCTTAGTTCTACATTTTGTTTTAGTGTCATTGACATTGAGTTAAATATTCGTACGTACGCTATCTTTACTACAAATAATTTAATAGGTTAATTTACAGTTCGCATTTGCACCCAATAACATATAAAACCTAACACTTACAATGTTTATGACTTAAACTTTTTAATGTCTTTTCGTCAAGAAGTAATACATTTTGCTGCATTAAAAAAAATACTAGCGAACACCATGCTCAATAATTGTAATAATTGCAAAAGTTGGAAAAAATTTGTTACGCCCTTGTCCTTCTGCTGTTTGAAGAACTCAAGGAAACTGGCACTACAACAAATTCCAAACACACTTCATGCAGCAAAGCAACTTTTAAATATGATTTAGATAATAATAAAAATAAAAAAAAAACATGTATTTGTACACAGTATTGCTGCACAGTATTGCAAAACACACAAACTTTAAAACAACTATTAGTTTTCAGTTTTCGAAAACTTCAGAAATATTTTCATAATTTTAGATTATCGACAAAAACTGATACTATTCAATAAGTTGCTAAAAAGCTAAATTAAATTGTAATAAATGAAAATTTTTAATCAACTTAAAAAATGTTTTCAAATTTGTAATTTGTTTAAAACATTTAAAATTTCATTATTTAAGGCGAAACAACTAAAGAACATGTTCAATACAAGCAAAAAAAAAGCGTATCCATTGTTTTTAAAACTGCAGCACATTATCGAAGCATTGAATCAATTAACTTGGTTAATACCTCTGAGCTTATCCATATTTTTACAGTTATCACGTTCTATTTTTCAATTTACGATATCCTATAGATTTTCTATGTAATTGATATTCGACGAACCTGCGAGCCACTTGAAAAATTAATTTTGTTGCCAACGAACTATTCTTTCACACATTAAAATGTATTTTTAGGGTCGTTATCATGCTGGTATTTTTACTTAAGTGGCTTTACCTCCTCTACATATGGAATCATGACATTTTTAAGGTAGTCTGTATAAACGAAACGATTCATTATTACTTTTATTCTATGAATCGGGCCTGTTATTTGTTATTTTTTGTTAATGTATATTTGTTTGTTGGTATATGTTTGTACTTTGTTTTTAATTTTATTTTTTAAATCGATTTAAATTTATGTTGAACATTTTTGAAATTTGTGTCTATGTATATTTTCATTAGTTGAAAACTTTTGATGAAGACACACAAAATTGTGAGTAATTTAATAATATTTTTAAACTTGTATTATTGTAATTTAATATGTAATATTTTGCAGTGAATAAAACATTTCGTTATCGAATTGAATGGAAAAATCGTTTACTTCAAAAAGTCTTCGTTTTCAACAGGGCCTATGACATTCCCTGAAAGAAAGTTTGAGACCAAAGCTCTATCTCCGCTATATTTCACTGTCAATTTTGTATAACTTGGATTAATAAATTTCCATTTGAGTCTTCTAGCTAACCGTAATCAATTGGAACCTTTCAAATTAAGCTTCGACTCCTCGGAAAAAAGTACTATTTCTATTATGTGTTGGTCCTATTATTGTTTTTCTTTGTGAATTTAATCCTAACGAGTTAATTTTTATGTGAAATAAAGAGCTTTATAAGATTTTATGCCAAGAGTTCGTTGATATGTTTTCTATTTATTCGATGAATCGAGCCTGTGCTAAAACCTGGAATACATTCCCAGACCAAAATACTAATACTTTGTCCTTTTGGTCTTGCAATCAAACTTAATTAACTGGAACGTTTTAAATTAATGTGTCCTATTAATGTGCTCTTTTGGGAATTAAATCCTAACGAGTGTGTTTTTATGTGAAGTAAAGGGTTTGTTTGCACTTTTATAAAATTTAAAGCCAACTTTGACATGCTTTCTATTCACTCTGTGACTCAGGCCTGTGCCATTACATTCTCAGAATAAAGCACTACCTTCGTCATGTGTCACAGTTACTTTTGTATAACATGAATTAATACGTTATCATTTGGGTCTTGAAGCTAAACTTAATTAACTGGGACCTTTCAAATGCATGTGTCCAATTAATGTGTTCCTTTGCGAAATCTGTCCTTCAACTTTATATACTGCAGCCAACGAGCCTGAGTAACGAAAACGGCTCGTAACGTAATCACTGAGGTGAAGGTATCGCTTAAATTCAAATCTGTATGCAAAATATGCATCAGTTATGCTCGTGATACTGTTCACACAAGTTTGCCAATTTGGTCGACTCTGCTTTTTAATCAAATTTAAATTTTTTGAATGCGAGTACAATTTTTTTTAGTAAAATTTAATTTTTTTAATGAATTTTTGGTAAAAAGTTTATATTTCGGTGAAATTTTGATCGTTTAGTCAAATTCTGATTTCTTTTTTATTGCTTTCAATGCTCCCCTTTATTTACTAAATTGCAGCATTTATGCACCGATGCAACCACATTTCAATAGAACCTTTTTCAGAGCAGCTCTTGTGCTGCCTTGGCAAAAGTAATTTTAACCTGATTATAGATAGCCAGGCAAGCAATTTTAAATCAACTCTTCTTTCTAAATAGGAAATCGGAAATAATAAATAAAAAAAACGAAATGAATTATATACACCTCTTCTTCCCTCTATGGTGATGGTTAAAATAATATGGAAATTAATATAAGAAATATTTTCATGATAATGTGACACCTTTTTACGTTGCAAGTAGAATTTGTCATGCCTGTTGATTATAAAGAAAACAACTATGTATTTGCCTTGAAACAGACATTGTCCCTAAAAATAAATTTGTTTCTTGAAATGGCCGTAATTTCAACTCATAAGAATTAAATATTTTGTGGGTTATTAATTATTATCATAATCTTCCCTTTTTATTATTTTTAGTTTTTAATCCTCATATCTACTGCTTATAGTCTATATATATTATATAATCTTTTTGTTTTATTATTGTTACATGTTATTATTATTAAAGTTCATATTTTGATTATAATTTTGCATGTTTATAATTGGCAGACAAGCAAACTGTGCTAAAGTCAATTAACAAAATAAAACACTGACATTTTATTGCTAATAAACATTACATTGTTGTATTAAATAAATAATTGAATATTGTAAAAAATATAGAAAAAATAAATAGATTTAAATATCATGATTATTCCAAATGGAAATTATATTAAACAAAACGATGAAAATTTGTTTGATTTAATTTTTTTTTTGTTTTTGTATTTCAAAATAATTATTTTTTGACTTGCCTTAATTTATTTAATTTTAAGAAATTTTCACATCTACTTTTGCTTTGAAATATTTTCTAGAAAACAGTTTCATTTGTAAACTGAAACACAAAAAATTCCTAATTGTAAACAATAAAAAAATGCATTATTTGGAATCCTTTAAAAGAAAAACCAATTGTGCTAGATTTTTTACACATAAATATTTTATAATTTTTTTGCAAAATATATATTATTTAAAAATTAAAATGTTCCTTTATTTTTTATAGAAAACTCAAGAGTCTTATATCTTAAGCCAAATTGATTAAATAAGAATTATAGTCAACCAACAAAGACAATTCTTGTGTACTCTTTCACCCGGCACTTTGCGAGAACGCATTCCTCAGTAAAATAACTAGCTATTAACACAATGCCTCGCATTACGGTCTACTGTCATAACGGCATTAGCAGCATTTAATGAAAACAGAAAAAAATTTTCCCTATCCTTCTGTTTGCACTACCAATCTGTCTTATGTCTCCTCCATCTCTTTCCTCAAGAATGTAGCACGATTACAAAACAACGAACTAGGCATCGTTGCCTAAAATATCAGTTTTCTTTTTTGTACTTTAAAAAAAAGTGCAACAAAAAAATTATATTTAAAAGTGTTTTTTTTTCATTTGTTGATTATTTCAAGATTTTATAATCTTTTTTCCTTTCGTGGTGAAATATTAAAAATAAAATTAAAAGTTATTTCTTTTCATATAAAGACCTTGTGGCTTAAAAACTATTTATAAAATATTAAAACGGTCAACAAATTATAATTATTATTAACTTATTTTATTTAATAATTTTTATAGTTTTTTTTAACCGATCTTATATAATTTATCTTTAATAAATATTTTTTTTCTTTTTTAAGATCTTTTTTATATATTTTTTCTTTTCAATATTTCGCTTTCCTTTGGAAAGCTTCTTCAGGAAAAATTTTTTTATATTTTTGAAAACAAAAAAAGAAAAAATTCATTTACTTTATTTTCATACAAATAATTAGCTTGAAATCATTTTAAGGTGCTAAATATTTTTATACGCATTTAACCATTTATTTAACTTTAAAATTCTTCAAGTTATTTCTAAAAGTGTCAACATTTAGGTCAGCGTACACTCAATACAAAGTCATCTTTTAATTTGTCCCTATAGAATTCTAAATACATACAACAGTCAACAGTCATCATAAGGGTGAATATTCTATAAGAGAGATCAATAATAAATAAATATGTCCAAAACAAGCAAAGAAGAAGAAGAAACTTTAAGGAAATAAAACAGTTTTATGTTACTAGATAGCAGAGCTCATGGCAAACATTTTATTTCCTTTTGTTTTTGTTTTTTGTTTTGTTTTGTTTTGTTTTTCTTTGCTTTTGATTATTTATTGTTTATTAAATATTTGTATTGAATTGAATGGAAAGTTTTGTAAAAATTAAAGTTGGCTTATACTGTGTGTTTTTTATAGAGGTGTAGAATTTTACGTTGTCAACAGTTTATTAACCATCGGCAATTTTGTCACTTGTCAAGTGATTTATGCTTAGTGTGATTTGGCATTTCAACATGAAAAGACTGACGTGCGAACGATGCTTCCAAATTGTGTCCAAAACAAGATTGCCGTTGATTGCGATTTTCATTAGCGAATTTTGTTTAACAATGGAGCTTGCTTTTGTGTTAATACCTAAATAAACAAAATGTCTATATTTGGTGTGATGATAATTCTTAAGTTGAGACGGGCTGTGTTATAGATTAACGTCCGTAGTTAAGCATTAACCTGACCGAGGCCCTACCACTGGGAGAATACTATGTGTCTCCCATAAAACAAAAGTATAACAGCCAGGGCCGTACCCTCACATCTTGCTTAAGAGCTGGTGGCTGCCTAAAGTCTTTGGCCCCTATAACAAAACCTGACATCCATTGCAAAGCAACAGCACATCGGATAGGAAAAAGGCACACCTTCCCTTGAGTACTTGAGGAGTACAGCTACCGCGTTACTCCTCGTAGAGATCCTCACCAGTAATCCATATAGCGCTATAGCCATAAGGGTTACCGGCTTGCGTGATACCAGTTGACATCACTGGTCGGACTCCGAGTGACCAATTCTTCAACATTCAGGCTTCTTCTAGGTTATGCGGTGTATACTGAGACACTTTCACACACTTTATAAGCTGGTGGAATCATTGGTCCGTACTTTTTTAAGAACATTAAAGTCAATGGTGACCGCTATAGAGCTATAGAGGTTTTCGTTCACCAGTTAAATAACCATGAAGTGCAGGTGCTGTGGCTTCAACAAGACGGCGCAAAATGTTACACAGCTCGTCTCACTATTGATTTATTGAAGGAAACATTTAGTAGCTGCATACTTTCACCTTTCAAACCAATGAATTGACCTTGAAGATCGTACCATTTAATAACGGGGTCCGATGACCCCGAAATAATTGACCACTTGGAAGGCAACATTCATGCTATTGCCGATATGTGGCCATAAATATTAGAAAACAGTCATTAAAAAGTTGACCTCTATTACGTTCGAGCTAGTCGTGGCATTCATATGCCAGGAGCCATATTTAAGTTGTAATGACAGGCGAATGTCTTTCGAATAAAGTAAATATCATGTCAATTTGAAAATATTCATATTGGTTTTCTTCCATTTTAAAGTTCTATACCTCTGTAAAAAGACCCTTTATTATCTGTAAATATTTCTTCAAATATAATAAAGCAAACTTATAGTAAATTATCTTTCTTATTTCATTTTATTTATTCAGTAATAATTTTTTATTTTTGTTTTGGGAGGGAATCCATATTTGTGTTGCTGCCTTGGTGTCAGAAACAATAAACAAGCGTGTTTATAATAAATTAAAAACTTTTTAAGGGCCTTCTTAAGTTAAGCAAAATATACAGGTGTACGTGTTAATGTGTATAATTTCAAGGTGCATCATTAGAAAATGTGCTTCCTTTTTGAGACCTGGGGTCAAATTCGTAAATAAGCGAATTCTTACTGGAACGTGCGAGTTGTAGAGATTTTATGATTTTCTGATTTGTTGTCGAACAACGCAACTCCGGGAACTCGGAGCAGGCAGCCCGAGTTGGAGACTATCCAACTCCCACTCCAGAACACATGCAAGATTAATAAAATTTTAGAACACAACCACAATCATGCTCACTGAACCAGAACCATTCATTGCGTTCATTGTGAATGATCCGAGCCACACAACTCAAACGAGGCCGCGAAACCACAATCACCACGATGCTCCCGAAAGGCCAACCTTAATAATCAGTCAGAGAAGAACTAAAAGCCTAAAAAGACAAAAAGCTTAATTCTGGGGTTTACTGATTCCCGTGGAAATAAAGTGCTGCTGTTCAGTTGGCTCCTGCTAGGCTTTTCGGGGACTAGGCTCCTTTTACCCCCGGTGTCACATGTAATGACGGTGAGATTCCCTCAAAACATATCAATGTGCCCTCGGGGGAAACGCACCAAGAGATGCTAAAAGGTGACGCAAACTAAGTTGGCAAAAAAGGAAATATTATCCTTGATCAATAATTTCGGAATGTATATACAGGGTATCCGCAAGGAAGGTATACACCACTTTCTCTGTTTATAATTTTTGATTAAATGAAAATGAATAAATCTTACATCGATTAATGTTTCATTTAATGTTGGAAATTATGTATGGAATACAATATCCGATAAATAACCGCCTCTGTTAGCCTTACAAATGCGAGTGCTTTTGAGCACATTTTTATCACATTCTCACACTTCTCACGCGGTATTTCATTAATTTTATCACGAATATTTTTTTTGAGTTGCTCAAGCGTTTCTAGTTTGCTTGCAAAAACCTTGCTTTTCAGATATCCCTACAAAAAGATGTCCGGAGTAATCAAATCAGGCGACCGTGGAGGCCAATAAACATCACCTCCTGAGCACAGCGTCGTATTGAGGTGTAAGGAGTGTTTTAAATACTTTCTAGAGCAGCAGTAATGTTTTCAGCCTTACTTGCGGTACGTTGTGATCCATGCTTGGGCGTATTACCTACAGACCCACATTCTTCGAAATCATTCACTACACGATAAATATTGTGTTTTGTTGGCACGTTTTTCTCTCAAAAAGTTCACGTAACTTTCTCATCGTCACTGAATTAGATTTCGATTCGAAATCACTTTCGATAACACAAAATTTCAATCACAACCTCCAGAATGAGCCTGAATTAGGAAGCAGTTTAATAAGCGAAAATTTTTTATTAAGTTTTTAGTTTTTTAATATTATAATCTGAAATATTAAAAAGTTTTTTCTATCAATTATTATTATTTAAAACTGAACCAAAAATGTACCAAAATACGTTTATATACGTTTAAATAGGATGTAGGATTGAAGAGAAGTAAATTTTTATTAGAGATACATCGACATGTTTGCTGGCCAATACAATTTCGATACTTTAGCACAAATATTAGCAATAAATACCACTAAGTATGTTATTTGAAAGCAGCAATTGTGACAAAATTTTATTTTAAATTAAAAAAAAGCAATAAAAGAATCGGCCGGAATGTTATGGTTTTAAACAAACCACTAACAAAATCCTTTAACCATGAATAGAACTAAGCTAAATATAACCTTAATTCCTGAAACTAAAATTAATGGTCTCTAAATAATTAAAGAGCTATCAGAAAGTAACAATAAAAGTGTATTTTTTAACTTGTTTGTTTCTTTGTTTGGCAATTCTGATAACAAAAAAAAGGTAAATTTTTGTCACACAAAATAAAATTTATTTCTTTTTAAATAATTTATGATCAAAATTGTTTCACTAAAGTAATACAAATTTAATGTTCAGTGTCAAATAGGAAAGGAAAATTAAGAAAACATTTGTCAATTATATTGGCAAGGTTCTAAACCTTTTAAATTTTCTTCCTCAAAGGGCAGGCAGACAATGAATAGAAAATGTCAACGAAATGAAAAGGGTCAGATATTTTTGCTCGTTTCCTAATTAGAGCAGCAAAATAAAAAAAACATTCTTTAAATTCTAATACACCAACAAAGTTGCCATTTTATTTATCTAAGTGAGTTGAATAAAGCAATAAATATTAGTAAATTTATATTAATAAAATAAAAGTAGACTTTAAGTCTGCAAATACAAAAACATGAAAATGAAATAAAAATTGTCAATTAATTTCGTATATGAAGACAATAAATTTTAATTTTACTTTTTAATATTTATTTTCTTTCTTATGATTTCTTAAATAAATTATTTTTCTTTGGTTTGCTGATATAAAGAATTGGTTTATTAAAAATGCATAAAATATAAAATATTGTTAGGCAGATACAAATAGATTTTTATCATTAAAAAAAAGTAATGTGAAATGACATATTATGATGCAAACATAGCATCTGTACAGCAAAGTGTTGGGGATGAGCCTGGAACCTCAACTTGTCGACGTTCGCAAAAATTAAACATCACTAGAGACACTTTGCGCAATATTTCGCATAAAGATAATTTTTACGTATTGGTGAAGTAACGTATTGGCTGCGGCTTAAACCATCATCACAATAGAATGTCTCTACGCTGTATTACCACGTGGGGTGTGCTGTGCATTTTGGGGAAATTGGTATTTCACCCAATATTACTACCACTGTCAGTTGAGGGTGCCCCTGTAGGCTAGTAGGTAGTGTACTAGCTTACCAGTCTTGGAGTTGTGGGTTCGATTCACAACAAAAACCTTGGCTGTTTTCACTACCAAAAAATAAAAATTGACTGTCGGTGAGGCGGCTCAGTGATAAAGGCATAGTCACTGATTGCTGTGCTGTCTTATACGACAGTTAATTTCCGATCGATAACATTGGCCTTCTAGAAATGAAAGCTGCCCCGGTAGGCTAGTAGGTAGTGTACTTAGCGTACCAATCTAGGGGTGGTTGTTGTCACTACAAAAATAAGAGCTTAAAGGCTACGTAACTATCATTCTACTTTTACTACCTGTCTTATCTCTTCTCTATCTCTTTGTGAGTAAAAAGGCATTGTTGCCTGAAGTGCTACTTCTCTTTAAAAAAAAATACAGCTAGGCACTGGCGTTAATCTGCGTCACAACACCATTAAGGTCTATTTCTGTAAAATTATCACTAGGGGTTACTGCAAGAAATATTCAGAGAGGGGCTGTAAATGATGGCTTAAAATAAAGACCCATTAGGACTGAATTTGCAAAAGAATTGGGCCAACATATGATGGAAAACCGTATTTTCTCCGATGAGTCGACATTTTTGAAAGATTTCGATGAATTAACGTTACTTAGAAGATCAAAATGACGACGTATTAATCCACGTTATAAAAAAAGTTATTGTGAAAGAAAGGTTGTGTTGGGGGATGTTTTTCAGGCTATAGCATAGATCCGATTCATAGAAATAATGGAATAATGGATCGTTTCTTTTATAAAGACATCCTTAAAAATATACTGCTTTCACATATAGAAGCATAAATGCTTCTTAAGTGGAGGTATCAGTACAATAACCATCCTAAATACTTATCTAAATATGTGAAAGAGTGATTTGTTGACAACACAATTTAAGTTTTAAAGTGACCGGCACAATTATCGGATCTCATTCCCATAGAAAATGTATGGGAAATTATAGATGGAAAAATATTTCACGATAATTGTAAAGATATGGATAAGTTCTTCAGAAATGAAGAAACTGCCTAGAATAGAATGTGTTCAGAAAAATTAACCAATTTAATAGGTTCAATGCATCGAAGATGTGCTGTGTATACACGTCACATAATATTGAGGCTTTTTGCCACTTGCTTATCCAATATTGAATATGTGCTTTAGTTTTGCAACTTTATAATAATGACTTTAACTGATTTTCTTTGATTTGAAATATTTTAAACGAATAATCGATGTTATTTTTGCTTTAATTTACAACTTAATTTAAACAATTTCATTTTTTAGTAAATAAATAATTAGTTTCTATTACAAATTAATTAATTATTTTTAACAATTTATTCGAAGCTCGAAGTGTTAGTGCTTCAGTTTTGTTTGATACTGTATAAGTGACGATTTATGAAGAGAACAACCAAAGAATGAAAAGGAAAAGTTTGGGTTGTGTGTGCTTTTTGTCAAATTAAATTTATATTAATTGAGCAGTAAGAATATTGTTTGTATTCTTAAATACAATAAATGCTTGGTTAATTAGATATTGTTTACGATCTTCATAGCCTTAAGCAAATACTTGCGGAAAAATGCTAATAACGGATAATGCCTTCTAGAAAATATTACAGTGCCTTCTATGTTTTCTATTTTTTCTGTTTCCTCTAAAAAAAAGTTCGCAAATTATTTAACAGTTCCCATGGTATTATGTGTCCCAGTTGGGTTCTTAAATTTTCTTTTATTTTGTTGTTTTATGGCATACAATAAAACTCAAACCAAAGCATTAACCCCTTAAGTGAAAATTATAGTTATAATTCAAATTTTTAGTTCCACACTGTGCTCTGCTATCGACAGAATAACTTAGTAACTTCTAGTTTTTGGTATTTTTTTTAAGTATTAAAAAACAAGAGTTATGGGGAAGGTTTTTTTATGGGATTTAAGGATTTTTCTTCATAAATTGTGCAGTACATTTGACTTGTTTTCTTTCAAATTGACTTAATATTTTTTTTAACAAACTGTGTAGCCACATTATTGTTTATGTTTATTTAAGTCTGCTATAATATTCATAAAGATTTATTCACTTTAAAATATTTCATATATATTTTATAAGTTTGAGCATAAGTGACTTAAACAAAGACGACAATTTCATCGTTTGTCTATAACAAAATTAAATATTGTCATGTTTTTGTCTACATTTCTTTTTTCATTCTTCTGTTGTTATTATTTTTTATTAAATAAAGTGAGTCGCATATTTTATAGATAAAGAGAAATATGTTTAGCCACTTACATTCTTTAGGTTATTGAAATTTAACTATTAAAGAAAACTTTTAAACTTTTGCTTTACTCAATTCATAAAAACATTTTCCTAGAAAATGTGTATTTCTTTCAAGTTTCATGAATACATGAAACTTGTGTTCCACTTAGAGCGGAACACAATTTTTAGGAGTTAAAAGTTTTTTTTTTTTTATTTGCAAGATTTTTAAACGAAAATACTGAAAAAAGAAACAAAAAAATATTTTAAAATAATAAATATGTTTTTTCTTTTTTAAGATCTTTTTTTATATATATTTTTTCTCTTTTCAATATTTCGCTTTCCTTTGGAAAGCTTCTTCAGGAAAAAATTCAAATTCAAATGTTTTGAAACATTTTTTCAATTTGTTAATAATTTTGTTTTGTTTTCAAAAATATATAAAAAATTTTTTCCTGAAGAAGCTTTCCAAAGGAAAGCGAAATATTGAAAAGAGAAAAAATATATATAAAAAAAGATCTTAAAAAAGAAAAAACATATTTATTATTAAAGAAAACTTTTAAACTTTTGCTTTACTCAATTCATAAAAACATTTTCCTAGAAAATGTGTATTTCTTTCAAGTTTCATGAATACATGGCCTTAGTAATTGTTTTTGTAAATGTTTTACACCACTTAGAGCGGAACACAATTTTTAGGAGTTAAAAGTTTTTTTTTTTTATTTGCAAGATTTTTAAACGAAAATACTGAAAAAAGAAACAAAAAAATATTTTAAAATAATTTTATAAAATTTAAAATTTTTCATTTAATAGTGTAGGCAACGAAAAAAATTGCTAAATAATAATAATTAAATAAAATTGCCGTAAAAAAATAAAATGCAGAAATTTTTATTTTATAAAAAACTAAAATTGCCATACAGCTGGGTTATCACATGCTTCATCTTATAGACATAAGTAAAAAACATATATATTTCTTTTTTTTCATATATATCTTTATAATAATATGAACTATTAACAATTTTCAAATATGTGCTTGGATTCTCCGACGGGGTAAAAATTTCCTTTGTTTGGGTACGGTTTTCCGTCGACCCTCGTCAAATTTGGTTTGTGAACAGACCGGTTTCGACTGTTTGCCATCTTCAGTGTTCTTTTCGTACTTCGTACTTCCCAAACAAAGGAAGTTTTCAAATATTTAATCTATATGTACATAATTATTAGGCCCGACCAGTGCCAAACATAGTCCTAGTGACAGCAATTAAAATAGTATCGTAACCAATTCTCATAATCATAAAATAAATAAAAAAAAAATAAAAACTATTTTCAATAGATTCCATTTGGAGCGTTATTGACCAATGCCCCTGTATCCCTCCTTTTTAATCGAATCTGACCTCTATAATTTAAAATATTCCCAGCAAGAGGATTCGGGTGGCACTCGAGTTTAGTTAAATATTTGCCTGCGTATTGAGTCATTTCAGCTGTCACAAGTGGGATATTTAAATCACGATGTATAATTGAATTTCGCATGTACCATGGAACAAATGTAATTAATCGAAGTATTTTGTTTTGTCGGCGTTGAATTTTTTGCACATTTGAAGCTGAAGCAGTGCCCCATAGTTGGATTCCATAGCACCATATTGGTTTCAAAAGCGACTATACAATAGAAGTTTAAAGTCCAGACTAAGAGTTGAGTTCCTGCCAGTTAGCCAGTATATTTGAGATAACTTGATTTTCATTTGGATTAGCTTTGTGTCGATGTGGTGTTTCCATGTAAGCCTACGATCAAGGAAGGAAGGTGAGGAATAACTTGTTTGTTTATACGAATACGGGAGCAAGATTCCCTTTTTAAAGTAATATTCATGTGGACACACTTTTGCTCGTTTACTTTTATTCTCCATAAATTTAACCACAATTCCAGATGCGTAATATGTTACTAAAGAACCTGAGATGCAACATGGAGGTCTTCGTGAGTACCAAGGCAGGCCGTATCATCGGCAAATGTTGAAGCATATCACAAGTATAAAGCAGATACAAAACTGGACCCAGTATACCCCCCTGTGGCACACCAGAAGCTATCGATGCAGGTTCACTGATGAAGTCTCCTTCGGCTACTGTAAACCTTCTTTCCACAATGTAACTTTCCAGAAGCTTCACCATATTGATTGGGAGATATATCTTCAACTTATGTAATATGCCCTTATGCCATACTTTATCAAATGCTTAAGAAACATCTAGAAAGCGGGCAGAAAAATATCTTCTTTCCTCATGAAAACAAATTGATAGTCTGGAATTCACCCTGCAACACTTAAAATTGGTGACAGCTTAGTCATAAACAACTTTTCAAAAACCTTTGATGAGGTTGTTTATAAGCTTATGGGCCTATATGATTCGGCCCTGTTTAGATCCTTGCGCGGCTTCGGAATTATTCTAACTTTCGCTATTTTCCAGACGCTTGGATAATACTCTAATCTTAAAATGGCATTGAATATAAATAACAAAATTCGAATAGAAATACTGGAGAACTACATTAACATTCGGTTGCTGATACCATGTATGCCTGGGGCTTTCTTCGGATTGGGTCTGTCAATTTGTCTTTGAACGACACGCAACTTGAATTTTATGGGTAGACGGGGTAAAGCCACTACATTTGGCAATTCAGGCTCCCCAGTAAACGTATTCGAGGTAAAAACAAATATATCACCCTTTTCAGAGTCACTTCTTGTCCAGTCTCCAGTTGAAGTATGCAGAGGTGGTTTGAACTCAACAGGTCTTTTAAGATTTCTAGCAGGTCGCCACAAAGAGTAATTAGAGGTTAGTTAAACATCGAGTCGCTCCAGATATTTTTTATAAGATGCGGTTTTTTCATAATTTAGCAAATCTTTTAGTCCTTTTGTGCATTCCTTGAGACGAAGTTTATGTTGAGGTGTTCTGTGCTGTTGCCAATCCCTTCTAGTTCTTTTTTTTCCGCCACGAGATGTTCAATATCTGCTAAATACATTCTTCTAAGACCAGTCTGAGTGAAGGTAGTAGTTGAATGTTCAGCGGCTTGCTTAATTATCTCATTCATTGTGACAATGCTAGATTCAATATCTTCAGGTGTTCGTAATATTACGTCTTCAGTGTAAGTAAAGTAAAAGGTGTTTTTTTAAGCTAGATAGAACTTTAAATTGTAAAAAGTAACACAAAAAATGAAATTTTGATGAAACATTTTTTTTATTTGTTTCAGTATACTCTGACAAATCATCATGAATAGACTCTCGCTTAAACAACGCTACGAAATTATCCAAATTTACTTTGAAAATCAGTCGTCGATTCGGGCAACTTATAGACGACTTCGTCATTTTTATGGCGTACATAATCGTGCATCTGAACAAGCCATTCGTCGAACTGTCGATAGATTTCGTACCACATACTCTCTAGAGGATGCAATAACACCAACACGTCGAAGGAATGTGCGTACTGAAGAGAATATCGCCGCTGTAAACGAAAGTGTGGAAGAAGATCCAAATTTATCAATTCTTCGTCGGTCGCAGGAATTGGGGCTCTGTCCGTCCAATACATGGACGTGCGCAAAGATCTCGGCCTACACCCGTATAAGATCCAGCTGGTGCAGGAATTGAAGCCACGAGACCATTATATGCGTCGTTCTTTCGCCGATTGGGCTCTAGAGCAGTTGGCAACTGACCCGTTGTTTTATCGCAAAATTGTGTTCAGCGATGAGGCGCATTTTTGGCTTAACGGGTTTGTTAATAAGCAAAATTGCCGCATATGGAGTGAGACCAATCCACAAAAGACCCTACAGACTCCATTACATCCAGAAAAATGCACCGTTTGGTGCGGTTTTCACGCTGGTGGCATCATCGGACCTTATTTCTTCAAAAATGAGGCCGGAGCTCGCGTTACGGTCAATGGAGATCGTTACCGCACCATGATCAATGATTTTTTGTTTGAAAATATGGATGACATTGATCCGGACGAGATGTGGTTTCAACAGGATGGCGCTACGTGCCATACAGCGAACGCAACCATCGACTTATTGAAATCAAAATTTGGCGATAAGTTGATTTCGAGAAGTGGACCTGTCAATTGGCCTCCAAGGTCGTGCGATTTGACACAACTCGACTATTTCCTGTGGGGCTACGTAAAGTCACTGGTTTATGCTGATAAACCAGCAACAATTGACGCCTTGGAGGACAGCATTGTTCGTGTTATTCGTGACATACGCCCAGCAGTGTTCGAAAAAGTGGCCCAAAATTGGACGTCCAGAATGCGCTTCGTCAAGAACAGCCGCGGTGCCCATATGCCCGAAATCATTTTCAAATGTTAATGTCACGTATTGATCCTTCGAATAAAAAAGAAATTTTGATTACAATTTAATTTTTTCTGTTATTTTTTACAATTTCAAGTTCTATCGGGCTTAAAAAAACACCCTTTATATGACATGAAAATTTCATAGAAAAGACTGATGAATAGAAAAATCTTAAATGATAAAAATGTTTTGCAAAAAATCATGATTCATCAAATTTTTGCAGCAAAATCGTGAATGATAAAAAACTTTTCTAGAAAAATTATCACTGATGAAAATAACATACAGAAAAACTATGAATGTTATAAACTGTTTATATTAAAATTATGAAATTTATTAGAAAAATCATATCATTTCTTATAAATTTTCTGTAAGCCTGGTGAAAAATTTTTTGGAAAAAATTAAATCAAACTTTTATAGAGAACAATTTTATATGAAAATTTGAGGAAATGTCATTTTCGACAAAAATTTTTTACGGGAAAATCAACAGTCTTTGTTTATAGAAAAATTGCAACATCAAATTTTCATAGTAAAATCAGGATGGATGAAAAGTCTACAGGATAACCATGTTTGGTATTTTTTTTTTAATATTGTAAGAAAATTACGAAATGAAATTTCAAAACTTTTAATAGAGAAATTATAATTTATGAAAATTGTATAGAAAAAATATGAATGATAAAATTGTTTTATAGAAAAAGCACGACTGATGGAACTTTTGCAGAAATATTATGACTGGTAAAAATTTTCTACACACAAATCAAGACTGTGAATTTTTTTTTTATCATGATTGATAGAATTTTAATAGAAAAATTAAGACTAATGAAAATTATTCTTCCCAAAATTATGACTAATGAAAATAAAAATAATACCGAATAAAACCTTTTTCTAGAAATGAAAATTTAATTATGAGATATATGTTAAGTGTTAAATGTATTATAGAAAAATTTTGATATTGAATAGAAAAATCAC
Organism: Trichopoda pennipes; assembly: GCA_030448955.1. Classification (NCBI taxonomy): domain Eukaryota; kingdom Metazoa; phylum Arthropoda; class Insecta; order Diptera; family Tachinidae; genus Trichopoda; species Trichopoda pennipes. Next base: position 946,911 of record JASKUP010000084.1, read on the forward strand.
GATTAATAAACTTTTTATAAAAATATTATGATTAGTGAGAATTTTCTACAAACAAACCATGGCTGATACAATTTTAATAGAAAAATTATGTGTGATAAAAATTTTTCTCCAAAAATTATGTTTAATGAAAATTTTTTGCAGAATAGTTATGACGGATGAAAATTTGTCTAGAAAAATCTGCATTGATAAAAATTTTCTGCAGAAATATTATGACTGATATAAACTTTTCATAGAAAAATTATAAAATTAAATAGAAAACTCACGACCACCACTGATAAAATTTATTATGATATAAAATATTCTACACAAAAAATTATGGCTGATTTTCTATAGAAAAATTTTAATCGGTGAAACTTTTTTAAATAAAGTTACAACTAAAAATATAATAATTTAAATAAAATTTAAAAAATTTTAAGTTTAGACTGCTATTTACATAATAAATTGAATGTGAAGTAAACGTAAAGAACTAAATGTAAACCAGACAGTCTATTTTTACATTTAATTACTTGTCATAGCTTCAAGGTTATCTTCAAAAATAATGTCCTGGAATAAAAATAAATAAAGAAGTTAGCAGTTATTTCAAATTGTCTTTCAGTATTTTAGTGTGGATAATTTTTGTTTGTGCATTTAACCCAAATCAGCGTGTTGTGAAAATGTATAAGTGATGGAATAACAAAAGAAAACAATTAATTTTTTAGTAATTAATTTAAAGCACTAGGTTTTATTTAATAAAAAATTTTTTTAAAAAACTTTATTTTTTATTATATTTTCGATATTTCGCCACACCGTTGGTTGGCATCATCAGGAAAAACAAAAATAATAATGAATTTCGAACAAAATGTTTTCATTTACTTGTTGGTTTCCTTAAATGGGGAAAAAATTACGCCATTAAAATATCGTACTTTGAGATCATTGTATTTAAACAGCCATGTACAATTTTGTTAACAGGCGCACACTTTACTACCGTCACAGTTATTTCAATATTCATTGTTTTGCTTACTTTTCACTATTTTTTATTTACAAACGAGTTAAAACGTCTAAATATCTGAAAGTTTTCATAGCACTACAATTGTTATGAAAATATTGTTCGTCTTAAATTCATTTTTCTAAATTTTACAAATTTTTTTGGTAAAGAAAAATTATATTAAACTGTTTGTGTTATCTAAAATATTTCAATTGTTATTTTAATAATTTAAAAATTGTTATACTTCAGCTGGATAGAAGATAAGGGAGGATATTCCTTTTAAAACATTTTATCTGTTTTAAACTTTACCATAAAATTTACAACCTATAATTTCGTATACAAACTTTATGCTCGACATTGAAATCTTTTCGTATCTTGAAAAAAAAAAAAAACAAAATTTAATATTAACAATCCATTTTATATGTATTTTTCAGCTTAATTGCCTAAAAACATCATAAAATATTTATTGCCATCTTCCTGCCAAAAATGTTACAAAATAAATGCATTTAGTTTGTGACACGTATGCGCCTGAAATAAAGAAGGAACTAAAATGTATATTTTTTCTGTGCATTTTGCAATTAAATTGTACGATTGTGCACTGAGGCAGAAGTTGCCAATTTGGACATCTATGTATGTGATGGTAAATAAGTGCAAAATGGTTGAATATTGATACACATCATACAACATGGTTGAGCACATCACATATGACAGCTACTGAAAATATATCTCAAAAATACTACAGTTAAACTTTTTAACATGAATTTCGTAGAAAATATAAAACGAATTCGAATGTGAAAATGAATAAAAACAAAAACTATTTGGACAATATATTGTAATTAGCAACTAACTATTTACTCATGTATTTTTAAGTTAACTAATTAAGTTTTAAAGAGCAACAATCAGTTTTATATCAAAGGTCGCCTTTAAAAAGGTCACAAGAAATTTTTAAATAATTTTTTAATTGAAAGACTTAAAAATTAAATTGGAAATTAATTACCAAATAAAAGAGGAGCTTAGTAATTAGAATGGTTTAACATAATTTTATAAGGCGATAAATATTTAAGGTTATATGCCAAACGACTCTAAAGAAAAAACAGAAAAAAGATTAATATGTTAAATGAAAATCACTTTTTGTCCACCATAAACATGTTGTTGTCTTGTTTAAATTACGAAAATAAAATTATCATTATAAAGTAAAGTAAAATGAACTATTGTGTCGGATTATAAATTAAAACGTTTTTAAAAAATCTTTCGAATGCAAAAAAATAACAACAAACTGCATTCAAATTCCATGACCAATCAGAAAACAAACTTTCAGCACACAACCAAACAAGTAACTACATTGAACAATGATAAGTGAGCCATTTGTGGTAAATGCTATGAATTAGTTTTCTAGGAAACGCTAGAACCGCTGAAAACAGCATATAAGAGCTGCTCCTTTGGGCAAAATGTCTATCCAATTGTGAACGTGATAAAGTAAAGACATTAAATGTTGATACGGTAATAATTTCTTTAGATTTTATAACCTTCTTTGTCAAACTTTAAATCCTGTTTACTCTTTCGCACATGATAGCACTATTTGCCATTCGGAACATGAATGATACGCTCAATAACGATCTCGCGACAATTTTGGACTGGGGTCGTGTTAATAGAGTAGATTAATGCCCGTATACCCAATGTTGCATGCTTACGCATAGATCTGTGTTCGGAATTGGTGCTGCATTTGTTACTATTGGTGATATAGGTGCTATGGAATCGGACGCTCTTGATGTTTTTGGCATGAAAATTCAGTGCGATGTTCGTTAGACTAGGCACATTTTTTAAGTTTCCAAAAAAAGCTTTCAAGTGCCTCGGTTTTCTAAAACGGTATAAGCGATACTTATCTCCATCCGACCGTCGTACTATTTATGCCACCTTTATCGTCCAAAAGTTGAATAAATGCCGGCGCCCCAAAGTCTATTTTGGAGTTGCTCGACCGCGTAGGGGAGAGGGGAGAGGGCTAAGAGGCTTATTAGCGACGCAATGTGGGTTGTATTTCAAAGTTTTATCGTTACTACGATGGTAAATGCTCTAATGAAATTAGAGAACTTGTTCCCGTTACTTGCACTTTTTCTTTTTTAACTAAATTTACGTTGTGATTGATGTTTCAGTGAATCGCACTACGCATTACAGCGAAAATTCTTTTTTTAGCAGAACAGCCGTATGTGAAATAAACTCCCTCCAGAGGTCTTTCCTATCACTTTTAATGTGGGACAGTTCAAATTTAATATCCACAAACACTCTTTCCTCCTCCCCCTAACCTATTTATCTAGTTCTGTCACAATGCATTGCATGTGTAGGGGTCATCCTCTGAGTGCTGGTTCGAGAAAGAAAAAAAGTTGATACAGCTCCTTACAAGCGTTAAAGTGGTAAAGTTATCGTCCTGCATTTTTGTCTAAAAAGGTGAAAGGAAATAGCTCGTGTAAACAAATCGTGTAATTTAATTTAAACGCCCAAAAGTTGTGTGTAATTATTTTGCAATAAAAGAACTTAATAAATTAAACGTTTACTAAGGCACATGGCAAAAACTAAATAAAAATTTATGTTTGGATTTGAAATAAATAGTGGACATGTTATTTATATATTTACGAAAAATTAATGGTCAATAGTTGTTGTGTTAATTTTATTTAATTTTTTATTGTTGAGCTTGAAAAATAAATATTTTTTAATTTTGTTTGCAAAAATTGTTTGCAAGAATTTAGACACTATTTGTCCGAATAGCTTTAAGGTCATTTTACAACTCACGGCTAAAATTTCTCTTTCCGGGACGACAAATTTCGTGGGTCCGGATTTCATGTCATGAAATTCTTTTCAGTACATCGTTTTGTTATTGAATTTATATATAGTTTGCTTCTTACAAAAAGTCAAGTAGGGTCACAGTGATAAGACTGCACTTCCCATCAAATTAGGTATGTAAAAGTAATATTGATATTAAATTTGTCTTACTGCTGTGGGTTATTCTAGAGATTACTCACAAATCTCACTAATTTATAAATCTTTGCCTCTCGACGGATAAGCCAGGTCATTTGCAATAAAATTGAGGCATTTCTTTTTCCTAACCTTACAACTCCCACAACATTTTAAAACAATCCTAACTGACATGCATGCTTTCTAAATATCTCGTAATCCTAATTACTGGGTATAAGTTTAGAATATTGCTCGGATTTTTATTGACAAGTGGCGCAAGCGCTGTCGAAAAAAATATCAATAGACCATCTAGCAATACTGTCATAAAATAGTTAACAAGTGTTCCGTATAGAAAATATATGAGCTTGAAATACAATGCATTCGTCTGAAAGACGAAATGAGATATTTATGTCAGAAGCAATCAGATCAAAAGTCCGTGCGTATTCCAGTTTCTTAGATTCGTACAATGTAAGGGAACACCAGGACGACACTCCTCACTCTATTGGAAAATAAAACTTTAAAGAACTTAACAAAAAGAAATATTTTTTTTTGCGTGACTAAACATCTTCGTCGCCTTGCATCCAAATTCTATAAGTCTCGCTGTACCACAAACAAATGTTGCTCTAAATAGCACTTTGTGGCTTATTTTTTTGTATAATGAACTAAATTTTATATATATAAACGATGCAAACACTTAAATTAATTAATTTTATTAGTATTTTTTTCGTCTGTATACGATTTATTGTACTAAAATTTACCTGAAGTAACATTTTTTATAAAAAAACAATTATTTTTTAATAAAACCTCTTAACTTTACAGGAAAAACTAACAAAAAATCTGTTAAATTAATCCTGAAATTGAGTAAAAGTGTATAATTTTCCAGTTGTTTTCGCTTATTTGACGAAAAAGTCATAGTGAAGAAATTTCTTCAATGTAACAAATTTTCTAAAATTTTATTATTACATTTGAAGAATAACATCTATTAAATTTATCAGTGTAATACATATTTATTTGTATCTATTTTAAATAAATTTTTGTTTCAAAATATTAAACAACTTAAGTTCTGGTTATATGCCTACACCACTTTCTGCAAAACTCTTACTTACTACTAGGAATTTTGCAATTTTTTTTTTATTTTTATGTTTATAAAGTATAATAAACAAAAAAATAAAACTCCGCCAAATTTAAATAATGAATAATAAATAATAAACAACACCCGATAATCAAATAAAAATAAAGGAAATTAAGTTCAACTGCGGGCAAACATCTAGTGTCAACTGTTTGCAGTTGTGCTTCCGTAGTTTTATTCTTTCCTGATAAAGTTAACAATAATTTTTTTATAGCACAAATAGAATCAATTTCAAGCGACGACAAAAAATATTGATGATGGATGCTCCTAACTAATGAAGAATTCAATAAAATATTTACTTGTCGGTTCAAAAAAAAAATTAAAAAATTCTTTTAATCATATGAGAATTCAACGTAAATTTAAATTTCTAAATTTAGTAATAAATAAAACACAATTTTTTGTCAGAATTTGATGAAGAATTTTCTGGATCGCTTCATCTGCCTTTTCATTAGTACTGTAACGGTGAAAATCGTACCTCGTTTTCACCTACACAAGATCACCATCTTGTCAATACTTTTCTTAATTTGCGGAAATGGATTATTGTTATTATTATTCTTATTATTATTATTATTCTTATAGTTATTCCTTATTATTTTTATTATTATTCATTCATTACTCTAAGATTTATGAATTATTATTATTTAAATTAACGGTCGGGAACGTAAGAGCGCCACCTGTGAGTCAAAAACATCATGATCAACAACACAGTCAGCTGTCATGCAGATCAAAACTCACCGCTGATAGTTGTCATGCAGCCATGGTGGATAGTATATGTGTGTGTGTGAATGTGTGTAGCCACGCACATGTATATAAGGCGGAACATTTTATTAAACGTGATCAATTGGCAAGAAGATCGCCTGCAGATAAGAAGTCTTTTGGACAGGAGTTTAATACTCCGCAATAACTTCTTATCAGCAGAAAGCAAGTAGATCGCCTGTGGATGGGAAGTCTTTTGGACAGGAATTTAATATTCCGCAAAAACTTCTTGCCCGCAGACAGCCCGCCTGCCGGTAAGAGATCTGTTGGACAGGAATTTAATATTCCGCAATAATCTCTTATCGACAGTAAGGCTACAAGTGGTAAAAGTTTATCTTCTACCGGGGATTTGCTTTACCGTGCGACTGAGGCTGTGGAGGAATTTAATATTCCCGCAGTATCATTTCACCCGGCCAAGAATTCCCCACGATCACTGCTGCCGCCATCTATACCGCTGTCGCCTCTACCGCAGCCATTGATGCCGCTGCCGCCTCTCTCGCAGCCATCTGCACCCCAGCCATTGGTGCCGCCTCGACCGCAGCCATCTGCACCGCAGCCATCCGTGCCGTTGCCGTCTCTACGGCAGCCATCCGTGTCGCTGTCGCCTCAACCGCAGCCATCTGCACCGCAGTCATCCGTGCCGCTACCGCAGCCATCCGTGCCGCTGCCGCCTCTACCGCAGCCATTTGCACCACAGCCATCGGTGCCGCTGTCACCTCTAGCGCAGCCATTGTAACCGCTGCCGCCTCTACCGCAGACATCTGCACAGCAGCCATTTGTGTCGCTGCCGCCTCTCCCGCAGCCATCCGTTCCGCTGCCGCCTTTACCGCAACCAGCTGTACCTCTGCCGCCAGGACCACTACTATGTCCTGCAGCCAGTGTCGCCGCCGTCTGTACCGCTGCCGCCAGCACCAATACTAGGTCCTGCCGCTGTCGCCTGTACCTCTGCCGCCAGTACCTCTACTAGGTCCTGCCGCCGCCTGTACCGCTGCCGCCAGTACCTCTATTAGGTCCAGCCGCCTGTACCGCTGCCGCCATTACCGCTGCTGCTTGTCCCGCTGCCACCCGTATCGCTGCCGCCTGAACTGCTGCCGTTATTATCACAGTGCCATCTTGACCGCCGCTGCCTGCACCGCTACCGTCTGTATGACTGCTGGTGTCCCTACCACTGCCCATTGCCTCAGCGAGCTGACTCCCTGTTCTTCGGCTACAATTCCCGACCGTCCACTACAACAACAAGCCACCTTGTAAAGATTAGCGAATAAATAAATTTGGTGTTAAGTTTTATAAAGTTATAAAACATTGCGTTTCATTCCTTCTACGGTAATAAACTACTAAAACTTGCAACGACCCTGGCTGCCGCTGTCGCTATCCCAGCAACCAGCGAAAACGTGCGTTACAGTACTCTCAGGGCACCGCCCATTGTTAAGTCCTTGTAAACAATTATTGTGATAGTGGAACAAAATCTACAGTGATGTAAACAAAAAAGTATAAAAAATTCTTTTGTTGCTAAAACGACGCTTAGCAGAAAGCAATAAGAAGTGTATGTTCGATAAATAAAGAGATCAAAGAAAGAGCTTTGGATTGTTTATGAACTTCGTTCATTCAAATTAATATCGTTTGATTATGACTAATCCTTGTATTCTTAATTAACAAACTAGCTGAATGTTTAAAACGTATACAACCTAGGGTAGATAGTTGCAAGGAAAGGTAATGATGGATGTAGGTGACCAAAAAATGCTGCATAATATTATTTAATTTTTTCTATTTTCTTTAAAAATTAACATACAAAATTTATAAAAAATAATTTAAATTTCTTTGATAATTAAATTTTTGCAGCTGAAAGTCTTTATTTAAAATTTTATATAAATTATTTTCAGTTTTATTTTTATTAAATATGTACTAATCTTTTGAATGGTCTTTTTAAATTAAATTTTAACGATTTATTTTTTCGATATTTCGCTTTCTTCAGGAAATTATTTTTTATAATTGTTATAATTTTTTGTTTTTATAAAATATAAAAAATAATTCCCTGAAGAAAGCGAAATATCGAAAAAATAAATCGTTAAAATTTAATTTAAAAAGACCATTTAAAAGATTAGTACATATTTAATTTTATATAAATGTTTTTTGCAATATTACGCCACACCATTGGGTGGCATCATCGGGAACAAGAAATGAGAATGTATACTTATTTAAAAGTAACATTCCTTGCTCCTGATGATGCCACCCAGAGCTATGGCTAAATATTGAAAATTAAAATAAAATTTATAGCAATACAATAATATCCAATAAATTTATTAATTAAAATATATGTTTAAACGAACTAATAATCGGATTAATAATTAGCCATTTGGTTCCAATATTTTCTCTTTTAAGAATTTAATTCTTTTGTAGAAAATTCATTTAAAATAAATTCAAAAAAATTCAGTTTAAAATTTTCACTTCACTCGATATTGGTTTTCTCTAACAAAAATGCCAAAGAAATTTCTATATTTTGCTAAGCCTTCGAAAAACTCTATATAAAAAATTATTAAATTAACACAAAGTAAATAGAAATGTTACACAATATAACAAGTCAAATACAGCAATTTGCAATATTTTCTATTCACATTCTTTAACCACTTTTAGTGAGTTTGTAGCGAGTGCCTGTCTTCATGAGTTTCCTACTGTGTATCCGTATGCTACAAATTAAGCTTGTAATGTGTTAAAAACCATTTTATAATTGTTAATGGTAAATTAACAGCAACAAAGGGTTTTGTTTAATCAGTTCATTGAATTGCTGTCGATAACATAATTACGTTTGCTGGTAGCTGTTTCCTCTTACTATTATGTTGTATGGATGAATATGTTTACACGTTAGTTTGTGTACTAAATGTTTATGTGTGTGGTTAATTAAAAATCAAAATCACAAAGATGTTAACTTCTTTTTGTGTGTTAATTAACATAATCAATGATTATTTTTTAAATTCATTATATTGAATTTGGATTTATAAAAAAAGTTAAAGCTAATGAAATACAGGTTGTCATCTACAGTCGGCAGGTATGCTGAAAAGAAACAAAAGAAGTTAAAAAAAGATATACTTATTTACAAAAAATAATAAAAAAAGGTTAAGCGTTATTACCTTTAATATTTTAAGCCTTTCTGGGGATAGCCAAAAATTTGCTATCCCTTATGATCCAAAAATTTTTATCCTATTTTAATTTGTTGTAGCCTTTTTTTCGTTAACCTCTAATCAGGAATTTTCATGACCCTTTCTTTGCTTTGCATCCCTTCACATTTTACACATAAAGTAGCAAGATTAAAGATAAAAAATAAATTATTTCTTATGTATTATTTTTCTCAAGGGTTTATTCGACCCAGGGGTTGATGTACAATAAACCACAATAACATAATGACATAATGAAAAAATCAGCTAACTAAGAAAATTTTATTTAAATAATGCTGCATTAAATTTGTCTAATGTGTAAGTTTACCCGGTTTATTTATTTTCGCTCGGACCAGTATTCAAGTGATGACATCTGCTCGTGCAACGCATTATAATATAACTAGGAAAATAGGTTATGGGATGGAGGAAAGAAGGAGTTGTGTTTGTACACATTCGATTTGAAATTTCCTACATTGAAAGTGACAGGAATTACCGCTGGAGGAAGTTTATTCCACATACGAACTGTTCTGTTAAAACTCAAATTCTCCCTGTAATGCGTAGTGCGATTCGCTGTCCAATTGACCACAAATGGATGCGCTCTCAACAACAAAAATCGAGTCAAACGCAAAAATGTAAAAGTTTTCTAATTTCGTTAGAGCATTTAAGGTTGTGGTAACAATAAAATAGTGATATACAACCCACAGTCGGTCGTCTCCAATGAATCTCTTGGCCCTCTCCTGTACGTGGTCGAGCAACTACAAAATAGACTTTGGGACACGGGCACATACATGAAAGTTATAGTCCATCTTTGAACGGATATAGTTGGTATACAGAGTACTAAAATCGAATGGAGTGAAGTATCTTCTACACCGTTTTAGAAAACCGAGGCACTTGAAAGCTTTTTTTATAAACCTGAAAAATGTGTTTAGTCCATCGAACATCACACTAAATTTTCATGCCAAGAACATCAAGAGCTTCCGATTCCATAATACCTATATCACCAACAGTAACAGCTGCAGCATCATTTCCCAACACAGATCTATGCGTAAACATGCAACATTGCGTTTTACGGGCATTAAAATCGACTCTATTCACACAACCCATTCAGAGATCGCCGCGAGATCGAGATAGAGCATATCATTCATGTTCCACTTTTGGAACTCACCTCCAACTGTTTCGGTCTATTATCAAATGAATTCGAATGATAAATGGTGCTGTCATTTGTGAAAGAGTATATAGGATTGAAAGTAGGTCATTTAGAAAAGTAAGAAATAGGGTAGGAGAAATAACGGAGTCTATCGACACCCCTGAACTCGTCTGATGAAATCCCATCTATAACAACTCGTATAGTGTGAGAAAACTCGATATAAGTCTGGAGAAATTATCACCCACACCAAAAGCAGCAAGTGCTTTATGCCACACTCTATCAAACGCCTTGAAATATCTAGAGCCACCACCTTACCCTCTACGAAATGATGTGTAGAGTTACATCATTGTTCCGATAGGAAAGCCCATTGAGCGCCTCCTAAGGGAACCATACATTCCATAAGTATGATGTTGGACTCCAGGTACTTTACAAAATGAAAATTAATCATACTTTCCATCACCTTAAAGTGCAGAACATTTGAGTGGTAATAGGGTTGTTGCCCTCACCCTTTTAAGGGATTGGCGTTTTCAGAACCAGTGGTGATATCCCATCCGGCCCAGGAGACTTGTTAACGTTGAGATCTGTTAAAATCTTTTTAACCGCTCGAGCTCAAAAGAATATCTTCGGCATAGTAACGGGTACTCTGTCGAGCCTGGGCGGTGGATGACTACTTTCTGGCAAATAGGAATTATTTGCAAATATACCAGCCAAAAGATTAGCTTTATCAACCGGGTCAGATATTGAATACTTCCTCTCTTGATTTCACTGCATTTTTGCACGTCTGATTAAACCAAGAGCTCGATCTGGTTTTAATCGAAATTTTTTTGGATGGAACAAAAGTTTTCATTCCAAACAAAATTATGTTTAAAACCATTTCCGCCATGTCATCCACATTATTGTCCAAGAAACAAAGTTGTCAATTAAATTGCGTAAAAAATACATTGAGCTCAGCCCAACGAGCTTTCTCATAAATATATTTTAAAAGTTTGGTAGTTGGTTTTGAAACGTTGTGAAGCTCCGAAAATGAAAAGGAGGCGGAGATTATACTGTGATCCGACAACTTCGATCAGAGGTGCACAGATTTTTATCTTTCAAGCTGAAATTTAACAATGTTTTACAAAATTATGCCCCAAGATAGTGGTAGTGTAATTGAATGTAAGTAGTAATTCAAACTTGGCTGTTATAATTATAATTTTTAAAATCCTGGTACTAAAGTTGTGAAATACAATTGCTTTACAAATTACCTTAAAAAGGAAAATAAAATAAGGATATAAATCGTTATAAAAAATTAAGATAATTTTGTATTTATTTTATTGGACCTTCAAACTGATCGTTTGTAAACTGTTTTCATTATGGTTTAATATTATGCCTCGTTTAATTAGCTTTTAAAATAATTAACACATTTCGTTAACTTTTCTCATTAACATTTAATAAAGGAAAAGGCTTTAAATTTTATATTTCATTTTTATTTATTTCTTTTTTTTTTGTATAATCAAAGAAATATTTTAAATACAAAATGAGAAAGTTTTTAAATAACTTGTTAACAGCTGCTTGCTAAGTGACCTTTAACCAAAAGGTTTATTGTCTTGTCGTAAAAAGTTATATCTTCTGGAAAAGATTTACAGAAAATGGTTTATTAATTAAAATTAACGTTGAATTGTAAAAGGTTTGCAGCCGAATGCAATGATTTTTATATTTTAAAGGCCATGTGGGAATTATAACGAGTATTTAAACAAAAACAACTTTAAATGTCTTTAAAATGACTAATAATATTTGTTAAGCATATTTTTGCCATTATCTTAATGGTTAAGAACAATTGAGAAATGTTAGTTAATATTCCCTATATTATTGTATTGGTACAAAAGGGTACCAATCAAAAGCACTTAATCGTTATGGTTTGCTTGTTTGTTTGCCATAAATTAATTAAAAATTACTAAAAAGTTGTCAGAGAGTGATTATGTATTTACGTTGCGTGGATTCAATAAAATAATATACAGTTGAATTAGATAAGCCGATTATTAAATATCCCCGCTAGAAGCTCTGTTTTCTATTGCAAGTGTATGTAACTCGGCTTCTCCATAATATCTATTGCTTGTGTATCTTAGCCTAAAATTTAGTAAATATTTACACCCTAAAAACATAACATAGTTAAGGTAACCATAATCGAAGAGCAAAAAAATTGAATAACATGTTTATAGTCAAACATACTACTGCTGGTATCATATTGTTGTCTAACATAACAAAAGTAGCATTGTAAAATATAATCATAATACTGATTAAGGTATAAAAACAAAATTAATTTAATTTTAAAAGTACATGATCTTTTGTAAAAAATATATTAATTTTTATTTTTAATAAATTTTATTTTTACAATTTCACCACATCACTGGATACAATCACCAGATCACAGGAATAAAGTATATAAATAAATGATGTCTTCTTTAGTTGTAGCATATTGTATATATATATATATCACTTTATTTTTAATTTAAAAATTTTAATAATTATACCAATCGACCTTTTTAAAATTGTATGAAATTTTTTTTTCAGCACAAAAATTTATTTTTATTTTCGATATTTATTTAATTTTTATATAAAGACTGCGTGCTTTAAAAAATTATTTATTAAATTTAAAATATTTTTTAATTTGATCAAAAATTATCTAGTTCACTGCAGCCAAATACATTTCTAGTGGGTTATAACAATTTAATAATGAAATACTCATAAAAAATTTTTTATTATATAAAAATCATTAATTGTTCATTGCAATCATACATTGTTACAGTGGGAATATTGTTGTTATGCGTATATCTACAAGGAATTTCCTTAAGTATCTTCGAATAAACTTTGATGAATTCTGAATGCTAACACATACGGCTATTTAAAAACAGCTAAATACCTTTGAACCATGAAAGCGCCCAAAACAAAAGATACAAGAATTTGCAGAAGCCACAAGCGTTATCGCAAATGAAAATATCTTGAAATCTTAGCATTGAAGAGATCGCTTGAAATTCGCGCCCATATGTTCATTGGATCGAAATTAAACTGTTGCCTCTCTTCTTATGCTTTAAGTATATTTTAGCAAAACGAATAATCGGCTCTTCTATTACCTTTTAAGAGATAGGAACAGCCAAAAGCTATCATATATCCCCACAAACAGAGGTATGTTGTCTCCTCTCCTTTTCAACTTATATTCGGAATAATATTTCCAGTGATGTTAAAGCAGGATTTAAAGTAAACGGTCAATTTATCAACAACATTCGCTATGCTGTTGACACTACTATTCTGGCAGACAATACGGCTGATTTACAAGCTATTGTTCAATTAGTAAGCAATGAGAGTACAATTTTTAGGTTAAACCCAGATGCTAATATTTATATGCATTTTCAACCAACAGATAGAAAGAGTCAGAAATTTGGTATATCTCGGATGTGTATTGCACGAAACTTGGGACCCTGATGTTAAAATTAAGAGAAGGTTCGTAATAGCTAGGACCACATACAGAATATATAAGAAAAGCTTTTCAAGCCGAGCAATTAATCTTAACTTTCGATTTAGATTTATGAAGTGTTATGTTTGGTCGGTACTCATGTATGAGGTTGAAGCATGAAAGCTTATAGTAACCACTATGAATAGACTTGAAGCATTTGAAATGAGATGTTACCGAAGATTACTCAGAATACCATGGGTGGACAAAAGTACTACGAAGAATGAACAGCGATAGTGCATTACTGTCAGGCATTAAACGAAGAAAAACTACCTCCTTTGGACAAATTATGAGAGGTGAAAAATATGAACTTCTTCAACTTATACTAGAGGTAAGAATGGAAGGACAACGAGACATGGAAAGGAAACAAATTTCCTGGCAACAACAATTAGGGCTCTTTTACATTCAACATGATATCGAGATGAGTGAAATAGTCAACTTTAATTAAATTAAAACAAGTATTTGTACTTTAATATTTTATTAATTATTTTTTTTTAAATATATGATAATATAATATGTGAAATTGCCTTTCAAATGTGTATATCACTTTTTATTTTTGTGATAATTATGCCTTCGGCGAGTTTTTAAAAAAAAATTGGTTAATATTTTCTCATATTTTTTCTAATGTTTCCTTTTATTGAAATCCTGTTTTTATCATGACTGAAATATTTTTGTATATTTAAAATACGTCATAATTCTATTTTGACTAAACAAAAACTTTCTTTATGATGAAAAAGAATTTAATCTTTATATGCCACAGCTATTTTATAAAATAAAGGAAATCATTTGCATATAAATAAAATAATAACAAAATAAAAAGCCATAAAAAAATATTAAATGAAAAGTTATTGAAAAGTATTAGAGCAGAGTTCCCCAAACTTTTTTGTGTCATAGACCCCTGCCATGTTTTTCTGTGTTGGGTAGACCCCCTACTTACCTGATATTGATTTCCTGCAAATTTCTAACTGTAGTGAAGTTTAGTGTTAAAAACTTAAAGTTAATTTATACATTTATGATTTGAATTTAAATTAAAACTACTCAAAAGAAAATTTTGTATATGTTATCTTAAATATACATAACATCAAATAAACGTAAAATAAACTATAAATAAAATAACATATGCAATAAGTCAATATTTTTAGTGAGAAGGATGAACCGGATGCTTTAATAATAAATTATCAACATTTGGCGTCAATTTTGTAAAGGGTTAATCTTAAATCTCCTCGGCTAATGATGTCTAGTCTGTTTCTTTTTTTTTTTTTTTTTAGGAGATTGGTAACAGCGCTGAACCTCCTTTCCACTAGGTAGGACGATGGAAAGGAAATTAAAAATTTTCTCGCTATATTCCATAATATGGGATAAGTAACCGGTATGTTGTTTTACAGCCTTAAGTTCTTCGTTTGTACTTAGTTCAGTCAGTTTCCTCTTGTATTATGACATTCGTTTCTTCTATTTCACCATATGGATTAATTATCCACGGTGGTTTTACCATAGTCAAAATATGCTCAAACCTAGATTCAAAATCTGAATAGTCGTCTTCCTGGCAGCTTGTCTGTGAGAAAATTCGCCCCGTCCAATATTCTGCTTCATTAGTTTAACTCTGGCAAGAAAGGCTGATAAGATGGGCTTTGTTTTAATCAAATTTAAACTGTCGCCTTGTAATTGCAAATTAGCCATATTAAATTTTGTAAACAAATCTGTTAAATAGGCGATGTCTGTTTTCCTCTTCAATTAATTTTCTTTCAAAATTGTATCTTTAGTATCCAGAAATTCTAAAATAGTCTCAAAAAGTGCAAAAAATCTTTCGACAGCCAGCGTACTTCAGTGTGTAGGAGTAATTGATGAAAGTGTTCGTCATTTTGTTCACACAACTGCGCAAATAACCGCGTATTCGGTTTACTGCATCAATGGCTAAATGAAGTGATTCATGCAATCTAACACTCAAATTTTTAGCAACTAAATGTTGTCGATGTATGACGCAATGTATTGCTAACACCCCTGACACATTTTGTTTTAAATAGCTTATAAATCCACGATAACGCCCAATAATGGCAGGTGCTCCATCTGTACTGTATCATATCGGTACTGATATTATATTTGATAAAGGAATAGCTTTTTCAATGAAGTAATCTTTCAAAACATGAAATATTGATTCACCTTTAGTGTTGGTTATCAAAGTTTTTGCGAAGAGCAGTTCTTCGTATATTTCTTGATCCATAATAAAACGAACATATGCCAATAATAATGCTGCATTATCCGGTAAAGTTGACTCGTCCAGCTGTATAGAGAAATGGGTCGTTTGCAAATAATTACATAAGAAGCTTTCAATATCAGAACTCATTTCATCAATATGTCTTTCAACAGTATTGTTGCTTAAGGGAATTCTTTTAATGATATCAGATGCTGGTTTGTGTAAAACCGTTTTTAAAACCTTCCGGATTTTGCTATAAGTAACGAGATATTGTAAGACGCCCGCAAACCATCACCATTTCTTTGTAAAGTCGAAGCGAACATTCTGTCCAGTGTAGGTCTCTTCTGAAGTTCATCTTTGAGTGTTTGAAAGTATTTCAAATCTTTTTCTGTTTTATCAGGGTGACATCTTCTCAGATGATCTTGCAGTTTAGATGGCTTCATAGCGTCATTGCCCAAAACTTTGTTGCATAAAAGGCACATAGGCAATTGTTTGTCCGGCAATGATGGAATGAAGCCAAATTTCAAACTGTCTACATTTCTTTTTAGATTCGGACATGGTATCAGTCACCTGTTGGCAAAATTAAATTATTTAAATAAGACAGAAAATCCAGCAGGTGTATTTTAAAAATATTTTTTGATTTAGCACGGTTCGAACTATCACTACACACATAAATAAAAACATACACAGCGTACAAACAGCTATGCATTTGTATTCTCTTTCGTTTTTTTTGTACATACATTCAAACAAATTTACTGGTCAGAGAAATTCTAAATGTCAAAAATTTAAGGGAATTTCCTTTTTGCAATATGTACAAACGTTTAGTAGAAGTTCAAAATGTATTACGACCACAAAGCGAATACCAACATCCTAAAACTTACACAATTTTACAAACATATATAATACATTTTTTACTTCATAGGTAATTTTATAAATAATGTCTATGTTTTGATATTATAAGATAGTATGATGTAAGTACTATCAGTGTATGTGTTGAGAAACACTATCGTGGACCACCATTTTCATTTTATGGACCCCCAAATTTTTTTTCGCTGACGTAGAGCCCTTGCATGTTGTCATAGACCCCCAGGGGTCGATATAGACCACTTTGGGAATCATTGTATTAGAGGATTAAATTTCTCCTATATGTAGGTTTTCAAATGTTTTATACACAGGCGTACACACACATACGCGAAACTGCAATAAACTTATGACATATTTAAAATCATTGTGCCCTAAAAAAATCAATATAATTTTGTTTCCTGAATTAAGTTTTAAATGAAAAATAAACTGTATAATATTTTATAATATTTTTAAAATATATATGTATATCATATTTATAATTCTGAAAAAATTATTATTATTTAACGATGTAGAAGAAACCATCATTTCAAATGCACTGTGTACATGAGTGTTTTTGGCATCCAACGAATGGAATGGAAGGTGAGTTCAAATTTATCTCGGAAATGCATCTGTAAACAAGAATAGTTTTTATTTCCTTGCAGGCAGTACGTGCGCTATAGAATATAAAGTGGATAAGAATTGGGTGGAAAACAAAAAATGTTAGGGAAATAGGAGACGTAGACCTAATTATTTGGTTCACATATTAAAATCATAAATCGTTTTATTTAAATCACAATAATATTTTGCATTGTTTCCAGAACTTTTTTCAACACCCGCTAGTCATTTAGTCATAACAAGCATTCCAAACAGTATGCCTAGCCAAAAAAAAATTAATTTTCAACAAGTTTGGCTATAATAAGGCAGCTCTTCTCTCTATATTTACAACTTTTAAGGATATTATTAGTGTTTCAAAAATAAATCCAATTAAAAAAGTACAAAATATAAAAGTTTTTTAACCAAAAAGCTTAGAACTAAAAATCTTATCGTATGCAGATAAAAAAGTGTAAAAGAAAATATTTTTAGAAAAATTTAAGCAACAAGAAAATGCCTCATATTCTGCTAATACCCAAAAAAATTATTTGCTCTAAATATAATAATTGCAGAAGCTCTTCTTTAAACAAATAATTTTAAAAGAAACTAATTTAGCCAGAAATTCAGATAATTCTGTAATGTTGCCATAATTACTTTTCAAATTTTTAGTTTCTTAGCCCTTCTTTTATTTATAGGTTTCTCTTCAACTATTCTCACAACATTTTCTTCTTTTGCCATAATTAAGTTCAATATCAAACGTTCTATCCATTATAATCACAAATTTTAAATAAAATTTTCAGTTATAATTTTTCTATAAAAAAAAACTTTAACAGCCATAATTTTTCGATACGAAAATTTCATCAGTCATGTTTTTTTATTAAATATTTTATGTCAAAATTTAGGTATAACAATATCTTTAGTGATAACATTTCTCTTAAAAAAACTTTCCTCATAATTTTGTAAAAATCCGTTAAAAAATTTTTCAAAAAAGAAAGACAATATTTCATCAGCAATGCTTTTTTCATAAGATAATATCATCTGTATAACTATTCTAAAACAAAGTTTATACCAAAACTTTTTTTTTGAAAATACTTTTTCTTGCTTTAGCCATACTTTTTCTATAAAAAAAACTTATCGTCAGTCATTTCTATTAAAAAATTTCATGTTATAATTTTTCTATACGAAAGTTTTCATGTCATAATTTTTCAGCAATTACAATTTCATCAGTCAAAATATTTAAAAAAAATTCATCAAATCAAATTTTTTCTAAAAAAATTTTCATCCGTCACCGTTTTCTACAAAATAAATTTTATCAGTCACAACTTTTCTATAAAAGTTTTTCTTCAGTTACAATATTTCTTTAGTAATTTCATCACTTACAATTCTTCAAAATAAATTCTATCAGTCGTAATTTTATTGTACAATTTATCATTAGTCATAACATTTCTATAAAAAAATTTTATTAGCCATAATTTTTCGATACGAAAATTTCATCAGTCATTATTTTGCTAATAAATATTTCCTTAGTCAAAATTTGTCTTTAAAAATATCGTCAGCGATAGAATTTCTATGAAAAAAAATTCCTAATAATTTTGTAAAAATTCGTTAAAAGTTTTCTCAAAAAGAAAACAAAATTTCATCAGCCATAATTTTTCTAAAGCAACATTTATGTCAAAATTGTTCTTTAGAAAATATTCATTAGTTCTACTTTTTCTATAAAATCTATCAGGCATAAATTTTCTATTAAAAAATCATATTTTTTCTATATGAAATTTTTATGTTTAAGTTATTTCTTAAAAGTCATCAGTCAATTTTTTTTCTCTAAACTATTTTATCAATTTCCAAAAAAAAAAAAATTTCATCAGTCATAACTTTTCTATAAAAGTTTTTCTTCAGTTACAATTTTTCCTTAGTAATTTCATCAGTCATAATTTTTCCAAAATAAATTTTGTTAATTATAATTTTACTAAAAAATTTCTCATCACTCATAACTTTTCTATAAAAAAAAAATTCATCAGTCAAATTTTTAATTAAAAAATTTTAATTTTTTTTATAAAAAATAATTGAAATGTATTATTGTGGGTAAAGCATATTAATATAAGCATTTCACTAATGCTTATATAGCTCATTTGTGGGTTTCCATTGAGCAGTAGTGAAATGGTCATATTAATAAACTTTCTCCAAAGTAACACATTTAAATTTTTGAATAAGAAATAATTGATGAAAATATCATAAAATATTTATGTTTAAAGGAATATAGCACAGTTAACAAGAATTAATTTAACTAAAAAAAAAATAACAAATTTCGATTTAAACAAAAAAGGGAATGAATGAATTAAAGAAGATCATAACTTTTAATTCGAAACAAATAATTTATTTGTTACAAAAATGTTCCTATTTAAATACTATTCCCGCGTCGTTAAGAAATAGGCTATAATAAAATTGACACGTGTTGCTACTTAAAGTATAATATTCCATATTAAAAAAATAAGAAATCAAAAATTATTTTATTGTGATAAAAGAAAGTTTTATAAAACATTTAAAACACTTTTGCACAAACTTTCAAACACTGCTTTAAATATACAAAAAGTTAACTAAATTTGCTAAAAAAAGTAAATTTAAAAGCAAATGAAAATGGAAAATCATGTTTGTACGCAAAACAAATTTCAATATTTTTTAAATAAACGAAAGCCTGGCATAATAAAACAAATACACGTTAAAATATTTACTAATTAAATAATGAAATAAGCACACAAATGGGCAGAAAAAAAATAAAGCAAAAATACAAATTTAAATTTAAAAAAATGTATTTAAAAAAACTAATACAAAAATAATTTCATTATTTGCATTAATTTAAATTTTTCATAAATAAAGTTCCGCACAGTAGAGTAGAATATGTTTATTTCAAAATAATAATATTTTTCTCTAAACATTTGATTTGGTTAATCAAAATATGGCGACCGACTGTTTATCGGGCGACCTATTTAACATTGCTTTGGAGAAAGTCATTGCAGTTAATAGAAATGACACTATTTTCACCAAGAGCCTTATGCTCCTTGCATATACGGATGACATCGACATCATTGGTAGGGTGAGATATAACTGCTGCTTTTGCGGGCATTGAGAGGCAATCCTTAAAAATGGGCTTGGCAGTTTATGAAAGCCAAACCAAAGTGATGGTTGCAACGAACAGCAAATCTCCTAGATTAGGTGAAACTGTGAACGTTGGCAACTATAACTCTGGGATTGTGAAGGAATTTGTGCATCTCGGGTCATAAATAAATAATAAATAATAAATAAAAATAAAAAATATAATAAATATAATATAAAGAAGAAGAATATTGGGAAACAGGTGCTACTTTGGGCTAAACAGGCAATTTAAAAGTAGAGCCCTCTCTAGAATTACGAAAATAACACTCAACAAGACACTCATTCTATCGGTGTTTTTATATGGCGCAGAAGCATAAGTACTTGGGCAAGCAGATAAAGCTGTACTTATCGTATTCGAGAGAAAAATCCTTCGTAGTATATACGGACCAGTTTATGTAAGTGGAGACTGTCGGCACCGTAAGAACCATTAACTGTATGAGCTGTACGCTGACATTGACATTGTCACGCCCATAAAACTGCAAAGACTGCGCTGGCTAGAACATGTGCGAATCAGTAAAGAAGCTCCGACAAGTAAAATTTTTAAATATGATACCGAAGGCATCCCAAAGAGAGGACGACCAAAACTCCAATGGAAAGATCAGGTCCAACGACATCTCTCAGACCTAAACATTTAAAATTGAAGAAGAAGCAAAGACGACCGAAGCGCATGGAATGCTATCCTCTCTTCGACTTAAGATTTACCAGGGTTATATATGGCCATTTAAGAAGTAGGAGAATCAATGACTTGATTGCAACAATTTTTGCTTATTTTACGAAAAAATATCACAACATATAAAAATTTTTTACCTAAAAAAATAACGTAATGCAGTATTTCCTAAATCGCTACATCTATCATAAGCATTCTTCTCATCTATTTTAAGATTTATACATGAAAGTTGGTATATTGATTGTTAAACTACTTGAAAACTGAAGGGCTTTTAGGTCAGGTTTGGAAACTAGCGATGAATACTGAAGTTTCAGAAAAGGCGAAATACATATTTTTAAACACACTTCTATGTACCGTGACTCACATCGAAAGTCGGGCTGGTAGTTAGATACTAAAAAGCGGGCAGCTTTTAAATTCGATTGTTTATGCATTCATTTGTATTTTGTTTCATATCCTCTTTGATTTTCTACAGCTTTTAATATTTTTGGAATACATTCCACTAATTTTTTGCCCAAGACAGACGTTATTTGGCTCCATTCTTCTTGTAATGCGGCTTTTATCTGTAATATTAATCATATAAAATTTACCGTGCTCCAAAACGAGAAACCTGCTGTTGTGCGCTCTGATGCAAAATGCAAGCAATTCTTTTTATTTTTTATTTCTTTTGAGCCTCTCGGCCATGCTTTTTGGTCATTTCTTAAATCTCTACTCTACTCTCTAAAATTCATTTTAGCCATTGTGGCAAGTTTTAAAGCAGAGATGAACGGGTCATTTTGTACTTTGCGAACTACAGATTTTCATCTCTCAGGCAACGCTTTTTTTTTACAGATGTGCGTTGCTGATTTTTAATTCTTTTGCTTCTAAAGAGTTATTACTATTATAACTATTTTTCCCTCTTCCAAGGTACGCAACATGATTTTATGTGACATTACAAAAACTTTTCAAATAATTTCACACTCAGAAAGCAAATATCTAACTGACCGCTTATAATGTAAAAATAATAGCAGATAGTCAAATGTAGCGATAATTGAAATGAATTTTTTGTTTTGGCCGACTCTCAGCGTGACCATAATTTAAACATTTTTGATAATTAGTTTTAAAGTGTCGTGTTGAAAAATTCTTGGCAATGTTTTTACTACAAAATTTTATTGTGTAGTATCAAAGTTTTTGAAAATAATAAGCTATGATATCTAAAATAGTTTATATAAATCTACCAATGATTTTCCCGGCCTTCAATGTGAGTCACTGTACAATTGTTGTTGAAAGTACACCGTAAAACAAACGCTTTAGTATATGCCCGACACTATCAATAGCTTGCCGCATCAGAAAATTTTCTATATAAAGATATTTGTCTTACACCTTGCCTCGTATGTGCTAAATAAAATTTAGATCAGAAAAATCTATTCCGGCTGTGTTCGGTATCACATTTGCAAAGATACTGAACTGAACACAGCCAACTAAAAACAATAACTGCTTCGTTCCCATTGAGTTGAGAGTTTCAATTTAATCCATATTGGGAGGGTGTTCAGAGGACCATATTAAGCAGGATTGTCCATAACATTGCTACCGTTTTTGCCATGAATGTGTGTTTGATTGCAATATTCGCATTTTGCTTTAAAAAAAATTTCCGTTTACATGCTCATCACGTTCTCTAAGAATAGCTCTTTACTATCCGTCAATGATGACGGAGTAAATGGTCAATTTTCATTGTAAAATTTTTGTTTTTCAGTTTTTTATTACCTTTCTTGCTGTCAAATAGTAGAAGAAGAATAAAAAAAAATTGTAACTAAAAATTAGAGAATAAGAAAAAACGTCCTCTTAATAAACTAGATTCTATCTGTGAAAATTGTCGTTACTGGCTGTTGGTTTGATACGATTGGCGAGCGCTTTCGATATGATGACATCATTATTAAGCGGCATTCTATTTCTCGATTGCTTTAATCATCATGAATTTGATCTTTCGAACTGTATGAAGATGGAACCCCCCGGGGGCACATTTATCGGTTCTTATAGAATACTCGACTATCTGGACCTGTGCAACTGGGAGAAAAAGGGAGCCCAGTCCCCTGAAGTCAGACAGGGAGACAACTGGAAACTCCACTTTATTTCCACGGGGATCAGTGGCCTGCAGAGTTCATTATTTGTCTCTTTAGACATTTAATAGTTCTCTGGCTGATCATTGAGGTTGGCCCCTATATGGGAGCATCGTGGTGGTTGTGGTTTCGGGCCCCATATCCAATGGTTTTCTATGGTGGCCAGGATCATCTCACTGATAATGACACGCAAAGTGAATGATCCAGTCCAGTGAGCATGCTTGACATGTGTTCTGGACAAGGAGTTAGAAAGTCTCCGACTCTCTAGCAAGGTGTAATGATTTGCAGACCTGTACTGAAATCATTAAAGTTGCAACTAGGTGGTTCTGTTGCATAGAATTATGGCTTCGGCTATCTAGGACGCATGTATGACGTTCCAAATTATACAAAGTGGTTTGTCCACCATCCGATTAAGACTTACAGTCAGGCTCTGATGTAAAACAAATCACCTCTGTATGAAGATGGAAGGGGAGAACATTTATCGGTCTTTATAGAATACTTGACTATCTAGACCTGCAGTCAGCAGGGGTACAACTGGAAGTTTCACGTTATTTCCACGGGAATCAGTGATCTCGCAGAGTTCCGCTATTTGTCTCTTTAGGCATTTAGCTGTTCTCTGGCTGATTATTGAGGTTGGCCCTTTTGGGAGTATCATGGTGGTTGTGGTTTTGCGGCCCCATACAGATGTTGTTTTATAGTGGCCAGGATCATCTCGCCTTTAATAACACCCACTGGCGAATGATCCAGATCCAGTGAGCATGCTAGTCATGAAGATGCCTTTGTTTTACTTTAAACACATTCATTCACAATGGCTTCAATAAATAAATTTTAAAACATATATATTTGTCAGTTTTATCTTATTGGCAACACTATTCCAGAGAAATTAACTATTTCATATTAATCCAATGATTTTTAATTGCAACATTAAATAACTAACAAAATTACTTGCTAATTTCTTAACTTAATACCATTGCAAGAAAAAAGAATAACATTTTTAATTTAAATAAGTGCAGGAACTATATTCCATAATCCATAAATGTTTGACAACTAAAAAACAAAAAAATTTAATTTCCTTAAAACTCTTCTCGTCAGTTAACAAGTTTTTTTTTACTTTTGTCTTTAAAATATTATTTTTATATTCTGTATAAATTAAAAACTACGAAACATTAGAAGTTTTTTAAAAGCAACATAAAATTGCAAAATAGAAATAAAAGAAAATTGTAGTAAAATAAATGCATAAAATCAATTTTGTAACAAAAAAATAATGCAAAATTTCTAGGAAATCAGCTCGGTCATTTTAACAAAAAGTTTTTGCTTTTATTCTGCGCCAACATTGCTCTACAAGTATTTATTTCTAAATGCTAAAATAAATTTTGTCCTCAAGTGTTGAACGAAAGGATAACAAATTAAAACTGAAATTTGCAGTTTAGTTTGTATGACATGTTGTTTTGTTGTTTTTTATTTTTATCTAATTTTTAATGCAAATACTAAGTGGTCTCTATTGTCTGAATAAATTTGGCTCATAAATATTTATGGGCACAAGGGGTTGTTGAATTAAAACTGAAAACTTTTAAAGAACTAATTTTTGTTTATTTAACGAGGGAAGAAAACAGTTTTTTATTTATTTAGGATTTAACAAATGCATAAGTCGAAATTAAGCTCCACCAAGTTTATCAAGCCCTTATCTGTCTTTGAAAGTTTTGCAGAATAAACTTTCGAAACTTGCGAAGCACGATACTGACTAAATGACTAACTTGTGAGTGGCACCACCACTATAAACCCAAGCATTATCTTGATGAAATTGTCACACATCTTCTAACTTAACTGTTTTATGTTTTGCAATACATAATAACGAAAATTTCCTTAACAGTCATGAACTTTCCAGTTTGGCCTATAGAAGTTGTAAAATAAAATCGGGAAATAATTACTTTGAAATAAAATTTTAGGGAAATTAAAGTTATTTTTAATCGTTAAAATTTTAATTTTTTATTTAATGCAAGTTTTGAGAAATTTGTACACCAAATGAAAAATTAAAATAAACATTATATAAAGATTGACTGATGTAAATCCCACAATTCCCGAACAATTTTTAAAATTTCCAAAAATATGATTTTTTAGCTTTTTTGTTGTAATAACCATAAAGCGAGCTTATGAAAAAAAAATCGAATAACAAAAGAAAAGATCGCAAAACACACTCATTTCATATGACTGCTGAATCAACTATGAGCAGAAGTATGAGATAGAAAGATCATACTTCTTCCTCATATAAAGCGCTTCAAACTGCTTTGTGGAATTCTGTAAGTGACAAAATCTAACTAATTCTGCTCTTTTCTTTCAATCGTTATCGTGTTGTATCTAAAAATCGATGATAAACATCTTTTTCACCTTGAGATATATCTTCTTGGTTAAAAGACGTGACCAGTTGCCTAAGGTAGCAGAATCCTGACCAGTGATTTACAAATTGGTATCAACGGTAGTTAGCAGGACTACAATTCTGTTTTGGTTATTGCTGAGGACCTTCTGGGAGTAAGGTGGTGGCTGTGGGTTACACCCAAGGTTGTGGTCTCTTCCTATCCAATGTGCCACTGCATTCTTATCAAAAAATATCAATTATGCGGGGGTACAGTAGTTTAGATAGTCTTCGGCTCTCAAACAAGGATTTAGGGCACGGCCTTGTTTGCTGTGCTTCTAATATTGCCACTCGGGATGTGTTATGTACCTTGGGGGCAGATGCATTGTATTCGTCCAGTAGGAAATTTAGGGCCACATGACCAGGTACTGACGTTCATCTATATCACGATCTGTTACATTTTTGTTCTGTGGGTTGCGAACCATAAAAATAAAAAGTTATTTTTATATATAATAGTTATAATTTTTTGACCTTTTTTAATATTTTTTAGTAATTAATTTTAAGCACTAGGTCATTATTTATTAAAAAATTTTTAAAAAACTTTATTTTTTATTATTATGTTTTTCCTGATGATGCCAACCAACGGTGTGGCGAAATATCGAAAAAATAATAAAAAATAAAGTTTTTAAAAAATTTTTTATTAAATAATGACCTAGTGCTTAAAATTAATTACTAAGAAGTAATTTTTATAGATAACAGAGGTTATATCTTACATTACTTTCTCTACTCTTTGGCTTAAAAATACAGTTCAGGTCTCTTCTTAATATAAAATTAGTTTTAAAAAAATTTTAAGTTGCCTGTCTTTAGAAGAACCAGTGCGAAATAATAAAAAGCAGTTTAATAAATAAAATATATTTAATTCCATTTGAACCCAATTAAAAAAAATTTTTTTGTTTTCATTTAACATTTTTCTATTTTCAAGTATTGAAAGCTTTTCAGTGTTGGAATCTTATTGCTAGCATCTAACATGTCTACTGTTAACACATTAGAGAGATTACTTCATTTATTTAATTTCATCTTTGACTGTAAACAGTTTCTAGTCTCTGTGTAGATTGTTGTTGCCCATAACTCATGGTGCCTTTGTTAATAATTGGTACCTCTATAATATCTCAATGTTCAAATTAAATGTCATTCCCTGGAGCTGAATTGCATATGCCCAAATCGGCTTAAGATCTAATTTATAAAGAAAAATTTTCTTATTTAAGCTTAAGTTAAGCAAATAAATTTTTAAATTTGTAAATTAAGTTGTTCACGTTTCTTTTTAACGTGATATTTCCATATAAGTCTGCTAGATACGTGTACTTAATAATATTCTTGCTTTGTATTATAGAACGATCTAAATACATATAGGGTGTTCAAACCATAATGAATGATGTGAATTAAGTCAGGCCCAAGCATTAACTGTTTTGGCTATTTTGATTTAAAATTTCTTTTTTTTTTCAGTATCGGACAAATTCAACTTTGAAGAGATAGCAGCGCATTAAGGTTACTGAAGCCACTAAAGAAAATGAACAATGCATTTGGTACACTTTGTGATTTTTTTTGGAAACCATAATCGACCAAATGTATCAGTAATCGGAGAATGCTCTGTAGGAAATGTGAAAATATCCAATTTATTTTGGGGAAAACATTGACATTGTTCGCAATAGTGTATCAGAAGCGCTGTCAGCCTCGACTCGTCGTCATGGCTAACAATTAAGCATTCTCACGAACATCACTAATGCGAATTTTGAATAAGGATTTGAATTTACACCCTTACAAGTTTCAATTGCGTCAAAAACTAAAGCCTAGTATTTCAAATATCGTCAATAATCCGAATGATTGATTGAGCAGACATTAGTTAATTTACAAAGAAAATCATTTTTAGTGACGAGTCACACTTTAGAATAGATTTGTTAACTAGCAGAATCCAGAAGTGACTGTTGAGAAGGCAGTGTATCCACAAAGTGTGACTGTTTCGTGCCGTTTATGAATTAGAGGCGTCATTTGGTTATACTTCTTTGAAAATGCCGCCAGCCAAGCAGCTGTCGAGAGTGGTATTCGTTATCACGAAATAATAACTGACTTCTTATGGCCTAATATTAAGGATATAGAGCTAGATCATATGTAGTTCCAAAAAGATAGTGCCACTTAATAAACAGGCAACGAAACCATAGCTCTTTTGCCCGAAAAATTCGATGACCGTGTTATTTCACATTGTGGCGATGTTTATTGGCCGTTACCATAATATTTTTTGCACCGTTGGAGATTTTTCTTTGGGGATATTCAAAAGAAAAAATATATGTGCATAAGTCAGAAACAATTCAAAGGCTTAATGATGTGACGATTCGGCATATTAAGAATGTACTTTAAACTTACTTGATAATAATAAAAGTTAAAGAAATTTCACAAATTAACAATAATACAAAAAAAATATTTACAATAATATTTTGCAATAACTTCAAAATATTTGGAGGTAATTAATTATCCATGCTTGCTTCTTAAAGCTTTCTTTAATTACATATACATACATCTGATGATAACAGTCTATTTATTAAATCATAGTTGGCATTTTGGCAAAATATTTTTCGCGTAAATTGCAATCCGTAGAATTTAGTGTCATTATTTCTCAACTCTTGAACTTCCTCTGGCAATTTCCTACTGGAGAGGATGCAAATAATAATCATTTTTCCATACCAAAGAACTTTGTACACGCTTACCATCATATTAAACTATGAACACAGTCTTAAATAAAGCTCTGTAATTTTTGTTAAATATTTGTCAAAAGCTGCCATATTAATGGAATATCCATACGCTAAGCATTCAACAAAAATATAAAATCCAGCAGCAGTTATTTCGATTTTCTCTTCCTACTTCTTTGGCCACAGTCTTCAAAGTTTTTATTTGGACTTCCTCTACCTCCAATATTACACTGTCCAATAGAAGTTTATGTGAAAAATAAATAACAAATCATTTTTATTATGGAAAAATCTTGTTTTTATGACGAAATAAAATCGACTAGACAGTCATGCCAGTTTTGTTTTAAAGAAGACAGCCATCTACGCGAATAATTAAGACCCAGCTGATAATTCACTTTTGAAGAAAATTTTAAGCAGACAGCTTAGGGCAGGTATTTTATTTAAAGTCTATAACAGTCGGTTGAAAGATTAAAGCAACTTTTACAGGTGCGGTGAAATGGAAGGACATTAAAACATTAGTAGGATTATCAATAATTGCAAAATTGAGATGCCTGGAGTTCAACAGCTTACTTAGGAACCGACAGTATGATTTCCATAGGGGGCGCTCTACGAGTGACTAGCTGGCTTTCCTGTCGGAACAATGGTGCAACTCCCTACATAATTTCTGAGAAAGTAAGATGGTGGCTCTAGATATTTCCAAGGCGTTTGCTAGAGTGCACTTCTGTCTAAATTTTTTGCATTTGGTGTTGGTGAAAATTTCTGCAGTTTTATATAGATTTTTCGCAGAAATTGCACTATACAAGTTGTTATAGATGGGACTTCATCAGACCAGTTCAATATTATTTCAGAGGTACGAAAAGGTTACCTTCTTTCTCCTACCCTGTCTCTTACGACCTTCTAAATGGCCTTCTTTGTCAAACTTTCAATCCTATTTACTCTTTCGCAGATAATAATACCATTTGTCATTCGTATTCATTTAATAATAGACCGGACCAGTGGAGGCGGAACATAAATGATGCGCTCAATTATGATCTCGCAACAATCTCGTAATGGGTTTATGTGAATAGAGTCAATTTTAATGCCTGTAAGATGCAATGTTGCATTCTTACGCATAGATCTGTGTTCGGAAATAGTACTGTATCTGTTGCTATGAGTGATATAGGTTTTATGGAATCGGAAGCTCTTGATGTTCTTGTCATCAAAATTCAGTGTGATCTTCGATGGACTAAACACATTTTTCAGGTTTCTAATGAAGCTCTCGAGTGCATCCGTTTTCTAAAACTGTGTAAGAGATACTTCACTCCATCCGATCTCCGTACCATTTATACCACCTATAGATAGAATACAACTCTCATGTATGGGCCGGGCGCCTCAAAGTTTATTTTGGAGTTGGTCGAACGCGTACAGGAGAAGGCCAAGAGCCTCATTGGGGACAGTAAGGCATTCAACTCTTTTGATTCTTTGGAGCATAAACGCAATTTGGGTTGTATTTCACTGTTTAATTATTACTACAATAGTAAGTGCTCTACCGAAATTAGGGAACTCATTCCCATTACTCGCACGTTTTTGCGTCTAACTGAATTTTTGTTGAGAGTACATCTTTTTGTGGTTAATTGGCCAGTGAATCGGACTACGCATTACAGCAGAACAGTGCGTATGTGGAATAAGCCCCCTCCTGAGATCTTTCCTGTCACATTCAATGTTAGAAAGTTGAAATTGAATGTTCATAAGCACTATTGCCTCTTTACTCCTTCCCATAACCTGAATTTAGTTCTGCATTGTGCCAGAACTAAATTCAGCTTAACACTTGATAAAATAAAAAGACACTTGCCAATTATTAGAAAATAATATGCCCTTTGTTATCTCTTCTACAATGTCTTAAAGCATTTGGCATAGATTGTTCTATCACAATAACAAAATATTAAGATAATTCTCTAAAAACTGTTTTATTTTATTTACAATTAATATCCTGGCTTTTGATTGGATCACCCTTTCTGTAAATATAAAATTAAAAAATTTGTAGTTAACCTCCAACAATATAAATGATACGGAAATGATGTTTTAATAACAAATCATGTGTAATTCTATTTAAATAATGTTTTACAACTTAAATGAGTTTATCGAAATCCCCCAACTACAAAACCATTTTTAAGCAAAATATCTAACAACCCAAGGTGTGTTACATTTATTAATTTTATATTTTCTTCAAGACAAAGTTTAAGATAATTTAATTAATTTTCAATTTGAAACTTAAAACAATGTTTATTTAATATTAAATATAATTTATTTTATTACACATGAAAAGATTTGAATTTTAAGCAATTTATCTTGATTAATATTAATAAGATTGTGATTTATCGACTATAAACATGTCTATACGAATAACTAAATAATTTGAATATAATTTGTTTTCTTTGTATCGATGTTTATAAACTGAATATATTCAAGAATAATTTTTTAGAAGTAACAGTTGCGGTTAAATTTGTAAAATGTGATTAAAATTTGTTATTAAAAAGTTGTAAGAAAATCTTGGGTTAATTGAGTTTATTGTGTGTTTTTTTATTTTGTCCATTCAAGTAAAAACGATGTTTAAATGATTTTAAAATATAAAGATTCTTTTTCGAAAATAGATTTCAAAATAGTTATTAGGAAAAAGTGGAGTAGAATAGAAGTATTTTTATAGCTATCCCATATAAGGGATATTAAGCCTAATGGCCTTTTTAATGAATGAAATTTTTTTTTAGAAATTGTTTGGGATGCAGAAGCTTACTTCATTTAATTTAAGACTTCTTGCTGTGATTCATACGTATCTGGTCTGTTTTGGATAAGTCTGCAATATGATATCTGCCGTAATGCATTACGTCACTATTAAAAAATTTGGAGAGAAAGTGTACAAAATATTTCCACATGTAGCAGAATTTGCTAAAGCTTATAAACGACACATCGGGTAAATATACTCCATTAAGCTAAAATTATAAAGAAAAATTGTATCACTTACAATTTAAAAACATAAAAATTTTGGAGTTTTCCTAAAACTTCAACAAATTATTACCATAGCAATGGCAAGAGTGTACCTTATCACAAAATCCACAAACAGACCTTGAAAAACCATTTAACCCAAAGAAAGTGATCGTATTATACGGTCGTAGTTTTTCGAAAATGATCACCGCGAATGCTAACCAATTTTTGTGGCCACAATTAGCTAATGTTGATATCAGCAAGACGTCGCCATAAGCCACACAGCCATACAAACAAATCAGTTATTATATTGCTATTTTCTGTAGTCGAAGGCCTTCGACTACAAACCAGCCAGTTAGGACAGAAAATAGCAATATTATTTCATTTACTGGCGGAGGAGAAATAAACAACATAATTTAGTTACTACATGAGAAATTTCCTGATAGTGTAATTTTTTAATTTGGCGATGTCAATTAGCCGCCTATTTCTCCTGATTTAATGCCAAATGCTTTTCAAAATTTTGTGAAGAAAGCGGATATCTGACGACGTGATAGAGGCGAACATTTACCTGACATCATACTCCATTAATCATTCTTATATTTCTTTTTTACATTGGTATCAATAAAACTGAAATTTTCACAAAAAGCGTCAAACCTTAAATTTACCCACCCGTTAAACATTATAATTATAATATTAAAGTATAAAATATTTTAATCTGTTTTCAAAATAACATTTCTTTATTATCTTAAAAATAAAAGAAAGTGGTAAATTCACAAAAATAAATTTGCACTTTAGCTATGAATTGTCATAGTGCCAACCCTGGCATACAAAATTGAAAGCAAAATTTTTGTAGCAAATGCCCGCAAATAAAGCAATAACGACCGGTTTTTCTTTAACTTTATAGACGAATTTAAAAATTATATATAAAATTTGAAAATTGTTTAATTTCTCATTTGTATTCAAAATTATTAAAATATTCTTCTTCAGCATTAATGTTCTCAATAAAAATGATTGTTTTTTCCAAAATTTATCGCCAATGAATTATTGTATAAATTATTATTTTTATTATAATAATTTTTGGTTTTCTTTAATCTTTTGTTATTTGTTCAATGTGCCCTATATAATCGAATGGGACAATCTGTATAACAGTGTGAGCAAAAACTTGTTGCGGCATTAAAAATAATTGAAATATTTGTAATAGATATTTTTATTCATATTCATTTACACAGGATGTGTAGTATGCAGGATGCAGAAAAGATAATTTAACATCTGAAAGCTAAACAAACAAACACTATCACTCGCATTTTTGCTAAGAAAATCATCCTTGATTTTATTGTTTGTCGTAAAAATTCGGGTAGAAAATAAAAAATCTACAAAACTTTTTTAATGAGCGCTCATCAGTCTGGCACCTTCTCGTATCAACGCTTGAAAATGGACAAACGTACAAAGAGAAGTGTAATCTTTGAAATATCCCATAATAAAAGATGGAACAGCGGGTCGGCTTTAATTCTTGATTAAGTTGAACTTTATAAGAGTAAAGATGAAGATCTTTAGGTAAAATGTCGCACAAAGTGTCTCCAATTATCCCCTATTGTTGCGAACGTCAAAAAGTTGATGTTTTAGGTTTATTCTCAACACTTTGCTGAACAGCATATTGTAACATAAGGTACCCTGAGCCTCCAATTAAACAATTAAATTATGCACGACGGACTCAGAAGGAGCCTGATTAAAAGAAAATGCTGCTCGAATTTTACGAAGTGAAAATTTCACCATTTTGATAGTAAATTTTCACAATTAAAATTTTTTGTTCAAGATTGTAATATTCTATTCTTAAATAGAATATCAAAGGATGACAGGTCATTTCTTGACATTTAATCATTTATTCCCAAACCTCAAATTTGCCCACCCATAAATTGAAAACGATTGTATTCAGTTTAAAATTTATCTTTAGAAGCCTTAAGGTTAACCCTAAAAGAACCGAAGAAGACATTGCATGTCTTATTTGAAAGTCCATCTATTTTTAAACGGTGATAACTAGATTTTGCTACATTTTAACAAACAAAGTTTTTATTCAAAAATTCCTTGATGTCGATTTTGACATTTAAAAATAGAAAATGCCACATGCTATACAAACTATGAAAAACACGTTAAGTCCATGAAATATTTCTTCACGGTGTTGTCTTGTTGTTGTTCAAATTTGGCAATCTTCAATTGCAAGTGTTTCAACAGAAGAATACCAACGTTATTACTATGAAACTATTATAAGCTGAAATTAATTACGTTATTAATCAATTTCAAAAAATATTAGACTGCATCTTAAAGGTTTCAAGCATCATCAAACAACGATTCTTGTCAGCGAATATTTTCAAAAATATTATTTGAAAACACGTGGGGAAATAGGTGGCAACTAAAAATTTTACACCTACGAAAACTATTCCAAAAGTGGGGAGTTATAATCGAACTGCTTTTTATTAATTTATTTTATTCACCAAAACTATGCAAAACTTACTATTATTATGAAGATGATTTATTAAGTTTTGAAAGAAAATCATTAACAGTAAAAGAAAAGTAAACGACCCATTGTGCATTTTACAAACTGCGTAGTTTCTAGAAAATCGTATACACACTAAATAACAACAATATGCTTATACAAAATTCTACCAAAGAAGTAAACAACAGAAAGCAAAAAACAACTAACAGAGTACAAAACACACAGCCAAGCAGGCGCCTAAACTGAGTGAAAACACCAATGTGTAGAATATTTTTGTATGTGCGAGAACCGCTTTAAACAACTATATGAGCCCCACTTGCTGGGCAAATTCATGAATTCAAGTTGAGTCATCAGTGCGTAAAGACAACAAAGTTACCATCGTGTTTATTTTGTATGTAAAAAGTAAATAAATCGTTTAACTTAATTTTGAAACTCTAAAATACTGTGTTAACATTTTGCAATAAAAGAACCCAAAATAACAAAACGTTTATTAAAAGGCATAAAGGTAACAATTTGACTGAGGGCCCATTTCAATATTGTTTAATTATCAACAAAATCTTCTGTTTATGTAATCTGAGTTATCTTTAAAATATTGAAGTTATTCAAGTATAGCATAAAGTAACTAATAACTCATTCAGTTGGCCACCCATAGTCATTGCTATTATGTCATGTGTTCTCACTACAAAACTAAGTAAATATTTCAGAAAATATGTAAACGATTCTCATACGGCGTAGGGCAAGCAATAACCAACGTTGCTTGCACTGTAATACGAACAAGACATTTGTGTTTTTTTCCCTATCATTCTATTAAAATCCATCACTCAGCAGGAGTTGACCGAGCAAAATAACATTCACTCATGCATAAAGTACAAGTATTAAATAAATTGTTATAATTTTGTTTTTAGTTATTTGAATATTTTTCTCATAAAAATTTGTACACAAAAGCTGTACAATACGCAACATATGGTTGACAAAACAAAGTTTTATTTAGAAATTTTAAACTTTACATTGCTTAAGCAGGAACAAATAATAACTATACGATAAAAACTTTTATAATTGTTATGGTGTTTAGGACAACAACAAAAATAAATAAATAAAGAATTACAGTAAAATTAAATAAATAAAAGTTTAAGGTTAAAAATAAAGTTTAAGTATATACCCCACTTCACCTGCTTAAAGCAAAAAAAAAAATATGTAAAAGTTTTAACAAAATAATTTTATAATAAATAAAAAAATATATATTTTATTAAAGCTAGAGGCTAGTTTTTAATGTTTTTTTTTGTATTTATTTATTAAATACAAATAAAAAACGCAAATGCAAAAAAAAAACAATACAGCACCAGTAACCAACCTAATGTAGAAGGGAATTTAAAAAATATGAAAACGTGGTTTGTTGATAACTTTTGTTAAAACCTTAAACATTTTTTAGGAGCTTCTAAAATAACTCTGATATTATTTATAAATTTTCTGTATGAAATTAAAATAAAATAAAAAACAGGTTTCCTGCTGAGTTTGAACAAGCAGCTTTCTTAACCAAACAAATAAATTACCTTTTTGATTATAAAGTGTTATAAGTTTTAGCATAACACAGTTTAACACATGATTCTGGGGCTCAATTCTGAGAATTGCACATTAAATTAACCCCAAAAATAAGATCTTCTGCATCATTCATTTTGCAAAGTTGGAATTTTTATTACTTTTTCTATACTTTAACATGGTTAACTATACACAATATTTCTTTTGTGTCTGAAGGAAAATTGTAGATATTGAATAGGAGAAAAAAACCTTAAAAATCGCTGTGCCCATTTTTTGTCAATTTTTCACCTTATTTTGCTTCAAAGCTTAATTAGAAATCCACAAATATTCTAAAATTTTATTTTGCACAGAAAATATAAAATTTTTTATTTGTTTTCTATGTATGGAAACAAAATTTAGAACATTTTCAATTATTGGCAATATCAATCCCCGTTGAAGTTCACGATTGTGGTTCTGAGTCCGCATCACCATCCTAGTTAGACATGACATTAGAGGACAAGTTTTCTGCAGTGTGTCCACCAATTTTAGGAGCATCTTCAAATTGCACTGATAAACCTCTGCAAGCAATGCACTTAATATTTCACTTATTTTTGGGACAATATGACCGTAAGCGTAACAAATATCATTCAACTTTGGGTTGTTGTTATTTCCATATTGAACTGCTCAATGTTCGTCTGATTATTCGCTCTGTACAAAGGGATTGTTCATAACACAGCCATTGCCAAAGCGAATGACGTATAATTTCTTATTTTTGGTACTACTTTCTTATACAATTCTCATAATTGAATCCCAATCCAATGAGCTGTAAAATGGTGTACTATGTAATATTTTTCAATAAAAAATTATTTCCAGTCTGTAACTATTTTTTTTATATATGTAACAATAGTGCTATTTTTTTTTAATTATTGTCTTGTTATATAGAGAAAAAATTCAATTGAATATAATTCTATCAAACAATATCATTGTTGAATTGAAAAAATTATGATTATTAAATTTATTATAAAAAAATTTCGTTTAAAAATTTATTTAATAATTTAATGCCTTATTTTCTGTTTCGTTAAATTAAAAACTTCTAATTTTAAAAATTAAAATTAAAAAAAAAACATTACATTTAACACAAAGCACCCAGCAATCACATCATTATTTAAAATAATCAGTATGATTTCACAGCCACATAAGCTGTGATGTACAGAAAAAAGTAGAAAAGTAAACAATTCAAAAAGAATTGCATTCGCTAGCAGAACAATGAAAATAGTGTGGACTTTGTTGTCTAAGCAAAATAATATTGTTACGGATGTGTCTTGCTTAAGTTTTAAAAGAAAATAATTAATCAATAAAGTGAACTACTGGGTATTTTGTTTACTAACTGCGTGACTTGCCGAGAAAACTTATCCACGCAACAACAAATTTCTAGTTACAAACTGCGTAGAAATTTTATACACGCAAACAACAACAATTTGATATGCTGTTTACTAACTGCATGGTTTTCTGAAAAAAAACTTGTCTACACAAGACAACAACAAATATTGTAAAAGAAGAAACTTTATCAGCATAAAAACAAAAACAAAAATACACGCAAACATACAGGCGCCCATGCATTGAATGAACAACATACAACAACAAAATGTGATAAAAAGGGAGTAGAAGATTCTTAATTTTTCTAGACTTCTAGTGGACAAATATAAAAGGGAAGAACCTGAGAGGATAGTTAATCAGTATAAAAATAAACTTCGTTAAGTAAAGACGTGCATCTTAAGTAAATTGTTCTGTAGTGTCAACTTTGTGTAGTTAAAGTAAATAAAACTGTTATTAATTTCAAAACTCTAAAAACTGGTGTTAGTTATTTTGCAATAAAGAACTCACAACAAAACGTTTATTAAAAGGTATAAACGTAACAATATTAAATGATTGAGAGTTATTTCTTGTTTCTATTTGTTAAATAAGTTAATAAAACACATGATGTTAAATAACATACATAACCTAATATAGATAGATGTAAAGAATGCAGATAGTGGATGTAGTAATCCAGTGGCAGTGTCTATCTTTAACCCTTTCCTTTAAAAATTAACACCAACATTTGAAAAAATTACTTTTTTGTATAATAAATTTAGAATTTTAAATATACGTGAAATTAAGTTGAATTAAAGCTTATTCATTTCGTTATTATACTAAAATAGTTCAACATTTAATTTCAAAAGTTTAAAAAAAAGTATTAAGGAATCTATTTTTTTTTAATTTGCTATTAATCCAGCCTTAGCTTAATACTTTAAAATATTAGTGATAAAAAAATTTAATTTTTAGGATACAAAGAATAAAAATGTATTCCTCTTCGTCTGTTCATTTATCCGTCCGGCACAGGCCTTTTCTATCGCTAAAACTGGTACAGTTAATAGTAACATGCATTGCACGTACAGGACTTTGCAATACGCAGAAGCTTAAATTTTGTTTATATCAGTTATAAAAATAAGTACCAAAAATTAAAAATAGTATGTAAAGGGAGTTCCTATAGTGACACCTCTTTAACTTACATATATATGACTCTAGATTTTCAACTGTAGTAAACAGACATTTAGAATGTGCACAGAGCATGTAGAAATATGTCCCTTGTTAAAGAATTGTGAACAATAGCTCGTGATTCCATAAAGCCCGTGATTTTGACAAATATGTTCTAATCATTTAAACTGTCGTAGGCAGACGCTTGAAAATGCATTGCTATATTTAAACTGAAATAAGGTGAAGGGTCTCCCGATAGTATTTTTTTGACTGAAGCATCATTTATGATTCTTAAAATAAATTACAATTTGTTAGCTAGTTATTATTATTATCATACCAATAACACGAAATATAAATTATTTTATTTCATTAAACTTTTATTAATAATTTGAAATATATTTTACTGTTTCACTTCTGGCTCCAGATCAGTTCTTTTTCATGATGTGATGAACATAATTTTTGTTAATTAAATTATTATTTACATTATGATTTGATTTATTAATGATACTTCAACTTTTGCATAAATTATAAAATAAAAACAAATAGAAATTAAAAAAAAAACATTTTTAAGTATTTCTCAGCTTTCAATGAAAATTATATAAACCCAACGAATATGTGTCATGCTGCTGTTTCATTACACTGACTGCTTTTAAGCGCCAATAAAGTGGGGTCCATATTGTGGCTCTTTAATGGTCAACCAATATTTTATCACGCAACTCACAAACAGTTTACCATAAAAGTATAACAACACACATACATACATACTATATTTATGAAATGACTGATGGTAAATTCCTTTAAAACCCACAGGTTCTGATGCTGTAAATGTTGGTAAGAAAATTTTGACAATTTTATTTAAAAAAACACAATTCTAAGACATCAAGCAAAAAAAATTGCAAGTTTAATAAGAAATAAGAAAACAAAATGTAAAAATAATTGTTAAAACGAATTTTTTTTTAATCAATTGTGTTATTTTTCATAAATAACAATTAATTCAAGATTGTAGAAGAAATAAAAAAGTCATTTTTTATTTCCTGGTCCTGGCTTCGTGACTGCATGTTTTCGAAAAAGAGCAAGGAAACGCCATTACCGTGGAGTTTTTGCGGTGAATTGTTTGTGGTCACAATTGGTTAATGTTGACATCAGGGACCATTAGTTTTAACAATATGATGCCACAAGCCACCCAAACAATTCAGTTGTCGCATGAGAAACTTCCCAGTCATTTCAAAGATCAGGTATATGAACCAGCCATAAACAACATGTGCTCTGAAAGATGCATCTCGGCGCTTTATCGACGAGATTAGCGAAGCTTTCTTACTTCGCGGACGTGGTAGAGGTAGGCCCGACATCATATTTCATTTTAAGATCTATTAGTCTATTTTACATTGGCGTCAACAAAACTAAAGTTTTCAAAAAAAATTTTGTGCTTTATGAAAATTTGCTTCCCAAACTCACTTGTTAGAATAGAAAAAATTTTTGAATTTTACTTAATCATAATTTTAAATGTTTCATAAATAATAACCTTTGAAGTCGGACAATATTTTAAATATTTTTTAGTTATTTTTAACATGTTTTTCCAAATGAATTAAATATTTATATTGTTTGTTTATAATTTTTTATTAAATGAAAGAGAATCGATTTTATATTGATAAATTTATAGAATACAGTATTAGGTAAATGTTCCCCTCTGTTAGCCTTACAAATGCGAGCCCTTTTTAGCACATTTTTCTTTAAATTCTCCCACATTTAACGCGGTATTTCATTAATTTCATCACGAATACTTTGTTTGAGTTGCTCAAGCATTTCTGATTTGCTTGCATAAACCTTGCTTTTTAGATATCTCCACAAAAAGAAGTCCTGAGCAGACAAATCAGGCGACCGTGTAGGATAATCAACATCACCATTTCTTGAAATAATTTGTTGTGGAAAGAGGTCTCGCAATAATTCCATTGTAATCCTGGCTTGTTGTGATGTGACACCATATTGTTGATACCACATGTTAATCAAGCCCAAAGCATGCAAATGTGGCGTTAAAAAGTTTTAAGCCATATCACGATATCGCTCCAGTTACCGTTACGCCGTTTTCATTTTCAAAGAAGCAAGCTCCAATGAGTCCTCCTGAGCAAATTACACGCCAGACACTCACTTTTAATGGATGTAAAGATGACTGTTGAATAATTTGAAGGTTTCCCATTCCCCAGTATCGACTATTCTGTATATTCCATTTAAATGAAAATACGCCTCATCACTCATTATAATTTTTTCATGAAAATCGGGGTTGCCGTGGGCGAGCTGTAACATTCTATTGGCATAAGTACGGCGGCATAAATGGTCTTGTGGAAAAAGCTCTTGTGTCAACTGAATCTTATATAGAAACAAATGCAAATCCTTGTGCAAAATTGTGACCAAAGTTGTTCTTTGAAGACCAAGCTCCTTAGAACGGCATCGAATTGAGGTTGATGAATCGTTTTGAACACTTTCATAAGCAGAAGTAATGTTTTCAGCTGATCTTGCAGTACTTTGTGGTCCATGCTTGGGGCTTTCACCTAAAGAAGGTCTTTTTTCGATAAATAGTGCGGTAAATAGTGCGTTTTGTTGGCACGTCATTTCTCCCAAAATTTCGCGTAACTTTCTCATCGTCACAGTAATCGATTGATTTTGATTGATTTTGATCAAATGTTTTAACTATTAAAACACGTTGGCTTATCGAATATTTTTTCATAATAAATTTACCAGGTGTCTACTTCACGACTGCAAATATGAACTGTCAAGATCAATCGTTTACTAAAATGGCGGCAAAACAAAGTAGTATACCTTTCCGGCGGACATTCTGTACTTCATATAAAGGAAACTATTAGACACAGGTATATTTGCCAAATCAAAACCTTTTTATATTGAACGCTAGTAAAATTAAAAACTAGTAAAGTTTGTTTTTAAGAACTTGTCAAAGCTTTTTATTTTGTAGATATGTTTCATTTTAATATAAAAGAAAAAGAACCCAAAAGGGAATCAATAAAAAGGTTTTAATCTCTACGGCGGCTGGGAGATGCCAAGTTGACAATTGAGAAATGTGATTACTAATGTTTAAAAGCTCTCACATATTTAAATAAAAACAATAGGTGCCCCTGTAGGCTAGTAGGTAGTGTACTAGCTTGTCAGTATGGGGGTTGTGGGTTCGATTTCCAACGAAGACCTAAAAATTGACTGTCGGTGAAGCTGCTCAGCGATGAAGGCATAGTCACTGGTCGCTGTGCTGTTTTTATACGGCAGTTAATTTCCGACTATCCTTCTACTTTCATCACCTGTTTCATCTCTTCTCTATCACTTTCCTAAAGAATGTAGCACGGTATTTGACGAAATAGGCATTGTTGCCTGAAGTGCTACTTCTCGTTAACAAAAAAAACAAAAAAAAAAACTAAAACCAATGTATGAATGGTCATTAGCTCACTAAATGGCTTTTGGCGGTTAAGAAAGCAACAGACTGTACTCCGAAAGCAAAAGCGAATTTAAAAAGAATTTTAAAAACATATTCAGAATGACTGTGATGCTTTATTTCTTGGGAGGTAAAACTGGCTATGCACGTACCAAATCCAGGAATGAGATATGTCAATGCTAGAATCGATTAAAAGATTCCATAGAAAATCTGTTGCTCTATTACGTTCTATTTTGTTGGTAGCAGTGTTTTAGTTCTCCCCTAAATTATTACTAATTTTTAACTTTCCCATTCTTTCAACTCTACAACAGCCCCTCTAGTTTCATGTCTTTCATATGTATTCATTTTCTTCTTATTTAATTCTTTTGCACTTCAAGTTAAAAATTGCAGACATCAGAACGAGAAGGATGGTTTCTTTAAAATGTGTTAAACCTAAAAAATACTGAGGGATAAAGCGGAAATGGATCTCAGAAACATATACGTGCGTCCAAACCTACAGTGCAAAATGTTTTAGAATTTTTGAATAAAATATGGAAAAAACACAGAGAACAC
This sequence comes from Trichopoda pennipes, assembly GCA_030448955.1. Classification (NCBI taxonomy): domain Eukaryota; kingdom Metazoa; phylum Arthropoda; class Insecta; order Diptera; family Tachinidae; genus Trichopoda; species Trichopoda pennipes. Next base: position 988,575 of record JASKUP010000084.1, read on the forward strand.
TCATTTATAAAATGTTTAAAATGAATTAATGTGGCCATAAAGAAATATGTACCAGCTATTTTTCAAATATTTTATATTAATTTATGTATGTAAGGGAATAATATTTGTCTGTTTATTTGTTTGTTTGTTTGTTTGTTTATTTGTGTTGGTATAGAAATGTAAAACATATTTTCTAAAAACATGCTAATTATATTTACAACCCTAAGTGCCACCATTAAACAAGAGTTATAAAAATACAGCAAAAATATTTCATGCATTATAAATAAATAGAATTTTAGTTAAAAAAATTAAATATGTTTTTTAAAATTTATTTCAATACTAAAAATTCCTTTCAGCAAAAATAGAGTTTTCATGGTTCGTAACTTACATAAACGTGATTTACGCTGTTTTATACTTTTTGTAACAGTAAAATAATTTTTTTCTTTATTATTATTACAATTGAAATAATTAAATAATTTAAAATAATCTTAACACATAATAGCACATAAAACAAAACACATTTAATAAAAATAGGAAACAAATTCAAAGCTTTCAAGTGTACAAACTTATGCAAGTGTAATTTTTTGAAGCACTCACATTTAAACACTTTTTATAATTTTATACACAGTGTAATTTCCAGTTCTTTACAGTTGTAAAAAACCTTTGTAGGAGTTTGAAAAGAACTCAAACCATAAATAAAACAAAAACTGAAATAAAATATTAAAAAAAACGTATAATAGCAGAAAGGCAAAATGTAAATAAAAAAACATGGTTTAAGCTAAAAGTTCTACAAACTTTCCACAAAATATCTAAGCAAATAGTTTGCAAGCAGAGCTATACAGACAAGGCACAGGATTCATTTCCATTAGAAAAACAAAATTGGAATATTTTAGTGCTTAAGAAAATGAAACAATTTTTCATTATTAAATTTCATGAATGATTTTAATATTTTCTTTATATTTAAGTGTAAATAAGAACTGAAATCATTCTCTATTAACAACTAATTTAAAATTAGGCAATTTTTATTTTCATATTTTTTAACAAAATTCCTCTTTTTTAAAATAACATAAATTGTTAAGCTTGAGGCCACTTTTAATTTTAAATTTAAACAAATTTGCGATTTAAGAGATAAGAAATTATAACAAAAATCGAATCCTCAATAGGAATATTCTTTTATTCTTGACTTAATTTTTTACATTTATTTTTATAGAGCATATATATTTCTTTTTTATAAGATATATATGAAATATATATTCTAAGTACTTATACAAATATTTAATATATAAGGCCATATATATCAAAATCAAGCATCTATGGCAATACCCCTATATTAATTTTTTTTCATTTGGTAGTTATACTTATACCAGACATAGCATTAGATAATTTGAGAAAATTACCTATAACGGCTTAAAAAATAATTCGACGTTCATTAAAATCTATCTGTATGGAAACACACTTAAATAATTAAATTTCTTAAGTTGTTTGGATTTTATTCTGCCAGTAAATGAAATACTGTTGTCATTTTTCTTTCGGTATAAATGGCAGGGCTTTCGATAGGGAGACATCATTCACAAGCCGTGTTCTAATCTGTACTGATGAGTCAATGTTCGGCTTTAAGGCCTAACTAAAATATGCATAAGGCTGGCTTAAGCTAATTTCAAAAATTAAACGAAAAGTCTGTCAAATGCTTAAGCAAATCATGGAAGACTTTTAGATGGCTGTATTGTACTTACATGAATACTGAAATTATTATGCACAGTTGCATTCGTACTTTTGCAAAAAAAAAATAACTTCTTTCTAAATAAATGAAATTTATTAACAAAAAGGCGTTTAATAATCATATTTTCTATACTTAATACTATCATTATACAAATTTACAATTTTTTTTAATAGTTTTAAGAAAACTATGAAAGAACAACTACACATATATCGCTGCTTGTATTATTTGCTCCAAAAGTACTAAAAAAATGCAACTGTGTGCATCATTGAATTTATAAACAATAAAAATTTTTAAATTTTGTTGCAAATTGTGTTTTAAAGGAATGGAAAAGAAATTAAAATGTTTAAAGGCCCTTAAGTTATTAAAGTCCAAGGTTGAGTCTAGTTCTTCAACGTTATCACGAGTACTACAAAATAAAGATTCACATTGTAGAATAGTGGCGTATCCTTAATATAGCCCATTTCACTGTCTGATGGAGCTTCCATCCTCTTCATATTCTTGCAGTAACTTCCATTCGTGTTTGCACTCCGCGACTTTATATAATTCATACCAGTATGATAATGAAAAACGCAAACAAAATTCTTCATTTTACTGCATTTTTCTGCTATTTCTTTCCGTGCTCGTTCCTTTGCCGTTATTTCGTGATATGATTTGTATCTGCGCCTGGCAGTGAGCCCTAATCAGATGGTGGTCATAGCACTGTGAGTGAAAAGCAGCGCCACTCGCACCTTAGGAGGCCGAAGTCTAATTATAGCAACAGGTCCTTCCTAGTAGCAATTTCGATGATTGCAGAGCAGGGCTGCAAACCACCACTCCTTGCTGAAGAGCTGGATACTATCAAACTTCTGTCCAGAACACATGTCTAGCATGCTCACTGGATCTAGGATGATTCCACCAGGTAGGTGTTATTAAAAGTGAAATGATCCTGGCCACCATATAAAACAGACTTGTTATGGGGCTGCGAAACCAGAACCACCACGATACTCCCGAAGGACCAACCGCAATAATCAGTCAGAGAAATAGCTAAATGCCTAAAAAGACAAATAGCGGAAACTCTGCGGGCTACTGATTTCCGTGGAAATAACGTGGAGCTTCCAGGTGTACCCCTGCTGACTTCAGGGGACTGGGCTCCCTAATACCCCCAGTTGCACAGGTCTAGATAGTCGAAGTTCTATAAAGACCGATAAATGTGCCCCAGGGGGGGGGGCCTTTGCCGTTATAATAAAACACATCTTTTTTGTGAAATTAGCAATTTTTTCTTTGTACATTTTCTATTTAATTCAGATAAAATATTTTTTCGCTTTCGTCCTCCATTGGCATTTGTTTACTAATGTATCTATAACACAATGCTAAATCAGCTGTTTCCGTACAGAATGTGCTATCAGTTTCATACTTTGCTTAAGCAAATAACATTTGTTGAAACGTTTTTTTAAGTACATTATATTTTGCCCCATGTGATTATTAGGCATTTGCACAGTTGCTTAAGTTGCCTTAAGCCAGGATATTCATAATATAGTTAGGCCTTTAGGTAGCTCTATCGTTAAGGTCTATATCTGCTCATGTAAATATTATTATTTGGGTACGTGTGTCCGTGTTTTTCGTTTGTTACAGTGTATGAGTAGTTTTAGTGGTGTGAAAATTGTTTCTAAGGTCGTTTATAATGTCACTGTTAAAAGTTTTTATTTTGTAGATTTCCATGTTTTCAAGAATGTTTAGTTTTCATCCTTTTTTGCTAGGATGAGGTAATATCATGTGTTTGTATGTCCGTGAGTGTTAAGGTGTAGTGCAAAGTTGGAGTCCTCTCATTTTCGTTTGTATGTTCTGTAAATCTTGTTTTTAGTGTTCGTCCAGTTTGTCCTATATAAGTATGTTTGCAGGTACAAGTTAGTTTGTATACTCCGCTGAAACTAGATTTGATTATAACGCGAAAGCACTGAACAAACAGCAAGCAAAAGAATGACAACAGTATTAAATTTCTTTTTCACACTTATTTTTGTAGTGGACAAATTTTTATAAATCTATATAAGTCCTATAAATCTACTTTACACTACTCACATACCATCAGATCCTAGAAGACAAGCATCGACCCTAGATTTCTTTTTAACTAATATGGATAATGTTATGTCTCCAGCTAATGCTATAAATGAGCTAAGTTCTGACCATCTTCCTGTCAAAATAACCTTAAACGTAGATTTTAACAATATCCTAAGGACATACTATGATTTTAAAAGAGCAAATTGGTCTAGATATGCCGCGTATATTAAACGTAATCTTACTCTTAACACTGGTAATGAAATCGTAAATACAGATGAAATAGATTCAATGATAGGGAGGTTTAATAACACGATAACAGCTGCTGTAGATTATAGTGTTCCTAAAAGAGAAATCACTTCTACGTTTCGAACACTACCGCAATATATTAAATACATGATTCAAATTAGAAATCTATACAGGAGAAATTGGAAAAGGCATAGAAATGTAAATGACCATATCCGAACAAAGGAGTACAACTATAAAATCGCGGAGAAGATTAAAAAATTTAAAAACAATATGTGGAACAAGAGGTTGGCAACTCTGGAAAAAGGTTCTTCCCCCTTTTGGAACATTTCCAAGATATTAAGGAAGAAATCTGCATATATCCCAGTTTTAAAATATAATAATGAAACATACAATACCACACAGGGGAAATGTGAATTACTGGCTCAAATATTTAGTTTGAATCATTCCAATTCATCAAATCTTAATGACCCGAAAACTGCTAGAGATGTGGAGTACGCTGGGGATCAACTCAGTCATGCCGGATATACCCCAGACAATGAAGTAAACGTTTCGTTTGACAGCGTAGCATATTTTTTAAAGGCACTAAAACCAAAAAAAAAAGTCCTGGCTCTGACGGAATAACAAACAAATGTCTAAAGTCCTTACCAAACAAGGGTATAAAATACATTACAGAGGTAATAAATTTTAAGACTGAGTTATTTTCCTAAATTATGGAAACACTCAAAAGTCATACCGATAATAAAACCCAACAAGCTTCCCAATTGTCCACAATCTTACCGACCAATAAGCCTCTTATCTTCCTTCAGCAAAATACTGGAAAAAGTTATCAAAGAAAGAATTATTCAATTTACTGATGCGGAGCACATAATTCCCACACAACAATTTGGCTTTCGTAAGGAACACAACACAGTGCAACCTCTGATAAGAATACGCAATTATATAAGCTCTAATATGCAATTAGGAAAATCTACTGGTATGGTTTTATTGGATATCAGGGCGGCTTTTGATTCTGTGTGGCACAGTGGCTTAATTTATAAAATGATAAGGTTAAATTTTCCACCAACATTGATCCGAACAATATCCAGCTTTCTGTCAAACCGCTGTTACAGTGTTTTCATTGGTTCAAACCATTTCACGCAAAGTAAAATATCAGCAGGCTGTCCGCAGGGCTCGTGCCCGTCGCCCATACTATACAACATTTACACAGCAGACTTTCCTAGAATAAATGGCTGCTTAACTTCTATATTCGCAGATGATACCGCTATTCTAAGTTCAGAAATACTTGCAACCGATGTTTTATGTAAATTACAAACTGCACTCAATGAGGTCCATTCTTACTTTGCTAAATGGAAAATCCTTGTAAATCCACAGAAAACTCAAGCTATGTACTTCTCCAGAAGGTTGAAATCCTGCTTTTTACCGCAAAACCCCATCTCATTTAATAGCACTTCTATTCCATGAATGAATAAGGTAAAATACTTAGGTATCGTACTGGACCCCAAAATTAAGTTTAAGGATCACGTGCCATGTATCGTTAATAAAGTCAACAACTTAATCAGGTTATTGTATCCGTTAATGAACAGAAACTCCAAACTTAACATAGACAATAAAATCTTATTATTTAAGGCAATATTTCAGGCAATAATGTTTTATGCTGCTCCAGTCTGGTCTACATCAGCGCATTGTCATATCAAAAAACTACAGATTGCACAGAATAAACTCCTTAAAATGATCTACAATCTGCCTTGGCACTACTCCACACAACAACTGCATACTCTAGCCAACGTTGAACTTGTAAAACACAGAATTGACCGATTGACAATAAATTTTAAAAACAGATGTCTTCAGTCTGACTTCGTACATATCAATGAGCTAGCCTCATCAAAATTTTAAGTAGAACATTAACTTTTTATCTTAAACCAAAAATTTGTCCAAAAGGTTTTTTGAAAATGTTTCCCTTATTTTTAATAATATTGAAACACATGCTAATAATAAGAATTATTAACACTGTATTTAAGTAGAAGAGGATTAAATCCTAAACTCTTTGTGGAAGACTGACAAGAGAAAATGTATACAAAAATATTACATAAATAAAGAATTGAATTGAATTGAAATTTAAAAATTCAAGGCACATTACGTCACTATAGGAGTTCCCTTTATATTTTAATTTTGTATTTATTTTTTCCTTCGACGAACAAAAAAAAATACTAAAAGAAAATAGTTTGCTATTGCGGTTCAAAAATAAGCCCACCTATGTATTAATCATAACACAATTGTATACACAGTGCTAATTTAACGTGGCTGCTTAACACGAAATTTTTTGAACTATAGCGACACTCTAGGAATCATGTTTTAATTTTTAGCATTTTTTGTTATTGCGGCTACAGTAATACAACTTCTGCTAAACAGTTATCGTGAATGGTGTTTGCTATTGCGAGATGATAAACGACTTCTGGTGATCAGATGTTAATGATGTAGACATGATCGGCATGTGGTTCCAAGAGGATTGAGAGTTTTAAATATTAGGAGAATTTTCTGTTCATGGACCCACCCTTTATAACTTAATCGTAAAATTGTTTGTATATTTTTTTTTTAATACTTTTGGCCCATTTGAAAATTAAATATTTTAGACCCACAATAATTTTATGGTTTTTCTATTGTCTTTAACATATTTCGTGCACCCTTTTTCGTACTTAAAAATTTTAATTTATTTATTTGATTTTAAAAAACATTAATACAAATTAATGTTAATTCATTAAAGTTATTTTACTGATTTCATATTAATGACAATAATATTAAGGTACTTTAATAAAGAAAAAATATTAGTTCGATTTAAATTAAATACAGCACAAAATCAAATTATTTTAACGTCTTTTGTGAACTTCAAATTTAAGGTTTCTTTTGCGAGAAAACAAAATTGTATTAACTTCAGACTAATTGTGTTATCTTGCATTGTTTACAAATTTCTCAAAAACCTAAACGCCACATCTAATAAACATCTGTACATGCGTAAATATGCAATCATGTAGGCATGTAAAATATAATTTAATGACAAAAAAACACAAACATTTTGAGATACGAGAACTTGTGAATGTATCAATTGTTTGTTATTTTCTCTAACAAATATTTCTTTAATTTTATACAAGAATTTTATAAATGAATAAAAGAAATATGAATATAAAAATATACAGGTCTCCTTTGTGTCTAGCCAGTTATTGTAAGCCTTTATAGCTTCTTATTGGTGTTATTGTAGCTATTGCTATTTATTGCCTTTTGCTGTCACTTTTGCTAAAGATAATTGATGTGAAACAATATTTATAGTCATATCAATGTATTAACAAACGAACGAATAATTAAAAAACGATTGATGGATTAATTCTATGACACAGATGATTAGACACTGATATTTTTATTGGCATTCGCACACTTTGAAATCTTTGAATGCAACCTTTTCCAACTAATTTATTAAAGAAAAACAAAAAAAAATTAAGAGAAAAAAATATTTTTCAAAATATAAAAAAAAAAATTTATTATTTTGAACATAGACGATATTTTATTTCGTGCTTGATTCCATTAAATAAATATTTCATGATATTCTCATAAAATATTTATTACAAAAAATTATTAAAAATAAACATTTTATGATATTCTCATAAAACATTTATCCAAATAAAAATAAAAAATTGAAAATAAATTTGAAATGTATTGTAATGGGGGAGAGCATATCCATATTGCAATTTCACTATTGCTCACATAGCTCATCAGTGAATTTACCCCAATATTGTATTGAAAAAACCTAAGAGTCTTATATCCAAAGTCAAACTGATTTTATAAGAATTTTTCAGAAAATCAACATAGCATAGACATATTTTTACGCAGATGCTTAATTTCAGTTGTTGTAAAAGAAAATAAATATCACCAAAAAGGTAAATAAAATGACCTATTGTGTCTATTTATAAATTAAGTAGTTTCTATCATATCTTATGAACACAAAACAACAACAAAATGCCACAGAAAAATTCCACGAACTAAGTAAACAATTAGAAAATTAAAAAAAACTAATACAGAACAGGAAGACACACAATCAAATAAGTAATTACACTGACAACGACAACTATATACATTGATGTTATTATCGAGCTTTCAAGTGAATGCTAGAACCATTTCTAACTAGATATATAAGCAATAAAACAGTTGAATTGTGAACATCGTTAAGTAAAGACAGAACAGAGATAAAGATTTGAACACTGTCAAGTAATGATAATAAAGCAGCTTTTAGGTTTTGAAATAGTAAAGTTACCATTGTGTATTTTTGTGTGTATAAAAAAACTAAATTGATCGTCCAAATAAATTTTGTAATTTAATTCAATATTTCTAAAGTGTTGTGCGTAATTATTTTGCAATAAAAGAACTCAATAAGTAAATATTTTTAGAGGAATAAACGTAACAACATTTTTGCTCTAATGTAGTCTCATTTTCGACTTTTTGTTAAGGGGTATTATAATACATAAAGCAATCGAATTTTTTAATGCCCCACCGGTCACATCTTTTCATTTAAAAAGATTAGCTCCTATTTTTAAACATATAAGCAGCTCGTCTTTGATCCGATTTTATGATAAAACTTGGTCTTATCTGGTCAATACCTGGACGTGTAAAAATATATTTTTATCCAGCACTTATCTTATACACAAGACCGGTTTTATCGTAAGCTCACGAATTAATCAAATTTACCATATATCATAAGACCTAGGATCCTATCATTAAATCATTGTGGTATAATCATATGACCTCTTGGGCTTGACATAAAACTATGGTGATATTATCAGAAATTCTTTTATTTAATCACAAGACACTGGGTAGCGGAGACTTCATAATTTAATTTGACCAATTTCGAATAAAATTTATACGTAATAAAAGAGCTGTTAAGTAGTATTTGAAGCTGTTATCTATATATGTGCTTTTTATTTCATTTTGGAACCGATAGTTGATATAAAAAAAGAAGATTATACCGCCCCAAGTATTTTCAGTTTCTGGAGAAATGTGTTCAATCTATGATTTTATGCTTGTGATCTCAATGAGAAGGAACATTAAGAATAATAATAATTATTTGTCGCTTTAAAAATAAACTAAAATTATTTATTTTTGTTATCCGTAAATCAATCAAGAGTACTTTTTCCTGTCATAATTTCATAAATTCGTATGTCCACAATATTGCAGTCATAATCAGAAATAATCAATCAAATTTGAATTTGTTTCAATAACATTTATTTATCATTCTTTTTTTTTCTAGTTTTTATTAAGATTTTTACTTTAACACCAGACTGGTTTCTCATCTCTAACTTGAAGTTGCTTGTAGCTGAATTATTCTTTTAATGAACAACTCATTAAAAACACAATTACTTAACTTATGTTTCATATAAATTTTTTCTTTTTTATTTTTGTTGAAATGGAAACTTCATTAAAGAAAAGTGAGTGATAATTTAAAAGAAAGAAAAAATAAATACAACAATGATGATGGAAAAATCATTGGAAAATGAATTTAATAGAAATGTTCTTTATGTTATTGGCAAAAATAATTATTCATTAATTTTAGTATGAGGCAAATTTAATAAAAAAAATCTCTACTTTTAATACTGTTAAAAATTGTAGGATAAACTTCAAAAACAGTTTGTATAGTTTAATCATTTCTAATGGCAAACAGGCCAGGCGTCAGATGAGCACAGAGATTATTACTTAAATTGAAGGATCTATAAACTTTAACACGGTCTAAATCTAGCACAGATGAATGAAGCAGTTTTCTTCAGTTACAGAAACAGTTAATGGATGCAAAAGAATTGTCGTAAGGAAACGAATGCAATCTTTTAAAAGAGACGGACGAAAAGCTATTGGCTATAGGCTCACTAGATAGCTGACCAAACAGTAAGGCAAAGCAAACCATAAACACATTTAAGAAAATCATAAGTACCAAAAGCATTAAGTATAGGAAGCAAGTTAACAGCAATGGATCAGTAAAAAACCAAAAATCAGAAGTGTTTTCTGAAGAAGATGCAGACATTTCCTTTGATTAAGGCTCAAAATAGCAAATCTCCGAATACTGGTCAACGTGGAGCCTACAATACTCATTTACAAAATAATTAGCAAAAAACAGAAGAAATTAAAACTCTGCAGGACATCAACATTAAATATATTAAAGCACTCAGTATCGATGATAATAAAGTAAAACCCATTAAGAAAATTAAAATCAAACAACAGGCCTCAAAACATGAAATTAAAGAGACTACAGCAGCAGCAAGTGCACCAAACTTGCTATAGAATCGAAATCCATATGAAATAGAAATGCCAAAGATAAAATAAATTTCTTTAAAAATAGAAGAAAATTAATACGCCAACCAGACGTTGTTAACGTAATTGTGGAAAAATTTGTGGAAGAAATGCCTACTAGACCAAATAATAACCCCATTAGTATCGAAACAACTATGCCAATAAATAGAAGGAGGAGAAGACCCTTAAGACCTCAAAGAGCGGCAATCTCTTCAATAGGGAAAGCTTCCCAGATTGTATGCGATGAGCAACAACTAGCTCTGGACGAACATAAAATTATAATGGAATGGAACAAATAGGCATAATTTTTTCTTTAAAGGTTTTAATGATACAACAAGAAAAATAACACTATTACTGAACACAGGCAACACAAATCTCTTAAAAGATCTGCAAATCAAGTTGCCATAGCAGAAACTATTTCTGATGATAAAGCAGCGGAAAGAAGAGAGTTTGAATCTCTGGTTATACATTTTATTATATTGATTATATGATTCCTAGAGCGAAAACACTCGAAAGGATATAAGGCTATCATATCCTTTCATCGACGTAGCTGAAACAAAGTTATACATTGTGTTTAATTAAGGAATACATTTACATATGCTGGTCCTAAAAAATTTAAATAGGTTCCATTATTTCAGACTGATTTACTATAGAAACAGAAATTTAAGATGTTGAAATAGCATTTGGGATAAAGTTTTAGAAATTTTTTATAATATATAATAATGATTGCTCTGAAATTTTATAACCGTTTAACTCTCTAAGAGATTATACACAAAAAATAAAGAAAATATCTGCTCATACTATCTGAAATAGCTTAATTTATTTGAATTAGTTAACCTCGTAAAAATAATGTAATTTTAGGCTAATGTCTTATTATAACCCTATTCTTACTATTATTTATCAATGAATTTTATAACTGTGAGATGAACTTATACACCAAGAGTATGGGCTTTTTATTTTATTTTTCAAGCTTGCTGCAATGGTCATCATAACGCATGCCTTGGATATATTAAATATAATTTCCTTTAAAAGCAAGTATTTATTTGCAAACTTTTTACTTTTAATTCTAGAAATCTATCGATTACGTTAAGAAAAGTTAAACCATATAAGTAATATTCACATTACAAATTTGGCATTTCCATGAGCTCTATGGAAACACCCTTAAATATATCGTTTACGCTTATTTTCATAAAAGAAATATTTTATAGCTCTGTATAAGTTCTACAAATCTGCCTGCCACTATTATAAAATGAAGGCCATATTATGTCCTTAATATTTTTTTACAGCGGACACCAAAATACTGAAACTTACAATGACTTCCTGTCACGATTCAAAAATAAGCCCACATACCTGTGTGTACGATTAAAAACTAAAACCACATTTCAGGTTAATTTGTTGTAGTAGTTCTTAGAGGGAAGATAAAAAATATTTAAACCGTTTAAATGCAAGGCCATCACATACCTCAAAGTAACGTCACTACTGGAACACCATGAAATTTAAATTTTTATAAATACTGGTGGTATAGCGACCATGATTTTACATACACTGGAAACAAATCCAAACAACTAAATTTTTTTATTTAGATCTCATACACTTAGTTTCCATACACTACACGGTTCCGGAATAGTGTGAATCAAATTTATAGATGGTGGATTTATTTGTTACTATTGTTACTATTATGTCTTAAATCATTTTCATATGTAAATACTACGTACTGGTCTTTTGAATATATATTTTTTTTCAAGTTAAATACAATTTTTTCTGTTAATTTTCACAATTTAAGTTTAATCGGTCCTTAAAGACCGTTTTAAATTTTAGTTATTGTAAAATTTTTAATTAGCAATTAAATTTTCATGCCTTTAAATCTTCAGATAATTTATATCGGGTGTTTTTAAGTTGGCAATACTTTTTTAACCAGCAGATTTATGTTTAGTTTGCTTTGAAATTTTAACACGAATGGGACCGAAATAAAATTGTCGTTAATTCCGATTTTTAGTACGATACGTTAATACACAAACCTGTAAAAACGCCGTGTTTGGAGTTACAGTAACCCTCATGTGTATGTTGAGACACCTTTACATTCAGAAAAATTGATTGCTTGGTGTACTTTATGGGTTGGTGGAATCATTGGTTCTTGCTTCTTTAAAAACAATCGTCAAAACGTTAATGTCAGTGTTGATCGCTGTAGTTATGATTACTAACAGCCTTGTCGGCCTTGTCCATTATACACTTTTCATATTTTATAATTGCGTTTAATGTTTTTTTTATTTATTTAATTTTATTATTGAATTATAATGTTATTAATTTTAAGACAAAGAATTGCCGTTAAGAAGCGCCACCTATTGACATGTAGACATTTGTAAGAAAACATACCATTAAACACAAACCTAAACAATCACAAGCAGCTGGCGTTTGGTGGTATGGGTGTGTATGTGTGCAGAGCAGAGTCCTATAAAAGCGGTATACTTGAGTATTATGAAGAGTGAGCCACGGGCAAGCAACCGGCCAAGACTTCTTTTAAGTAAGTTAGAATTTTATTCAACTTAATTAAAATAGTCTTGCGAATAGGTTCGAATTAATTGAGTATAGCTAAGGTTTACAGCAAAGCAAGTTCTGTCGCTGCTTCACCTAGCCAGAATTTTATTCGCCTAGGTGACGGAGGACAGAGCAAACCCGCGGTTTGTTCAGCCAGGCCAGAATTTTATTCGCCCTAGCTGAACAGAACGGACAAGATCGTGAAAGAGGCTAACACCAATTTAGACGTAGAAACGTTGTCTCAGAATATTATTCGTGACAACCGCAACTAGTCGAAAATTGGTGGACAGGCGAATTGTTCTGCTTAGACTGGAGCAGAATCTTATTCGCTCCAGTGTGAAAAGCAGTAGGCTAGCCGGCGGAGAGTAGGTATCAACCTGCGAGAACTCTTGTTGACCGCGTGCTCAATAGTGCAGAAGTATAATTTTAAGCTAAATTTATGAGTGGATTGTAATAAAAATGATTAGTAAAAAGAGAAATAAAAGTTTCTTATTGGAAACAAATAAATTTATGTAACGAGCCCTGAACGTCGCGAGCTCTATCCCAGCGTATCGCGAGAATGTGTCGTTACAACTGTTATATTGAAGGAAACGTTTAGTAATCACATAGTTTCACGTTTCATCTTAAGATCTGCGCTAGACTATGTTGATAAGCCCGAAACGATTGGCCACTTGATGGACAACATTCGCCGCCTTATTGACGACATACGATGACAAACATTGGAAAAAGTTATAGAAAATTGGACCTCTGAATTAGACTACATTCGAGCCAGCCATATCGGTCATACGTCAGAAATATTATTTAAGCTAAAATGGCAGAAAATTATTTTTCGAATAAATTAAATTTTATGGCAATTTAAAAAAATCATTTTCGTTTTATTTCATTTCAAAATTCCATAAAAAAAATCCTTTATTTCCACTACCACCTCTATTAAAATTTCTTAATCAAAAGCAAACAAGTATTTAAAAAGTAATGAATCATTTAATACAATTTCAACACAAACAAACTTTGGTTAGTTGACTCGTTTGCCGTAAAATTCTTTTAAATCTTAAAGCCATTTGTAAAGATGCTGATGAAGCAAAATGATTTGCCAAATTGTGAATTTCAGTTTAAAATTTTGCAAGAAATAAAAAAAAAGGAAAGTAAATGAAAAATTAAATGGAAAAGGCTTTTATGCTGTGTTAAACAATAATTAATTAATTGATTAAATTTAATTTGAAATCATACAAACCCAAAAAGTTTGTTATAAGTTTTTAAGCAAATTAACATTCATTATCTGACTTGTTAACAAAATTAAAATAACGAAATGTTAAGATTTACAAACTCTTGTATCTAAGTACATATGTATGTATATACGAGAAAATCATTATATAGCAAGTAGAAAGAAATAAAAACGCAATTTGATATTTCTTTACCATAGGAAGACACTTTAAACTTTAAGTTAATTTTAAATTTTATGTACTTGTTCATATAGAGGTCTCAAAAATACTTAAACTAATTGTGTCTGATAGTTGTGACTCCGCTTTGGTAAAAATTTATCACATTTGGAATACGCTTTAACTTAAAATTTTATTTTAAGCCTGTTAATATAGTGCAGATAGTTCTACATGTACAGTGTAAAATTGGATGTACACGTCGCACTGTGCAAAAAATAGATATTGTTTAGATGTTTCGTTTAAGTTTTAAAAGAAAATAATTATCAGCAAAAAAGTAAACGAAATGATCTATTGTGTATTTTACAAACTGCGTAGTTTTCTAAGAAATGTTATGCACACAAGACAACAGCAACGTGCTTGTTAGAAATTCCACGAAATAACTTAAACATCAGAAAACAAAAACAAACTAACAAAAAAAAAAAAAATAACATACACAGGCGCCTGCACTAACAAGAACAATAATATGGGGTGATATTAAAGTAGAATATTTTTGTATATGCGAAAACTACTTAAAACAGCTATATAAGGAAGACATAATACTTAGGTGATCACAAAATAAGCTTGTTTTCTCGAAATTTCTATTATTTACGAAGTTACAGTCTGTTTAAATGCCGTTGAGTATAGACGACAAAGTAATATAGCGTCTTTTAAGCGTTACAAGGATGAAGTTGCCATCGTGTTTATTTTGTGTGTATTGAAAGTAATTAAATCGTTTAATTTAAAATTCTAATTTAAAATGACGGTTCGGAATGTAAATTATCGTAAAATTTGTGTTTAAAAGATATGACCGAGTTTTATTTTAGAAGAGAGGAAGCATAGTGTCGGCATAGAACGCCAAGTGGCCTTTACATTTAAGAACATTTTAATTATTTACTGTGTATAACTTATTTATAGCTTCGCATGTTTTGATAACATTGCTGGCAAATTACTGTATAAAAGCACACGCCGCACACTGGGGATTTTTGTATGGAGGTGAGGAAAAAAATATATTTGTCGAAAAATGTAGCGGTTTCATCACAAATTTAGTTTTATTTATATAGTAATACACAAAAGTAATCAAAATAAAGAAAGTTAGAGAAATGTAGATCGTTACTTACAGTGTTTTTTTTATATAACTAACAAAAAAATTTAAATTATTTTTTTAATTTTTAATTTATTATTTATTTTAAATCTATTTTTAATTTATTATTCTTCGTCGCTTATAACACTATACTTCTTCTGGCTAAATGAAGGCGCCAAATGTGAAATCATGGTATCTGATGTTACCATCATTCGGTGCGTAATATCTTCTTCGTTCGTGGCAATTCGACTGCATTTTCTGGAGTGTCTATATTTTTTATAGTCTTTGTTACGACATTTCTGAGCCTCTTCGGATAGTAGGCCTACAGGAAAAATACACTTTTCAATTATATCCTTGCCATGAGTCAGAATTTTGTGAAGTGTAGGTGGGGGATATTGTACCACTCGTACAGTGCAACAACCTCTTTTGTCGTCTCCAAACAAAAATCACCAAATTGTTTTAGATCTACTACCTTGGCGATTGTTATATTTTCGAGAATTATTGAAAACCTCTTGATTATGTTTTCATCTAGACCCGTGATTTCAGAAATCAATGCAAGATTGGTAAAGAATCTTAATGACGTATTTCCTGAATTTGTCGTACCAGAGCCTTACTTAACAGGTTGATAACCTGTATTTCAATTTTCTCTCTAAGTTTACGCTTTTTCAAGCATTTTTGGACTTCTTTTGAGTGGCCACATGCAAAAGATATTCCATCAGCTTAATACGCGCACGAAGTGGTAACACACCAAATTGCTGGTTCATTTACGGGAATAGCTTGAACTATTTCGATTTTATTCATCTTGGATGTTGTGGCTCCACAAATGAGACAAGAAGATGCAGCTGGTGTTTCTGTTAGTGATTGTGCTGTCTTGCCGTCAATCATTTATTTTATTTATTTATTTATTTATTTATTTATTTATTTATCCATAAAGGTACGGTCACACTTATGAAATATTTTCATGAAACATGTTTGCTCATATTTGCCTTAAAATTTTTCTATTTTTGTTTCATGGTCACATTAGAACAAAATATTTCACAAAATTTGTTTTATGAAACAGCTGTGAAACAGTTTGAAACAAAATACGAGCAAACATGTTTTTCTTGCGGTCACACTTGAACAAATATTTTCTATAGTAATTTGTTTCAGCAAACAGTCAATGTGTATACTTTTGTTTTCTTTAAAACAAAAACATTAATAACTATAAATTTCTGTAAAAAAAAAATAGTTTGTGTTATAATACAAAATTGATATGGAGGATTGCGAAACATTATTTCTATTGAGTTGTGGAGCAGCTGCTTTATTAGATGTGGAGGAAGAGGAAACAAATAAGAAACAGAAAAGGCAATGGGTGCGTAAGTGGGTTCAACGCCGAAATGAGGAGGGATGTTGTGGAAATTACTGTTGGAGCTACGTTGTGAAAGTCCACAGTTGTACAGAAACTTCTTAAGGATA
This sequence comes from Trichopoda pennipes, assembly GCA_030448955.1. Lineage (NCBI taxonomy): Eukaryota > Metazoa > Arthropoda > Insecta > Diptera > Tachinidae > Trichopoda > Trichopoda pennipes. The sequence continues at coordinate 1,005,361 of JASKUP010000084.1, forward strand.
AACTCAAGTGATAAATATGTTGGATATAATTTGTTAAAAATTTCCTTCATTGAACATTTTTGTAGGAACGCATAGCATTGTGCTCATGGCTATCGTAAGTGCATCTTATAAGTTTTTATATATCGACGTTGGTTCTAACGGCCGTATATCTGATGGTGGTGTCTTCAAAAAGTGTAGCTTTTATGAAGCTCTTACCAATAATAAATTACATTTGCCTAGTGCAAAACCACTTTCACCCACAAAAGCACCAGTGCCGTATTTTCATGTTGCGGATGATGCGTTTGCATTAAGTAACAATATTATGAAGCCTTATGGCAATAGAAATTTAAATGCCGTTCAAAGAGTTTTCAATTATCGCCTCTCAAGAGCAAGGCGAGTAATAAAACACGCTTTTGGAATTTTGTCTGCACGTTTCCGTGTAATGCGCAGCCCAATGAAGCTTAATCCAACAAAAACAAGGCAAGTAACACTTGCATGCTGCGTGCTGCACAATTATTTAATGAACCGCAAAAGCTCATTATATTACACCAAAAACTTAGTTGACCACTATACTGCAGACGGTACATTAGATCCAGGCGAGTGGCGCAATGGTAATGACGCAAAAGGCTTGCAAAATGTACAAAAATGTCTTTCAGATTCATCAAATGAGACTTTAGCAGCAAGAAATGAATTTTCAAGATTTTTTGTAGAAGAGGGGGAAGTTAATTTCCAATATAAACACATATAATAAAATACTATTCACGTCATGTTAAGTTTAAAAATTGTTCATTAATTCTTTTTCATCAACAAAAATAATAACAATAAAACAAAATAACCTTACTTCAATAAAAACATAAGGATAACATCCAAATAATAAGTAAAACATTTAAAAATTGTAGTCATTTAAAAATTATTCTAGAGACAACGGGGAGCATTCAACTCCTAAAACGTTAAAAAAACAAAAAACCTGATGAATTGGGGGGATGAGGACATACACAAGCTTCTTGCACTTGTTGAAGCAGAGAGAAAGAAAGCATAGCACAACAAAACTTTAACGGATTGCGCTGGCGAGGTATTAAATGTCAATTTAAGGAAAAATATATGATTGCAGCTTTAAATGCCAAGTGGACAAACCTACGGATGTTCCTTCATGCGTTCTTCTTCCAAACATTCTAAAAAACACATTGTGACACGCTTGCGCACCTCTGCCACAGACTCCGTCTTAAGTGTATTCAGCTCGCTAGCAATGTAATTCCCGAAAGCAACATTGGGGTCTAAAACCCTTTACTTTTGCTGCTTCATTGCATTGACAGCCTCCCGCATACTTTCAGCTATCTACGTGGCTGGTGTTGTAGGCTGCTTCCCTTTGGCTGATGATGATGATTTATAACCATTTTCTGAGGACTTTGGTGCTTTTAAATGATACAAGTATTAAAATACTTAAAAATCATTATTATTTACATATATTTATCAAACAATGTTTGAGACAGTCTACTGTGTGTGCTTCTGCTCAGCACGTCCCACAAAAGTCAATGCGTTGTAAAACCTCCATTTAGGAGTGCCTACAACGCCTTGCCCAGATTTAGTTTTGGCCTTGGCTGAATATCCACGGTATTGAATCCGTAAGTTTGTCCACTTGGCATTTAAGTCTGCAACCGCAAACTTTTCCTTGAATTGGGATTGAATGCCTCGCCATGCGGAATCCCTTGCAGTTTTATTGTGATATGTTTCATCTGAAGCATCCCACAAACACCTCTCTGCTTCAACGAGTGCAAGAAGCTTGTATATGTCTTCATCCCTCCAGTCCATCACGATTTTTGTTTTTTTAATGTTTTAGGAGTTGAATGAGACCCGTTGTCTCTAGAATTCTGCATTACTTCTTATTATATTTATTTACTTACCTCCATAGTCACATCCATTAAATCACCTTCTACGCTGGACTCAATATTCTATTTAATATTCTATTCTATTTATTCTATTATTACTTCTATTATTATTCTATTTATTAAATTATTTTTAAATGTTTGCCAGTGTTTGTTCGTACAAAAACTTTGTACGAGCAAACAATTGTTTGCTCAAAACATTGGAAAATATTTCACATAGGGTGGTCACATTACAGAAACTTTTATTTGTTGAGAAATAAATTTGTTTTCTCAAAAACATGTTTTCACCCTCAAAATATTTTATGGTCACATTACAGCAAACAAATATTTCATGTTTTCATGAAAATATTTCATAAGTGTGACCGTACCTTTACTGATAATGAAAAATAGATAATTTTTTTTTTAAAGAGAAGTAGCACTTCAGGCAACAATGCCTTTTTAGTCAAGTACCGTGCTACATTATTTAGGAAAGGGATAAAAAAGAGATGAGACAGATGGTGAAAGTAAATAGAAGGATAGGTATGGAAATTAGCTGCCGTAGAAGGCAGCACAGTGACCAGCGACCATGCTTTCATTTGGAACCACCAACCAGCCAAATCAACACCGAAGCCGAATATCCGTGACACCACGGTAATGCTCTGTAGTTTTTAGGATCAGAAGAATATTATATATTATGAGCTATTGAAATCAGGTTAGACTATCACAATCACGAGGCTATATACTTCTTACTTTTATACTTCCGTCATGACAACGGTCGGCCACATGTTGCAAGGCAGGTCAACAACTATTTAGAAAATAATAGATGGTAAGTTTTGGCTCACCCGCTCATTCTTTACCTTAAAACCGAAGCAGTTCATTTGGCGCAAAATCCAATGCTGTCTGCAGTTTATCAAATTTTAAATTTTTACTTTCGTCTCTACTTTTAGCGCTCATTCACTTTATAATACTTTTTCTTTTGTGAACAAGTTATTCTTAGCAAAATGGCATTTCGTTGCTGTTATCATCACGTTTTTGGTATTTATTCTTATCTTATCATGTAAATAATTAAATTTCATTTTTAATTTTGAAAAAATCCTTTGGACTTATTTAAACAAAAAATAGAATTTATTTGCTTTTCTAGTATTTTATTTTATTTTATTTTACATTAAATCAAATAAAAATCCATTACCATTTTTTGACTCACCTGTACCATAAAACACACTTTGCTAACAACAGTTGTCAAATGAAACAACAAGGAGAAAAGACTTTAAAAGAAAAGCTTTTAAATAAAAACTTAACAAAAAAATTGTTTTTACTTAAACTTTACTACAAATTTGTTTTCTTCAAACTTAAATGTTAAATGAGAAGAAAACAAAATAATATTTTTAAAAGGCCTACTAAACCTGTTATTCATTTCGATAAAAAAAAATTTATGCTAATTAGATTAAATGAAAAATGTTCATTTTTGTAAATTAAATAAAGAATATTTGAATATTTTTAAAAATATTTTACAATTTAAAATTAAATTACTTGTCGTAAATACAATAATTAAACTTCTTCAGCAGAGACAAGTAGATTGTTAGTATTATGGACGACCATATGGATTTATCTCATCGAGTAGACCAACATAAGTTTTTCACTTTCCTGGCGGAAAAGGTTCTTTTTGCAACAAAATCAATCAGGTAAAATTGGATTTATTATTATCGATTTTTTCTCATATTTTTTGTTTTATATTTCGGCTTTCTTTTTTACTCATAAGATCTCCTGTTTACTATAGATCAGCTTTTTAACAAACTTGCACAGCCACCTATTTCGGTTTGAGCGAGACTCGAATTCATGATCTTCTAACCCACTCAGCTACGAATGTCATATACTGCTGTTTAGTTGTTATTTTTCTTACGATCCAATTTTACATTAAAGATTTCACCACTATTTCTCTGCTTTGCCAAAAATGCACCCTAACCTTGCCATCGAGACTCCCAGAGTTTTGCATTGCTATTTTCCATTCATTCAACAATTAGCTTTCTTAAGGGCTAGACAGCTATGCACGCGATTTAAACTTATGATTTTAGAACTTCGGTTTTCCAGCAAACAGACATCTCTAACAATTCAACTGTCACATTGGTAAACTTTTTATGTACGTTTATTATATATTATTGGAAAAATGTTTTCTTTAAGTGTATTTTAGTGTATTTAAAAATCTGACAACACTTAAATTTTCATTGAAAGGAAGAATTTTAAAATTTTAAGTCTGGCAATCCTATGATCCTTATAGTCTTGAAAATTTTCCATGAACTAAAACAGTACTACCAAATTACGCAGATTGTTTTTTAGAATATCGATCATTCATCATACACGGAAAATTACCTTTAGCAATGAGATTAATTTTTGAAGTTAAACGAATTCACAACAGACTCTAGAGACTCCATTACATCCAGAAAAAATTTTATATGTATAAATATTTATGGCATCGTAGACCTTTGATTTTTCAAAAAAACAAGCCGCAGCTCGTATTAGGGCTGATCTAGGAGATCTTTACTACAGCACGGATGGCCTTATTTAAATCCCAATAACTCACAGTTCATCATAATAATAATAATGGTAAAATAATAAGCCTCTGAAGCCTCTGCTTTTGAGGCCTACGTGCTTCGCCTTATTCATAATAGAAAATCAATAACTGACGCAATGTAAGTTGTATTTCACTGTTTTATCGTTACTTTAATGGTAAGTATTCTAATAAAATTAGGGAACTTGTTCTCGAAACTCTTGCAATACGTTGTAGTCCATGCTTGGGCCTATCATCTACATACCCTCTTTCTTCGAAATCATACACTTCACGAAAAATAAAGCGTTTTCTTGGCACGTTGCTTCCCCAAAAATTTCTAACAACTTTCTCATGATCACAGTAATCGATGATTGATTTTGATAAAATGTTTTAACGATTAAAACACGTCGGCTTATGGAATATTTTTTATAATAAATTTGCTACGAGTCTACTTCACGACTGTCAAGGCTAATGTTAACCAAAATGGCGGGAAAATAAAGTAAAGGATCCGCCATCTAACTTTTTTTTCAACTAGTGCTTATTTCGTGTATGGTAACACTTAGCTCATGTTTGATTTGTCAGATAATTAGTTTTATTCTTCCGCTGAACGAATATGATTGTGCATACGCTTGAACAACGCTGGAAAATATTGCGACATTACTTTAAAAATCATGATAATAATGTTGCAGAATGTGTGCGATAATTGCGTGTGAATTTTGGAAGAAGAGAAGCACCGTGTCAGTTCCGTATATTCGTTATCTTGTGAAAAAAGTGAAAGAAACTGGCATCCTCATCGATAAGCCGAAGCGTAAAAAGCCAAAAATAGTTCGAATATTGCGAGAATATTGCTGCTGTGGCAGAAAGTGTGCGTGAAGCGCTATCCACATCAATTCACCGTCGTTCTCAACAATTGAACATTTCAGAGACATCATTGAGACGAATTTTGCATAAAGACTTTGAAAATTTTTTTAGAATAATATTTTTAACTTTTAGAGTTTGTGAAGGTGCTTTAGGAATTTGAGTATTAGTTTCAATAATTCGTACTCATGGTAATGATTATTTTCAAAGATTTAATATTTTAATTATTATTAGTATTTTATTTATTTTTCCATGTTGTTTTATATTAAAAAGATATTAAATAGATGCCGATTTTGCGAAAATTCATCTTTTTAGATAAAGCTCATTTTGATCTTGGCGGGTATGTAAACAAGCAAAATTGTCACAGTTGGGGCACAGAAAATCCGCACACAGACATTGAAAAGCCGACGCATCCAAAACGGTCCAGAGGCATAATTGGACCATTTTTCTTCGAAAATGAGCAAGGAGTGACCGTTACAGTCAATGGTGATCGTTATCGGGAAATTGGCAACATTTGGTCTCAACAGGACGGCGCTACGTGGCACACAGCCGAAGCTGCACTCCATGTTTTGCGCCCTATTTTTGAATATCGCATTGTCAGCCGCAGAGCTGATGTCGTTTGGTTACCTCAGAGCTGCGATTTGACACCGTTGGACTATTATTTGTGCCGTCAAAGATAAGTGTTACACCAACAAGCCAGAGATAACTGACGCTTTAAAGGACAATATTCGTGAAGCCATTGGTGAAATACAGCTGCACACAGCCGATAATGTGCTTAAAAATTGGACCGATCGTGTAGGCTACTACATGGCCAGCCGACGCAGCCATTTGAATGAAATGGCGGACCCTGTAGTATACCTTCCTGGCGGACACCGTGTATTATTAATTCCTTTATTTCTACTTTACGTCGGTATCAAAAAAACTTAAATAAATTATCCTTATTAAATTTAAAGCTAAACAAAATAGTGTTTTAACGATCTATAAAATTTCCAAAAACAAAAATTCTTAAAAAACTAACAACAACTACGAACAAGAAAAAAATGCGTTGTTTTATTATTAATACATCTTGAGTGAAGTATAAAACTAATAACAATAGCATACAAAGAAAATATATTTCAACACTCTACTTACATCATTATTATAGCAAATGTTTTTTAATAATAATAAATAATAATTCCCAGGTTTAGTTAATGAATGTCATAAGTCAAAATATTTGGCTATTGAACTATGAATGGAAAATGTTTCCCAATATGTAATATTTTATAAAAGAATTTTTAAAATTCTTTATTTGTATTTTTATCTTTTAGCTTTAAATGTATTTTTTTGTTTTTTTTTTATTTTTTTCCCATAATTTAGCGAAATATTGACATAGTCTGAGGAAAGGAAAAAAAATACTTAAAAACACAACAAATGTGCTTGCCGACGACGGCAACAATACATTTACGTTTATGCTAGCTACAACATCATCAACAACAATAGCAGCAGCACGTAATGATAAAAAGAAATAAAATGTTTGATTTTATTTAAACAGTTTTGATTTTCACTGGCATCTAATAACATCCCCAGAATCCCATGTACCAGTGACATAAAATAAGACTCAAAAATAAAAAAGTAAAACACAGCTGGTGTTGGAATAAAGTTTAAAATATGTTAAAAAAAAGTATATAATTCTGCACATTGGGACCAACAGTAAAATTACTATTTGATATGAGTTGTTAAAAATGGCTTTGAATATTAGAAGAGCATAAAAAATACATTTAAAATGTTTAATTAAGGAAATACAATGCTGAATGAAGTAATGCCTGAAATAACGATAACCAATTTAAGTCATCTGTTTGTTGTTTTAATATTTAATATTTTGTTAAGTTGACTTTTAATATTGAATAAGAAAAGTGTATGTAACAGGCGGGCAAGTTTGAAGTTAGGAGGTGAATTGTCTTAAAACTTGCCCTTTCTTATTCTATTTTAATTTATTAAAGTAATAATATGAAAATTAATAATAGAATTGTCCAACTATAAAACATTAGTAAATGTCCGCGCCTTTTACAAAATTTTTAAACACATTTTATAGCAGAACTTGGCTTATATCGCCAATGCAGTGCCGAATTTCACCTTCAGAACGTCAGTTGTTTGTGGGTTGGTCAAATCAAAATAATTTAGCGGCGTTAAATCACTAGAATAAGGCAACCAATTTGACAAATTACGCAACCGGAAAATTTCTCATGAGATAACTGAATTTTTTGGGTGGAAGTGTGGCTGTGTGACTTGTGGGGCTTTCCACAAAAAATTGGTTATTACGGTTTGGTAGCGCACAGTATTCACGGTGGTTGCGTTTCATTGCACATTTTCGATAAAAAAAATACAGGCCGACAATGTCGCCTGACCACAAACCACACCATATAGTTCCTTTTTTTTTATATAATAGTTTTTCGAGGGCTGTTTCATCAGCCCATATGTTTCTTTATATAACCGCCCAATCTAAAATGAACCCCATCACTAACGTTGATTTAGTTGAAAAATGCGTTGTTTTCGTTCAGTTTTAAAACAGCCAATTCACAAATGTTCGAGGCATACAATCATCAGTCGGCTTTAATTCCTGAACGAGTTGAACATTATAAGCCTGAAGATGAAGGTTTTTAATGCAAAATGTTGTGCAAAGGGCTTTTAGTGATGCCCAATTGTTACAAACGTCGACGAGTGATAATGCTCCAAGCTAATTCCCAACACTTTGCTGTACAGTGGCTATGTTTGCATCACTACAGTCACTATAAGCGTATTGTTTTGGTTTTTTGCAACAGCAACAATACAGAAGCCTTAAATTTAGCGACTAAATTATGCGCAACGGTGTTGAAAAAAGCTCAAACTTGAAAAAAATGAAATTTTCGGCATTTAGATAGTAAATTATCACAATTAAAGTAAGTACAAGGGGAAGTAAAGACAAAGGGACACAGCTCAATTCTTCACATTTAATTATTTGCAAGGCGACCCTGCAATTATTAAAGAGAACTAGATTTTACAAGACGTCTCTGTTTTCTCTGTCAACACATCATTTGCAAGCAATTTAATTTGAAATATTACAATTTAATAAATTACGAACTTGATCCTCACTAAAATTATTTTTGTTATTATTGATTTTTGATATTAGCGAATATTCACAATATTAGCGAATACTAGCGATAACGCTTGCATGTATTTATGTCTGTATATATGTATGTATATATTTATTTGATTAAAAAGTATATAATTAAAATGAGTAAAAAATGCAACTCTGCTTTACTGCTTCTGAAATAAACAATTTTTAATTAAAATCTAATTACTTATTGCAATACTTATAAAGTAAAAAAAGCTGATAAATAGAATTACTAAATAGAGACCTTGACTTTATAAGACGTTTTATTCTTCTCGCAACCATAAATAATTAAGATACCATTTACGCATAATACGAACTTGAGTCTGACTAAAATTGTTTTAAATAAAGTGTTAAAAAATAACTGTCGTCAAAGCTCTAGAGAAAAATAAATTCGCATATATGTTTTAGTTGCACCACGTCGTTTACAGAAAAAGTGACTTTAGATTAAGAAATTGGTCATAACGTCATAACGGATTTAAGGAGTTCTTAGGCAAACTTTTCTTTCTTTCTAAACCTCATATCATCGGCACATTCTTTACAGATTAGAAAGCAGAATATAACTGTAGTATGTTCAATATTTACCTGTCATAATAGCGCAGCCCCACGGTGCTCTTAACACCGAGTGAATATGGGCGAGGAGATAGGAGTTAGTGTACCCAGAACATCGAAAATTTTAGAGAGTAAAACCCGCTAGACCACAATTAAACGCTGCTCTGGTCACTCCCAGTACCGACTGTAGGCACAAACCGGGCTGGATAAAAACCACCACACCAGTTTTGGATCTCACAGTAATTGCCGAATATACTCAGAAATATTTTCAGACGATTCACTTCTGTCAAAATATTACCTGTTATATGTCGGCCGGCTGCGCACCAATAGATGTGTCCCCCGGGGGCACATCTATGTGTCTTGACGAAATCTCACCGTCATTACATGTGTCACCAGGTGTAAAAAGGAGCCCAGTCTCCTAAAGGCTAGCTGGGAGCCAACTGGAGCCCAAAGTTCAGATTTTTGGCTTTTTAGCCTTTAGCTGATCTTTGACTGATTGTTGAGGTTGGCCCTTCGGGAGCAACGTGGCAGTTGTGGTTTCGCCGCCCTCGTCTAAGTTGTTGTGGGCTGGATCATTCACTATGAACACATTGAATCATCCAGATCCAGTGAACATGTTTGCTGTTTTGTTCTGAAATTTTTTAATGCTTACATGTGTTCTGGAGCAGGAGTTAGATAGTCTCCAACTCTTCATCAAGAAGTGGGAGTTGGCGGCCCTGCTCCAAGGCTTCCGAAATTGCAACTAGGAATGTCCTGTTGCATAGAATGATTTCTTTGGCTTCCTAAGGCCTGCTCTTACACGCTACATATCACTCAAGTGGTTTGATCTACTGTCGGGTAATGACTTACATGGCTAGGTAGCGATGTAAATCTTATCACGCATACCCATTCGCCGCCATACACAAGTACGCACACACATATACACCATCTCCACAGCTGAGATATAAAACAGCTGGTAGCTACGTTTATTATCAGCCGCCCGTTATACCACCACTTAAAGATGGCGCTGCCCAGCAAGCTGTCGTTAAACACAAAATTATATTTAAATTAATTATAAACTTAAATAATAATTTATATAATTACAAAAGAAGTTGCCGGTGTCGCTGAAAACGACCAGCAGGACTTTTAGCGTTATAAGGACACAGCAAGCACATTACTTGAGAGTCGGAGACTATCCAGCACCAGCCTACCAAAGGTCCTTACTAATAACCGGTATGATTCTTGGCGCTGCCGACCACTGGCTGCCGTCGTACCATTAATTGTCATTGGTCAGACTGTCATTTTCTTCTAGTTTCAGACCCCTGCTAGCCTAAGCGACTGTTGCCGCTTTTAAACTCCAGAAGCAACAACGTCAAGAAGGGAAAGTTTACTAAGATTGTGTAGCCCCCAGGAGGAGGATGATATAACTGCAGGTAAATAATCTAAAGAATGTGCTCCATAACTCAGAAATAGCAGTTAAAAATCATATTTGAGTTCCGATGGGTTACTAAAGTGTTCAATTGTTTTGCTAATTTGTCTGTATTTGACAGTCATCTGTGCATAATTTTCAGCCGTGGCCTATAGATTTATATTGGTCTTCTGATTCTGTATATCACGTATTTAATTCGCATAAGTAATAATTCAAAATTTCGCAGATAGCTCACTCCCATTATCTGAAATGCGATAAGAAAGATTTAGTCTTAAATTTAAGTTTTTCTATTTTTAAAGTAAAAAGAACTTAAACAATTTTTATATTTCAAATTCACTTTCATTACATTTGCTTTAGTTTTTCATGTGTCGTTGTCATTCTATCAGTCTGCATGAGTTTAAGTATAAAAGTGGGAGTGTTAATATACGAGTATATTTAGTTGTCATAAAAACTTTTCATGTCTTTATTTGATCAATTTTGGGAGGCACAATAAAAGCGTATCTAAAATGCCTTTAGTGTTCATATTATTTTTTCCTTGTCTTATTTACTTTTTACTTTTTTTCTTAAATTTTTGCTAAAAGTTGGTTAAAATGAAAAGTTTGTTTGTTTGAGAGACTTCAAGTTGTTTTTACACTTTTTAGAGGTGGATGTTTGATGGGTGTTTGACACTAAACACATTTGAAGAAAGTTTCTTATTAGTGTGTTATTTTATTGCATGGTATTAAACAATTGACTTCTGCTAGTGCGTACTTGACTTGTAAATAAGTTTTTAAAATTCTTTTTAATATAAAAAAAACTGTGTCTGCAATTTTTAGTATTATCTCTTGATAAATACCGTAAAAGATTTATATTTAGAATTAAGTTGATAAATATACTTTAAGATTTGTCTTTAATACAAATTACACACCGAATCTTGGCGATATTTAAGAGCTGTGCTTAAAAAATTTTAAATAAACATTTCGTAAAAAATATTGATATTTTTCGTTAAAAAAATGTTGAAAAAAATTTATAAACAATATTTTTAAGTGGTATAAAATGAATTCTACGACTTTTTTAGGTTATGAGCCTACCAAAGATTCATAAAAAATTTTTTAAAATTCAAGCCGTTTCGGATAAATGTAGGCTGAAGCTTGCTATATGCATACGGTCATAGAAAAAGTAATGGAAACAACTAAAATTCTTTCACACATTATCTTTTCTAAAATATTTTTTTTATTTTAACAAAAATCGGTCTAAATAATTATACTTAATGGTAGATCTTGTGATACATTTTTTTGTCTATTTTTTAACTCAATCGTATTTTATTAATATACTCCTGGCAGATGCAAACTTTTGCTTCAAAATGTAATAGAAATAACTATAGTTAATGCCTTTGGGAGTTACGTTTAATTTATAAATAATTTTGTTTGGTACGCCGCGAAAGTATACTTCTTTGTTTGTTTATTGTTTTTTATTGATTGTTTGATTAAATGAAAGAGAATGGATCTTATATTGATAAATGTTTTATTTAATGTTGACAATTATATCAGATATCAGATAATTGTCCACCTCTGTTAGCCACACAAATATGAGCCCTCTTGAGCACATTTTTCATTACATTCTCACACATTTCAGGCGGTTTTTCATTAACTTTATCACGAATATTGTGCTTGAGTTGCTGAAGCGTTTCTGGTTTGTTTGCATAAATCTTGCTTTACAGATATCGCCGCAAAAAGAAGTCCGGAACAGTCAAATCAGCGACCGTGGAGGCCAATCAACATCACCATTTCTTTAAATAACTTGTTGTGGAAAGAGGTCCCGCAGTAATTCCATTGTAATCCTGACTGTATGCGATGCAGCGCCATATTGTTGACATCGCATGTAGTTTTGGCGTTAAAAAGTTTTCAATAATATCACGATATCGCTTCCAATTTACAGTTACCCTTACGCCGTTTTTATTTCCAACGAAGTAAAGTCCAGTGATTCCTCCTGACCCAATTGCACACCAGACGTGCAAATGTGACTGTTGAATAATTTGAGGGTTTCCCATTCCCCAGAACTGGCTATTCTGTTTATTCACACATCCATTCAAATGAAAATGTGACTCGCCACTCCTTATGATTTTTTTCATGAAAATCGGGATTGTCATGGACGAGCTGTAACATCCTTTGACATATTTACGGCGGCGTAAATGGTCTTGTGGAAGAAGATCTTGTGTCAACTGAATCTTATATGAAAATAAATGCAAATCCTCACGCAAAAGTGTTGGCAAAGTTGTTCTTTGAAGTCCAAGCTCCTGAGCAGAGCGTCGAATTGAGGTTGATGGATTGTTTTGAATACCTGCAGACCCTCTTTCTTCGAAATCATTCACTACACAATAAATATTGCGTTTTGTTGGCACGTCGTTTCTCCCAAAAATTTCATGTAACTTTCTCATCATCGCAGTAATCGATGATTGATTTTGATAAAAGGTTTTAACGATAAAGACGCGTTGGTTTATCAAATATTTTTCCATAATAAATTTGCCATGTGTCTACTTCACGACTGCCAAATATGAACTGTCAAAACTAATATTTACTAAAATGGCGGCAAAATAAAGTAGTACTAGTCCAAAAGTGGTAGTAGTCCCGGCGGCCACCCTCTATTTTAAAACTCGTATAAAAGGAATTTATTTTTGTGCATATCCACTAAAGTAACACGTAAATATCGCCGTGGTAAACATATTCAGAGAAAGTAGAGCAGGATATTATTTCGTGATAAGATTTACATTTGTACCTGGCCTTAATCAGATGGTGGTCAAACCACTAGGAATGAAAAGCAACGTCATTCACGCCCTAGGAAGCCGAGGACTAATTCTAGCAACAGGTCTTTCCTAGTTGCAATTTCAGCGGTTTCAAAGCAGGGTTGTAAACCGCTACCCCTTGCTGATGAGCTGGAGACTATCCAACTCCTGGTCCAGAACACATGACTAGCATGCTCACTGGATCCGGATCATTCACCCGTTGGTGTTATTAGAGGCGAGACGATCCTGGCCCACTTAAATCAGTTCATGCTAGGGTCGCAAAACCGCAACCACCACGATACTCCCGTAGGGCCAACCTCAATAATCCGTCAGAGAACAGCTAAAAGTCTAAAGAGACAATTAGCGGAACTCGGGGGCTTACTGATTCCCGTGGAAATAACTTGGAGCTTCCAGTTGACTCCCTGCTTGCCTTCAGGGGACTGGGCTCCCTTATACCCCCAGCAGCACAAGTCTAGATGGTCAAGTATTCCATAAAGACCGACAACATTTGCCCCCGGGGGTGAGAACAGGACGTTATAAAACTTCTTTGAAAAGACAGGAAAGCAATGTAATGAAATTACTAAGAAGATGAAGTAAAAATAATGTTTTCAGTACAGTCCACGCCAAAAAGAAAAGTGTTAAGGGTAGAGAACAAAAACGAAAAGAAAACGAAAAACCACAGAGAATCAAGATAACATACCGAACTGGAAAATTTATCCATTTATAATATAAGAAGAACGAATAACGAAAAAATAAATAGGGTAAAAAAAAAACAAATAATTGGCAACAATGAAAAGGACGTCTACATAGAAGACGAAAAGACTGTTTTAATAGCAGTAGACATATAGACTAGAATTTGTAAACCAAAATATAAGCCGCCTAAATTGTTACAAAATCCGACAAAAGATAAATAAATTTATTTGGTTCAAATGGAAAACTTATGTAAAGTAATTTAAAATAGTAGCTGCCTTTTCTTATAAAAGTTATTTGCGGATGAAATTTTTTCACATTATTATCAAAATTAGCCTATTTTTATAATTTTTTCCACCGCTTTACATGGAGATTATAGTATGCAGGTGCTTTGTGTAAAATACCAAGGTCTGCCGTTAGGGATTTAAAATATAAGATCGTACACGTTAAAATAACGTCTCCACTATGAAAGTAGTTTTATTTATTATTTGTTGTTGCCTTAACTAAAATACTACACTTTGCGGAAATATCAAGTGTCTAGTTGTAATGATTGTAGTGATAAAGGCTTTCAACAGACGTACAGAAGGAGGGGTACTGTAGCAAACGAAAATAGGGTTATGTATATATTTTACACTTCAGATATTGAATTCTTAAAATGAAACGAAATTTGTGGTGCAGGGATGTCAAACCGCTTCAACTTAACTAAATACAATCTAAACTTTATGGCCGAGAACAAATATTATTATTAAGTGCAAAGTATTTAGTTAATTATATAAGAATACAACGAAATTTACATAATTCATAAATTTACAAGGAAAAAATCAATTTAAGTACAGGAGGTACCATGTCATCTGTAGCAATCTTGATTGACAATTGCAGAGCTTGTTTTTTTATTAGCGCAAACAGTTCTTGCACGATATTGTTACGAAGGTGCTTAGTTTAAGTTATAAAAAAAAAAAAAAAAAATATATATATATATATATATATATATATATATATATATATATATATATAAAAAGTGAAATGATCTATTGCGTCTCTTTAACAGAAGAAGTTTCTAATAAACCTTATGAACATAAAGCTACAGCAACATGCTATATTCAAATTCCATGAACTAAAATTAACAATCAGAAAAAAAGAATGCAAACAACCAAACAAACACCAAGACTTAATAATGGTAACGACGACTTCTGTATTAAATTAATTAGAGTTTTTTCATAAATTTTAGAACCGCTCAGAACAGTATATAAATGCTCCCTCTCTTGTAGGCGAAAGTCAGTTTAATTGTAAACGTGATCAATCGAGTACACAGCAGTTGATAGAGCAGATTAAGTGATAAAGTTACCATCGTACATTTTTGTCAATAAATGCAAATAGTAAATAATCGTGTAAATAAATCGTGTAGTATAAATTAAAACTATAAAAGATGTGTATAATTAATGATTTTTTATTTATTTTTTGGAATATAGTAATAAACTTCCAACCGTTTTTTAAATTTTAGATTTCTTGCATACTCTACTTATTACCTCTATATCTAAGCTCCATCTACCTTTCATATCCTCCATTACATATTAAAGATGGTGTCTTTGCTAAATATGCATTGGTTCGAGTTCTAACTAAGCGCAGTAATTTTCTGCCTGTGTATACTCTACAATTAACTACACTGACTGTAACTATTGTACCTACAAAATACATAAATATATAATACTGTTACGTTTATTTCCTTAACAAACGTTTAAGTTTACTGAGTTCTTTTATTGAAAAATAATTACACACAACTGTTTGAGTTTTAATTTAATTACACGGTTTATTTGGACGAGATATTTACTTATTTGGATATGATTTTACGTCAAGTTTGTTTTGTGAAAATACCGGCGTCGGTTACATGCCATCTTCAGTGTTCTTTTCTCTCTATACTTACTTATTATGCACGATGGCAGCTTTACCACTTTAACGAATGTAAGTCCCAATTTACACGCTTCAGCTTTTGTTGCTCAACTTTTGATTTTGGAAAAAGCGTCTTAACAGGCACTAAGATGAATCAATTTTGTATGTTTTCACTTGATCACGTTCGCAATTAAACTGCCTTTACACTCCAGACCCCGTATTCACTGTGTTAGGCGGTTCTAGAATTTAATAAAAAAAACTCTAATTCGTTGTCTTTAATACAGATGCCATAGTCATCATAATTTAGTGTGGATGTTTGTCCAGTCTAGTTTTTGTTTTTTTTTCTGATTGTCAATCTTAGTTCACGCAATTTGAATGTAGCATGTTATTGTTGTTTTGTGTTTGTAAAATTTCTTAGAAACTTGTTGATTTGTGAACAGACGATCTTTTTTATTTTCTCACTTTTTTTTACTGAACTAACTTTTTATATCTTGAACTAAACATCTTCGTAACAATACTTATGCAATGTAGCTCCAAATATATTACTTGTATTATTTGTGAAATTTGTAAAAGGCGAATAAAATAACAGAAAACACAAAAGATTTAAAGGAGTTTTTTTTTTATTTTGACGATATAAAAACTTAATCGAATGAGCAATTTATACAAAATAACACAAATTTCGTAGTTATCCGGTTATCAGAAATTACATTTTTGGTAATTGAATTGTTGTATTACAAGTATTATTTTACGTATTGGCCTTTGGAAACAGGGCGAAAACCACTTTTCACACAAATTTGGATATTGGTCAAGAACAGTCCTTTATTCGTGTTATTAAAATTATTTGGTTGCACTTGCTTCCTTTGTTACGTAGGAGAGAAACTGAAGACTCTATCGGACATTGATTGTGCACTCGTAATTTCTGGTTGCCGATTTATAACTATCAAATTTTCATTATTATCAAGAAGCTTTGGACTAAATTTATTAATAACATCTTTATTAAGAGCAATAATTGTAATATTCGAGTTTGTAGCGTTATAATAACATTTAATGAAAATAAAAAATCCCTTTTATATTTTTATAAAACTTGTTTTTATTTTTAAATTAGTTTTTACACATTTTTTAATTAAAATATTTTCGAATACAATTTTTTGTAACAAAGCACCCAACATGAATAGAAAGCATGGATCTGAGCTTATGTATCCCAGAAAAAACACAGTGTTGCAAAGACAACACCATTTTTCACATGCTTTAAAATAAATTAAAAGACTTTAGTGGTTTTGGTTGCATGAAAAATATATCGAAAATCGAGAAACAAATCACTTGATTTGAGTAAATGGAAATACACTTTAGAGCATGAGAGTGTAATAACACCTCATAGTGGCCTAGAATCATTTTTTATTTTAAAGTTTCTTTACAATAAATTAATTTGGAAATCGTAGTTCTAACAATGGTTTCAAAGATTTTATCCAAAATTTTTAAAATAGGATGTATATTTTTAAAGAACTGTTACAGCTGTTTATATTTTCTCTCTCTTACTCTCTCTCTCTCTCTCTCTCTCTGCTGTACGAAAAAGTTTTTGAGTTTGAATTTGTGCTGTTTCATTAAGGCACTCGTTTTTAACAATTTAAAGAAAGATTATAAATATAGCATTTTGTGGGTCGCTACATAAGTCATCAGCTTCCTTTCTACTTTAGGTGGTACACAATGTAATCATCATATTTTTGATAAATTATTTTTATTAAATAAACCGTAATTTACAATCAAAAAATATTGAAATGATTAGACGAATTTCTCATACAACTAACAAATATTTCCTTGTTGTCTTTGTTAATCGTCACATATATTTTTGTTCTATATTTGTTTTTGCTTTTTTTTTTAATACAAATAGTAAACAATAAAGGTTTTATTAAATCTGGCACATAAATAAATAAATACATTTAAGTAAAATATTTTCAAATTAAAATTTTTTTCACTTTTGCATTCATTTTATGAATATTTTTATTAAAAACTAATGTATAAAACATTTAATATTTAAATAAAAACATGTACAACTAAAATTATACAAATTAAAACTATAAAAAAAAGAAATCCAACATAAAGAACATAAAGAAAAATTTCACATTTATTTTGTCTGGAGCTACATGTTGATAGAAAAATCTACTTTTTTCATTTTCTAACCAGGTTAATAAAAACAGATAAAAAAACAACAACAAAATAAACGTTATTAAAGAATAGCTTTCGTTTTTAACGATGGAATGCCATCAAATTAACAAAAGCAGCGGATAGATTGTCAAGACTTGGTAAGATATTATTACTGCTGTGAATAAATATGAATAAATGTCTTAGTGTCACACACATGACTGTTGCCGCCACACAGTGGGAGAAATAAAGAAAGTATTGAAACAAACTCTTTTTTATATCGGCACGTATTTAACCAATTAATCTTTGCAGGAAAAATTTCAGGGCTACATTAATAAAATCAAACCACCGCTCGTGAGTACAGACATGATCCACGGTCTATGCCCGGGAGAACAATATTTGTTACGTTTATTCCTTTAATAAATGTTTAGTTTATTAAGTTATTTTATTTAAAAACAATTACACTCGACACTTTAAAGCTACACGATTTATTTCGTCGAGCTATTTACACACAAAAATTCACAATGGTAACCTTACCACTTCAACATTTAAAAGCTTCTATATCAAGTTTATGTCTTTATTCGACACCGTTTACACTTAAACTGCTTTATCACCGTTGTGTCTTCACTTTACAACGTTCACACTTCAACTGCCTTGCCAATGTTCACACTTAAAGTGCATTATTGACATTCAATAGGGAGCTTATTTATTCTCGATAATAACGTCATTAAATATAGTTGTTGTTATCATTCATAGTAGACATTTGTTTGTTCTTTTGTGTTTTCTGTGTTAGTTGCTGTTACATTCTGAATATTAATTTTAGTTCGTGAAATTTTACTAAAGCATGTTTTTCTTGTTTTATGTTCAGCAACACAATTACCTTATTTTTTGGTTTTTTTTTTGTTTTTGTTAGTGATAATTTTTTTTTATAACTTAAAATAAGGGTTAAAAAATTATTTTGGGATCAATAATCTTCTTATGCATGATGAGCTATTTATAATTCATATTCAACTATATACTAGGCTTTCTAAATATAATTTTACTTGCAGCAAAACGGAAGCTTTCAATGTCTCTAGCAATAATTTTGGATTTTTTCTTAGCATGAGAAACAAAGCTGAATAAATTGCTGCTTCCACATTAGCCTTGATATCTAGATCGTTGGAATCTTGTACTTATTTGTATCACATGTCGTAAGTTCATATCCATAACATTTAACATAATGGCATAATTATCATTTGGATATGATACTCAGTATAGAGAGAACAGTGAAGATGGCATATACCCGAAACTGGTATGTACACAAATCGAATTTTGATGCGGGTTAACTTAAAATCATACCCAAATAAATCAAACTCCGTGGGACAATATACGCACATAGCATTATTAAATACATCAAAATGTCGACTTTTGACTAGACTAGAGAGGATGTTTCGTCGGAAAGTCATCAGACTTAATTTTTTCATTTAAAAGAAACGTCAACTGAAAGTTATTGTTGGTAGAAGCTCACGGTCAACATGTCCAACTCAAAAACCTTGTGAACGACGCTTTGCTCGATTTAATTTGCTCTATATTTGGCGGGACTAGAAGGGTATTATAAGCTTTTATTATATCGGGTCAGATGATCATAGGGGTTTCTTGTATTGTGATCAAATCATCTTTTGGCTGCGGTAAGAAAACTCATTAACCACTTGTTTGGAATAATCATATGCGTGAACATCACAATCATATTCATGAAAAATATGATATGGCAGGTTTGATGTAGATGCCTTTGGCCTCTGTCACTTCTCACATTTTAATATTCTAAACTAGCGATAGCACCACAATATAACCACTCAAATTTGTGGTGCAGCCTCTCCATAGTATGGGTCAAGCCTCTCTATTATTTTAAGAAGTGGATTTTTAGCGTAACAAGTGATGTTTAATAAGCACAAGATTTTCGGGTTTGTTTCAAGACGAGGTTAACTGTTTTCACTAACACACAATATTAAATGGCGTTTTGTAATTAAAAATCTGAGCTCAATTACATACGTCCATTGAAAAATCTTAAAATCAGCCCATTTCACATATAAACTATAAAAAAATCTCAATATTTTTCGAAAGCATGCCCACTGTAATATCTACATAAATCTGTTCTTAATAGCTAGAAGAGTAAGAGTAAGAATAATAAAATAAATCTTACGTTCTTATTTGAGTTGTAAATTTTTGGAAGTTAATACTTTTCTTTTCACTCTTCCACACCCCTCTAAAGCCCTTTTACGAAAATATTTCAAAGCATACAGAAAGAAGATGCTTTGTTGCCAAGTTATAAAACTTTAAATTATTATTAAAATGTTAGTCTAAATATCGATGTCGGTTTAAATTACGTGTTAACGATGCGAACATGTGAAAGCGACATTAATTGGCACAACATCCAAAAATAAAAGCAAACAATCGTCGGCAATTAAAAAAATCAGTGAAGACAAACAGTAGAATTTTAAGAGACCGACATTGTTTCTTCACTTACTATTTAGAGCAGGTGGTTATGGAATTGTCTACAGAAGTATTATTAATCACATTTAATTGAAATTTTGCATGCTTAAATAAGCAGTCAGGCTCTATTTTGTGTTCCACTTTCCTTTTGCAATTAAGATTTTCATTTACTTCCCTTTGTTTTTTTTTTTGGTTTTTGTTTTTGTTTAGCTAATTACATCATGTTATTAATTAATTTAAAACTTTTTAACACTAGTTAAGTACTTGAAATTTAAAAGAATAACTCAAAACTAATGGACAACGTACTAAAAGTGAAATTTAAGAGCGAGCGAAAAATTTTAGCAAATATATTTCACCTGATTTTTATTTTGTCTGTCACAGCTTGAGCTTTTCAAAGAAGTTTGTATTCTAAAATAATATAAAATTAAAAATTCAGATCAAGATAATTCAAATTTTTATTGTATTATTAAGAGTAAAGTTCGACAATTATGAATGAAAAATTATATCTGGCAAATGTTCACCATGACCACGCTGACACACCTGTCTACTTTTTGTTAATCACGTCACGGATTTTGAGTTTTAGGACTAAAATCTATTAGATAGGCTCCGTCCTTAACATAACCCCACAAAAAATAATCCAATGGTGTTAAATCACACGATCTGACTGGCCGTGAAATTATGCGATCGGGAAATTCGGTTTGCAAGTTGATCGTTTAATTGGCTGTGTTATATGTGGCACCCACCATCCTATTGAAACCACATGTCAGTGATATCCACGTGGTCAATAATAGACCAAAATTGAATTGTTAGCATCTCGGCGATAGCGTGATCCGTTGTCCGTTACCGCATTTCCAGCCCCATCTTCGAAAAAATGGCTCAATTTCGCCTCCAGACCACATAACGCACGATACAGTGACAAGTTGAGCATGCGAAGGCTTCTCAGTAATCGCCTTTGGATTTTCATAAGCCCAAAAGCGCCAATTTTGCTTATTGACTTACTCTGACAAGTCAAATGAGCTTCGTCTGAAAAAATGATTTTTTCAGAAAAACCAACTGAATGTTCCTGAATGAATTGAGCGAATCTATGGCGATGTGAATGGTCGGTAGGCTTCAATTCCTTCAGCAGTTGAACCTTTTAAGACTTCAAGTCAAATCCTTACGCAAAATTCGCCATATGGTGGTTTTGGATAACCTCAATTGTTGAGACCGTCGAGGAATTGACAAATTTGGATCTGTTTCACCACTGTGGCTCACGGCTGCGATGTTTTCAGTTGAACGACCACGTCGAACACGCGTTGGTGTTCGCAAATTTAGTATCGAGCTGGTTGATTCAAATTTAACGACCAAATTCTTGACAGCGGTCCTAGAAAGACGATTATGTTGTCCGAAAATATAACAAAACCACCATTTTCATAGTGAATTTTAATTGTTTTAATGCGATTTCCGTGGGTAATTGAATTCATTGTAACAATTGCCAATGCATCTACTACGAATACGTCAAAAAACTAAATGTCAAAACTATCATTTTGTTGGTGTTGTCACAATTGAAAAACAAACTTCTTGTTGAAAAACCCCTTATTATTAAAATTAATTTACTCGTCTGGAAATGAATGAATTTCATTTTTTTTTTAAACTTAATAACACTCTGGAACTAAGTGAAGGAGACAAAATATTTATGGGCACAATTCTAGCAGGTGAAAGCCGAAGGAAGAAAGAAATTTAGTCGTCTGACGCTCCGAGACGAGAATTAACATCACTAAAAAATTTATGGAAAAGTTTAAAAAATTATATCGTCCTTTTGAAGTTTTGTAATGTTGCCGTTGAAATGATAGCTCCATTGAAAACATTGATAAAAGGATGCCATCACCAAGATTTTCACGAAACTGTTACTCTTGAAATAGTGTGTGGGTTTTCCAATATTTAAATACAGGAATTTGGCTTCTTAACATACCCGCCGAGATGAAAAATTTGATGCACGAGAAGCCCTATTGAAGTGAATGTTGTCACTCCGGTCAGTCGTCGAATCACTTTTAATGAAAGTAAATTGTCTAACTGGCCTCCTGTCTTATCCAACAAAATTACCAAATGAGTTGATTTGTGTAAATTTCTCAAGTTTAAGCCTGAGATAAGCAGCGTAAAAATTTGTGAATTTCTTAAAAGTGAACGATCGTTTGGCCTCAATTAGGGAGTCATTTGGACTATGTAAACGACTTATTCGAGAATTTTGAACAAAATTCTAATCCTTTTGTAGAAAGATTTCTATTCTACGATAGAAACCATGAGTGCTTTCTAGTTGCAAGCCAACACCACGAACTTTATGGACAAACATGCAGTTATAGCACACTCACTCACACTCACTTTGGAAATTGGTTTCAAAATTTTTCTTACGTTGTTAAACCGTTGCTCGGCAATGCTCTGATAATCGGACACAAAAATCAATCAGTTTCAAAATGATGTTAAATTAAAAAATCTACTTTTATATGGAGCATCTGGTTTAAAAAATAATAAATTCATAAACGTGTTCCACAATTGAAGGGTATTTAAGAAAGACTTTTTTAAAAATATTATCTCCTTTTTCTTAAGTCAGCTATTTAAATTTTCAGATTTTTGCAAATGATCTTAAAACACTAAACATTTCCAAAAAAATTTTTTATTACAAACTATTCTTAATTTGACAGCAAGCTGACATGTTGGTAATAATTTCACATTAATATGAATGTTAGATGGCAAATATTTTTGTATTTTACAAAACCACTGTGGCTTAAAAAAATCAAAATTATTTAAATAGTGACTTGTGCACATAAATTATTCCTACACAACACGCTAAAGTTAGCAACTAAAATTCAAATATTATTTTAATATTTTAATGTTTTTATTTTTGTTTTTTAGCGTTCGACACTATTTTGTTTTGTCAACAACATATTGATTTAGTTACTTGGACGAACTACATTTAGTTGACCACTTTTTTTTTATTTAATTAAGAAAGAAAGCGTTAAGGTACATAAATTTAATTTATGAAAGTTCATTATCATTCGTTTTATAAATACATTAACATTCGATCAAGATTTAAAGATTTCAATAAAATTGTTATTTAAAAACAACATTTCTTTTTGTTTAAAAGAAACTTTAGTTGTTATACTTTTCTTAAAATAAATAAAACATTATTTTAAAGCAATTATTTTTAATTTCTAAAAATTTGTTAAATATAATTTTTCATTACATGTCTGAAGGAAAAACAAAAACAAAACTATAACTAAGATTTTTGTTTAGATATTATCTAAGCAATTACTGAAGCATGTTTTCAATTCAACGCTTTCAACACTCTTTTTGCACGTTGCACTACACTTTTGTAAAAGTATTTTATTATTTTCTACATTAAACGGGAATTATGCTTTATAATTTACATTTCACAACTGGAATTATGCCATTCATATGTGGAATTTGTAAATATTTTTAGCACCTTTGATGCATAATTTGTTGTTTTAAAGTTTTATTATTATATTTTTTTATTTTAGGTCTAAGCGTTGCCTTACATAGTTTTCGATTTTATTTATAAGCACACAATTTTATTTTTGTTTTTCATTAAAATGAATTGCTTATCTTGTAGTCATTGTTGTTAGTTTCTTTTTTGAATAAGAACATATTCAAATCTAAATATTTGACATTTAACAATGTTTTACAAGTTGCATAAAAGTTTGGTTTTGTTACATTTATTAAATGTTACAAAACAAATAAGATCAGCTGCAAAACTTTAAAATTGTTTGAAGAAAAAAATTAATTATTTAAATATTATTTAAATTTTATTTTCACTATTTCTTACACATATTGAAATTAATTATTTATGCTTAAATTTACAATTTTCAATGTTTTGCTATTTGTTTGATAAACATCATCAGACATAGATAAAAATTTATTTAATAGATAAAAATTTATTTAATGCAAAAATTTCTTGCAAAATAAATCGTATTCAAAATAGATAAATGAATAAGAGAATATTAAGTGAAATTTCCTTCAAGTTCGCGTTGGTCTCACACACAAAAGATTTCGCACTATATGTGCGTACATATAAATACATTCTTTGGATAAATTTAAAATAACCCTGTATCAAAATTACGAAACTTTTGGAACACTTTTTATTTTTTTACTTGCTTTACTAACATTCAATACTCTGCATAAAATTATAGTCTCAGCTTATTACGGCTTTAGAAATAATTTCATACTATCGGCATACCCTTCACTTTATTTTCTCTTACATTTTTTTACTCATCCTTATTGCTGCAGCACTCATTTTGTGCCTGCCTTTAACGGTGTAAGACTATATTTGTCAAAATCATTGCCTCTATGGAAACGTCTTTTAATTTTTAAATTTATTGTTCGCATTTATTTTTTTCGCCAACATTTTTATATAAACTCTATGCAAATTTTAAGTATCTGTCTTCTATGTTTAAGAAAAAACTAAAGAGGAGCATCCTTTACATATTTATTTACTGCAGTTCAAAAACAATACCACTATTGGGACACCCTTTAATTTCAAATATAATTTTTTCTTCTTAGATATAAAAATATAGCTAAAAAATGCCGCCACTATTGGAACACCATTTAATTTTTAATATTTGTTATTGCATCTGTTGTTCAATCTGTTGTTACATTTGTAGCAATACATCTTCTTTAAAAATAGCAAGAATGCAACTTTTCCAGGTTCTATAAATATAGGGCTGTGACATATGGACAGGCAGACAGACAGACATTGTAGCAAAACACATTTTATTTAAATTTCAATTGTCTGTGTTTAACAATTCGGAAGATCGCCACAACAAGAAGTTTGTATATCAATTGAGGCAAGACCGCCAACATGATAGTTTTGGCATTCAGTGTTTTGACGTATTCCTAGTAGATGCATTGGTTATTGTTATAATGAATACGCATTCACACGAAAATCGCGTTAAAATAATTGAAATCCACTATGAAAATGGTGGTTCTGTTAAAGTTACATTTCGTACAATTCCTGATAGTTTCGTCCTTCTGAGACTGCAATTAAGAATTTGGTCGCTAGATTTGAGTCGACAGTCTCGGTACAAAATTCGAACAGCAACACATGTTCGACCGGGTTGTTCAATTCAAAACATTACAGCCGTGAGTCACAGTCTTTGAGCAGATCTAAATCCTCAACGTTCTCAGCAATTGGGGTTATTCAAAACCACCACATGGCCGAATTTTTCGTAAGGATTTGACTTTGAAACCTTAAAAGGTTCAACTGGTGCAGGAAATTTGCTCAATTTATTCAGGAACAACCGGCTGGGTTTTCTGAAAAAATTATTTTTTCAGACGAAGCCCATTTTCATAAGCAAAATTGCCACATTTGGGCTTCAGAAAATCCTAGAGCGATTATTGAGAAGCTGAGGCTGGAAAAGCGATGACGGTCAATGAATCACGCTTTAGCGAGATGCTAACAAATTGATTATCTCCTATTATTGACGACGTGGATATCACTGACATGTGGTTTCTACAGGAAGGTTTCACATATCACACAGCCAATTAACCGATCAATTTATTAGAAACCAAATTACCCGATCGCATAATTTCACGATAATCAGCAGTTAATTTGTAATGGCACGCTTTTCCTGGTGGCTGAGGTATGCTCAGCGGCGTCCAGGGTCGTGTAGTGTCGTTTTAAAATAACCAGGGTTGTTAAGGAAAGGATTTCCAGCCAAATCGTGTGATTAACCACCAATGGATTTTTTTTTGTGGGGCTATGTTAAGAACAGAGTCTATAGCGAGACAATCGAATCGAATACAGCCTTAAAACTCAAAATTCGCAAAGCAATTACCGCCATTTTGCTAAAAAAGTGAATAGAAACTTTGATGAAAGAAGTGTATCAGTGATTTATATAGTTTTAAAAAATAAAGTTCTTATTGAAAAACCCTTCAATACGTAGGGGGACATCATATAATTTGGAATTTTAAATTGTATACTTGTTATACCGGGCTTTTAAGTAAGTTTTTTCTTTATGTTTGTATAACGTTTCAAAAATAATCGCATATACATACATCAAGTTATATTTATGGGGACACTCGTTAATTTCTAATTTAAAATTTATTTCTTTATACTTGATCTTACACTCGACTTGACCGCATACATTCTGTTTAAATTTCATACAATGTCTATATAACGATTCACGATATATAGCTGACATGGAAGTAGACATTCTATAAAATTTTCAAATGTTTGACTGCTAGGGTTGAAAAAAATAGAACCATACAAGGCAATTTACCTCAAACAGTGGAACACCTTTAAGTTTTTTGATTTATTTTTTTATCACTTTCTTTTATTGGGAACGATAATCCGTTATACTACAATAGCCATGTAAAAAGCATTTATGATGTATGGAAACACCCTTTAATTTTTAAAAATTATATTTTTATAATTCAAAAATAATGAATAAGTTAAAAATATAATTCTACAGTCATAAGTTTAAAAATTTATATATTAATAAATAAAAGGAAATATTTGGAGCATATCTGTACGAAACTAACTAACGAAATCCGTTATGGACAAAGGGGCAAAAATTGTTGGAGGATATATGGAAAATTAAATTAATCGAAATAAGGAAACAATGAAACATTTTATTTTATTTGTTTTTTTTTTAATTAAATTTTTAATTAAATACTATAAGAAATTTTGTAAAATTAAATTTTATTTTAAAATCGATATTGCAGACATTTCTTTAAGCAAGTTCTTATATAATTTAGGTGAAGCAATATTTTCTTTACTTCTTGTTTCTATTGTCTGATAAGAGAAAAAATTTTTGAAATTTTTTAGTCTTTCATTTGTAAAATTACGTGTTTGATTCTGTTATAATAAACAATTTTATAAGGCCATCTAACCAGCCAACTGGCCAACTAGCCAACCAACCATCCATCCATCCGTCCATCCATCCATCGATGCCATCGTTCAGGCTACACTCAATAAAGTCCGCAATTGTCTGCAAAATATTTACAAAAAAAGTTGTTATTTTATTTAGCTGGGTTGGCTAGTTGGTTAAAAAAAATATTGGTTTATTTATTCATTTGCTAAAGTTGTAGTTGTTGTTATCCATTTGGTTAGAAATCTGGTAGCAAGCAACAATAACAACTTTACAAGAAGATGCAACAATTATAGCATTTGCAACCATTATAAATTATATAAGTTTGAATATAGAGAAACAGAAAAAGAAGCAAAACTGTGTAAAACACACACTAGAAAATAAATTAGAAAAAAATGTGTTGCAGCATGAATGTTGAACGTTGTATTTTGCTGCAAATAGTCAGTCAATCTATCTGTCGGTTAAATTTTAAAAATGTAGTTTTTTTTCATCATGCAACAAGTTGTACAAGTTCTGTTGATGTTGTTGTTGTTAAATATTTTCTTTAAATATTTCAATGAAAATATATCGTCTTATCAAAGTAGTACTGCCAACATACTTATGAAAAAAATATTTGAAAAAGGGTGTTATTATAGTGGTATAGAACACACAGATGATTTTTTTTAATTTACATTTAATTTACTTTATTCGAAAGATAATCTTGTGGCATTATAATTTAAACATGATTTCTAGCATATGACCGTCACGGCTGGCTTGGACGTAGACTACACTGCATGTCCAATTTTTGATGACTTTTGCCAACATTTGTGTTTCGGCATAGACTACTGTCATTAAATATCCCCAGAGAAAATAGTTTAGCGACGTCAAATATTATGTGTAGCTATGCAGTTACCAAACACTTCGTTCAAAAAATCAATTCTGGCACGAGCTCCGTGATATGTTGCGTCATCTTGTTGAAACTACAGCTGCTGTACACCCTAGTTGTTCAATAAATGATCCAAAAAGACTATAATCATGGCTTTAAAGTAGTCATCATTGACTGTAACGTTCTGACCAGCATTGTTTTTTAAAAAGTACGTACGAATGATTTAACCAGCCCATAACGTTTTTCTGGATTTACGGCGTCTCAACATAATCTCGAAGACTATCATCACTCTAAATGCGGAAGTTTTGTTTACTGGCGCATTCATTCAAACAAAAGTGTTCTTCATCGCTAGAAAAAAATGATTTATGAAAATCGGGTCCAATTGGCACATTTTGGCAGCGTTGTTCAGGTGCCAATCTATTCTTGATCAAATGCTAAATCAAACCAAACAAATGGCTGTCAGCTAAAAAAGTGTTGCCAACGTAAAGTGCTATATCTCTTTAAAAAACACCCTATATAAAATAATATTCCGTCTTAAACCAAAGAGTGTATTTTAATTAAGTAATAATTTTCTTTACTTTAAAAAAAGAACAAACGGACTTAAAATATACTCAGGTAGTCATGCCCAGCATATAGTAAAGGCAAACAGATGCTTTGCCTTTGTAGCCTTAATTTTGCTTTAAACATGATAAATATTTTTTTCTTCTTATTTTTCTGCTTCTAAGAATAATTACATTCCAATCAAATTTGCGTGAGAAGTTTAAAAACATGCAAATTGTTTTCAAATTAAAATTTTTATTAAACTGATTTTCTTTAACTATTTAGCCAAGAACTTAAGCTTAAAACTTAAAACTATTACCAGTGCAGGAAATGATAAATAATATAAGGCTTTGTTTCTGCAATCCCTGATCAAGAGAAGAAAAAAACATAAAAATAAACATGATATTACAGCGAGTATAAAAGAAAGGATGCAGAATAGTCATAACGCAAATATTCTCAATTAATATTAAAAGATGAGGTAAGCCCGATTTTTTACCATCCACCAGATAATAAGTTTTTGCTTAGATAAATTAGTCTGTTAAACTAAGAATAAGAGAATACCATAAATTGGTAAACAAAATAAAATTTTAAGCCATTACAAATTATTCCGAATCTTATTAAACAATGAAGTTTAGATTTTTGCTGCTAACCAATGTCTTAACAGCTCTACCCTTTCTGATAAATTTGGAATATATCGGATTTTTTAACAAGAAGTTTATTTTTCAATTATGACAACAACAACAGCATGATCATTTTGGCATTTAATTTTTTTTTCAATTCGTAGTAGATGCATTCGCAATTATTACAATGAATTCAAATTCGCACAAAAATCGCTTTAAAATAATTGAAATCCACTATTAAAAGGGTGGTTCTGTTAAAGTTACATATCGTAAAATTCGTAATATTTTCGGACAACATAATAATTGTGTTTCTGAGACTGCTATTAAAAATTTGGTCGTTAAATTTGAGTTCATCAGCTCGATACAAAATGTGCGAACAACAACTCGTGTTCGACCGGGTCGTTCAACTTAAAACATCGCAGCTGTCAGCCACAGTGTTGAAGCAGATCCAGATTTATCGATTCCTCGACGTTCTCAATATTTTAGGTTATCCAAAACCACCACATGGCGAATTTTAATTTTGCGTAAGGATTTGATTTTGAAGCCTTACAAGGTTCAACTGGAGCAGGCATTGAAGTAGGCCGACCATTCACATCGCCGTAGACTCGCTCAATTCATTCAGGAATGGACTTTAGACGAAGCCCATTTTTCCTTGTCAGGATGTGTCAAAAAGCAATTTGTGACATTTGGTCTTCTAAAAATCCTACAGCGATCATTGAGAAGCCTTTGTATGCTCAACGTGTCACTGTATGGTGCGCTATATGATCTGGAGACGTGATTGGGCCGTTTTTCGAAGATAAGGCTGGAAATGTGACAACGGTCAATGGATAACGCTAACGCGAAATGCTTACAAATCAATTGATGACGTGGATATTATTGAAATGCGGTTTCAACAGAATGGTGCCACATATCACACACCCAATAAAACTATCAATTTATTGCAAACGAAACATCCCAATTGCATAATTTCACCACAATCAGCAGTTAAGTGGCCAGCAAGATCGTGTGATTCAACACTACTGGATTATGTTTTGTGGGGCTATGTTAAGGACAGCCTTAAAACTTAAAATCCATGATGTAATTAACAAAACAAGATCGTGTGATTCAACACTACTGGATTATGTTTTGTAGGGCTATGTTAAGGACAGCCTTAAAACTTAAAATCCATGATGTCATTAACGAAATAGCACCGCCATTTTGCCACGTTGATAAAAGAATCAACATCTATCAGCGTGGTTGTAGTAGACATTTACCAGATATCATTTTTCATTCACAATTGCCGAACTTTTCTCTTCGTAATACAATAAAAATTTGAACCATCTTAATCTAAATTTTTCGTTTTATTTTGTTTTAGAAAGCAAACTTCTTGTTGAAGAACCCTTTATATACTGTTACTTTTATTCCTTTAACAAACGTTAAGTTTATTTAGTTATTTTATTTGTTGCTTAAATTAATTAAATCACACGATTTTCTTGGACGATTCACGTTTATATACAAAAATACACAATGGTAGCTTTACCACCCTAACGGATATTAGGTGCTGTTTCAACTGCTGTGTCTTTACTTGACCACGCTCAATAGATACATAGCATTTTTTCCGAAGAGAGCAGGCCTTTATATACTGTTTTGAGTGGTTCTAGAATTTACTAGAAAACTCTACTTTATGGCAGTAATCATTATTTATTGCAGGTGTTTGTGTGATTGTGCGCCTTCTTTTTGTTCTGATTATTATTCTCAGTTCATGGATGTTGATTGTTGTTTTGGGTTCTTTGAAGATTTTTTAGAAATTTCTTGCTTTGTAAACAGATACAATAGGTCGTTTTTAAACAGATACAATAGGCCATTACACCTAACTTTTTTAGAGATAACTAACCTTTTATAACTTAAATTAAAAATCATCTTCGCAATAATATGAAACGTTTATTTGATCATTTTGCTCCAGGATATAATGCGGTCAATGCAATAGAACGCTAAAAAAAAGCAAAACAAAACATTTTACAGCGTAAAGTCCCGTACAAATGCTAATAGGAAATAATTTCGGACTCAAATCAAAATCATCAAAAATGTGCTAATGCATATTAATAGCAATAGCAATTAAGAAAATAATTTTGTACGATATATTTTGCGGTATTTTATCAAGTTTCAATAAAAGTTTCCAACTCAAATACACTAGTGAAAGTTATTCGCTTTTCACTGTAATTATCGATTATAATCGCAAGGCTTTTTGAAAAAACTCAAAACTCACTCATTAAATTGGCTAAAATAATTTTGCAGGCTTCACATTTATTATCATAAAGCATAATCAATTAACTTAAGAATTCAATAAAAAATTGGTGTAGAGTACTTTAATTTTAAGACATTTTATGGCATTTCTCTACCATCCGCAATTTAAATAATTTAATAAAAATAAATTTTAATTTAAACATAATTTATGCATATAGTTCTGTTTTCAATAAATAACTAAAAATGCTTGATATTAAAAATAATCAAACTGGTTAATTGTTAATAGATAAATAACTTAAAACATAAATATGAAATAATTAATAAAATTGAATACCTGTTTTCCTTGAAGTAACTGGCATCAACAGCACAAGTGCACATGTGATTAACTTTTCATAATAATTATTTGGAATTTTAGTATTTATTTAAAAATGTTAATTTAAAGATGTTGTAATTTGTTGTTCAGACCAAGCACTAGCATCTTTATCAACTTTGGGGCATCATTATTGTTATTATTATGCCCTCTACCACAAGTGAAATAAGTAAGATAAATAAGTTAGTCATACCGTTTGTAAATTCATTTCTGATCCCAAAATGTATTATATTAGTGATTCTTATGCATAAGCTAGTCCTTTTGAATATGCCTAGGCATAGTGTGGAAAGTGGTATAATTCAGGAATATCTACCTAAACTGGTGGCGATGTAGGCCTCATTTTCCTTACGTTTCTATAATTTTCGTGTGTTCTTTCCTCTATAGATTATTGTTGTTTTTTGCGTTGCTATTTTGAAAATCCGAATATCATTAAAAATTCACAAACAAATTTCTGTAAAAAATTTTTAATTCAGATCAAAACTTACGATGGTGTTTCACAGAAATAATTTTATTCGCAAAAATTGCATTAAAAAAATGTACTTGCAATCAAAAAAATTAAAATTTATTAAAACCCGAAAACGTGCAAAAAAAACTTAAAACTGCTATTTTCAAAATCCCCATAAAAATCGCCAAAGTCCCATAATAAAACGACTGACTATTTATTAAAAAGTTTTTCTTTTAAAGTTAGGGTCCTCTGGTTTGCTGTGCAAAGACCAACAGGAGTCACGGACTACTGTTAAACTCCTGTTTTACAGATTTTTAAGTTTGATTTTAAGGGAATGACCATAGAGCTTTAAATGAATATGGTCGGATTTTTGTATGGCAAATGTTGCGTTCGTTTAGTTTATTTTATCCCTTTAATACACGTTTAATTTATTTTGTTCTTTTATGCCAAAATAATTACACACAACTTTTGGAGTTTTAAATTAAATTACACGATTTACTTAGACGAAAAATTTGGTCGTTAAATTTAAGTCGACAGGCTCAATACAAAATGTGAGAACATCAACGCGTGTTCGACCGGGTCGTTCTACTTAAAACATCGCAGCTGTGAGCCACAATGTTGAAGCAGATCCAAATTTGTCAATTCCTCGACGTTCTCAACAATTTAGGTTATCCAAAACCACTTGGCGAATGTTAATTTTGCGTAAGGATTTGACTTTAAGACCTCACAAGGTTCAACTGGTGCGGATATTGGAGTAGGCCGACCATTCATATCGCCGTAGATTCGCTCAATTCATTCAGGAATGGGCTTTAGACGAAGCCCATTTTCCCTTGTGAGGGTGTGTCAACAAGCAAAACTTTAACGAATTTATACGTCTAAAAGCTGTCGCCACGCTCAAAAATAAACTGCCTTTTAATTCAAGAGAGGAAGTCTTTTTTTCCACAAAAATACTAAGCAAACAGTAAAGCATGGATGGTGTGTGGCTTCAGGTGTCGGGAACCTTCACTTTATAGTAGGTATCATGAACAGGAACATGTATCTTGTCGTTTTAAAAACGAATGTTAAGGAAAGCGCGCTCAGATACACATCACTGATAGTCAAGAACTGGTTGCTTTGGAATTGCTCTAAGGTCATCAAAACACCTACATAAAGTCTAGATAATATAAACCCAATCATGCACTTATGGGACGAACTCGCACGTCGAATGCAAAACAGATTGTGTAATAATAAAAAAAAATAATTTGGAAGACTTAAAGTATTATTTATTTTATGTAATTAGTTGCCGGAGTTACGATGTGAGCCACGGTAGAACCAAAGGCGACAAAACATAACCCGAAATGTTTTCATTACATCAAACATGAATGAAAAAAAATCCATATTTTAGGAAAATAATAACACAATTACTTTAGTGAATGTTATATAAGATTCGACACAGCCGAATACTTGTTATTATAATTTTTAACACAAATAGAGAAGAGCATTAAGTGATCATGGTCATTTAAGGAATTTGTGAAGAAAATTTAATTTTAAAAGAAGACGAAAATTCTTAAAAAAGTACAACAATAAAACCAAACACATCAATGCTTAATTTTTATAAAATTTCCGTTTTAGATCATGTGATCTAAAGTCCCGAAAATGGGAATAAAAATCTAAAAAAAAAAGCTATAAAAAACCCTTTAAACTTTAAATATTCTCAAAAATATTTCATGACCTAACAACAAACAAAGAAAGATATAGAAGCAAATTTTAGGATTGAGTTTAAGTCATTGAGGAGTTGAGAATTCGGTTTGCATTAAATTATTATTTTTTTTATCTCAATTTTACTTAAATATAAAACAATATTTGAGTCAACTTTTCTCATAATGACATTTAGATAAAACACGTTTGAATTAAAAAATTGTTTCTCTCAAACGGTCAAGTTATTTAGATATTGTACATTTAGGTCCCACGGTGCATTCAATCATTCAAGAATAAAATTCTATATCTTTTTATTTGGTAAAAAAACAAGAAACGAGAATAATAACAGTTGCTCTCCTTATTTTATCTACTATTTTCTATTTCATTTTTAAAGTTTCCACACTCGTGTATATACGTCTTTCCCAGAATTACTTTATCGCTCAATATTTTCAACATTTTTAATGAATTAAGAAACAGACAGCGTGAAAGAATAAATATAAAACTGCATTCGTTGTTAAACCGTGTGTTAGCAAAATAAATTATAAAGGGTGCTCAAGTTTGGGGTTAAAAAGTAAATTATCTTATTTCACACTTTTTTTACAGCTTAGTTGACATCGATGTAAAGTAGAAAAATGGGAATTTATAATGTAATAATAAAGTTTTAAAGCATATTTTCTACCATAACTTCGGTTATCTCGTAAATGCCTCGCCGAATTTCAACATTCACAACGTCAGTTGAAACACGGTCTTTCAAATGACCCCAGAGAAAATAATTCAGCGGTGCTAAATCACAAAAAATAATCGGCTAATTAACAGCACCAAATCTTGAAATTACAGAACAGCGGCTGTAACAGTGCAGTAACAGTGGCTGTATGAATTTTAGCGCCGTCTTGCTGAAGCATAGGTCACTGCTGTCAACATGAGCCGATTGTGGTCACAAAAATTGGTTATCATGATTTAGTAGCACAGAGAAGTCACAACCACGGCCTTTCTTTGCTTATTTTCGACAAAAAAAATAAAATAGTAGCCGATGATGTCGCCTGAGCATAAACCGGTTCGGTCACTTTCTTTGAATGTAACACCTTTTCAAGGACTGTTTGTGGATTTTGTGACCCACAAATATTATATAACCGCCTAATCGAATGGAATTCAAGCTCTTATGTTTTTTTTTGTAGTGAAAACAAACACCCCTGTCTTATACGACAGAACAGTGACCATGCCTTTATCACTGAACAGCACCACCGATAGTCAATTTTTATATTTTGTAGTGAAAATAGTCAAAGCCTTTGTTGGGAATCGAACTCACAACCCCCAGACTGATAAGCTAGTAGACTACCTACTGGCCTACAGTGTGAACATTTTCCTGGTTTCGTTAAAAATTAAAAACAAACATGTGTTTAACTTTTTTTTCTAATTTTGAAAAATAAATTTAAGTGAACTTAAATTTATTCCTTTGATTATACTCTATACCAAAAAAATTCGACTAATAATTTTATTTAGTTTTAAAATGAAAAAAATAAAAATGTTTTTTTGCATTAAATAACTTTCGAAAAAAAAGTTTTCTTTACATTTAAATAGAATCTAGTTTCTTTATTTTTTTTTTTTTTTTTTTTGCCTAAGATATTTGAGAATCAGGCCAAGTTAACATAACATGCAATAAGCAAGAAGTAACCAAATAGAAGAATGTAGTATTTTTATCAATTAACAACAAAACACAAGACATGTTACCTTACAAACAGAAATAATTCTTTTTAATTATTTGAATTTTGGCGGATTAAAGCTGCAGTTGTTCTAGAATTATACTATTTTTTTGTTTTGGGTTTTTATACTTTTAAAATGACAAAATAAATTAAAACTATTTTAGACATGCTGCCTGATACTTTTAGATAAAAATTTTGCTTTTAAGTTAGAACTTAAAGAAGAGAAAGAATGTGCGTTTATAAAATTACTTTTAAGAGTTTTTCCAAGCTGTTATAGCTGTGTTTGTGTAACCATGCAAATATAGTATAATATAAAATTTTATTAAGAGCATAGAGTTTAGCTTCTTTAAAAAAATCCAGACTTAATAAAGGTTTAAAATTTTAAATATTTACAGAGGTATAAAACTTTGAAATGGAATAATAATAATTAATTTTATTCAAAATCTGGAGATTCCATTTTCGATAAATTTTTTTTAGCAAAGATGCGGCTTAATCATTTCAACTTTACATATCCCTAAAGAAAATAGTCTAGCGGCGTTAAATTGCACGACCTTGGAGGTCAATTCATGGATCGGAAACGTGAAACTATGAGGTTACCAAACGAGTCCTTTTAAAAATTGTGATACGAGCTGCCTTATTGAACCGCAGCTCCTGCACATAATGATTGTTCAATTGATGAACAAAAAATGTCAGTATTCACAGTTGTATAGCGATCACCGTTGACTGTAACATTCTGAAGAATTACGGACGTATATTTTTAAAGAAGTACGGATCAATGATTCAACCAACTTATAAAGCACATCCAACAGTCAGTTTTTCTGGATGTAACGGTGTCCCTGCATACACTTACGGCAATCTTGTTTTGGGGACCAATTTGCACGTTTTGGAAGTGTTTTTTATGGGTCAGTCATTCATGTTTAAATGCCAAACCAAACTAAACATAAATCACTTGAGAGATAACAAAACGGCCCATAAGTTTGTTACCAGATATGCTAAGGTAAGTTTATGGTAAGGATATTTATAGAAAGAAGTCCCAGATTGGGACCCTAGTGTTCCTGTGTAGAAAGGAAAAGATAGTAGTGAGAAAGAGACCATAAAAGTATAATGATGTGAGAATAGGTACCTAAAAGCAACAGATATACTACTATACACGTTTAAAGCACGACCATCGAAATGAATAAAGAAACTCCTCTGTAGGTAGAATGATGAAGTTATCAATAACACATGCTGAACACATGCCACTTAAATCGTGAAAAAAATAAAATGAAGATGAAAATCCCAAAAGAATTACTGCATGAACTAATACATTCCCACCAATTTGATATCAAGCAGATCATAAGTGGTAACCACTATTTAAGTAGGTTATTACAAAATTAATCAATCTGTATATGCTGTTGAAATTTATCCATCTTGACCATACTAAATGGCAAATGTATCGCTATATCAATTTTCAGACAAAATTAGATATCATGCACACTCCCAGAAAAGAGAATTGATTAAAGTCTGGCTGCCATTGATTAAATGAATATTTCCTTTTGTATCAAATCCGCTTTTTTATTGTTGAGAATTAAGCTTGTAGAATACTACACTCGCTTAGGAATATGACGTTACTTTTGGCACATATTTCACTAATTTCTATTACATCGTCAACTATGCCTCCTTTTTTGGAGCCATTCTTGAAAATGTGAAGATTTATAAAAAAGTGTTCAAAAGGGTAGCATTTTCTTACAACAATTTTTTCAACTTAAACAATCATGCTCTCATATCTCTACGAATGTTAACTGCAGCTAGTTAGGGTCTCCACAAAATTATAGAATATGGAGAGAGAAAAGTAGCTGCAAGTAGGCTTTAATAAGTCCCTTAGCCGATAGCTTACGATTGTCCAAGTATAAGAATTAGGTTTACTGGCCGCAACAAATTCAATATTGATGCCATGAGTAATTTACACCTAAAACAAGTCACAAATTTAGAGTTGAGGCCTGTTAAGGGGCGCGAAGTTTGTTAATAAGCAGAAGGCACCAAGGAGTTTATATAAGATAATATATATAACCAACTTTAGCTTTAAACCTCACAGTAGTCCTCAGTGTATGACAGTTAAGACACGGTTACTTGTTTTTGTTTTCATTGTTAAACATTTTAATGAAAAGCAATAAATTTATAAAAATAAATAACGCAAAAGCGATAATAGTCAATGATCTGTTTTTTATGTTGATTTTCGGTCCTTGCTTTTTCTGCCACACTTGTTAATGTGCCACATTTTAAAATACTTAATGCTGCCATAGTGGAGTAGATAAATAAATATTTTAAAGAAAATTTATTAAAATACGACATTAGATTTTATAATATAAATAATTGCCGACGAAAAATGTGTGTATTAGAGTCAAGATATTTTTTAAAATAAACACTCACTCACCAGACAATGTTAAGCATAAATTGTGAAATCCACTTTATTCATATATGTAGTTTTAACCACTGTGCTTTGCGGTTATAATTTTGATTAATTTATTGCAATAAGCGTTACTTAAACATTATTTTTTCCCAATACCTGTTTTGATGTTGCAATAATATTTCTTCTTCTTTTTGGTTTTGCCTTTACTCCTTCTTCTTCTTCATTTTTGTTGCATTTAATTAGAGTTAGTAATAAAATCTATAACGGTTTGTTGCATTTCACTAAATCAAATTAGTGTTTCTTTTGTACTAAAAACAAGTGCAACAAATTGCATGTTTTATTTGCCAGCTGTCTGCCCATGATTTATTTTTTATGTTTATTTTATCTCCCTCTCAGTTCGTTTATTTGGTTCATATTTTTTTATTTATTTTTATACTTTTTCATTAATCGCAAAAAAAGAAAAGAAAAGCCTTAATTACAAATAATTTTTATTGCATTTGTTTGAGTTGGGTGTTTTCTTTTAAAAAAGGAAAGTTATTATTGAAATCATGTTCAAAATGACGATGATCTCTTATATTGATCATGATCGTTATAATGATATTCATTACGATTTAAGTGATTTTTTATTATTAACGGATTGTTTTTGTTTGTATTAATGGATGATGGTCATGAAATTCAAGTTTTTTTTATGGCATTGCCACCATAAAAATAGTTTTTATTATATATTTAATTAAGCTTTTTTAAACCTTTAAGCTTAAATAAAAATGAAAACATTGGCATGCAATTTAATAGATTTAATACCTGCGATTTATTTTATGCTGCACAACAAAATTTTATTTAACAAAAAAAAACTTTTATAAAAAACCGTGTTTAATAATATCAAAATTGAGCCTGCATAGCTTTTTTTTTCATCATCATCTTTTATGCTGACCCCCTAGACCAAATTTTTAAAAAAAAATTCGTCTTAACCCATGTGATCTAATATAAAGTTCAAAAATGGGTTTAAAAATCTAAAACAACAAAATACCAACCATTTCTTAAGCAGGATATCACTTAATCAATCAATCTGTTTATGCTGTTGAAAATTATCCATCTTGGCGATTCCGTCAGTCTTACAATTGCTAGTTAAAGTCCCATGTTTTCATACCCACACGACTCCCAATGTAGCGCCATTCGAATTTTCAATTCAAATTGAATGTCATACAGACATTCATGAGAGAGAGAGGTGATTAAAATCTGGTTGTTATTAATTAAATTGGTATATCTAATGGTTAAATTATATTTTCAGCTCATAACAAGTTACAAATGCAGTACTACTGCATGTGAGATCCTAAACTTAGCACAAAATTTTATGATTTTCATATCAAAGGCAAATGTCAATACTGAAGAATGTCAACGTCTTGCCCAACAACCATTCTTAACTAAATGGTATTTTTCTAAGCTCGATGGAACATAAGAAAGAGTTAACTTTCAAAAGAACTAATGTACTGCTCTCATTTTTTTCACATTTATAATCGGTATGCAAATCATCAAAAATAATTTAACGCTTAAACATCACTATCAAATTATCCACAAATTACTTTATAATTAATAATTAAACATCACTTCGAGCAACATATAAAATATCCGAAAATGTGTCAGCAAAATGGCTGATTCTATTACATCCAAATACAGCAATCCCAATAATCGATTTACTGAAATCACAATTTAGCTATAAGCTGATATCGAAAAATTATCCTTTTAACCGCACCATCGCGCGGTTAGACATCCTTCGTTTATTTGTTGTAAAACCTCATAATGGGGACTAATGCTGAAAAGCAGAGTAGCGAAATATTCTCTCACTGTTTATGCATGTGTGAATATGTACATTTCATTTTTTAGCCGCTTCTTCTCATACATGTGTGAGAGACTACAAAACATTTTGTGTTTTCTCATTTGTGAATGCTACGATTTATTTTTTTCTCTATTCATAAATGAAAAAATGAGAAACACACAAGTGTTCATTTTTGAATATTTACAATTTTGATAATTTGTCGGCGTATGCAGAAAAAAAATGTTTTTTTTTTATTTCTTTTAGAATATATTGCAAAATTGTATTTTGAGTTAATATGTACCCATGTGTTTTTACTACATTTTAGGATAAACTGCAATAGGTAGAAAATTTTTTCACGTTCATTTATGAAATATTTTATAAAATTTCAACGTTCATCAATGAACATATACATTTATGAAAAAGAACATTAATAAGAAGAAGCTAATTTATCATTCATCACATATGAATAAGACTAATAATTCTTGTTGTTCGCATTCATGTATGAACATAAGCAGAACATTTTTTGTTGTTGGTTTATGAGCGTGAAAAATAAATATAAAATTTTAGATTTCTCATTTATGAAAAATATCATGAATGTTAATTTTTGAATATTCATAAATGAAAAATTCTGAACCCTGCTGAAAAGATACAAAAAATGTTTCGGAAGTTAACTTTGTTTGCATTATTTATTAAATGTGGCCAGCAGAAAATTCCTAATCATTCTTAAATTCTAATTCCATGTACCTAGTGATATTTCGACTGATGATCGTTTTCGATGAAATAAATAAACTTTTATAAAATTAAAATTAAACATCAAACAGATGTAAAAGTTATCAGGAGGGGATGCTTTAAAACAGTTATAATAATATTATTGCAACGCCACCAGTCAAAATTGATCCTGTTAATAGAATATTTTGTAATAATACGCAATTGCTAAATTTAATGCCTGGAGGATACGAAAGAATTTTTAAAAATGTTTATTTTTAGTAAATTTTTTTACAAAAATATTGGGTAGGCAAATCTGAAGTTAGGAAGTAAATTGGCTTAAAACACACACTTTTTTTGGCAAATGCCCACCACTAGCAAATGTCCACTCTTCTTACAAAATTTTGAAGCACATTTTGCAACAAAGCTTCGTTTATCTCCTTAATTCAGCGCCGAGTTTAATTCTCCAGAACAGTTGCTTGCGGCTTATTCACGTACCCGGTTTTTTTTAAATGGCTCCAGAGAAAATATTCACAATTTGAGAAATTATGCGACCGAGAAATTTCTCATGAAGTAACTGAGATCACTGATATCAACATTAGTCAGTTATGGCCATAAATAATTGTTGACTTTAATTCTTACACGAGTTGAACTTTTTAAACGTGAGAGATGTTTATGCGAAATTTTGCCCAATGTTTTCATCATTACGGCTACTAACAGCGAACTGGTTTAGTCAATTATCTGCAACAATACCGTGAGTCTGGAATTTAGCGATTAAAATGTGTACACTGGTCTCAAAAGCACCCTAATTACGATGACAAGATACTCGAATTTTATTAGTGGTGCAGTGAAATGTTCACCATGTTGCTAGTAAGTTTTCACAACTAAAATTTTGGCTCAAGATTGTAATGTTCCTTGCTTAAAAATTTCCATTTTTTTTAATAAATGTCAAAGGATAACAACTAAATTGTTTACGTTATTCAGTTGACAGATAATTTACTCCCTAACCTCAAATTTATCCAATGGATATAATGTTAAATATTCACCTAAATTCAACTACAATTATTTTTAACTGGCGTATTTTTTATAGCCATTTACTTGTTAAAAATTTAGAATTAAATACTGGCTTCAAGATGTTAAAATAACACATTTGCTTTAAATAAGCAATTTCTATGAAGCACAAGTTTTAAATATGTAAAATTTAAATTTTAAATTAAAATGTATTTTAATAGTCAAAATAAATGATTTTTTATAATTATGCGAAATAACCAAAAATAAATTTGAATTTTTACCAACAATCAATGTCATAGCGGTAACAAGTTTAATTCATTTGATTTTCAAGCTGATAAAAGTTCAAAAGACTGTTTTCTATACAAAAAACATTGCAGCAATAAATTTTATTAAAAAAAAAAAACTACATAATTGTTGATATAATATTGTCGATTATTTTAAATGTATTTTTAAAAAGTATAATAAAATTTACAACAAAACAAAATTCATTAACTTGGAAAACATACGAAAAAGAGATTAAAAAATGTTTAAAATTTGTTTACCTCTCTAATTTATCATTTCAATAAATTAAAATATTAATATAAAAAAATAATCTCATGTTGATTAATATTTTATCAACACCTAATTAAAGGGCGGCAAGCGAACAGCAGCTAAAGATTTGCAGCCAAAAACATTGAAAAATCAAAAGACTTCAACAACAAACCTTAGAAAAGAAATTTATATACAAGCCCACGGTACGAGTATATTAACACATACACACATTTGCAGACAATAATATCTTTTGTTGTTTGGTTTGTTTATTAAAAAAATACCATTCATAAATTCTTAGAACTCTAACAAAATCTTGATTTTAGTACAATTTTAATATTTGTGTTAACTTTACCACCAGAGCTTAAAAAAAAACATTTACTCTCCGGCTCTTAATTTTTGCACTATAAAACTAGTTCTTTTAAACTCGTGAGTCTTAATGTTTCGACACCTGTTATTGCCAATACTCAAAATACTAAGAGCATAACAGAGAGGTTTTCAATATTTAACTTTAGATGAAGCTAATACTTGTAGCTGAAGCTGCTCCAAATGATGCCTTTTGCGTTATGATTTTTATTTTAAAGTTTAGTTGTTGAGCGACTGTGGTACAAGTTAAAACGTTTATTTTACTAAAAGCGGTTGATTTAGTTTTTACGTTTTGTTGTCCAGATCTCTAAAAAGCCAAGAGTGTTTGTGTGTGTGTATATGTGTGCGTCTTAGTTTTATTTAAAAGAAGACTTGTTTGGCTGCATTTTTTTGCTGTTAGTGTATGTATTGAGAAAATACAAACAAAACAAAAACCAACTTTCGTGGCGCGTCTGCTTTTCAATTACAGAAATAAACTATTTAAAAGAAATTTGTTGTCCTCTTTTGAGTTCTTATACAAAAAAAAAATATATATATACATAATTTAAATGGTGTTTTGAATCAACAAAATATAATATAAAATTTATTATTTGAATGCAAAATTAAAGAAAAGAATTTTCATTAAATAATTATATTATTAAATGTTATTTTAAATACAAACGCGTGCTTGAAAATATTTTGCTTAATTTTTTTTTTTCGTTAAATTTTTTTCTTTGCTGCAAAAGAATTTTAAAAAGATCTTGTTTTTGCTTAATTTACTTTATAGCTTGATTTTTACATTAAAAAAAAGACTACAAATAGCAAAAAACAAAGTTTCAAGGTAAGTAAAAAATATATATTTTTCATACATAAAAGCATTTAACAACAACACCTTAGAAAAAACTAGTTCTTTTAATTATAATTTATAACAAATTGCTTAAAAACAAAATAGCCCCCATAAACAAAACAAAAATTGCATTTGGCATTTTCTTGTTTTTTTTTTATTTATTTATGTCTCCATTTGGTGCAAACATGAGTCAACAAAAGCTGGTTTGCTTAAGTTCTTGTTATATTTTTACATAAAACTGTTAATGGAATCAAAGCAATTTAATAAATATCATATAATTTGCGGCTAACAGACAGAAAAGTATCAATAGCCCAACAGCATGTATGCAGAAAAAAATACTGTGTAATGTTTCCAACCGCACTTTTAAAAGTTTGGTAATAAAAGATTTGTTATTTGTATTCAAGTTTCACTAAAATTAAATAAAATTGTTTTTAAAGTTTTTAATAACATCATAACATCTTGAGTAATTTGGTCGACCTTTTTTAATTTTTTATTTTAACTGTATTTTTATGTAGGCCAGTTGTTAATTAAAGAAAATAAAACATATTTTTGAGTTTTTAAAAATTTATTTTATTTTATTAACCTATTTCGACCTACAACGTCATCTTCAGGGACAGATATAATAATAATATATTAAAAATAATTTTTTTAAGATAAGATCTTTATTAGAAAACTAAATTAATATTTTTTGGAAAAAAAAATTTTAATAAAAATTTTATTTTATTTATTTAAATTTAATTACGTTATACATTTCTGCAATTTAAATATGAAAAAAGGAATAATATCTAGTTTCCAAAAATATAATAGGCGAAGCATTTATTTAACACATAACTAATACTAAGCTGTGTGTTAGAAATGGAACACTGTGAAGCAGGTTTGCTTTCTAAAAGGTGTTGATGTTAAAGTTTGCTGTAACCTATTGTGATTATTGAAATGATATAAGTTTTTATATTTGAAGAAGACTTAAGCTATAGTGTTTTGAATATGTGGTATTTGAAACGTTATTTTATTCTGGCTGGTAAAGAATTTTGTTATTTATATTTTATTTTTTAACTTTTTGTTTTTTTATTTTTTTTTATTCGACCTTATTCTTTTATAATAAATAACTATTTATCTTTTTTATATCATTTTTATAGCTGGAGATGACAAATGTTGAGAGTTAAATAACACAAAACTATAAAATATATTTAATTTTAATTTAAAACTGACCTGCCGCCAAAATGTAATTTTTAATAACTCCAATGTTTTGCAAAAAACCGATGGTTTTAATGTTTAAATGAATTTTCGTAATATCGATTTCTTTGTAAAGTTACAAATTCTTATTTTTAAACTTTCCTCTGTTATAAACTGAAAAGAAATGCGGTGTAGGATTTGTTTTCTTTTCCATTAATCTTGTGTTAAGGGTAAAACAT
The DNA here is from genome assembly GCA_030448955.1 of Trichopoda pennipes. Lineage (NCBI taxonomy): Eukaryota > Metazoa > Arthropoda > Insecta > Diptera > Tachinidae > Trichopoda > Trichopoda pennipes. The sequence goes on from JASKUP010000084.1 coordinate 1,049,991, forward strand.
CGTATGCATTGGAGTGTATTACAAGCAGAGGCATAGATGCTATAGTATAACAGACACACGCGCGGAATTATGGGCATTTTTATCTTTGCTGAACGGCTTGCAGTCACATCTATCATACACCACTTCATGTTCATTAATCTCTATTAAATGACCCTTATATAACTTAAACCATGAATCATGAATCTTATATTTCAATATTTAATGGCAATACCAACTGGTAAACTTAAAAGTCGTTGCCGGCTTCTACGCAAGCTAAGAATTCATGAAGAAGAGAGAAGAGCTATTCGACCCTTAGTTGTTGCCATATTTTAAAGTCACACGATAAATTCAATATTTCAACTACGAGTATAATGTAATTGATCTGGTAACTCCAGAATAGTGCGATAATTAACCAACTGTCTTTAAATAACTTGAAAAAATGTTGGTTATTAACAAATCATCAAAATTAAAAATATCCTTTTAAATAAAATACAATTTGTTTCCGTTTAGTTTTTTTATGTGGTAAATAACAAACAGCTATTATTTTATTTTATTTCTTTTTTAATTTATTACCAATTGAAACTATAAATATTTTATATATCTTTAAAACTAAAATAAATTGTTAAACATAAAAATTATTGCTTTTACCGGTTATTTTTTTCTCATTTCTTAATTTACCATCAAGTAAAACATAAACAAGTTTCTTAAAATTTAATTTAAAACAAAGCATACAAAATGTTATTCACCAAATTTGCAATATTTCCAAATTTTAAAAATTAAAAAAAACGTTAAAAATTTCCTTTAAATTTTACAAAAAATATAGAGGGTGTTTTTTATAGGGGTATATAACTTTGAAATGGAAAAACAAGAAATGAAAAAGTGGAAAATTTTCCTTCACTCGAAAGATAATTTTATAATTTAAATAATGATTTATGGCCGCCACGGTTGACTCGGACGAAGTCTAGTCTGGAGGACCAATTTTTGCAATATCGGTAACCGTATATCGACAATAACGCGGCGAATGTTGTCTTCCCGTGTGGTCAATCGTTTCGGGCTTATTAGCGTAGGCTAGTGACTTCACATATCCCCACAAAAATTATTCTAACAACGTAAAAACGCACCATTTTGGAAGTTAATTCACAGGTCCGAAACGTAAAACTATACTGCTCCATATGTTGCTGACACCACAGCTTCTGCACATCGTTATTGTTCAATTGATGAACGAAAAAGTCAGTAAACATGGCTCTATAGCGGGCATTATTAACTATAATGTGCTGTCCAGCATCGTTTTTTTTTTTAAAGAAGTATGAACCATAAAGACCATAAAAAGCACACTCAACACTTAGGTTTTATGGATGTAACCATGTCTTAACATATACACTTCAAATACAGCAGTTTTCTTCATTGACGTATCCGCTCGAATAAAGTTAACCTTAATGGCTAACAAAATTCGCTTACGAAAATCGGAATTTGTGGCAACTTATTGGGAAGCATTGTTTAGGCGTCAATCCAATCGTGTTGAAAGAGTAAAACAAACTAAATATGTCACTTAACAGCTAAAAGTTCTATACCTCTATAAAAGAAACACCCGATATATCTTTTAATTTATAAACACTTGTTTAACCTCTTCCACGAAATGACCTTAAAAGTTTCTTTATTGCAAAATAAATATTTTCGAATTGTTTAACTTCCCACTTTACTAAAATCAAAAATAAAAAAAACATAAGAGAAACAACCGCCAATACAGTAAGAAGAAGATGCATAATAGCCACTGCTTGCATTTTTTTATTATTTTACATTTTTGTTACTTTTATAGCTATTTTTTACATTTTTTTCGTATAAAAAATCATCTGCCTGTAATAAATAGTTTCAACTGGTAAAGAGTTTTTATTGACGGATGCACTTTTAAAATTTGTAAGGAAAATAATCTCATACAACAGTATTTTTTTGTTTTTTTTTTTTTCTTTATAAAACTTGTTATCCAAGGTTGTACACTGACTATTCAAACGAAAAGATGTTACATGTTTTAATGTTTATTAAGCCATGGCAGTTAAGCGTTTAAAATTTATAGTCAACCCATTTTTTTTTATTAAATATGCCAGAATCAAAAGATTTAGTAAAGAAACTAGTTTTTAGTTTTTATTTAAAAAACGTTTGTGGGATTTTTATTATTTTGAATAAAGACATATTATTATATTGGATAAAGAAAATAAAAAATTGTATCAAAAAGCAAAGAGAATGATAGAAAAAACAACTTGTATATAGAGCGTATATGGATTAGGAGTTGCTTTTGAAGGGTTTTTTAAGTCCTTTAAAATTTTAATTTGTAAAAAATTATGCTAAGAAAATATTTTTAATTTAAGAAATCAATACAATACGCGTTTGTTTCTGACGTTGTCCAATTTTAGGGCAACAGTTTCGAGCATTCCTATACAAATAATACGAAGTACAAGAACCATGTTGTTTGAAAACTAATTGAGTAATGATTGCCGTATGACTCATTTCGCCCGAATCAATTTCATCGACATTTTTAAGCAAGAAATTATTATTATGCCATCAGTTATAAAAATAAGAATTTAAATCTTAATCTTGAAACTTATTTATGGACTCTCTATAATTTAACAGATAATTTTTGCTATGCTGTCGATAAAATCATTAATCTTTACTGTTGATATCACTGGGAGTCGTAGCACTTCATCCTATATCAGTCAGATAATATTCTTATGTTCCATTATTCCTCTTGAGGATTAACTTCCTATACTTAAAGAAACTTATGATAATAACCAGCTGCCACAGAGGTGTGTACTATGAATCAATGAAACAATGGGAAGTGTATTTAATTTCTTATATCTACAAGCATAGAAAGTTACTAAATTCAAGCCATTCAAGGATAAGAACCATAGTGTGAATAAGACGCTTAAATCTACAAATACTTTTACAACGATTAGAAACTGCATTTATTAACATGTTTTTTTTCGTTCGGACCAGCACTCAGGACATGATATCGTTGAACCAGAACTAGAAAATTAGGTTATGGGGAGGAGAAAAGAGACAAACGCTACGTATGTGGACATTCGATTTGAATTTTCCTACATTGAAAGTGACAGGAAAGATCTCTGGAGGAAGATTATTCCACATACGAACTGTTCTGTTAAAATACGAATTCCCCCTATAATACATAGTGCTATTCACCGGCCAATCGACCACAAATAGATGCGCTCTCAACGTAAATCGAGTTAAATGCAAAAATTGGCGAGTAACGGGAACAGTGTCCTAATTTCATTAGAGCCCTTAGCATTGTTGCAACGATAAAACAGTGAAATACAACCTACACTGCGTCGATGCTCAGAACATCAATAGAGTTGGATACCCTATCGCTCCCAATGAGCCGGTTTTAGAAAACCGAGGCATATGAAAGCTTCTTTAGAAACCTAAAAAATGTGTCCAGTCGAATATCACACTGAATTTTCATGACAAGAGGTGCCGATTATGCAATATTTACATCACCCATAGTAACAGGTGCAGCAGCATTATACGTAAGAAGATTGTTGAGAGCATATAATTCATTATCCGCTTCTTGGAACTCACCTGCAACTGGTTCGTTCCATTACTTAATGAATACGGCCAAATAACATTGCAAAATAGAGAAATTACGCGACCAGCAAATTTCTAATGCAATTTTTTGGGTGGCTGTGTGGCTGGTTGCGCCATCTTCCTATAACCCCACAGATATCAATACAGATATCAGCATTAGCCTATAGTATCTATAAAAAATTTTTGACTATAGTTTTTTAGCGCAAAGACTTCACGGCAACGGTGTTTCCTTGCTCATTTTCGAACAAATTAAGACCATCATCGCGCTTGACCACAAACTGCACGAGAAACCGTATGGTCCCTGGTTTGTTTGTGGATTTTTTTTTCTTATTTACACAACCGCCTAATTAAAAAAAAAAAGACCCTCAACCCCTCGGGTGATTTTGTTAAGAAGTGCGTTGTTTTCGTTAAGTTTTCAAAACAGCCAATTCACAAATGTTGAACAGAAACAATAATCAGTGGATTTGCATTCCTTTCGTCGATACTGGCTGTTTATTTGGTATGCTCGGCGAGCGCTTTCAATGCGATGACATCATTATCAAGTCGACTTCAATTCTTGAACGAAAATTATGCGCAAGGTGCCTCTAGTGATAACCAATTGACCAGTTGATATTGCAGGCTCATTCTCAACACTTTGCTGTACAGCGGCTATGTTTGCATCATTACGAGCGTATTCACAAGCTGCCTGATTACAAAGAAGAAAAAACCCCACTGGAATTTTACAAAGTGATACATTGAAATTTTCATCATTTCATCCGAATTTTCACAAAAATTCTTAAAAATTATTTGCTCAAGAGCGTAACGTTCCATGCTGCGAAATTCCCAATTTCTTACTAAATAAATGTCAAAGAATGACAGCTCAATTTTTCACATTTAATCATTTGACAGAGAATTTACTTCCTAACCTCAAATTTTATTTTTATTCAAAACTATACAAATTAAGAGACATTAAATCAAATAAAGAGAAATTTTTGTGTAAAAAAAAATGAAACAATTCAATTTTGAAGAGACATTTTTTTATTTCCTTTTTTATCTTCTACTGATTATCTACAAAAATATCTCAATTAATAACTAACACAATTAAAACCAAAATTAATTCAAAAAGTAATAACATTTAAAAGAAAAATAAATTAAGGACTTCTTCTTTTAACAAAAGCCATTTAAGCCAAGTCGCTAAAGTTCAGCCACCTTTAATTTGGCAAAACGTAAACAAATTTTATATAATTTTGTTTTTCTATTATAACGTCAGTTATAAAAATAAATGAATAAATATTCCACTCTAATTTTATTAAAATTTAAGATTGTAATGATTATTAAGATATCAAATGAAAATCATAATTTTAGGTGGCTGAATTTGAGTTCAATTTAAAAAAATCATTTCATCTTTTTCTCTTGTCTAAGACACTGAACACACTTTTTTAATAATTTTATTTGTTCTCTTATTAAAAGATTCACACATACAGTGATTGCGTGGCTACATGACCCATTTTTCTGTTTTGTTTGTTTTTCTCATGTGTGAGGAATTAAAAAACAAAAAAAAATGTTTTGTATTTTAAGTCTTCATATTCACACATCAGACGTCCATTGATACATTCTTCCGTAATTTGCTTGTATCAATATTCCTACACGTGTGAGTATATTTCACAGTTTATACCTCTGCAGAGGTTTATAATTGGCAATACTGAACAGATGGACATCTCGTCACTTTTCCCCATAGTATCACTCTATCGGCCTCATTTCTACTTCACTTGTGTTTATAAAATGTGTGGCAAACAAATTAAAGTTTTCTTTTCACTTGGTCAAACATAGGCGTTCTTTAATTCTATTTTATCTATTTCTCACCCTGTGGCTTTGGCTGTTTTTCATCACATTGCCTCTTACTTACAAAGCATGTGCTATTCTTCTAAAGCAGACATCCACACAACACCGCTGTTACTCGGGCGCTACAACAACTATTCGATATTTAGTTTAGTAAGCTGTGGATTTAGTAGAAACTCCAACTTGCAAACATTATTTCTGATTTATAAAGCCGAGTGCTGTTTACCCAGCTGCTATACAAAGTTGTTATGTTCTTTAACTTTACAAGCGGCTTAACTATCAGCGTCTATTAATCTTACATTTTAGTAGTAGCCTTCAGCAATATTATCTGCCGCGGTTATAGATGAAAAACTGTCTTTTTTTCACTAACACACAAACTCCGAGAAATTTTTACGTTTTCAAACACACTTCATACAACAATTATTATTATTATTTATAAGCATGTCGCGGGATTGAACTCACAAACTTCATGGTCTTGTTTTACACACCTTCACCCACGCAACCAGCCAATAGTAGCTAATTGTCTTGTTATACTATTCTCACACACACAGACACACGCCACTCATGCTCATGGTGAAAGTATCTTTATTCATCTCTTTTTTTATTTGTTTACAAATTTTAGTTATGATTAAATTTTTAAATAACGCAATTACATTTTTTTAATTGGAAAATAAATACACAGAACAGAATTATCTTTTTATTAAATAATTAATGAATTCAATTAAAATTTTAATAACACTATTGTTACGAATGTGTCTTACTTAAGTTTTAAAATAAAATAATTAAGCAATAAAGCGAACTGTTGAGTATGTTGTTTACGAACTGCAACGACAACAGTTCTAGTTACAAGCTGCGTAGAAATTTTATACACAAACAACAACAATTTAATATGCTGTTTACTAACTGCCTGGCATGCTAGACAAAAATACAAATTTCTGTTTACTAACTAAACCCGCAAGACAACAACAAATATGTATACTGATTACCATTTGCGTAGTTTTCTAAGAAAAATTATCTAAACGAGACAACAACAAATATTTCGAAATAAATCCCAAGCAGAAACCTTATCAGCATAAAAATAAAAACAAAAATACACACAGACATACAGGCGCCTATACATCGAATAAACAACATACAACAACAAAATGTGATACAAAGGGAGATGAAGATTCTTAAATTTTCTAGACTTTAAATGGACAAATATAACTAAGGCAGCGTCTGAGTGGCTAGTCAATCAGTGTAAAATTAAACCTCTTGAAGAAAAGACGTGCATCTTAAGTAAATTGTTCTGTAGTGTCAACCTTGTGTAGTTAAAGTAATAAACTTGTTATTAATTTAAAAACTCTAAAAATTGGCGTTGTTTATTTTGCAATAAAGAACTCACAACAAAACGTTTATAAAAGGTATAAACGTAACAATATAAACCTGACAACATACTAAATCTTTCATCTTTAATTTTAAGATTAAACAATATATACTGTAAAATCAGATCTCTATGGGAACATCGTTTATTTATAATTTATAACTGTTAAAAAAGGAGACAGTTATCTCTTCGCCTGTTTTTTTTTATATTTCTGGCCGCAGAACTCACTCATTTCTGAATCGATTTTTAATTATCTTTTTTTTTGGTTCCACTTTTAAAAAAGGTTCATAATGTTAAAAACTAAAGGGTGACCCTAAGAATTTTATAATTTATAACTGTTAAAAAAGGAGACAGTTATCTCTTCGCCTGTTTTTTTTATATTTCTGGCCGCAGAACTCACTCATTTCTGAATCGATTTTTAATTATCTTTTTTTTTGGTTCCACTTTTAAAAAAGGTTCATAATGTTAAAAACTAAAGGGTGACCCTAAGAATTTTATATGTCTATTAGTTGCTATTACTATAACTTCCAATAATAGAAAGTAATAAAAAAATAATCTTAAATATTATATACCTATTGGGACACTCTATTTTGACTTTTAGAGCTGTGTCTTTGAAGCCCTTCAAAATTACACAGAATATAAATTTTTGCATTTTTAGAATTTCAAATAAAAGAGTGCCCCAAAGGGAATTTGAAATATATCATTATTACTAAAACTGCTATATTTAGACAAAATTAAAATTTATATAATGTGTATTGTTAAGTCAGCTATAGAAACAAATATAAAACTTAATATTGGAAATTAAAAATGTGTCCCCATAAGTTGTTCTTTGAAGACCAAGCACGGCCTCGAATTGAGGTTGATTAATTATTTTGAACACTTTCTTAACCAGCAGTAATGTTTTCAGCCGATCTTGCAATACGTTGTGGTCCATTCTCAGGCCTATCACCTGCAGACCCTCTTTGTTCGAAATCATTCACTACACGATAACTTTCTCATCGTCACAGTAATCGATGATTTATTTTGATAAAATATTTTAACGATTAAAACACGTTGGTTTATCGAATATTTTTCCATAATAAATTTGCTGTCAAGTCTAATGTTTACGAAAATGGCGGCAAAAGAAATCATTATACATACCGGCCGACACCCGTTACAACTATAAAAGTATTTCAAATTAGAAATTAAAGGGTGTACCAGAAGATAATGTAATTTATTACATATAAACGATGTTTTGAACGGTTACAGATAGATTGATAGAAGTTTTAGCAAAGTGTGTATTACCAGTTTTATTTCGCAGTTGATTTTTTTAGCAACAACATTTAGCGGGCAACATTTTTTATGTATCATGTAAATTTCAAAAATCTGCTACTAATAAAACATCTGCTGTTAGTGTTAAAGTGTAACCTATTACGATTCAATAGAGGGTTATCTGTTTCAGACATTGATTTTTTAGATACTATAGCCATTAGAAGTATTATAAGAAATAAATTTAATTAAGTAATAAAAAATTAAGTGTTTGTTTTAATAGTTTAAATTTTAATATTAAATTTTTTTTATTACTTAATTTCTCCCATACAACTGCGTATCTTAATGACGTATCATTATCTTTCACTAAACCAGTGATTCTGGTTGCGGCACATTTTTAACGTTTTCAAAATTTGGCGGCACACAAAGAAAAAGATAAAAATTTTTTACTTACTACAACACACTGCATAAATAGTTTTTGACAAAAATTTTAAATATACGAAATAAACTAATATATACTACAATAATAACTAAACGAAAATTAAGGGATTAATTACAAGCTAATAATAAAAATATTTTTAATGCGAAATTTGAGTTTGATGTTTTTGATAATTTTATTTATATATTGTCGTACAAATGACAATCCTACTCTAATATCGTCTTCTACATTTAACAATCTTGATCTCTTTCACACAAATAAGATGTGGAAAATATATTTACATTTTTAAAGCTTTGTTGGCTATCATTGGATAATCGCATCTGATGTTAATCCAAAACGAATTCATCGATTCTTCTAAATGTTTTAAAATTAAATCTCGATTATTGATAAGCAAAATGAGTTCTTCCTCTTCATTCAAAGTTAAGTCAAATTCAGAAGTATAAGTAACTAATATATCCTCATTCAGTTCTTTAACATGTGCTAGAAATCCTTTTAGATGTCCAATCATAGCTGGAACACCATCTGTGCAAATGCCAATACATGACTTCCAAGAAACTTTAATTTCTTCTAAATATGAAGTAATTACTTGAAAAATATGTTTACCAGTTGTAAAATCAGGTAACTCCCGACAACATAAAAATTGATTAATTATATCATTTTCGTGAATAAATCTAACGAATGCAATTAATTGAGCATTTGTTGTTTCGTCGACTTGTAGAGCAAAATTTGAATTTGGAAGAGTTTTTGCAGTATTTTGCTCAATATTTTCTGACATATCTTTAATTCTGCGATGAATTGTATCTTTTGAAAGTGGTATTTTGCAAATATCAATATCAGCTGATCCACTAATCATTGTTTTTATAATTTTGCGACAAGCAGGTAATATAATTTCTTCAGCCAAATTGTGAGGTTTTAAGTTAACAGCAATCAATTCAGCTATTTCGTAAGAAGCTACTTGAGCCTTTTCAGACACACATACTTGTTTTTCAAAAACTTTTACTTGCTTAATTTTTGATGACCTTTCAAAGTAGCTTTTATCTTTTGTTGAAAGCGAAGGATGATTAGTCACCAAGTGACGTTGGAGTTTGCTAGGAACCATATTTGATAATTTAAAACCACATAACACACACAACTACGTCATTTTCCATTGTAGAGGTAAATCCAAATTTCAAAAAATCATCATTATATTTTCGATGGACAACGTATTTGTTTGAGCAAGAAGTACTTTTATTTGTGCCGACGGTTGGCTCATTAACTCGATCCCTAACGTTATCATTATCACTATTATCATCATTAAACTTTCTTCTTTTTAACCATTGATCCATTTTCTGATAAAATAAAAATAATATTGTCGAAACATTTAAAAAATGGTTCAAATATTACTCACTTGTAATTTACGAATATGGAAATTGTGAAACTTTCACTCAAATACAATTTTCCGTAGATAAAACATAAATTTTATGTGAAGAAATACAGACACAATGTGCGTGTTTAGCAAGTCAGCACATAATCTCGGGATTCCGCGTGAGATGTGTGCACAGCGCACGTGTTCAATCACAGTAGTATTTGGTAGAGTGCGATAAAAACAAAAAAAAAACTTATGTGGAAAACCGTGTAAAAGCGAAAAGGTGTAAAACAAGTACCGTGTAAATCGGAGAATAGGTGTACTGCAAAGTTAAAAATTTATAAATTGACACTACATGCAAATATATTAATATTAAACCGAATCGCATACATTTGCCTGTTTTAACGAAAGAAAAGGTGCAGTAACTACTATGCAACACCTTGTGAATCTCAACTGTCACTGAGACAACACGTTTTGTACGCAGAAGTGGCAAGTGTGCGCCTACTTGAGACATATTCCTATTGCTATGCACGCCGCTTCATCATAATTTGTCACTAAGAAAAAGCGCGATGCAAAGCAAATAAAAAAATTATTTATTTTTTTGTGGATTTAAATATATATTCATGTTAAAAATATTTTTCTTTTTAAATGATATAATTTAATAATATTAACATTATTATATATTTGCAAAATTTGGCGGCACACTTTTGAAATTTGGCGGCGCACAAAAATGCCGCGGCACACTGTTGAGAATCACTGCACTAAACAAACCTACACATTAATACCTCACAAAGCCCTGCTGAAAAAATACTTTAATGAGTTTTACAAAAAAATGATTTAAAGTAAAAATAATTTATACAATTTTCTCGTTGTCATTTTAAAATAACATAAAAAATAAGAAAATATATAATTATGTGTGTCTATAATTATTATTCCTTTTGTTTTTTTTTTTTTTTTGTTTTAATCTGAGTGAAATAAAACTTCAAAGAAAACTAAGACACACATTCGTAAGTAAGAGGTGAGCTTGGGTTGGGATTTTTTACGTTTAGTCGTCTTTCGACTTTTTTGTGTAAGTTTTCTTTTAATTTTATGATTTTTGTCATAATGTTTATTCATGTTTGTGCTTGTATAAACATGTATGCGTACATAATTACAAAAAGTATTTTTTATGTATTTTTTTTATTTAATTAAAAAAAAGGGAGCTGGTATTTCGTGTTTTTGATAGTTTCTTTTTTCATAAAATATGTTTTAATAAAATAAAAAATAAATTTTAAATTTTCCTGTTATTTTAGTTAGTTAAAGGTTGCTGACTTTCTTCAATTGAATTGTAGTATTGTTTGCTGCATAATTATAATTATAATTTCTATGCGTGCTTTTAAGACTCTTGCATATTTATTTATATTTATTTTATATTTACAATAATAATTTTGGTAAAGTCTTTCTTATTTTATAAAGGAAGTAAAATTTGATTTAGATGATAATTTTCTGGTTTCTTCAAAAAATAATTTCATCATGTTAATATTTTCTTACGCAAATGGGAATACTATTTGCAGCCGCGGTGATCGAAAAAAGAAACCTCAAGCCAAAATTAAAGTAAAAATTTTGCAGAACAGTATAATCAAAAGTTATGGCTTATGAGAGTATATTTACCCTATTTGTTAAAAAAAATACAATAAATTTATGCTCTAGACACAAAAAGTATTTCTACTGCCTCCAAGCGAGTTTTCAAATATATAAAATAAGGGCTTGTACACGAAAAAAACTTTGACATATTGTTATTTAACAATTAAAAACAATAACAACGCGATACGCGATATGAAAAAGTGCCATTCAGATATAAGAGAACAGTGTAAGGGAGTTAAAATCATAAACAAATTAATCTGGGAAAGCTAATTTTATCAATAAGATATTGTGAAAATTCCGAAAACAAGATTTTATGAAGAAATAAAAGCACACGAACAATAAAAAGGTGGCTGAATGAAACTCCATATAGCTTCGAGAAAAATTTGAAAACGTTATCACATCTTTTGAATCCATAATAATATTATTATATATGACGTTTAGATTCTTTTGCTAGTAGCAAAACGTTGCGTTGTATTAAAAGTTTGTGTAAGTTCGGCCCACATGTTAGTTAACATGATTTGTCTAAATAAAACTATTATTAATTTTCCTCTACAATAGTGATTTTTTCTTCATTTATTAAAGCATAACTTCGGTAATATAATTAATAGTTTTGCTACGAATTGTAATACACTTTGACTTATGAGGGTTTGAACAAAGTCTATTTGCAGTTACCCAGTAAAACTTTTATGCAAAATATTTGCAGCGCAAAAGGAGAGGTGCAAGGCTTGATCCTTAAGGCACTCTCCTAGATAAGTATAACACCGCAGATTGAAGATTGTTCAAATGCACAAACTGCCAATGACTACACAAGTCTGAAGTATGAAGCAGTCGCGTGGAATCTAAAGAGAAGTTAAAAATGTGCCCAAATGAGTGCTATGATCAACCATGTTAAAGTCCTTAAAGTGATCAAAAAGTACCAACAAATTTATTTTTCCTTTATCACGTCGTTTGTCTTTAATTACATTTAATAAAGCAGAAACACAGTCTTAATTATGACGAAAGCCTGACTGCCTGTCTAACAACAAAGTGTTATTTGCAGCATAACGCGACATTGGATTATGCAGAATGTTTTCAAAAGCCTTAGATAAAAAGCACAACATGGCAATTAGAATTGGCACAATTTTTGCGTTCTGCCATTTCGACAGAAAAGCGCTAGTCATTATACTTGTTTTAAATAAATGTGTCATAAATGCAAGAGCTTAAATATAAATTATATTGACTCACACAAGCGACTTGAAATATATTTTATACGCTGTCCCTGCGATTAATACAGAGTGTCCGCCGGGAAGGTATACTACTTTGTTTATAATTTTTGGTTAAATTAAAGGGAATAGATCTTATGTTAATAAATGTTTTATTTAATGTCAACAATTTTGTATGGAACACAATATTAGATAAATGTCTGCCTCTGGTAACCTCACAAACGCGAGCCTTTTTGAGCACATTTTTCATTACATTCTCACATATTTGACGAGGTATTTCATTAATTTCATCACAAATATTTTCTTTGAGTTGCTCAAGCATGTCTGATTTGTTTTCATAAACCTTGCTCTTCAGATATCTACTTTACAAAAAGAAATCCAGAGCAGTCAAATCAGGCGACCGTGGAGGCCAATCAACATCACCATTTATAGAATCAACTTGTTGTAGAAAGATGTCTCGCAGTAATTCCATTGTAATCCTGGCTGTATGCGATGTGGCACTGTCTTGTTGATACCATATGTCAATCAAACCGAAAGCATTCAGTAGTGGTGTTAAAAAGTTTTCAATCGTATCACGATATCGCTCCCCATTCACAGTTACCGTTACGCCGGTTAATTTTCAAACAAGTAAGGTCAAATGATTCCTCCTAACCTAATTGCCCATCAGACTGTCGCTTTTATTGGATACAAAGGTAACTGTTGAGCAACTTGAAGGTTTCCCATTGTGAACCGACTATTCTGTTTATTCACATATCCATTCAAATGAAAATGTGCCTCGTGTCACTAATTATCAATTTTTCATGAAAATCGGAGTTGTTATGGGCGAGCTGCAACATCCTTTTGGCTTATGTACGGCAGCATAAATGGTTTTGTGGAAGAAGCTCTTATGTCAGCTGAATCTTATATGGAAGCAAATGAAAATCATTGTGCAAAATTGTGGTCAAAGTTATTCTTTGAAGACCAAGCTCCTAAGCACGGCGTCAAATAAAGGTTGATAGATTATTTTCTTGAGCAACAGTAATGTTTTTATTAATGTTTTCGTCACAGTAATCAATGACTGATTTTGAAAAATATTTTAAAGATTAAAACAAGTTGGTTTATCGAATATTTTTCCATAATAAATTTGCCACGTGTCGACTTCACGACTGCCAAATATGAACTGTCAAGACTTATGTTTACCAATATCTGTAATAACATTTTATCATCCACAAAAATTCTAAAAAACATATGGTACTCAACATGGCACAAAAAACGAATTAAGAAGTAAAAACTTTTTCGTTTACATTCTTTAGGTTTAAACTTTATTTAAATTGTAACTTCCTGAAAAAATGTAAACTTTAAAAAAAAATATTTTTCCAACACCATAGAACTTACAAAGAACTAACTATTAGGCAGTATATTAAACTGCAGTCATTTTTTAACATTTATGATTAGTATGCTCTGGCAAATTTTCATATTTATTTTGAAAATCAGTATTTAAATATTAAAACTTAATTATTTTTAGTGATGAGACTAATTTTTGGTTTTATGGGTTTCGTAATAAACAAAAGTACTTTTTGTGGTGTGAAACTATTCTACAACGGACTACATTTCATCCACAAAATGCATTGGGAAATGCTACCTTATTTCTTGGAACTGGCGTTTCGAAAGATATTTAAAAATAAAAATTAAAATGATATGTACGAAATATGGAGGATGATAATTTCAATGCGATCACCATTGACTTATAGAAATCAAAATATAGAGATAAGCTGATTTTGGATTAGCCTTCAAAGCAATGCAATTTGACACCTCTTGATCATTTATTTAAAATAATACAACTGTTTATTTCTTAAATAGGTTTTTATTTTCAACGTTATTTAAATAACCTCTTAAATAGTTTTTAAATTCATAAAAATGTTTATTTCATCATATTGTTTAAGTAAAAACCTGACTTTTATTTCTATTAAAAATTTTGAAAAAAAAACAAACATTTTTGTTGTTTTTTTAATAGCAGAAATAAATATTTATTTTGCCTACATCATGGAAAGGCCTCAAATAAAAAACAAATAAAAAATATATTTAGTGGCTATAAAATACTTAGTTAACAGTGGGATAGTGAAGTTAACTAACAGTTAAAGTGTGCTGTGTATACTATAAATATACGGTGGCGTAAATGCTCTTGTAGAAGAAGCTCTTGTGTCAACTGAATATTATATGGAAGCAAATGCAAATCCTTGTGCAAAATTGTGCCCAAAGTTATTCTTTGAAGACCAAGCTCCTGAGCACGGCATCGAATTGAGGTTGATGGAATGTTTCTTGAGCAGCAGTAATGTGTTCAGCCAATCTTGCAGTACGTTGTGGTCCATGCTTGGGCCTATTACCTACAGACCCTCTTTCCTTGAAATCACTCATTACACGAAAAATAGTGCGTTTTGTTGGCTCGTTATTTCTTCCAAAATTTTCACGTAACTTTCTTATCGTCTTAATAATCGATGATTAATTTTGATAAAATATTTAAAACATGTTGGTTTATCGAATATTTTCCCATAATAAATTTGCCACTTGTCTACTTCACGACTACCAATTATAAACTATCAAGACTTATGTTTACCAAAATGGCGGCAAAACAAAATAGTACACCTTCTCGGCGGACACCTTGTATTTTGATCATATCCAACCAATAATTCTATGTTGTTTAACGGTATTTGCGTTAGCACTAAAACCTTTTGTAAATAGAAGCAAAATAAAAACAACAACGAATAAGAAAATTTCACAAACTTAAAACAAAGTAAGAAAAAGAAGAAAAAATACTAAAATAGACAACTAGTTTGTAGGTATTTAGCCTTAAATAATACTAGTGGTCAAACTGAAAAGCAAAAAACCAAATAAAAATAAGGCAACTTAAACAGAGGCAGAAATAAATTAAACAACACTTTCGTCAATGTTAGAAGAAAAATGCAACAATAGTGATAGCTCTAAACGGCACCTTATACCTGGTTAAAGCAAACAGAAACAACAACAAACATCTATTAATAAATACATTCATCCATCCATTCATCCACTATACAACCAACCAAAACAACCACCACCTGCAATTGTTTTACAAACAGCCGCACCACCACTGAAGAAATGCAAGTGTGTAGAAATTTTGTTACTAAAAGATTATCTTATTGGGACAGTGCTTTATCGAACACGCAGGAATATAATGTTGTAATAAATTGTTTAAATATTTTGTGGTTTTTATTTAAATAAATACAAGACACACAAAACTAGAGGAAATTTTGTTTAGTCATTTCTAAAATCTTGATTCTTTGATCTTAAATTTTTACATAATAGGGAAGTATGCTATTCTAAGTTTTTAAAAGAATACCGGGTGGGAAACCTTGAAGTTAGGAAGTAAGTTGGCTTAAAACACACACTTTTTAACAACTTTATTTTTGCTCGGCCCAGAACTCAGGGGTTGACCTCTATTAATGTAATGAATTATACCAGAACTAGGAAATTAGGTTGTGGGTAGCAGTAAAAAGGGATTAGTGTTTGTGGACATTCGATTTGAATTTTCTTACATTGAAAGTGACAGGGAAGACCTATGGAGGGATTTTATTCCACATACGTACTGTTCTGCTAAAAAACGAATTTTTCCTGTAATGCGTACTGCGATTCAATGGCCAATCGACCACAAATGAATGCGCTTTCAACGAAAATCGAGTCAAACGCAAAAATATACGAGTTTCGGGGACAAGTTCCCTAATTTCGTTAGAGCCCCTACCATTGTATAAAACCCTTATTGCGTCGATGCTCTAGGGAATCGATAGAGTTGGATATCCTACCTTCCTCAATGAGTCTCTTGGTTCTCTCCCGTATGTGGTCGAGCAACTCCAAAACAGACTTTGGAGCGCCGGTCCATACATGAGAGTTGTATTCCATGTTTGGGCGGATATAGGTGGTATAAATAGTACGAAGATCGGATGGAGTGAAGTATCTTCTACACCGTTTTAGAAAACCGAGGCACTTGAAAGCTTCTTTTGAAACCTGAAAGATGTGCTTACTCCATCGAACATCACACTGAATTTTAATGACAAGAACATCAAGAACTTCCGATGCCGCAATACTTATATCACCCATAGCAACAGGTGTAGCACCATTTCTGAATACAGATCTATACGGACATCTTACGGCTATTAAAAACGGGCACGACCCCATTCGGAGATCGCCGCAAGATCGTGATTGAGCGTATTATACATGTACCGCCTTTTGAAACTCGGTTCGGTCTATTACCAAATGATATGAATGACAAATGGTGCTGTCATCTGCGAAAGAGTATATAGGGTTGAAAGTTTGATAAAAAAAGATCATTTAGAAAAATAAGAAAGGAGCCTTGCCATATCCCTGAATTAATTTTGAACTCGTCTGATGAAATCTCATCTATAACAAGTAGTATAGTGCGATTCCTGAGAAACCTGAGGAAATTAATTTTATAAGAACAAAAATTATTTACAAAAAAAAAATTAATTTCCTGAAGAAGCTTTCCAGAGGAAAGCGAAATATTTAAAAATATATAGTTAAATTTAATTAAAAAACACCATTTAAAAGATTAAAACATATTTATTAAATATAAATAAACAGAGGTCGAGTTAAAATAATAAAATTTTTTGAATTCTCCGTGCTACCAAACCATGGAAATCAATTTTTTGTGGCCGAAATTGGTTGACATTAGTAACCTTTTCAAGAAAGATGGCGCCATATGCCACACAGCCACCTAAATAATTCAGTTATTGCATAAGACATTTCCCACTCGCGTAGAGAGCGTGTTTTAAGCCAATTTACTGCCCACTCTTACCGAAAGGGTATAAAAAATGATGTAAAATTTTTTCTGTGTGTGTAGATATAACGTCCAAAACTAGATTTTTGGTAAATCTTAAAAGTTTCAGTTGACTCTCTCTAGAAAAACCAGTATCAAGTATTAGGAAATTTATTTTCTTATTTTGAAAATTTTATTTTAAAAAGATTTTCAAAACAGGCAAAAGTTTAACTTTTTCTTTTAGGTTTTTTCTTTGTCGCAATCTTAGACTTTCGTAATTTAAATATTTTTTTCGATATTTTTAATATGACATTAAATTTTAAATGTACAAATGAATTTTTTGCGATACTTTATGCAAAAGCCTTTAGAAACAGAAAAACTTTTTTTTAAATATCAATAGCAGAATATCATTGTTTAATGATATAAAACCTCTTTTAACCAAGATACTAAAATTTGTTTTTTTTTTTTGGATTTCGTTAAAGCTTTTTCATCCCGTAAAGACAAATATGTTTCATTTTAGATAATTTATAAAAGTTATTTGTAATTCTCGTAGTAGTTTTTTTGAATCTAATTAATACAGCGGAGCATTTTGTAAATTTATTTTATTTTATTTTTTATTTAAATTTTGTATTGACGTGAATTTTTGTTTCAGTGTAAGTAGCAAAACGGTTAAAAGACCCATTGTTGTTGGATACCTTTTTTTAAACAGAATGGAAATTCAAATCAACAAATTTATTTTAGTTTAAAGAGTTTTTTTTTATTTCCTATATCGAGAGAACAAAATTAACGAGGATCTGCCTGAAAACCTTTTCTTCCCATCATAACTGACGTTATTGATGAAGTTTATAAAAATAAAATGAAAAATTATCTCTATATACACAGCAATCTATGTTAAACTTTCAATTCTCCTAAAAATAACAACTTTTCGCTAATTTTACGACAAATGTCTCACTGATGTCAATATTTACGCTCCAGACAATTAACACTGTCTATTTGAAAACCCTATCAAAAATTAAAAAAATAGCATTTAATCCCAACCAAGTTTTTCTAATTTAAGTTGGTTGAATCTGTCTGAGTCTGTGTTGCAAAACCTCACTTCATTGTCATTGACCATAACAGCGTGTTAGGAAATCTACAAAAAAAAATTGATTAAATGTTATTTTTTTTGCTATCACTCTAAATTATAACTGAACTGTTTATATTTTAAGAAAAAATGAAAAATCAAAAAGAACAAAAACAAAAAAAAATTTCTTCATTTATTTTTTGAAACTTCAGATTATTTAAACCAAATTAAGCTTTGTTAATACTTTTAATGGAAGGTACATTAATATAAACATATACATATATATATATATACATATACATACATACACATATATGTATAACATATTTTTAATAAGATCTCTTATGATAATTTATTTCCTACATGATTTCTATTTTATTATTCCGTCTGCAGCACTTAAGTTTAATTTAATTGTTTGTTATTTTTATAGTTTAAGTTTTATAACTGAACTATAATTTATAATTGCATTGTTAAACTAAAACAATTACTCATTTTATTGTTGTTGTTGTCTGCCTGCCTGTCTTTTAAAAAACAATGATGGAAAGTGGTTTTTAAGTTAATTTATTTTAATACATTTTTTTCTTATATAAAAGGAAATCTATTAATTGTCCACTTAATTCATGAAACACTACAAAAAAGTACACTGTTCTGCAAAAAAAAATTTTTTTTTCTTAAAAAATATGAAGGATTAAAGGTGCTTTAATGCCTTAAAGCGGCCATATTTTTATACTTCAACATAATTTTAGTTCGTTTTATTCCATTTCCATAAATTAAATATCAGAAAATCCTAGTTAAAATTATTTTTTTAATAATTGATAACAGCTACATAATTTTTCTTATTAAGCAGGTCGTAACTTTCTATTAAAAAGCAAAATTTTGTTATTAGCAAATTTAAACGTATTAAAGGTAATATTGATTTTTTGCTTGAAAAATTCATTTATTATGATAACAAGTTTTTTTCATCTCGTTAGCCACTACTTTTTCCCATCTTTCTAGTAGCGTATGAATTACGCCTCTAACACTCTTCTCTTTTATGGATATTCAGCTTCGACGAATATTTGACTAGTTAGCCGGGCTTGGAGTTATTGTGATGCAATGCAATGTTTCTTCTTTTTGTAGCGTTCAAGCATCATTTTCGACATGCAAAATCGCCTCTCGATTTTATTTCAAATGGGACCTAACTTCTTGCTTTAAAATGAATCCCAATGTGAAATTAGTGAAATTTTATAAGTTGGGGAAGATATAGATTCAACTAAAACAAGGAAATTTAATAGGAAATAAAAAGAAAGAAAAATTGACTCTACGTAAAAATAATTCAAAAAGGAAGAAAAATAATCCATTAAAAAACTGCAAAAATGAAGTGAATTTTAAAGATAATAAAATAACCGAACAGGAGCTAAGAGACGTAAAGTTTACCAGATAGAAATTAACTTAATGATCAAAAAGTTGAGTTTTTTATGAAAGAAAAGAAATTTATTTTGAACGAACCACATGAATATAACTTGTATAACTTACATGGATAAAACTTTCATTTTTCTGCTTTAAGAAAAGAATAACCACTAGCACAGTGTAATAGAGTGATTGCTACAACTTGATATGAAGGAAATTAAGGGAATAAGGGAATTGCAGTTTCCACACCGACTCTTATAAATCGTTGGGACTGATTCCACGGATTTGAAGAATGCTACGATACATAATGCCAGAGCTGTAAAAATATTATTTTAGCTCAAAAAAACCATGCTTTTTTGGTTTCTTCTAATCGAAACGTAATCGAAAATATTTAGAATTGTCCACGTATATAAAGGTAAAAAAGACTATTCCAATGAAAAGCATTCACTTATATAAATCATTAAAGCATGATGTTGTAAAGAAATATCATTGATCAGTTAACGACTCGCTAAATGATGTTTGAAATATTTTAAATAAATCAAAATATCAAAAATCTCTTTGTTAAATAATAAAACATCGTTTTAATGCAAATAATACACATAATTATTTAAAAACAAACAAAAATTACTTTTAAAATATTTTTAATGTTCTTTTAAGTTCAAAGACGATAATCGGTGGTAGTAAACCTTTTGTTCTGCCTGTAATATAACTAAAAATATGCTCGGATAAATAATAAAACTAATGTGTGTCTAATCAATTGAGCAGGAGTAAAAAAATAGTGACGAAAAAAAATTAACATGATCTCTTTTCTTCATTCTGTCAAATTACTAGAGCATCAAATATATGGCGATTTAAAAACTAAAATCCTATTCGTTAAAACCACAGTTAATTTTTTTTATTTTTCTTTGGTATTATTTTTGTTCTTTTATAATTATACTATGAGTTATAATAGTTATAATTATAAGTATAAAAAACTAAATTGAAGCTTAAAAAGTGGCCCCATAGACCTGATTTTGACATATAACGTACTAAGGCAGAAAATTCAAGTCCATGGAAAATATAGAAGCTTTTTTATTTTAAATCGACACCCACCTGAAATTCATACAAGCTAAATAGAACTATGACCTATATCATATAACAAAAATGAAAAAAATAATTTTTAATATAGACTATCAAATATATAGGTTGTTTTTAAAGAGGTATATAACTTAAAAAAGGACTAAACAAAGGTGAATTTTTAAAATTGACATAAAATTGGCCAGGGACTTTACACATCCCCGCAGAAAATAGTCTAGCGATGTTAAACCAATAAATCAATTGTGGCACGAGCTGTGTAATATTTTGAAGCCTGTTAGCTCCTAAACATCATGGTTTTTCAATTGAGTATTCATGGCTCTATTGCCGTTACATGTAACGGCTTCTACATGTAACGGTGTTTCAACATATACTTGAGAACTATGATCAATCCAAATATGACAGGTTTGTTTACAGACGTATCCATTCTAACAAAAGGGAGCTTTATCCCTTAAAAAAATTCCCCTATGAAAATCAGGCTCAACGGCAATCTTGTTTGGGCTCAATTTGCACAATTTAGAAACATTGTTTAGGCTTTAGTCCATTTACGTGGAAATGTCAAACCAAAGTAAACATAAATTACTTAAAAAGTGCTGCCAAGTTTCTTATGCCTCTACAAAAAAACAGTCGACAATATTACCAGTATTGTGTTACTTTGCAACTTCAATTCAAAGCCAAAGTGATTGGATTTTTATTTCATTAAAAATTAACAAGTTAACAACACTTAG
The DNA here is from genome assembly GCA_030448955.1 of Trichopoda pennipes. NCBI lineage: Eukaryota > Metazoa > Arthropoda > Insecta > Diptera > Tachinidae > Trichopoda > Trichopoda pennipes. The sequence goes on from JASKUP010000084.1 coordinate 1,071,639, forward strand.
TAGCGAAAATGGCGATCAATTTAAATCTTGCCTTAATACTGGGACATGCCTGAAAATAAAATATAAATTTTAAAATATTAAATTTTTTATGCCTGCTTTTTAATGATGTTTTTTGCAAAAATTATATATTTTACTAATAAAACATATTCCTTTTATTTTATTTATAAAAAATTTAATACAGTTATTAATTATTTCTTCAAGCGATTTCATATTTTTCTCCTTCTCTTTATTTAAAATCTTGATTATTTTTTTTTTAATGAAATTTCTTACTGTGAGTTTTTCGCTCGACTTGTTAATGTAATTGTATGCTGTTGAGTGAGTGCGGCTAACAAACAATTGAAGCAAGACTATAACACTGGATATTATTAAAGTTAATTCGTATATTCATATAAATAATAGTGTAATTTAAATAAATATATAATTAATGGTCATTGGTGTTGAATTTCAAATTTCATATTAATTAACTGTTTCTTATATTTTATGACTGTCTTATTTTTAAAATTGAACAACTAAAATCATGTTTTTAAAATTTAATTGTTAAAAGGGAACTTATTAAGTCTTTTAACTTTACTATTTTTTTTATTTAATTTATTGTGATATTCAATGATAAAAAGTTGTCGGATATAAAATTAATATTTTATAAATAATTTTTTAAAGGCACTTGCGAAAAAGACTTATGTTTAATGGTTATTTTTGACTTTTACCAAAAAAATTTCTAGCTAACAATTTTAATACGTTTTATATTTAACACTTATAATAACAGTAATAATGATAACAATAGTTATAATAATATAACTAATAATAACAAATTTAATTGATTCAAATGAATCGATTAAAAAAACTTTTTCTATTTAAAAATAAATAACTGTGTGCCTTTGCCTAATCTTCCTTCTGATAGAATCGAATAAACGCAATATGGTAAAATGGGGTATAAAATACCTGAAACAGATTTCGTCTTTTATTGATAGGATAAAACTTAAATAAGATGTCACAGAGCCTTCCAATTTTCATCATCGCCAAGGAAACTTTACATCTTTTCATAAAACCAAAAATTTGGCCATCTTAAATTTTCTATAGAAAAATTTCATCAACCATAATTTTTCCGTAACAAATTTTATGTCATAATTTTTCTATAAACAATTTCATCAATCATAATTTTTCAATAAAAAAAATATCAGCAGTCATAACTTATCTTTAAAAACATTCCATCAATCATAATTTTTGCATAAAAAATTTCATTACTCATCATTTTCATAAAATTTTATTAATTAAAATTTTTCAATAAAAAATCCAGCAGTGACTTTGACTTTGCTATTAAAGCATTTCACTACTCATAAATTTTCTATAAAAAAATTTCTTTAGTAAGTTTTTCTACAAAAAAAAAAGGAAAAAAATATTTATCATTCATAATTTTTCTATACAAAAATTTCATCACTCATAACTTTTCTACAGAAAAATTTATCAATCATAATTTTTAAATAAAAACTATCTTGTCATAACTTTTCTAAAACAAAAATTTTTCAGTCATATTTCCATAAAAAAAATTTCATTAGTCATTATTTTTCTATACAAAAATTTTATCAGTCGTAATATTTTTACAAAAGAATTTTATTATTCATATATCTATAAAAAAAATTCATCAGTCCAAATTTTTTTATAAAAAAATTTCATGTCCCAATTTTTTCATAAAAAAATTTCATCAGTCACAATTTTTTTATAAACAAATTTCATCAGTCCCAATCTTTGTATAAGCAAATTTCATCAGTCCCAATTTTTTTTAAAAAGAAATTTCAACAAAGTCAATTTTTGTATAAAAAAATTTCATCAGTCCCAATTTTTGTATAAAAAAAAATTCATCAGTCCCAATTTTTTTATAAAAAAATTTCATCAATCCCAGTACTTCTATACAAAATTTTCATCAGTCCCAATTTTTTTATAAAAAAGTTTCATTAGTCCCAATTTTTTTATAAAAAAATGAATTATAAAAAAATTCATCAGTCCCAATATTTCTATAAAAAATTTAAATTTTATATTTTATAAAAACATTTCTTCAGTCATGTCATAATCTCTATCTATCGCCAGTATGCAAGCCGCGCCAAATGGTGCATTTTTTCAAATGTAATGGAGTCTGTAAGTTGTCCCATGGATTGTTTCGACTCGATATATAGAAATTTTGTTTATTAAAAAACGCGCTAAATAAATTGATGAATAATTCTCAAATGACCACTAAATAACTTGTTAGTGTTGTTAAGCATTAATCTATGGTTTTCTAATTTTCCAGAGTACTTTGATCATAAATGTCAGAAAGTAAATGCAGTTCCTTTATCTTTTAAAATTTAACCAGGATTGGCACATACACAAACAAGTGGTTTCTTTAATTGTTTTAAACTTAAAATTGTTGCAACAATTAATCATGGCAAATTGTGTTACTTGTGTAGTTTTTGTTTAATAAGTTATGTCTATTGTTGGCAGGCACCATAACTAACAACAAGATCCCACGATCTCTTATTGTATTCATATTTTTACAAGTTTCGGTCTCCTTTTTTTGTGCTTCCGAAAAAAAGAAAAAAGTGACAGTTTGCTGTGGAAATAGAGCAAAACTAATTACAATTAACAAAAAATATATAATTCGCATATTCCACAGCAACAATAAAAGCAACAGAAAACAATATGACACTGGCAAAGTCAAGTGAAAATTATATTTTTACATGGACATAATGATGATGTCAAAAGAGTTTCATTCATAAAAAGTCAAAAAACTTATTTAAAATCTTGAAATATTTTAAAATTATTATTATCATTTTTTAATTTATTTATTTTTATTTTGTTTTGTTTATCACATGCCATTTGTTTAGTAATTTTTTTACTTAATTAAACCAGTTTATTTGCATACTGAACATTTTTGTTAATTATTTTAAAATTTTTCAAAAGTTTTTGTAAACGTTTTTTGTTTTTTGCTAACTCACTTTATGGTGTCACCATGTTGTCTGTTGCCTTTATAAAACCAAGTTCTAGGTGTTTGGTTAGAAACTTTGACATTTTTTTTTTTGTAATTTTATATGTTTATTTAAAATATTTAAAAATATTAAAAATATTATTTTGTATCTAAAGCCTTATTTGTCATATGATCATTATTATGTTTTTTGTGCTTCCAAGAACTTGAACTTGACAAACTTGTATTAAATTTCGTTTTGAACTTTTTAAAAAACTACAAAAATTCTTTGACTAAAATGACTTCATATTTAACAGATCTTTTAAAAATATCAGTTAAAAGTTTTCCACAACAGTAATTTTTTAGTTAAAAAATGGTTAATAGAAATATTTTTAAAATCATTAAAATAAGAATTATTTATTTGAAACGTGAACACCTTAAAAAGTGGTTAATTTGAATAATTAATTTTCTACACCAAATATAAAATACTATTTACTTCCGTATTTAAAAAACCTGGTATATAAGGTAATTTAAAAAAAAAATATTCTTTTAATATAATAAATGCTGCTCTTATTCTATATGCCCAATTTCTGCAATTATAGGGTATTTAAATAGAGGTATAAAACTTTGAAGTGGAACAAAACAATTGACTTGCCATTTACCTTGTTCGGAAGATAAACTTCTGCGATTATACTCTAAATATGACTTCTGGCATATAACCGTCACTGTTGGCTCGGATGCAGTCTAATCTGTAGATTCAACTTTCGATGAATTTTTCTTGCATTTGTGACCGTATAGCTTAACACTTTAATAAGGCATCTAAATTATCTAGATTAACTTTGAAAATCAGTCACGACTTATTGATATAAAATTATGCTCAGCAATGAATCTCAGTTTTGGACGCATATGAAGTCAAAGCTATTCACATCAGACCCTGAGGCTCCATTACATTCATTTAGTGCGGTTTACACGCTGGTAATATTAATCGACCTTAATTTTTCATAAATAAAGCCAAAGTTTGAATTACTATCAATGGAGACCATTACTTTACTAGAGATGTAGTATCAGCTAGATGGCACCACTTGCTATGAGGCAAACGCAAGCATTGGCTTAATATTCAACTTGCGATTTGACACCTCCCGATTATTGCCTGCATGTCCGAATTCTGATAATCCCGCAACCGTAACATACGGCCAGCCATGCTCAAAAAACTAGCCAAAAATTTCACCGCCATAATTAGCTCCGTCCAGAGATATGGCAATGGACACATGTTGAAGTCATTCTAACTGTTATTATGTTTCGAATAAAGATTGTGTTTTATTAGATTTGCATTATTTTTTTAACAGTTAAAAGTAGTTAAAAGACTTTAAAAACCACCCTCATATCAAACAACAGCATTTTTTATTCAAGGTATTTTAGTGTTTTACGAGCTAAAGCCAAGTGAACACGAAAGGCAAATGTGATATTCGTTGATCTAATGCTATGTGACCACATACCGCACTTCGTAACTATTGATCCTGCTGACTACTACTCATACCGTTCCTCCAAAGCCGTTTTGTGGAATCAGTTTAATCAGGTACAAAACTCAAAGAAAATTATTGGAAGAACTTATTGAATAACTATTAAAATATTCACTTTTTTAATTAAGTTTTTTACACTAGATTTTTTATTTAAGTTTACTACCCAAATTATTCGAATTTCAATTCTATTGCTTACAACACTATTTTTATTTCACAATAAAACCAAAGTAAGTCCACAATCCGCAAAAACCATTTTAAAATTTCAACTTATTTTCAACTGTTTTATAAAAGTAAATTTATAAACACAAAAATAAAAACAAAGCCTCATTATATTCCTAAGAAAAGATTAAATTATGAAATAAAGTTTTATTTATTTCAAAATCAAGCTATTTAAAAATGTATTTGGCACAAATTTTGCAAAACAAAAAAAATAATAATGAATAAAAGACTTAAACAATGAACTTGCCAAATTTGTACTAAACAAATGACTTAAGAAACAAACGCTTCTTTAAATACCACTTCCATTTTTTCTGTAACTTTAATTAACAATGAACATCATTAACTACATAAAATTTTATACAATAATTTAAGGTTTTTTTTTTATTTTTGATAATTTATGGTTTGGTTACTTCCGTTGGATACATTTTTTTTTTAATTTTTACATAAAATTTTATTTGATCACTTTTTTTTATTAAATTGTGTGTGAGTAAATTATAATTAGGAATGCTTATGTTTGGCTTTATATATAAAAAGTTGTATACTTTTTATGTAATAAAAAAATAAACCTTTTTTTAATATTTTTAAATATTTATTATAAAAATTATATTTATAATAAAAAATTTTATTTTTTTTTTTTTAATTTTTTAATTTAATCTACGTTAATATATGCAACAATACAATAATATAATATGAGATTATAATAAAATATTTATTAAAGGAATGTAGCATATACTAAAGTAGAATGAATTATATTTATTAAAAAAATTATTCCTATATTTTTGTTATTAAATTATTAGGTTCTTTGAAATATAACTCTACAGAAAAATAAAAAATGTACAAATTTTTGTTTTATATTGAGGATAACAGCACGATGATATAAAATAATTTATACAATTTAATAAAAAGAATATTTAATTTTTTATTTAAATTTGTGCGGTGTATTTTTATTTTAAAAAATTTAACCCAATTTCTTGCAAGTTTTTGGGACTTTTTCCCAAACAACAGCCCCAAAAAATTATTTTTCCTGGTCTATTAAGTAAACGATGATTGTCATTCAAATTCGTAGCAAGAAAATATCATGTTCTTGGTCTCAGTTGTCTCTTCAAGTAAATAAATCTTATAAAGTATTCGTAGATTATTAGTTTTAGGAACAGTATACATGAATTGTGAACACATTGTTTGAAAAAAACAATTATAATGCTGACCATATCAATTTTCAATAAAGGAACTTCCTAAGTTGGTCCATAAATTTATGGCCGAGCTTTCAGATTGTTCTACATTAAATTAATTTAATTTAGTTTCTTTCTCTGCTTCTAGTATCGGCTGCTTTATATATAGAGATATAGAATTTTAGGTGTGCAAAACTTTTTTAACCGGTTTGGCATTTCAACATAAAAAGAGTCAGTCTATTGAACAAGGATTTCAAATTGTCCAAATTGACCCCAAAATGAGATTGTCATTGATGCCATTGTTCATAAGCGAATTTTGTTTAGCAATAAAAATAAATATCTTTTCTTTAAATTGATACGTCAATAAACAAAACTGCTATAAATAGAGTAATGCTATTCCTCGTGTGTATTTTGTGATCCCGTTATATCCGGAACTTGTACTTTAGCATGTGTTACGAAAATGCTTAGTTTAAGTTATAAAAAAATAATTACAATTAAGAAAAAGTAAGGGGAAACGACCTACTAATAAAGAAGTTTCTAAAAAATCTTATTGAAACAAACAACAACATGCTACATTAAAACTACATGAACTAAGTTAAACAATCAGATAACAAAAACAACTAGCATATACAGCTGTGCAGGCGCCTACACTGAATAATGGTAACAACGTCATTCACATTTGATATGATGAATGAGAGCTTTCGAATAAATGTTAGAGTCGCTCAACACAATCTAAGTGTGAACGTTGTTGAGTAAAGACCCAACAATTGGCAGTGCAGTATAATTGTGATCGTAATCGAGTGTAGATACATTAGAGGGCAACATTCGTCAGAAACAAAAATAGCTCGAACTTTTTTTGCCAATATTCATAATTAAGCAAAAGACTGGTTGGGTCGTGACAGTGGTCTTGATATCTCATATGAAAATACCAGTTATTATTCTGTTTGAGGTAGCGAAGTGCACCGGCTAAAAATAGTTAAATGTTAAATTATTATAAAATAAAAACAAAAACGATAAAAATATTAACTACTAGCTGACCCGATAGACGTTGTCCGGTCTTAATTTAAATAAATTTGTTTAAGAATTTTTATATTTTGTGATTAGAACTAAGATCACAAAGACTCCAAATTTATTTTATTTACAATTTGACAGTGAAAACCGACGTTCGAGTCGTATTTTAAACTTCTTCACGACCAACAAACAACACCATATAGAGTGTATTAGGGAAGCCGCTTAATTAAACTGAACTTAAGACGTTATTTGTACTAAGTTTGAGCGGAATCTATAAAAAAAAAAGATGCAAATTGCCATAGAAAACAAAATTTATATTTTTCGAATTTTTAGATTTACTAGAAACTGTTCCAATTTTTCTTTCTATGAAAACCTTTTTCATACTGTTACACATATTAAAAAAAAGTAGCGAAATCGATCAACGGACAGCATTTCATTTTTATTTGCATAGATTTTTTCCATTTTTTTATTTTCTTAACGAAATATACAACAGCAAAAACTATCATTTGAAATTATAATTTCATTAATTATTATTTCTTTCATAAATACTTGTTTTCTTTTCAACAGATGTTTTACCACCAGCACCACCACCAACAACAACAACAAATGCGACCACGAATACGATACTTAAATATATTTCTTCTGCTGTTGCTCTATTTGTCACAAATTAAAGCTTGGCGACCATGTCCAGAATTAAGTCCAGCTTTGCGTTTACCCTGCAGGTGTGTATGAAATTAAATTAATATTTATGTAACGAGTAACTTTAAACAGTGGGTAAATTGTAAGAAATACTTATTATCAAAAATATAAGATTTTCAGACAGAAATAGAGAATTACTTTTAATTCTGATTTAATTTTAATCTTTTTGTTTTATTGTATATTATATTGAAGACTGTGTTCTTTTTACATATTTTTTATAAATATATTTTAATCATTAAACTACTCCACAGTGCATTGTTTAGTGCAATTAAATGTTATCACTCAATTTTATGTGTGCAGAAACACAACTGTTTTTTTAACGGTTTTAGTTTTGTTTTCCTCACATTTTGTTTTGGTTATCATCATTTTGTGTGATTGTGTCATAGAATTTGTTACCATTTTTATTCACCCAATCAGATACTCGTTTGCTAACTGGCTAGCTAACCTGATCACTTACTATGCTAATGGAAGCAATAAAAATTCTAAGCAAACAATTTCCGCTTATGGAAGATTGATTTTCATTTGCCTGGTTTTTTATTTATAAATTTCTTTTATTTTTTAATTTCTTGTCACGGTATTTAAAGTTATTGAATATTTTTGCACAATGACTTAGAATATTTATTGTTGTTATTCTTGTTTTGTTTTGTTTTTTATTGTTTAAATAGATGCAATGTCGTTGCTTTTGGTGCAACGGGACAACTTGGTGCAGTGGCCATGGATTGTGATCGTGTTGTATTTAATGGTGAAGCTCCACAGCTACCATACGGTGCACCCATAGTGTCTTTCACTCAACGTTATAGTGGACAACAACTATTACCATCACAGGTGAGATGAGATAAAATAAATTGTAAAAAGAATCAACTAAATACAGTAACAGGTTGACTCTTTAAAGAGCATGTTTTTTTCTCTTTTAATAATCCGTATGGGAAACCTTTTTTTAACCAGGTTACTTTATGTCAATAACAGACTTTTTCTTGTGGAGTTTTCAGAAGCAAAAAATATTTAAATGTTGTATATATTGGGTGAGCAAATTTAAGGTTAGAAAGTAAATTGTCTTAACATACACACTAGTTTTCGACAACTTCAATTTTATTATTACCAATGCAGAGTAGAAATATATGAATTAATAATGAAATATGATATTCGGCGGATGTCTACCTGCAGCATGTCCACACAAGTCCGCTCTCTTCATAAAATTTTGAAGCACATTTGCAAAAAAGCTTCGCTTATCTCGACAATGCATCGCCGAATTTCATCTTTTAGAGTGTCGCCTGTTTATGGGTTGTTCACGTATACGCGCTATTTTAAATGACCCCAGCGGGGTTAATTTAAACGATAGATGCAGCCAATTCACATCCCCAAATCGAGAAATTACACAACTGTATAGCTTGTGGCACCGTCTTGCTTAACCAAAGATCACTGATGTCAACATTGGTCAGTTGTGGCCACAAAAAATTTATTATCATGGCTAATTAGCGCACAGAATTCCTTGATCATTTTTAAAAATACAGGCTAATTATGCCGCCTGACTACAAACTGCACCAAACGCTCACCTTCTCACCATTGTACATTTTGTGAGCGAGCCCCATATGCAACAATTGTAATTGTTTACATAAATGCCTCATCACTAAGAATGATTATATTGAAAAATGCGTTGTTTTCGTCCAGTTTTTCAAACAGTTGATTTGAACTAAACAATTCTTGAACGAGTTGGACCTTATAAACGTAAGGATAAAGTTCTTATGCAAAATGTTGCGCAAAGTGCTCCTAGTGATGCCTACTTGTTGCGAACATCGACGACTTCAATTTGCAGGCTCATTCTTAACACTTTGCTCTAAAGCGACTACTTTTGCATCACTACGGCCGCTACGAGCTAATTGTTTCGATAAGTTGACAGCAACAATGCCATTAGCTTCGAATTTATTGATCTTAGAAGCAGCCTGAGCTAAAATTTTACGAAGTGATTTAGTAAAATTTTCACCATTTGGATAGTAAATTTTAGCAATTGAAACTCTTTGCTCGTGAGTGTAATTTCCAGGCTTAAATATTTCCAACTTTGTACTAAACAAGTATCAAAGGACTCGATTCTTGACATTTAATCACTTGGCACACAATTTACTTCCTAACCTCAAATTATTTAACAGAGCAAGAATTAAAATCAAAGAATTACTTTAATACGTAATATTCGTTCTAATAAAAAAAATAGCTGCATGTAAAATAATTAAAAAATATATTTATGTTTTTGTCTCTGCCTTAAAAAATGTGAAAAAGAAACGTGTGATATTAACAAAGCATCATAACAATTGCAACAAAGAAATAAGAGAAAATAAAATTAAATACAAAAATCAAAACACTTTCACTTGAACCAAATAAGCGAATATTAACGGTTTGACTGTTAACACGAAAAGAACATGTGAATAAATCTCATAAACACCGAACATTTTATAAAAAAAAAAAAACAACATTTAAGAAAGTTTAAAACACAAATAAAATCACACAAAGAAATGTTAAAATTAATTTTAACATTTTTATTTTCTTCCACTTTTTGTTTTTGCTTTTTATTCTTTTTAGCATTTCGGCATGTTGAAATTGCCTGTGGAAGAATTGGATTTATCAAATAATCTTATAAGACGTTTACCGGAAAAATCTTTTTTTGGCCTTAAGGAAACTTTAACACAAATACGTTTGGCCAATAACTTGCTGGGCGACAGTTTAAATCCAATATTTTCTTCGGCCGAATTTCATCCATTGAAAAATTTAAAACTATTGGATTTATCAGAAAATAAAATCAAATCCATCGAGGAAGGTTTACTCAAAGGTTGTGTTGATTTGAAGGTCAGTATAAGAGTTGTTATTGATTTAATTTTTTCATGTGAGATCGTGCAAGTTTTGAAAGTAAGAAAAAAATATTATAATTTAAAATAGTTAAAAGTTTAAAACTATTTTTAAAGGTCTTTCAGTTTAAACGTCTTGTAGTTAATCTACAATTTACACACATTCCTGCCAAAAAAATATTTATTATTAATTTTTTACTTACTTTTCTTAATGTTTCACAAAAAATATTATCACAAAAATATATATTATTCGCCAATCAAACATCTCTTTTCGAAAACGTTATCATTTACGCAGTTACACATATTTAAATATTTTAAATAATTTTTTATATAAAATTATATTTTGGGGTGATCACAAATCACAGAAGCTATTATCACAAAAAAATATATTTTTCGCAAATCGAGCTGTTCCTTTTGAAATCTTTATTATTTACACAGTTACATATATTTAAAGTTTGAAATAAATTATTCACTATAAAATATTACTTTTACACATATTAAAAATTTTACTTCATTTTTCATATGTAAATATTTTATAATTAAAAATTAAAATAATATTATCACAAAAATATATTTTTCACAAATATTTCCAACATAAAAGATGTTTAAGAGATTTTAATTGATTTTTATAAAGAATTATACATATGTAGTTGATCACAAAAATATATGTTTCTCTCAACATAATATTTTTGAGTTTTAACAAACCGGAAAATATATTACCACATAATATGTAGCTTTCGCTAATCAAGCTTCTATGCTCGAAATATGTAACTTTTGCGCAGTTATACATTGTAATGTCGTGAGGTTAAAACAAGAATGAGAACAGCGTTGTTTGAAAGCAGTTGATCACCGAAAGACCTTTTTTTTCATTATGCTTTAATCTCTACTTATTTATTAGCGCTGTTTTTTTACAATTATTATGTTAATTCAATTCATAAATATATATATATATATATATATATATATATATATATATATATATATATATATATATATATTTGAAAGCAGTTGATCACCGAAAGATTAAAGCATAATGAAAAAAAAGGTCTTTCGGTGATCAACTGCTTTCAGTTGATGTTATTTCATTTTAAATATGATTTTTTGTGACTGATCATATTACTTTATCACAAAAAAATATTTTTTACAATTAAGCTTTTTTTAACAGTGTGACAGACATTAAAGATTTTAATTAATTTTTCATAAATAAATATGTGTAGTTGATCACAAATCACAAAAATATATTTTAGTTGAAGTTTCAGATATTTAATTTTGAATGAAATTTTCATATAAAAGAATATTTTTGGTTCTATACAAATCGTAAAGTATATTATCACAAAAAAATATATTTTTCACAAATCAGCTTCTCTTTTCGAAAAAGTTATTATTTATTTAAAGATTTTAATTAATTTTTCATATAATATACAATTTTTTGTGATTAAAAATCAAAATAATATTATCACAAAAGTACATTTTTCACAATTAAACTTTTGTTCTCTAAAATTTCAATATTTTCAGAGTGGCAGATGTTTAAAAATTTTAGTTAATTTTTCATAAAGAATTATATAAGTAGATGATCACAAAACACAAAAATGTATTTTTATCAAATTAAGTTTTTTTTCGGAAAAAAAATTAATTTTTATGGAGTTTCAGTAGAGAAAATATTTTATTAAATTTTTTATATAAAAAATATGTGTGGTTGATCACAGAGATATTATCACAAAAATATGTTTTTCACAGGTTATGTTCCTTTTCTCAAAAAACTTAATATAAATATATAGAGTTAAAGATATTTAACTTTAAATAAATATGTGTTATTCTTTTTAACGGTCTTTTTTAATTAATTTAACAATATATATTTTTTCTGTTGTATACGATGTTAGTTTTCCTCTTGTTTTGTTTTGTTTAATTACACTTTTCTGTGGCATTTAATTTAATTCCCATGATCTCTTGTTTACTAAACTTATGCTTTTAACAAACAAGCTCATTCACAGTGTAACTCCGGCGAAACTAGAACTTGATTTATGTCGTGTTAATAAATGATGAGTCTTTTACCAGCAGTGTCATGTAGAGCAAATTACTCTGTGGCTCCGTAGAAACTAACTAACGATGTCAAGTTTTACTAGCCAAGCCACTGTAACGACACGTTTTCCTGGTAGCTGAGGTATGCTCAGCGACGTCCAGGGTCGTGTTGTGTCGATTCCAAAAAGAAAGACAAAGCCTTACTCACAATGTTGCTCTTTATTCAGGAAAGGGGTTGCCCTATTCCTAGTTCGCAACTTGACTGCAGCTCGGGCTCAAATCTTGTGAACTGGTGTGTATGCAGGCAGCTTCAGTAAATATCCTCTACTTCATGCGGTCCGTATTCGGCTATTACCACGGCTCTGTTTGTGATCGCTCCGTCGAAATGGTCGGTACGCCGCAAGCGCCAAGGCACTGGAGGCTGGGCTGGGTATTACCACGGCGCAACCGTTCACTGCCTGGTCACTGTCGGTGGCGACTGCGGACACAAACTCGGCTTGGTATTACAACGGCTCTGTTTGTGGTCGCTACGTCGCAGTTCTGTCCTGCCTCAGGGTATAGCTTCGGCTGGGTATTACCACGGCCTTATCTATACCCTGACTACCACTCCCAAAAAAATAAATAAAAAAAATAGAAGAAGATATTTACCTTTGCTCCTGTTGCCGGTCGCACACCAATTGATTTATTCTGATTGATGTTTGCGCTTTTATACTCTTTTTCCTACCACACACCAATGCACAAACACACTTACATTACTTCGGTAGTAAGTACACCACAGCCGACGGCTGTTTTCACCACCGAGCTGCAGCCAGTTTTACAATATGAATATTACTAATTAATTAATTACTATGCCTTCGTGGCTAATTACAATAATACTAGAACTAAATCTTACGTCAACATAAATACTTATTACTACATGCGTATATAAGTAAATACATGAATTCATATTTTTAGTAAATGATTCTATGACTAAATACATACATTAGAGAAAATATAGAGATTTAGACATAAATTCATTATCTTAGTAAATACGTTTAAAATAAAAGATAGGGATTGACCCGTGACTGTTGTCAGACCGTTCTATGTGTGACCAAAAACGAGGTTGGACTTTTGGTCGTTACACCACTTCAGACCTTTATAACGCATTCTCTCGACTCATTGCTTAAAATTTTTACTATTCCAGTGGCTAAGCCCTTATTGACCCTGACTTTTTGCTGTAAGTTTAAATTAGCATGATTTTGGCAGCAATGATGTAAATTATTGCATGAGTATAAAATTACATTATTTACAACTTTAAGGGTATTGGAAGTCTTGGTTAAAAAGCATATTAGTATTCATAATTATAGCAAGAACTTCAAGACACTTAGTATAATAAAAATAAAGTTATGATGGAATTGAGTGTTATTATTATTTTAAAATAGAATTTTTTCTTTAGTTTGCGGGAAATGGTGTATTCAAAAATAGAAGTGCAATGCAGTTAGTTTCCAGTTTGAATTTCTTGGCCATATATCCTTATTTAATAATCTATTATCTCATATTAAACTTTTATTATCTATTATTTTAAATGCCAGTTTCTGATTTGGAATTTTTGTTTGCACAATATTTTTTTTTTTTTTTTTTGTTTTTTTCTGCAGTTATAATTCAAGACAAATTTTTTATTATAATTATTTAACGTAAAGACCATTTTGGATAAGTTTAAATTACTGCTTTTCCGCTCCGTCTATTATGGTGCTTGTACGTTGTGTACTTAACTGCTGTTGTCCATTGATACGTTCGACTGTGCTTTAAAATCATTTAAGTAAAAATATATTAAAACTCGTGTAGACCATTGAATCATGCAGTTTTCTTTAATTTTTATTTTTATTATTTTAAGTATTCAATTCAGGTCTGCGTTGAATTGTTGCGTGCGCCATCAGTATTTACTTTAATTGTAGTTTTTTTTTTTTTTCATTCCATCTAGTTTTATTCCACGGGGGGTTCATTAATTCATAGTGGACTCAGCTAATTGACTGTTAGGTTTCTGTTTTATAAATTTTAAATGTTTTTCTTAAAGTGGCCAGTAATTGCGGCTTTAAAATATCCTGAAAAATTATTTTTTTAATTATTCTGATAATAAGTTTAAATAAGAAAAACACAGGAATAGTATAGTTATTTTCAACATAAAAACATTAGTTATACCAGCATTAACTAAATAATTTCGAACCAGGTTTGTTCAAGTGCATTCTTTATAGAAACACAAAAAACAGAGTTGAGCGAGAGAAAGAGAGAGAGAATTCTGATAATAATTTTAGTAAAATTTTTCCTTGCATCTCATTACCTGTGGAGAATTATGATATCTTTTCCTAAACAAATTTGTGACTCATCTATTTGATATTCGACTAAGTAAAGCACCTGCCCTCCTAGTCGATTATAATACAATTCATTCATGATAAACCAGTCTAATGATATATTTTAAAGTTTATTTCAGTTTTTTGCCGCATATTTCAGGATTTCGGCACTTTTAAGCCTTTTTTTATAATTGTATATAACGCAATTTTATTTTAGCCATTATGGTGTCAAAAAAAATCGCATTATAAAGTTAATTTTTAATGCTTTTATTTTCGCCGGCTTAATATTCGCTTCTTAATAGTTTTTCAAATCGCCAATCGGGATGTTTAAATTTTCTTAAATTCTTATTCCAATCTTTCGAATGAGATATATCGTCCAGTTAATATCGAAATGCCACTTTGTGGCTTCTTACAAGAATACTTAGCTGAACTGTGTCATTAGCAAGTATCGCTGTGTGTAGACTATTTTCCAATTTTTTAATTTGGCTTTAGCTAGTAAGAAATTACTTTCCTTTAAACGAGCTCCCACTTGGATTAAGACAAAGCGGTGTCTAAACTGCAGAGTGTCTGCCGGTAAGGTATACTACTTTCTCGTTTTATAATTTTTGATTAAATGAGAATAGGTCTTATATTCATAAATGTTTTATTTAGTGTCGACAATTATGTATGGAATACAATATCAGATAAATATCCGCCTCTGTTAGCCTCACAAATACGAGTGCTTTTGAGCACATTTTTCATTACATTCTTACACATTTCACGCAGTATTTATTTAATTTCATCGCGAATATTTTGTGTGAGTTGCTCACACAATCAGCATCATCATTTCTTGAAATAACTTGTTGTAGAAAGATGTAATTCCATTGTAATCCTGACTATATGCGATGTGGCACCGTCTTGTTGATACCACATGTTAAAAAGTTTTCAATCATATCACGATATCGCTCGCCATTCACAGTTACGCTGGTTTCAAAGAAGTAAGGTCCAAAGTAAGTAAGGTCCTCCTAACCTAATTATACACCAGACTGTCACTTTTAATGGATGCAAAGGTAATCGTTAAATAATTTGAGCGTTCACATATCCATTCCAATAAAAATGTGCCTCATCACTGATTATGAGTATTTCATGAAAATCGAGGTTGTCATGGGCAAGCTGTAACATCCCTTTGGCATATGTACGGTGGCATAAATGGTTTTGTGGAAAAAGCTGTTGTGTCAACTGAATTTTATATGGAAACAAATATAAATCCTTGTGCAAAATTGTGACCAAAATTGTTCTTTGAAGACCAAGCTCCTGAGCACGGCGTTGATGGATTATTTTAAACACTTTCTTGAGCATCAGTAATATTTTCAACCGATATGGCAGCACATTGTGGTCCATGTTTGGGCCCATCACCTGCAAATCCTCTTTCTTCGAAATCAGTTACTACACGATAAATAGTGCGTTTTGTTGGCATGTTGTATCTCCCAAAAATTTCACGTAACTGTCCCATCGTCGCAGTAATCGATGACTGATTTTAATAAAATGTTTTAACAATTAAAACAAGTTGGTTTATCGAAGATTTTTCCATAATAAGTTTGCCACGTGTCTACTTCACGACTGCCAAATGTGAACTGTCAAAATCGCGGCAAAACAAAGTAGTATACCTTCCCGGCGGACACCGTGTACTTAAAACAACTTTACTAATTCAACTGCTGTATAAACTGTTGTGTCTTTACGTTGACAATTAGACTGACTTCTTTTGCCTAAAAGAGGTTTTGTGCGGTTTTAGAATTTACTAGGAAATTTTAATTCATCGCATTTACTATAGATGTCGTAGTTGACATAATTCGGTGTAGGTATTGGTTTTGTGTCTTCTTTTTGTTTTTTTTTTCTGATTGGTTATCTTAGTTCATGGAAATTGAATGTAGCATATGGTTGTTGTCTTGTGTTCATAAGATTTCTTAGAAACTTTTTGATTTGCTAACACACACAACGGGTCAACTCACCTTATAACTTAAACATAGCATTTTCATAACATATTATTGAAATATAAAGCGGTATAACCGGTATAACCTCTTTTTGAAAACTTCACTATCGGTGTGCTTGTATGATATAGATTGAATCTTCAAAAGCATATCCTCTTTTTCGCATCCATTGCTTAAAAGCTGGAAAAATATATAAAAGAATTTAATTTAGAAAATAAATTAAATAATTTGTATTTATCTTCTTTTAGGAATTTTATATGGATCGCAATAATTTGGCAACAGTGCCGTCAAATTCTTTAAATGGTCCAACAGCTTTGAGACATTTATCTTTAAGGCATAATTTTATAAGTAAGTATTTGAAATATTTAAAACAAGGTGAATATAAAAAGGTTGTGGAGGATGGAAAACCTTTTCAGCTGTATACGCTCCAAATCTCAAGGCGAATTGTCTTTTCTTACAAAAGTTGGAAATTTTAAATTATTTGTTGAGAGTAGTTTAAAAACTTACCTAAGCAGATTTTAGGTTAGGAAGTAAATTGCCTGTCAAACAGTCATCTTTTAATATTTATTTAGTAAAAGGTTAGGAACGTAACACTCTTAGTTCCATGCTTAAAACGAATTTTAATTGTAAAAATTTACTGTATCACTTCGAAAAATTTGAGCAGATTTTACTCAAAGCTGACGGTATTGTTGCTGACAATAGACCAAAACTTTATGCTCGTAGTGGCCGTAGTGATGAAAACATAGCTGGTATATTGTGTTGAGAATGAGCCTGGAACATCAACACGTCGACGTTCGCAACAATTGAGTATCACTGGAAGCAGTTTGGGCAACATTTTGCATAAATATCATAATCTTCACGGTTATAAAGGTCAACTTGTTGAAGAATTAAAACCCACCGACGTTTGTTTGCTTCGAACATTTGTGAATTGATTTTTTTGGAAAACTAAACGGAACGATGCACTTTTCAGCAAAATTATTATTACTGATGCGGCTCGTTAAAAAAACAAATAAAATGCGACATGTGGGGTTCACAGAATCCACAAATAGTCCTTGAAAAAACTTTAATTACATCCAAAAATACTGGCCCTATGGTATGACGTGATAAGATTTACATCTGCACCTGGCCGTGGGCCCTAATCAGATGATGGATCATTACCACTGTGGATGAAATGTAGCGTGATCCTCACCCTAGAAGGCCTTCGGATAGGTATAACCTCCGGTCACTCCTAGTTGCAACTTCAAAAGCCCGGAGTATGCCGCAGCCTTCACTCCTTGCTAAAGAGTTGGAGACTATCCAACTCCTAGTCCAGAACGCATGAAGCTTAATATAATTAAGAACACGATGGCATTCATATTCACTGGACCTGGACCATTCATTGTGTTCATTGTGAATGATCCGACCCACAAACTCAAGCGAGGACCTCGAAACATACAGACACCACGATACTCCCGAAGGGCCTACCTCAATAATCAGTCAAAGAACAGCTAAATGCCTAAAGAGACAAATAGCGGAACTCTGGGGCTTTACTGATTCCCGTGGAAATATAGTGGATTTTCCAGTTGGCTCCTACCACCCTAAGGGGACTGGGCTCCCTTTTACCCTGCAAGACACAAGTCTAGATGGTTGTGTGATCCATAAACACTTATAATGTGCCCGGGGGGAACTGGACCTTTGGTATGCCTTCGGTCAGGCGGCATCATTGACACGTATTTTTTTCGAAAATGACCAAAGGAATCAGTGACCTTTGAGGTCAGCACTATCACCATACAACTACCCAAATTCAGTAATTGCGTGAATAATTTCCCGGTCGATTTGGCTGCTTCGTTCTTTTGATTTAATGCCACTGGATTATTATAGGCTTAAGTACATAACCCATAAACATCTGACACTCTGGAAGGTGAAATACGTTGCTGTATTGTCGAGTTAAACAAAGCTGTTTAGAACAGACGTCTGCCGATGTGCTAGAGGTGGACATTTGCCCGGCATTATATTACGTTATTAATGCTTTACATTGGCATCAGTAAAACCGAAGTTTTCCAGAATCGTGTGTGTTTTAAACCAATTTACTTCCTAACCTCAAATCTGCCCACTCTTTATTAGAAATCGGTAAACTTTTGTGTTTTAATTGTAAATATTAAATACAAAAATAATTTATTGATTAATTTATTAATTTTTATGCGGGAAAAAGATTTCAATTAGGTAGTGTGGTAGCCCTGCACTCACCGGTATAAATTCGCCTTGTTTCAATATAAAATAGATTTTAAAACTCTTTTATATAAAATTTTTAAATATTTTCCCCTGCAGCTTCTTTACGTTATGAATCGTTTATTGCCCAGCCTCAGCTGGAGATTATCGATTTGCGCTATAATGAAATCAAAACAATAGAAGGTTTAACCTTTAAAGGTTTGCGTAAAATTCGCGAAATCAAATTAGCTGGCAATCGCATTACCAACTTAAATAGTGATGTCTTTGAAAAACTGCCAACTTTACAGAAATTAGATTTATCTGAGAATTTTATACAAAAATTCCCCACAGTGTCCTTGGGAACGATAATAAATTTGAAATTCTTAAATTTATCTTTGAATATGTTACAGGTCAGTTTAAACTTGTTTTGCTTTTTAGTTTTAAATGTATTTCTATTTTGCTGTTAAATTTATAAATAGCGTGTGGATTATTCTCATATGGAAGTGGTGAAATCTTTGGAAATATTGGATTTAAGCCGAAATGGTATTACCACTATACCACCAAGTACATTTCGCGATTTGAACAACTTAAAATATTTAGATTTGAGTTTGAATTCATTGAGAACGGTGAGTAATAAAAATGTTTTATGATGTTATACACCAGGTATACAAGTTAATAATGTCGATTTGAATAACATATAGCATAACTATCACATACGGATTGTGTCAATAATAACAAGTATGGAATTTGGAAGGTAACCATCTGTCATTATAATTCAGTATTCGATAGACACAAAAGTGTAAACACACATTTTTTTTTTCAATTACGGGGAGTCTAATAGCCTTCTTTCATTTAACGAAAACGGCTGTTGAAAGTTATCAATTGTTGCTAGAAGCTTACGGTCAACATGCACCAACTCAAAAAACTTGTGAACGATGGTTTGCGCAATTCAAAAGTTGTAATTTCAACGCAGAAGACAAGTAGAGGCCTTGTCAGTCGAAAAAGTTTGCATATGAAGAATTGGAAGCATTATTCGAGGAAAAGTCAGATGCAAGAAGCACTTGTACTATCATTGGAAGTCACACAACAAGTCAAGTTCCCTACATTTAAAAGCATTGGGATTCATTCCAAATCAAAGAAATTTGGTCCCATATAAATTAAAGCCAAGAAACGTTGAAAGGCGATTTTGCATTTCGAAAATGATACTTGAAAACTACAAAAAGAATGGATTCATTACGATAAACCCAAGCCCAAAAATTCATATGTTAAGCCCGGCCACCCAATCAAATCCATGTTGAAGGCGAATATCGATGACATGAAAGTTATGCTCGGCATTTGATGGGAACAGAAGTGTGTTTTGTAATCTGAACTGCTCAAACCGGATCAGACGATCACAGGAGACTTGTACCGTTAAAAAAACACCAGAATATTTGACTAGACACGAGGCCATAATTTTCCGGTCAAAAAGTATTTGGAAAACAGTGTTTTGGCTTACAGGCCTTATAATCCAGACCTTGTCTCGTCTGATTTGTTTCAATCGATACAGAGTCCCCTTACTCGAATACACTTCACTTCAGAATTGGGTATTAAAAATTGACTTGATTAATTTTCTACCTCAAAACTGCAGCAGTGCTACCTGAAAGATGGTAGAAAATAGTCAATGGACAATATTTTCAATGATGTATTAACTCGTGCATTTTTCAAGCTAAAACATCGACATTCTTAATTTGTATAATATTAATTTAAATTTGAAATGTAGTTTAATAAAATTTGTATACAAAATTAATTTTAAAAAAGATTGAAGCCTTAATTTGGACTCGATATAACCTTTAAAAAATATGTGCATCAATTTCTTTCAAAGATCTTTATTTATTCTTATTTTCATTATGGTTGCATTTTTTTCCTTAAGTTGGCAACCTTTTTTCTTTTCACTTTATTTCTACCTTCTCAATAATATTTATTTTGTGTTTCTTTTCATTTTTTTAGATCGAAGATGATGCCTTAGAGGGTTTGGAAAATCTGCAAACATTAATTATACGCGACAACAATATACTTCTTATACCGGGCAGTGCCTTAGGACGTTTGTCCAACCTAAATACACTATACTTAGACTATAATCGTGTGGCAGCTTTGTCAGCTGAAATTTTAGGTTCCATACAGGCTTCTGATATAACAACTCTTTCGTTGGCCCGCAATGTTATACGTGAATTGCCAACTGGTAGCTTTCAAATGTTTAGCAATTTAAGATCATTAGATTTGTCGGGTAATTCTTTGGCTGTCATACATACTGATATTTTTATGGGCCTGGAAACCTCGCTCAATGAATTGAAATTAGGCCAAAATCGTATAACCGGCTTAGGCAATATACCCATGTCCCTAAACGAGCTAAGAAGTTTGGATTTGAGTTATAATTATTTAGCAGAATTGCCCACCAATATCTTTCAAGGTTTAGAAACTTTGCAATACTTAAATTTAAGTGGCAACCACAATTTGGCTCCTATATCAGCGGCTGTTATACGTCCCTTAAAGCGCTTACAAATAGTTGATTTCAGTTTTTGTTCTTTAAAACAATTGTCGGGGGATATGTTTGCCGCATTGCAGGATTTGAAAATGATCTACTTGAACAACAATAATATTCAGGAGATTAATGATGGCAGTTTTGTGGACTTGTGGAATATAACAACGATAGATTTGTCTAACAATCAAATTACCTCCATAAGACCAGGAGCTTACGTTAATGTTATGCATTTGAAAAAATTAAATTTAAGAGGCAACCAATTATCCGCCTTCAAAGGAGAATTTTTTAATACCGGTACTGGTATTGAAGAGTTGGATATATCAAACAATCATTTAAGCTATCTTTTTCCCTCCTCTTTTCGTATCCATCCACGCCTGAGAGTAATTATGGCTGCAAATAATAAATTTAGTTTTTTCCCAGCCGAACTTATCTCAACTTTGCAATATTTGGAACATATAGATTTATCACAAAATCAATTGAAGTCAATAGAGGAATTGGATTTTGCTCGTTTGCCCAGGCTAAGGGTGTTAAAAGTGGCCAATAATCAATTAGATATGTTGAGTGAAATGGCATTCCACAATTCAACTCAACTGCAGATATTGGACTTATCTAATAATGCCTTGGATCGTATTGGAGAAAGAACTTTTGAGGGTTTGGTGAGATTGGAATTGTTGAATTTGGAGAACAACAAGTTAAATGAATTATCAGAGTCAGTTTTTGAGAGATCAAAACTGCAAATGCTGGAGAATATTAATTTGGCCTACAACAATTTTCAATATGCTCCCCTCAAGGCTTTGCAAAGGCAATATTTCTTTGTTGCATCTGTAGATCTGAGCCATAATAAAATCAAGGACATACCTAATGATGACAGTATTATGGTGAATATTAAAAACTTGGATTTATCATTTAATCCTCTCACTGAAGAGGCAGTAAAAAATATTTTAAACGAACCGAAAACAGTTAGAGAACTGAATTTAGCTGGTTGTGGTATAAAAAGCCTGGAGGCTCTAGAGACTCCCTTTTTGCAATATTTCAATTTATCACAAAATAATTTACAAGCCATACCGCCCGAGATATTCCAGCGCAGTACATTATTGGAAACTTTGGACTTGTCCAACAATCAGTTGGAGAATTTGATGGATTTGTCTTCAGCCTGGCCAAAATTACAGAATCTTCAGTATTTAGATTTGTCCAACAACAGTTTTGAAATGATACAACAAGGAGATTTTGAAAATTTGGGAATGCTGCGTTCACTGAAACTAAATAACCTTTCCAAATGCAATCGCATTGAGAAAAATGCTTTCAGAAATACACCCAACTTGGCGTCTTTAGAAGCTTTTAATCTGCCTTTGTTGGGTTATTTGGATTTGCAAGGCATATTGGAACTTTTGCCTGGCCTAGAAAGTCTAGATATTGAGGTGAAAGACTCTGCCATAGGCACAGATCAAGTACAGCCAGCCAAACATCCAAGACTTAAGGCCATAGGCATCAGAGGAGAACGTTTAAAATCCATATCATCAGGCACTTTAGCAGGACTTAAGTCCAGTGACTTGATAATTAAATTACAGAATACATCTTTAACAGCTTTGCCACCAGCTTTATTATTCCCAGTGCCCAGATCGTCACACCTAATTTTAGATATTGAAGGCTCTAAAGTGGCAGTATTGGTGCCACAGTTCCTTAATGCTTTGGAAGATCGAAGATCTAATTTGCAGCTTAGAGGACTTTCTTCTAATCCCATACACTGTGATTGCAATGCTCGTGCCTTAAGGAGATGGTTGCCTAATTCACATATGACTGAACTGACTTGTCACTCGCCAAGCTATTTGGCAGGCAAAAAACTCATAGAAGTGGGAGATGATGAACTGACCTGTGATCCCCGTAAAATGACCTCAACAACTGCTAGAACATCCTCAACAAGTATTTTAAAGTCATCATCGCGATTGGTAACACGCCCATCAACAACAACTCCCGAAGAACCTCCCATGATAATATGGAGTTTGGAACCCACTCAACCACCGCCCATGAAAATTAAAACTAAGGCTCCTCTCATGAAGGCGCCTATAATGACCAACGATGATACACTCATCATAGGCATAGTGGGAGGAGTGGTAGCTTTTATAGCCATACTGATTATAATAATTTGCATTGTACGTTTACGTATGAGTAATGCGGAATATCATAACGCACCAACGATGATTGGTATTCCTCCAATGCCCTTAGGTCCTGGCAGTGTACCTCTAAGCTATAAAGGTCAACCTACAGCTGCTTTATATGCAGTACCGCCTTATGCACAAAATTATGCAACACTGCCACATAAACCACCTTCCATACACCAGTCAACACAAAACCTCTCTGCACGTCAAACACAACACCATCAACAGCAGCAACAACACCAGCATCAGCAACAACACCAGCATCAGCAACAACAACAGGCCACATATTCATCAAGAATGTCATATTTTGGCGGCTCCACCCCACAGCAACAACAACAGGTAGCCTCAAATTTATCACAAAATCAACCCTACATTATTTATTCAGATGATAAAGCTTATAGATAAGTTTTATAGCTTTTGGTGAGCTTTAAGCTTTCACATAACAGAACAAAAAAAATGAAAATTTTGTACTTAAAACGCTTTTCTTTTCCAAGCGTATTATCATTGTAACCGTTTCAATTTTTAAGTTGAAACTAATATTAGTTATAAAGCAAATTTATAAGCTTTTTATAAAAAGCTTTCATTTAATTTAACATATTATTTATTTTAATTCTTAGATGTGACATTTTTCTTTTAGCATATTGAAACTACCTTAATTATAGAGGAAAGAAATAACAAGAGCGTATTATTCAAGATTCTTTTCTGTAAATTATGTAGATGTTGAAAATCGCTCACAGATGTTGTATGGATTCTTAGAATGCATAGAGTATGTTGTATATAATAGGTAATAATTCTTCTTCTTCGATTCACCTTATTCAGAAGCACAGTTAATCAATTTCGTAGTCATAAGAAAGAATAATAATTTTGTGACAATGTTTGTTTGATCGACTTTCAGATTTCTATTATAAAATTTAAGTTAATAGAATTAGTTCGCTCCTCTTAATAGTTATGCGATTGTTCTGGTTAAGTGGTCGTTTAAACCTTTTTTATGTGTAACGTGCAACTATCAATTCTATATTGGTTTTGTATTTTAAGTAAGAAATTTCACACATAAAACGTATACACAGGCTGAACTACAGTCATGCACAAATTTTATAATATAAAATATTGAAAAAATTCAGGTTAAACACCATGTGTGAAAAATGACTATAATATGGTGATGTGAGAAATTTTTAACTTATAAAGTAGAATTTAGTCACAAGCAAATTAATACTTTTATTTTTCAATTAGCAATTTTAAACAAATTGCTGCCCATTGTTTTGGGTGAGATAGTGAAGTCAAAAAGTTGCCTTCACACATGTAAGTTAAGTTTCTACACTTTTTAAGGGTTTTTTTAAAAATCACTCTTTATTATTGGTTTTAAATACAAACTGGAACTCATCGATTATTTACTCTTATTTATACTACTATTGATATAGCTGGCGTGATGTTAAAATACAGACGCTGATCTAAGCTTAATTTTAGTTTACACAAATTATTGATTAGTTTACAATAAATAAAAATAATATATTTTACAGGTTGTTTACCTGTCTGTTGTTAACTTATTCGTTGTTAAGTTAAATGTTTTAACACATAAAACTGGTCGAATATTAAATGAAAATTTTGCTTTTTTTACATACACAAGTAACAAATCATTTTCTAAGAATGAAAGATAAATAAAATTTTTAATGGAAATTCAAACTGAAAAATACATCGGTGTGCATGTGTGGTATGCAAGTTCCATCGTTATATCTATCTGTTTTGCTATAAATGTTATTGGTCATATCCCACAAAAGTTTAACAGACCAGTGTTACCATTTCTGGGCAAACAAGTGGTAACAGGTTAAGCTGCAAATATACATAAAATATGTTTGTATTAGTTAAAAAGTGCCAGAGGTCGAACTTGTAGTTACATGTGTAAACGCTAGTTGAAATAAAATGTATATTATTTTTTGTGAGTGCTTTAGCATTTTTGTTACCTTATTTATCATTTACTAAGTTTTCATAAATTTTAATAAACTTTCCACAAACTTTGATAAATTTTCTATCATTTTTTATTAAATTGAAAAGCTTATAAATTTCAGAATAAAAGAAATTTTAAAATTTTAAGGCAGTTCACAGCTTGGAAAACTTTTATGACTTCTAGTATAGGGAGTTTAATTTTTTTTAACTGTGCCAGAAAAGAATTTTGTTTTTTTTTTCCTTAATTATTTTTATATTTTAATATTAAAATAAGTTTTTTAAATCAAATCAAAGTTTTGTGACAAAAAAGTCACCGCCAAAAAAGTCACAGAAAGCCTATAATTTTGCTTTATAACTATTTTGTTAATCTTGTAACTTAACTACAAAAATATTTTAACTTGAATAGGAAATTGTTTGCTTTATACATACATATATTCTCTTTTTGCCTTCTGTGTGTATGTTTGAATGCTTTCATTCAAATTTTTGCCTTCACACGTTGTCTTTCCTTGCGTTTATGTACAAATAAAGAGCCGTCACACGCATAAGTATGTTTGAAGAATATGAAATAAATTTTATTAGTCGTCGAGCTATGATATGCCAATTTTTTTCTTGAAATAACTATATCGTTGTTTGTTTAAATAAACGAAAACAAAAACAACCCTTCAAACAGTCAGTAATTAGTCGTTAGTTATATTTACGCTTTTGGCATTTTTCTCCACAGTGCGAATAGTTACCAAGAACAACAAAAAATTATTTCAAAATATTATTAATTAATTAATTTTATATATAATTTAGACTTTGTACATAAATTTAAGCTTTAACTTAATAAATCATTTGTTTTAAAACTACTTAATTAAAGTTTCAGACACAAGTAAAAATTTTAAGTTTAATAAGGTTCATCGTCTTTAGTATGTAATTTAGTCAAGTATAAAAATTATGTTTAAGCAAAATATTTAACCATATTGAATTATTAATTAATTATTATTATTTATAAATGAAAAAATACACAGATATATATTAAAAAAAATTTAACATTAATTATTTGTTTTTAGTTAATATTTAGAGTTTAATTTAATTTTTTTTTGTATTTTTAATTTTGTATTTTTAATTTTGTATTGTTAAATTTGTCTTTTTTTATTTTTTTTTAATATTTTTATTTGTGTAAAAATATTTAATCTTATAGATTTATGTATGTGCAAATAATTTAGTACAATAAAAAAAAGAATTGTTTTTAATGATACAATTTTCTTTCAATTCGGAATAATCAACAAAAGTTGTTTTCAACTTTATTAGCCATTCCAAAATAAAAATTATTTACAAATATAAAATCGATTTAAAAATACCTAAAAATAAGTAAACCCTCCGATGATTGAGTCATCCGTTGCTCGTATACAAAGTACAATGTCCACAGGCACCTTTTTCTATTTGTATGAAATTTTGTATGAAAACGCCATTTTACTTTTTGCTTTATTATTATTTTATTTTTTAAGCATGTGCGACAATAAAAGATCTTATGGTGCATAAATTTGAGGTTAAAGAGTAAGTTGTCTATCAAATATTTAAATGTCAACAATTGAGCTATTATCCTTCGACATGTATTTTGCTCTTAAGCAAAAAATTTTAAATGTGAAAATTTACTATCAAAATGCTAAAAATTTCATTGTATATCAGGCTGCCTCTGAGTTTGTCGTGCGTCAACAATATGTTCGAAATGGCCGTAATGATGCAAACATGGCCTCTATACAGCAAAATTTTGAGAAAACGTGGGCATCACTAGAGGCACTTTGCGCAACATCTTTACCACAGACAATACAATCTTCACACTTATGAAGTTCAACTCGTTCAAGAATCAAAGCCGACCGACTATTGTTTGCGTGAAACATTTGTGAATTAGCTGTTTGGAAAACTAAACAACGCATTTTTCATCTTTAGTGAAGAAGTTCATTTTCAATTAGGCGGTTATAAAAGCAAAGAAAATTTCGGATGTGGGGCTCACAAAATCCGCAAACAGTTCTCGGTTTGTGGCCAGGTGGCATCATGAGCAAGAAAAGTCGTTGCCAGCTTTTTTCCCGGTTGCATACTTTCTCAAATTTGTAATTTCAATTCGCCGCTTCGGGCTTGTGATTAATTTTCTGAGGCCGTTTAAAAGAACAACTTACAAACAACTGACGCTCTAAATGATGAAATTCGGGGTTGCATTGACGAGATAAGCGAAGCTTTGTTGCAACATGTGCTTCGGAATTTTCTGATATTTTGCTCAACACCATATTCTATTATTAATTCCCATATTTCTACTTTACATTGATATCAATAAAACTAAAGTTGTTAAAAAAATAGTATGTGTTTTAGGCCTATTTGATTCCTAACCTTAAATTACCACCCCCATTATATTTTTTTATTCATTACATCAGCGATTTTTACAATGCACTTCTAGCGATTTTAGAACATCTCACTGAAGCATTCTAACTATGCCTATGTAACGTAACGTATGCAAAATTTAAGTCTTCAACTAAAATCATTTAGCAAAATGCACAGGGGGCTAATTCTGGCAGTCGTGATGGAAACTGTTTTCCATAATACCAAATTTTCCAATTTTTTACTCGACGCGATGCGAAACAAATTAATGCTTAAATGTTGCGAAAACATAAAAACAAAGAAAATCAGGAAATTTAAAACCATGACCCCGTTTTATTTTTGTATTCTTCATCTTTCGAATCTGACGAAAATGAGAACATCAACATCCCTTTTCCTTGCAAAAAGTGTGACCATATATATATGCTCTTTGCTAAATCTGAGTGAAATTTATTTTTGACATTTTTGGCATAAAATACTAAACTTATTATTTTTACTCCTTACATACAAAAAAAATATAACTCACATTTTTCGTTTTTTTGGATCCTGTATTCAGAAAATATTCACCCTTAATCTGTTTGGCGACGGCAATACAAGACGACGTCCTTTTTTATCGTTTGTTGTAAATCCGTATTCTCGTTGGCAATATTTCGTTTTATCGATGACTGGCAATACATATTTGGTATTCTGTAAGACAATTTGACATTGATGTTGCCTTAAATTGCCGTTGATATTGTCGTCTGTGATTTTGGTGTCGTGCTGTTATAAACAAAAATTTACAAAGATTGAAAAAAACTAAAAACACAAAAAAAAAAATATAAAAAAGTACAAATAAAATGGAAAATGGAAAAAATTTAAATTAAAATTACCAACGCCAACCAATTTGAAAAATTAATAGAAGAAATGGGAAAAAATCCATCACTTGCCAGGGGATTTCGAAGAGGCAGTATAATTTTAAGGAACTATGGGAAAGTGTTGCGACTGCTTTAAACGCCCTTGGCCCATCAAATAGACCGAGTGATGGATGTCAAAAGATATAGTATGTAGTTCAATACATGTTTGACAAAATCCTTTTTTTTTCCTGATTTGGCGTAACTTAAAATTTAAATTAAAAAAAAGAGCCCCTTGGAAGAAATTGTGGCAAATATGCTGAAAATTTTAATTTTAATTTAGTTTGACTTTTTATTAATTTTAAGTTCAATTTCATACAGATTTTATTTAATAAATAAGTATTTATTAAAAAAAAAGTCGAATATAAATACAGATTTTATTTTTTTTTTTCACACAGTTTATATTTCCTTCAAAACAATTTTACCAAATATAGTATACAAATGTGTTATATTTTATTAAAATGATCGATAAACTGGCAACGTCGTCATAAGACTATTAGGGAATACCAAATTAGCATTGATGTTGTGTTAAAGTGATGTTGCCTCAAAATCGACGACGACGTTGCCGTTGCCAAACAGAATAAGGGTGATTATTTCGTTTAATTGTTGGCTTGCGAGTAATGATTGCATGGTTGTATTCGAACACTCGCACGCTATCGAATGGCATCATTAGAAATTTTCATAACCAATTTTCATATACAAATACCAGAATTAACCCCTCATAATATGAAATTATAAGGGAAAAGAAAATAGAAACTAGAAATCTGAATAAAACAAATAGCATTTTTAAATGTTTTAATATTTTAGTATTAAATAAAATGTTCAATACTTATTTGTTTTTATTTTTTTGGATTTTACCTTTTATAATAATTTCTTATATGTTTAATATCTAAAAAAACAACGTTTAGGTATGTGATGGAAATCGATTAATTTTTATTTAAAATAAAGACTTTCAAATAAACAATATTTAAAAAACGAAAACAATTTGGAAAACATTTTTTTACAATCGATAGACTGCCATCACATTCCTGATTTGAAGAATAAAATGGAGCTTATTATCACACTAATGAAGTGGAAGAAAATATAACTTTTGAAAAAGAGTTTTTTCAAAAATTATATTATGGATATTGTGTTTTTTATTAACTTTAAAACTTCAATCAATTTAAAAATTTATATATATTAACACAATATTTTAATAAAATGTGTTATTTAATAACGTTAAAACTTATTTTCTAGAGATATTCATATTTAATATGTACAGTGAGTGATCAGAAAAATACTTGGTCAAGTCATAAATACTGGTACACAACTGAAGGGACTCATTTGAATTTATTTACAAATTGAAATCATACAAAAGCAAAGAAAAAAAACTATAACAACAAAAATATGTTCAAAAAAAGCCATGGGATGCGAATCCTGTCTTCTTCTATCCCAATAATTAGTAAACAGGAGAAACAGGAAAACGCATTAGTTTTGGCTTCACTAAAAAGAGATGTCCTCATTAAAATAATTTGAACGAAGCCCCGGCTATGATTTTAGGTTTATCAAAATATTTTTAAGCAAATGTGGCGGCAGAAAGGTATCAAAATTCGTTAAGCAATTTTTGTTAGTACCAATACAAATGTAGTAAATA
The DNA here is from genome assembly GCA_030448955.1 of Trichopoda pennipes. Classification (NCBI taxonomy): domain Eukaryota; kingdom Metazoa; phylum Arthropoda; class Insecta; order Diptera; family Tachinidae; genus Trichopoda; species Trichopoda pennipes. Next base: position 1,102,013 of record JASKUP010000084.1, read on the forward strand.
TCGTATTTTCGTACATTTTAAAAACCGAGCAGTAACATTGGGCGCATTCATTTCATATTGATTGCGATTTGAGTTAACATTTATGCTTCATTGTGACGTTACATTAATTGTTTACAATCATCAAATGGAGTGACATCGAAAATTGTATTATTGTATTTGGAAAAAGGACATATCTTTAGGACGTTGCGATTGCTTGAAATTACTGGCAATTTTGTGTAAAATTGTTTAAGGATACTGATGTACTACGTCAAAGATCTGGCTGTGAGGAAACAAATCGAGCGAAAACCGCTGCGAAAACAGAAAATCTTCTCGCGCTGTACATTTTGCACAAATCTGTTTCTCATTATCAAACATGCAAGCTATACACTGAACACCTTCTAACGGTCGCATTGCATTTTTTGTCACAGACAAGAAAAATTCTTCCCCGTAGAAAAACTGTTCAATAAACAGAACGATCGTGTGTATTTTCGAACATCCAGAGAAGCATTCCAACTCATTCAAAAGCTTTAAAGAGGCAACTATTCCGCGTCTGTAGTGGTATGGTGTTGAGTTTGTCACAACGGCCTTATAAAGCTGCATTTTTGAAGCCATCGGCCAATTTAAACAAAAAAAATTGTATAATATTAAATCGCTTTCATTTGGCGCCAATTTTTCTGTGTACCAGTATATTAATTACTTGACAGGTACTTTTAATATTCACATGTCATGTATGTGATTAAAATTGTTTGATTTGATAACAATCGTTTTCAAAAAGTGTAATGAATTCTACAATAACTGCAGAACACAAACTAATAACAAAATATTTTGGAAAAATATGACAAAAAAGAAAAGCACATATAAAAACAATTGTTTTTTTAAACCATCGATTTTTATCACATAACTGCCTAACAACAAAGCTATAAAAGAAGTTAATGTTTCAAATGAAGTTATTTTAGTTATTAAGTTGATAAAAGATTGAATATAAAATTTACTTTATTTATTAAAAATTCAAGGAATAACAATAATTTTTATTTTAGCTTTAATGAAGTGCTTTTAAATAAAAAAAAAGAATTTTTGTTTATTCAAATAGCAAATTGTGGAGAGGGTTTTAAATAAATTTAAACTAATGTAACTAATTAAATCGTTAGATTTGTTGTATCTTTAATAAAATTTTTTAATATATTTTTTGTATAACAATTATTTAGTTTTGAAAATGTGAATCACAATGTTAAATGACTTTGATGTGTTTGTAACAATTTTCTTATAATTTTAAATTTAAATATAATTAGAGCAAATGCAATTTTTTTTCTTGTTTTGTTTTTATTTAAAATAAATGTAAATTTCAACAAATGCATTATTTATTTGGCATATTTATGGTTAGATAACAAAAAAAAATAATATCAAAAGTTGAGAACAAAAAGAAAATAAAATATACATTTAAAAAGGATTAAACTAAAACTAAAAAAAGGTTTATAAAAAATGTGAGTGGAAAAAGTTTAAATAAATTTTATAGGAAACAATTTTGAGATCGTTGAAAAAAGCCTTTCGGTATCAGAAATAAAGATGGTGAAGGGACTTAATTTTTTTCTACTAGTTGCAAACAGTGAGTGATTATGTGTTTAAACATCCAATTTTCTTTGCTGATTGTTAGAAAAAAGTAAAAAAAATGAATAATGATAAAAGAAAAAGAAATGTATTAAATATCGGCTGGGTGTAGGAAAGTAATCAAAAGTAAAAGAAAAGCTATATAAATTATTTAAGCCACCTGTATGTAGGAGAAGTGATCTTTATAGCTGCGTCGCCGATAGTAGATCATCACAATGTAAGATAGGAATAGCATTATTGTAATGATAGCCACTAAAATCCCTAAAAAAAAGGTAGATTAAAATAAAAATTAATTACTTGCCTTTTTCTACACAATAAATATTAAAATTGAATAAATATTAAAGTTAAAATCAATTTACATATTTTTTTTTCGTCTACAACTAAATTAACAATTTTTACTCAACACGAACTTCAGTGTTTTCAATTGAAAAATAAAATTATTAAAAAAAAACTTACACCAGCAGAATGTACAATTCATTTTTTGGAACGCTACATTCGCTTTCACAATTCTTCTTCTATATGATTTTATTTCTTCATAAAAACAATTAATTATTGCCAGAATTTGCTAAATTAAAATCGAAATAACTGCTCTTATTTTGTAACGATTTAATAAATGCCTGCAAAAAAATTTAATAAGATAATTATAGGTAGAAGTAATATATTTGTAGAGTTAGATGAATTGGAGGAACTAACAGTTCAGACTGTCCATGGCAACAGTCCCCCCCAGGGGCATATAAATATGGTCTTTATAGAATATTCCACTATCTAGACACAGTGCAACTGGGGAAAAAGGGAGCCCAGTCCCCTGAAGTCAGACAGGGAGACAACTGGAAGCTCTACTTTATTTCCACGGGGATCAGTGAGCCGCAGAGTTTATTATTTGTCTCTTTAGACTTATAATAGTTTTCTGACTGATCATTGAGGTTGGCCCCTATATGGGAGTATCGTGGTGGTTGTGGTTTTGCGGCCCCATAAGGAATTTATCAGGCCTGTTCTGCAAATCACATTTTATGAGAGTGATTTGAAAGCACAAGAAATGTGTTCTGCGCACAAAATTATGTGATTTTAAAACGTTTAGGTATGCCACTTGCAATTTGAAATCACTTAGGTAATTTTGCTACTGTTACAATGAAAACTGTAAAATAAATTACTTAAATAGTTCAACCAATCTGCGTTCTTATTAATTTTGTTGTATAACTAATTTTTATTGAAAAGAAATACTTAAAAATTAAGAAAATTTTAAGGGCACCTTTTTTTACTGTAAATTTGTTATTTGCTTTTGTGTTTTCTATTGTGATTTCAATTCTATTGTCAAGCAAATCAGCTGTTTTCTAGTGCTTTCAAGAAACTAATATCACATCAAAAATTACAAAAACAGCGTGATTTACAGAACAGCATAAAAACACAAGTGTGATTTTAAAACTGCATGTGATTTGAAACTAAGTGATTTCAAGAACATGCCTGTATGAAAATTATGGTGGCCAGGATCATTTCACTGATGACACGCAAAGTGAATGATCCAGTCCAGTGAGCATGCTTGACATGTGTTCTGGACAGGAGTTAGAAAGTCTCCAACTCTTTAGCAAGGTGTGATGGTTTGCAGCCCTGTCCTGGAATCATTAAAGTTGCAACTAGGTGGTTCTGTTGCTTAGAATTATGCCTTCGGCTATCTAGGACGCATGTATGACGTTCCACCATCTGATTAAGGCTACATAGCCAGGTGCGGATGTGAAACAAATCACACTCTGTCCAATGCAACAGCCCGCATATGTTGCATTCAGGTAAATAAATTCTTATATTATTTTCACGTCTAGTCATTGATTATTGAAAGAATTAGTTTATAAAAGAACGCAACTATATATTTTTTAATCATATGCGACAATAAAAGAGCTTAAGTTAAGGGTGAGTTTAGGAAGTAAATTGTCTATCAAATGATTAAATGTCCAGAATTAAACAGTCATTCTTTGATATTTATTTAGTAAAAAGTTGGGAAAAATTTTAATTGTGAAAATATAATATAAACTAGTGAAAATTTCACTGTATCACTTCGTAAAATTCGAACAGCTTTTCTTCGTAATCAGGCTCCTTTGAGAATATTGTGCATAATTTAATCAGTAAATTCGAGGCTCACAAACAATACCGTTATGTTCGTAGTGGTCGCAGTGATGCAAACATAGCCGCTCTACAGCAAATTATAGAGAATGAGCCTGGAACATCAACTCGTCGACATTCGCAACAATTTTGCATAACTAGAAGCACTTGGCGCAACATCTCACACTTATAAACTTCGACTCGTTCAATAATTAAAGCCGACCGACCATTGTTTGTGAATTGGTTGTTTGAAAAACTGAACGAAAACAACGCATTTTTCAACAAACACATCTTTAGTGATAAGACTCATTTTCAATTAGGCTATTATGTAAACAAACACAAGTGCGGTTTTTGGTCGGTCATGCGGCATAATTGGCCCCTATTTTTTCGAAAATGAGCAAGGAAAGCCGTCACCGTGAATTCTCTGCACTACCAAATCATAATAAGCAATTTTTTGGGGCATTAGTGACATCTGTGACCTTTGGTTTCAGCAAGACGACACCACAAGCCATACAGTTACTCGGTTATTGCATAAGAAATTTTCCGGTCGTGTAATTACGTGAACAACCCACAAGCAGCTGACGCCCGAAAAATTGGTATTCGACGCTGTATTGACAAGATAAGCGAACCTTTGTTGCGAAATGTGCTTCAAAATTTTGTGAAAAGAACGAACGTCTGTCGTAGATATTTACCCGAAATCATGTTCTATTATTTATTACCATATTTCTACTTTGCATTGGTATCAACAAAATTGAAGTTGTCAAAAAAAGTGTGTATTTTAAGCCAATTTACTTCCTAACCTCAAATTTGTAGTCATAATTGCGTTAATATTAAGTTTGACTTAGCGAAAAAGTTTTGATAAACGTTTTCCTAAAATTCCAATCTTAGTACTAAATAGGAACACCCCTACAAACACACCAGGGAATATGTGTTTCGTGAACTATGCCTACCTGATGTCATTGCTTCTGGGATTTGAAATGATAACACTAAAAGTTGCTACCCAAAAAGCTTTGAGACAATTTTTCTACTTCTTTCATTTCATTTATTTAATTCGTATTCGATAGGTTAGTTAACAAACAATACGTTTACGAATTGCAGTTAAATAACAAAATATAAATTGGTTTAAAATTATTAAAAATAAAAGACTTAGACTTACCCATAGCTGTGCCTACGTTGGCTTCTTCATAAGTCATCATAAGAGTTGAAAGTTTACATTCATTTTCCCAGTCCTTTGGTAAAATATCACTGTATAAAGTAAACATTTTGTTTAAGGGGCAGGCAAAACCACACTCAGGTATAAATAGTGGATTGGGTTCATCTGTTGTATTTTTATAGAATATAGAAACATACGGTTGCATTTTCTGATCCAAACGCAGTTCGAGCATTACGCAAGCTATGTAAGGAGGACTATGTATCTTAAATATTAAAAAAGTAAAATATTATATTGGGTGATAATAAATTGTGGCGCAAAAAAAAACAAAAACTTACATCATACAACTTTAAGGTATTTAAAACACTGGCCACTGTTGTATCATGGGCGGAATAAACCCATAGCGAACGATCTGGATTTAGATTCCCTTTTGATTTGTCAACAAATCTTTCCAGCATTTCTTTGATCAATGGACCTGTCTTGAGGCGTGCCAATTGTCGCGTATATGTCATAATAGAAAATGCAAAATCAGAGATATATGTCATATCTGTACTGGGATAAACTTTTTTTGTCCATTCTGGTAGAGTTTTATTGTAAAGTTCCTCTATGAAAAATGTATTGTTAAGACGTTGTATAGCCTCAAGTGAGTCTATACTACTGCCAGTATACTTTGTTAGATAATTGTACAGATACGCATAACGATCGTTAAGTTCTTGAAATTCCACTGAATCTTTTAATGCAGCAAAAGCATATTCATAAGCTGGGCAAGGAGCTTTGCCCGCAAGAATCTAAATCATTTATTATTTTAATTAGTGTTTATTTTTATAGAGGTATAGAACTTTGAAAAGGAATAAAACAGACGATTTTTTTAATTGACATGAAATTTAATTATTTGAAAGATCATAATTGTGGCATTATAATTTAAATATGGACTTGTGGCCTTATTTTCGAAATAAGACGGCAAAAATTTTCCTACAGGTGGTTAATCGTTTTGGCCTCACCCGCAGAAAATAGTCTAGCGGCATCAAATCTCTCGGTCTTGGAACCCAATTCAACGTAAAACTATGCGGTTACCAAATGTTCCTTCGATAAATCAATTATGACGCGAGCTATATGATATGATACGTCGTCCTAATGATACCACAGCTCCTAGACATCCTAGTCGTTCAATTGGTGAACGAAAAAGGCAGCAGCTATGGTTCTATAGCGGACATCATTGGCTGTTTCGTTCTGACCAGCATTATTTTTAAAGAAGTGAGGTCCAATGATCCCATCAGCACATAAAGCACACCAAACAGTCAATTTCTCTGGGTGAAATGGTACTCTTGAGGATTATCACCTCAAATACAAATACGACAGTTTTGTTTACTGGCGTATCCATTCAAACAAATATGAGCTACATTGTTCAGCCGTAAAAATGCCTAACCAAGCTAAACATAAATCATTTTACAGTTGACAAAATGGCCACCAATTAAAAAAATGTTACCAACTTCAAGTTCTATACCTCTATAAAAACACCCGACTCAAATCATTTACAATTTTTTATTGAAAGTCTTACCGCATCGGATTTTTCTGGCTGTGTATGTACCGGTATTGGCTGCCAATGTATAACTGGATCCCAAATATCTTTTTTAATCGGTTCATAAAGTCCTGCTAAATTCGATAAAGCACTCATTAGTGTACGGTCAACATCAGTAGAACGTATATAAATTTCATCCTTGTTATAAATTTCACTTAAAATACTATTATAGCGTTTACGCAGCCATTGCCCTAAATGAAAGTGTTGTTGTTTTCCAATCTGAAATTAAGAAACAAGTTTTTCATTCATTATAATTTTATTAGTTTGCTGGAAGTTTATTGACACATAGAATAAAAAACTCGTGCACACTCATGAACCACAAGTGGTGGAGATATTATTATCAGACATTTATTGGCCAAAGAGAAAAAGAAAAAACGATTGTTTCTATATTTAAAATTTTCTTTAAAACAAATGTTGAGCTGTTTTGTGATGATTGTTTCAACAGATTAATATTAAATATTTCAATTTCTTGAATAAATAAATACTTCAAGAAAAAAATGTAGTACCACATTATTTAATAGTTGCGAATTTGTGGAAGGTAACTGAGTTAAGTAACGTCGTAGATAACGATTGTGTAGATATCTTAATTTTGTTTACGGTAAACAAAATACATTCATTCCAGGTCTATAAAAAATTTCTAGCAACAATTTCTTACTGGTTGTTTTGAGGAATGATTAAAATTTTATTTTTATCTTAATTCTTAATGGGTACACAAGTTAATAATGGCGATTTTGCATTTATTATATTAACAAAATGTCTGTCGTTAACCACTACTTTTCCCATCTTTTTGGTAGCGCCCCTGGTTTTAAGGCAAAGAGTGAATCAAGCCAATTTCTGAAATGAAGGGTATTCCAGTAAGGGCCAGTCATGAGAGACAAGGTGACCCAAACTTCTCCCCACTGTTTTCTTAATAGTTTTTGACCGGTCCAAAACACCATATTTGTTATATTTAACACAAACCATATGTCATAGTTATGCCATACGTTGTCCAAATCGACATTATTTCGAAAACCTTTTTCAACCCTTTGTTGTAAAAGTTAGTATAACTTTGCAGAACTGAGGAAAAGATGTAGTTGCATAAGGGAACAAATAATTATAAGCGGCGGTTACAGGAAATTTCCAGTTATGCAGGGTTGTGTATAGAGCAGCATATAATTAGCACCTATTTGACTTTCTGGTGAAGAAATTAAAGTCGACAGTTTACAGGCGGCCTGGAGAGGTTATCAAGGATATGTTGCCAATAGCGCCTACCATGCAAATCATACAGAACAGAACTAAGATATATAAGGCTAGATTTTAAATCACATTATGGCAATCTCTGCAGTAGTCATTCACTGGTAGCCCAGCTTTCTGACATGGTCAGTAAATCTACAGTGACCAGTAACAAGGACCTCAATATCTCTTCAAATCGCAACAACAGTATATTGCTTGCTTAAGGTCGTTATCATGACAAGTCTCGCACATACCCATTTCGGCCCCGGGTTTCTTAAAATCGAGCTTTATTCGTTTCATGGAATTCCGGCATTCCCAGTATTGGTTAAAAGTTGGACATAAAAACATGTTGGTACTGTCACGAATAATACTTTCAAAAATCTTGTTCTACCAAAATTAACTGCTGCTTTTTTTATCGTTGACAATTTTCTCCTTTTATTACCATTGTCATATTTTAGAGATGTTATTTCAACTGTAATTAAACTCAAAAATGAATATAAACATATTTGAAATTCCAAACCCTGTATCCATATCACACAATTGTCTTGCCGTCACGAGACTTTGTTTAATTTATAAATAATAGCCGTAACAATTTATTATTTTTATACGAAATAACCTTTTTGATGGTATTAAATAATAAACAGTTTCATTTACATGTATTAAGTTTAATTTTCTATATTTAAATCAGAAAAAATATAAATTACATACGAGGGTATACTGTTAAGTCTAGAAAAAAGTATAAAGAACATTTTAATCGTTTTTACTTATTAGCTTGTTTTAACTTTAAGCCCTTCCAATAGTTCATTTTTTTGTTGACTATAACAAAAAACTACGAGAACCAAAATCAACTCCAGGATCAAACTTTGCGAACCATATATTTAACAACAAATGCACACCAGGACATATAAGGACAACGGTTAAACTGCTTCATACACAGCACAAAGGAAGGAGACTAAATGTATTAGAGAACATGGGAATATACGGACAGGGAACATTTGACGGACGAATAATAAATGGACAAATGAACACTGCTTCAGACACAATATTTGAACCGTTTGAACATTTTTACAGGAGAACAAACACTACAGCACAGGAACGTTACGCAGGTGCACAAGACCAAAGCAATGAAGGACATCATAAACGTACAATTACAGATTATTATGTCACATAAAAGGGGAAGGGGAGGGGAGGAAAACCCAATAGGTTCACACATAAACGAAAACGGACAACAAGCATGACCGTAAAAGGATTTAGTTAGGAAAGAAGACGAATGAAAAAGGGAGCGACAAATTAGGTAAAAAGAGACAAACGAAAAAGGAGAGAGAGATGTAGGCAAAAAAGACAGAAAGTGACGAACGCAATAACACGAAGGGAGACACGAACTATATAAATACAACTGATAATAGAACACAACTAGTACGAAAAGAACACTGAAGATGGCAAACAGCCGAAACCGGTTTGTTCACAAACCAAATTTGACGAGGGTCGACGGAAAACCGTACCCAAACAAAAGTAATTTTAACCCCGTCGGAGAATCCAAGCACTATTCGTATTTTTATTACTTGTCGCTTTTGTTTTTTACGGCCCCATAGATAAAGCAAAATACGTAAAAATCAAGTTTTTTTGGGACCGCCCTTTAATTTTATTATATATTGGAGTTTTCCTTGAATATCGTTGTTTTTGAAATGTCTTCTCTGTTGCGCAAACTATTTGTTTATCAAAAATAATTTTTAGCCGAAATGAAACACCCAATGTGTTTTAATTTGCTCAGTCCAAAAGCATCAACTCGCTATTGATTTGAAAAAACTCGGCATTTTACACTTCAGCATGACGAGAATTTTTTATAAAAATTTCGGCTTAACAATGGAAGGCAAAAAACAAACAATTTTCTTACAGCTCTGTTAAGACCTTAACAAACATTAAATTTGGCCGACGAGGCAAGTCATTGTTTAGAATCGAATGCATCTACGAAGAATGACAGTTTGGAATGAATTTTGAAGTGGTGGTATCATTGACGCATTTTATTTCTCCATTTCAGTCAACCGTGATCGGTGAAGTAGAACATATGATTTCCAAAATCTTTGGTTTTAGCAAGACGTGCATTATCTTAATTCTTAAAGTGTTGATAAAAAGTGGCAAGCGCAATACTTCGGTGACGCTGCGAAAATAATTTTTCGTAAATATTTAAGACTCTCTCAATCAGTCGATTGTTTTTTTGTTTGTTTTAAATTCTTGTTGTCAAATCTACAAAATTTAACGACTGGACCTCGTAAAGTACAGAATTTTATATTATCATAAATAACGCTTTAACTATAATTAACATTTTCATTTAAACTACAATGAACTAATAAAAATACTGAAATAGTAGTAGCATAAAAAACAAAAACAAAAGATTACAAGTCACATGTAGTTGGGGGGTTGCTGATCATTGAACTAAGTTGTGATTAAAATAAAATGGCATAAATAACGATCAGCCCCGTAAAGGCGAATATAAATTAATATCCTCTCTCTTTCTTTTTAAATTTCATTATGATTATCTATAACATACTTTCAGAAATAAGGAAGCACGTAAGCTATCGAATAAGGCCCGCTATCCAGGACAGCGGATCTTATTCGACAGAGTTGTGGCGTGCCGGTATAAGTCAACCAACCAAACCAACCACTGTACCTCGAAAAGAAACTGATCCCGCCCGGACCCAGTGATAAAACATCAGACAGGTTCCCAGAATACTGTCGAAATAGGTGTTCACTCGTTAGCATTACAGTGCAGGGCACAGGCAGAGATGGTGTTCAATCGACTCCTGCTCTTCCTCGTCCTGACAACTGTTGCATAAGTCATTGTATTGGAGACCCGTCCTCCTAGCATGTACACCAAACAGACAGTGCCCAATTACTGCAGCTATTGCACCACCGGTAACTTCAGGAGAGCCCTCGCCTAAACATTTTTGCAGTTGCGATTTAAATGTTAACACTTTAAATATACAGGATATAATTTTAATTCTGGTAGTGCTTATACCTTTTCTGTTTAATATCGCCCCACAGGTACTCAATATTGGCGTGGCAAAATTATTTTAAAGTTTCGTTTAAAATATTCTTTTCAGAAAATTTGTTTTAAATAAATTTATTGTTTCGTTGGCTGTTAAAACATCTTGACATCATTTACAGCTATATTTTCTAAGAAAAATCATCTAGTGACACGCCACGAGATCAAACTCGAACCAAACAAACACTAAAGCTACAGAAATGTTTGGAATTCTCGAAATTTCTATTTTTATTTATATAGAGCCATTCAAATGAAAATGAGTTTTGTTTGTGAAAATGATTATTTAACAAAATTATGTCTTCACAGTTTCACATGTTTTGTGTAAATTTAATTCATTGTATAAACGGTTTTAATGCAATTGTATACATTTCAGCTCATTGTATACTTTTCACCTGACAACTGTCAAAATAAAAACTGAATCGATGACCTTTCAAAAGAAATAAATCATTCTCATTACAAGAACTACACTTTAATAAATTAAATAACTAATAATAAAATAATTTACGTCGTAGCAAAACTCATTATAAAAACTTTTCGACTACTCATAAAAAGTATCCTGGCTTCTATTGAAAAAAACATCGCAAAAGTGTACAAAAATAAATAAAAAAAAAATAAATAATAAATAGTTAATTTACAAACTAATTATTTATTTTTCTGATAGACAATAAAAGAATAAAGAAATATCAAATTGTAGTAAATGAAATGGCTGGGGTGGTTTATATGCGAAAATTTAAAAAATTGTTGTAAAATAAATTGCTAGAAGTTTAATATTCTGTTAAGTTAGTAACTATTGGAATTAGAGTCAAACTGTTGTCACTGGTCCGAAAGAAGTCAAAAAAATAATCATATGCAAAACATATTTTACATATTTTAGAGAAACACGGCAAAAGCCTAAATTTTCTCTAGTTAAAAATATCCACAAGCATATCTCTACACTTGATTTCTTCATTTTATTAAATAGAAAAGCTAGTAAAGAACTCTATTAAATAATTTACAGTCTGCAAAAGTTAAAACCTAAAATCCCACTATATATTTCAATGTCATACATTGTTGCTGCATTCATGTGCAACAACAGAGATTAATATTGTTATTTTAAGGTGAGATGATGTTAATTTTAGGTGAGTGATATTTCTTAAAAGAAAGCCTGTCATCCAAGCATATTCTAAGACATTTAACATCAACCCTCAATATTTAAATTCAAGTTTGTTTCATTTAAAACCGATAACATTGCTTAATTATTTTCATCCCATGTATAAAGAAATATTCCCAATATTAATAATTCGTATTTTTAATACATATTGCATGACATCAAGAAACTGTCATTCACCACAAAAAAAAAAAGAAAAAATTATCGTTTGCAAAAGCAAAACGGATACAATACGAATAGATATCAAATTTAGAAAATAACTTTCCACTTCTAACCGGTAAAATATTTCATGACACAAACTAATATCGGTTACAAAGATATAAAATAAATATAAAAACTGGTTTCAACTCGAAAATTTTAAAAACGAATAAAAATATGTTTTTGACCAAAATAGTAATCAGTGAACTGGTAAAATATTTTGTTAAGGAAGGTTTTTCAAGAAGTTGTTACAAAAAATATAAATATTGTAAAAAAAAAAGTTTGTTACTACTGGAACCAGAATGCATCAACTTTAAAATCATATTTTCTGTAATGGATAAAACTATTCATTAACAATATTAATATTTATATAAAGGTACAATTTAATTAAAAAAATTAATAATAAAAACATGTAGCATTACAAATTTAAGTTAAAAACGTTAAGAAACTAAATAATTTCATACATTATTCCTTTTTAATTTTGAATTGTGATGGTATTAACAATGGAACACCAGTACAGCTTAAAAATTGTCACAGAATTTATGATTTTTCCAGTTTAAAACAATTACGCAAAATTAAGTTTATTTTGTGGCATATTAAAATCGCGATGATTTCTGTACGAGAAGAATATAATGTCAGCCATCCACGGTGTGTTGTTTTTTCTTTCTACTCCTCACTAAAACATATTCTGCAAGTTTTTTTCATGCAATACTAATTTTCTGGCAGGATTTTGAAGCTTTCAATACCCAGAAAAAATAAACATGAGCTGCTGCCATCAGCTACTCCATTTCAAATTTCAGTAGACTATTATTGCAAACTAGAACTTTAATATTATTCTAACTGGTTTTGTTTTTTATAGTTAAAGTAAACTTAATTTTTAATTGGCAACTTTTTTTCTTTTCTTATCAAACTTTACAACAACTTTAAGCGCACACCAATTTGGATCTGTGATCCACATTATATTTTTTTTTATATTATAACACAATAACCTATTTTAAGATTTGTTTCTACTATTCTATCCACAATTGGTTAATAATTTTAGGACATATATACAATTTGTTCTAGTTCTTGTTTTGTTAACATATTTTTAATATTTTTATTTTGATATTCATTAACAATATTATAATTAATAAATTAATTAATTAATAAATTAATTAAAAACTTCCTAAAAGTTTAAGTATTAAATGCAATTAGATTTTTTTGTTCTGTTGCTCAATGGTTAAAAGAACCTTCTTTCTATGACTATGATTTTGTTTTATTTATAAATTTCATCACTTTAACTAAACTGCTGTTAAGAAATCATTTCCATCAGTGATTTTGTTTAAAATTATCACACATTCACTGGTTTATGATCTAACAAGTATGACATTTTCTAACCATTAAATATTATTTTTAGGCTGTTTTCCAAAAAAGCTGCCTTTTGAGAAGTAATTTGGAAAAAAAGAACCAGATACATAATCGTACATATTCGCAACCATACGTTGTGCAAAAATAGTTATACTTACATTAGTAAGTTGACCCCAACCCGTTGGCCAATATTTTAAATTATTCCATGGATCTGTTGGATAAGGTTCAATAGGAGTACGATCACCATGCCGATACAGCTTTCAAAAAGAAATGCAAATAAAAGAAATATGTTACTATTTATTGTCTCTAAGCTGCTAACTCAGACGGGGCAAATATTTAAGCTAAATAAGCACATCAATATACAAGATTTTTCTACATCAAATACGTGATTAATTTACATTTTATGCAAGAACTTGTTTAACATGTTGAACATTTATTTAAAATAATTTGGTTAATTACTTTCAATATTTGCCACGTCTATCGTAACCAGAAATATGAAACCTTCAAAATTATAAACTTACCACATGAGCAAAGACTAATTTCCCCTTTAAGTCGACAGCTGTTGCCTGGATTTCTTCATTTAACTTATCCCTTGTCGATGTTTTGGCTGTGACCATCATTGAATTGCCAACAAACACAACCAATACTAAAAATAATGCACATTTTTTCATACTCCAGCAAATGCAAAATATTATTGGCGAAGTTAAATAAAGTTGACTTGACATTTTATACTTATTCGTTAAAAAAAATTGCTACGTAAAAAAATTTTTGGCCAACGCAGACACTAAATATTTTAATTTTTTTAATCTCTATTTGGTGATATTTAATTTCCTTTGAATTCTATTACTTCATTTTCTTTGAAATGTATTTAGATTTTGTACATTTTTCTTTTCAGCAAAAAAAATATAGAAATATACATAATGCACCAACCGACCATCGAAAAAACCACCACCACTTTATAAAACTGCCGCTACTTTTGCGAATTTATACTCTGGTTTTGTATGAATAAACAAAAACAAAGAAGAGAAATAATAACAATAAAAATAAAAGTATTTAAAGAGAAAGAGAGAATATTATGATTCTAGAGTTGCCTAGTGCTTTTTATTTTTCCCTTCACACGCATTTTGCTACACACAATCACTTAAAAAATTTTATTTTGATTGCAAGAATTTTCTATCTTAACGTAAAAGTTAACAAAAAAAAACTGAAAAGGAAACTTTATGAAAATCTAGGTTAAACAAGCATAAGTTACAATTTTTTGTTATAAATATATGGCAGCAAAGACTGAATACAATTGGGAAAAAGTTAAAAACTTATGCATTGCAGCTAAAAGAACAGTATCCATTAGATTAGTAAACATACACTAAAAGAACACCGATGTACATTCGAAAAAGATAACCTCGTGTTTCTGCCCATCAGTTCCTCAACATTGTACACGGTTAGTTCCGAACGATAAATAATTGTTTTTGTATATCTAGTTTTTATACGAAATGTGTTTGTTATTTTTCTTACCACGGATTGAAACTATATATAATAAAAATAAAACATTTCACTGCACCTTTAATATATTGTAAAGGAAATTTTGGGTATTTTCGCTCCAACGTTCAACACTTAAAATAAAATCTTGGCGTTTATTGCATTTATTAATTATTAGAGGGTATTTTTAACCTGGTAAAAACCCCAATTGGAAAAAACTACATATTGTGTTTTTATTTTGAAAACGAAAAAAACTGCGATATTATATTTTTTGCAACTTTAGTTAGTTTAGAAAATCAAGAAAGAGTGGGCAAATTTCAGATTAGGAAACATATTGTCTATCAAATAATTAAATGTCAAAAATTGAGCTGCCATTTATTTTATAAAAAGTTGCAAAAAAGTTATGCATGGAACGTTTTATTATTGAGCAAAGAATTTTAATTGTGATAATTTGCTATCAAAATGGTGAATTCACCACATCACTTCGTAAAATTCGAGTATCTTTTCCTCCTAATCCGACTCTTTCTGAGATCGCTGTGCTTAATTTAATCGCTAAATTCTAGGCTTACGATATTGTTGCTGGCAATGGACCAAAACAATACGCTCGTGCTGCCCGCCACATAGACATCTAAACAATTCAGTTATTGCATGAGTTCACAGGCGCCTTGGTCTTGTGATTTAACCCCGTTGGATTATTTTCTCTGGACCCATTTGTAAGACCGGGCTTACGTGAACAATCCATAAAGAACTAACGCTCTGGGAAATCAATTCAGCTCTTCATCAATAAGATAAGCGAAGCTTCATTGCAAAATGTGCTTCAAAATTTTGTGAAAAGAGCGGACGTTTGCCGAAATGCTAGAAGCGGGCATACATATATGTACATTTGCCCAACATCATTCCCAAATTTATTCTTTGCATTGGTATTAATAAAACTGTAGTTTAATACTTCGTAGGTACGAACGACGATTATGGGAAAATACCTGGACCAGCAAAACTGACCCGCACTCGCCAAACAAACAGGCCGTAATGACGTTAAGAGGAGGAATTAAAAACATTAGTTCATTCACCTGCGGAACACACCCAAACAATTTATTACTGTAGTTTACTTCCTAACCTAAAATTTTCCTACCCTTTATAATTGCGGTATTAAGTAGTTGTTGAAAATTTTTATATTTAACAATATAATTAAATTTAGTAAAGCATTAATTTAAGAAAATGATTGCAGTTTATATAATTTGTTATGTATGTACATATAAGTTTGAGAAAAGAAACAGTAAAAGACAGTTTCGTTATAAATTGTTAAATGGTAATCAAAATTAAATACTTTCATACTTTTAGACAATTAAACTTGTCTAAAAAATATGCAAAAAAGAAAGCATTATGACAATTGAAGTAAAACAATATTGAAATAAATATTATAAAAATTAAATATCAGTTAGGGCAAATCGTTACTGTTTATTTTCGTACCTAATATCAAAGTTATTATTTATATTTCTATTTTCACTTTTAACACACAATCTTTCATAATTATTTTAGTATTTTTTTTTAATTCAGCCTTTATATTTTGTACTTACAATAGAGTTCACAGTATTTTAAAAATATTCGCAATATTTTTAACGTTATTAACTCTTTTTTTTTAAATTAAGAAAAAAATTTCCAAATATTTTTGATGCTTTGAAGTGACTTCGCTGTGGTTTATTTTAATTTTGCAATATTTATTTCCTTTGCGGGTTTGGGGTTTCTTGTCAATTTTTATTTATTTTTTTTTTTTTTGGTAATAAAACGCAATTTTGTGAGGTATTTTTAATAGTTTTTTGTTTAATATATATTTTTTTTTCCTTTTTTCTTTTTTTTATTTTGTAAGGTCTTAAAAACGCATTTTTTCTCTTTATATTTTTATGAACGTTTTATAAAAATTACGAGTATGAAATTAAATTAGCTGATATATTTATTAATGGTTTACAATTCTGTTTAATATCTTAGACGCATTAATAATTTAAATGTATTTACTTTTATTTCTTGTAAAAAACTCTGATGACGAAAAAATTGTTGGATTAATTAATCAATAATTAAAATAAAATTAAAGATTAGAGATTTTGATTGTTGTTATGACGCATAAGAACGCATTCCGTTTAGTGATATTGTACGTTACGCAACGTAAAAAATAATAACGTTTAAGTAGTTTATTGTAATAGCAAATTCCTACACTTTTCTCTTTTTTAATATTAATTTAAATATTAATTGTCTCCTTTTTAAATAAAACTTTGTTTTCGTAATCGCCCTTAAGTACGCATTCTAATAGCGACGATTTGGCATATTTTGACGTGGCGCATTGCTGTTTAAAAGAACATAAATGTTTAAATTAGTTATTAATTTTCTTAATAAATATAGGATTACTTAAATAATAAAAAAGCTAATTTGTTATCGGTATTTCTTTGCACTATTCCTATAAAATAACTTTATTTTACGGCTCTGCTCTGAAAGTTTTCTTAGACAGTACGTACATATACATAAATAAAACTATTTTTTGGCTATTACAAAACAAATTGTGTTACTTCGAATGCTAGTTTCTTTCTTTTAAGTACTAAGCCGATACAATTTATTTTTCATTTACTAGTTTTAATATTTCTTGCAAACGTTTGTGCAACTTAAGATTATGGTTAGACTGCATATAGCAATTTATGTCAATATAATATTAATTTATCTCATATTTTGCTTTTCGGTTTTAGCGGTAAGCAACTACTATAAAATAGCTGTTGAAGGAAATTAAATTTTTAAGTTGTTTTTAATCCAGCGAAAGTGATTATTAAAATTAAGTTGTTTACAATATACTCTCGACATTTATCTATCTGACCCTAAAACTGTTTCAACAATTTAGTATTTAATGTACAACAGAGACAACTGTAAAATATTTCATAAATCCAACTCGTTAATAAACCAAAAAGATTAAAAACGTCTAATAACGAATTCGCATAATTGCATTGTTGCCTGCATAATGGGTAATTAAAACGTATATATTTGCTAACTAAATAATTTTGTTAGCAGCATCGCACCTCTGAATATAATTAAAAAAATCTTAAAAGTTTTAACTAACATAAATCCGATTTTCTTTCATTTAGGATTTGTTAAACTTACCGATTCATACCGCCACCGCGACCACCTTGTCCACCATGACTGCGATTATTGCTCCGAAAACCGCCTTGACCACCAAATTCACCACCTCCTATAGGGGGAAAGTTTTGCTGGTAACTGTCACCAGCGTGCATATTATTACCTTCTGGGCCTCCACGCTTAAAACCTCCACCTTGTTGAAAGCCTTGGCCTCCCCGATTATTTTGGAAACCACCTTGGCCACCACCTCCGCGGCCACCAGAGTTGCCACCTCGATTGAAATTACCACCACCAAGGTTTCCGCTGCCACTCTTTCCCCCGCTTCTGAAATCAATGATTACAGGACTGTTGTTTTGGAAAAAGCACAAAAAAACAACATTAGTAAAAATTCTTTAATTTTTAACATATATAAAAGGACTCTTCAATGAATTTTTTTCATTTAAATGTAAAACTTTTAATACTGTTTTAACGTCGTATGTCTTATCATTCGTATTCGCTTTCAAAAGTTCACATTTCAAATTAAACGTTTAATATTAACTACTTTTAAAATATCCTTCGAAAAATGTCCTTTTTTAATACACCAATTTAATAAAAGCAGTTGATACTTACACATTTGGTGGATTATTATTATTGTTATTGCGTCTTTGGAAAATCACTTCATCTCCATATGAGGCAGTACCTTCATTGGCACCAAATCCACCCAGTTGATTCCCACCACCGTATTGTAGAAATTGATTAGAGGGCAATGCAAATCCACGTCTGTCTTGTTGCCCGCCAAAATTACCTCCACCTGAATTGCCCATATTGCCACTAAAGCCACCAGAAAAGTTGTCTTCGGCAAAATTGACACTTCGTTGATCATTATTCCAAGAATTATTGCCACCACCGTAATTATTTGCAGCAGGTTTGGGAGCAAAATTTCCTCCTCGAGCATTATTAAAGTTTCCAGCTGGGCCGCCCAAACCTCCACTTCTATTTTGATGATCGTTGAATCTTCCACCACCGTGACCTCCGCCTTGATTTGAGTTATTAGGAGTACCGACATTTATGCCTTGTGGATAAGGAGCGGGCCTATCACCTTTGAAACCTTGATTACGCATTGGTCCAACACCATTCATATTTTGGTTGCTTCCGCGATTGCCACCTTGGAAATTACCACGTCCGCGACCACCTCCACCTTGATGCCCACCACCACCTCCGCCTCCGCCACTTCTGCGATAGCCTAAATCACCACCATTGCCCCTCATATTATTGCCACCTGAAATATCATCGAGTTGATTTTGTTGATCACCTAGTAGTTCCATAATGACACCGGCCAATTGTAAAGTGGCCGCTTGATCAAATTTATTCGAGTTTTGCTTGCCAGGGAAGCCAACTTTATCATATTTATAGAAATATAAAAAAAAATCAATTAGAATTCATATTATTAAGGCAAACCTTTAGTTGGCTTCCCTCAAGCCTTAATAATTAAAGAATGGAATTTCAAAATCTTGGTCAAAACACTCACCCATAATGCCTCTGCTACCACCACCACCTCTGCTACCACCTGGTCCTCCTCCACCACCCTGCTTTCTTTCCTTAGGTCTACCATACTCAACTACTATGTTTTGGCCCTTAAATTCACTTTCGTGCAAAGCTTGGATAGCACTTTCCGCCATTGCCGCAGTTTTCATATGAACAAATCCACACCGATTCATAACATCACATTCTACAACGATTCCATAATTTTCAAACAAACGACGTAACTCTTCTGGTTTTGTACCTGGTGGTAAACTACCAACAAATACTTTGGTAGGTTGCTAGTAAATAAAATTTTAAAGAAATAAATTAAGAGAAATTTCACTTTACAATTGAGTAGAAAATGTGCTAACTAAAAGGGGACCTCATGTGTATGTAAATACAAAAAACTAATTTTTGTAGACTTACCGCCATTTTATTTATTTTTCTTTAGTTTTTAAAGATTTTATAATTTATTTGCAAAAAAAAAATAAAGCTGTATAGGTCCAAGTTTTATTATAAAATATCTCGTCTTCCACTCTTGACGCGGCTTTTTTACAATGGAGGAGAGAAAATTGACCAGTTGTACAAAGTGGTAGTAACTCATCACATAAAAATGACATTGAGAAAGCAGTCACAAACAGGGTTAACAGACACTGTTTTTTACATGATTACCAGGTAAGTAGTTTTAAAGGCTAAATATACTATTCAAGTAGACAGCCAAACAAACTTTACTTTATTAAGTTCGCAATTAGAGCAGATGAAGACAAATACGCAATAGCTGGTAAAGGTCAATAAATTCAAAATTTTTTTTCTTTCCTCCAGAGTTTTTAAAACCGCACAGAATAAAACTTGGTTTAAAATAATGTTTTAGCATCTGCAAAATAAACATGCCACAAAGTGGCGTCCAGCACTTCCTAGCCAAAACATTTTAATTTTTAATCAAAAACATCAAAAAATTTTTCGCATATACTTTCATTATACTTGATAAGCATTTTATGAAATAAATTGGCAAACTGTTTACAGTAAACTCAACATGGGAGTCATAAACAGACTCCCATGAATTTGGCACAAATTAGTTAACAAGGTTTTGTATAAACATTATAACAAGAAAGCATCTATATGCATTATAACCAAAGGGTTGATATAATTTTTTCGAACTTAAAAAATTTAATCTACGTTAATTTGTGCTTGATTCCTTTAATAAATATATGATATGATATTTTCATAAAATATTTATTATTAAAAAATATATTTGAAATGTATTACCACCGGGGAAAGCATATCTCTGTGGACATTTCACAACTGCTGACTGAAGATCTATACGAGCACTAGTGAAATGGCCATATGGATATGCTTTCCCCCTGCTCACTGAAAATCTATATGAGCAGTATCATAAAATATTTATTAAGGGAATCAAACACAAATTAACGTAGATTAAATTTAAAAATTATTCAAAGACAATAAAATTGTTTATTTGGAAATAAAAAATGTTATACATAATAAATACGGCAACAAAACAGAGAATAAATTTCAAAGCTGATAATCTTGATTTTAAATTATTTTAAAAACGGTTTCAAATTAATAAGAGAAAAATTATTAAATTAGAATGTAAAAAATACGTAAAATTGAGTTCTTGTTGTCTGTTTCAAAAATCGTCTAAATGGGTTAAAAAACGCTGCACAGTTCACTGCTATTCACATCAAGTCGTTTTTACATTAGTCAATAATATAAACAAGCAAAGTAAAAATAGAAACAATAAAGAAAAACGGCAGGAAAATTTAAAGTTTTGTATTACCAAAAGGAGCTATGTTTAATTCCTTTCCCACACCAGTCGTTCAAGACGATCATTTTGCAAATATTAATTACAGCAAAAATATTGAGTGTATTTTACCTACAGGAGAGATAATGGTGAATTTTCGGGAAAATGGCTTAAAATCGCAAAGAGCTTGTTTAGTTTATGCGGAAAAATTGGATTTCAAAGGATTAATTGTAAACTAGAAATTAAATTCTAATATTAAATATACTTTAGTTTCTATTTATATTACAATAGCAATTAAGATTAACCGAAAAATGTGATCAACGCAAAATGTATATGACAACCATAGACAGCGCATCCTTTCAGGAATTGAAACAAGATCAGTCGTTGCATGTCACATTTGCCGGCTTTATAGAAAATCTTATTCACATTCTACAAGACTGCCAGACAGGAAAATTAGAAATATGTTTGTCAAAAGTACAAAACCAACAGCAAGATAGAAGAGATATTCACTTAGGAGATGCGGCAGTAAATAGTGGCCAAACAAACAGCCATTATCAATTGCAATTTCTTGAGACGAGGCCATTTAAGAATTTGGTTCATTTGTGCTTGCCTTGTCATATGGCTCCGTTAAATGTTGTATTGTTTTATATGAATAATATGTTAGATGTTTTGCAGGTAATAACTTTTGTATTGCATAAATACTTCTTTTCTATTTTGCTCTAAAAATTATAGAAAAAATGCATCAATCAAGAACAAAGCACACAACAGTTACAACATGAAATTCATAATTACATACGACGGATTGATCAATTAGATGCAGAATGTAAAAAGCTTAGAGAAAATGCCCTAGAAAATATTAAAAATCTAACTCAAAAACACGCCGAACAAGTGAACCAATTACAAGAAAGTCTACGCAAGACAGCTGAACAAAGGCAGCAGGATAGCGAAAGAAGTCGCAAAACAATTAATGCATTGCAGCAACAAATTGATAAATTAGTTTCAGAGAAAAGTGCAATACAAAATGAGAAAGTGTAAGTTTATACATTAAAAGTTAATAATACACTAAGCATTTGAACATTTTTAAGCCAGGCAAGAAGTTAAACGAAATGAAACTCTTAATGAGGAATTAGCCGCATTAAAGGGAAGAATATCCAATCTGAAGGAACAAAATGAAAAGCTACATTTGGAAATATCTGCCTTAAAAAATCTGGAGCGTAAAAATGAAATGCATTTTCAAGATGCACGCAAAGAGATAAATGATTTGAAAGAATGCCTTAAGAAATATGATAAAAATAAAGAAGGCTTAATAGCAGAACTGGAGGCAGAAAAGAAAATTAGTCAGACTAAACGTCAGGCGTTGGAAATGGCAACTGAAGAAATTTCCAAAGCGAATCAAATTATAATGAAACAAAATCAAGAACTGAATAAACTTAAAAAGGCTATAGGTTGGCGTACTGAAGTTGCTTTGCAACAAGAACAGGCTATTCAACAGAAAGATTTGGCCTTAAAAGAACTCAAAGAAGAACTCGCGTTTCAAAAGACTACTGTGGACTCTCTAAGAAAAGAAATACCAACAGAGCTGGACTCATTAAGAAAATTTGCAAATATGTTGGAAACCAAATACACTGAGCGTAAGTTAATTATTTAGTAGCTTATACAAATATTACTCAACATTTTGATTATCTTGCAGAAATAAATTCTCTTAAAATGAAGCTACAACCATGGGACAAAGAAAATTTTAAGCCTTTAAATGACGTAAGCAGACCAAAACGGCGCTGAATTTTTTTTAAATTGTAATTATATATTAATTTTAACTTATGATTTTAAATACAAATTTATTACAAAAATCAATCAACAGCATCCGATGTCTCCCCAGCATGTGCTGTACCGACATTTACAGCTTGAAATATATCATCAACTTGCTGGTTCTTTTTCAGCCTCTCTCTGATTAATTCTGCAATTGCTTTTTGTGTTCTTCGTTCTAAACGTTCCAATTTCTTGGACACATCTCTTTTTAAATCCCAATCTGGTTTCCTTGGAGCTAGATTCGTAATATCAATTTCATCAATTATATTAGGTTGCTTTAATAATTCTAATTGATCTTCGACCGCTGTTTCTATGTCTCCGGATGGCTCCTGGGGAAATATGTCGCCTCCCGTGGTTTCGTTTTGCGGCTTATAACTTCGAAATATTGGTCTGGAACAAAACAATATGATTTTTGACATAAAATTTGTCTAAATTTCGTTTTATTACTTTGGTAATGTTTTATCTCTATTGGAGTCATTTTTATTTTCATCAGTTTTGGCAGCCTTTTCTCTTAATAAACGTAAACGTTCTTTCCGTTTCAACGACTCCTCTGTTAGTTTTCCTAAATTATTTTCTAAAGTATCCATATTTCCATCAACTGAACTGAGTAAAATGGCAATGATGCCATACTCAAAAACTTACAGCCATACGCAATCAAAAAGTGTAGACAAGTATTTAAAATAAAGTTGCCAGTATTCTTGCAGTCGATTTAAAAAACAATTTACACAATGCAAGTTTTCTATATTGGAGGGGAATATACAATCGCGACTTTTATTAATTTAATTGTAATTCTAAGCAAACACAATTTAACAATAACTGTATTGCGTGGTTATAAATAAACCCAAGTTTAAAATAAATAAAACTTATAATCAAGCAACTCATTACTAGCCGTAACGTGACTATGCTGCAAAATATTTTAATCTGTTCATAATACAAATTAAGATGGTAATTTTGCATCAATTATATATTTTTCTTTCCCTAAGTCTTCCCTTTATTCAAACCTAAATATTTTCATTAAGCACAAGGTCTTTATAAAAAATTAAATAAATTTTATATTTATTTTCACTTTTTCCCCAAATTGTCAATAAACTATAATTTTCAAACTTAACTATATAGTTTAATTCATAGAAATTAAATGAAGTTTTTTTTCTATATTGTTAAATTTCGATTACAATTTGGAATTAGTTAGATAAAATTTTTGGTTTTTTGCATAATCTCATCAGCATTTGAATTACCATTTAAATAATTGAAAAACTTATGTTCTATTTTGGATCGTCGGCCAAGTCTGAGGTGATCTTATGGAGAAAAACGTGTTTCAATTTCAGCACCTACAAAGTTACTTATTCTCCGTAACGCCTTAAGCGATTTAATTTTTACGCTGACAAGTTATCGTTTTTGTCAACATCTCTAAATATTAAAAAAAACTGGTTTGTTTATTACTTTTGAACAAAAATTTTATTAAAAATTAAAATGTTTTTTACTTGGAAACAAAGCCTACTCATATTAGAACGGACAGTTCTGAGACATAAATTCAACATATTTAACCTACCGGACAGCAAGTGAGCAACAATTTCAGTGTATTATTTTAATAATTTCATAACTAATTTTTTGAAAGGTTTGAAAGTTACCTTAGAGTAAACAAGCCTGCTTTTAAATATGTCTTAGAAACAATAACGCCTAAGATGAAACGTGGGGTAAGGTCAACATACATTTCCAAAACAACGAAAGGTCATACCAACTAGGCAACGATATCAACTTGGGACTATCGCAACCAACGTTTTCTAAGATTTTGTCGGAAACACTGAATGGTTTGGAAAATGACAGTTTGTTCCCAATGGATTAAATTCGAAATGACAAATAGTGCAAAAACGTCAAACAACTGTTTTTGGCGATTTTCAAAATCTCTGAGGCTGCGTTTTATGGATCCCAGTGAATTGGATACATCCGGTAACAGTTAGCTTGCTTAGTACTATGTTTATGTAGTAGTTTGTCATGGCCAAAGCAATTATGATTTTTCTTAAATGAGGAATTCCTGTTCTTCCTTTTAGCATTGTTATCTTATAGTGGAGGCGTTGAAGGTGGAACTGTCAATAGAAATTTGTTGGAACTTAAGCCCACAGTAACTTCCCTAGAAGCCACAATAATTGCGGTTGTTTCTACTCCTGCCAGTGATGCACTTTGTTGTGTCCCCACTAGCTCATTAGATATATTTATGAGCTGGGCTTCCTGAACTGCTCAGGGTTTAGTTGCTTTTGAAACTGTTTCAGATTTGCCATAGCTTCATCTAGCGGGCGAAAAACAAACTGCTTAAATAACCTTCCACCCGTTGCTTTACATTCAGCTTTGTTGGCAACCATTTTTTTCTTCACTTTAATAAGGAATTTTATTTTTATATTCTACTATTTACGGTCATTATTTCCTTACCTTTTGCCACCCATCTCCTAAACGTTTCGGCGGGCCAAGAGAATTTAACACTTTTGCAATTTCTTCCCATTGTTCTTTGAAATTACATACTTGGAAGAGTGCCTCTGTGAAATTCCACTGCAAGCGAGAGATTCATCTGCAACTCTTCCACCAATTTCTCAAACAGGGTTGAAGTTGTTATTTAAAAAATTTTTTTTTTCCATTTTCAATTTAATTTCAAACAAGTCGTTATGGGAAATGACGACGAGAAATTCAAAGTCGTTTCAAAATAATATCGTCATCATATTTTCTTGTAGAAAGCAAATTCTATGTTGACTGTAATCGATAATGTTCGACAACGACAACTGGGATAACAATTTGAAGTAAATAAGGCGAAACAACATCGTTTTGTTTTCATGTTGGCAACTGGAATATGAGTGAATATTTTAATTCCGTTTATATTTTCTTCTTCCTAATGTATTCACTACGTATTGATAACGGGGATAAACGTTCGCATGTAAAACACAATAGAAATTTTCCCTTCAGGGATTTGAAAATTTTACATTGTGTTCACAATAGGTGTGAATTTTAGTTCTTTTGAAATCTACATATGTATTTTATTTAAGATTACTTGTTTTGGCTCGCCAGGCCATAAAAAACATATCTTCCACCCATTGCTTAGTACATACATGTATCATAGAGAGAAATAGTGTTGCTATCGGATAATAATTGTTATTTAAGAGACACATTTTTAATATTTTCCAATGGTCTGCTAAATATCGGTAGAATAGTTATCCTATGATCCATACATACATATTTGCTTTGATTTAAATGGTAAAACTTTATCTATTAATATGCGGTACGTTTCCTTAAAGCGAGTTATTTTATTGCTTGTCTAACAGAAATCTTGGATTGTTTTTTAATTAAATATTTTTCATGTAATAGACAAACTTTTAAATTCTGGAGTTAAAGCGACGATTTGAAATAAATTAATTTAAGAAATTCTGAAGTTAAATGGTAAGTCATTAAGCGCATGCAAGCTTGCGTGAATGAAAAATTACTCCTTTAATTTTTATAAGGACTGAAATCAAAATAAAGTAAAATAAATTTAAGTATTGTATATGAATACTCAATTATCTTTTCTCAAAATAAAAGACCATATTTTTATTTTTAACTTTTTGAAAGTATTTTTATTTAAAAATATATATTTATATGGATGTTTACGTCTAATTTAATGATTTAATTTTTTCACTTCCAATGAGTAGTCATTTTTTATGTTTAATTTCTTAATAAGTTATTAATTCTATATATTATCAAAAAGTTGCAAGAAGTATGTATTTTAAGTAAACGATAATATGAATCTTGTTGAAATCAAGCTGACAAAAGTTAAGTAAACAGAATTTATGTAAATGATTTTTATCCATTTTAGTTTTCTTCATAATCCTGATGTAAAAAAATTCTATATTCGTTGATGAACTATGATGAGGTGACGATATATTGTCCACATATATTTTTAATTTATAACTATAAAAACCATAAAAATTTAATTCAGAACAGAAAAATTTTATTTATGCGTTGATCGATATGTGACTTTTTTTATGTAAAAAAATTAAATTTTCAATGAACTTTCAATAAGAGATGAAATTGAATCAAAAAGATAATATTAATAAAAGAAAAGGTAAAATTATAATAGAAGAGACGAAGCTAGTGAGAAATACTTAAAATTTTTACTAGCAATAAACTGCTTTTTTTGTTTAATCGGAAATATCTGGCTTATAAATTAGATGAATTTAATGTTACCAATACAACGTTCATGCATGCACCTGAAGTTTTCATCATACTTTGCGGCAGGACAAAAGGGACCTTCTGAGTCAAGGGTCTTTAAATTTATAGAATTGTTGAAATTAAAACAAAATTAATTATTTTTGACATTGCAAAAAAATGGAATAGACCTTAAACCGTTGAATATAAAAATTGATTAATTTTATTATTTATGTACACCTTAATTTGGCGTTGAAATGGAGCACAATTTGTTGCAAAGACACACGAACTTAAATAAAACGAATACCGCTTAGAAAAATTGTAGCTTTATTCGTATTATAATTTATAATTTTTTAGCTTCACTTTTTCATTACTAAATTATTTTTTTTGTTTATTTATTCATATGCAATATTTTTTGGTTAATGAAATAAATTGCAATCCGTCATATGCTTTATTTAAAATGTGACTTGCTATTTTTTTTAATCGCTTTATAAAATAGTTTTAAAAGCGCTCTGTTTCTTTTCCTTAAGCTCATAATTGGTTTTTAGCAATCGGTTAACAATTGCAATGACTTCAACCTCGGTATGTCTTAACCCAGATTGTCGCTGGATTTGGGCGAATATTGAATTATATTATTACCTTTTAAATTCTCTTACTTCTTTTAAAATTTTACGCGGTAACCCGCTAAAACAGTTGCCAGTAAATTCCTCGTTTTACAACTGAAACTGGTAACGCCTTTAAACTTTGGTTGCTTTCGATAATAGAGCAGTTTTTGACATTATGAAAATGCATTAAATTGTGTTTAAGCACGATTTTTAGTTGAACGCGAAGTTCATGCTTGACGTACATTAAGTAAAAAAATGTCTCCACAATTACTGCAATAAAGAATGACGACATTAAATGTTTTACGCAAAAGCGATTAAAAATTTACTCAAAATATTACTTTGAACGAAATTGTAAAAAAAAACAAGAAAACAAATAATTTAAAAAAGTAATTGAAAAGTTCACGTCAACCCAAATAATTAGGCAAATTTATTAGAGAATTGAAATCTCACTCTTTAAGTTGAATATTATTTTAAAAAATATTGAGTATATTGAATTTTTTTGTGCAAATATTACCTAGAGCTTAAAAATTATATATAAAATTATAACTTTAAAATAAAGTGATCAAATAAAAATCGTGTAGTATGTATATAAAAGTATATGTATATGAAAGGAAGAATAAAAATTTAATATTTCATTCTAATTAGTCACAAAATGTTTCAATTGTAATGGATTTTATAGTACATTTAAATATACAAATATAAAATGTTTTAAGCATTAATATTTATAAAAATGATGATTTTTTAAACGTTAAGATGAAGGGTAATGAGACTGGAGACAATGAAAATAAATGAATATTCTAGATATCTAACTAATAATACAACACATCTACAAAAACTGAAAAACTATTATGTGTTTATCTTAAAATATTATGGAAAAAAGTTCCTTGAAAAATAAAATGATAAAAACAATGAAATTATGGCGTTGATTTTCATACATACATATATTGTTGTTATTTATTTTATTATAAATATAATAACTTTTAATTTAATTATTTTGCTTTAAAATTTTTGTTTTAAATTCTAATGATGTAATAGTTTGTTTTGTTAATCATTTTAATTATAATTATTATAAATAGTAGTAGTAGTAGAAAAATAATTTTAGTAGTTATTTTTGATTTTTAGTTTTTAATATTTTAATTTTATCTTTAATTTTTAAGTTTAAGCTGAGCTGTAAAATTTGTGTTAATAGTTTAAACTGTTGTTTTTCTTTTTATTTTTTGTTAAAATGTTTGAGCACTAATTAAGACTTTTATTTTATCTTCTTGAGAACATTGTAAAATAATTTGAGAATTGTAAAGCATATAAAAAATATATTGAATATTTATTACTTTTATTTTTATTCGACCTTTTTTTTTAAATTTTATTAAATATGAAATAATCTTTTAACGGTCTTATTAAATAATTTAACGATTTTATTTTTTTCAATATTTCGCTTTCCTTTGGAAAGCTTCTTCAGGAAAAAATTTTTTTTTTTTCCTGAAGAAGCTTTCCAAAGGAAAGCGAAATATTGAAAAAAATAAAATCGTTAAATTATTTAATAAGACCGTTAAAAGATTATTTCATATTTAATATATTGAATATTATGATAACACCAGATGGTTTTGAAAAAAATAGGAAAGAGTGTTCAATAACGTGATTAAACTGAAAATATTTCATGAAATATTTTATGAAAATATCCTTTGAGCAAAAACATTATACATATTATGAGTAAAGATCATAGCACGGGGATAAGCTAAGTTATTAAAAAAAACAAGTTAAAAAAAATTTATAAATAAACTTACACTAATAAAATCATTCAATGTAAAATAGAAGTTTCTCTGTTCTCGGGATAAAACCCTCCTGTACTTCCAACACGAGAAAAAATATTTAAAAAATTAATACTAATAACCGGTGTCAAGAACAACATGCTTATAAAAAATTATAATGTAATAAATTTATAAGTAATTTACAATTATCCGGAATCTTTTAATATAAGCAATTTCATTTCGTGCTTGATTCCTTTTAAATAAATATTTCATGATATTCTCATAAAATATTTATTACAAAAATTTTTATTAAAAAATAAACATCTTATGATACAATAGCTGTAGTAGCTGATGAGCTACTTGAGCAATAGTGAAATTGCAATATGGATGTGCTCTCCATTACAATACATTTCAAATATTTTTATTTTTATTTGAATAAATGTTTTATGAGAATATCATAAGATGTTTATTTTTTAATAAAAATTTTTGTAATAAATATTTTATGAGAATATCATGAAATATTTATTTAAAAGGAATCAAGCACGAAATGAAATTGCTTGTAATAAATTTATTGTATTTAAGAGGAGTAGCTAAAAAAGGTTATTTGGGGTATAGAAAAAGAAATTTTAAGGCGACAAGGAGATTACGGCAATCCATATTTCTTAAAATTCTTGTCTGCATATAATTTGTGATATTTTTGTGACGGTGTTATGTGTTTTACACATAAATATTTTTGGAGAAAATTTTATATTTAGGAGCCACTTAAAATTTGGTTCTGATATTGAAATTTTAACCAATTGAAAAACAATTTTTGTTTTTAATTTGAAAACGAAATTAATTCACGGTTTTTAATGTTTTACTGGCTTTTAGTAGGTTAAAAACTGTTTTGATATCATGCCGTCATGATAACCATATTAACTCATTCCACATATAAACTTTGGGAATTTGTCTGATGGGCTGCCAAAAATTATTACATTGATGCTATATGTTATAACAGTTGAATGCTAAAAACATTTATTCAAGGAGTTTGGAGATGTCGCTTAAAATAACTGAAATTAAATTTCTTGAGGAAATGTACGAATTTTTGTTTGTTTATAAAATAAATAGCCAGAACAAACATGTTTTACAAAATATAGCTTCTTGACATCTCAACATATTCTTATCTCATAGCACCCGTTTCTGTTTTCGTTATATTTTGTTTCACATAATTTTGAAAGTTTCATTAAAGCTTTTAAAACAAAATAATTTAACGTCTTTTGAAGTCGAGTAAATAAAGATTTGGTTTTTTCCTAAAATTTTCATTTGAAATTAATTTAAAATAAAACTTTAATTAAACCGAGTAATTTGCAGATCCAAACCGAATAGATCAGAGAAAATATATTTGCAAAAAATAATGAAGAGCTATACAAAAGAACAATTTTAAACATGAGGTGAAGGCTCGTCGTGACCAATTTCTTTTTAAGTCAAAGTTCTTTTTTTATACAGAAAGATTTTTAATCTGGTATTAGAAAAAAACATTTTATTATTTAAAAATTATTTTGTTAAATAAAAATGTAGGTTATTTATCTCGCAACTTAAGTTGTTTGTGTGAAATATACCAATAGACATAAATTTAATTATTTGGTGTTAATAACCAAGACCTCAAACTTTCATTGAAAGTTAAACGTGTTCGTAAATACTATATTCCACTCAAACGTATCATACAATTACATTCAAAAATTCGGTTTATAATCATTAAATTATGTACATTTTTGAAGAAATGACCAGAAAAGTTTTAACTTCTTGCAAACTGATCCCTTTTGAGTTTAGTAATTTTTAAACTTCGTAAGGGATTTTTAAACTTCTTCAATATTGTTTTATGACACAAAGTACTGAGTACTGGCACTTGTTTTCTTTGCTATTGCAACCACAACTTTTTTACTGGTTTTAATTTTTAAAGGAATACGAAAAATGGACTGTCTTAATTTCCTATGTTTTTTTTGTTATATACACTTTCTTAAGTACTAGTATTTGAGGCATTAAAGTACCTGATTTAGTATATAAAAATTTGTAAAAATCAGCTTTGAAAAAACTTACAACAAATAATACATTCAAATAAACTAACAATGTTATTTGGAAGGATCCCAATTTTGACAATATAACATATAGTACCCGAAAATTAGGTCACATATATTGGACAGATAATACAAAAACAACCAAACAAAAATTCTGTTTAAGCAAATGATTTAATATTTAAAAAAAAAACTGAATCAAGGTACATTTAAGATGGTGCATGTATGCAAGGCGAATTCATTGTCTGCCAAAAAAAAACCGACCCGACTAAAAAGCAAAGAAAAAAGAATTAAAAGAAAGAAAATATGTCAGTTATATTGCAAAATAAATTTATACATAAATTTATAGCACTTTTTACCACATTTTTAAAAACATGAAAATTAACACAAAATTTGAACCAACATTCAACTAGTGTAACACTAGTTAATATTTTGTTTTGCTTATTTTTAAATAGAACAAAAACAATTGCATTAAAAAGTTGTTTAAAAAGAAATTAAAATGCGAATAAAGACTTAAGAAATTAATTTAAAAAACAAAAAAACAATATGATTATTTTTCATTGCTTTCATGAAACTTTTTTGAGACAAATGTTTTTATATGCATTTCATTCTTTTAATCCTTTTGTTTGTTTTCATTTTAACCGACGTAACCAAAAAGTACGAAGACACATCTATTATTTGTGTTAAACTATATTTAATATTAAAGAACGAGGCAAATAAGAATGCCGGCTCTCAAAGTATATTTGATTACTATAACTTTTTCTGTAAACAAACTAAATTTACCAATCTGCTGCATTACTTCAAGAAGAAAATGAGCGACTCATGCATTTAAAAAAAATATTTTGAATTCTCATCTTGATAAATTATTCATAATATGTTGTCTTAAAAATAAGATTATTTTGCTCAAACTTTACTTTTTGAAAAATTCGAACGATTCCCCTTTTAATAAATTACAATATATTTATGCAGGCAAACACTTTTCACATTGATTGTGTTACGTTATACACAAACATAAAGTTATATTTAGAATTGTAAGTATGTATGTATGTATGTATGTATGGATGTATATGTAAGTTATAGCACTTGTTAATTAATTTTCAATATATGTATATTTCCGTTAATAATTAGAATGTTTGCTTACTTTTCGAGTATTTTTTTTTTGCATTTATAGTTGTTTGTATGTGCGTCTTGTTAGATTTGTGCATTCATATTCCTCCATTTTTATACGGTGGTTTCAAACTTTTCTATCTGTTCATCGTAGGAATTTTGAAATTCGATTGCATTCTCAAAGGAATGTGGCTCGTCGTGGTATTGTTTGCTTTTGTTCTTGATATATTTAATTAAAGAATTATTAGCAACGCTAACAGGTGATGTCGATGAGGTTTGAGCTGATACTGATGCTGATGTGTGTGCCGGTAATGTTGTTGTAACATGGTGCAGAATAGGAAGTGAAGGAGTAGTTAAATGTAAATGGCCATCATTAGTTAAAATAGAATAAGCACCATCTAAGCAAGAGGAAAAATTGTCACCACCTGTAGAAGCTTTAATACCACCACTAACACCAACAGTACTAACACCACCACCAGTTGTATGATGTGTTGTAGTTGTTGTTGAACCTATACCATTATTACCACCACTATGAATGCCTGAAAGACTGCCATTGCCACCGCTACCACCACCACCACCACTACCGACACAACCACTAAGGCTGCCGGCAAGACTACTACAACTACTACCACCACCTGTTGTTTTATTTGTTGTTGTCATGTTATTATTATGAGAAATGGAAGAACAGGATGCGGTATTGGTATTTGCATTGGCAACGACATTGGCATTGGAAGTGGCAGAATTGTTGGTATTGTTAAAATAAACATCATTAACAACATACTTTGCGTTATCTTTATTATCTACTAACATTGAAGTGGATGAAGAGCAAGAATTCTCTAAGTACAAATGTTCCAATGATTGCGAATTTTGTGCGGGCAAACGAACTTCATCTTTGAGCTTAAGCGATATATACTTATCTGGCACTAATCCCTCTTTACCATTAACTGAACCCTGCCACCAATCGTTTGATACTTGTTTTCTTAAAATTATACAGTCACCCTTGGTCAGTGACAATTCACGACTGGAACGAGCATTGAAATCAAACTGTGCCATGGCTTCCAGAACTTCTGATTCATCTTCAGACGGATATGCATCTGATTCTGGATCTTCAGTCAGCACTTCTGACGGCGAATCTCCAACATCCATATCAAGCGTATGAGGTGATATATACTTTTCATACTCAAGGCCACCTAGTTCCTTGGGAAACAATTCTTCATGATAAATTATCATATTTTTGATAAGTTCATTAACTTGATTCTGATATTGAACTTGATCTTTATCTTCGGGTGCTGGCATTAGAGTGGGACCGAAGCATATGGCCAGATTGTAAGCGTCCATCATGTTTTCGTCAGCATATTCGGATAGATGATTTAGGAAAGCAAAGAGATAACGTATGACTATGACAACAGAGTTTGGAAGATTTTGTAGAAATTGTCTTATTCCTTTCACCATATCACTCTTTGTTTGCATTTCGGCTATGGAGATAAAATTTTCGAAATAGAACTTGGGAAACAGGGGTACTCTCAATTCTCTTAAGTATAATTTCAAAACCCCAGCCACGGAATTGATATCTGATGCGTCAGTGGTGTCGGCCAAGGGATCTTCACCCCTTTCGAAGGCTTCTTTAAAGTTTGCTATTTCTACTTGTGAACCGGATACTCGAAAGATGCCTTGATGATGCAATCCATAGAGATTAATGACGCGAATACAACTGCGTATAATCAAGGGTATATCCTCTCCTGTACACTCCAGATATTCTTCTAAAGAGCCACCGAATAATTTCGGTCTGCCCGATTGATTTTTTCGGCCTATTCGCTTGCGTTTGCTGTTTATGGGATGTTCTAATATTTCGTTGGTAAAAGCCTTATTATTGTCAGTTAATAGCATTTCTCTTAAATACTTGGCTTTTGCATCTAAACGCGCTATGCGCGATGTGCCTCGTATGTATTCTCTTATCTTATTAATATAAAAGTCTTCGACTTCTTCTTTTTCAGCCTTGAGTTTTGGATTAAACGCCATTGTAGCACCGCCTTTTTGCAAAAGGCTTTTATTATGCTCCGCAAAGGCGGGGCTAACATCACAGTCCTTACTATTGAAATGTTCTAGTAACTTGACTTCCGCCATTTCCAATGTTTTCCAGATTTCCTCGGATTCTGTGCGTAATGAATTCAAACGCTGTCCTATTATTTGTAAACGATGTTCCATGTCTACGTATAGTTCTTTTTGAACACTTTGTTCCAGCAAATCGTTACTAAATTGACCTTGGAATTCAAAACGTTTGGGTATCATAAAAGCGGTATGATATTGTTCCATAAATTTTTGTTTATCCTGTTGACTATCTATTAGATGGATGACATGGGCCAAATTATCTGCTTGACTTAGAATCGCCTTCGCTCGGCCTTGATCTGCAGTTATGTGCATAACTAAACATCTGGAGATCATTGAACTGAAACCCAAATCCATGCAGTCAATCAAATCACTTAAATCATCAATAAAATATTTATGTATGGTTGTGTTGGAGGATTCCAAACATAATTGATATTCATTTTTGGCCTTTAAAGCCTTCATGCGAGCATCAGAGTATTTTGTGCGACGCTTTAGTACCTCTTTTTCGATCATACGATATTTCTTACTACTACGCAGTTTCTCCTTCTGTATAGTCTGTTCTAATTTCTGTTGTTGTGCTTCAGCTGTCATTAGCTTAACTTCAGCTGCTTTCCATTCCGCTTCATATTTCTGATAAGTTTTCATTGTGGCATACAACTCTTCCAATACTCGTAAAATTTCCTCGTGTATATCGTATCCAATAGATCGGCACTTTTTATATATCCTTTGGACATCTTCAATGGTCGTTTGTAGTGATGATACAATATTAACGGAATATAATTCTGATAAGGTGGCATGATCTTTGCTTAAAGACTGTGTCTGTTCGAGCAGATGAGACCAGCAGGCAAAGGCTGAGAATATATGCCATTGCTCACGTTTTTGTTTTTGTTCTTTATGACGGGCCTGTAAACTGCGCACCAGTTTATCTAAATTTTTGCTATACTCCAATTCCAATTCACCCCTTCGCCGAAAGAGATCTTGCAGCTCCTGTATGAGAGAGACTTGCGATTCAACGCGGGCATCTAAGCATCTTAAGTGTTCGTTTAATTGTTGTCGTATATTATTGAATAAAAACACCTTACGGGTTGATCCTACACGTTTCATGGGACTTTTTAATTCTTGTTCGTTTTCATCCATTTTTTATGTCCTCTGTTATTATATCTATATATCTATAGGTATATATAAATATATGTGTGTGTGTTTATGTGTTCTTTGCTTTCTTGTTCTTTTACTTGATTAAAGTCTATTTAATAATGTTTTGTTGCTGTTTTTCCTTTTTCCTACTGCTATTGCTATTGCTTTCGTTGATATCGTTGTAGCTTAACTCTAAAAAATATAGATGGAGATAAATTAGTATGAATTAATGCTAAATATAGTGTGGGAGATAAATAATTTAAAATTGTAGTTGTTGTTAATAAAGTGATGAGTGGAATAAATGATACTGCGCTGAAGAGAATATTTTATAAAATAAAATTTTTTGTTTTAATAAGGAATCTGTGAAAAAAGTTATTTCATTTATTACATCAAGAAATTTTAAAGATGTTTTAAATTTAAAACCTACAGTGGCTGCCATCGCAATAAAATTAAGATTACACTGAAAGTCGGGCAGTCTTTAATTTCGATTGTTTATGCATTAATTAATATTTGGTTGCAAATCCTTTTTGATTTTCTATAGTTTTTAATCTTTTTGAAATAGATTCCAAGAATTGTTTGCCCACGTCAAACGATATTTGGCCTCATTCCTCCTATAATGCTGGCTTAAGCTGGTTTTTATTACTGCATAATTTGATTTGCATACAACCTTCAAGTCCAAGTTCGTCCCACAAAGTTTATATTTGAGCTTTGTCAGGTGTATTGATAGCCTAAGGGCAGTTGTAAAGCAATCAGTTCTTTACTATCAATGATGTGTTCTTAGGATCTTTGTCCTGATAAAATTTAAAATTGCCAGCAATACCCAATAACGCACACTTTCCTTAATATTAACTTTTAAAATGTCAAGATAAATGTTCTTGTCTATGATACATTTTATAAAAGCTGAAGCTGTCGTGCAGCCCCACGCCATCTAAGTGTTTTTATGCAAAAATTCTTCATTGTGTATACGTCAAACGTTGCGCCATCAGTCATCGGAACCAAACAAATTCAAACTTCTGATCTTTCGGGCTAAGCTTTCTTTTTACAGGTGCGCGTTGTTTATTTGTTATCCTGTTGTCTTTTTTTGTATCCTGTAATCATGTGACCATATTTTTAGACTATTTTTAAATTAATTTTAAAACACCGTGTTGGAAAATTTTTTTACTACAAAATTTGATTGTGTAGTAAATGCTTAACTAAAAGTATTTAAAAGTGTTTTAAAAATATTAAGCTGACATCGAAAATAGTTGATAAAAACCTTGCAATAATTTTCCCGACTTTCAGTGTGAGCCAATGTAAGTAACACCACTGGCCTAACCGTAAGCACTTTCATATCTTAATTATACACAAAATAGTTTCACAATATGCCAATTTAAGGCACTTTTTATGAGTTTTTTTAAATGAATTTTTTAATTTTCTTTCTAAAAAGTTGGATTTTAAGGAGTCTGAAACTTTCTTAAGGAACTGTATAGCAAATAAAAACCTTTAAATGATTTTCTTTTGTTAAACAATCTCCACCTGCAGCGCACGAAGCTGATGGAATCACAAGTGCTCGTTTTGTTTTGAAAATAGTTTTAAGCGTTTAGAATTCATTTTATTTGAAAAAATTTTTAAATGAAAAAAAAAAAGAACAGGAAAGGAGTAAGTTTTAAATTGTT
This sequence comes from Trichopoda pennipes, assembly GCA_030448955.1. Taxonomy (NCBI): domain Eukaryota; kingdom Metazoa; phylum Arthropoda; class Insecta; order Diptera; family Tachinidae; genus Trichopoda; species Trichopoda pennipes. The sequence goes on from JASKUP010000084.1 coordinate 1,139,583, forward strand.
CCAAAATTTCATTTTTCATAATGGGGGTCCTTAGCAAAACGCCCTAAATAAACATATAAATGTTAAACTTCTTAGGATACCATTTTTTTTTATACATTAACATATTTTAAATGAGTTTAAAACTGCCTTCTTTATACTAAAAATTAATGTTTTTAACAAATTTTTATATTGAAAATGTTTACAGCTAAAACAGTTCTTGGCTTCGTTCCATTATTTTTTACAAATGTTTTAACAAGTTGCATTTAGGTATTTATTTATTAAAAAGAAAACAGCAACAATAGAGGTGAAACAATTGTTGGAAATTGATCGTTTATAAATATGCGGCCTTGAGAGATAAGTTATTCTACGAAAGGTTCTTTTAATTAAACATACATACATACATAATTACTTTATGTTGCTGTACCTACTATTGTTGCAATATCAATTGAAAAATAATTAATTTAAGAAAGAAAAATAGTAGAAAACAAATTTTAGCATTTAGCAAATTGACTGATTGTTCAAACATTACGGATAAGAATACACCGGCAACTCACCGACAGACTTGTTTGACTGACCACAGACAAACCACCACAACATATCCACAAACAATAACAACACTCGCCACAATCTACGGTTATAACAAACCAAAACAACAAAGCCAAGAAAAAAACGAGGCAATCATTTTACCACTCAATCTTTTTGCTTCACAATTTTAACACAAACAAACACGTACACCATACACCAGAATAGCACACAAGGAGGATTAAAGCGTTAGTAAAATGGTACTTATTTTAACAAAAGAATTAAAAAAGGTGATTCTGTTATTTTTTAATAGAGTTGAATTCATTCATAAAAGCTTCTTAGCATACATATTAAATTTCTTTTTTGTATTTGTTGTTGTCGAAAATTCACTCGGCAGACAGAATTATTTAATTGAGCTGGGAAAACACTATTCGTTCAGTGTTATTATAAATCATATTTGTTAGAATTTTTTTTTGTAAAATTTAACCTTTGGAATGGTTCCTTTTTTTAATTTAATAAAGCTTTTTCAATGTCTTCCAAAAAAAGTTACAAGTTTTTATTTTATATAAATAAGCAAGTGCCGCAAAAATAAATTTTATATAATTAAAAATTGACAAGGCATATTGCGTTTTCTACAAGCGAAAGCAATCATTTGTCCATTGATCACTGCGACTTACTTAATCTTCCAATTCAATGATTTGGGCTTAAATAAGCTAGTCCAATAGTTTCTTTTTTTCTTCGTATATCTTAAAAAATAATTTGTAAATTTTTTATTTAAACGTAAATAAAAATATGTATGTAGGGTACGAATTTGTTGGTACAATATGTAACATTCATTTCACATCCCTGACTACTCACTATGCATACATTTATATATTTTTCCTGATATTTTTTGGGCATTTTTTAATTTAATTTTTTATTAGTATACCGACGAAAAGTGATTACCCGCAATCTTTATTTCTTCAAATGATTTTGCAAATAGTAATAGCATACGATTTAATACAAAATATTTTATTAAATCTTCCACAAACCTTATATTTCTAAATAACCTACGCAAGAAATATTAAAGAATTTTTTATAGCTAAAAGAAACTATTAAAACACCATTAAATTAATGGCATTTCCTTCATTGTTTTACTTAACAAAACCACATAACCAATCAAGCTATATCATACATCAACTTAAGAAAAAATAAAATATAATTTTTCAATGTATTGTTCGCAATCTGTGCACTTTTTCTGAATAAATTTGTATAAAAACTTTTTTTGTTTTTAATTGTACTTGATTTTTTCCAAGTAAGCAATTTCAAGCAACATTATTTACCTTACTTTAAGTGGTTAATCACAAAAATTATCAACGTAAATAATTTTTTCTTTGTATCTTAATTAAAGTATAATTCCATAATTTATTTAAAAAATTTCAAACACTACACATTTTCAACACAATCATTTTAATGTACAACTAAAAATAAGCATGTTTTTACGCTTATTATTTATTAAAAACTTTTTTTAATTTATTTTAAAATAATAAAGCACCTTAAATAATAAGAGTGCATTTAATTTTAACCAGACAGGGAGTGTGAAAATTTTTGATCTGAAATCGTATTTCTTTTTTAGTTTTTCTGTTCTTTTCCTTTTAGTTTCTCGGTTCTCTATCTTGTTTCGGCGACACCCCAATGTACATATGTACAACATGTAGTTCTTTTAGTTTTATTATTTTGTTTCCTTCTCGTTTTATACAAATTTTATTATTCGTCCATATGCATATACTCGCGCTCATATTTTTTTTGTATTAAGTTTTCTTATAAATTTGTAGCAGACTATTAAAGGTACATTTTTGTATATTTGCTCAATTATTGGTATTCGTAAATAAATACAGAGTTGTCGTAGTCCTATAAAAGATATAATTTTATATTGGAAACGTATTTTGTTAATCATTATCTGATTTACTAATTGTTACAGAACATTTTAAACTTTTTATTTAAAAATTATAATTAATTTCTGTTATTTTAAAAACATAAAGATTTTCTTTAAAATATGTACTTATGTTAACTTTAATACGTGTACAAGCATCCCTGTTTTTTTAGCAAGTGTTGTATTTAAAAGAGAGCATTGTCTTTAAGAATTTTGTTTTGTTTTATATTCGTTGTTTTTCGTAAATCATAGGGTGCTGTTATTATACACAATAAATGTGATTAAAATGGCTTGTGTAAGCCTGTAAGTCGTTATGATTTAAAAAATGTGATGCACTTGTTTTTTATTCGCATTTGTGCATCAATTTCACTAAATAAAACTAAACTAAAAACACTAAATAGCCATTTATGGTTTTTTCCTGAATAAGAACTAACTCAATAGAGTGTCATAAGTTATAATGTGTCATTATTGTTGAGAAAAAAAACATTAAGTTCGTATTAATACATTTTCAGTCTTTTGAACTTCAAATATACATATTATATACTTATGCATATCATAAAAAACATAAAATAAATATAATTCATAGAGATAGCTCCTTACTAATGAATTTATGTATAACGTACTAAAAATAAATAAGAAGCAAAAAGGTGTTTGCCAATCAAAGATAATGGCTTCAGTATTACCCACTAATCCTATTAAAAAGGGGGCATAATTATACACACAATGATAAGTATTCATGTCCCAATTTACACACATTATTTACAACAACAAATTAAGAATTGCAGCGACAAAAATCATCAAATGTAAATTGGGACCATCTTAATTTTTATCTAATATGGCATCGCTTTTTGCAAAATTAACAGTTAGTTATAAGTTGGCGTCTTTTGAATTATTTGTGACAATTGATCTTTGGGAATAGTTGAAAATTTGTTTAAATGGGTCGAAAGCAGAAAGAAAGAAAGTACGGAAGCTGAAAGGAGAATAATAAAATATATAATACAGGAGAATAAAAACAAATCGTGTGCACGGGCTGGAGAAATTGTAAGGGGAAGCCGATTTACCATTCATAGTATTATAAAACGCATTCAAAATGATACAAATCTCAAGATCGTCCATGTAGTGGTAGATCTCATTAACTGACCACCAAAGAAGAAACAGCTATTGTTCGAATATTGTTCCTATATTCCACTATTTCGAACAATTCCCCTAATTCTTTTTCATCAAATATGCTTAAATAAAACAATATTTTTTTAGTTTCGTAATTTAAGTACATACTTTACTAACAAAATACATACAATTTATTAATTCTTTGCATGCCTTGAAGCTTAAATATAAATTTATACTTTATATATTGTACAATTAAAAGAAAAATAATAATAAATTACCATTATTACATTCACAAGCGTTTACTTTTCTTTTTTGGCATTAATATACACAGTATTAATATAAAAAATAAATAAATAAATGGAAAAGAAAAATATCAGTTTTAAAGATATTATTAAGATTTTCTTTAGGGGAAATTTGTTTGAAAATTTTTTGATTACTTTCTATACTACAATGTTTGAAATAATGGCAAGTTGAACATTTTTATAATTTAAAATGCCTTTAAATTATTTTCAAAACTAAATTAAGTATATTGACTCAGTGTGAATAAAACAAAAGTAGAGATATTTTTTTGATTTTTTGTGTGCTTTTAAAGAAAACTTATTACGTATTCAGTTTTAATAATAACATAGTACAAACTTTTTTCAGCTCATTGATTTGGCATTTAATTCTGAGAAATGCATGTGAAAGAAGCCCCAAAAATAAGAGCATCTGCATTCTCGTTTTGTCAAGCTGGCTGCATAAACAATTTAATGGCTGTGAAATAGACAACCCTTTTGTTCAGAGTGAATGAATTATATTTTAAAACCAGAAGAACATTGAATATTTCAATATAAAAAATAACGATTTTTTTTCGTTTATCGTCCCAAGAATAGGCAAACAGTATCGCAAACACTTGTTTACTGAGGAACTTAAAACAACTTATTGTTATTATTTGGATGAAACCGATTATGATGGTGCAAATTTTACGCCGAACACACTATGGAAAAGTTGTTTTATGAAGTCAGTGATTTGGATGCAAGACCTAAGTGGTCATGATGAATCTAGATGCTACACATGCATAAATTCCGGTTATGAATTGAACAGGAAAAAATTGGAAGCAAAAGTTTCCTTTCCCGTTTTTATTACGACACTTCCAGTACAATGCGCTGCTATTACCGTTCCACCTAAGTCTCCGAATATGGATGCTGTGTCCCTGCAATTGAATGATGTAGATTGAAAACGCGATATTGAAAATAATGTACCGCAGCCGGTAATGCAAATCGAAATGGACTACATTGTGATTAAAATGGAACTATAACAAGAAAATTAATAATAGTTTTTGATGTCATTTTTAAGCGTAAAGAAATGTCAACTCAACATCATACCGAAAACGCCTAGCCATAATATCCCAGGTTTAGTGCACAGCGACATGACATACAGACTCGTGGGAACAAGTTGCTGTATTACTTTGAACAAATGTTAAAATAAAAGAAAAAATGCGTTACCACCTTAATAAATTTTTGGCACAATTACCCAGGAATAGATCGAACAAGGAGAGAGCTTCCACCAGGTGACCACGCCAATGGAAAAGCGATTCAAGGGCAAAAACTTAGATGCATTGCTTGCGGAGGCTTGTTGATGAATTTCAAAAATTATGCAGTTTGAAGATGAATGCAGCGAAGGTGAAGATGACACTAAAGAAAACATGACCTTGATTATTATATCTAGCTCGGATGATGACGTAGACAAAGAACACGAATAACTCATGAAAAAAACAAGATCATCAGAATGACAAGCCTCAGCTTCAACGAGGTTGGATATTGACAATAATTGAGCATGTTGTAAACTTTGTTTCCGTGTGTAAATAACAGATACAAATTTTATATTTTTGTGTAAGAATGGCTGTAATCTTAATCCGAATTTTTATTTTCATGCAGAATTAAGTTTATAAAGAAAAAAATCCAGTTGTTAAACAAAATAGGTAAAAAATGGGAATTTTAGTGATTTTGAAGTGTACGTTTGTTGTGCTTATTTTTCTTCTATTCAATATCTACAACTTTACTTCAGACACAAAAGATATATTTCGTACGGAATACCGAGATATAACCGTGCTAAAATATAGATAAAGTGGTAAAATTCACAAAAGATATATTTCGTACGGTATACCGAAATATAACCGTGCTAAAATAGAAAGGGATAAAATTCATATGGCCATCTAATTATGAATGCAACCAACTTGACAAAAGGAGTGATGCAGATGTTCTTAATTATGAGACTGCTTTCATGTCAACTTCCCAGAATTGAGTTCCAATATCATGTGTTGTAGTGTATTATCAAAAAAAAAAACATCATAAATCTTTGGATTTTGAAAGAAAAAAAAAATAAAATATTTTATGAATTATTTTCTGGCTCTTTTTTTAACCACTCCAATATTGTTTTATAGTTTTTATTCATCCAATTAACATTGACTTGTACATGTTCGATAATTTGTTGAGATAAACGGCTGTTATCCTTCAACTCATCTGTAATGAATGTTTCTAATTCATTTAAATGATATTTGGAATTAATACGTTTTGTAGCAAATTTTAATATCGTATTAAAATTAGACATCGAAGAACCCAAGCTGAAAAAGAAACAATTTATTGTGTTTCCAGTTGTAATTGGGATAAAATTAAATAACTTACTATGCTTTGATGTCCTCCCAATTATTGCGTATAAAATCAAATGCCATTTTTTGTCCCACAACATTTGATGAGACGGCAGCAAATACTCGATAAACATCTTGCTTACGTATGCCCATATCACCAGCTATCGAATAACGTAAGTATCTTGATATTATCCAGGGTTCCTTCGAGCATCCTAATGCTGTTAATATAATTTCTTTTTCAGTCGAAACACTTGATTTTAAATATCGTTCAAATGCAAATTTCCATTCAGCTTCGGTGCCATATTGAACCGCTGTACAATATACAATACCACGTAGATTTGGAGAGATACTACAAAAAAAAAAATATTAATATATAAAATATAAAATATTTTAAATAGTGTCGCTTGCAAGAACTAACGGATTATTTGCATCTGGATTAGGAAGTTGCATCCAATTCTGAAAATGTCTTACACTTTCTGATATACAATCGTAATGACCCAAATGACAGGCCATATTTAAAATTTCAACACGTTTAAAATGCTCCAACATATTATTTTCATCCTCAGAATCTTGAAAGCCCAATTCAGAGTACACTTTACTTATCAATTTTAACAGGTAGCTCTGCAAGGTATAAAATAAAAATGAAAAGAAAATTTAAGAAAGACTGTATTTCACCTTAAACAAATCATAGTCACCCTGACTAACGAACATTGAATCAATAAATTGAAAGGCATTAACGGCCGATTTCCAAGGCGCATGATCGTCTTCGTTTATTAAGTAACGTGATAGATTTAAGGCCACATCATAATTTAAATAACCTCCTCTGGCCAAATTCATGGCATCGTCTATTAACTGAGCTCTGTTAGAGGGCGCAATTTGTTTAAATTTTTGACCATCCATTAAATGGCTTGTTATTGTTTTCCAATTGGCCAATTCATAGTTAACGCGATAGTAACCACTCTGTTGAATATTAAATATAAACCAATCGGCTGTAGTCAGATTGCGACTTTCAATTTCATAAATTTTTGATCTAGGTATCCAGGTTAAAGGACGTGTATTTTTAAAATCCAATTCATCGGAGGTGGTATAAGTGATGGGTATCCACCATAGAGCCTTCTCTTCTTCAGATTTATAGCTTAGATTTTTTGAAATTTCGTAAACGAAACGTTGTTGTTCCAAACGTATTACGTTAGTATTCGGATGCTTGGAAACATGTACCACTGGAAAGCCAACTTGTAATGTCCAAGTATCCATAATATGCTTGACTGTTGTATCACGATCTAAAAGACCCTCAAGTTTTGCCTCCAAAGTTAAAGCGTGCCATAAATCATCTTGTTCGGCAGAACTGTAGGCCCTGCCAATCAAATAATTTTTAATATTTAGAAGCAAAATCTTCAGAAGCAAATTTTCATTTATTTACATTTCTTTTAAATAACGATTTAAGCCCCGACGAAATATAGTCGAGGTTAAGAAATGGCTCATCATCCTTATGATAGTAGATCCCTTGCCATACGAAATGCGATCAAATATTTCTGTTATCTCTTCGGGATTACCAACTTCTACAGATATTTTGTGCGATGTTGATAAGGCATCCAATTGAAAAACATTTTGCAATTCATTTACCACAAATTGATCCATAGTTTTCCATTCGGGCTCAATGGCATCCACCGTTAAATATTCCATGTAACTAGCAAAACCTTCATTTAACCAAATATCTGACCACCAACTAGGCGTTACCAGATTCCCAAACCACTGATGGGCCAATTCATGACCTACCACAGATGCCACACGCTGTTTGTATGTTGAAGCTGAAACACCTTCTTCAAACAGCATCGTAGTTTCTCTTAAATATTTTTAAAAATAAACTTACACAATTGTAGGTTATTTCAAGTTATCCAACATACCTATAGGTTATGAGACCCCAATTTTCCATTGCTCCCGCTTGAAAATCCGGTAATGCTATCATATCAATTTTCGGCAATGGAAATTTCAAATCAAAAAACTCTTCTAAAAATTTCAATATTTTCGGTCCAACACTTAGGGCATACGAAGCAGAGTGTATGGCATCGTGTCTAGTCCATACAGAGAAATTACCATCCGATAGTTTACTAAAATCTGATATACTAAAAGCAACCAAATATGTTGACATTGGCAAGGACTCATCATAATAGTCCCATACATAGTCTGCTAGCGCATCACTATTTAATAGAAAATATTAAATAAAATTAAGGGGTCATTGAGGTAGCATTTGTTTAAATGCGAATTTTAGTTTCTACAATAAAAAAATATTTTTTATGTGTTAAAAAATAGGCGCCCACTGTTTACTAAAGTTACATTTTCACAGCCCCTGAAATAAAAAATGAAAAGCTTTTAAGGCTTTCGCTATTGACACTTAACGAAATGATTTTTAAATAATTTTTTAATTTTTTTAGTTTTAGAAATCTTCGAAAAAATAGGTTTCTATTCTCAAATCTAACATAAATGATTCGAAAAAATCGCTACGAAGTAATCGACTAAAAAATTGATTAAATAGATACTCGTATAAGCTTAACATATTGTTGCGTTTCTTCCTTTAGTAAACGTTTAGCTTTAGTAAACTTTTAGAGTTTTTACACCAAAAAAAAAATTTGTTCGGCGGCGTAAATGATCTTGTGGAAGATGCTCTTGTATCAACAGAATCTTATATGGAAACAAATACAAATCCTTGTGCAAAATGATGGCCAAAGTTATTCTTTGAAGATCAAGCTCTTGAGCACGGTGTCGAATTGAGGCTGATGATTGGCTGTTTTGAACACTTTCTTTCTACAGACTCTCTTTCTTCGAAATCATTCTTCACTACACGAGAAAAAGTGTGTTTTGTTGGCACGTTGTTTCTCCCAAAAATTTCAAGTAACTTTCTGATCGTCACAGCAATCGATGATTGATTTTGATAAAATGTTTTAACGATTAAAATACGTTGGTTTATCAAATATTTTTCCACAATAAATTTACAACGTGTTTACTTCACGAATGCCAAATATGAACTGTCAAGACAAAGTAATACTATTTTGCCGGCAGACTTCCTGTATAATGAAAATACATATGTTGTTATGTTTTAATAATTATGTTTTACTAATTTTGTGAGACTTGAAACTTTTGTGTGTGGTATTTCGCGGTTTGATATTCAGGTTATTGTTATGGTCTGGTCAAAATCAAAATCAACATTTATCAAAATATTTTTGGGCTGCATGGAAAATCAGCTGCAAATTATATAAAATAGGCGACTAACGAAAAACCATCTATTGCAAATGATAACGCCGGGATTACATAATTTTGTTTCAATAAAACTGACTACAATGTTAAATGAACTCCTATTCAATACTAACCTATTCAAAATTAAATCATGAGTCATTTAGTTGATATTGTTACGGATGCATCTTGCTTTAGTTTTAAATGGAAATAATTAAGTAATAAAGTAAATAACTGGGTACGGGGTTTACTAACTATGTAGTTTGCTGAGAAACTTTATGCACGCAAGACAACAACAACTTGCTAGTTATAAACTGCGTAGAAATTTTATACACGCAAAACAACAACAATCGGGTATGCTGTGCACTAACTGCGTAGTTTTCTAAAAGAAACTTATGTACACAACGATATAGTAGAGAGTCCAATGAAGTTCAGATTTTCTCAGATTCAAACTGCTGTTAAATCGCTGAAAGCTAGAAAAGCACCAGGCGCAGACAAAATCACTGTACCTATGATTACTAATCTGCCTATTTGTGCTTTACGGAGTATTCTATTTATTTTTAACTCCATGTTACGTGTTGGTGCTTTTCCGAAGCTATGGAAACATTCTGAAATTGTAATGATTCCAAAGCCTGGTAAAGATATTTCACAAGTAACGTCGTACCGCCCAATAAGCTTGTTGCCGATCTTTTCGAAGCTCTTTGAAAAATTGCTGCTTGAGAGTCTAAAGTCTCATATTGATACAAATTTCATTATCCCAGACCATCAGTTTGGATTCAGGAAGATGCACGGTACTATAGAACAGGTACACAGGATAACAAATCTCATCCGAAGTGCTTTCGAAAGTAAACAATATTGTTCAGCCCTTTTTATAGACATATCACAGGCATTTGACAAGGTCTGGCACAGTGGTCTATTATCGAAAATTGTAGAGTTGCTACCGGTAAATGTGCACAAATTATTCAAGAATTACTTAAGCAATAGATCTTTTCATATAAGATCAAAATCTATTTTATCCTCCACGAAACAAATTTCTGCTGGTGTACCACAAGGTAGCATTGTTGGGCCGTTCCTTTACACATTTGCTGATGATACTGCTTTTGTAAGCATTCACAAAGATCCAAAAGTTGCATCTGAACAACTTCAAGCACACATAAAAGTGTTGGAGATATGGCTCAAAAAATGGAAGATAAAAGTAAATGCCTTAAAGTGCGTTCACATTACTTTTACCTTGAGAAGAGAAAATTGTCCTCCGGTTTTAATTGATGGCATAAGAATTCCTGAGCAAAATAATGTGAGGTATCTCGGAATTCATCTTGATAGACGTCTCACATGGACTTACCACATAGCGGCGAAGATAACACAAATAAAGCTGAAATCTGCCCAACTTTACTGGCTTATCGGACCAAGATCCTCGTTAAAATTTGATCTCAAGGTCCTTCTATATAAGGCCATTTTAAAGCCCATATGGTTATACGGTATACAACTATGGGAAACTGCTTCGTCATCTAACATCGAAAAACTACAAAGACGACAGTCAAAACTCCTGCGAATGATAACGTGTGCCCCGTGGTACATCAGGAATAATAATATTCACAGAGATCTCAGCATTCCCACTATTCGTGAGGAAACTAGGAATGTTATCACAAACTATAAATCTAAAGTTACAACTCATCCAAATCAGTTTGCAAGAGACTTGCTCATATTTGAGGGCCATAAACGTCTTAAAAGGAGGGGAACCTTTGAACTCATCAGATGAAGACAACACCCGTGGGAACTTAATGTTGTAGTTGCAGTGGCAACGAAGACTTTTTATTCTTAGGCTAAGATTTGAATACTCATTGTAAATTTCGTTATAATGTGAAAGATTCAATGATTAAGGAAGATTAAAAAAAAAAAAAAAAAAAAAAAAAAAAATGTACACAAGACAACAACAACTATGTTAAAATAAATACCAGGAAGAAACTTTATGCATACAAACAAAAACAAAAATACACATAGACATACAGGCGCCTATACACTGAATGAATAACATCACAACAACAAAACGTGATACAAAGGAAGTAGAAAATTCTTGAATTTTCTAGACCTCTAGTGGACAAATATAAAAGGCAGCGTCTGAGTGGATAGTAAGTTAATTGAAAAATAAACCTTGTAAAGTAAAGACGTGCATCTTAAGTAAATTGTTCTGTAGTCTCAACTTTGCGTGTAGTTAAAGTAAATAAACTTGTAATTAATTTAAGAACTTTAAAATCTGGTGTTTTTTATTTTGCATTAAATAACTCACAACAAAACGTTTATAAAAGGTATAATAATATATTTTATAAGAAAATGTATACATATATGTATCGCAGCGCTCCTAAAATCGTTTATTCCAAATGTTCTAGACCATCATGGGGTACAAAAATTATATTAACACTAAAAAATAAGAATTTATTCTTCTTATTTATTGTAAAAAATTTATAAAGAAATCTGGATTCTTTGTTGACTGTACTAAATACTTTTCTACAAGAGCACAATATAATTTATTAAATCAATTTTGCTGCAAGATGTACTTGAATAAAATTAGAAATAATCTTCAATATAATATTCGATTTGCTGACTTTTTTTCAACGACATATTGTGGTGAATAATATGATGAAACTTTTGTATATTCTTTTCATGAGTCATCAATTTTGGATATATCTAATGCACCTGTGGATGCAGTATCTGATTTTATCATATAATTCTAGTCCTGATGGTATCCCGAGTTCTCTCTCATCAATTGCGCTGCTACTTTAAATCTCCTTTTACATACATTTTAATATATCAAATTTGTTTATTTTCCCACATTCTGGAAAGATTAGTTTTTATTTCCATTGTTCAAATCTTACTGTAAAAGCAATATCGCAAATTACGGGGGCATTGCTGGACTTAGTATTCTGTCTTAACTTTCTTAAAAAACTATTACTAATCAAATTTGTTATTAAGTGTCATCAACTGTACCGCCTTTTCAACATGGTTTTCGAAAAGGTTGTTCAATAATTACAAATCTCTTACATTTTACAACTGTTATTAATCGAATTTATTTAAAAAACAAAAAGACAAACTGATGTTATATACACCGACTTTAGTAAAGTCTTTGACAAAGTCAATCATAAGCTTTTATTACACAAGCTTAATTGCATTGGATTCACACTTAACTCTTTCCTCTTTATTGTTTCCTCTTAATTGTTAAACAGAATACAGAAACTGACATCTAAGCCGATTTATGTTAAATCTGGTGTATTATAAGGTAGCCATCTCGGAGCGTTGTTGTTTTCTTCGTTCGTCAATGATTTACCAACAGTAATAAAGTTTTCAAAAGTCCTCATGTATGCCGTAGTTAGACCTATTCTGGAATATGGCTCTATAGTTTGGGACCCAACCTCCAATGTCCATATTAATACTGTCAAATCTGTTTAGAAACAGTTTTTGCTCTTTTCTCTCCGTGGTTTGCATTGAAATATATAAATAATAGACTTGATTTAATTTAACTGCCGACCCTTAAAAGTCGTGGAACAACGCTGATTTTTAATTTTGTCCTTAATCTTATTAAAGGAAATGTGTTCTGTCAATTTTTAATAAGTAATATCTGTTTTAATGTCCTACGCGTAATTTTATCCCGCTATCCATACAAGCGTGCAGAACTAACTATGCTAATTAGAATCCGTTATTCTGAATTTAATAAATATTATAGATTAATTGGTTATCAGAACATACGTACTGTTAAGGAAAATATTGTTCTCTTTTTGAATAATTAATGTGGTAAAAATGTATTAAATATTGTTGTACAAATCCCCACCAAATCTACCAGTCACTCGTAGGCTATTAGGGGACTGGGCTCCCCTTTACCCCCGAAGACACATGTAATGACAGTGGATTTCCATCAAAACATATAAATGGGTTTAGAGGAGATGACGTGATAAGGATTACATCTGTACCGGCAGTGAGCCATTGTCAGATGGTGGCCTTTACCACTATGAATAAAAAGCAACGCCATTCACGCCCTAGAAGGCCTTCGAATACGTATATTCTCCGGTCACTCCTAGTAGCAATTTCAAAAGCTCGAAGTAGGTCGCAGCCTTCACTCCTTGTTAAAGAGTTAGAGATTATCCAACTCCTGGTCCAGAACGCATGAAGCTTAATATAATTAAGAACACGACGGCATTACCTACTGGACCTGAACCAGTGTGTTCATTGTGAATGACCCGACCCACAAACTGTCACGAGGGTCTCGAAACACACAGCCACGACGATACTCAAAAAGGGCCAACCTCAGTTAATCGGCCAGAGAACAGCTAAATGCCTAGCGGAACTCTGCGGGCAACTGATTCCCGTGGAAATATAGTGGATTGTCCAGGTGACTCCTACTAGCCTTTAAGGGGCCTGGGCTTCCTTTTACCTCGCAAGCCACCAGTCTAGATGGAATAGTAGGCTCCAAAAAGACTATCATGTGCCCCTGGGGGAATGGGGTTTAGAGGAGATGACGTGATTTGATTTACATCTGCACCGACCAGGTTGTCATAATCAGATGGTGGTCAAACCACTTTGAATGATTTGCAAACGTCATTCACTCCCTAGGAGGCCATCGAATACGTATATCCTCCGGTCACTCCTAGTAGCAATTTCGAAAGCCCGAAGTAGGCCGCAGCCTTCACTCCTTGCTAAAGAGTTGGAGACTTTTCAACTCCTGGTCCAGAACGCATGAAGCTTAATATAATTAAGAACACGACGGCATTCATACTCACTGGACCTAGACCATGCACTGTGTTCATTGTGAATGATTCGATCCACACAACTCAAACGAGGGCCTCGAAACCACAACCACCACGATACTCCCATATAGGGGCCAACCTCAATAATCAGCCAGAGAACAGTTAAATGTCTAAAGAGACAAATAACGGAACTCTGCGGGTCACTGATTTACCGTGGAAATATAGTGGATTGTCCAGGTGACTCCTACTAGCCTTTGAGGGGCCTGGGCTCCCTTTTACCCCGCAAGACAACAGTCTAAATGGAATAGTAGGTTCCAAAAGACTATCATGTGCCCCCGGGGGATGTTTAGAGGAGATATCACTTCTTTTTCTTGATAAATATATTTTAAGGTTTATAGTTTGTTCTTCTTTTCTGGTAAACAATTCTACAATTTGACTACCCGCCAATGTGACTTTTGCCAGACAGATTCATATTTAAGAACTTATTGAACTTTTAATGCCAAATTGATGTCACTAGATTTGTCACTTTTTTGCTTTTCATTTAAAAACAAAAAAAAAAAAAAAACGAAAATATTTTTCTAACACTATGGGATATGGAAATAACATGTTTGTTGATTGTTAGACTTGTAATACTTACTGTCTCTTTGTTCTAATTATTGGCATATTAGAAACGGTTGACATATGTTTGGGTCTTGCAATATTTAGTGTGAAATTTGCTTTTAAAGCAGGCTCATCGAAGCAGGGGAATGCTCTTCGAGCGTCTGTAGCTTGAAATTGTGTAGATGCCAACCACCTTTTGAAAACATTAACAAGCACAAAGTACATAAAAAAAGATAAAAGCAAAGTAAAGGCAGTAATAAAAATCCTTATGTGTAAGTGAAAAATTAGCAAAAAAATTTAATTAGTTTTATAAAAAAAAAAAACTTGCCCAACCAGCCACCTACCTGGTTTCATTTCCCACCTTGTATGAACTGCGATAGAATCCTTGTAAATAATCTTGTATTAAGCCACTAAATTTTATTTTAATCACGTATTTGGTATTTTTTAAAAGTTTGTCATACAATTCAATAATGAAAAATTGTTTGGCCTCCAGTAGATATTGTTTACGTATACGCAATTCAGCAGGAGTAGCGACAGTACCTTCACTATTCATTTTAGTATTGTTGAAGTGTTCCTTATTCGGTTTTCTATCCAATGCTAATATGACAACATCATTTTTTGAAATATCTAAATCTATGGCATGCATTGTTATATTGTAACAACTTTCCAGGACAAGAATTTGAATTTGAACTTCACCATTAAATGTGAAATTGCCTTCGTACAAGTAGGGTTCCAATGATATGTTATACTTTAAGGGCTTTATTGACGTTGGCAAGCGTACATCCTTCTCGTATGTACGTTGTGTAGAATCTGTAGCATTGTGCTCATTGACTTTATGTCTTGTAGATATGACAGTGCATACAATATCTTCATCTTCGTTAGGTATCAAATCATTACATGTTGCAAAATTATAAACGACAAAGGAAACCGTTAATAAAGTACAAACAAAAAATGCTCCTACGAGTAATAAAGTGCTGCATGAAAGTGTGTATCCTCTTCTATGAGTAATGAACTGTGTAGTAGTGGCACTGTTGCCACTCGATCTTTGGGAATCCATATTTAAATTTTCATGTGGATGCGTAACCATATCAGTTTGTCTATCTATTAGTCGAATTGCTCCACAAGCCAGATGTGTTTATAACATTTATTATATTTAAATTTGGTATTGTGTGTGTGTTTTTTTTTAGCGCCACCCCTTTTCGGTTCAACTAAAAGACTAAAAGTAAAAAACAAAAAATAAAAAAATAATAGCATTATATTTATAAATAATTTTTAATTTATTGGAGTCATTTTGAATTTATGTAGAAATTATAGAAAATAAACAATATTTTTGTTTGTTTTTTTTGTTGTTTTGAAATGTTTTGCTGTGTTTATGTAGAAGTGTTTTTTAGTTTTGCTGTCTATGCTATGCTGATTTTATGAAAATTCTCATTTAATCAGTTTGGCTTTAGGGGTAAAGTGCACTGATGAGCTACTTGAGCAATAGTGAAATTGCAAAATGAATATGCTCTCCCCCGCAGTAATGCATTTCAAATATTTTTATTTCTATAAATATTTCGTGAGAATATCATGAAATATTTATTTGAAGGAATCGAGCACGAATTACCATTATATTTATATTAATATTTTTTTTTTTAATTACAATTTCATTTGGTGTAATACTTATAATAACGAGTGGATTTAGCTAAAATTAAGTTTATTCGTTTTTGTTTTTTTTTTGGCTATTTATTTAATTAGAAATATAATCATTTGTTACTTTTGAACTACAGTCTAAGTGTATCTGAGTATTTTCTATTTAATCTGTTATTTGTATTGTAAATACAGGATGTCCTCCGGAAAGGAATACTACATGGTTTTGCCGCCATTTTGGAAAATATTAATCTTGACAGTTCATATTTAGCAGTCATAAGGGAGACACGTGGCAAATTTATTTTGGAAAAATATTCGATAACCTAACATGTTTTAATCGTTAAAACATTTTATCAAAATCAATCAACGATTCCATGAAAAAATCATAATGGATATGTAAATAAAGAGAATAATCGGTTCTGGGGAATGAAAAACACTTAAATTATTCAACAGACTCCTTTGCATCCATTAAAATTGACAGTCTGGTGTGCAAAATGTTAAAGGGGAATGAATGGACCTTACTTCTTTAAAAATGAAAACTTATTAACGCCACAACTGCATGCTTTGAGCTTGATTAACATGTAGTATCAACAAGACGGTGCCACATTGCATACAGACAGGATTACAATGGAATTACTGCGAGGCATTTTTCCGCAACAAGTTATTTCAAAAAATGGTGATGATTGGCTGCCATAAGCGGCTGATGTGACTACTTTGGACTTTGTAGGGATATCCGACTCAAACAAAATATTCGTGATGAAATAAATTAAATACCACATGAAATTTGTAAGAATGTGATGAAAATGTGCTCAAAAGGGCTCGCATTTATGAGGCTAACATTGGCGGTAATTTATCTGATATTGTACTCCATAACTAGTTGCCGACATTAAATTAAAAAATAAGATTCATTCTCTTTCATTTAATAAAAAATTATAAACAAAGTAGTGGTATAGTATATATTCCCGGCCGAGATCTTGTATTTTAATTATAAATACATTTTTCGATTTCCGATAGGCTAAGTTCGTTTTATTGTGTAATAAATTGCAAAAGTCGTATACTTGCAGAATGCAATAAATTTTTTTAATCGCTAAGTATTTCTTGCGAATTCTTCATATTTCAGGTAATGACACAAAGGATATGAAAAGTTAGCTTCGCCGCTTATACCGCTTACTTACAATTGTAAGCACAATTGTTATATTTTAGTTCATTAGAAAGAGAGTAATTCAAAATTACTTTGTATGAAAAGCATCCGCCCTATCCTTCCTTTATTACAAAGCTTTTACTCGAGCGCATGTTTTTTTTCAGAAAAGTCTGTATCAAATTAAGAGAGTGTCACACTTTAGTTTGGTAGACATTAATACGACTATGTACTCACCCTTCGGATTTTACTTGAAAACACATTTTGGCTTTAAAAGAGGCTATCAAATATCTGGATAGTTTTATTATTTAAGTTCGTATTGTCAGTCTTAAAGGAGCATGTGACAAATTTAGACGTGCTACACCATATGTTAGCCATGCTTTAGTTACCCAACCCATTCAAAAATAAAATTATTATTTAATTTTCGGATTCAGTAGTAAGCCCAATGCAAGATTTCAAAATGTCAATAAAGGATGTAACTATAAATACGTCAGTTAAATATATCTTGTACCAATTTTTAATACGTTCCACATACGGCACTGTTAAAACTAAATATTCCTTAAAAACAAACTTTATGGCTATAAATTATAAAATCGTATTTAAAAAAATATTTAAAAATTAAAAAAAAAAATCTAACAGAAATAATAAGAAAACCCAACCTACAAGTAGCCAAAAGAATTATATTAACCCGAATCATATTGCCTACCCGCAATTTAATAACCAAACCAACATTGAGCCCAATAATAGAATTAACCTGTCGTTTGCAGATGTTGTTAAAGCATCTAATGTAAACGAAAACAGTCGTTTGGACAGGCTTGAAAAAATTATGGAAAATTTAATGAATATGATGTCAATGTTAATGGCCAGAATATGCAAATGAACTTAAGGATAGCAATATGGAATGCATAGACACACAAATGAAATAGAAATTTTCGTTAAAACTAATTACATTGATATCTTTTTAATCTCAGAAACTCATTTTACGAGTAGAACTTTTTTCAAAATAAAAAACTACGATTTGGTTGTTGCTAACCATCCCGATGATAGAGCTCATGCTGGTGCCGCTATTTTGATAAAATCTAATATTAAATATGAAATACTTTCTCCATTTGAAGAAACTTTTTTGCAAGCTGCTGGTGTAAAAATAACATGCGATAGTAATGAAATCAGTATTTTTTCTATTTATTTCCCCCCAAGACATAATATTACATGTGCAGAATATGAAAACTTTTTTGAGCAGCTTGGTGCAAAATTTATTGTTGGAGGGGATTATAATGCAAAACATCCCTGGTGGGGATCTCGTGTAATGAATCCTAAAGGAAGGGAATTATATAAATGCATTTGCAGAAATAATTATTCTGCATTATCTACAGGTAGTCCCACATATTGGCCCAGTGATCCACAGAAAACACCTGATCTTTTAGATTTCTTTGTTTATAAAGGTATAGCAAGGACATCTATGGATATAATTGACTGTGCTGACTTAAATTCAGATCACAGCCCTGTAGTTTTAACACTCAACTTAATTATTCAAACTTTAACAAAGAATCTTAAAGTACTTACTTCTAGAACAGATATGCAACAGTTTGCATCCTAGATAGCAGAACATATAAATCTTAACTTACAAATTAAAGATGGCTATCACTTGGAGGATACCATTGAAACATTTACCAATTTGATCCATGAAGCAGCATTTATAGCTACTCCACAGCAGCAGCAAATAAATGGTAATAATTTTCGTGTATCGACTGAAATTAGAGAGCTAATTGCAAATAGGAGACGACTAAGGAGAATATATCAAAGCACTAGAAGTATATTGGATAAAACAAATTTTAACAGAGCATCTCAACAATTAAAAAGCGCATAAAAGAATATAAAAACGAGTTATTACGCAATTATTTAAAAAATTTGGATGCGGTAACTAATGATAATGAGTATAAACTGTGGAATGCAACTAAATATTTAAAACGTCCAATAAAAAGAAACATCCCAATAAAAAATTTAAGCGGTGAGTGGTGTAGATCAGACATCAGCAAGGCCAATGCTTTTAAAGAACACTTAGAAATAACATTTAATCCATTTATTTTAAACAATCCAATTATAAGGGCTGATATTGAGAACTTTTTAGATGTTCCTTGTCAAATGGATCGTCCTATTAAACCAATATCCCCAGCCGAAGTAGGACAAGCAATTGATAAGTTGAATAATAACAAAACTCCTGGTTACGATAATATCGATTCCAGGGTTTTAAAATTTTTGCCAAGAAAAGGAATTGTTTTTCTCACGACAATTTACAATTCTATATTAAGGCTAAACCATTTTCCATCGCAATGGAAATATGCGAAAATAATAATGGCAGTAAAACCTGGCAAAGCCGAAAATAATGTTGCATCCTATAGACCAATCAGTTTGTTGTCAAGTTTTTCAAAAATTTTCGAAAGGCTCTTTTTAAAGAGATTAATGCCAATCTTGGAAAAACAGAATATTATACCTGATTATCAGTTTGGGCTTAGGCATAAACATGGAACTCCAGAACAGTGTCACAGGATTGTCAACAACATTTCATACGCCTTAGAAAGAAAATTGTATTGTTCTGCTCTATTTTTAGATGTTCAACAGGCGTTTGACAGAGTCTGGCACAGTGGCCTTCTGTATAAATTGAAAAACCTCATCCCAGCCCCATTTTATTTGATACTAAAAGCATATATATTTAAGGCAGATCCTTCTTTGTTAGCATAAATGATAATTATTCAAGTTTTAGATGTATTAAGGCGGGTATTCTACAGGGTAGCGTCCTGGGTCCAGTATTAAACACAATTTTTACAGCAGATATGCCAACAGTTGAAAATATAACTACTGCTACATATGCAGACGATACTGCTTTATTAGCCTCAAGCGAATCACCGTTAATAGCTTCCGAGATGCTACAAAGTCAATTGAATCTTCTTCAAGATTGGTTTCAAAAATGGCATATTAAAGTTAATAACACAAAGTCCGTTCATGTTACATTTACGCTAAGAAAAAATGATTGCTCTCCTGTTTATTTAAATGGCTCAGCTATACCGAGTTGCAACACTGTAAAATATTTAGGCCTCTATCTCGATCGAAGACTTACTTGGAAGGAGCATATCAAAAGAAAACAAGAAAAATGTTCTGGTTATTGGGCCCAAGATCAAGCTTAAGCTTGAAAAATAAGGTTCTCCTTTACCACACAATACTAAAACCTATATGGACAAACGTTGAGATATTACAGAGGTACCAGTCAAAAACACTTAGACTTTTAACAAATGCGCCATGGTTTATCAGCAACAAAAACATACACCGAGATCTTCGAATTTTAATGGTAAAAGATGAGATCAATAACTTCAGTGAAAGATACCTTAATGGACTAAGTAATCATTCCAATGTGTTAGCAATAAACCTGTTAGATGACAGCAATGAAATGCAGAGACTTAAAAGGCTTCATGTTCTTGACCTTCCCTTCCGAAAATAGATAAATTCTAATTTGTCAAATCCTATTTAAATTACAAAAAAAAATTTTCTTTCCTTTTTTTTTTGAGTTTTAAGGAAAACTCAATGTATGTTATTTATAAGTCATGAAATTTGCTTATTATTTTAATTGTAAAATAGATCTATATATATAAAAGAGGATGTGTGTATGTATGTAAGAAATGGACTCGAAAACGGCTGGGCCGATTTTGATGAAATTTTCAGAGAATCTTCAGAATATTCAGGCGGGTGACACTGTGAAGTCCGATTTTTGATTTTCGGTCTGTGGGCGGAGGGGCGTGGCAAAACCCACCAATGACATATACATATTTATTATTTTTTTTTCTTTTTTATTTTATTTTTTAAAGCCATTGTTATGCTTTTCAAAACGAGATATCAATCTCCTAAATCGGTTATGTAGTTCCAAAGATATTTACAAAAAAAAAAAAAACTCACTAATATATAATAAAATATCAAAATTTTAAAACTTCCGAAATGTTGAATTCGCTTGAGTTATCTGGACTGCCGCCCCACCGCCTACAAATGAAAGTTGGTGTACCAATTATCTTGCTTGGAAATATCTGCCAGCCACGACTTTGCAATGGGACACGTTTAGTAGTCAAAAAAGTCATGAAAAATGTGATTGAAGCAAAAATTTTAAAAGAAAAATATAAGGGCGATGTGTTGAAACCACGCATTCCTATGATTCCTCGAGATTTGCCGTTTGATTTTAAATGGCTTCAGTTCCCCATACCTGTTGCTTTTCAATGATCCCTGTTTTTTGCACGGTCAGTTATATGTATCACGTTCACGTGCTTTGTTTTTCAATACCGCGAACCAAAATTGATCAAAAAATGTCGAAGAAATGACTTGCAAAGCAGTCACGGGCACGCTAGTTGCATATAAAACAATAATTATTCGTGCTTGATTCCTTTAAATAAATATTTCATGATATTCTCACGAAATATTTATTACAAAAATCTTTATTAAAAATAAACATTTTATGATATTCTCATAAAATATTCATTTCAATAAAAATATTTGAAATGTATTACTGCGGGGGAGAGCACATCCATATTGCAATTTCATCATTTGTTGTCTTTGAGCCACCTATTAAGCAACAGTGATCGTGGTTCTACTGGTATATAATAATTACTAAAATACTTTATTTTTTACGTTTGTTAAAAAAAAATCGATATTTGGATAATTCATAGTCGGTCATTCATTGGCAGGCAATTAGTCTCACCCTACCGTACCTTCAAGATTTTTTTTCTAATAGTTATGCAATCTGATTTAACGAGACATATTCCAACTCTGCAGATATAGGAAATTTATTATTAATTAATTTGCATGGGGAGTACCCGACTTCCCCTTCCTATATCTTTAAAATTTTGCTGGAACTTTAGATTTTTTCTGAGAGCTATCCATAAATACAGATAAGTTAATTGTGAATAAATTAATTAATTCGCGAAAAAAGGGCGGTAATACTTTAATTTTCAGTTAGGCTTAAGTTTGTTATTATACTTGACTAATTGTAAATCACCACATTCCTCGTTTTTATTCATAAGGTGGTTATTAATTTTAACCTGTTTCTTTGTTGAAAAAGTTACATAAGAAAAATTTTATTATAATTATAATTATATTTTGCTTTTGTGTTAAAAAGCATAAAAAAAGAATAGCATAATCTTTCTTTTTTATAATTAATTATGCTGCCTTGAATTGTGGGGTTATCGGTAAAAAATAGTTTCTCATGCAATTTAAAACATAATTGATACAGATAAGAAATAGATTTATAGTGTTTACTCGTAGAAAACTCAGCAGTATTTCTTGTCGGATATTAATTTAAATTGAAATTTGCACTTTTGTTGAATACTTACAAAATATACTATTGTTATGCATGGATACCAGTTATTAAACTAAAAGAATGCAATTCAGCAGTTAAAAAAATGTTTTATTTAAATGCTCCTGATAAAAGGAAAATACAAGACTTTTTGAATTCGCCATGTAAAATAGCTTTCCCGATAAGACCATGTTCCCTTACCGAAATTAAAATCCCCTGGCTACAATAAAATTGATTCCATTATTGTGAAAAATTTACCAAACAAATCTTTATTATATTATATTTGACACAAATATACAACGCGATTCTCGGGTTATCCCATTATCCCATACGGAACTGTGCGGCCATAACAATGATCCCTAAACCAAATAAAGCTGAAAATGCTTTTTTATCGTATCGACCAGTAAGCTCCTAATACTGTTTTCTAAAGTTTTTGCAAGATTAGTCTCAAACACCTTTTTTGGAATCGAAAAATATTATACCGGAGTATAAATTTGGGTTCCTGCACAAACATGGCACTCCTGAACAATGCCACCGTATAATTCATGAAATAACGAATGCGTTTGAGAGAAAAATTATATTGCTCTGCTGTATTTCTTGATGTAAAGCATCAAGGCAAATTATACAAATTAAAAACCATAAATAAGCAATTTCAATTCGTGCTTGATTCCTTCAAATAAATATTTCATGATATTCTCACAAAATATTTATAAAAAATAACAAAAAATTTTTATTATGTTTTATTTATTTATTTTGTTGTTTTGAAATGTTTTGCCGTGTTTGTGTAGAAGTGTTTTTGACTCTTGCTGTCTATGCTATGTTGATTTTATGAAAATTCTCATTGAATCAGTTTAGCTTTGGATATAAGACTTTTAGATTTTCTATACAATAGTAGGGGTAAAATTCACTGATGAACTACTTGAGCAATAGTGAAATTGCAATATGAATATGCTCTCCCCCGCAGTCAAGCATTTCAAATATCTGTATTTGAATAAATGTTTTATGAGAATATCATAAAATGTTTTTTTTAATAAATGTTTGTTTTTTTTTTTTAAATATTTGTTTTTATTTAAAGGAATCAAGCACGAATTGAAATTGCTTAAATTAAAAACTATTTTAACAGCCCCCATGCATCTGCTATTAAACGCTTACTTGGAAAAAGAAAAACGTTTTATGTAAGTAAGAATGATGAAATTTCTGAAACATGTTTCATCTACGCTGAAGTACCACAGGGAAGTGTACTGGTCCAATATTATATACAACCTATATATCCGACATGTCAACTCATGAATAAGTAGCAACTGCAACTTATGCTGATGATACAGACATAATAGCTTCCGACGAATCATATATTATACCTTTAAGGAAGCTTAAAAAATGGATTGTCCGCCTGTCTCTCTAAATAATGGTCAAATTTCCAAGTCTGAAAAAGTTAAATATTGACAAGAGGCTTACTAAGGAAAGCCAAAATAAAAGAGATCACTTAAACTTGATAATCAAGAAATTATATGTTTAATTCGACCGAAGTCAGCAATAAGCCTCCATAACAAGATACTAATCTATAAAGCTATCATAAAACCAGTGTGGATATACGGTATACAATTATGGGGAACAACAAGTAATTCAAACATAGAAATATTGTAACGTTATCAGTCCATATCAGTCTATATTATAAACAACAAACGAATTCATGAAGATTTACGACTTCCATGTATAAGTGATGGAATAACAAAATTTAATAGCCGTTATCTATCGAGACTCAATAATCACTCCAATACTCTAGCCATATTCTTATTAGATGAGTTTCAGGAGGTGATACATTTAAAGAGATTGCGTATTCTTGATCTCCCTTTTAGAAAATGAATTCTTTATGGCTTTGGTGTAATGTTTGTTTTCTTGTAAAAATGTTTCAATGGTTCAAATATTGTGTCCGAAGCAGTGTTTATTTGTTCATTTATTATTCGTCCGTCAAATGTTTTTTGTTTGTATATTTCCATGTTTTCTATAATATTTAGTCTCCTTCCTTTGTGCTGTGTATGAAGTAGTTTAACCGTTGTTTTTATATGTCCTGGTGTACATTTGTTGTTGAATATATGGTTCGCAAAGTTTGATTCTGGAGTTGATTTTGGTTCTCGTAGTTTTTTGTTATAGTCTCTAATGTGTTTGCTAAATCTGGTCTTAATTTTTCGTCCTGTTTGCCCGAAATAGCTATAATGGCATGTACAAGTTAATTTGTACACTCCTTGTTTGTAACGCCTTTGTTTGTATATTTGTCTCGGTTGTTTTATTCCGTAGCATTCTGCTTAGGTTGTTTCTTGTTCTGAATGCGGTATTGATGTTGTGTTTTCCAAAGAATTTTGCCAGTTTGTACGTTGATTTTCCCATATATGTTAATGTAGCCCATTTTTTCCTTTCATTCTCCTGTTCTTTGTTCGTTCTAATTTGTTTCTTGATGTTATCTACGAGGCGCTTTTTGTATCCGTTGTTTTCCGCTATGGTGTATATTGTTTCCATTTCCTTCATATACATTTGCCGTGTTAGTGGTGTTCTCTCGAGTCTTGTTATTAACTGCCTGATTGCTGCGTTTTTGTGTTGCTGGGGATGATTTGATGAGTTGTGTATTATTGTGTCCGTTGCTGTTGGTTTCCTGTATATTTCATATTCGATTCTGTTCGAGATTATGTTCCTCTTGATCGTTAGGTCTAGATAATTAATTTTCCCCTCCTCTTCTTTTTCCATTGTAAATTTTATGTTCTTGTGTCTTCCATTCAAGTAATCTAGAATTTGCTCATCGTTATTTCCTTCTAGTATACAAAGGATGTCGTCGACATATCTTGCATAGAATAATACTTCGAAGTTGGTTTTTAAATCCTTTATGTATTCTTCCTCTAATTTCTGCATAAATACTTCGATGAGGATGGCAGATGTTGGATTTCCCATCCCTAGTCCTGTTGTTTGTCTATATATATTATTGTTAAATTTAAAGTAATTCTATTCTAGCGTCGCTTTCAGTGTGCCTGTAAGTTGTATTGCCAGCTGCTTGTTTTCCGTTTTGTTTTTTACTGTCTTATGAACAATGTGTAATGTATCTATTACTGGAATTGATGGATACAAGTCCTTTACGTCAAAAGATATCAGTTTTGTGTTCTCCGTTATTTTTACAATCTCCAGTTTATCAATCAGTTCTGTAGTGTTGGCTATTGTATGCCTATATTCCAGGTCTAAGGTGTCTTTTAGTATTGTTTTTATATATTTAAAAAGTTTGTAGCCTGGTGCAGATTTGTAATTAATTATGGGTCTCATCGGTGCGGATGGATTCATCATTGTTAATGTGTGCGATATGTCTGGTTTTATTATCCTTGTTGCCTTTTTTATAATCTCCGTAATTTTCGTTTGATATTCGTCCGTAGGATCTTTACCAATTCTCTTGCGCTTAGAGTCTTTTATTAGCTGTTCTGCCTTTTCGATGTAGTCCTGTTTGCCGATGAGCACCGTTGTGTTTCGCTTCCAGTTTACGTTTTAGTTTCCTAATTGTATTGTGCTCTCCGTTTAAGAGTTTTGTAGACTTGGCCTCCTTCTCTATTATTTGTTTGCAGATGTGCCTGGCTTGCTCCTGTTCTTCATTTGGGATCATCGCTTTTGTGACTTCTGTGTCCACAATGGTTTGTTCTATTTCCTTTTTCTTGTTGTTTTCTGTGATGTTGTGTTCTAACCCCTTTTCCAATAATTGAGCCTCTTGCCTGCTGATGGTGACCTCTGTTAGATTAAAAAATCTAGGGTGGAAATTGTTATTTTTGCGCGTTTTGTTGTTTGTTGAATGTGTTAATAAGTCCCTAACATATAGTCCTTAATATATGTATGTATATAGTACACTTATAATTATTGGATATAACGATTAGTTATTAAGTTGTTTAGAGCTTAATAACACATGTTAAGTTCTAATGTTATATTATACATATATTTTTTGAAACCACTTACTTAATACTGTAAAAATAGATTGTAAATAAAATAAAAAGAAATAAAAAATTAATTTAATTAATTGTAGAAAAATTTCATATATGTACTTTTTTTTGACGAGTTTCATAAGGAAAACGTCCTCTTCATAAAAAATTTTACATTTATTACGTTAAATGTTGCTTTTACTGCAAAACAATTTAAACAATTTATTTAGACGACATATTTACTTTTATACACACGAAAATACACTTTAACGCCTACAAGCTGCCATATCAGGTTTATTTCTTCACTCGACAACGTTCATAGCTAAACAGCGCTATTTATTGATGATGAGGTTATCATAATTCAGTGTTGATATTTATTTGTTTGTATGTTTTCTTCTTCTTCAATGTTAGTTGTTTTTATTTTCAAATTTTTCATCTTAGTTCATGAAATTTGACTGTAGCATGTTGTTGTTACTAAGATATTTCTAATCTTAAACAGACAAAAAAAACCATTTCGCTTTACTTTTGCTCTTTGGTACATCTTTGTACCAATATCATGAGCTGCAGTTACACTAACTTACGACGTATGCTAAACAAAATTGTCTCTGGCATTCAATTGAATGCTTGCTGAGATAAGTATGTAAAATATTATTCTAAGTAAAGGAAGAAAGAATAAGAATGTTGCTTGTTTGGCGGCAAGTCTTTAAAACTTCCAAAAACTTCTCATTCTATTAAAATTTATTTACTCAAAGCAAAACCTGGCTTTCTTAGTTTAGGCTTAGGCGTAAATAATTCAATTGAATTTTTATTGTGGAATACTGTGCTGGGTTATACGCATAAAGTTTTTAGTAATAAAAAAAAAATCATTCATTAAACTTGTCTAATTTAGTCAATTTGTAAAAACAAAAATTCAATTTTTATTAATAAAGAGTTGCATTTTATTATGTTTTATCGCATCAGTAATAGACTTTATTATTTATTTTTGTTTTTTGGCAAATATTTTCTCTTTTTGAGAATATTGAAACAAACACATTTTTAAACTAATAATTATTTAAGTGTTTAATTTTTCGAAATTAATATGTATGTATGTGTTCATTTATAGTCGCTAATTAAAAGAACATAAAATACTTGCAAACGAAATAAGTATTAAAACACCATTTGCAAAAGCAATATTTGAAATAAATAAATTTAAATCAACATTAAATTATTATTGTGTCATAAAATGTTAATGGAATTAATCACATTTTATTTTTTAATAAAGATATGCCACCGGCAACTGGTGTCATTATTTGTTTGGCTTTAAACCTCATTTTGGTTCTCTTTTATATGTTAGAGAGGTTAGAAAGTAAATTGTCTCTCAAATGATTAAATTTTAAGAATTAAGCTGTCATCCTTTAACACTTATTTAGTAAAAATTTGGAAATTTCACGCATGAAAAGTTACACTATTAAGCAAAGACATTTAAGTATGAAAATTTATTATCAAAATCATGAAATTTGACTCTACCACTTGGTAAAGAACGAGCAGCTTTTCCTTGTAATAAGACTCCTCCTGAGATCGATGTGCGTCACTTAATCGCTAAATTCCTGACTTACACGATGCAAACATAGTTACTGTACAGTACTAAAATTGCGCGAGAAACATCATCACGACTACTTTCGCAAGTTCAACTCTTTCAAGAATTAAAGCCAACCGACCATTGTTTGCGTCGAATGTTTGAAAATTGGCTGTTTGAAAAACTGAACGAAAATAACGCATTTTTTAATAAAGTCAACTATAGTGATGGAAATAGTTCTTTATTAGACGGTTATATAAACAAAATTGTTGCATATGAGACCTTCATTTTCCGCACACAGTCCTGATAACATCCAAAGGAAGTAGCTCTTTGTTGCGGTTTGAGATCAGGTGGCATCATTGGCCCATATTTTTTTTCGAAAGTGAGCAAGAAAATGCCGTCACCGTGAATTATCCGTGCTATTAAACGATGATTATAGATTTGTTGTTGTCACAATTAGCTAATTTCGTGATATGATTTACATCTGCGCCTGGCAGTAAGCCTTAATCAGATGGTGGTCAGACCACTCTGAGTGAAAAGCAGCGTCACTGACGCCCTAGGAGGCCGAAGTCTAATTCTAGCAATTTCGAATTCCTTCCTAGTAGTAATTTCGATGATTCCAGACAGGACTGCAAACCACCACTCCTTGCTGAAGAGCTGGAGACTATCCAACTCCTGTCCGGAATACATGTTTAGCATGCTCACTGGATCTAGGATCATTCCACCAGGTAGGTGTTATTAAAAGTGAAATGATCCTGCTCACCATATAAAACTGAACTCTTATGGGGCCGCGAAACCACAACCACCACGATACTCCCGAAGGGCCAACCTCAATCATCAGTCAGAGAAACAGCTAAATGCCTAAAGAGATAATTAGCGGAAATTCTGCGGGCTACTGATTCCCGTGGAAATAACGTGGAGCTTTCAGTTGTACCCCTGCTGTTTTCAGGGGACTGGGCTCCATTATACCCCCAGTTGCACAGGCCTACGTAGTCAAAGTTCTATAAAGACCGATAAATGTGCCCCCGGGGGGGACCCACAATTGGCTAATGTTGATATCACTGACATTTGGTTGAGAAAGTTGCATAAGAAAGTTCCCGGTCACATAACTTTCCGATTAGGCGATGGCGATTGGCCGCCTTGTTTTTGTTATTTAACGCCGGTAGATTTTTTCACCTTGGCAATGTTAACAACCGAGTTTAACTGAACAACCCGCAAACAATTGACGCATTGATACTTCAAAATTTTGTGAAAAGACATCATATTCCATTAATAATTCCCATATTTCTACACTGTCATCAATAAAACACAAGTTTTGAAAAAAGTATGTGTTTTAAGCCAAAGAAATTTACTTCTTTCGAATTATAATTTTCTAGTGTTATGAGCGTCACGTCCCGCTTAGATGTGGTCCTATTTTCGTTGACTTTTTCCAAAGCTTGGGCCCTTATGTCGGCAATTAGGCGACGAGTATAGTCTTCGAAGTGGTCAATAATTTCGGGCTTATCGATGTAGACTAGCCGCTTAGCATATCAATTGTGTAGCAGCTGTGTGGCATGTTGCACCTTCTTGTTAAAATCACAGCTCCTGCACCTCATGGTTGTTCAATTGATGACCGCAAAAGTTAGTAATCTGTAACGTCGTGACAGCGTAGTTTTAAAAGAAGCACTAAACAGTACTAAACAGTCGGTTCTTCTGTACGTAATGGTATCTCAACATACACTTTAATATTATCACTGAAAATACAGAAGTTTCGTTTAACGGCGTATTCATTTAAACAAAAGTATTGATGGCAAAATAGACTTATTGAGCGATACGTATATCGAACAGAACCATGTTGTTCAAATTAATTTGGAAGCGCTGTTCTGGCATCAATCTATTCATGTTAAAATGCCAAACCACTAAATAACTAAATATAAAGCTGACAACTGACAAAATGGCCGCCAATTAAAAAAGTGTTACCAACATTATATACCTCTATAAAAAATACCCTGTATGTGAATGGCGTATGATACTGTACAACAGTAGAATCTCACGAATTAGAACCACTTTGTGCATTACCCACGAAAAATGATAAAATTATAATAAAACTAGTTATGCAGGCTTGTTAGAACACAAAACAGTTTTTATTTAATAATATTTAATTAATTAAACATATTAAATGCTTGGAACAACTTTTAAAAAGTTTTAAATTATTAAGTATTTAATGGGTTTTTAACATAACCTCAAGTATTACTCAGTTTTTTTTTAATTAAATTGGATACGGGATGTTTAAAAGGTTAGACGTGTGTTCACTGGAAAATATATCACTGGTTTTGTACAAGACTTTTAAATGGAGAATATATGGCGTTGTATCGATAATAAAGACGTCGCTACTATCTAAACCTTCATTATCGCTATTCTCTGCATCAGAAGCGTTAGTAAAGACATCATTCCATTCCTCGATTTCATTTACATTTACGAAATTGTTTGGTATAATTTTATTTTTATTAGCCCTCTGTAAATTAAATTAAGTTTTTCAGTAGAATGTTCTGTAGGATTTACTATTGATCTAAAAAAATAAAGTGAGACCTCAGTCACTTAAATTGTACACATTCTGTGGCGTGACACCTTCCATAATATATTTAATCAATTTCAACAGAACAACATTAGGTAGGGACTTCAAACTTTGCAAAGGGTTCTTGAATGCAAAGCAGTGTAACGAGTTTGATGCGTGATAAGATTTACGCCAGTACGTAGCTGTGTAAATCTGACGGTGGATCAACTCACTGTGGATGATATGAAGCGTCAACAACGCCCTAGGAACCCTTCGGATATCTCTGTCCTCCAGTCGCTCATAGTCGCAACTCTGAGAGCCCAGAGCAGGCCAAGGCTGTCACTCTTTGCTGAAGAGTTGGAAACTATCCAACTCCCGGTATAGAACACATGCAAACTTAATAAAATTTCAGAACACAACCCCAAGCATGCTCACTGAACCAGGACATTCATTGTGTTCATAGTGTATGGTACGTCCCACACAACTCAAACGAGGGCCGCGAAACCACAACCACCGCGGTGCTCCCGAAGGGAACAGCTAAAAGGCTGAAAAACCAAAAAGCTGATCTCTGGGGCTTACTGATTCCCATGGAAATAACGTATCATCCCGCTGGCTCAATTATCAGTCAGAGAACACCTAAAAGGCTAAAAAGCCAAAAAACCAAACTCTGGGACTTTACTGACTCCCATGGAAATAACGTGGAGTTGTCCAGTTGGCTCTTGCTGGCCTTTTAGGGGACTGAGACTCCCTTTTACTCCCGGTGACACATGTAATGACGCTAAGATTCCGGGTGGGGGGAGTGTAACGAGTGTAAAGAATAAAAAGATATTAAAGTGAGTCTTATTCCGGTATATTGCATAGGGATCCGCCAGGAAGGTATACTACTTTTTTTGCCGCCATTTTGTTAAACATTAGTCTTGACAGTTTAATATTATGGAAAAATATTTTACAAATCAACGTCTTTTAATCGTTAAAATATTTTTATCAAAATTAATTATCGATTACCGTGACGATGAGAAAGTTACGTGAAATTTTCGGGAGAAACAACGTGCCAACAAAACGCTTTATTTATTGTATAGTGAATGATTTCGAAGAAAGAGGGTTTATAGGTGATAGGCCCAAGCATGAACCACAACGTACTGCAAGATCGGTTGTAAACATTACTGCTGCTCAAGAAAGTGTTTAAAACAATTCATCAACCTCAAAAAACAACTTTGGCCACAATTTCGCACTAGGATTTGCATTGTTTCCATATAAGATTCAGTTTATACAAGAGCATCTTTCACAAGACTATTTATGCCGCCGTAAATATGTTTATGACAACCAGTAATTTCATAAAATGAAAACGCCGTAACGGTAGCTGTGAATGGGGAGCGATATCGTATTGTAATTGAAAACTTTTCAACGCCACAACTGCATGATGTGGGCATGATTAACATGTGGTATCAACAAGACGGTGCCACATCGCACACAGCCTGGATTACATAGAATTACTGCGTGACCCTTTCCCTTATTCCAAGAAATTATGATGTTGATTGGCCTCCACGGTCGCCCGATTTGGCTGCTCCGGACTTCTTTTTGTAGGGATATATGAAAAGCAAGGTTTATGCAAACAAACCAGAAACGCTTGAGCAACTAAAAAAAAATATTCGTTATGAAATTAATGAAATGAATGAGTGAGAATGGAATGAAAAATGTGCTTAAAAGGACTCGCATTTGTGAGGCTAACAGAGGCGGATATTTATCTGATATTATATCCCATATATAATTGCTGACATGAAATAAAACATTTATCAATAAATTATAATTTATAAAATTATAAACAAACAGTGTAGCATACCTTCTCGGCGGACACCCTGTATAAAATAGTTTGCTTGCATAAATCTCAAACTTATGTTTTCAAAAAGAAAAAAAATATAATTTTGCAGCAAAGTCTTGATCAATAAAAGAATTTTTTATTACACTTGTTATTAATATAAATGCTCAATTAAGAATATTAAAATTATTCCAAATTTAAAGTTCTAATTATATCGACCCACAACTGATTTCATTTAAAAAAAAATATTAATCAAACGTTTAAGAAAACGAAAGCAAATAGTTTAATCAAGCACACGGTGTAAAGTAATAAAAACCGCAATTAAAAATTTACAGCCTTTTAAATAATAAAAGAGAAAAAAAATATAAAAATTTTTAATGTGTTTTCTTCCAGAAAATAAATCAAATCTAGATGATTTGTTATACAAATAAATGTATTTAATAGCTGATACAAAACATTTTTAATACATTTTTCTCATGGGAGACTTATTTTATGAATGATACAGATTTAAAAACATATAAAACTGAGATGCCGGAGTTAGTGTAAACAAACATAAATAATAATTTCATATGTAATAAATTTTATACTGATTGATTTATTTTCTTTAGCTGTCTATTTTTTTTCTATTTAATTTTATTTATTGCTTTGTTATCAACTGGAAGAAAATATGGGAAATAAAAAAAAACTATTATGCTTAATGAAATTAATAAAATAAATTATATTGTCAAGCAGTATTGCCAGATTATTGAAATTATAAAAGTTTTGAATAGCATTATGATTAATAATATTTTCCCATAAATTAATAATTTCAATTTGTATTTTTGCAAATAAAACACAGTAAAACTGATTTTAATATACAAATTAGAATTTTTAATTAGACATAAATGTGTGTCTGTAATTTTGTGGCTAAAAACGACGCAGCTTATGCATAGTATTTGTTAGAGTCTGAAAGACTTTAGTTTAAATAGTCTATTGTTTAAAATATTCTGAACTTTTGTAGTTATATAAATTAAGAGTTCTACTTACAATTTTTTATTGCTTAACTTGACAGTATAAGTTCTTATGTTAACGCCAGAGAACTTCACTTGTTGATTAAAAAATTGTTCAACAATTATAAAGGCGCGAAAAACTTTTCTTTTAATTGCAAATGATCAAACCTGCCCCCACACTTTCTTTTATTCTTTATTTTAAAGAAACCAAACAAATGCCTCTCTGTTGGTTCAGATGGTTTACACATCGGTTGACTCATAAAAATAATAATATTTAAACTGGGAATGAATTAATTAATCAAACTTGTTCAAACTTTTATATTCGTTATTCATTTTAAGGCAATCGAACCACTTGCAGGTTGAACACTGCCTTATTTTTATCATAGGTCGAATCAAACTCGTCAACTCGTGTACTTGCCTTTTCCACTCAACACACTTTAGTTAACATAGTCAATTGTTCAAAACAATCTGAAATTTTGTAGCCAAATAAATTAACATTTTTTATTGCTTAAGTTCACAATATAAGTTCTTATGTTAACGCGCCCACTTGTCAAGGAGAGGCTGGTAATTTACGTTAAAAAAAACTTAAAAGAGCATAGAAATTTTAAATTATTTTCAAAGTACACACCAAAATCCAACAACGATTTCGTAAAATAAAAATTAAGGAGAATTAAAAATATTAGTCGGCGTTTGATCTTATTTAAGAATCTGTATTTGTTTTTGCCCAGAAAACATATTAAAAGTTATGTGGGCGGTTCACAAGAACAGCATAACGCGAATAGCTAAAGTTAAGATTTTGGTTAAACTCTAGTCTTAAAAATAATAAATAATCTAAAGACCGGATAATCAGTTCTTTGAACTGTTGCTCAATTTCAACATAAAATAAATAAAAGTTTGTTTTTATGTTAGAGGAAGTTGGCAGCCTTGTAAATTAATTTAATTTTAATTTAATTAAGCTTACAGAAGTTTTTCATTTATATTTAGCAAGTATTCATGGACGAGCTCTAATATCCTATTGGCATATGTAAATGATCTTATGAAAGAATCTCTTGTGCCAACTGCATCTTATATGGAAACAAATGCAACTCCTTGTGCAAAATTATGCCCAAAGTTGTTCTTTGTAGACCAAGGTCCTGAGCACTGCGTCGAATTAAGGTTGATGGAATGTTTTGAACAATTTCTTGAACAGCAGCAATGTTTTCAGCCGATCTTGGAGTACGTTGTGGTCCATATTTGGGCCTATCACCTACAGACCTTCTTTCTTCGAAGTCATTAACTACACGATAACTAGTGCAATTTGTTGGCACGTTTTTCTCCCAATTATGTTAATTGATTTTGTTAAAATGTTTTTACGATTAAAACACGTGTCTACTTCACGACTGCCAAATATGAACCGTCAAGACTAATGTTTACCAAAATTGCGGCAAAACAAAGTAGTATGCCTTCCCGGCGGACACCCTGTACTTTAAATAATATATTAATAACGTAATAATAGGCCCAAGACACTAGGAAAATTTAAGAAATGTAATTTAGTGTTGTTTTGTTTTGAACACCACTGTGTATGAGAGTAAGAATATTAAATTAAAACACAAGTATTTAACAAAAAGTATATTATAAATAAAATAAAATACAATTTGTTTGCAAACATTTAATAGACTTTACTAAAAAAAAACTTGTTTATTTGTTTAAGTTTATTTTACAAATAATATTTCTGTCTTAGAAAAAGTGTTGGTTTTTGCTAAGCAAAAAAATTTTTTATTTGAAAATAAAATACAAAAAACTATTTACTTAAGTGCTGAAGTAAAAAGAATGAAACATACATTAGTAATGCCAGGTGTTTTTAATGGGGACTATTTGCAGGCAAGATGTTGCCATACAGGAAATTGTTTTTCATAGAAGATTTTGACAGCGGCAAAATTTCAAAATTTCATTAGATGTTTTTAAAAAAATTCTAAAACATACAATTATACATGTTTTGCTACGTACAAAAATCATTAGCAGTTAAACATTTTTCTCGTGTATTGGTATTATTTATGAATTTTTCAACAATTTGTCAAAAGCACAATTTTATGTTTTAAGTTAATTAATTTTTTTGCATTCGTTCTTTTGTTCTTGTATGGCTTAATTACTAATAAAAATGACTTTTGAACCATTAAAGCAAAAAAAGAAAAAGATAATAATAAACAAAACGATGTTCAATTTAATTTAAAATTATGTCAAAGTTGCGTTAAGGGTCAATTGTTCAAAGAATTGCATTGCCATTTATGCATTTCTTTGCCCATTTATACTGTTAGGCACTCGTATGCTCATATAATTTAAAAAATATTGTCACTGGTACAGTTACTGCAGCAGTAAACTGTTATATTTATACTAGAGCAATTTTTTACAAATATTAATAAATTAATTGAAAAATTAATAAAATTCGTTTCTGTCGTCAGTAAGATTGAAAATTTATATAAAGCTTATAGATATACATTAGAGTGGATAAACTTTGTTCGGGTGAGAAGAATTGTAGCAGGCGTATTGCACAAGGGAAATCTACACACAATTTTAAGAAAATTATCCACAGAAAAATTAAACCTAGTTCCCGCCAGTAGGTTTAATTATTGAAAATAAAAATCTGGCATCTTCTCACTACAAAACTCTTTTGCTCGTTTTAAACATACCAATGCTGTATCGTTAGGTTTGTGTCTAGAAGATATAGCCAGTATAAAACCGAAAAAAAGCAGACTCTTGTGACTTCATGTTGCTTGCTGAAAGAAAATAAAGAGAAGAGGAAATCATGATATAAAAGAGGAGATAAAGAGAATAAAAAATGAGGCAAAAGAAAAAGGTATATGATTTGGGAGCGATAGATAGATAGAGAACTAAGCTGTCGAATAAGTCCCACTTGCCAGGAGAAGCAATCAATCGAAGGACAGACTTACGGCGTACGGGTTTGTGTCAGAAAACCAACCACTGTATCTTGAAAAATAACTCCTAAAATCGCTTTGACCGAGGTGCCGCAGTTGTAGTCATTCCAGTGCTGTGCACAGGCAGAGAAAGTGTTAAATTGTTTCGTTTTCTCGTTTTCGTTCTGACAGCTTCTGCGGAATGCCATCCCTAGCATGAGTCTCCAAGTCACGCAATTGCACCGTCGCTAACCGCAGCAGTTTAATGTTTTGTATACACTGGGTTATACCTAAAAAATCTTTCCATTTCTAAACACAGAATTATTCTAGTTTACTTCAAAATGTACTGAAGCCCAAATGTTATTTTTAAATAATTTCAGTAAATTAGATTATTGGCTCGAAGGCTAGGCTTTATGACCATTTCATTGGTTACCTAAAGAAGTCACAAAACATCTTAAATAAGCCCTTAACTTTCGTCCTCCTTTTTTGAAGGAGCGGTATTTTTTCTATTTTCCCAAGCATTGTAATGAAAGGAGTTTTAGAGTTTCTAAAGGGTTTTTCTATAAGAAGTTTGTTTTCTTAAACATGTATCACGAAGAGAAAACTTTCCCAATTATTAGGTATCCCTGTGGGCTAGTAGGTAGGTAGTGTAGCTTATAAGACTGGGGGCTGTGGGTTCGATTCTTAACAAAGGCCTCAGTATTTTTTCACTACAAAAATAAAAATTGACTGTCGGTGGGGCTGCTCACTGGTCGCTGTGCTGTCATATACGACAGTTAATTTCCGTAACTATCCTTTTACTTTCTCCACCTGTCTCATGTCTTCTCTATCCCTTTCCTAAAGAATGTAGCACGGTACTTGAATAAATAAGCATTGTTGCCTGAAGTGCTATTTCTCTTTAACACATTCGGCCGCACTTTAATTTAGCTAGTGGCTGCCAGCGACACAATTAATTTTTTTATATAAAAACGAAGTGCTTGAATTCCCGCTTTTTTATTATTGAATAATTTTTTAAGCTGTGTCGAACAAATGACGGATATTCCTACCATGACGGGAGTTTCCGAATTTAATATTTAAGCCCTATAGCAACTCTAACTCCATACAAAGTAAAATAAACTTAGGAAAATTTGATTTGAACATTATCGGGAATTTCCGTCAATAGTTTGCTTAAAGACACGTGAATTACGTGCGTTCCCGCAATTCAGCCGAAAAGAAATTATGAATGGAAAATAATATCTGGCGAATGTCTACCACTACCATGTTACAGATCTCGATTCTGTCATCAAAGTTTTTAATCACTTTTTGGCTTCTCAATAATCTCTCTAGGATTTTCAGAAGCACAAATGCGGCGATTTTGTTTGTCGACATGCCCTGACAGGTAAAAATGGGCTTTACCTGAAAAAAATTATTTTTCAGGAAAACTAGCCGTTTGTTTCTGAATTAATTGAGCGAATCTACGGCGATGTGAATAGTCGGTCGGCTTCAATCTCTACACCAGTTGAACCTTGTAAGGCTTCACAGTCAAATCCTGACGCAAAACTCGACATGTAGTGGTTTTGGATAACCCCAATTGTTGAGAACGTCGAGAAATTGACAAATTTGTTTCAACACTGTGGCTCATGACTGCAATGTTTTTCACTTGAACGACCTCGTCGAACACGCGTTAGTGTTCACACATTTTCTATCGAGCCTGTCGGCTCAAATTTAGCGACCAGATTCTTAATAGCGATCTCAGAGGGAGGATTATGTTTTCTGAAAGTATCACGAATTTTACGAAAATTTAACTTTAACATAACCCCCATTTTCATAGTGAATTTTCGTTATTTTAATGCAATTTTCGTTACGAATACATCAAAAAAACTAAATGTTAAAACTACCATTTTGTTGGTGTTGCCACAATAGAAAAACAAACTTCTTGTTGAAAAAAGTAATATTAAAAAATGGTTACAGACTTGATATATTAGATCGGATAGGTGGCGTTATTTGTAATTAGTTTCTGGAAAGGCCTTTGCAGTAGACCTAGGCAGGGTTGGGTGCCATAGGCTTGTTTACTGTAAATTATATAAAATTGTAGAGAACAAACTAAAAAAATCCAAGTACCGTTATTATCAAAAAGACATACATACATACTTAAAAAAAACACGCTTCATTTTTTGCTTGCAACTGTTCATACACACATCATATTATTACACATGGGTGTATGTACATGTATGCATGTATGTATGTATTTATAAGTTCGTTATTCTATTTTCATTAATATACAAGTAATTAGTATTTTTAATTAACACTTTCCTTTATTAATTTATTATTTAAATTGTGTTTAACAAAAAAATTAGCAACATTTCATTTTTTGTTGTTCATCAGCTTCAGTATCATCTTCATTATCATACTCGATGACTATTATTGAATTAATCACTTAAATTAATACAAAATAAGTTATCTTTGATAAATAAATTTAAGAAGGGAAGAACGATTTATAAAAAATAATTGTAATGAAAGTTTTAAAAATAAAATAAATAAGTTAAAGTGTTCTTATGGCTTCAAATTACATAAATCATTTAACTAAATATTTATTTACTTTTTTAGAACGGTCAGCTTTTTGACCCTCAATCGCTCTCTGCACAATTTTATTCTCTAAAGGGTTTCCAAAAAAAATATACACAAGCTTTCAATTAGATAGAAGCAACAAAGCTCACTTTATATTTTATTTTTTATTTTTTGCATCATTGAGAATATACTGTGACGTATTGTGTAAAATATTACATCTGGTGAATTGCCTTCACGGGTAGGATGTCTTCCAGAAAATGCCAGGAAAAAATTCGTTGCGACTCGTTTATTTCAAAGGCCTTCCATGTGAGCTTTTTGATTAATTGTTTTCTGCTATAAACCTTTGATTTTAAGTGTTTTCTTTAATTCGATGCTGAACGGCATGCAGCAATAAATTTTTCATATCACACTGCTTCACGGTTCTAATGACAGGTGGGGCCGTCTGCTGGAAAATACATGCCTTTGCTATCAATAATGTCATCAATGATAAAATTTAAGCAGTAAGAACGCATATTTCAATTTCAGATATCTATTAGCAGTAATCGCTTGCCTTATTTTTGGAAAAGTGACGCCCAAAGGTGATTCACGTTCGAAAATTGCATTAAATAGCATTTGTTTTTCGTAATTAAGAGGTGGTTGTTTCAATTTTAAAGAGTTTTTGTTAATTACTAACAAAGCCATTAGACTAGTATCTAACTGCTTAGTAGTTATCTAAATAAAAATTTGCGTTAATTTTGGAAAAGATTTTGACTTGAATTTTTAAAAAGTTTTTCTCTACTAATTTTATTTGTTTTGCCTGAATGTGACTTAAATTATTTTTAATAATTTTTCTCTTCTGCTTTTATTTGTTTTGCCTAAGGAAGACTTAAAAATTGTTCTGTTTTGATTTTTGGTAAAATATTTAACACTTTTATGCTAATTGAATATTGATACGTTGAGTTAAACATGACTTTTGGAGGAAATTATAAAATTATTCAATATTGCAGCACATTGACAATTTTGTTTACAGTTAATAAGCCAAAGGGGTCGTACAATAAACTTAAGTATTTGCCGCTTTAAATATAATATTTTTTCGTTCTGAAAGTCTAGGTGCTTTTGGGTATTTACAGTGATTATTATAATTGCTCACAGTACTTTTAGTGCCTTTAATATAGTCGGGAATTTGGCCCTTAACCATTTTGCTACTATTGTGTTAACACAGTCAATGATTTTTATACTTACTGCGTGTTGTTTGCATTTATGCAAGGTAAAATAATGTATCAGGTGGTGTCAATTTACAAGGTGACTGACTAACTTCTTTTTTAGGAAGTTGAGGTTGGCAAAGTGCTACAATTTTTTGCCAAACTGCTTACTAATAAATACATGGCATATCCATGATATAGCGATTTATTTCGACAAGTTTTTTAATGCAAACTAAGCTGGTTTTAGAGTAACCAAGGCCAATCAAAAATCTCAAATTTCCTTTGTCTGTATGCAACAGAGTTTCTCGAAGGGGGCATGCAGTCTCGATGGATCTCTGCCCGATCTTACCATGTACCTTTGCGGGTAAAAGGCGGCACCAGTCGCCTGGGCTAGCAGGAGCTCGATACTGGAAGAGACATAGGAATCTCGAAGTCCGACCATTGACTTATTATACACACACCACGGGAAG
The DNA here is from genome assembly GCA_030448955.1 of Trichopoda pennipes. Lineage (NCBI taxonomy): Eukaryota > Metazoa > Arthropoda > Insecta > Diptera > Tachinidae > Trichopoda > Trichopoda pennipes. The sequence continues at coordinate 1,180,312 of JASKUP010000084.1, forward strand.
CAATTGCCTGCAGGGTTACGGCACTGTTCTAGTTGTTGGTTAGGCCCTGTGGGGAGCAACATGGTAGCTGTGGTTTAATCGGGCTTTGAAGAAAGTTCTGAAGAGGTGTTAACGAAAAGATAAGATTAACATCCAAATAAACGTCCTGTTGCGCCTGTAACAGGGCTAGGAGTTGGGTAGTCTCCAAATCTTTAGCAACGAGTGGAAGCACGGCCCTGCTACCGTGCACTTGAAAATTGCTACTAAGGCTTATATGCTCGTAGTGGGTGGGTGATCGCTTTTCTACATCCAGTGGTAAGACCATCATCAGATTATGGCCCCATGGCTTGGTGCTGATGTAAATCCTATCATGTCTGTATGCAGCAATGCATACATCTTTTTGACTGATATTTGCACAGACATATTTTTCTGATGGCAAGACATTTGATCTCATTTAAATAACTATTTGCTAGCATTTTGTTAGAAAACAGCAATAATAAGGAAAAATAAAAATGGTGTTTTTACCCGGAAGTTTTTATTTTGATCGTTTTTTTAACTTTTTCTTATGACATCATTGATAATATCAAGTGTATTCAAAAGGAGGTTTTGCGTTATTAGGAACTTCAGCTGATGAGCTAATATCTCAAAGAGAATGACATCGAGTGTTGTCAGATCCTCGAAATGAAGATTTTTGTTAGCAAATGGTGATATATTTTGTTAGGGGTTTGAGGTTTTCTATAGATTTTCCCGGGTTTATCTATTTATCATTATTTTGAATTTTATTTTAATATTCTTTCAGTGTAGCAGCAAATATTTTGCTAATAATATATTTTTAAAAATAATAAGTTTTGCAATATAATTGAATTCATTGCATTTGTCTTTACTTTAATGGATTTATTTATGTTCCATCCAAAAAGTATATAGATTTAGAAGCAGGGATACTTTAATGCATAGTTAAGAGATTAATTTCTCAAAGAATTTGGATATCTGGTTTGCGAAAGGTTCTTATCAATTATCAGTGGCAATGACGTCAATTTTTTTTTTTTTAATTTTTAATTTTTCGGCGTCTTTTTTCGAAAATTCGAATATTTAATTAATTTCGGTATTTCTGCAAAATGATTATCATTCGAATTACGTAATTCAAGACACTGCTTAAAATAAAAATAAAAAAAGAAATAAAATCCGTAATTTCGTGTTTATTGCAAAAAATATTAAAACGATTCCAATTAAATCCAATTAAATAGTTTGCTCCAAATAAACGGTCAAACAAAAAGCAATTTGTGAATCTTTTGGACAAAACTTGATACATACCAAGACCTACCTTTATAGATTAAGGGTCTATGCTTGCGTAAAATCCATTTTATTTATTTTTGACAACGAATAAAAATGACGAACAGTGTGAGAATTTGCACCCTTAAAAAATACTATTTGATTCATTCGCCTCCAGAAATGGAACCATGTTAAAATATGTACCAACGAATTGGTTAAGATTTGTCATGCAAACATTTTGGTTTTGTTTAGGAATCCAAAAAAGTGATAATTTCTTTGTTTAATATTGTTACATTTACAAAGGAGATAATTTTTTCATAGATTAGAGTTAAAACCTTTGCTTAGAAAGCCCAAGTTTAAAGTCAAGGTAAGGTGTGCTCCTTGAGAAGGTTTTTAAAATATTTCCAAAGTAAAAATGAGTGTAGCATTCAAGAGATTTTGAACCAAATTTAATTTATTGTTAATGGTGGCTGAAAAATTAAATTTTTGTATGTAATTTAAATAAATTTTCGATATTATTACATCACTGAAAGCGAATTAATATGCTTATGGTTTTATGGTTTGCTTTTGAAAAGCTTTCTACAGAATAAATGGTAAGGAGATCGGAATGGAGTAAAGTATCCTCTAGAAAACCGCGATACTTGAGGGATTCGTTCATTCTGTAAAATGGTGTTTATTCCACAGAATATGTGTCAATTTTCAAAAATAAAAGAATAGGTACGGATAAAAGTTTGATATTACGCCAAATTATTCTTTAACTCGTTTGTTTGAACAGCTCGAGAAAAATTATCAGAAGCAATAAATTTAATAAGAAGTAGGTCGTTTTATCACACTCTTATGAACGCTTTTGAAATATGAAGAGTCACCACTTCACCAGCCACTGTCCACGCAGTGACACCATCTTTCCGAAAGTTTTCGTGCGGCATCCCCAACGCAAGCATTATGTTGCTGTCGTTAAAGAGGATATTTATACTCCAGATACTTTACGAAATGTAAGTTAAGCATACTTATGTAAATTGCGAAACACACTGCAATTGATCATTACTTTTCAAGGTTGGCGTTACATTGAATATACACCAATATTATATAAAACCTTTATTAAGGGCCTTAAAGGATAACAGTAAGCTCTTTCGATATTAGTTTGCATAAAAATTATTCTTTTTACATTTTTATAACAAGCCTTTCGTGACTAAGGTCAAGTGAAGAATTTCAAGGGAAAGAGTTTTTTAATTGAAACTTAATTCTATTAGAAATGTTAATATTTAAAATTCGTTGAAATCTTTGTTATTTACTTTGTCTTCTTATTCTTGTCCATATTATATGCTTGAAGCTAGCTAGTCATGGGTCCAAGGAAATGTTATAATCAATAGAAAGCAAACACAAAATAATTATAAATACTTGATTTTTTTTTTGTTTTAACCCAGTAAACAAAATAATTTTTGATAATATTAATTTGATAAAAACTAAAGAATTCTAGAATTACTTATAAAGATCTAAAATAAGATTTAATTTGTTTTAAATATTTTAAATTTTATAACTTTGATGCATATCTTTACATTTAACAGAGCTCTGTTAAAATGTTAATGGTGCTACATTAACATATGATATAGGAATAAAATTCCTATTATACATACAGACTGACATTTTTAAAGAAACAGCGAAAGATGGTGAAATCAAAATGAATGGGTTTTGTTAACAAGGTGCCTTTCTACAGTTGTCCACACTTACAATTTTTAAGAGTTTTTGGGCATATAAAAAAATATTTTAATTCTGAAATTTTTTAACTACTGTAGAAGTAAAACAGTGTTTTTAGGTTTTCGAAGCATTATATTTTTATGTTTTCTATACTTTTTTTTGCTATAAACTATTAACATTAGAATTAAATTTAAATTTAACTCACACTATTAAAAATTTTTAGTAAAGAGACCTGTGGAAGGACACCTTTTTCACAAATTCTATTCATTTTGATTTTACCATCTTTCGTTGTTTCCATGAAAATTTCAGTTTAGATGCAAAACCAGAATTTTGATTTCTCTAACATTATTTTAACAGAACGCTGTTAAATGAAAAGCTCTGCATCAAAGTTAAAAATTTAAGATATATAAAACAAATGAAATCTTATTCTTTAATCTCATACCTCAGAGAATATCAGTGTGTAAAATTTTTGGAAAAAATGTGCTTCTTTCTTAAATACTGAAAATAGTAGGTTAAACCATTCGTCTATAAAAATTAAATTTTTCATCTGAAAAAATTACTTTATTCAATTGACTTGAAATTTTTACTTAACAGTAGCATCAAGTCAGTCTTCTACGTTTGGTTGTTGCATTAGACTATTTTTATTTTAAATATTCCGGTCGCCTTTATAAATTATGCTGTATAATTTTAAGATATTTTATATTGATTAATTTAATTGGCTAAAAGTCCTGCGATACTTCTTCTACTTAAATTCCGAAACTTCTTTGCAGTTATAGTTTTTTCAAGCTTTATCTTATAACTACTTATTTATAACTTATTTTACCGTCCTTAATCTAAGCTTTAAGTTATAAATAATTAAGAAATAAAATAGCTGATATTATTGGTTTAGATGACAGCACTGGGATTTGATCTCTTTTAGTGAAAATTTGACTGTATCACTTCATAAAATTCGAGCAGCTTTACCTTATAATCAGGCTGCTTCTGACATCGCTGTATATTAATTATTCGCTAAATTTCAAGCTCACGACAATTCAGCAGTAAACTCGTAGTATAATCATTTCTACCCTAACGCTACTGTCGCTTTTATCGCCGTTTCTGTTTGCAAATATGAAATCTTATACATTTTAGTTGCGGGTAGGAATTGCTATAAGAAAATAATCTTACATGCAAGTGCTTAATTATTTGTTTGCTATACAACGAGTATATGAATAGTGGATAGTGTACTTAATGTTTTCTTTTTTTAATATTTAAAGTGGGGGTAAATAAAGTTTCAATTACCGGAGGGGAATTTCATACTAAATTACAGCCACAAACCCACAATAATTACATAAAATATTCCTTACTTAAGTTTCTTTTACATTCACAAAAAGAACAATATCTAAAATTTAAATTGTTCTTGTCAAGGATAACAAAATGTAACTTTATAGTGTAATTTCCTGTTTTGATTGAATTTGATTTTTCTGTTTTTTGTTAATATTAAGGGTTAGCTATTTTATTATTAAATTCATTTAGTTTAAATCAGAAAAAATTAAATGAAAATGTGGGAAAGACATTTCGCAAACTGGATATGCTATGATGGGTGATTGAATTTTATTTAAAATGTTCCGAGCAAGAAAATTAACAAAAATTACAAAACTTTTTCGTTAGTTCTACCGGTGTTTTTCATTAATAAAATATAATTTTAGAAAATTAGTTATCTTAAAGAAATTTTGGCGACTGAACGTAACTAAACAGCCTATAAATGTGAAGCAGATTTATTGAAAATAAAATATTTACATTGGCTATTGTTTTTAATTAGTTTTCTGTCAAAATTTTGGATAACAATCTTCAGGAAAATCTGAAAAATGTAAGCATTTTTATAACGTATGAGCAGATTTGAGGTTAGGAATTAAATTGCCCGCGGATCATTAAATGTTAAGAATTGAGCTATTTATTTAGTAAAAAGTTGGATAATTTTAAAATGGAACGTTATATTCTTGAGCAACGAATTTTAATGGTGAAAAATTACTATCAAACTGATATAAGAAAAATTTCAGTTTTACTGGCGACTATAATGAAAAGCTTATGGCTTAAAAAATATCCTGTTCCTAGAGTATATATTTAAAGTATTTGTATTCTTCAAATTTAGAAAGAAACGCCAAAGAAATAAAAAATATATAAATTATTCTTCAAAATTAAAAATGACAAAATAAAGATTTACAACTTAATACAATCAAAAAATGACATAAGTCTTATACAATAATTTCCAGCTATTCCGTCTAAGCACGTTTTAATTTCAATTATTTATTTAAGTTTTTAAAAACTTGATCACAAAAGGGTGCAGTATATTTATCTTTCAGTAATTTACTTAAACATTTTTTTAATTGTTATCAAAATAACAATATATATGTTTATGTGACCTACTGACAACTTCAAAAGTCTCTTTTCCAAAAAGACAATAAATCAATTTTAAAGGTTAAAAAACTGTTGTGACAGCTGTGGTCAATTAATATACAATTTATATAAACTTATACATGTACAAACATAAATAAATTCATAAAATAATATGGATGCAATAAATACGTAAGAATAATTGAGGGATCTGCATATACAAACAAATTAAAAACACACATTTTACAGTGAATAATAAAAAAACAAAAAACACAATGTTTTCTTATTTATTACAACAAAAGAAGAAAAAAAATTGTGATACACGATGCACGAATGCCACAATTCTTAAAAAACGGTTTATAAATTACCGTATAAGGGATTTCTCTATTTAACTACAAAACCAAGTTTTCTGATTCCAGCCGAGAAATATTTTTATTAACTACAACTATTAGACACCAATCAGACTAATACAGATTTAAGTGTGTGAAGATAACTCCGTCAGTTAGGTTCGTTTTTGCCAACCCTGCTATAGCTTACATACCTCTTACTTAAGAAATGTTAAGTTGACAGAGTTGAATTATTTGAAAATTTTGGTGCGAAAATGAAAAAATTAGATTGGTGCGGCTTAACGGACTACAGGGGGCGAAAGCTATTGCATTTTAGATTTCAGAACTGTAGAGGTTATATTCAGAACTTGTATAGGTTTTTTTCTATTACTATAAAATTTAGAAAATCGTGAAAATATGCATTTTGGCATATGTACATTTTAAAAATGCCCAAAAATAGGTCAAAATTAAAAATGTGCAGCTTGGCGGACTACAGGGAGCTAAGGCATAATCCCGAAAGAATTCTAAGATTTCTTTGAAGAAGCTTAGGTACCCTTCGTACCTGGGAAGGTACGAAGGTTTTGTTTTGCCGCCATTTTGGTAAACCTTAGTCTTGGCAGCTCATATTTGGCAGCCGTGAAGTAGACACGCGGCAAACTTACTATGGAAAAATATTTGATAAACCAACGTGTTTTAATCGTTAAAACATTTTATCAAAATCAATCATCGATTACTGTGGCAATGAGAAAGTTACGTCAACTTTTTGGGAGCAACGACGTACAAATCACTAATCGTGTAGTGAATAATTTCGAAGAGAAAGGGTCTGTAGATGATAGGCTTAAGCAGGGAAAACAACGTACTGCAAGATCGTCCCGAAAGAATTCTAAGATTTCTTTGAAGAAGCTTAGGTACCCTTCGTACCTGGGAAGGTACGAAGGTTTTGTTTTGCCGCCATTTTGGTAAACCTTAGTCTTGGCAGCTCATATTTGGCAGCCGTGAAGTAGACACGCGGCAAACTTACTATGGAAAAATATTTGATAAACCAACGTGTTTTAATCGTTAAAACATTTTATCAAAATCAATCATCGATTACTGTGGCAATGAGAAAGTTACGTCAACTTTTTGGGAGCAACGACGTACAAATCACTAATCGTGTAGTGAATAATTTCGAAGAGAGAGGGTCTGTAGATGATAGGCTTAAGCAGGGAAAACAACGTACTGCAAGATCGGTTGAAAACATTACTACTGCTCAAGAAAGTGTTTAAAACAATCCGTCAACCTCAATGCCACGCCGTACTCAGGAGCTTGGTCTTATATATATTCAGTTGACACAAGCGCTTTTTTTTTTAATGGATATATGAATAAAAAGAATAGTCGGTTCTGGGGAATGGGAAACCTTCAAATTATTCAACAGCCACATTTGCATCCATTAAAAGTGACAGCCTTTTTGTTTAATTTGGTCAGGAGGAATCATTAGACCTTACTTACGCCGTAGCAGTAACTGTGAATGGAAAGCGATACAGTGATATGTTAACGCCACAACTGTATGCTTTGGGCTGGATTAACATGTGGTATCAACAAGACGGTGCCACATCGCATGCAGCCATTATTACAAAAGAATTACTGCGATACCTCTTTCCACAACATATTATTTGAAGAAATGGTGATTTTGATTGGCTTCCAAGGTCGCCTTATTTGGCTGGTTTTTGTAGGTATACCTGAAAAGCAAGGTTTATGCAAATAAACCAAAAACGCTTGAGCAATTCAAACAAAATATTCGCGACGAAATTAATGAAAAACCGCGTGAAATGTGTAAGAATTTAATTAAAAATGTGTTCAAAAGGGCTCGCATTTGTGAGGCTAACAGAGGCGGACATTTATCCGATATGTATTCCAAACATAATTGCCAACAATAAAGAAAACATTTATCAATATAAGATCTATTATCTTTCATTTAATCAAAAATTATAAACAAGCAAAGTATTATACCTTCCCGGCGGACAGCCTGTATATTAATCTGCTTGTTGAAACGCAAATGAGATTCTCTTCTCTTTAGGACAGACTGGCTTAATAGTTAGTTTTTAATTTCAAATTAAAAGTAATTAAAAAGTATTTTACATCTTGTTGAAGTGCTTTTCATTGCATTGTTTTATTCTTTCGGTTTTCTTGATTAACTATTTTCACAATTTCTACAATTATTATTCTTTTCTTATAGAGAAGCCAAGAACTAACGTCAACTAACAGCTAATCAGCGCTGCTGCTTAACAACAATTTTTCTATTAAAGTTGGGATTTAAACTCATGACTTATTTGCTGTCGTGATAATTACGCTTAATGGTATTACTAACGCAGTGTTACGTTACCGAAATTTTTCCCTCAAAGATAAATTTTTAAACCTTTAAACCTTTACGATTGATAAAAAAGACGGATAAAAAAACGGGGATGACTGAAATTTGAAGCATGCAGAGAAGACTTTTCTTTTTTTCAATTTTAGTTTTCAAACTAATTTTTTAACATAGCCAATTTTACAGGTAACAGAACCGCTGTTAATTATTTAAAACTAGTTGAAATTTTAACCTTGAAAATATTTGTGGTCATAAAAATTGGAGAATGGCTAGTTGATACACTATAAACAAATGATAGTATAGATCCATGTGATCGTGGGATTTTCAAGCAAAATTTAGAAAACAGAAAAATCAGAAAATTTTTTATTATAGTCTAGTGGAAAAATTGAGATTATCTGGCATTACACACTACAATGCAAAAGTATTCAAAAATGGTAGCTAGGGACTACCATTGTATTGTACATACCAGCTATTCTCTATTTTTTCATAGTGACCGACTACAAATCTTTTCGCAAGATAAATTTCCAACTACTGTTAAATGATTAACAGTGCTCTGTTAACTGCAAAGATAACTATGTTAAAAATATTTTTTAAGTCTCTGCTAGTTAAATTCTAATTTCTCTTCAAGCACGTAAAATGCTTCGATGCAAAACTTGTTAATCCTTTTTCATCTTGTTATCCGCAATGCCTTCTTTACTGAGCCTTAAATATTTCGTTGGATAGTAGATAAATAATAAAAATTATAAACAAAACACATTTACCTTTCACAGTATTAGAAAATTAGATTAGTGAACCAATAAAAAAGAATACAATTTATCAGTCTTATAATTAAATAACACAAAACGTTAAATGTTTGTACAACATACGGCATCTACATGGATGCAAACTAAATATTGCATGTACATACATAGATGCTGATAGGCAGCTACGAGACATTTTTCCATCCATGGCTGATGAAAAATAAATAGTTTATTTTGAATAGTAAAACTCAAACAGAAAGACCTGGAAAAATAATAAAAATTAAAGAAAATTTTGAATCATAACACTGTGCTACAAAGTATTGTAAAAAAATATTTTTTGTAAATGGTTTATTTTAAATTTAACAGCCGACCAAATACCTAATTGTTGGAAAATATTATTTTTAAACTTAAAATTTCTTGAAATTGCACATTTTTACCCAATCGGTTATTTTAACAGTTTTTTAAAATTTTTTTTCACATACTTTTTGCTAGAAGGTTGAGTGTGTTAGAGTAACAAAAGCAATAAACAAAAATAATAAAATCGTCTATATTTGTGGTTATTATAAAACTATAAATCGATTTCATTAACTTTATATCCCAAAATGATTGCAAAAAGGAAAGAAAATTTTGCTTTTAATTGATTTTTTTTTTATTAGAAAATGCACTGCATAGCAAAAGTATATATGCAATATCTCAAACAAAAATTAAAGTTTTCATTCATGTTGTTTGAATGCTTGTAAACTTGTTATCGCAGAAGTAAAACTAGTAAAAGCCAATTTTAATTACCGAAACGAATGAGTTCGCAGTTATTTAAATATTTTATGGTGGCGAATCGTACCTTCTTACACAGTTCAACTTTATTTGGCGAAAAAAATTTTTATCTCAAGATTTATTTTTATTTTTTTTTCTATATTTAACACAGTTAGTGAAAAAAAGCACAACGAAATAACCCAATAGAAAAATATTTTTACAAAAAAAATTAAATAACTTCCAAATGAAATAAGTCCCAACAAAAATGAAATAACTCCCAGTACAAATTAACTGTTAACTCCGGGCACTGTTTAACTGTTTTAAACTCTATGGTATAACTTTGATATCATACCATATATCATAGATATATAACTAAAAGCCGGCTATACAGACAATATTTTGTTAGCGAAGCCGGTGTTCCACATACCATAGGGAGATCATTGAGCCATTCCGGTCTGTGTAGACGGCCTTCGGCTGATGGAAGGGTTTAACCTCTATAGTATAACAAACCCCGGCTCCGCTCACCAAAAGTTTCCTGCATAGCCGGCCTTTGGCCGGCCGGATTTTATTCTCTATGGTATAACAAACACCGGCTTCGCTGACTTAAAGTTTTCTCTGTAGTCAGAGTAATGGAATAAGTCCTAATTAAATAGTTTCCATTAGATGACTCCTAATAATAGCTCTTTAATTAATTAAAATGACTTAACTTATATACCATACCTGAAGATTGAAGGAGGAAAATATTTTGTTTGCGAAGCCGGTGTTCGAAAAAAATCTTTCAGCCCATTTCAGGCTACACAGAAATAGTTTGTAAGCGAAACCGATGCTCAATATACCATTGAGGAGAAATCAAATTTAATTTGGGACAGTTATAACAACCGTTATAATTATATCTGAACGAACTGAAATGCAATTTTAGTCAAATGAAATAATACCCAATAAAAATGAAATAACTCCCAATTATCAAAATAAATGAAATAACTCCCAACAGAGTTTAGTCAGGAGTTTTTTCATTTGGGAGTTATTTTATTATGAAATAACTCCCAATGAAAAATTAGGAAATAACCTCCAAAAAATTTTATTATGAAATAACTTCCAATTTGTATGGGATTTTTAAAAATTTTGTTGGGAGTTATTTCATTTTTTTTGGGAGTTATTTCATTTGGGAGTAATTTCACGGTAACGCTGTTTTACACAGAAAATATGTGATTCTTATGTATTGAAAATTTGTTGGTGAAAATAATTACGGCTTGCAGGGACACAGTATCCACACGCAGAGGTTTAGGTGGATCGGTAACAGTGGCACGTGCAGTATTGTATACTTTTTTTGTCAATTATTTTCTGTTATTTTCGGAATTTAGGTCTTGCACACAAATGACTGGTTTCATAGAAGAAAACTGCATACCTTTTCCATGTATCTACATTGTAAGGCTATTAAAAGAACTTTTGCACCCTGTGGTCGGCGTAAAATTTGCACAACTTAAATTTGTTTCTTTTTTTTCTCGGAACTACACTCAGGGGATGACCCCTACACATGCAATGCATTGTGGCAGAACTAGGAAATTAAGTTATCGGGAGGAGGAAAGATGGAGTAGTCTTTGTGGACATTCAATTTGAACTTTTCTACTCAACTAATTTTTTATTGAAGGAATAAATGTAACAATTTTAACCTTATGCTAAGTCTCCTGTCTTCCTATTAGAATAAACAGACAAATTATATCTCAACTCGCAGAAGACAAATAACTCGGTGTATATCTTAATAGGCGCTTGACGTAAAAAAAGTCATCGGAAAGCAAAATTAAATCAGATGAAATTAAAACTGATACAAACGAATTGGCTGATTAGCAGAAACTCTATACCGAGACTAGAATGAAGTCTTAAGTAAATATGGTGCTATGAAATCCAATTAAAAGGCCCTGCTACCATAGAAAATATAGAAAAAATTCAGATCCCAAAAGTATGGATGATAGTGGTAAACGGAACCACCCTGGTATACAATAAATTGGATATTTCACAAAGGCTTGAATGTACCCTTAGTTACAGTAGAAAATGCGTGTTGTACAAAATTACATTTAGCAAAGTAAGAAACACGTTTAAGCCCTCTACTCCTAACATCTTAAGACATATAGAGGTCGATTCCTTGGGTTTTATAAATATTAGCAACAAGTATTTTTGTCTAGTAGGTCTTAAAAAGTAAAAATTTTAAATTTATTATTCATATTGCCATAGGAAAATCCGGGTATAGTAAATATCTGATCAGAGCATATTCCTTTTAAAATTCTGATCATGTAAAAGACCAGAAATCCTCGTATAATCAATAAGCAAGCACAGTTCTGTCAAAATAAGTTATAAAAAATGTATTTATCATAGTCAAGTCGTAATTTAAATTGGGAACACAAGTTCAAAGAAATGACAACTCATAACTGAGAAAACTTATCGCCCTGTCCCGTCTTGTTTTATTATTATTTTAAAGCAACTATTTTCTATTTTAATTCATAATCATCTTTTTCCAATGTCACTGTCACATTTCGCTTTTGTGAGCATTTAAAATTTTATATATTTTTTGTTTTTTATTAGGAGCCTACTTTTGCTGATAGCTTATCTATTATAGTTGTAAATTTTGTCCGTGCAACATTTTGTTTTTCATTGTCTGTTAATATATGTATTAAATATTATGCAACACTAATATAATTGAGCATGGCAAACTCATTTTACTCTATAGCTAACTAAAGTTGTTTTCCCAATGATAGAAACGATAGAACGATATTCAATTCCCTTTGCTGTAGTTTTCGTAATTTGTCAGTGGAGGGAGTTTATTCCACACACGGACTGTTCTGTTAAAAACCGAATTTTCCCTGTAATGGGAAGTACAATTCATTAGAAAATAAACTATAAATGGTCGCGTTTAACTCGAAAGCGTGCGAGTAACGGGAACAAGTTCCCTAATTTGTTTAGTGGAGGGAGTTTATTCCACACACGGACTGTTCTGTTAAAAACCGAATTTTCCCTGTAATGGGAAGTGCAATTCATTAGAAAATGAACCATAAATAGTCGCGTTTAACTCGAAAGCGTGCGAGTAATAGGAACAAGTTCCCTAATTTCATTAGAGCATTTATCATTACAATAACGATAAAACAGTAAATAACATCCCACATTTCGTAGATGCTCTAGAGAATCGATAGAGTTGGATACCCTACTGTCCTCAATGAGCTTCTTGGCCCTCCCGAGTAAATCCGAAATAGACTTTGGGGAGCCGGCCCATACATGAGAGTTGTATTCCATTTTTGTACGGATATAGGTGATATAAATAGTACGAAGGTCGTTTTAGAAAACGAAAGCTTCTTTAGAAAGTTGAAAAATGTGTTTCGTCCATCGAACATCACACTGAATTTTCATGCCAAGAACAATAATAATGTAATACCTACATACTACATCACCCATAGTAACAGGTGCAGCACCATTTCCGAATACAGATCTATGCGTAAGCATGCAATATTATGTCTTACATGCATAAAATCATAACACGACCCCATTCCGAGATTATTGCGAGATCGTGATTGAGCGTATCATTCATGTTCTGCCTTTTTGAACTCACCTTTAACTGGTTCGTTCTATTACCAAATAAATACGAATGACAAATGGTGTTGTCATTTGGGTTAAAAAATTTGACAAAGAAGGTCATTCAGAAAAGTAAAAAATAAGATAGGAGAAAATCAAAATAATGACAACACGATTTTTTTAAATCCTCAGTAAACAAGTTTTTTCGATACTGTTTGCCTATTTTTGACGCAAACGTAACAAAAAACATTCAATTTTTGGGCACTCGTTATTTTCGCAATTGAAATATTCAAATATTTTTATGGTTTTAAAATGTAATTCACTCTGGCTTCACAAAAGGGTTGTTTATTCCAGAGTCATTAAATTATTAATGGAGCCAATTTGGCGAAATAGTACCCCTAAATATAAGAATATTTGGGGGTACTATCCCTTGTCTATTTCTCAGAATTGAGTCCCAAATCAATGAGCTGAAATTCATTGTACTGCGGTAAAGAAAGCCGTTTATATTAATATTATTTAATTAAGGCTGAAAAATTCTATTATGTTGTGATATGAAGCGCAAGTGCGCCAACCTTATTTTAGATTCTGAACGCATTTGAAGTTTTACCTTTCACGCGTGCCTTCTCTGAATGCAAAATGAATGTTTGACATTTTTAAAAGCAAACATATGTTGTACAGCCTGAATACTTCGCACCTTAGCTGTCAACTTGAATTAATTTATTAATAATAGTAATAATTGAAATGCATTTATATATATATCAACTTTTGGTTTTCGGCAATTTTTAATTATCTTTGGCAACACTTACTTTAAATTAAAGTAATAAATTTAACATTTTTACTAACGCAGCGTAACGCTAAGAAAATTATTTTTTAAAGAAATGTATTTTTGTTTCTCAATTTTCTTTTGGAGTTTCATTCGTATCCGCAGATTAAAACTTTTTTATGCAGTTCTTACAATAATTGCTTAGATTTTGTTTTTACTTTGATTTGTAAATAAGAAAATAAAAAACAGACATTTGGGAATACATGACACATTGTCCTCCTTTATTGGCGGTTGCCCCAATAAACACAACAATTGAGCAATAAAATTTACAACTATTGAAGAATGTAGGTGGAATTTTGAATTTTGTAAAGGATGCGATAAGACTTACCACTACACCGTCTCCAATATAAATTTAGATTTTCAACATGTTTAAAGATGTACCAAATTGTAAAACTTTTTAATCCTTTTTTATCTTATTATTTGTTTACATTTCTATCGATTACTTTTTCAGCCTAAAATATTTCATTGGGTGGTGGTTATGAACTCTTGAAGAAATATATCACAACTTTTTTGCGTTATACGACATCACGCAACTAGTTAATCGGACTGTTTTCTTTTATTTAACCATGTAATTTATTATTATATAAACAAAACGAAAACTTATTAACGAACTGTAAAAGTTGATATCTATTATTACAGTATTTAATACAAAATATAACTTTATGTAAAGTTTAAGAAAGTATATTAAAAGTATAACTAAAATAATAAATGGAAATGACAAAGGAAAGTTGGTACAAAAAACAAAAAAATTAAAACGTTCACTGCACCCTTTCTAAATGGAAAAAATGAAAATACTTTTCTGAATTAACCTCAAATAATTTGTATAAAAAGAATATTTAGCCGTAATTGCAGTATTTAATCAGTTGTGTCTTTTATTAAGGCATTTTATTATACAGGAATACCTCGCTTAACGCTATCTCGTTTAGTGCTATTTCGTTATAACGCTCTTTTTAAAATTTTTTGTCATTTTTCGAAACATAGTCGTCATAAAAAGCAGCAGAAAATATACATAATTTGAATTTTTTTCCATACGTTTTTTTTTTAAATAAAAGTAGGCTAAAAAAATTCCCTAATTTTGGGAATTCCCCTATAAGGATAAATAATTTGTGAAATTTTGTCTCATATTAAATTAGTCATTGGAAATAGTGATATGGTCCGGTACAGACTTAGTAATTGCAATATTGTTATTTTGAATTATAATTTAATTTCTAATTTTAAAATGAAGTACACATTAAATAAAAGATATATTTTTAAATAAAATACCCATCTTATTTGTCATTTTTTACTTCAAGGCAGTAAAAAAAACGGAACCCCATATTTTAATGCAAATAGTGCCTTTTTTAACGCTATTTCGGTTAACGCTCAATCTTCAGGAACGCAACCTGAGCGTTAAACGAGGTATGCCTGTACACTTATTATACACATTCTGAGAAATATAGTTTTTTCTAAGTGACCTCCATTTGCAATATAAAGACCTAGGGAATTTTTGGTTTGGCGAAAAAAATGCCATTTAAAATTTCGTCGATAAAATGAATGTTCTTATGTTTTCGTTGAAGATTATAATTACGTTAAAAGAGAGAGTTGGATTTTTCTGTAAAATTTAGTTAATGAGATGATAGAAATTTTATTAATAAATTATTATTTGATTACTATTGTTATTCGACCTCTTTTTTTAAATAAATAATTATTAATCTTTGTAGCGGTCTTTTTAAATAAATTTAACACTACATTTTTTCAATATTTCGCTTTCCTATGGAAAGCTTCTTCAGGAAATTATTTTTATAATTTTTGTTGTTATAAAAATAATTTCCTGAACAAGCTTTCCACAGGAAAGCGAAATACATATTGAAAAACTATAGTGTTAAATTTATTTAAAAAAGGCCGCTACAAAGATTAATAATTATTTAATTAATAAATTATCAAATTCCAATTAATTATATTAAATTATTAGGGGAAATGAGTTGTTATAAATATATTAGTACAGGATATGAAGAATGGTTGGTAGATCGCATTATAAATTCATGTTCTTTAATTTTATTTGACAATATCGATCTCGATAATCCGTATTTTTATAGTATACAATTTAATAATATCGATTTGGACAACATATGGCATAACTATCACAGGGTGCCCCTGTAGGCTAGTAGGTAGTGTACTAAATTACCAGTCTCGAGGTTTTGGGTTCAATTCCCAACAAAGACCTTGGCTGTTCTCACTACAAAAAAAAATAATAATAAAAATTGACTGTTGGTGAGCCTGCTCAGTGATGAAGGCATAGTCACTGGTCGCCGTGCTACCTTATACGACAGTTAATTTCCCATAACATTGGCCTTTTCTAGAAATGAAAGCTGCCCTGGTAAGCTAGTACGTAGTGTACTTAGCCTACCAATCTAGGTGTGATTTTTGTCACTACAAAAAGAAGAGGTTTAAGGCTAATGTAACTATCCTTCTACTATCTCTTCTCTATCCCATTTCTAAAGAAAGTAGCACTCTTGTGACTAAATAGGAATTGTTGCCTGAAGTGCTACTTCTCTTTAAAAAAAATATAATTTGTGTCAATAATAACAAATGTGGTATTTCGCTACAATAGTGTCGAGTTTTGTACCTGCAAAAGAAAGTTATCGAATATAGGTAGTGCATACGGTCAACATGCACAAATTAAAAAAACTTGAAAACGATGGTTAGCGCGATTCCCAAGAGGTGATTCAGGCATAATAGGCAAGCAGAAGCCTGGCCAGCCGAAAAAGGTCGAAAATAAAGTTTAAACGCTACAAAAATGAGATTTTTTGCATCGTATTCTTACTGGTGATGAAAAATGGATACCTTATGATAACCCCAACCGCAAAAAGTCATATGAAAATCCCGACCAACCAGCCAAATTAACACCGAACCCAAATATCCATGAAGCCAAAGTAATGCTCTAAATTTGATGGGATCACAAGTATGTGTTGTATTATACGCTGTTCAAATTAGGTCAGACTTTCACAGCGCCTTGTACCGAAAACAATAGATTCGTTGGAAGAAAACAATCAACGAAAAACGACCATAATATTTGACAAGACACGAGACCGTAATCTTCCATCATTACAAAGGCCAAATGTTGAAAGACCAGTTAAAAAATATTTGAAAAACAGTGAATGCGAGGTTTTAACTCTTATAGCCTAGACCTTGTCCCTTCTGAATACCGTTTATATCGATCCATACAGAATGCCCTTTTTGGAATACGCTTCACTTCAGAGCATCAGTAATTAGCTTGATTCATTCTTTACCTCAAAATCAGAGCACTTTTTAGCGTGCAATAAATGGGCTAACACAAAGATGGGAGAAGGTGGTGGCCAACTATGGATTATATTTTGAATAATGTATCAACTAACTTTGTTATTATAAAAAATATATTTTCCAAGCAAAAAAATCGACATTATTAACATGTATAGGTATTAATAAATTCCTGATTTAAGCAATACTATTTTTCTTGTATGGCCAAAACAACATTTCAAAGTTCTTAAAAAAGTGTCCTTAATTATCACACGTCACTATACATGAGTGTTTAAACAAATTTTTTTAATTGTTTTGTTCGTAGAAATTGCATGAGCTTGGGTGACCTAAAAAACTTTAATGACGGGCGTATGACTAAAAATTTGTATGACCCTAAGAGGAAACTATGTAAATAGGTCCAGCAGTTTGGGTCTAAATCAAGCAGATAATTTTTAACATTTAGCTTTTTAAACTTTTTAAATTTTGTTTTTAGAAAAAATTTCGAAAGTTTCTAATTTCTAATATTCACTTTTATGCCTTCTGGGTTTTGCATAATTTTTTATCAATTATATAATATCTTTTCTCTATCACCACTTTTAGCGAACGATGAGCTTTAATTTCTTAGTAAATTCAATATTTAAACCTTTTACAAATTAAAAACAAATATATTTTTATATTTTTTATATAACGAAAATATTTAAAATTCTCAACCTGGCCCACCATTATCTATTTAAACAGAAAGGGTCTTCTTTTAACAGCTTAACACTGTATCTGCTTAACAGTAATTTTTTTCTGTTGAAGCTGGTAGTTGAACCCATGACTTGTCTGCTGTCGTGATAGTTATGCTTACTGATGTTAGCAACTAGCCAATTTCATGAACAAGTGAAAGGTGACTTAAAAGTATTAAGTCGAAAGATAACAAAATGTCATAAAAAAATTATCTGCATTTATTTAACATATTAACTTAATAACCCCTATAAAGTTCAATAACAGTCGATTTTATTCAAATCTAAATTCGCTCCAATTTTTTATGTTTGAAGAAAATTTAAATTAAAATACTATCAGCATGTATGTAAATGAGGGGTTTGGTTAAAATAATTCAAATAATTTGAAAGTGAATAAAAATTTGTTTTTCTTTTCGAAAATATATTTTTAAAAATTAGCGCTGACCTACATTTGTGTACATTTGAATAATCGTATATTTCTTTATATCAGAAATTTGAGCAAAGTTTAAAATGTTTTTAGTTTTTGGACCGCTTTATAGATAAATTTTAATTTTATTCACATTCCTGTCAATATGTTGTAAACAACTTTGTCGAAAAAACTTTAAGGAAATTCAGAGATGGAAAATTTATGCAAACATTAAAAAAAAATATTTATTTTTGTATTACTGTGTAGAATTTATTAATTCTTTACTAATTTACTAATTTTCTGCAGTTTTAAATATACGGATTAAATGTCACTAATTGGGCTGCCATTTTTCGACATTTGCATCACTACAGTTACTACGAGCTATTCTTTTAGTCTATTGTCAGTAACAGTGAGCCTTAAATTTAGCGATTATATTACGCATAGCCCTTTCAGATGGATTTTTTAATTACGAGAAAAAGCTACTCGAATTTTACGAAGTGAAACAGTGAAATTTTAACCATTTTGATAGTCGGGCAGTCTTTAAGTTCAATTGATTAAGCATTATTTTGCCCCATTCATCTTGAAATACGGCCCTAAGCTAGTTTTATTACTGTACAATCTGTCTTGCATACGAAGTTCGAATTCGTCCCCTAACTTTTTGACTACGTTTATATCTGGGCTTTGTGCAGGTGTTTTGATAACCTTAGGGCAGTAAATCAATCAGTTGTAAAGCAACCAGTGCTTAAGGTCGTTTTCTTGATAAAACTTCAAATTATCAGAAATACCCAACTTGGGCACACTTTGCTTAACATTAGTTTTTAAAATGTTGTGCAAAAATTCTTTATTGTGTTTATATATCCAACGCAACATGGCATATAAATTTTGCCGTGCTCCAAAACAAGAAATCTTTTGATATGTGCTCTCGTGAAAAATCTAAGCGATCCTTTTTATTTTTGACACTTACACATGATTTCTTTTGAGCCAGACTTAAAATTCTTATTATTGTTTTCGCATACACTTACTTTTCTAAATTGGTTTTAACTATTGCGGGAAGTTTTTGAACGGCGATAAATAGGCCATATTGTTCTTTGCGATAAACTATAAACTACGAACTATAAAACGCGTTGTTTACTTATAAAATACTGTTGTCTTTGTGTATCTCGTAATGATGTCGTGTACAGTTCATTTGCTTTTATTAACGATACTTGCGATTTTTCGGTGTGTTTTCCTTCTACATACATAGTTATTAAAACTATTCTCGCTCTTCGAATATAGATTGACTGTTTGATTGCACGCGCTGTTACAAAAAGATTCAAAAATATTTTCACTCTACGAAAGAAAATATCTATCTGATCGCTTATAATATAAAAATACTAAGAAATGAAAAAATGTAACGGTGTTTGCAATTAATTTTACGGTGTTACCACCATTTTAGAATTTGTTGAAATTAGGTTAAAATTACTGTATTGGAAAATTCTTGACAATGTTTTTATTACAAAATTTTATTGTGTAGTAAATGCTTCATTAAAAAAGTATTCAAAAGTTTTTCAAAAATAATAAGTTATGACATCTAAAATAGCTGATAAAAATTTACTAATCATTTGTCCAACTTTCAATGTGAGCCATTGTATGTAAGTAACTAAAGTGATAAAAAATCGTTTAGCCAAATTTTAAAAAAATATTGCTTTCAAATAAAAGTTTCAAGTAAAAGTTTTGACTGAAAGTTAAATTCCCATCTTAACTTTTGTTTGAATGTCTTTCTTTACCTGAAGTTTTGAAAATAAAAATTTAACATACCTCTGTAGGCAACGCTAGAAAATGTTTATATAGTTACGTAGATGTGTATGTATATTTTGCACTTCTTTCGTTACTTTTCACTTTAATTTTGTTTTTACCATAAATTTTCATTTATTTTTAATTGACGTAATAAAGCGATGCTAAAAACAACAATAAAAAAGAGAAAGAATTTTTTTTTTAAAACACAAAGTCATCAACACTTCACAAATTTTATAACGTTTATGATGTGATTACCGCTGGGTTGGCCGACAAATTGATGGACCGACCGGCTAAATAAACACCTAACCACAAACACTCAAACACAGAGCAGACTGGAAAGAGACAATCAAAATAACCAACTGCTGCTTTGGCACAGCATGTAGCAAACACTAATTTAATTTATACAACAGTTACAAATAACGACAACAAAAAATGTAAACAAATAATTTACAGCAGCTATCGCGACAGTAGCACACATTCTTTTAATTCATTCATCATCTATACGATAAAGTGGAATGGAATTTATCCATCTATTTACCTTTGCAAGTAGCAAATAGCCAGTCGAGAAGATAAATTCTTGCAAAATTTACATAAGTACATTCATACATACAATAATTTTTTTTTTGTCGAACTCACTATTCTATAAAGATGAGATAGTTTAACACTTACTCGCGTGCGAAAACGTTTTATTACTCTATACAACTTGTGTATTTTACTGCAAACAGATTTAAAATACACACACAAACGCAATTATAGTATGCAAAATTTATATTAAAATAAATAAAAGCAAAAAGCGCCAGTGAAATATAATTTATGTATGTGATGCGAAGATATTGATGCTATTCGAACTTCTAAGAACACTCGTAAACAAACAACGAACCGTTTAACTCAAAGGCCGGCAAACAACTAAAAGTTTTCTGTTCTATACAGTTTTTATACATTTTTATGTTGTTGTTGTTCAAGCTCCAGACGTTTTTTCTGTGCGTCTGGTTGGACAGGCCACACACATTGTCACTTTGAAGTGTAGTCAGTGTGGCCAGATAAACAAATGTTGTCTATCGTAAGTCGCCAATATGAAAATTTGTATTCTTCGATCATTGCTAATTTTTATCAGAAGGGGTTTTTTAGAGAGGATTTATTTGCTTCAATGGATTGTTAAGTCACTAAGTCGATAGATACGAAGAATGGTGAAGAAAGATAAATAGATGATGAAAATACATTGCCAACGGTGGTATTTAAATAAAGCCTGTGTTCTAAAAAAAATGATCATCCAACCTGAAGGATATAACTTTTTTATAATAATCGTTACAAAATTTTCATATAGCTTCTCTGATTTGCGTGGAAAAGTAAATGCCTTACAGAAGTTAGAATACAAGTTAATAATGTCGACTTATTATGCATTGTGCCAGAACTAAGAAATCAGGTTATAGGAAGGAGGTAAGAGGGAGTAGTATTTGTGGACATTCAATTTGAACTTTTCTACATTGAAAGTGAAAGGAAAGACCTCTGGAGAGAATTTATTCCACTTACGGACTGTTCGGCTAAAAAACGAATTTTCCTTGTAATGAATAGTGAGATTCACTGGCCAATCAACCACAAACTGATGTGCTCTCAATGAAAATCGAGTTAAACACAAAAACTTGCGAGTAACGTTAGCAAGTTCCCTAATTCGTTAGAGCACTTACCATTGTAGTAACGATAAAACAGTGAAATACATCCAACATTGCGTCGAGAGTTGGATACTCTTCTGTCCTCTGAGCCTCTTGGCCCTCTCCTAGACGCGGTCGAGCAACTCCAAAATAGATTTTGGGGTCCCGGCCCATACAAGACAGTTGTATTCCATCTTTGGGCAGATATAGTGGTGGTATAAATAGTACGGAGATCGGATGGAGTGAGTATCTCTTACACCGTTTTAGAAAACCAAGGCACTTGAAAGTTTCCTTAGAAACCTAAAAAAGAGCCTCTAATTCCGTAATACTTATATCACCAATAGTAACAGATGTAGCACAATTTCCGAATACATATCTATGCGTAAGCATGCAATAATGTGTTTTATGGACATTAAAATCACCTCTATTCACTCGGCCTCATTCCGAGATTGTTCTGAGATCATGATTAGCAATATCATTCCTGTTCTGCCTTTTTAAACTTACCTCCAACTGGTCCAGTCTATTACTAAATGAATACGAATGACAAATGGTGCAGTCAGAGCAATTGGGGTAAAGAATGAATCAGGTCAATTTCTGATACCCTGTTCTGAAGTGAAGCATATTCCAGTAAGAGTGTTCTCCATCGATCGAAACAAATGGTCATAAAAAGCAATTTCTGCGCTATAAGACGTGTGCAAAGAAACTTCCATACACTGTTTTCCAAACAGTTTTTGACCGGTCTTGAAATATTTGACTGAGCGTTGTCCTAAAGAAAGTTTATGATCTATGATAATCTGATCAAATTTCAAAAGCACACAATACAAAACACTCTTAAGATGTAACTTTTGGTTTTCACTTTAACCTCTATCGAATACTGAATTATAGGGACAAAACTTTACCCTCTAAAATACCATATTTGTTATTATTGACACAAACCACATGGGATAATTAAGTCATACATTGTCCAAATCGACATTATTAACTTGTATACCCAGATTCCATTCCTTTATCGCCAAGTCGATATATACGGAGAATGGTGAAGAATGATAGATGCTGCAAAAATAAATAGTATCCAACCTGTAGGCTTACAATTGTCGGTAATCAAACGATATATATTTTTCATATAGTGTTACCGCCGCCACTGTATTCTATTTAATATTGTTGTATATCATAACATACATATTATTCTTGTTTGTTCTTTTCTACCGTTATCCCTTTTTACTTAAAAATATTTTTGTACAATATAAGTTCAAATGTAATTAAATGTTGAGTTAAAAACTTGATACAGTGAAAAACAGACTGTTTTTAAAGCGGTCAACTTAATTAATTTTAAATAAAACACAAAACGTGCATATTTAAGCAAAAGTAAAGTGTTTAATATTATTTGCGGCTTAGAAAGTTTGTTTCTCAAACGAAAGCAACATATAGTTTTTCTGATTTACATGCAAAAGTAAATGTTTAACAGAAGTTTGAATATCGATACTGCATATTGGCATGTCAATAAATCCTTTTGTTGAGCATTCAAAACCTGTAGCAAAAACCTAGCAAACTCTCATGTCACACCAGAGTTTAACAATAAAACTTCCACCAACCTAAATGGATTTTATGCCCTGCAAGCGTTCATTCCAAAACAGCTGTATAATGCTTGGTTGCTAATTTGATGCTGATTCCAAAAAGAAAGACTATCTATCTAGAAAATTACTTTATGCCGCAACGTTGTATGCTTTCCGTAGGGGATATTATAGGAGAGAGTTGCTTATCTCGTTCTCATTTAATGTCATTTTGGCAAATGTAAAATGAGGTTTGTAATAGTGCGACTCGTTGTACTTCTTCTTTCATAACATATTGCTGAAGATGTTGTAACAACATTCTGATTTTACTATAAGAGTACATGGAGCTTTATCAATCATGAGAAGACAAAGTAGCTTTTAGAAGAAAAAACTCATCCAATTCTATTGTCTGACTGCATTATGGGCATAGATAGACCACACCAACCTGGGACGCGCTAGGCCATCTTCAGATCAAATTAAACCCCCACAAGTGTTTTCTTCATATAGAATTTTTAACGCATATTTCGTACTGGAAAATACCCTTTAATGAATATTCTCAAATGAAATTAGAGCACCTGTTTCTAGCGGGAAAATTTGAGGTTATGAAACACATTGGTTTAAAACACTTTCTTTTGGCAACTTTTGTTTTATTGATGCCAATATAAAGCAGAAATATGGAAATTAATAATAGAATATAATATTGGACAAATATTAACCTCTAGCATGTCGACAGACGTGAATTTTTTTCATAAAATTTTTAAGCACATTTTACAACAAAGCCTTTTTTATATCGTCAATGCAACGCTGAATTTCATCTTTCAGATGAAATGGGTTGGCATGTCAATAATGGGTTGTTGACGTAAACCTGGTCTTGCAAAGGGTTCCTGAGAAAGTGGCCCAGCACCGTTAAGTTACACGAACGAGCCGGCCATTTTGCTGAAACCAAAGCACACTGATCGCAACATTAATAAATTGTAGTCACAAAAAATTACTTACCATCTTTTGGTAGCGCAGAGAATTTTCGGTGACGGCATTTTCTTGCTCATTTTCGTAAAAAATACGGACCGATGATGGCGCCTGACAAACCTCACCTTACGATCACTTTTTTTGTAAAAGCCCCATATGCGGCAATTTTATTTGTTGACATAACCGCTTAATTGAAAATGAGCCTCATCAAGATGATTATGTATATAAATATTAAGTATATTTTAGTATATTTTAGTGTATTTTAGTATATTTTAGTGTATTTTAGTATATTTTAGTGTATTTTAGTATATATTAGTGTACTTTAGTATATTCTAGTGTATTTTAATATATTTTAGTGTATTTTAGTATATTTTAGTATATTTTATTGTATTGTAGTACATTGTATTGTATCATAGTGTATTCTAGTATATTTTAGTGTATTTTAGTATCTTTTGTGTATTTTAGTATATTTGAGTGTATTCTCGTATATTTTAGTGTATTTTAGTATATTTTAGTGTATTCTAGTATATTTTAGTATATTTTAGTATATTTTAGTGTATTTTAGTATATTTTAGTGTATTCTAGTATATTTTAGTATATTTTAGTGTATTTTAGTATTTTTTAGTGTGTTTTAGTATATTTTAGTGTATTATAGTATATTTTAGTAAATTTCGTTCAGTTTTTCTAACAGACAATTCAAAAACGCCCGACGCTGGTCGGTCGGCTTTAATTCTTTCACGAGTTGAACTTTAAAAGCGTAAAGATGAAGACCTCCGTGCAAAGTGTTGCGTGAAGTGCTTCTAGTAATGCCCAATTCTGACGTACAACACTTTGCTGTACAGCACCTGTATTTGCATTACTACAACCACAGTAAGCATATTCTTTTGGTCTATTGTCAGCAACAATACCGTTCTCGAATTCAGCGATTGCATTACGCACAGCAGAAAGCGATTACGAAGAAAAGCTGTTCGAGTTTACGAAGTGATACTATGAAATTTTCGCCGTTTTTATAGTAAATTTTTACAATTAAAATTCTTTTCTCAAGAGTGTGAATTCGATACCTGAAATTTCCCAACTGTTTACTAAATAAATGTTAAAGGATGACAAATTCATTCTGGGCTTTTAAACATTTGACGAATAATTTATTTCCTTACTTTAAATTTATCCACTTGCTATAAATACACGTTTTTGCTATAACTGCAGAAAACAATGTTTAATCAGGAAATAAATCTAATATCATAACTTTTAAATAGACACGCCTAAAATCATCACCCTCTTTCATAGAAGTCAATCGAAAAGTCGAAATGCAATAACGCAACGAATGTTGTCCTCCAAGTGGTCAACTTTATTTTAGGTTAGGTTTATCGGCGTAGACTGTCAATATATCCCGAAAAAAAATAGTGTAACAGCCTTAATCGCACTGTTCCGAAACGTATGTTTACCAAACGTTTTCTTCAGTAAATCATTTGTGGCACGAGTTATATAATATGGCGCTGTAGCGATTATCAGCATACACCAGCCCATAAACCATATCAAACAGCCAGTTTTTCTGGATCTAACGTTGTCTTAACATAGACTTCAAGGATTATCATCACTACAAATACGTCAGCTTTATATCCATTTAAACAAAAGTGGACTTCATCGCGAAAAAGAAATTCGCTTATAAAAATCTGGAGCAACGGCAATCTTGTTTTGGGTTAAATTCGCACAATTTACAAGTGTTGTTTATGTTGAAATGCCAAACTAAACATTAATCAATTAACAAAATGGCCGCCAGTTAAAGAGGTTCTATGCTTCTATAAAAAACCCCCGTAGTATACCTTCCCGGCGGACACCCGGTATTTAAATAAGTAAACTTGGATATTACTTAGCAGTTGTTTAAAATTCGATTACAACGTAATTAAATAATATGGTTACGAAGATGCATAGCTCAAATTATAAAAAGATAATTGTCACTAAAAAAATTAAAGTGAAATGACCTACAAATTTACAAATTAAAAAGAGAAGAAAACAACAATAACATGTTACATTTAAATTTCATTAACTAAGTTCTACAATCAGAAAATAAAAATAACTAACAAAGAAGAAGAGGGCGCGAATGATGGCAACAACGTCATCTATATTCGATGCGGAGAATGTGAGTTTTCCAAAAAATGCTAGCACAGCTCAAAACAAAATATAAGGGCTTCCTCAGTCAGTCTAACTGTGAACCTTGTCGAGTGAAGAAACAGTTGAGAGTCAGTTAAAATGTAAACGTCATCAAGTGAAAATTAAACAGTTGATACAGCAGATTGTAGACATTAAAGTGGTAAATTCACCACGGTATATATTTTGTGTGTATAAAAGCAAATAGCTCGTCTAATTAATTTTAAAACTCTAAAAAGTTGTGTGTAATTATTTTGCAATAGAAAAACTTATCAAACGTAACAACACGAAATTTTTTTATAAATTAACAAAGAGAATTTAATTTTGATTGTTTTTATTAGTAAAGAATTGAAACAAGTTCTTTGGATTTTATCGAACTATACATGATCATGAATCTTAATAAAGATACATCAGTTTTATTGTAAATACTTGGAGTATTATTTTTAAGCCTTAATTTTTACAAATATTACACTTGAATACTTGTTCTTTTTTCCGAAAAATAAATTCCACAACAATCCGGTAAAAAAGCTTGCAATGTACAAAATATTGTTTCTATGGCCATCTGGATTCTACTAGTTAAAAAATAAAAAACCGTTATTTATTTTTTACACGTTTGATATTCTAAGAAAGTACAAACATATTACCAAAGTCAAAGTTCTAATGAAATAGATGCAACTGCAATAAATCTTCATTGGAACAGTTTTTATATCATAAATGCTATTCGTTAAGTTAAGATATCTACAGCATACTTTTAGGATGTTGTTTACAATTGCACTCCAGTTATCAATTATTAGTTACACTTATGATATAACAAGTGTCGGACTATTATTTGAAACCTAAAACAGAAATTTATTATTCTTGTTACAAATATTTTTAATATCGTTACAAACAAGCTTGTCATTCAGTCGAGAGTAGCACTGCTAGGCCAGTGCAACTACATTAATCCCAATCATTTATAGTTGAAAACAAACACATTTTTACAAAAATGATAACAATGTTTAAGGTAGCTCTTATTTTAATCAAAACCAGCTACTAAACTTTATTATTATTGTTTTATAGATTATATAAATGCTATAGGATTTAACAACAGAGTTACCATTAAAACAGCAAGCAAAATGTTTCTGTAGCAACACAAATACGTACTTCTAGATACCGCTTTTTATAGTTTGTAAGCAGAATTTATTCGCAGTCCTACAAATGTATGCTAAAGATGTTGGTAACAATACTGTTTTGTATATGAAGTTTTATCAAACATGAGAGGACAAAGTAGCTTTCAGAAGAAAAAAGACATCCAACTCTATTGTCTTACTGCATTATATCTCAAATAAAATTAGAGGATCTGTCTCTAAAGGGTGGGTAAATTTCAGGTTATGTAGCAAATTTGTTTAAAACATACACTTTTTTGGCAACTTTAGTTTTATTGATCCTAATGTAAAGCAGAAATATGGGAAATAATAATAGAATATAATATTGGACAAATATTCACCTCTAGCATGTCGACGGACGTGCGTTGAATTTCATCTCTCAAATGAAATGGGTTGTTGACGTAAACCCGGTCTTACAAAGGGCTCCTTAGAAAATAGTCCAGCATCTTTAACTCACAAGAACGAGGCGGCCATTTTGCTGAAACCAAAGCAGACTGATGGCAACATTAGAAAATTGTAGCCACAAAAAATTACTTATCATCTTTTGGTAGCACAGAGAATTCTTGGTGACGGCATGTTCTTGCTCATTTTCGAAAAAAATACGGGCCAATCATAGAGCCCCATATGCGATAATTTTATTTGTTTACACAACCGCTTAATTGAAAATGAGCCTCATCACGACGATGATTTAATTGAAAAACTGCATAAATTTCGTTCAGTTTTTCAAACAGTCAATTCACAAACGTTCGACGCTAATCGGTCGGCTTTAATTCTTGTACTAATTGAACTTTATAAGCGTAAAGATAAAGATCTCTATGCAAAGTGTTGCGCAAAGTGTTGCGCAAAGTGCTTTTAATAATGCCCAATTCTGGCGAACAACATTTTGCAGTCTTATAAATTCATGCAGCGGCGATAAAGCGAATAACTAAAAAAAATACCTTATAGTACTCCATAAGGCAATTTAGTTTAATGCGAAAAACTTTAAGCTGAAAACTAACCATTTCCGCCCAAACTTTTCTATTGGATACCTAAGGTTTTAATAAAAAACTTTATTTAACAGGAGTTGATATTTCAGTGTATCAAATTAACGATCATGTAATGCTGAACTGCATTGTACTACAAAATAATGTTTTTGCTTTGTTATATCAGAATTTTACCATTTAGCCAAAATAGTATTTTTATCGCCTCTAGCATCCCTTTCTCGTAGCGTAACATGTGGAATTTTATTTAACTGTAATAATGACGTTGAAGATTACTTGAATCAATAATTCAGGACGTAACATTTATATGAGAACCAAAAATACTCAACTTAAAATAATAAACAAAAAAAGGAAAGCTTTTAAAACTATTAAATATTTTTATTTTATTTATGTCTTTATTTTATATTGTAAAATTTCATAATTTTAAAACTATGAAATATTTTTAGTTAATCTATATATTTTACAATATATTTTGATATTATAATAGTTATAATTTTTTAACCTTTTTTAATATTTTTTTAGTAATTAATTTTAAGCAACGGTGTGGCGAAATATAAATAAAGTTTTTTAAAAAATTTTTTATTAAATAAGACCTAGTGCTTAAAATTAATTACTAAAAAATTTTGATATTATTTTAATTATTTCACTATGCTGAGATTCTCAACAATATTGAAATAAAAAACTTAAGTGTAAATTATGAGCTGGAGCCCCATTCATGTGTAGCAATAAATTTTAAATTTTACTGGTTCTTTTTAATAAAAAAAAAGAGTACTGAAAATTAAATGTACAGCATTGCCATGTTTAAAATAAACAGCTTGTATATAACAGAAAGACTCAAGTAGATATAATATTATCAGTTCTAATTATAATAACAAAGAAGTTTCTGCATTTGTAAGAAATAAATATATTTTTAATAAAAAAAGTATCTACAAATACCCAATATGGTCCAAATACGAACTGTGTATGTCACAGTTGGAAGCACAAAATTCGATAGTCTTATACAAAAAATAACCACAGACGAAGTCCTCAAAATACTTCAATCAAAAGGTTGTAAAAATCTAATACTGCAAATTGGAAAAGGATCCAAAGTTAATGAACAGGATATATCAATAAAATATGGCATACATGTGGAACAATACGATTTCAAAATTGAACCCAAACGTATTGATATTATAAATGCCGATCTTGTAATTGGCCATGCCGGAGCTGGTACCTGTTTAGATATGTTGACCAATCGCAAACCTGGAATATTAGTCATAAACGAACAGTTGATGAATAACCATCAACAGGAGTTGGCCTTGCATATGAAAAAGGAAGGTTACTTGGAATGTTGCACAGTGAAAGATCTAAAAAACTGCATAGAAAACTTAAATTTAGATGACCGTAAATTATATGAGCCAGGCAAAAATATTAATGTTTTCGTTCGATTTATGGATGATTTAATGGTTAATTGATGAAATTTTTTATTGATTTTAAATAACAATTGTAAATGTAGATATGTAAATATGCTTATAAGATTCGAAAAATTTTAATAAAAGTTCAAAATTATTGTTTCGTCCAAATCGAATAATATTATTGAAGCCTTTGCTTGCAGGATTGCATTTTAAACTTGTTTTGAAATTGCAAATCGCTGTGTTTCATATCAGAAAACAATCGTACGAAAAAAAAACATTTTAAATTTTGGGCAAATCATTGATCGACTTTTACCAGCTATTTTAGATGTCATAGCTTAGTATTTTTGGAAAACTTTAGTACATTTAATTAAGCATTTACCACACAATAAAAATTTGTAATAAAAACTCTAAAACTAATTTTAAAAAATTCTAAACTTATGGTCACGGTGAAAATCGGACAAAGTAAAATTACCTTTATATTTGTTAATTTCTTATTATTTTTAAATTATTTTGTAATGTCGCGTACAATCAGTCAATCTATATTGGAAGAGCTAAAAATATTTAACTATTTAGAAGCTTAAACTCAACGGGAAGTCGCAGCCTTCGTCAATAAAAACAAATCAACTGTAAACGACATCATTATGCGATAGTAAACAAGGCACACCTGTAAAAAGAAAACTTTAACCGAGAATTGAGAAGTTTATATTTCGCTAAGTACAAAATAAACCAATCCTCTCTGCTCCAAAACTTTCCGCAATTGTTGAAAGCAATTTTGAAACAATAAAAGAAAGAGTTAAGAAAAAGCAAATTGCGTGGCTCGAAAGAAACCATATGTCAGTGACAAAAGAGTGGATTTTGCGCGAGAAAGCATATCAAAAAGTTTTTGGTTTGGAGCACGGTAAAATTTATATTCTACGTTATGTTGGCTTTTCATATCAATATTTTAACATCTTACAGCTTCTTTTTACGGATGAAAGCGTATTAAACTTGTTTGGTTCCCACGGCAGGAATTACGTTTTACGCAAGCAAAATAAAGATTTTTTGCACAAATACGCTAAGAAAACAGTAAAGCCTGAGTGCTTATCAATAATGGTTTGGAGCTGCAAGGCAGCTTCAGATGTCGGAAGCCATCACTTCATAGAAGGTGTCGTGAATTAGAACATATATCTTAAAATTTAAAAAAACTAATGTTAAGGAAAATGCGCGCAAGTTGGGTATTGCTGATAATTTTAAGTTTTACTAAGTCATCAAAACACCTACACAAAGCCCAGACATAAATGCAATCGAGCACTTATGAGACGAACTTGGACGTCGTATGCAAAACAGATTGTGCAATAAGAAAAACAAGCTTAAGGCAGCATTATAGGAGGAATGGAGCCAAATATCGCGGGCTGTTTTCAAAAAATGAATGGAATCTATTCAAAGAAGATTAAAGGATGTAGAACATCTTGCAATTAATGCATAAACATAAACTTTCAGTGTGATCATATTTATTATTTCTGTTTTTATAAATAAGGCTGAATATCTAGTTTTTGTTTTGTTACTTTTACTAATGAATATATTTCACAAAACTTGAAGTTTTTTTATTTTAAAGCTGTTAAATTGTTCTGTTATTAAATGCCCGAATTTCGGTTTGAGCTACTGTAAGTCATTATCACATGTGCATAGGTGCATAACAATATCTTTTTGTTTCTACGCAAACATTGGCAATGAATTTTATAATATTTTGATCATACCTTTATTTCTTGTTCATCCAGCACTTTTTTTGCTATTAATTTTGTTTTAGCTAATACTAATAATAAAAATAATTTGCGATGGTATTTTAAAAGCCTCCAGAAGCCAAAAAAAAAGAAAATGGTGGCTATTGATAGCCGTTGTCAAATGTCCAGCAAATTCCAACTCCTTAAAACTATAGTTAAAAGCTTCCTTTGATACTCCTAAGCCTTTCTTAAATCTATAAAAATAAATGTTTACACACAATTTTAACAAATTAAGCGAATATTTAAGCCCAATGGATCACTAATGACTAGAATTTCCCTTCAATTGCATTTATATCACACTCATTGTCAAATTTAGATAGGAATTTATTTCAATCAGGAATCCCATAATTGTTTTTCTACATTCAGCTTTGCTATAAGTTTTCCTGTCAAACACTCTTTTGCTATATAAAGAAAGAAAGAGTAATAAGGAGGAGTAAAAACTACATATATTCCAAGCATATCTATATTTTTTATTAATTTTCTTTTTACTGTTTTTCATACATTTCAAGCAAATAATTTTCGCTTAAAATATTGTCATATAACACACGTGCATACATTGAGTAGTTAATACATTTGTTAATAAATTGATGTGATATTTTAAGGTTATTATGTTTATAAGTTGATTAAATTTAAAAACTTTTTTATTTATCATATACAATTTTATAATATATGAAATGAAATATTTTTAAGTGATAAATAAGTCTTTGGCTAAACATTAACTTTTTTGAGAACTAGAATCTCAACCGAAAAATTAACAATTTATTTGTTTTTTTTTATAAACATCTACTAAATAATTAATAAAAATTGTTTTTAGATAATTTTTAATCTCTTTGAGTATGATACGATAACTAATAATTTTTTTTTAGCTTTGGTAGCGAAATATATTTTTTTAACAACATCTCTAAATAAATACAATATTGAATGACAGTTTTTAATAAATGTTTATAATCTTTAACTATACTAGAGACATACTTAGCTAAATTCAAAAGCAATTTTACTATTAAAATTCTTTAAGCATTTTATATATGAGACTCTATAAATAATGAATATTTTGTTCTTATTCATTATCACCAATTGAATTTACTCATTTTCATTTGGTCCAGCTGCAGCACCATTTTCAATAATCGCATCAAAGGAAAATGGTTGGAAGGCGTAACCTAGACCCTGGTAGAATTTACTTTGGAATTCAACCCTGTAAAGATATTTTGTGAGATTCGTGTTAGCTAAATTAAAGTCAAATAAACTTACCAATGCAAACGCAATGTGTGCAAAAAGGCAGAAAGTCCTTCCATTAAAACCAAAATGCCAACTGTTAATATAGACCAAAAAGCAAATACTATGGTCAGCATGATGCCGCCAAGCCATCCTTGCTGTTTCAAACCAATTGACAGTACCATATTCCATAAGACTTCAGCAAGTTCTATATAATAGAAAACAGATTCAGTGAGAATATAACATGATGTTAATAAGTTAATGTCGATTTGGAAAACATATGGCAATAACTATCACATATCTTTAATGGCAATGATAACAAATGTATTGTAATTCAGTA
The DNA here is from genome assembly GCA_030448955.1 of Trichopoda pennipes. Taxonomy (NCBI): domain Eukaryota; kingdom Metazoa; phylum Arthropoda; class Insecta; order Diptera; family Tachinidae; genus Trichopoda; species Trichopoda pennipes. The sequence continues at coordinate 1,213,469 of JASKUP010000084.1, forward strand.
TTCCACGCCAAAGTGTAACACATATTTTTTAATTGCTACTATAATGCCGAATTATGTGGCTAAAAAATATGTTTTGCGAGGAAGTCTGATATCCTTCCTTTATTGTAACAAAACGGCTGCTTATAGTTATTGATTGTTGGTAGAAGCTTACAGTCACCATGCACCAACCCAAAAAAAATTGTGAACGATGGTTTGCATAACTCAAAAATGGTGATTTCGACACAGAAGGCAAGGAGTGGCCTGGTCAACCGAAAAAGTTGAGGAATTGGAAGCATTACTCGACTAAGATTGTTCTCAAAGTGAAAATGAATTTCCATTATCATTGGGAATCAAACAAGAAGCTATTTCTCTATGTTTAAAAGCATTGGGATTCATTTTAAAGCCGAGAGACGATGAAAGGCGATTTTGAATGTCGGAAATGATGATTAAATGCTACAAATAGAAGTCATCGTATTGTTACTGATAATGAAAAATGGATACATTACAATATACCCAAGCGCAAAAAGTCGTATGTAAAACCCATATAACCAGGCAAATCAACGTCGACGCCAAATACCCATGACGACAAGGTCTAAATTTGGTGGGATCAAAAGTATGTTTTGTATTATGAGCTGTTGAAATCGCGTCATACGATCACAGGATCCCTGTATCGAAGATAATTGATTCGTTTGAAGAGAACAATCAACTTAAAAAATAATACAAGTATGTTGTTTACCATCGAAGCGCGCAAGACAAAAACTAATTTTACAACAACAAACATAAGAAACCCTTTTTTTACAAAAGAAACAACAAATGTATTGAAATAAATCCCAAGCTGAACAGGCGCCTATTCATCGAATAAACAACATACAACAACAAAACGCGATACAAAGGGAGTAGGAGATTCTTAAATCTTCTAGACTTTAAATAGACAAGTAGACAGCGTTTGAGTGGATAGTCAGTCAGTATTAAATTAAACCTCATCGAGTAAAGACGTGCATTTTTAAGTAAATTGTACAGTAGTGTCAACGTTGTGAAGTTGAAGTAAATAAAATTGTTATAAATTTAAAAATTCTGAAAACTGGTGTTATTTATTTTGCAATAAAGAACTCACAACAAAACGTTTATGAAAGGTATAAACCTAACAATATCAAATAATTTTGTTATTATAACAAATACATTTTTCAAGGAAACGAATTGACATTATTAACCTGTATACCTGCTATTAACGTGCTTTATTATAAATTCTAATCTGTTATAATATAATTTTTAAAGTTATTATGAAGATACTTACGTGCATGAGCCAACGACAAAGCCCATAAGCGCAAATAGGATGCAGTATGAGAGACTGATCCCAGGACATATTCAATAGTATGAATACCTTGATGAATAAATATTTCAGACATTTCCTCTTCATCATGATGTGATCCACCACCATGACCAGCTGTCTGACCATTTGAAATACCAATTTCAGCATCACTAGATCCAGTAATAGGTTGCACCTTTTATATAATTAAAATTAATATTTTGTAACACTAAATAGCATCATATAATTAGAAATAAAATAGTGATTTTGTTTTTCTAACTAACCTCCTCCTTTTTGGTTTATAATTTTTTTTTAGGTTATAAAAAATTTGTTTTTTGTTATACAAAATGGAAAGACAGTGAGTGTTATTTGTATAAGAATTATTGGAATTTAAGAAAAAAATTAAAATACGATTAAGTTAAATGATGAAGTTAATGATGTGGTTGCTAAAACAGTGCAACATATTTCAGCTCAATGATTTGGGACTCAATTCTGAAAATCGCACATGGAAGTAGCCCCGAAAATAAGAACTTCTGCAGCATTCCTTTTGTGAATTTGGTTGCATTAATAATTTAATGGTTGCGGAATAAACAACCTTTCGTTTAGATCGAATTACATTTTAAAAGCAGAAGAACATTGAATATTTTAATACAGAAAATAGCAAGTGCCCAAAATTGGATGATTTAGATGATTGAAAAGTTACATATTGTCCCAAAAATAGGCATACAGTATACAAAAAAACAATCTTTATTGAGGAAGTTAAAACAGCGAATTAATTTTCATTATTTTGGTGCAAATTTTGCTACGAACACCACGTGCAAAAGCTGTTGTAATATTCTTATTATGAAGCCGGTAATTTGGGTGAAAGACCTAACTTGACATGATGAATCCGGACACTACTTACAAATAAATTTTAAAACAAAGTTATAGATTGCCGATTTTACTGCGATACTTCCAGTAAAAGTCGCTGTAGGTAAACCTCCGAGTCTAGATACTGGGTCCCTGTAAGCCGAAAGCGTTTTCACTATTTCGATTAACGTGAATCATGCAGATTGGACACCCGATGTTGAAAATAATACAACACAATCGGTAACACAAATCAAAATGAATTAAATTGTGGCTAAGATGAGACTACCACGAAAAAGATTTTTATTCCGTTGATGAATTAAATACCTTCATTTACTGCCTTGATATGCCAAGATATAAAAAAATTAAGTTATAATGAAGAAAAAAACGCAAAGAAGGTAAATAAAATGTGGAAACAATGGGCATTTTTGCGATATTTGATGCAAGATTGGATGCATTTTTTTCGGGTAGGTTTTTTCCGCATTTTTTTCTCCCATTAAATATCTGCAAATCTGATTCAGACACTAAAGAGATATTATGTACTGTATACCGAAGTATAACCGTGTTAAATTAAGAAAGAAATCCACATTGTTCAAAAAACTTTAAATGGTTATTAAATTATTAACGCAGCCAACTTGACAAAGCGAATAATGCAGAAGTTCTTATTTTTGCGGCTACTTTCACGTAAGACTCAGAATTGAGTGCCGAAATCACGTGTTGTATTGTGTAATTAAATGCTGTTGTTGTTAGGTTTTGTAACACGGTAAGATAACTATGAATTTAAATGCATAGTGAATAAAATAATTTAAAAAATTATATTATTTCGGTAAATAAACGCAGCATTACTTACATTAGCCAATTTACGTTGTTTCTTTATTTGAAGCGGTTTACCCAAAAGCATAACAGGTATGCAGGCCACTGCTGTCAAAACAAATACTTTTTGGAAAAAACTCTGCCCAGCGAACATATACGCCTTACATTCTCCTGGGGGTTGTTTTGGTGTGTTAAATAAAACCATATCGATAAACGTAATCAAAATCGAAGGAGCACAAGATGCAGAATATGGAGCTACAATATAAAAATAATTGAAAAAACTGTATTTTATCATACACAAGTTGATAATGTCGATTTATTTCGCTTGAAAACTGCATTTATTATAATAAAAAAATGAGATGATTCATTATTTAAAATATTGCCTATCGTTAACCACTATTTTTCCTCATCTTTCTGGATTCCGCGGAAAAAGAACTGTACCGGTTTTGTGGTGAAGATGATTCAATTTTATTTAAATAAACTATTTAAATTCAATTTCAAAAAGTGTATATTTTTGCCATAGTTTATTTACATGTTTCATCTTGCACATGGCGGTCGTCTTTATTTTTCTTGGAAATGCTCCGTTTTGTGCAACCCTGTTAAAAAGTTTTCCGTTTTCTCGGAGTTTTCTATCTTTTTCTATGTGAATAATAATGATAGATAAACACTCCAACGTGAATAATATTTGTTATTATTGACAAAAACCATATGTGACAGTTAAGACATAAGTTGTCCAATCGACATTATTAACTTGTATACCAATATTAGATTATATTATTTTTAATACTAACCCTTATTTGTAGCAGCATAACGATTCCATTTGATAAACATCAACAAGACCATGTAGAAAAACAAACAAACCAAGAAAATTATTTGAGGAATGAATTCATATACCAACGATATACGATTTTTAAAGTACGTATGATTTTGATAGGACATTAACACTCCAAATATCATGTGTATAACACCAAAAATGATGGATATTTTCATTTTGTAGGCATTTTGAAATATTATTTTATTGGCGGTAGCAACTTGCCATATTGGATCCATACCAAAGGGATAGGGAGTACCCGAATAGTCGCTTACTTCTGGATTTAGTTGCAAGTATTTATTGGTTAAAACAGTTGATGTATTATAGTTGACCTGCCAATGTGAACCAAATATGTTGAGAGATTTGGAAAAGATGTCGTTGTATATTAAGCCCGTGTACATAGAAAAGACACCCATTAGAAAGATGATGTAGCGACCACCAAAGAAAATATTCCATATTTCATTGTCCGTCTTTTGAGCAGCCAAACCTTTTTCCTTACGTATCATCCAAAGACCAAAAAGTGCCATTATTGCACCATGTCCCAAATCGCCAAACATTACAGCAAACAAAAAGGGAAAAGTTATAATAGTGTAGGGCGCTGGATTCATTTCCCTATACGTAGCCACACCGTACGAATCAATTAATGTTTGAAAAGCCTTCGTAAACTTGTTTGTACGATTATAGGTTGGAGGATTTTCAAATGTTTGCATACGATTCAATATAGGCGGCACCGTTGATCCAGATCGTTCAGTGCCACGACGCAGAGCCAACTGTATGGTTTCAATATCCAATACAGGAACCCAACATTCAGCAATCAAACATTTTTGTGTTACATCCAAATTAAACAGATTCAACGTATGATAGATGGCTTTAATCTTGCGAACTTTAACAAACCAGTTCTTAAGATTCTTAGCAGCTGCTACCAAAACCCTGTGACGATGATCCTGTGTTTGACCCAAAACTGTATTTAAGTCTTCAATGCGTGTCATAACACCCATCGCCATTTCACGACGATCTGCTGGTGCTTCCGGGCAAGGATAAAGTGTCGCCCTAAAACCTTCACAGATTTTTTTTACACGACTTTTCAATTGATCACCTTGGAAGAATATAATGAATACAGATTTGTAAACCTGGTCACCCTGAAATTAATAATAATTACAATGTTATGTTAAGAACAGCAATAAAAAATTTCATTAATTTAAAAAATTTTGAAAACAAACAGTTTTTAAAACGCTTAAGCCCGTGCAATTCCCAAAAAAAGTTTATTAATTTATTGCGGACAAAATTTTATTTATATTTATTTCTCTAGTCAAAGGAGAAGTTCAGGAAAGCTTTGTCCTGCTAACAATTAAGTAATTCAGGGGAACAAATAAAAATTTCTACATTCCATAGTGGTATGACTTATTCCCAACAGAATCTGATAGATTTCTCTTATAGTCGCAAAATTTAAGCCATGCGATTTTGCTTACCCCGGTTGCTTATCTATTCGTTATGTAAGATCTTTTCTATCCGTCACGTAAGATCTTGTGCAGAAATAATCCGCTTTTGACTACACTTTCTAATAAAATTAAGTGACTTTATTAAGGGATATCTTTCTCGTAACGGAGGAATATCTTTTTTTTTAGCTTAAAGTCTAACAAATAGCTGATAATCGATTTAACAAAACAATGTAATAAGTAAATTACTTGAACATTTAATCGTTCGATATTTGTGCTGATGAAATAAAACTAAAGTGAAACAAAATCTCGTAGCACTAAATCAAATCGAACACATAACAGGGGATTGAATTAGATTCAACATTAATTTGCTTAGTTATCAAACGAAAAGATTAAAAAATTACTACAAATTTTGATTTTTGCCAATTACAAAAGAAAATCATCAGGAGCGTTTATGAACTGATGTCGTTTTTCATTAGGCACATTTGACACAGCAGGCTACCGACTACATTTCGCGATAAGATTTACTTCTGCACCTGGCTGTAAGCCTTAATTAGATGTGATCAAACTACTGGGAATGAGAAGCAATGTCATTCACGCCCTAGGAAGCCGAGGACTAATTCTACCAACAGGTCTTTCCTAGTTGCAATTTCAACGGTTCCAAAGCAGGGTTGCAAGCCACTACTCCTTGCTGAAGAGCTGGAGACTATCCAACTCCTCGTTCAGAACACATGACAAGCATGCTCACTGGATCCGGATCATTCACCCGTTGGTGTTATTAAAGGCGAGATGATCCTGACCCACTAAATCAGTTCATGCGGGAGCCGCAAAACTACGACCACCACGATACTCCCGAAGGGCCAACCTCAATAATCAGTCAGAGAACAGATAAAAGGCTAAAGAGACAATTAGCGGAACGCTGGGGTTTACTGATTCCCGTTGAAATAACGTGGGGCTTCCAGTTGACACCCTACTTGCATTCAGGGGACTGGGCTCCCTTTCGCCCCCGTCTAGATGGTTAAGGGGGGCTACCGACTACAGAGTGTGATTTGTTTTACATCCGCGCCTGACCATTAGTCTTAATCAGATAGTGGACAAACCACTTTGTATAATTTGGAACGTTATACAAACGTCCTAGATAGCCGAAGACATAATTCTAAGCAACAGATACCACCTAGTTGCAACTTGAATAATTCCAGGGCAGGTCTGCAAAATATCACACCTTGCTAAAGAGTTGGAGACTTTCTAACTCTTTGTCCAGAACACATGTCAAGCATGCTCACTGGACTGGATCATTCACTTAGCGTGTCATTATCAGCGAGATGATCCTGGCCACCATAATTTTCATTCTTCCCTTATGGGGCCACAAAACCACAACCACCACGATGCTCCCATATAGGGGCCAACCTCAATGATCAGCCAGAGAACTATTATAAGTCTAAAGAGACAAATAATGAACTCTGCGAGCTCACTGATCCCCGTGGAAATAAAGTGGAGTTTCCAGTTGACCACCTGCCTGTCTTCAGGGGACTGGGCTCCCTTTTTCCCCCAGTTGCACAGGTCCAGATAGTTGAGTACTCTATAAGAACCGATAAATGTGCCCCCGGGGGGTCAGGGCTACCGACTACAATCTGTCAAAATTAAAATACACACGTTCTTATAGAAATAATTATTTTGGCGACAGCCCAGCTACACGAACACCACAGTAATTGCCGCCAGCTTAGATTTATTTATTTTTCTTTTGGCTACAAAAAATATGTTAGTGATACTAATACGCAAGGTACCTGTCCTTGCGTATGAGTGTTTCGAAAAGAAAGAAAATAAAATCACAATAAGCACAATAAAATCACAATAATAAATTACAATATAAACATTTAAAAAATCAATTATAATTAATTGTTTTTGTTAAAACAACAAGTGGAACATTTTTTCTTTAAGTTCTGAGAATTATTTGACCAATAAACCTTTTACATTTGGCTTTCTTCTTTTTTTAACTTAAACTTAACAACTTTTAAATTTAATTTTTACTGTGAAATAATTTAATACACAAAAACATTTTCGTTATGAGCCCTGTATACGGTTTTTACGGAATTTTAAATTTTGCATTTATTTCTAGACGAAAAATAATGATGTATATTTTCGTAGAAGCACAGAATGTTTCAAAAAAGCTTAAATGTTTTAACAATAGAGTAATAGAGGCCTAGGTTTGTCAGAATTTTTCTGCCAAAAACCTAAGTTGTTTGTGAAAAACATGTGACAAAGACTAAGAATGTGTGAGAATTAACAATAAATTGTGCAAAAAATTACTTTCGGTCGTTGGTTTATAAAAAAAAAAAACAATGAGTCTCTCTGTCTATGCTATGTTGATTTTATGAAAATTCTCATTGAATCAGTTTGGCTTTGGATATAAGACTCTTGGAAATTGCAATATGTATATGCTCTGCCCCGCAGTAATACATTTCAAATGTTTATATTTGAATAAATGTTTTATGAGAATATTATAAAATGTTTATTTTTAATAAATATTTTGTGAGAATACCATGAAATAATTATTTGAAGGAATCAAGCACGAATTGAAAATGATTCCAATAAATTATAAATTATTTATCTTTCGACATTTTAATAGCGAATTGTAACAATTATACTTTGGCGTCTGTCATTGAATTATAATGACAGATATTTAACCTCTAATTTGTATACCCAATGTTTGCATGCGATTCAGTTGGACAAATTATCCGCCTACCAAAGATAATTTTATTTACTGTTTAAAAAGTTTGTTTCGTGGTTTTAACTATCTCTTCATAAAGCAGTTAATTGGTACAAAAAACGCTGGAAAATTAAAAAAAAAAAAAAATGGCACAACTGACAAACAAAAACCAACTGCTAATATTTTTTAAATTTTAATTTCAATTGCGGATTTGTTTTAGTGTATTCTATATAAATTTAATTTTTATATATTTATATTTTTGTATTATTGATAAACTTCAGATCAAAGATATGAATATGGATTTTTTTAATATTTTTAATGAAACAGAAAATAAATAATAAAATATGTTTATGATGCTGCTGCTGCTGCCACTCTCAAAATAATTAAGTAGCACGGCGGTAAATGCAGCTGACGGAATTGGTAGTCGTTTAATCATATAGCCTGCTGTGTCGAAAGTGTATAATGCATTATATACCTGTAATGCCTTGATAATAATATTAAATAAAAAGAATAGACTTACATTTGCTGGATCCTCCAACGGCGATTCAATCATTGCTTGACGCAAAAAAACATTACCGCGACAGGCACGCCACAACATTCGCTCAAAGGCTGGCAATTTTTCACGTAAAATTACACCAGCAACAAAGCTGTAGTTTAAGTAAAATAAAACATATTACTTTTAAAAATATTCATTAATTAATAATTGTATAAATAAGTTCTATGAAAACATCACTTGCTTAGTTGTCTGAAATGTTCAATGAAATAGGAAAAAATAAAACAAAATCAAATAAAATAAAATAAAATAAAACGAATGTTTAACATTAAAATATTGCACATAAACAAACAAATAATTTAAAGCAATTATTATCAGAAAATAATTCTTGTGATTAATGTTTGATATTTTATGAAAACATATGGATAACAACAGTACTATGATTTTGATTTATTGAAGTTGCGAATATTATGTTATGCATAATGAAATCAAAATTCAAAAATGGTTTATTCGAAAAACTTTATCCTTTGCTTTATTAGAAAAAGCTGCAAAAATGTTATAAAACAAAATTGTTTTTGTTTCTGCAAACATTTGGAAAATGTAAATTAAAGACTAAACTAAAGTTTTTTATAGAGGTATAGAACTTTGAAATGGAATAAAACAAATATGAATTTTTTAAATTGACATGAAATTCACTATATTCAAATTTTAATATGAATTCCGGCATATGATCACCACGACTGGCTCGCGCGTTGTCTAATCTGCTCGTCCAATTTTTGATAAATTTTTCCGACACATTAAGGAACAATAACGCGACGAATGTTGTCCTTCAAGTGGTCAATCGGTTTCGGTTTGTCTGTGTAGTCTAGCGAATTCACATAACCCCAGAGAAAATAGTTTGCTTTAATAAATCAATTGTGTTACGACTTGTATGGCATGCTTCACATCATGGTTGTTCAATTGATGAATGAAAAAGTCAGTAACCATGACTATAGAATGTCGGTCAGCATTTACTGTAACGTTCTGACTACCATCTTTTTAAAAAAGTACGGACACATGTTTCCACCAGCCCATAAAGCACACCAAACAGTCAGTCGTTTTGAATATAACGACGTCTCAATATAGAGTACGGATTAGTAGGACACGGCTTGAGAATGTTGTCTTTACATCGAAAGCGCTGACCGTTCATACCGAACAAACAGCCAGCAAAGACGAATAAGAATGGCAACAGTATCTCAATACGAACTTGCTGATTATCATCACGCCAGCACTGAAATTGGGACTCTGAGAATTGCACGAGAATGTAATGTAAGTTTTTATTCATTATTCATTTATTTATATATATATATATATATATATATATATATATATATATATATATATTTATTTATTATTATTGTTAGTTCCAATATGACCATTTTTAAAATTTTAACACATTATGCAATATGCAAACATACAATAGAAATAAAAAAAAAAGTTATATCGCTCTGGCTTAACAACAGGATATTAACTTAAAATTTTTCTGATTTCAATTGTTTTCCTTATTATTTGTTAAATTATTAGAAAAATTATTATAAAATTATGTTTTCGAGAATAAAATGTACATTGTTTTTTTTAATTTAAAATTATTCCGTTCTCCTATCTCTCTCTATTACGCATAAAGTGGCAAATCAATATAAGATTTTTATCGACTATTTTAGAAGTCACAGCTTATTATTTTTAAAAAAAATTTGAATTCTTTTAATAAAGCATTTACTATACGATAAAATTTTGTAGTAAAAACATTGCCAAGAGTTTTCCAACGCGGTAGTTTAAAACTAATTTTAAAAAATTCTAATATTACGGTTACACTGCAAGTCGGGCAAAGCAAAAAATTACCATTTTTTATAGTATAATCGGTCAGTTGGATATTTGCTTTCGCAGAGTGAAAAATAGTAATAACTATTTAGCAGACTTGTGGGATATCGATTATAGCTTGTAATTAATTACACATTCAATTACTGAATTACATGTAATTGTAATTTTCAAATACAATTACATTAAAATTTTGCAATTGTAATTGAGTTTTTTCAATTACACGTTACGTGTAATTTGAATTTGAAAAAATACAATTACTATTACTTGTAATTAGAATATTCCAGTTAAAATTTTTTGTAATTGTAACTGAAAAAATAAATTACAATTGTAATTGTAATTGAAAAAATCGATTACATGTAATTAAAAATTTTTAGTAATGAATGCCTTATTACAATTACAATTACTTATAATTTGTAATTGAACTTTTCCAATAACAATTGCATGTAATTAGTTATTGAAATTTTTTAATTAATAATAATTAATTAATAATTATAATTAATTGTAATTGAAATTTTTCAATTACAAATTCCAAGCAATTGTAATTGATTTTAGTCCCTAATTTCAATTACAATTACTTGTAATTAGTAATTGGAAATTTTCAATTACTAATTACGTGTAATTGTAATTGAATCCCCCCATGTCTGCTATTTAGTATTCAAGAAAGAAATCGCCACTATCGTTAATAACATCTAATCAACTGTACACTACATCATTATGTGATACAAACAAGACAACAGAATAACAAATAAATAACGCGCACCTGTTAAAAGAAAGCTCTGCCCGAGAGATGAAAAGTTCATAGTTCACGAAGTACGAAATCACCGCTCCAAAACTTGACACATTGGCTAAAACCAATTTCGAAAAAGAAATACATGCGGAAACAATAAGAAGAGTTTTAAGAAAAAAACAAATTGAATTTTCAAGTGAGCTCGGAAAAAACCGTTTCTTGTTTTTTAGCATTCTAAAATTAATCCGCCACGCCATGTTTGCTGTCTCATCAACATCTTACAGATTTTTTTTATGGATGAAAGTAAATTTCGTTTTTTTTGTTTCCGATGGCCGGCGGGCGTTAAGTGTGGCGTAATATAATGAAGAATTTTTGCACAAAAATACTACGAAAACAGTGAAGCATTTAGGCTTATCTGTAGTGATGGTGTTGGGCCCCCCGGGGGCACATTGATGTGTCTTTACGGAATCTCACTATCATTACATGTGTCACCGGGGTTAAAAGGGAGTCCAGTTCCCTAAAGACCAACAGGAGCCAAAACTGAACAACTCCACATTATTTCCACGGGAGTCAGTAAGCCCCAGAGTTCAGCTTTATAGCTGTTCTCTGACTGATTATTGAGGTTGGCCTTTCGGGAGCATCGTAGTGGTTGTGATTTCGCAGGATCATTCATTTTTGACGTTAACACAGGGTGAATGATAACATGACAAGCATGATGCTGGACAAGGAGTTGAATAGTCTCCGACTCATAAGCAAGGAGTGGGGTAGCGACCTGCTCCAAGCCTTCGAAGTTGCGACTAGGAGTGACTAGAGGATATACCCATATCATATCATATTCATATCACCCAAAGTGGTTTGATTCACTGTCAGGTTATGGGTTAGACAGCCAGGTATTGTCGTTAATCTTATCACGGATGATGGTGTTGGACCCCATAGCAGCTTCAGGTGTCGAAAAAGTTCATCCCATTGAGGTATCATGGACAAGAACATGTGTCAACAAATTGTATATTGCTGATAATATTAATATTGTTTCTATTGTTATACGGTTGAAGAACCTAGTTTTTGTTTTGCTGCAATTTACTAATTGGTGGAATAAATATTTTAATGAAATATTTTGAAAAACTTTAACTTTTATGTAATTACTTGTTCGACTGTTTCACTTTTAATTTCTAATTATTTCGTTCTCCTCAGTCTTAGCTATCTCTCTAAATTACGGCAAAATTAAAAATTTTAAAATAAAGTAAACTTTTGATGGATACAATAACAATTTTAACTATTTAGTTTAAAATAAATAAAAGGTTTTAGAAATAGTTTACACAGTTTTAATTTTGGCAAGTATTACATGTATTGAAATTTTGAGTTAATATCCAAGTAGTTGAATAAGCCTAATATGTAAATCAGTGCATGTAAATGATTTTTGAATTCGTATGATTGATTTATTGATTTGAATTTGTATAGCAAAAAACAAAACTAATTTAAAATGTATGGTAGGTACCAACCATGGATAATATTCTTCACGCCCGTTTGATTTTTCCATAAAGCTAATTAAAGCAGTTGTATAAAAAACACAATTATTAAAAATTTTTTTATTAAAATAAAACCCATTTTCATATGTATGTATATATATATATATATATATATATATATATATATATATTGAAGTATAAATAAGTTTCAGTTACTTAAACAAAAACCTAAAATAATTTTAATTTTTTTGCTTTTATATAATCTTAAGCTTGACTTTTTTAATTTTTTTTTGTTTTAAATACATACCCTAATTGTACAGGACCCATTGAATGGCCTGTACGAACTTCATCAGTAATTAAGGCACGTGTCATCGATTCAGTAGTATTATTCAAACCACCTTCTTGCTAAAAAGGTTTTATATTGTTTTGAATTAATTTATTTTACTGTAATACAGTTATTTATTATTTAAACATTTAGATTTTTTGAAAAATATTGTTAAGACAAATAATTAGCAAACTATTGTGGTTGTTTTTGTTTTTAGTTATGAAATACAAACATTTAAAAAAGGCAAGGCTTTGTTATAAACCACAACCAAAATATTTAAAACGGACATTAGATAATATAAATTGATACCAAATACAATCAGCTTAAAAATGAAGAGGGAAGTAACCCACCACCAAGGATGCAATTTAATTAAACTTTAAAATTTTTTTTTTACAACTAAATATTTTATTTATTTTATTAAATAAAGTAAGTCCGCGTATAAAAAGAAATTTTTGATATAATTAAACGATTTCATGTTTTTGGAAATTTGTTTCGAATTAACTAATTATTTATTTGACGAACTTGAGAAAAGATGAATATGCAAAAAAGGAATTGAGTTTAAAAATAAACAGTACAGTATCGTTCAGTATTTGGAACTCAATTCTGAGAATTGCACCTGAAAGTAGCCCTAAAAATAAAAATTTTTCCTCAATCGCTTTGTCAAGTTGGCTGCTGGAATTAACAAATCTTTTATTCAGAGTAAATTATATTTTAAAATCAAGTTGTTTCGATTCAGTTTTTTCCTCAGCGTATTGTCATTATTTTGATGAAACACATTTAAGTCTACAGTTTCCTTTGATGAAACCAGTAATTTGGATGCAGGACCCAACTGGACATAATGAATCCAGATGCCACGCAGTCATAAATTTCAATTTTCGCTTTCGATCCACATAAACCTCTGACTCTGGATCATTAATCCGACCAATGAGAATGAGGTAGATCGAACCCGACATTGAAAATAATACACCACAACCGATAACACAAATCGAATTAGATTAGATTGTGGCTAAGTTGGTACTATCACAAAAAAAAACAATGTCAGCGCAGCATCATATTAAAACGCCAAGCTAATTTTCAGAAATTTTATACTGCAGACAAAGCAAATACGTTCACTTACTGCCATGATACCCCAAGTTTAATTATAAATATGGGAATGGATTAAAACGCTGGCGACTTGCATTTGCTCATCGATAGTTCAGTTTCAAGTCTGAACGCTGTGCAGTTGCATAAAACAAAAATTTATTTAAAAAATCTCGTATTTTCTGTGTGAGAATAACTGTAACATTAATCGGAATTTTTTTATTTTCATGCAACATAATGTTTATAATAAAAATAAAAACAGCATAAATCGGCATTATTGCAATTTTTTTGTTCCGCAGTTTTTTTCTCTAATGTAATATCTACAACCTGGCTTCAAAGACAAACAAGATATTCTGCACGGTATACCGAGATTTAACCGTGTTAAAATATAGACAAAAGTTGTTAAAAATCCACAATCCGTTAAATTATTAATGCTGCCAACTTGACACAACGAATGATGCGGATGTTCAGGATTGAGTCCCAAAATCGTATATTGTGCTGCGTTATCTTATGATTACATTTTAAGTAAATTTTTTATTATGTGATATTTATTTGTTTTGATGATTCAGGTTCACGATAAACGATATAGTAAATAACCAAATAACCAAATATTATTAAATTGAATGTTCACAACCATTTACACGATGATTTTATAAACATATAGTGTCGGACAAATCTAAAGCAAGAACTTTTGATTCTAAAGAAGCAATATAATAACACTAACAAGAAAGAAGGTTTAATTGACGAAAACTAGTATTATTATTATTAATATTATAACTTTTAAAAAAACATTATACATATTAAACATTAAACAATTTTTGGTTTTAGTTCTAATTAAAAAAAAATTTATGCAAGTACTCCAGAAACTCGGCAAGAAAACTATAGCACGCAAATTTTTCGAAATAATACGATAACCGTTATTGTCTAAAAAAAACTTTAGTAATAATTACCGTTATTTTCTGAAAACAGCTTTAATAATAATTACCGCTATTTTGCATAAGATCATTTGAAATTTGCATAGAGAAAATTTGCATGTGTCGACTAATTGTTTCTGTGCTTTCAAAGTCGCTTTGAAGTTGTTTGGTTACTTGTTAATAAAATGTAAAGAAATAAATGTTAAGTGCATTTAAAAGAAAAAATCATAGCTGATTTTAATAATGGTGAGTCCGTGACGTGCATTGCAACGAAATCCGCTATTAATCACAGTGTTATATCCAGAATTATAAGCCGTTGTCATTCCTCAGACTCGTTGGCTACAGTAATTTTACGTAGACGCCCACGTAAAATAAACCAACGAGATAACTTGGCAATTATATGCACGATTATAAAAAATCCATTCATATTGTCAATGTTCCCGCCGGGGGCACATGTCAAGTCATGTTGAACACCTTATCATCTTGACATGTACTTCTTCGTTTAAAAGGGGGCGCCAAGCGCCGAGGCTAGCAGGAGCCTGAAACTAGAAGAATTGGACCCTCGAAGTCCGACAATTGTTTTGCCAACTAGCTCCACGGGAACCAGTAGCCCAAAAGGGCTACGACTTTGTAGTGGTTATTGATGAGGCCCTTCGTGGAGTAACGCGATAACTGTTTAAACTCAAACACGGGAAGGTGTGGCTTTTTCCTATCCGATGTACTGTTGCATTGCAACAGAATGTCACTTTACTGGGGGCGACAGGGTTTAGATAGTCTGTGATTCTCAAGCAAGAAGTGGGACAGAGACTTGCTTGCTGTGCTTTTGAAATTGCCACCTGAGGTGTGTTATACATACTGGGAGCGTTAGTAGACACATAGTATTCACCCAGTGGTAAGAGCAGCGTCAAGTTAGGAACACACGAATATGTCCAATCTTACCCAATTATCACTAGATGTGGCTTAAAGCCCTATAAAAACGCAAACAAGCCCTTTATTTAACGAAAAATACTCATCAGTATTGAATTCGCAAAGAAACACAATAATTGGACCACCACACAATGGAAAAGCATATATTTCTCCGCTGAGTCAAACTTTAATTTGAAAGATTTCGATAAAGGTTAGCTAGCAGACCTAAACTACAACGTATTAATCCACGTTATACAAAACTTACTGTGAAGCATGGCGGAGGTAGTATTATTTTCAATCCATAAAACAGGCTTGATCCATATAATAAACGGAATAATGGAACGTTTCTTTTATAAAAACATCCTTCAAAGTGTCCTGCTTTCACATGCGGAGGAAGAAATGCCTCTGATGTTGGGTTATCCGCATGATAACGATCCTAAACCCATATCTAAAAGTGTAAAATAATGGTTTGTTGGCAACAAAATTGATGTAACCTGCATAATCACTAGATCTCAAACCCATAGAAAATCAATGGGACATTTTAAATCGAAAAACAGACCGCGATATGGATGAACTCTTTTAAAACGCAGAAACTACTTGGAATGGTATTCCTTGAGAGGTATTTTCCAATTTCGAATTCAATGCTGTAGTTTTAAAAAATAATGGATACGCCAAAAATATATCAAATCTTTTTACCACTTACTCACCCAGTATTGACTAAGTGTGCTTTAGTTTTGTCATCTTAAAATTATGCCTTTTACTTATTTTCATTGATTTTGAATGTTTTAAATGAAGAATCAATGTTATTTTTGTTTTGATTTACAATTAAGTATAAAAAATATCTATTACAATTTAATTTAGCTTTTTAACACTTAATAAAAAAAGTAGCAGTTCGTGCCGTTGTTTTGTCCGATACTGTATGTAACTACCGCTAATTTGCTTTTAAATTTCGAAGAGAACAAAAATTTAAATAATCATTTCAACTAGAAACAACAGTCTTTAATTTTATTTTCGTTTTTAACATTTTTTATTTGAACATTTTTTTTTTAATTTAAATTTGCCCTTTTATTAGTAATATTTTTTTATTTATAACTTTATTTTAAATAATTACATTTTTAGCCAACTTGAGTGATACTAAAAAAATCACAAGGATGCTTGAGTATAAAAAAAATTGTATCGTGTCTTGTTTAACTTTCTTGTTTCTATAATTCATTCGCCTACAAATAAAACGGCCTTGAGTTTAAGCCATCAAAACTAATCATTGTGTAAATGGTGGTCATGTGCTTTAAATTCAAAAGAAGTAATAAAAAACGAGGCAAAATAAATAATACCCAGCCTTTGATCTGTTATAATTAACATTTGCTTGGAATTATTTAAAATACAGTACAAGACATGATTTTGGGACTCAATTCAGAGAATTTTATGTGCAAGTAGCCCCGCAAATAAGAATTTTTGCATCATTCGTTTTGCCAGCATGGCTGCACACTAATAATTTAAGTGTCTGAATTGGAAAAAAAACCTACCCGAAAAATTTCATTCAGTGCCTTAAAAGTCGCTAAATGACCGTTTTTCCCTATTTTTCAACTTTCTTGCTCAAAAACTGGATTACAAATCCACAAAAATGCCATTTTAAATCTTCACAAACTTTATTTTAGCAATTTTGGGGATGATATGTCACGCAACAAAAATTATCCATTTTTGGGCACCTGTTATTTTTCATATTCGAATATTCCATGTTCGTTTCAAAATATAATTCACTCTGAACAAAATGGTTGTTTATTCCACAACCATTAAATTATTAATCCAACCAACTCGGCAAAACGTATGACGTTGTGTTCCTAACTTTTGGAACTACTTTCATCTTCAATTTTCAGAATTGAGTCCCAAATCAATGAGCTGGAAGGAAAATGTTGTTCTGTGTAAATTAGAAATCCATTTCCTGAAAATTATTTCTGTTACTAAATGTTTCTTAGTGGCTGCTTAAGAAACAAAAAAATTGGACTTTAATTGATACCCTGAAACGGTTTTCCTAAATTCTGAAAGACATTGATGTTTTAGATTTAGTTATTAATTTTGATCATTATCGTTAGCATGTCCATAATTAAGTTATCGTTTTATAAATTATGCTTTAGATTGAGTAATATTTGTTTAAATAACAAGATTTTGAATATGTGCATTTTTTTTATTTTTATTTTAGAAGACAATCAAACTGAGCGTTAGGAATAATTCATGATTTAATGAGGTGATAGTGAATAAATGATAATTCTCGTTTTTTGTTTGCGTTTCTCATTTTCATTGTTTTGTATGACAAATGTTTTCATATCATCGCATATTCTGAAATATTTATACAACGAATTTTGTTTTAATCATATTTACCCCAATTTTAAATTTTGTCCTGGTTGACTAGCACGCACACCTTCTTCACCCAAAAGCTGGGCTTGTTCATCTTCATTCTGATTATCGGCCATCTGTCGATAACGTCGGGATTTAAAGGATGTTGTATTATAAGATATCGAGGGAACCGCCTGGCAACACAACCGTTTTTTGTTTTTCGATAAGGAAAGGAAAGGAAAAGCAAAACAAAACATTCATGGTTTTGCGAGGAGTCAGGAATAAGTTATTAGTGTAAGAGGATGTAGGCAGGATATTTTGATTTTAAGGGATTTCAATTTGGCAACGTGTTTTTGTATATATTTTGTTTTTCAAACGTAAACAATTAACGAAAATTTTTGATTTGTTAAAAACCGAAAATGATAAAAAGAAAACAAAAATAATAACAAAAGGAAATAAAAAATAGGCAATCAATCAAAATAATGAAAAAATGTATATTTTTAATTATTTAATTAAAGGAATATATCTGATATATCTGATGATAAACTAAAGCATGATTTCAGAAATGTAATGAATATGTGTTAAAAGATCACAAAAACAGAACAAATATTTATTGTTCAAAATAAGTTTAAATATAGCAAAAACAAAAATATTTAATAATCTAAAATGTATTTTAAAAGTTTAAACTTATTTAAACACAACTTTACATTATTTGCAATACGTGCCTAAACTCTCTACGTAGATTCATGCCTTTAAGGTTATGTTTCTAGTTTAATATAGTGCGTTGTCAACTCTTTTAGCGTCTCATCAATACCTCCACGTTAAGCTATATCTATTTTATAGGTTTTTATTATTTGTACAGTTTTCAATACAGGGAAAGGATAAAGAAATGCGATACGAGGGCAAGAATATGAATTTGAGAACCTTTTGCCTCCTAAAGGAGTTCGAGGAAAATACGAAGTTAAAATGTGGCAATAAAATAGGAAATTTTAATTCTTCAGAATTAATGGCTAGATCAGAATAATCCAACTTAATTCTTATGGAAAAAGAGTTGAAATAATTTAATAAGAATTTTGTTTCACATATGAATCAAAAATTCCTTTAAGTAAATTCGATAGGGTTTCAGAGGTTGGCCGAAGGATCTCAACTTGAATTTTCATCAGCAAAAATGCTCATCAAGTCATATTATAGTTGAAACATTACATTGAACTTTTAATAATCGTTCTAAAGGCAAAGGATGCCAAATTTGTCGTTAGGAAGTAAATTGCTGTCAAATGATTAAATGCCAATCATTAAGTAAAAAGTTCGGAAATTTTAAGCATAGTACCATGCACTTTTACTGTAAAATGGTGAAAATTTCACTGCAGCACTACGTAAAATTCGAGCAGTTTTTCCTCGTAATCGATGCTTGCGGTTGTGATGCCGATAATAGACACAAACAATCAGCTCGTAGTAGCAGTAGTGATGCGGTTGAATAGTAATGAGAATGAGACTGAAACATCAACTCGTTGTCATTGGCAACGATAAGGCATCATTAGAGTTAGTTTGCGCAACATTTTGCACAAAGATCTTAATCATCAGGGTAATAAAAGTTCAACTCGTTCAAGAAATAAAGCCACCCGACCCCACCATTATTTGCGTTGAACGTTTGTTGAACGTTTTAAAAATTGAACGAAAACAACGCATTTTCCACAAAATCATCTTTAGTGATGAGGCCAGGCTTTGTTGTAAAATGTACTTTAAAATTTTATGCAAAGAGCGAGGTCTGTCGAAGTACTGGAGGTGGACATAAGTATTATAGACTTTTTTTATTTTTTGATTAGTCAACCACTTATTATTTCTAATTTTTTATTTATATACGGTATATTTGCTTGCCTAATTGTTTTGTGACACACAACAATTACCTGTACAAAAAATTAGGACTTTATCTTAATCAATACAACTTTATGATCTTTATCATCCTAATCTTTTAAAACGGACACTCTGCGTCAATAGACTTTTAAGCATAAAAATTCTTTTCTTTTGTATTCATTAGTACTCTAAAGTTTAACAATAAAAAACCTATTATATTTTGAAAAATGCGTATAGAAAACATAACATAATTGTAATAGGTTGCATCAGTTCATCTCCGTATATACTTGCGGTTTGAAGTCGTCAGGTTCCTCCGATTGTGGAACCCATTTTGCCATTTTAAATTCACTTCACATTTCAGAACATGAGCGTATAAATTAAAAAAGGCACTTGTACTTGACTGCTTTATTAATGTTAAGTTTAATAATTTTTATAGGTATAAAAATCATTTTGCTGTCAACTTTCTTTTGAATATATATATATATAGCCCAGAGCAATTTGTTTGCAATTAATAACAATAGAACTGGTTTTAATCAATTTGACAGGTAAGGCATGCGAACATTTCACGGATATGTTTAGCTAACAATAAAATTATATTCTTTCATTTCCTTACTTTCCAAAAAAAAAAAAGAAAAAAAAAAGCAAATTAATATGCAGACTGGCTCCCATCGAAAGTCGGGCAATGAATTACAGAAAATGTCAGCAAATTCAAAATAAATAATACTTATACTTTTGCATAATATTTTATTGTAAAATTAATAAATGTAGCAAAACAAAAACTATGTATTTCAGTCTGATAAAAATAGAATTAAAAAAAAAAAAAAACTATGATCACACTGAGAGAGGGGCAGAGTCTTTAAATTCCATTGTTTATGCATTAATTAATATTCGACAACACATCCTTTTTAATTTTCCATAGCTTTAATTTTTTGCATACATCAGGCGTTATTTGGCTCTATTTCTCCTGGTTTTTATTACTACGAAATCTGTTTTGCATACGTACATACCCATAAGTGCTCGATTACGTTCATATCTGGGCTTTGTGCAGTAGTTTTAACGACCTTAGGGCATTTGTAAAGCAACCGGTTCTTTACTATCAATGATGTGTACTTAGGGTCATTGTTCTGACAAAACTTAAAATTATCAACGATATCCAACTGGCGCACACTTTCCTTAACATTGGTGTTTAAAATGTCAAGATATATGATATTGAAGATGCCATACAGTCCCACATAATCAGTGATAAGACTCCATGCTTAACCGTTTTCAAGTTTTGGAGCAGAGATGAACAGATCATTGCTCGGAACTATAAACTTCTTTTTACAGGTGTACGTTGTTTATTTGTAATTCGATTGTCTTTTTTGTATCGCGTAATAATGTGGTGTACAGTTGATTTGCTTCTATTAACGATATTTGCTATTTATTCGTGAATTTTGCCTTCTGAAGACTGTTTCATTGTAGACGGCATTACAAAAAAAAAACAAATTTAATATTTTCTTACTACGAAAGCAAATATTCAACTGACCAAAATAAGAAATTAATAACTATAACGGTAATTGAGATGATTTTTTTTTTTTGCCCGACCGCCCATAATTTTAGAATTTTTTTTAATTAGTTTTAAAGTACCGTATTGGAAAATTCTTGAACACTTTCACTACAAAATTTTGTGTTGTTAATGCTTAATTAAAAGTATTCAAAAATAATAAGCTGTGACTTCTAAAATAGTTGATAAAAAAACCGACTGCCATTTTATGTGTGGTAGGGAGAGATACCTAAGACTAAGAGAGCGACTTTCAATGTGAGCCACTGTAAGTATTTTTTAAAGGTAAAATATATTTAAAAGTATATAAAAACAAATAGATTTTCGGTGAAAATGATTATGTGGTGCTAATAGTTGTTTTAATTTTTGTTTTTCACTTTTTTTTAGTTGGAAGAAAAAATGCACATATTAATTTTAGGTGATTATGTTTCGCATAAAAATTTCACTTTTTGTTTGAAATATTGTGGTAGGTGGGTAGTTGGGTGGGTAATTAACAAAATATTTGTTTAAAAACACACAAAAAAATAATTAAACAAAAGAAACTTACTAATACAGGACACTTAAGCATAAAATTTAGAATTGTTTGCGTTAAAAGCAAATTTAAAGAAATGCAATTTTATCTTACATTCATTTGAATCACAATACATGCTTTATGTTAATAAATTAAAAAAAGCAAATTTCTCGAAAATAATATAAATATATATATAAAAATTAATTACTAAAAATATATAAAAAATTAATAAACTCAAACTAAAAAAAAATATATTTAATAATTAAACAATAAAATAGTTAAATAAATTGTTCAAAATTACAAAGTGCACCTCAGTTGTGTTGTCAAAAGGTTATAAATACGTTTAAGAAATATATTTGTTTGTTCAGATTTTTTACTATATACAAAAGCATTTTAAAAGTTTATTAGTCTTCCATTAAACATTCAAATTTCAGTTATTATTATAGAATTTATATTATCAAATATAGTAGAACATTGGCTTACCTCATCAAAAAAGACTTGAGTTTTTCGCAAAATATGTTTCAACTCTGTCAACTCCAAAAAGTTGCGCTTTAATGCTTCAGCATTTTGATTAACTTCTCGTAATTCATTTTCTAGTTTTTCAAAAGTTGCCTAAAATTCATAGTATTTTTACATATTTGTCTGTATAAATTTAGCTTTATTTGTCATAAAATACCTCCAAATCAATCATTTCTCTAGGTTGAGGAGCTTCAGGACTTTCTCCGGTATCTAACATAGGAATACCATCTTTTTTAATTTCTTTTTCTAAATAACGCAATTTGCGTTCCATTTCGTCACAACGTCTAACTTCGTTAACGAATTTACGTTGAAATGCATTTACATCAGGATTTAACTAAAAAAAATAAGTACAATAAAATTTAGTTAAATTATTTTTGTAAAATTGTTGTTAACTTCGCTTATCTTAATATTTTGTAAATCGATTGATTTATTAAACAAAAACAAAAGTTCAAATAAATATTTTTTTAACGTCTAATATACGAAAAAAGCTATTAAAATTTGTACTGAAGCAAAAAAAATATTTTATGCAGAATCGTTTAATTTTATACAAGTGATGCAAGCCGTCACACTTGCAGTAAATGTATGAACAAACTTAGGATGTCCTTTTATAGCCCTGTAAATATTAATATTTTTGCAAACTCGTCAGTCAAATTTATTTCGACTTTAAACAAATAAGACTTGAAATTTTGTATTTTTTTGCAATTTCCAATTTTTTATAAAAAAACACCGGGTTTATTTACTCGATTTTAAAATAAATTAAAATATTGATATACAGAATAGAAAAATATACTTACTGTAAAATCTTATCTTAGAATGTTTTTAATATCAATGGAATAGTAGTTGTAGTTTCAGTTTTTACTTACATCTCTGAACTGCACTAGTCCCAATTCTCCTAACTCTGACACACAGGCATAAGCAGCTTCACTCTGTAGAAATAACTGACATAACGTCATTTCCTCACTACGAAATAGTGAACCCATTATGAACAATGTTATAAGTTTATGATTTTACACTATCTTTATAGAACAGCGATATATCGGTTCGTTAACAAAAAATCAGCTGATCTGTAAAAGTAGAAGATAAAAACAAGTTTCATTTCGTGTTTATATGATTTGGCCGATCTATGTAGTTTCAAGTATTCTTAAGATATTAATCGATTTAAATTCTCCCAAACAAAGAGAAAACACCAACACCTACTCTTCTTTCGTAGGGTGAGTGTTGCAATGTAACTGGCCTATGCACCGACAAACACCTTAAAATTCCTTTGTAAAATTGCATCAGTTTTCATTGATTGAAATTTCCAGACAGCTATTTTTTCATTTTAAAACTGAATCGAACTCCACACTTTTAAAATAAACAGTTAACTTTTTGTTCTATGACTTTGTTTTTTTTATAATATACAAAATCAAATAATTTAATATCGAGTTTGTTATTGCAAGGATGAAAAATTTTTTAAGCACAAGGTCTTTATATAAAAATGCAATCAATTTTACTTTTATTACCAATATTTCGCCACACCATTGGGTGGTATCTTCAGAAAAAGGAAAATGTTTTTAAATCAATCATCAATAAAAGAGTTTATCTTAAAAAAAATGAAAATTTGATTAAAGATATTTTTTTTTAAATTTGTTCATTTATTGATTGATTTACAAAATTGTTTATGCATTTTGTTTTTCCAGAAGATGCCACCCATAAAATATTATACTATATAAAAACCTTGTGCTTAAAAAAAGTCAATTAACTAAAATTATTACAGAGGAAAGCATATTTATATTTAAACTATTGTTTTTAACTTACTTATTAAATTATCAAGCTTTTTAATATTTTATTGCTTTCGCTATACCGCCACTTCTTTTGGAAGCAGCAACAGCCATATAAATATTTATTTCTGTTTTTGTATAACAAACAATTAAAAAATACTGAAAAAATTGTTGTATTAATTAAAAAGTAAATAAAAAATTAATCATTTAATTTCATTATTTGATATTATTTACAGTAATTCATTGTGCTATTTATTTTCTAATAATTCGTATTTTTTGAGTGTATCACATTGCAATTAAAAAATTAATTATATTTTTTAATAGCGTTAAATTCAAAAGTTTTTAAAAATCATTTTTCCTCTGAAATTTGATTTAGATATTGAAGAAAAATTGAAATATTACAATATTCAACCAATGTGATATCTGGTAGAAAGTAGGCTACCATGGCAGAGTAAAACTCAAGAAATTTATCACTTAGGTGCAAAATCTCAGAATGCTCTTGAAAGCTTCAGCCTACAATGGCTAGAAGAGAATAGTTGCCCTTTGGAGGACATAATGCTATTGGAAAAGCTTTGAGAAACTTTAGTTCTAAAAAATATATGCTCCAAAAAAACACAATCAATATTTCACACTTTTCTGTTATAAACATGAATCTTCAACTTCAATGTAACACCCATCGGTATAAATTTACATGCAATGACTCACATCGAATGTCGGACAACTAATTACAAAAGTTCAGCATGTTTAAACTAAATAATACCTTACTTTTTTTAATTTCTTCTGCATATTAGCAAATCTAACAAAACAAAAACTAGATACTTCAGCCTCATAACAATAGAAATAATAAAAACAAAACTCAAAAAAACCGTAAAACTATGACCACACTAAAAGTCGGTCAGTCTTTAATTTTTATTATTAATGCATTAATTAATATTTGGTTGAATATCCTTTTTTTATTTGTACATCAAAATTCATGGCCTTAAACTGTTATTTATTAATGCACAATTTCTTTTCCATACGACGTACATATTCGTTCTTCTGGTGCTCTACTACGTTTATATCTAGGCTTTGTCCAAGTGTTTACCAGAAATTCCCAACATGCGTGAACTTTCCTTAACATTAATTTTTCTATTTTTGAGCCACTCGGTCATACAATTTGTATTTCCTTAAAACTTTTCTTATTGTTTCCGCATGTATTTCTTTTCCAAAATTTGTTTAACCATTTTGGCATGTTTTTAGAGCAGAGATGAGTAGGCCTATAGTCTGCTTTTCCCGTCTCTCGGGAAAAGCTTTCTTTTTACATGTTCATGTTTACATGTTGTTCATTTGCAATCGCGAACTTGAGACCTCTCGTTGAGTTTTACCTTCTGAACAATTATTAAAAAGTATTTTTCGCTCTTCCACGGTATTACAAAAAATTTTAAATATTTTTTCAGCAAATATTCAATTGCCCGCTTAGACGGTAATTCAAAGAATTTTTTTCCTTGCCCGACTTTTAGTGTGACCATTATTTTAGAATTTGTTGAAAATCGTTTAAAGTACCGTTTGGAAAATTCTTGGCAATTTCTTTACTCCAAAATATATGTCATCTGAGATATTTGATAAAAAAATACCTAAAGTCACTATACATTAGAATACGTATTTTTTATTTATTTTTAATATATCGCACCCTAAATACAAATTTTTAGGAGATACAAAAACTGTTTAGTTCATCGTCCAGAAGAAACACACTTAACTCAAAAATAGACATAACTGTATTTTTTCCCAGTTAAAAAAGATAGTAATGTAGTTAGAGATGTGTACTCTGAATTAATTTATGGAAGAAAAGTTAGTTTTGGAAAATTCTGATTTGTGACACTTTTGTATTTAGGGTGCGATATATTTATTATTATTTATTTAAATTAAATAAATGCACTTATTTCAAAAAGTATCCTTCATTTCTTTAATAAGCCTTTAATTTGGTTTAAAATAAACTTTATAGTAGAAGAGATGCATACAAATTTTTACTAGATTTTTGCAACATCCCAAAATTTCTAATGGTTGCGTTACACGAGTCTGCACTCATTACATAAGGATAAATAAAATTAAACTTCTAAGTTTTTAAGAAAAAAAAATATATATTTCCAAAAAGGTGAAATAATCGATAAAAAACACAACTATAAGGTTGAAATGCATTTACTATAATTTCATGTGTAGAAAGTGGCGAAACAAACATGTAAATAAAACTGACTAAAAGTGGCGTTTGTACCAACTTAACAAAATTAATATTACAAAATTTCATAATACGCATCCTTTACGTCTAAAGGAGTAGTTAACAATAACATTATATAAACAGAACGGTTACTTCTACTCCATGAAAAAGATATTAATTTTATTATTTTGCAATTTTATACGAAAGCAAAACAACAAAGAACATCCCAGAGGGAGTTGATTATGTTATCAGTAAATTTCAGATTCGAACCTCATTTTATTGGATTCGCTCGCACATATTTGTTAAAAATTTTTAGTTCATACATTACCCATAATTACAAACATACATATGTACAAAACTAAACCCGAAAATATCTTTGCTTCGGCACATAACTTGTGTTGCACTTCATGTTTAAATTTCTCTTCCCTACTTTTCATTGCATTCTATGATTCATTCTTCAATCCATAGTCTGCAATTTTTTTTTTTTCTTTTTTGTTTGTGGGTTGATTGTGTGTACTTCAGTGTATATACAACAATAGGAAGCAAAAACTTACAACGTATACAAGAAAATAATTTTTTTCCAATACTTATCCATACTGTGAAATATAACTCTAAAAATTCACTCAATTTTTCAGTTTACAGGCACATTATTATAAGTTGCAGTCTTCAGTTTTTTTTTATTTTAGTAGAATTTTTTATTTAAGAAAAAAGGACTCACCTCTGGCCAAATGGAAAAAAATTAACCGAATGAAGTATAAATCAAGAAGAATAATAGATAATACAAATAGTTGCCAGATTAGTTTATTCACACTTCCAAATAAACGGAAATACATAAAAATCGTTAAAACTACTTAGAAAAACGGTAAAAACTTACTCAATCTGTACATAAATAAATATCCATAAAATGTTATTGGTTTATATATTAATTCGATTATGTATGCATAAAAAACCCTTACTTGAGCTTTAAAGTACAAGTTAGTTAACAAACACTTTAAGGCTAACAAACGTGTATTAAAAATTGATATGCAAAAACAGTACTTTAACTAATGTATGCTTTAGCAAGAATAGTATTTTCATTCTGGCAATGCTGCTACTCTCAGTTGCCAGTTTGTAGTTAATGATGTATAAAAATGAATATTTTTTATCGGGGTAGTTAGTTCTATAAAAAATATTTTTATTGTTTTCAGCAAAATTAACATATATTTTTTATGTGTTTCTTATTAATCTTTTAAATAAAAAACAAAACACGAAAAAGTAAATTTGCAAGATTTACGAAGAGCTTCCAAAGAATTTTTTTAAATGTTAATAAACTAAGTATTCGGATAAGGAGCTTTGTTTTAATTATACATATGTACATCAATAAGGTAAACAAAAATTATTTATTCAAAAACAAAATAAAAATATGTTATTTTAGTATATGTTATTTATTATTTGGTGTTGATTTATGCACCAAAAGCTTAATAATCCTTTATTTGGCTTACTTCAATTTCTTCTTAGATGTTTTAGTGATTGCATATTCCTTATATCCTTGCTGTTGCAGTAATGATTGCATAGCAGCAAATGTGTCATATTTAAGAAGTTTAGTAAAACATGTAGCATAAACCGCAGTTGGCAGACCAAAATCTAATAATTACGCTTCATATGTTAACTTGCTTCCAATCTTTTAACAATCTCCGATTTTTTTTTTTTCCTTCAGCAACTCTAAATCGGATAAAGTTAATGTTTCTTCTACTGTTGAATAAGACTAGAATTTTCAAAACATAACTTTAGATATAAGTATATTAGACAATAAGTACCGAAATTTGTAAATAAAAAATCTTACGATATAAAAATTTTTATATTGAATGGCACTTTATGTTTTAGTTTTTATTATTATTTTTATACTGTCATAAAAAAATAACAAAGCACAACTGTCAATTTATTGTGGGTTTAAAGTAGGTGTTTTTCCTACTTAAAGTTAACAAAGGTATTTTAAGGTAAAAACGTTTTATTAATACAAATTTAAGAAATTTAACCTAACAACGGCAGTTAAACCTGCTTTAAGTTTTTATGCATCCGGCTGATAATGTCCAGAACGTTGTTATAACTTTATCATAAAATAACTTTCTTTGACACGTTGTAAATGTATAAAAATCTAGCTCTTTATATTAAAAAATACGTATTTACAGTCGATGTGGAATATCTATTCGATATTAATAAATTGATGGCCACAAAAACTATCTACAAAATACTTTAAATTGTTAAAGTATTTATTTAAAGGAATCAAGCACGAAATAAAATTGCTTGGATTAAAAATGATTCCGATGAATTATATATAAACTACTTATTTAAATTGTTAATATAATTTTCAATATATTTTTCTGGTTGGTAAATTAAAATGTTTCGTACCATGGAATAATAATTTAAAATTTACTCATGTTTCCAACCACCTTTGTATGTGTTTCAAAATTTTATGTATACTTCGCTATACTATTGTCAAGAAAAAAATTAATTTTATAATTAGTTTTGACATATGGCATCTGTCTCTATGGAATCAATTAATTCTTAAAATATTTATGATTTATAATTCAAATTAACTTATAGTTTTGAAACTTATTAAAATTTTATGTGAATTAAAAAAATATTAAAAAAAAGAGAAAAAGCAAAATTCTCAGTTTATGGAAAACAGTTCATCAGTAAAACTTTATAAATTGCAACGTTTGATATATTCATACAATCATCGAAAACCTAAAGCCTTCGTTCATAGATACCGCAGAAATAAGCAACGTTTAATACCGTTAACTAAAGAAATAAGGAAAGCTATGATGGATTTCAATAGTTCACATTCGAGCAGCAGTTGTTCTGAGAAACCTACTAACAATACCATTTCCATAACGAGTTTGGTTAGATGTGAAGTTCATGGCATTTTACAGGAATTTTCAATTTCAGATCAGTTTATACGCAAAGAAGATATCGATGTTCTAATAGAAAAATGTTTAAAAGAAAAGATCACATCAATGCAAGACAGCGATTATTCTAACGATCATCATATTCTGTTAGGGGATGCTGATGAAGAGTATGAAATAACTGTAGAAGAAGTATCAGATGATAAAGATAAAAATAAGCTCATAATACAGAATATTAAAATAATGGAGGATCGTATAACCACATTAGAAACGCGTTTAAATTATATGATTCAAAATGTTTCAAAGTTTAAACATAAACGATTTAAAATTAATATAAACAATATAAAAGAAAAGCTTATTAACCTTAGTAAAGTCGATACGCCAATAAATGTGGAAAAACCACTAGACTTAAGCCTTATACCAGCAGATGAAGTTAAAGACAAAGCATTACCTTCCAACTTATACGATGAAATCTTTTATACCACACGACAGTACACTTTAAATTTGTTAAATTATAAAAAATCCTTGGAATCTATGGAGTTAAACCATAAAGCTAAATGGAATCCTTATGTTAGACCAGTGAATGTTTTTATACCGGGGTTAGAAAACAAATTCAAAAAACGTTCAATGTTTTTAGAATTAAATGACAATAATGTGGAATAAGTTATTGATTTGTTAGTTTTATTGATAAATTTGTTATATTTTATTTTATTGAATGATTATTGATGGAATATAAAGTTGAATAAAAAAATTAAGAAGTTATATCTTTTAAAACGCTATCACTTATATTAATTAAAGCATCTTCCTCTTGTATATATTGAGTAGCTGGCACAATTGGATTTTCTTTACCACATAAGTCTAAATTAGATGTTTTTTCCTCTATTAAGGTGATATCATTTACCAAAGCATTCTACAAAGAGGCAAAGAGAAAAGGATTTTTGTTTTAGTTCTTTTAATACAAAATATATAATTTAATCGCTAATTTATGCTAGTGAAAATAGAGCGAATTTTATAGAAATTCTATAAGGATTTATAAAGGTTATTCTTAATCTAGAGTATGCAAAACATATAGATTATTTTATCACAAAATTGCACATTAAGCGACGACCCCAACTTTTGGCGAAGCCGGTTTGTTAATTTTATATAGAAAAATGCATTGATTTTTATGATTTAATCGCTAAGAGGCTCATTGGATGTTATTCAAGAGAGATCGTAGCATAATCAATGATTTTCTGTTCAAAAATACGAACGCCATAAATCCGAGCAAGACGCAATTTCAGCGAAATAGTGCAACCATCAACATGTTTCGAAATAGGACCTGTTAATTCGCCTACAAGGTCTTTCTATTTAAAACCTCTCTGTTATTAGGGTATACAGGTTAATAATGACAATTTGGACATCATTTGGCACAACTATCACATACGGTTTTTGCCAATAATAACAAATATGGTATTTTTAAAAGATAAGCGTCTATTCGATAGACGCCAAAGTGTAAAAACACAGGTTTTTCAATCGTTATAATAATGTTTTGCGACGAAGTCTGGTAATCTTTTTTCATTTAAAAATTACGGCTGCTGAAAGTTATCGATTGTTTGTAGAAGCTTATGGTCAACATGCTCTAACTCAAAAAACTTGCGAACAATGGTTCGCGTAACTTGGGCACAGAAAATAAGGAAAGCCCGGTTAGCCCAAAAATTTCAAGATGAGAAATCGGAAAAATTACTCGACGAGAATTGTTGTGAAACTCAATAAGCACTTGCATTATTATTGGGAGTCACACAACAAGCCATTTTCCTACGTTTACAAACATTGCTATTAATTCAAATGCAAGAAAAGTGGGTGCCATATGAATTAAAGCAGAGGTGCGTTAAAACGCGATTTTGCATGTCGGAAATGATGCTTGACGCTATAAAACGAAGTAATGTTTGCATCATAAGTTACTGGTGATTAAAAATGGATACATTACGATTTCATTTTTTTTACAAATTTTTAATCTCTGACATTGTGATGAAGATGGTACGGCTCACAGTGAGACAACGCCGACATTAAATACAAGGAGTCATTGTGGAGCTCTGAAATTTTGCACAGGTTATTTTTAAGACAAATCTAGTCTTTAAAAAATATTAAGAAAATTCGCCCACTATTATGCCCACCTCCCATTGAAATGCAATAAAAAAAACAACTTTTTTTTCATTCTATCATGGTGTTCTAATTTTTTCCAATTGCATTCTCATTCTAAATTAATTAATATAAGGATCTGATGATATTTGCAAATAGTGCATTACATTTTCATTCGTAGAAATACTTGATTTTTTACGAGAATGGAATAGCCTACAGTTTCTATACTCCTTATTCATTGCTTCTTGCGCTTCTTCGGATAACATTCCTGTAGCAAAAAAAAGTAATATTAAATAAAATTTAAAAAAATACTTGCAAAAATAAAAATTGCAAATAAACCTATTGGCAATATATATCCTCAGATACCATTTTGCTGCCGTGAATAAGAACTTTATGGACACCGACAGGAATGTAATACCAGCAATAAAACTCTACATACAATTTTGCAGAGTACATGCAATACGTATGGAATTTACCAAGATCTATATTTCTACTAGTATTTATAGTATTTGATATAATTTTAAATCGGTGAATTAAGTCTACATTTACATTAGTTATGCCAGCGGTTATTTCCAGCGGATTTTCAAAAACTCTTCTGGAGACATTACCATCATTGGTTGTTCCCATGCATTGTTTCCCCACATCGACTTTTAAACCCAGAATTAATTTGAATTTTTTTTATTTCTGTTTTAACAGCTTCTTTCTGTTCTTTTGTGTCTCTTCTATTTGTCCATCACTTTTTAAAACTTTAATTCTAACTGGTATGTGATATACATTCCATGAATTTTATTCGAGCATGTATGAATTTCTTTATTTACACGATTCACTTCATAACATCTGCTGTTTTTTCACAAATTTGAATTTCATAGGCCTACAAAGTCTTGTTGAAGATGGTTCTGAATTTGTCCAACACAAATAAGAATCATTCAAAAGATCAGTTAACTTTAACAGCACAAGAGATTTTAAAAACATATTTTTAAAACGTTGATGATATTCACTGTGCCCTGATGATCTATCACACCCCCATTTACTTATTAAATTCAACTCATTTGGAATCTCATCAATCTCACTTTTTGTTTTTGTTTGAAACATGCTTTTTTGAATGTTTAAAGTACTTTTGCAAACTTTTGCTATATGTCCTTTACTTTAAATGCAAGCTGAGACTTCAATCTTTCATTTGATATAAGTCTGCACCTAGGGCGAGGGGCTGCTCTATATTTCCCAGTCCATTGAAAATGCAAAATGTTCAATTTGTACCCCACAATTCTGTTAAGAAATTTTTTTTTGTTTTTTTTTTTAATTTATTTTTTCATCTGCTCATTCTAAAACAACTAAATTAATTAAAAAAATACCTTGAAGTTATATTTATTATGTATTTTTTTATTAATAAACTTTTGAATATTACATATTGAACTAACATATTTCAAACTTTGACTTGCTCTGGAGCAAAAAGTAATTAAGTTATGAGGCTGAAATTTCAGAGATTTGTTACTCATATATCTGTTAATATAATGTGATCCAAATTGGACGACACGCCAAAAACCATATTTTGCCGCAGTTTCTATTGGACTGTCAGTATAGAATAATTGCATATTCTACCTTTTTGTTTGTTCCAAAACAAATGCTTCAAGACGGACGGATCGAGCCGAATTTTGTTAACATTTAAATAAAACAAGTTAATAATCCACATTATTAACTTGTATACCTATTATTATTTGTAATGCAAAAGAAAATTTTGATTTTGGCTGTTGCATACTATGATATGTGTTTATAATGTGTTCATGCTAAATCTTTGTGTATTACAAAAATTAATTGAGACTATTGAGGGTATGGAAGAGGATATACTCTACATTTTGTCGCATCGAAGAAATAGAATATATAAAATTATTTCCAACAAGAGCCAGACTTACCCAAAGCGATTAATGCAGTAAAAGAAAGAAAACTATCAATTGGAGTACGCACAGAACCACATGACGACTCACATTATATTTAGGTACATAAATTATAAAATAATGAATAATATAATCCTGTTCTATCGTAATTGAGAATTTTCATCTCATATCGTAATTCCTAAGAGCAAGTAAAAGTTAAACTATGAAATTTTAAAATATGTTCCTTTTAAATCTTTGATGGCATTTCGATCTTTTGGTTCTACCAAACAATCTTCCCCTTGCCAGCATAACGAGGAGGCACAAAGTAAATTAAAAAATATATTATATACTAATCAGGTGTATCAACCAACAAATTTTTAAAATTGTTTTCACTTTTAAGAATACGTTTCCAGAAAATTAATCAAAATATGCCTTTTTAAATCAATGCACCGTAAAATTAATTAAGGAGTGTTTAAAGAATTAACAAGTCGCTAACGAAGTTCATTCTTTTACATTAAACTACAATCGTTTTTAAGTTTTTGTTTTTCAATACTTACATTTAAAACTGGATTAATTTCAATCAATGATATATCATTCAGTTTGATCTTAGGCATATTTATATCCTCTGCTGTAACTAACGGCTCTAAACGGCCAGAAGGACTAGTACTCAGATTTGTAAAATTCAAAGAAGCATCCTGCACCTTCTTAACAGCCGATAATTTTTTAGCACAATTTAAAGGTGTCAATTCAGAGCTGCTAACGCTACCAGTGGCACCAAAATCCAGTTGTAAATTAGCAATTCGAGTCAGATCACTTAAATCGAACGGCGTATGTGGCTGATTTGACGGCGTAGGTGAGGGTGATTTAGTTAACGACTGAAATGATATTTCATTCGTAACCATTGATTTAAAGTGAGTTTTGGGCGTATTATCTATTGGTATTGCGGTAAAATCAGTGGTTGTCTCATCATTATCATTTAAAATTTTCTGGCGTAGTTTCCAGTTGGCGCCTAATTGTGAAATGTTATTTTGTTGCGCATTTGCTCTATATTTTGAAGAATCCCTTTTAGTTGTTGAGCGCAACAGTTGCATAGGATCAATTATTTTTGAGCGATTATTTAAATCTGACATTGTAACTTCCATCAAACTATGATGACGATTTACTTGACGTGAAGAAGCTGCCCGGGACGGAGCTAAAAATTAAAAAAGAAATAATAATTATAATAACAACATTCAGCTGCATAACATTTACCTAATAAATTATTAAACGTTGTTTCATTAGCATTTGTGGCTTTTGAATCCACTAAGGCGAGCCTAGATTTATTCCCACCTTCAGGGACTTCAAACCTAATGGGCGGCGTAGAAACTAATTTCATTAACAAAGTATTTTCTACATTCCTTTTTGCTTGTGCTTTTATATTGGAATGTACAGGCGTTTTAGGATAATCATTTTTACATTTCTTAATACTGCTAACTAACACCATTTTAAAATTTGTTATTTGGGCTTCCATTTCTTGTAGTTCTTTCTTCAGGCTCAGTAAACGAGAATAAACAAATTCGCCAACACAAGGTTTCTTGTTAAAAACTTGTAACTCGTTTTGAATAGTTTCATTAATAGCATTAAATGTGGATATAAGAGTATTAATATTGACACCCTCATCCGTTACTTTCGAACTTAATGACTCTAAAATGCGAACAAAAATACAAATTTATAAATACTATCTAACAAACTTAGTTTTTATGTCGAATTAAAAAAAATGGAATAGTCTTACCATCTGCCAACTCGTCAATCGGAAAATGATCGCGAATGCGCTTTAGCTTTAGACATATTCTATGTTTATCATACTTGTAGCCAGTTTCTTTGCAATAAAACCTGTCCATTGCCTCCTTTAGCTCTACAATTAAATTACTCATCTCTGAAACGTTTTTCGAACGACTGCTATAATGTTGTTCAAATAACTGACAATTGCTATGCTCAAACTTTTCAAGAAATTTTTCATCTGTCAACAAATCCTGACTTAAGCCAGTCTCTGTAGAAAGTATTTCCAAATGTTGCATTATCTCTGAACTTTTATCATCGAGCTGTTTTGTAACTTTTTCTAAGTCAGCTATAAAATACGATGACATTTTTTTAAACAAATAATTTTTTTCACATATTTTATTTAAATTTGCTTCAGAAACTTGAGATCTGTAACTGTTGGCATCTATATTTAATTGTTTTTCTTTTTGTTTTATCAACTCTTGCACAATAAAATATATAAATTCTAATAGAAAACTTATAAATTTCATACCACCCGGCATAACCACTAAATATGATTTGATATTGTTCCAATTCAGATGATGTTTCTCATTAATGTGCTTAAGATATTCTACAGTGCTGGTGCGGAAATTTGATTCAGATCGTTTGTCTACAATAGGCCAGAAAAAACGTTTCTTGAATTCTTGTGGATCAAGGAGACGAAATAAGTAGTGCATTATATGAAAAAAGGCCTGTTGATTAGGTTTTATGAACATTTCGTCTGACAGACATTTTCGCAAATCCTCCGAGGGTGGATGGAGTAGAGTCAGTTCCTGGATTGCGTTATGTAACATATGAGAAAGTTCCTTTTCTTCAGCACGATAAGGTACAATTATTGTTCGATCCATATCTCTCAACTAATTTCTTCAATTAAATCTAATTTGGCGCCGCTTTCATTATATATGGACTTCTCTACAAAAAGTAGCCAGACATCTTTATTTTATAATTACCTTACCAGATATTTAAAAAGTTGTTTTTGATAGTTTCTAGACCACATTAAGATCATTCTGGTTGCTCATGTAAAATTTGCTTTAACAAAGCCTTATTGACATTGTATTAAAATAAAAATCAAGCAATCATTTATAAATGAAATTTTAATGGTAATAAACACCTCATATGTATATTGTCACACACATTCCAGATAACGTTGTCACCACAGTCCGTGGTTGTCACAGGTTAATCACGCGCCATGAAACGTTTTACTCTACAATACTTCTTTTAGCCAATTAAAATTACATTTTGCAACAAGTAAAAATTGCCGTTGACCCTACGGGTTAATCTCATAGAGGTGGAAAAAAATAGTATTCGTTGAAAAAAACAATAATTTTTGAACAGTTTATTTATTTACAAAAATAAAACGAAAGCACGGAATATGTAGGTTAATTTGAGAGTAAACTTATGTTGCAGCTCTTTTTAAAAAAATACTTGGATGTTGTTAGAAAGCAATTACAACTGCGTCGCTGTACTAACTTCAATGCGTCTGCCTCCAATACTAGAACTACTGACTTTATCCAACCAGGTCTGTTAAGGCGTTTATTCCAGGAAAAGCTAAAAATATTAAGAAAAGTTATTATTTACTTACAACATTTACAATTAATATTTTTTGATTTTCTAAATATTTATCAGCATTGCATATTTCTAAAACGTAGAACGAAAAAGTAACACAAGGACCTCAAGTCTAGTCACTTTTTACTGTTCAACGTTTCATGGCCACATTTTACCATGTTCTGTACCCCTGCACGAAATCATCAACTATATTACTTGGAAAAAATTATGTCTTTATACAAACCATTAGTTTAGCTTCCAAAATAATCTTTCTACACATCGCTTTTCTTAGGTTACTTTTATATCAGAGCGTTTTTTACTTCTAAGGGTTGGTATTGCTGATTTCAATGTTGTGTAAAAAGGTAATTTTTTATCTGCCTTGGTTGAAAAGCCAACATTATAATACTCCGTTCACATTGTACTTAAAAAGTTTTTATCACCTACTACTAAAATTAAAATTACCTACTGACTAAAATTATTTTTAATTTACGTTGAGTCTTAATTTAATACATAAGACTTTCCTGCGGTACTTTGCTAACTAATTATTTAAAAACAATATCACACACTTAAAGGTGACTTCATATTATAGTAGTTTTTTCTTACCTTACGGTTTGTACCTGTTTGTTTTGACTAACGGTTAATAATTATCAGGACAAAAATTTGTTACTAGTAACAGTTATTGCAGTGTTAAGACAAATTTGTCAAATGTCATTTATTTATTTATTTATTCAATCATTTAAGTCTCGTGTTGTCCTTTGTAAAACTGCTCTTACACATGGAATCAGGGACATTATTGACCTATACTCATTATTGATCTCTTCCCTAATATCCAAAACAGAAATTGCTTAAGGTAAAGAAAACTTTTTGCTCTTTAAACTGGTTGAGATTTAAATTGTTGAATTTCTTGTTTAATAATTTTTCAAGTCAAACTCAAAAACAATTTTTTTTCATATGCCTAAAATTCGAAATCAAGTTTAAATTAAAATGGAGCTAAACTGATTGCTTTGAGAATACTTAGTTAATGGTAGAGTTACTCTATTCCCCTTTTCTCTTTACTCACATTATTTACAACAACAAACTACGAGTTGCAGCGACAAAAGTCGTCCAATGTAAATTGGGACTTACTCGAACATGCGATTTTTTTTGCTTTTAGGATTCTCTGATTGGTTATCGAATAACCAATATCGAAATTTCTAATAATAGCATTCGATATCACATACACATCCATACATACTTGTATATAAACTACGGCAAGGTACACACATGAAGAACATGTACTACGTAAATAAACATTTATTCACTTTTTAGTGGTTGCTGGATCCACAGACTGTGTGCTGGATAACATTAATATTCATTGGAGTCACTGCTCACATTTAGCTGTCTTGTGTTTTCTAAGCTTTTTTTAATATATATATTGTTACGTTTATACCTTTTATAAACATTTTGTTGTGAGTTCTTTATTGCAAAATGACTAAGACCTCTTTCAGACAGGCAAATTTTACTTTGACAAAGTTTTTTTAATTTTCTTTTAAACTTTCTTTGGTGTTCAAACACAAAAAGTTTTCTTTTACAAATTTTGTTTTAGTCAATGTAATCTGTAATGTAATCTGTGTATAAGTACAACTGTGTATAAGCGACGAAAGAAAAACAAAGCAACTTTGCGAGTATATCAAAGTCTGTACTCTCAATCATGCTTTCTCCCTCGCTCTCACATAAAATCAAAACTTTGCAAAGTAAAATTTGCCTGTCTGAAAGGGGTCTTACACCAGTTTTTAGGGTTTTTAAATAATAACAATTTTATTTACTTTAACTACACAAAGTTGACACGATGAGGTTTAATTTTACACTAATTGACTATCCACTCAGACGCTTCCCCTATTTATACTTGTCCAATTAGAATCTAGAAAATTTAAGAATCTTCTACTGCCTTTGTATCGCATTTTGTTGTTGTACGTTGTTTATTCGTTGTATAGGCGCCTGTGTGTATATTTGTTGTTGTAAAGTTAGTTTTTGTCTTGCGCGTTTAGAACACAGTCTAAACGTGTATAGTTTGTGGTTTAGAAGATAAACAGTATTCTTGTATTTTTTTCTTATATGCCAGGCAGTCAGTAAACAGCATATCAAATTCTAGTTGTGTGTGTGTACAAACCTCTACACAGTTTGTAACCAGTAGTTTGCTTTATTGCCTAATTATTTTATTTTAAAAATCAAGCAAAACATATTCGTAAAAATATTATAAATAGAAAATAGTTATAATTCCAGAACTTAATTTGGGCTTTTTTACGCTCACCTTTCCATTTGTGAGATTGAACATTTTTCTTTTATACATTTGTTTGAGAACTCATAGGCTTTTAATAATATTCATCCGATTTTATTGATAAAGCACTATGTTGACAGATTTACATTGTCATTGTTGCAATAGTAACACGCGAAAAGTAGTATTTTACAGAAAAGTGGAAATGTTGTAGAACAGTTTTTAAGTTATATTATTTAAAAGCGTTAGAAAATGCTAAACGAACAATAGGAAAGTGCTAAATTGAAATTTGTAGCTAAATTAAACAAATATAGCACCGAAAATCGGCACTCCGATCACGACTGCCAGAATTAGCCTACAGAAAGAGGAATAAAATGGATAAAACGCAAGCATACTTTTAGGCAACACTTTTTTTATTGTGTAGAAGTCGATAACAGACGATCCTACAAATCAGTGTTCTAAAACTAGCGTATCAATCATTTTAAAATTATGTGTATAGATTTTACAACATAATAGACAATGCAGATAAGGTCTAGAGCAAAAAAAAATTATTTTTTTTATAAATATATGTTCAGGAGGTTTTAGTCTTTTTCAATTTAGAAGAATATTTTGAGTAATCAAAAATAAATTATAGTTTTATTTGGGTACGGTTTTCCGTCGACCCTCGACCGGCCGAACCGGTTTCGGCCGTTTGCCATCTTCAGTGTTCCCCCCGTACCAGTCGCGTTCTATTGTCAGTTGTATTCATACAGTTCGTGTTATTGCGTTCGTCACTTTCTGTCTTTTTTGCCTGCATCTCTCTCTCCTTTTTCGTTTGTCTCTTTTTACCTAATTTGTCGCTCCCTTTTCCATCCGTCCTTCCCCCTAACTAAATCCCTTTACGATCATGACTATTGTCCGTTTTTGTCCATGTGTGAACCCATTGGGTTTTCTCCTCCTATGTGAGATAATAATCTGTAATTGTACGTTTATGATGTTCTTTATTGCTTTGGTCTTGTGCACCTGCGTAACGTTTTTGTGTTGGTGTAGTGTTTGTTTTCCTGTAAAAATGTTTCAGCGGTTCAAATATTGTGTCCGAAGCAGTGTTTATTTGTTCATTTATTATTCGTCCGTCAAATGCTTTTTGTTTGTATATTTCCATGTTCTCCAATACATTTAGTCTCCTTCCTTCGTGCTGTGTATGAAGCAGTTTAACCGTTGTCTTCATATGTCGTGGTGTACATTTGTTGTTGAATATATGGTTCGCAAAGTTTGATTCTGGAGTTGATTTTCGTTCTCGTAGTTTTTTGTTATAGTCTCTAATGTGTGCTCTAAATCTGGTCTTAATTGTTCGTCCTGTTTGGCCGATGTAGCTATAATGGCATGTACAAGTTAATTTGTACACTCCTTGTTTGTCTAGTATATTTACCTCGGTTGTTTTATTCCGTAGTATTCTGCCTAGGTTGTTTCTTGTTCTGAATGCGGTATTGATGTTGTGTTTTCCAAAGAATTTCGCCAGTTTGTACGTTGATTTTCCCATATATGTTAACGTAGCCCATTTTTTTCCTTTCATTCTCCTGTTCTTTGTTCGTTCTAATTTGTTTCTTGATGTTATCCACGAGGCGCTTTTTGTATCCGTTGTTTTCCGCTATGGTGTATATTGTTTCCATTTCCTTCATATACATTTGCCGTGTTAGTGGTGTTCTCTCGAGTCTTGTTATTAACTGCCTGATTGCTGCATTTTTGTGTTGCTGGGGATGATTTGATGAGTTGTGTATTATTGTGTCCGTTGCTGTTGGTTTCCTGTATATTTCATATTCGATTCTGTTCGAGATTATGTTCCTCTTGATCGTTAGGTCCAGATAATTAATTCTCCCCTCCTCTTCCTTTTCCATTGTAAATTTTATGTCCTTGTGTCTTCCATTCAAGTAATCTAGAATTTGCTCATCGTTATTTCCTTCTAGTATACATATGATGTCGTCGACATATCTTGCGTAGAATATCACTCCGAGGTTGGTTTTTCAATTCCCTTACGTATTCCTCTTCTAAGTTCTGCATAAATACTTCCATGAGGGTGGCAGATGTTGGATTTCCCATCCCTAGTCCTGTTATTTGTCTATATATATTATTGTCAAATTCAAAGTAATTCTGTTCCAGTGTCCAGAAAATCCAAGCACATATCGAATAAATTATAGCTTTTTCACTTCTAATTAAATAATATTTTATCTTTTATTTTTGAGCATTTTTTAAACAATTCTTTTTTAAGGTATTTAATTTTATAAATACATAATAATAAATTAAATAGAATAATCTTTATGTAACTTCAATAAAATGTTCAAATTTTTAATTTAAATGTACATACATTTGTATATATATAAATATGTGTTTATATATATAATTTAAATAAATTCAATTAATTTGGCATATACTTTGTTTAAAAATGTAGCCGTTGGACACACGAGTTCTAAATAATATTTTATTTCAATGTTTTTTTTTCGTAAATGTGTATTATTTATTAAAGCCTCAAACTTATATTATTGGTAAGCTTTAAGTTATACAAAAATTTACTTACACTACACCGTTACTTTTTCTTTTGCAAACTTTAATCGATTAAACACAACCATTCAATAAATCTTTATTTAATAATTAATAAATTTCATTCGTTCGCGTATTTTTTAATTTTTCACATTCATAAGTATAACTTTGGCATTTTATAGACTTCTTGGAATTTTGTTACGTTCACCTAATATTTTCATAAGCTGTTTGGACATGTAGTATGGTTTCTCAGGTGAACCATCATTTCTTTCAATATCTTCTAGGAAGCACAGGAATAAAGTATCCACAGCCATTGAGTAAACACTTGTTATGAGAAAAGCAAATATTGCGACAATAGCTGTTGGCACAATTATATAATGTAATTGTACAATGGACGGGTTATTTAAGAAAAAGAAATAAGTAGCAACGCCAGCCCCTCCCGTTATTAGGAGTTTAGACATAAAGAATAAAAAATCGGTAACCTTATCTAAAGTGACTACACGTAGAAAATTACGCATGGTTAAATTGAAAGCATCTTTAGCACTAGTGCAGAAATTTTTACCGTGTATAGCGCGTTCAGTAATGGAGAAAATTAAAATTTGTGAGGATCCTTTAATATACATCATAGATACACCAGGGATTTTGGAACCACGAATAAGCAGCGATGAAATTGGCCTTAGTTGGGTGTCTTCCGGATTATTTAGTGGGTGAAGATCTAATAGCGGATTATCTTTTGTATTGGTTGAATCGCCATGGGCGATTTGAATATGTTCAATTAATGGGATTAGAAAAACCCACAGATAACATTTCCGAAGCACTAGTTGCCTGTGCAAACAGAATGGGTATGCAAAAGAAAATCAAGGGAAGTGATGGACAAATAGTAGTTATGCCCGATATCCTTCATTCTGCACAGTACTTCATAAAACTTTTTAGAACAGGGGCATTGGGTCCTTGTATTTTAGACAAAGAAATAAAGTTAAAAAATTATTAAACTCCATTTACTTATGTTTTTCACATTTTACCACATCATAAACACAATAATTCTAGATTCAATTTTTCTATGCAATGTAGGTACATGATGTTTTATATTACTTTTGTATACACATGACATTTTTATTATATAAACTTACAAACTAAAAAAGTAGATTATAACCTGCGTCTTTTATACATTTGGTTGTATAATTGGCACATCAA
Source organism: Trichopoda pennipes (assembly GCA_030448955.1). Classification (NCBI taxonomy): domain Eukaryota; kingdom Metazoa; phylum Arthropoda; class Insecta; order Diptera; family Tachinidae; genus Trichopoda; species Trichopoda pennipes. The sequence continues at coordinate 1,256,016 of JASKUP010000084.1, forward strand.
TGGCAATGTTACCAACACCTGGGACTGGTATAGAATAGGACACAGCATTGCTGTCCACACTGTTTCCACTTTCATTCAATTCTTGCTGCATTGTTATATCAACAGTATCTGAAACTGCATCCGCAATTGCAGGAATGCTCGACAATCCCATGTTACCGTCTGCATTTAAGATTCTCAATTCATCCGGAACCCCTAGTAGACGGTCATTAATATTTCGTTGATATATAGAACGTTTCTCATAAAAATCTATAACAAATTCAGGATTTTTTTGTTTCAACTCTGAACCGGATACCAAATCAAATTCATCACAAAACTGCCATTTAACCAAATAAAAAATATCGCCTTTCGTGTCAGTGGCGCCCACTATTTGTTCTATTGGCAAGCCCCTTTCATATCCCCTGGGCTTCTGAATTTCTTCAACCTTAGGTTTCTTTTCACCACGTTTTTTGGATTTGGCCCTTGATTCTTCGAACTTTTGCATCAATTTTGGACAGTCGCAATTCTCTTCTGGCTCCCAAGTGTTATCAGAGTTTGGATAACCACGCCATTTGATAAAATATTCAACTTTACCATCTGGGGTAATTCTCTTGTCAACAATTTTTTCCACTACAAAGCCAGTTTCTTTTGGTGTGCTCTTCACCATTTTTTTATAGTCAGACTTGAAAATCTTGAAAGTTAAAAAAAAAAACGTTTGGCAAAAACTTTTTGTGTGCAACTAAATTGGTACAGCTGCTGAAAGTACTGTGTATTCGGCTACCCTAAATAATAAGTGCCCAATACAACAGAAATTGTAAGTGCGGTTTTACACACTTCAACTTTTGCTGCTCAACTTTTATTTTTTCCATTAGAAAGACAAGGGGTATAAAGCTTTCTCTTTCTTTCTAATGGAAAAAACAAAAGTTGAAGCGTGTAAAACCGCACTAAAATGTCGCGAATAGGGATGCCAAGCGAATGTGTTAATGAAAATGTGAAAAAATACAGCCACTTTTATTGCTGTAGTTTTTCACGCTTGTGAAGTCATGTATGCTATTGACGAAAACATTAATAAATTTTTAATTTTTGAACTTAGTATCATAAATATTTGTGCTTAATATATTTCACAATATAAGCCGCTATATTCAACTTTCTAAATGATTTGTGGTTTTTACGCATCCATTTCAAGCAGTTTTATATAGCAGATTGAGCTATTCAGTAAGGTTTGCAGAAGGGCTTGATTTTGCTTCATCGTCGTACGAGTACACTTTTGCACAAAATATTATTATAACGTGTTTGAACTGAATACATTGTTCAAAAGCCCTACGCCAATAAATTCGATAAGGATATTTTAAATTGATTATTATTTTTATTCGACCTTTTTTATTTTAAATAAATATGTTTTAATCTTTTAAACGGTCTTTTTAATTAAATTTTAACGATATATTTTGTCGATATTTCGCTTTCCTATGGAAAGCTTCTTCAGGAAAATTGATTTTTAATAACAAAAATTATTAACAAATTGAAAAAAATTTTTAATAACAAAAATTATTAACATATTGGAAAAATTTTTTTTCCTGAAGAAGTTTTCCATAGGAAAAAATATATCGTTAAAAATTAATTAAAAAGACGTTTAAAAGATTTTTTAAATTTTTTATCATAATCATATCCTAAACCATCGATTATAAATAAAAGTACGAGTAAATAAATTCTATTGCAAAACTTATTATTATTAATTTTTATCTTAAGCAATATTATTGTAGCCATACTGAAACAATTTAATTTAGAATTTACATTTAAGTTACAATAATAATTTAAATAATGTTAAATAAAACATAAGATTTTTTTCCTTATATTCAAATGAAAATCCCAATATCAACAAAACTGATCAGAATGTCAATATGCTATCGTAAATAAACATGTTATGTTGTTGTTAATATGGTGGCAAAAAGAAAAATGGATTTACAGTGTTGCTTAACTTTGTGCCTTTTTTGGTGTTTAGTACATTTTCTATGTTTAGTACAAGGTATATTTATATTTAATGGTGTCTCTACATCAAATAAAATATTGCAAAAACAACATGCCTAAAAAACAAAGAGAAATTAGGGGTAATTTGGCTGAAAATCGGCGATGTTTATATACATACATATATGTAGATACTTTGGTGACCAAAAATAACAGTACCATGGAAACCAGTCACAGTGTGCTATAACTTGAAAATTAGTTAACGTATTTAGACTATGGGATTGCCTGTGCTCTGTGGTTTATTATCTAATCAATCGGTGCTACAGTCTATGGTTCATCTATCCGGGACAAATCCACGTTTGTACTAGTTATCAAAAGAATAAAAGATGCTTCTTAGCAATTTAACTAAGCAACAATTTTAGTCTGGCTTAAGTGCATGAATTTTTAATTGTAATAAATAATTAAAGGCGGTAAAGCATTGGTCGCTATGGGTGATGGTGGTTATAATATATGTAAAGAACTACGAGAGTGCAAACTTAATGCGGTATTGACACAAAAGCGAAGGCAACAGTTACGTGCAAACAGTCAGGAATTGCGTCAATTGGAAAGACAACTACAATCTGCCGTTGTGTACAAACAGTTGAGGGAGCAGCAACAAGATATAGCTCAGAGGAAAAAAGAAGAGTGTCGCATACAACGTGAAGAAAATGAAAAATTTTCTGTTGAATGTGAACTCCTTCGTAAGTCAATTATGTTACAAGAAGAACAAGAAAAGCAAAAAAATGTGGCTTTTCTTGGCATGTTAAAAAATCAAATTAGTGAGTTAACACGAAAACGTCAAATTGAATTTGAAGTGGTTAAAAAAGATTGCAATGAAATGGAAAAAGTCTTGAAGCAAATTCAAGCCGAAGAGCTTGCAACACGTAAGGAAGCTCAGCTGTTTCGTGAAACATGTAAAAAAGAAATGGAAGAGTCTTTCCGCAATATGAAACTAAAGCAAGAATTGGAAAAGGAAAGGAATAATAATGACCTCCAACGTTGCTTAGATTATCAAAAAAAATGTGATAATTTGCAGACAGAAATGGTAGCAAAAATGGAACGCATTCGAAAAGAAAAAGAAACAATCAGTGAACGCATTGGTCACCAATTGGCTACACAGAATCAAGAAAAAGAAAAGCGCGACAATTTGCTTGTGTCTCTTTTGGTAGAAGAATGCAAAGCAAAGGATGATCAACGGTTTAGGGAGGCCTTAGTTAAACAGATTAAAGATCGTGAAAATTTTCGTATTGACATAGAAAATTTTCGCCAAGAAGTTCAAATTCGTAAAGAAAAGGAATTCAGAGAAGAAGAAGAAAAATTTCGACGGGAAAGATTGCGTTATTTGGAAGAGCGAGATAGATTAGACCTATTATCTGACGAAAAACGACGTAAAAAAAAACTGCTGCACAGTAAGGCTTTAAAAGAAATGATTGAATTTAGAAGATCCCAAAAAGCAAACACAATAGCTGCACAACTTGCCGAGTTTGAGAAAGTATTAAATGACGAAAAGAGCAGGTATTTTTTTTTAGCAAAATATAAATTTACAAATTTTTTAACACGTACATTTTAATCGCAGCAAAATATTGGTTGAAGAGGAACGCAGCCGCATGTTAAATGCCGTGCCCAAAGAACTACTTATTTACTTGCCACCGGGTGTTCTTCGACCATCTGATAAAGAGTTTTTAATACTTCAAGGAAAGAATTTAAATAAATAAATTATTTCAAAATGCATGCCATGGCGCAAAAGTTATTGTGCTATGGTGTATACCTTATATAGAATATATTGTGTGTTTATCAGTCTGAAATCAATTTTAAATAAAAAAAAATTTTTAATTTTATTGCCGATTTTAAACCAAATGAAATGACCACAGATTAAGAAATTCTCACATAGCTCTGAAAATAAAAGATCTCAAAACAGAAGATAAAAAGTGTCCATTAAAATTTCTTTAAGAACGTTGATATCATAGATTATTTGTGGTTGATATCTTGTATGTATCTGCTGATGTATAGTGTTATTAGTCTGTAGGGGTATTACGCTAGATAGTGTTGCCAAACTTTTCCACTTTCATATCAAATGGGCCAGTTCACATTGGATTAATATTTGTTTTGCACAACTTTAGTTCTCTCCAAAACACACTAAACTAAGTATTTTAGACCCCTTTCACACAGGCAAACTTTTCTTTGCAAAGTTTTGATTTTATGTGAGAGCGAGGGAGAAAGCATGATTGAGTGTACAGACTTTGATGTACTGTTATGATATTTTTCTGTTTCTTCTATATAAAAAAAAAATACTAACCGACTGACCGTTTGCTTCGGTACTCCCGACTCACGAGGATCGCCGTCTAGCTCTGCATACCTTCCCAGGTGGTTCTGACCCTTCCTCGCCAGCCGCAGCCGACCATAACAAAAAAAAATATGTTGCTCCTAGCATACTGTTACCTTACCAGAACATCTTCTTCTGCTCCATATTTACTCATCTACCCCCTCGGAGACACAATCCCATATTCTAAAACTCCTATCCTTCCATTATTTGTACATATATTTATTATTTCAAATTTTCCATTACATAAATTGTATATATATATATCTTATTCTAAGCGTATATCAACAAGAAAAACTTACAGCTATTAACTTTGCGTATAAATACACCTGGACTAATCAGTTCTTCCTTTTCTCTTTTCTCACGAGCTCACGCGGTCGCCTTCCACTCTACTACCCTAAAGGAGCTCCCTTAAGATACTTCTGGAGACGGTTCTGCGGCCTCTAAGACCGTACCTTTCCTTTTCTCTCTCTCTACTTTGTCCGGATATATTTATACAAATTATTCTCTCCTCCTTTTTTTTTTTCCTCTTTTTTCCTTTTCTTTTCTTCTATTTATTCTACATTAATGTTCCTACACTTATACTACTGCTCGGACATTATCACACATAATTTCCACTGACACTCACATTTAATTCTTAGCTAAATTTTTATATATATATATTTTTTTTTCCACATTCATACTCATATTTTTATTCTACTTATCTACGTATTCTCTCGATTCTCCTGGTGATTATCCTCCTCCTTATTCACTAGCCTGCCCTTCTTTCGGTTCCCCTCGCCCTTCTTGCGTATGCAGATTCTTTCTTCCTCTGGGGTCTGCAGCTTTCCTCGTGAATACGGCTTTTCTGAATTTATTATTTGCAACAGCTCTTTTTACTTGTGATTTTTGTGAATATGCTTTTTGAGTTTCTTATTTATAACAACTCTTTTTACTTGTGATTTTGTGAATCTGGCTTTTTGAGTTTATTATTTGCAACAGCTCTTTTTACTTGTGATTTTTGTGAATATGGCTTTTTGAGTTTCTTATTTACAACAACTCTTTTTACTTGTGATTTTTGTGAATCTGGCTTTTTGAGTTTATCATTTGCAACAGCTCTTTTTACTTGTGATTTTTGTGAATGTGGCTTTTTGAGTTTCTTATTTACAACAACTCTTTTTACTTGTGATTTTTTCGTGAATATGGCTTTTTGAGTTTATTATTTGCAACATGTATTTTTCTTTTATCTGTAAATTTTTTCTTTTATTGAATAATGGTTTTAACTTTAATAATTGCACTATGTATTTTTTTTTATTTGCAAATTTTTTCTTTTATTGAATAATGTTTTTAACTTTAATAATTGCACTATGTATTTTTCTTTTATTTGTAAATTTTTTCCTTTCTTGAATATGGCCTTTGACTTTCACAATTGCACCATGTATTTTTCTTTTATTTGCAAATTTTTTCTTTTATTGAATAATGTTTTTAACTTTAATAATTGCACTATGTATTTTCCTTTTATTTGCAAATTTTTTCTTTTATTGAATAATGTTTTTAACTTTAATAATTGCACTATGTATTTTTCTTTTATTTGTAAATTTTTTCCTTTCTTGAATATGGCCTTTGACTTTCACAATTGCACCATGTATTTTTCTTTTATTTGCAAATTTTTTCTTTTATTGAATAATGTTTTTAACTTTAATAATTGCACTATGTATTTTCCTTTTATTTGTAAATTTTTTCCTTTCTTGAATATGGCCTTTGACTTTCACAGTTGCACCATGTATTTTTCTTCTCTTATTTAGATGTTTCCTCTGCAAAATCTCACCCACCAATCCTCTTCCAATTCCATGCCATAGGCTTTTATACCCATGCACTCTTACGGGACTTATTTACTTATTGGCGCTTATTCCTTAATTGGAATATTTTTTCTGATTGGAATTATCCATTTAGCCTCCCGCCAATTCTCCATCTTTTTTTTTCTTCCTATGTTTATTTTTTCTTTTTTCTTTTTTATTTACTGATTAATATTCTTCCTTTTCTCTGCATTGAAACTCCCGCCAGTTCTCCATCTTTTTTTATTTTTCTTCAAAAAAAATTTTTCTTATTGAATAATTCTGGAACATTCCTACTTATTTATTTTCCACCATTGTCCCTTTTACATCTTCTCCCCATTCTGATTCCGTCAGAATTTCTCTATAACTTCTTCCTTAATGCTACCAGGATCTCAGTAATTTTAACAACATTCTCTCATTCAAATATTCAAATTCAAATTTTCGCTTGACCGCTAGTTTACGCATTTTTATTTACCCTTTTTTTTCTTCCCGTTACATTTACGCATTATAAATGCATTGCCAACCATCAACATCTTTCTTCATAACATCCAGGCTACATATATGATCATTCAATAAAAACATGCTATCATTTCATTCATAGTCAGTCATCGTTAAATCAGCTGACCGCTTTGTTATGTGTTCTATATTTGATGCTGTTACAATCAGAAAAAATTTGTTTTCCTATTATATATTATAAATTCTACAAAACATATTTCCTCTTGGAGTTCACACAGGGCACATCCGGTATTGGTAAGCATTGTTCCATTCCTTTTTTGTTGTTTCCTCGATTTTAATCCTCCTTTCCCCCAATTTATAGATAACCAACTGTGCTGATGCACAACCAAGAAAAGCCTTGTTTCACCATACCATTCTCCTCTATGTTAGGCTACCAAACAAAAACTGCACCTGCTTTGGGGCTCTGTTATGGAATGCAACCCCTATTCTGCTTCCTTATAGTTCGTATTTGGAACTTTTCTGAAACTTGCCTCAGCGGACAGACTGCCTACATAAGTAATGTATTAAGTATTGTTCCTTTTTCGACATATGTTGCCCTATTTCCTAAGGTTTCCTTTTATTCTTGCAGATACGTAACTACATTAATACCTAACACACAAGCTGTCCAATTAAAGCAGATGTTGTGCTTACTGCACCCGCAACAGTACTCGCAAAGTTGCTTTGTTTTTCTTTCGTCGCTTACACACAGTTGTACTTATACACAGATTGCATAAAGCACCAAGTGACTAAAACAAAATTTGTAAAAGAAAACTTTTTGTGTTTGAACACCAAAGAAAGTTTAAAAGAAAATTAACCAAACTTTGTCAAAGTAAAATTTGCCTGTGTGAAAGGGCTCTTAGCACAAAATTCTATACGTATACACATCTTTGTGTGTATTAGTGTTTTTTATTCATTTCATGTTTGTTTTTCGTTCGGTATACACCACAGTATACGCATTACAAAATAAATATGGCTGTAAGTGATGATGAAATGTTTGTTTCTAATTTTATTTTATGTAAAATTATTTTTATTCTTAATCGACCTTTTTTATTTTAATTAAATAAAAAAAAAATTTCAATTTGTTAATAATTTTTGTTGTTAAAAATTAATTTTTCCTGAAAAATCTTTCCATAGGAAAGCGAAATATTGAAAAAATATGTATATCGTTAAAATTTAATTAAAAAGGCGTTTAAAAGATTAACACATATTTAATTTTCTGTAAAATATAAAAATATAACAAAAACTTGAATTCAATAATAAAAAAGATAAAATAGTAAAAAAGATAAAAATAAATAGCATAAAATCTATTTATCTACTTTTGAATTCATATTCATATTTACACTACAATAGCCAACTAAGACTAAAAATCGCTCTGCAAAAAAAAAAAAACACAAGACCTCTGTTTTCATAAATGCATGTGTATTAGTTTTGTTTTCGTTGTGCGGCGTTGAAGCTGGTAGAAAAATTGTGCGAACCAAAAACTACCCCCCTCACCGAAAATGCCAATAAACTGCCATGTTAGACTAGCACAACTAATCTAATGTGAACTGGCTCAGTGGTTTGTGGATTATCCCCAATATATGTTAAAAAGTAGTTTTTATTCAATTATTGGATGTGCATCTCTTATCATAAAACATACGAAATTGCAATGTTTAAAACAATGTAAAAAATTTATATAAGAAAACGAACAACTCGACTATCACCATTGTAAAATTTTATTGCCTAAGTCACTTTTGAATTTTCCAATTCTCTTTATTTGAGCTATTTTTAGTTTAGTATAAATAAAATAGTTCATCAATTTTTACATATATTATTAGAATAAGTGGAATTCAATTAAAGAAAATCTTCATCAATATCATCTGGTATCATAGCACCATAAACTAACCTGTATCATTCTTGTGCCATAAATTATAAGATAATTCAGCACCTGTTTTAGACATTTAGGTGTAGATCCCGAATTCGTCATATTGTAGCGCCATGATGTTTATCATTAAAACATATACATATTAACGTATAAATATATATTATCAAGGCACACATTTACAACGCCTATAAAACTTTTTTGTTTTTTAAAGATAAATTTTATATTTAAATTTTTTATAACAAAAAAATACACTGTAACAAAGGCAGAAAAGCATTGTATTAATATGTTAGCGTTGCTTTAACTGATACAGGTTGAATAAAATTCGGTGACGGCAAAACATGGTTCAAATTCATTGACGGCCTTTATTCGGCTTAAAGCCGCTCGGCTTGTTACTCTGAAATAAACATATTGCAGATTTTTTTATAGAAAATTTAGTTTCGCGTATGTAATCATATTTGTAAAGTTTTGTAAAAAAATACGAAAAATAATCTATATTGAAAAGTGTCAATTAGTTCGTAAAATATTAAACATGATGACGGCATCCGAGAACACATCAACTGGAACTGAAGCAGGCATGAGCGGTGTTAGTCGCGTATTGGTAAAATTAGATCGTTCTATAGAGGCGGGCAACTATTATGAAGCACATCAGATGTATCGCACTTTGTATTTTCGTTATACACTTCAGGGAAAATATGACGATTGTTTGGAATTACTTTATAAAGGATCAATTAAATTGATTGCTAAGCAACAAGAAGCAAGTGCTGCGGATTTGGGGTTATTAATTTTAGATACTTTAGAAAAACGAGGTAGTTGCAAAGATGGTGACCTATGGATAGAGCGCATTGGTAACTTGATTAAAGCATTTAGTCCTACAACAATTGAAAGAGAAACTATAATTGTATGTATAATAGGTCAGAAAGGTACTTTTATGAAATAGCATCATTTTGTAAACTTTTAGAATCGTTCTATTAAATGGAGCTCAGAAATATCTGGAAAATTTCCTGGTGATCCAGCACTATATAAAATCATCGCCCAAGTCTATTGGACAGAAGGCAATACAGAATTAGCTAGACGTTATTACATGCTGTGTCGCGATGGTAATCTTTGTGGACGAATATTAATAAAAATTAATGAAATGAAAGGCTATAAAAGTGAAGCAGATCTGTTTATAGCGCAGGCAGTTTTACAACAAATCAGTGTGAATGATCGTAGAACAGCTGAGGATACATTTATAACCTATACGCGGTATCATCCTCAAATAAACCGCAAGGAGGCGCCCTTTAAGCAGCCATTATTAAATTTTATAAATTTTTTATTTTCTCTTATGGACACAAAAAATTTAGAAGCTTTTCGAACGCTGTGTACGCTTTACAAAGCAGAACTAAACCGTGATGGGTCTTTCGAAAAATATTTAGTTAAGATTGGTGTACAACATTTTGGTGCAAACGCCGCTGCTTCACCATCCGATAATCGATTTGGTGGCATATTTGGAGATGTTATATCACGTCTACTCCAAGAAATAGAGGGTGATGATAACGAAGATTTAGATGAACGTAATCATGGTGATGGCGCTCATTCCTTAGACTGACAAGCAAGCCCTGTCTGGTGGGAATAGAAATTATTAAATGTTGCTAATTTTATAAAAGTTTATATTTTTAAATTTTGCCACTTAAAAAAAATTTATTTGGTTATTTATAATTTAATATTTGTTTCTTACAATGAAATGGTTTTTTTCAATTATGTTCTAATTTTTATGAAAAAAATCTGCTTATAAGAACATGCTCTTATAACCGAAAAATAACTTTCTGGCTTCTGATAAATTTTTTGCTTTATATTCTGGGAAACTATCGAGTGGCTAGCAGTAATTTTCCAAATCGCTACTTGGCTATACCGACATCAATGTGATATTGTAAAGCTTTAAACAAATCTTAAGCAATGAAAGCAGGTATCTTGACGGGATAATGACTGTTAACGGACAAATTGGGCTCGTAAAGTACAACACACCTTACTTTGATAACGTTCAGTTAATTAGTATCCACGGCCTAGTCATTATTGCATATATATATATATATATATATATATATCAAATTAAGTGATACTTCGGTTCTCACTAAGAATGGAGTTCTAAAGTTTTTAGTAACGTGAAATTGGGGGTAAACTTATCTTTTTATCGGTCTCTACTTCATGATTTTTTTTCTGTATCCGTAATAACTAGACATTACACAATTTTACATCTGTTTAAAAGGTATCCCTTTTAAACCGTTTACAAAGCATAAAGTCGCATAAGTTATAAAACTTCAGTGCCCAAACCTGACGCTAGAAAGAGCCACATGAACCCACAGTATATAATTATTTTAATCTTAAAGTCTAACCGTAGCAAGTCTTGATAGAAGATAATCCACCGGCCCGTACTTACCATTCTTCATTTTCTCCTATTCTAAAATTGGTGATATACTACCTTGTCTCATCGCAACCTGAGGAATTGCAAGATTTGGCACTCACGGATTGGGTTAGACAATAACAGAGAAGGTGCTACACATCTCGTTTTATACAAAAGCTGTAACAGAATTTTCAACCTTTGTTAGCTATATAAGTACATAGATATTACTTATGGCCAGTTACTGCAGGCTTCATTTTTAAGTTTTGTATAAAGACTTAGTTCTATTCTGCTTTTAATTTTTGAAGTGTGGGATGTAATAAATTTTTAATTGCAATTTTTTGCTCTCAACATTGTATATCCCGTTCTGTTGACAGCTGGTTCAGGTAAACTTGCGATAAGAAGGAATTTGTCATGCTTTGGAAGTGGAGTCAAATTGGAACTTCTCAAAAGAACGTGCATTGGCTGTCAAGAACATATGTGGTGAAGATGGTTGATTTACTCATGATTTTGCTAAGTATCATGTACATATGTAAGGTCAAAGCATGAATATTGGGTTCCGAGTAAACATAGCATTATTATAAACTAAGGTGATTTCGTTTTTCTATAAGCAATAAAAATAAAAAACGACACAGGTGAAAAAAGTACTAATTCGTTGTTCTTGCTAAAGGCCTAACTATAATATGCATAAGCTGGCTTAAGCTAATATCGAAAATTGAACGAAAAGTCTGTCAAATGCTAAAGCGAATCATTGAAGGCTTTTACGTGGCTATATTGTACTTACATGAATATAGAAATTATTATGCACATCTGTTTTATTCTAAATATTTATAAAATTTATTAGCAAAAAGGCGTTTAATAATCATATTTTGTGTACTTAATGCCATCTTTATACAAATTTATAATTTTTTATTAATAGTTTTAAGAAAATTACGAAAGAAAAAGTACACATATATCGCTGTATGCATTATTTAGGCCAAAAGTACTAAAAAAATTCATCTGTGTGCACCATTGAATTTATAAACAATACAAAATTAAATTTTATTGCAAATTGTGTGTTCAAAAAATGGAAAAGAAAATAAAATATTTAAAGGCTCTCGTTCCTTTGAATTGCCGTTATAATAAAACGCGTATCTTTTGTCATATAAGCTATTTTTTCATCGTACATTTTCTATTAAATTCTGATAAAATATTTTTTTCCCTCCATTGGAATTTGTTTACTAATGTATCTAAAACACAATGCAAAACTACTTTTTCCGTACGGAATGTGCTATCAGTATCGTACTTTACTTAAGCAACTGACATTTGACGAAAAGTTTTGTTAAGTACATAATAGTTTGACACATATGGTTATTAGGTATTTGCACAGTTGCTTAAGTCGCCTCAAGCCAACAGAAGAAGATACAATAGAAAATTAATAATTTGTTTTACATTTGTTATATTCTTTATTTGCATAATTATCTGTTCTGATGATGTATCTAGTTTTTGCTTAGTTGTTTTTAATATATTATCAGCTGTCCCTATAAAGCCATCTTACGTAGGTTTGCTATGCGCAGATTACGATATCAATTTTAAAGCATAAAAGAAGAAGCATTATATTAATTTCCCTTTCATTAGTATAATTTTTTTACAATTTGGAGAAATAATTGAAAATACTCTAGAATCCCGTGATTATTAATAATAAAAAGAAAAAAATGTTGATATTTGATTCTCTCAGTTGAGATTAAAAATGAAAACAAATTTATAAAAATAATAATACTATAATAATATCAATATACATAAATGACGTAAATACTAAGCTTGTAAAAACTGACCAGGAAAGTTGTAAAATTAGAAAACAAGAAAAACACTTTTGCAAATGCTGTTTGGTTTTTGTTTAGAGTTTAATGCAAATTTATTGTATGTATATTTTTATAAAAGAGAGGTTTGAAAAAAAAATTAAAAATGAAAAAGCCAGAGACAGATTCAGACAGTTCCGAAGAATTTTTTGATGCGGAAGACTCTACTCCCAATCGATTGTCCACACTAAGGTAAATTATTTAATATAAATATCTGGAGGAATTTTCATTAGTTTAATATCAATAATTGTAATTTAGCCGTAAATCGTTGGCGAATGTTTCACAGTCACCACAAGAGTTTATATTTCCCGAACCAGCAGTACGGTTGCAGCCCTCGTCAGACAGTGAAGCCACACCCATCGGGACTGTTACCCCAGCTACTAGCAGTCCCAGTAGTAGCCTTAGTACACGTGGAATGAAATCGGACACTTTTGTTGAACCAAAACCAGTACAGGTCACTGTAAGTAGTACCTTGATTTCATCTCATGACCATAGTTTTCTGCAATCAGTGTAACTAAAACTGTATTTAGTGGCAGAAGAATTACCTAACTTAAACAAAATTACACTTAATTTTATATAAATTTTTAATTTCATAGAAGTCTGTTACAAACAGCATATAACTGTGCTTAGAAGAAGAAATTCACTGCTTGTTATATTTTGTTTTTACATATGTATGTATGTTTATAAATAAAAAGCTAGTAAAAAAAACTTAAATTAAATAAAGGGAAGGTGCAAAATTTGCATTGCTAGTTTTTGCATACCTGAAATGATAATTTGTTTCTTCGATCAGTTTTACAATAATTAAGAGCATTAATTATATTTAATTCTTTTTTCCAATAAACTTATAATCTGCCACTAACTTATAATCGGAAATGAAACCATCTGTTTTGATGGTTCTCATTAAGTGTTTGAAAATTATAAAACAGGGATCTTTTTAGAAATAAAAATATCACCTTGATTTTGTTTGAATATTGCCTTCTAAAAGGTTTAAGTACAATAATCACTTGGAAATTGTATACACAGTGTTAAATTTATTTATGTCGCAATACGAATATAAAACTTTTTAAATAAATGTTTCAAAATGCGATATAAAGACTAATATTAGTTTCAGACGTATTATGGAGTGGATGTCATTTTTCGATATGAACTCCACGAGAAAAATTCGACTATGAAAACAAAATGTTTGTTAAGAAAAACGAAAAATATTCCATGCTGCTATTATACTTAAATGGCAGAAAATAAAACTTTATTATGAACTAAGCAATTTTATTTCGTGCTTAATTTCTTTAAATAAATATTTCGTGATATTCTCACAAAATATTTATTACAAAAATATTCATTAAAAAAATAAACATTTTATGATATTCTCTCCCCCGCTACAATACATTTCAAATATTTTTATTGGAATAAATTTTTTATGAGAAATCATAAAATGTTTATTTTTTAATTAATATTTTTGTAATAAATATTTTGTGAGAATATCACGAAATATTTATTTGAAGGAATCAAGCACGAAATAAAATTGCTAAAATTGAAAATGATTCCGATGAATTATAAATTACTTACCTTATTAAGAAATTGATTCGATTCTATCAGAGTCAGATCATAAATTAGTAAATAAAAAATTAATATACTATTCATCATTTGATTTGATTGACTTCTATAGTATATTTTAATTTCATAAGAAAATCGAAAATTTGACAACAATCTATAAGTATGCGTATCACATGACACTTGCCGCGTTTACATCGTTGAAAAATTCAACTTTATGCATCATAGTTTTTACTAAATAACTCGAATCAAAGAAACGAGACGTAACCGTTATCCTTATGAATACTGATAGGTATTAACAGTAAATATAGTTTATGCTTTTCACTTTCAAAACTACACGAGTTTTAAATAATTTTATTAAGAATCAAGGATAGGACAATGTTGTATAAATAAGACTAACAATGGAAATGGTTTAAGCTTGGCAAAAATCACTTGTAAACTATTTAGATTAAAAGTTAATATAACTGAAATTTACGTTTAAAGCGTTGTGTGATCTACCAATTTAAATGTTTTATTTATTGTTTGTCTATAGACGAACAGCACGAATAATGTATAATTGTTTAGATTTGTGGTTTTTGTTTCTTTGTTATTCTTCATAAATTATTATTATTATTGTTATCATCATTATTGCTTTCTATCAGTGTAAGATTGGTTAAAATAATTATTTTGTGGACATATTTTATAGTGATGAATGGAAAACTCGAAATTTTATCGATTACGTTTCAAAAAATAATATAAACCTAAATCTTATAAGTGTACATGCAACTTCAAAAGGGGTTTAAATAAAAAACGTCTGAAATTTCATCGTATAATCCCGCCGTAAAAATAAAAATAATAAAAGTAAATTAACAAAGATTTGAGTAACGCATTATATTTTGTACATTTCATTTCTCTTGTGCAATTCGGGTTTGTTTATATATTTAATTCATTTAATTCTTTAATTGATGATTGATTCTAATGGGTTTTATATACTTTAGAAATATAACACACAACCCCAATAAATATTAACAATTAATATCATTTTAATTAAAAAATATAATAATAAAAGATTAATCTTTTTTAATTAAAGTTAAAAAATCAGCTTCTTAAAAATGTAACGAACGCTCATTCCAAAACATTCCATATCATTTTTTTTTTATTATTTTAGAAGTGGAGATATTATACGTTTTTGTTTATTTTTATTTTCTATTTTCATGTTATACCATCTCTGTGACTGTCTGTCTATCTTACATTATATGACCATCAAAAATACGACACTCCATTGTACGTCAATTCGAATTGTAATCGATTTTAAATTTATATTTATTTATATAAATCATAACGATACAAAATGACTAATAGAGTAATACTACTAGAGATATAAGAAATCGTTTTCGAGAATTGCGTCAGGGCATGCAAAATGATGATGATGAAAATCCAGGAAATACACTAACACCTGATTCTCAGGTATATTTTTTGTAGCCAACAAATGAGTTTAATAAAATCCTTGTTGTTTTCTTTTTTTTCTTTTACTCTGATTTTTTATTTCCTTTTTTGTTTTTTTTTTGTTTTTTACACATTATAGAATAGTTCAACTGATGGAGTATTTGCACGTCCTACACATCCATTTAAAGTTGTGGAAAATGATACTATGAGCGTTCAAAGCATTACGTCTTTAGGCCGTGTTGGACGTATATTAGCTGGCAGTATTGACCCATCTTCAATAAGTATTGATCGGGAATATTATGGCAATGCAAGTGGTAATTATCAACAACAACAACAACTGCATCAACAATTACAACAGCAATTACAACTACAGCAACAGCAGTACTTACAACAAACACATCCATCATCATCTACAGTAGCTGTTTCCGCAGCATCGGGAAATGCTTTTGTAAACATGAAATCAATTAGCGTACCATCTAGTCTTACAGATACGAACACCAGTAGATCGCTGCAACAATCTACTGTTAGTGGTGCGAGTAATTTGAATCCAGTTCCAATGGAAAACCAGTTTGTATTCCAGGAACCCGATGTTATAGCTAGCACGAAATTAGCTCATTCAAAGACTACAGATTCGATAACGGCTAGTGGCCCAATTGCGCCACCACGACGTAAGAAAAAAGACTCAAAAAAGGGGTCAACAAGTTCATCGGAGCAGTTTTATATGAATGAGGGTATGCGTCTGCCAGCCGCCGATACAGATACCGATAGTGACACGAAATCTGTAAAAAGTGTGCATGATGTTCAACAAAAACTAAGTGATGACTTAGTTAAAGAAATCGAGAAGAGTTGGAATGAAACAAGTTCCTTGCAAAATGCACGGATGGCTCGTTGTAGTCTTGATGAAGGTGGAAGCATAACAACGTCTCCAAATATGGCGATTTCGACTGGCGGATTTAGTAGCATTAGTGCCTTAAGCGGCAACGTATCTTCTATTTGCTCTTCAGTACACGCTTCTAACATCACAATTGTTTCGGCATCTGGAACCTCGTTAAGTCAAATTTCAACAAGTAAATCACGTCCCGTCACCACAGCTTCTGTTACCGGCTCTATAAATCGTATGTCACACTCTTTGGGTAATAGTTCCACTTCGGTTTACTCAAAACCAAGTCCATCGAATTCAGCCAAAAGTAATTCAGCTCCCGGTCGAGTCAGGTATAGTTAGTAAAAACTTTAAAAAATGTACTTTAATATCAATCATTTATAGTTCCATTGATCCTTCACAAAGTTTAAATCTGCACAAAGCCACTCAAGGTGGTTATGTGGTCAAACCACGTGACGAAGCATCTAATAAAGCGGAAGGACCCTCAAAAGAGGAAATTGAACGTATTGAGCGTATATTAAATGAAAATATTCAAAGACCTAAGTTGGCTGGCACTGGTTCAAATAGTTTAGGCAGTGCTACCAGGTATGTTAGTTTTCTTCTATTAATTTTGTTTATTGTAAAAGAACTACAAAAAAACAAGTGCCAGATAAGGATTTTTCTGTTTTATTTTTAAGCTCAAGTTCTTAAATAATAAACAAAAAAGTTTTTTTTGAGTGAACATAAAGATTTTGTGTCAAAAATATTACAAGTTATAATAACACTCTTTTTGATTCACAACTACCTGCTATGTTAGGGGGATAATTTTCCACTTTGTTTTTGTTATTGATAAATCACCTTTCAAAGTTGAGCTTTATGCTCGTATGCAATTTGTTTTTATATGTTTTGAACTGAATTTGTTTGCTGTTAAAAAGCGGTAGAAATTTTTAATTTTTAACGTAATAATTATAATATCCGTGGGAATTTTTTCCGAATTCATTTAGTTTTAATTAAAAGTTCATGTTGCGTTAAAATTATTTGATCGACTTTGCGCCAGAACCATATTTTTTTAAAACAAAATTGTAAAAAAACTACAATTTCAGCAAAAATATTTTGACTCGTATATTGGCTAAAAAATGTTACAAAACTTACCCACAAGATCTTTATTATAACAAAAATTTAAATATCACCAAGAATTAAATATTTTAAATAAAAAACACCAAACTTTACCAAAAAGTACACAAAAAATTTATATTAACAGATAATAATCGGATGTGAACGTATATTAAAGAACCAAAATTGTAGGTCTGAAAAATTTTGTTGCTACCCGGAATAACTTTTTTGAAAACAATGTAGGGCTAAATTTGATGATTATTATTTTTTATAACAAACACGTCGTAATTTTAAATTAAAAATTTTTAAATAATGTTAAGAAAATATTTCCGTTTTTAAATACCTTCAAAGAGATCGAAAATATAACATTTTACCTTTACAATCCTAGAAAGACAATAATACTGTGCATTATTAAAAATTTTCCATTTACATATTTCATTTAAAAAATTAGAAAAAATCTTTTAAGAATTTTAATTACGAAAATATAGAAAAATACATGTAAATATTTATCCTTTCTGTTTACAGCAATCTTGTGGACGTTTTTATTGTTTACAAGTTGACAGCATTAGTAAATATACCTTGGATTTTGAAAATCAAGTTGGTGACATTTGGTTTACCCTAAAAATTGTAAAGCTAAAGTTAGATTTGATTCATTCATTGCTTTTCTATATAAAAATTGTATGTGATTAACATACCGAAACTATATATTTTTAAAATAAATATGAAAAACCTTACGAGGAAAAAATATTTTTATTTTTTTTAAATAACAAACTTAGGGCGGGAAGTTTTATTGACATTATTTAAATTAAACCTTTAAATTATAAGGCGGTGAAATATGATTGACATAATGTTGATAAAAAACTACTTTAATAGTTGTTTAACACTACCGTTGAATGAAAAGCAAATTATTTTCTCTTTATATATCCTTCCGAATAGAAAACTTAATATTTAAAAAAAAATTAAAAATATATTATTAATTAGCATAAAATATCATTGCTTGTCAATTTAGTCTTAAAATCAAAAGCGATAAGGTTTTTAAATGTTTAGTTTTTAATGATTTGCACCATATTTGGCATGCCCAAAGATCATTTAAAATAAAAATAGTTTTAGCACCGAAATTTTTTCCTTGTGTTATAACCTGCCATTAAGCTGTAGTTAAAGCAATAAATTTTATATCATGTATACAAAATGTCTCTTAGTTAAATAGAATTCATTAAGTTATCTTATTCATTGTTATAATATTTGTGTTTTAAATTTAAATTTAATTGTTTTCTTATCTTACGTGCATGTAATAGGTATCCATCTCTAATATATCGAAGTAGCAGTGATAAAGAACGACGTAAATCGGCTGGTGATGAAGATGTTTTGAAGCAAATGAATATTGATGTACGCATACGAACAAATTCTGGAAAGCAGTTAACTGATTTCGAAATTCTTGAACAAGTACCGGTTAAAAATTTAGAAACTGGTGAAACTATGCCATTATCGGAAGTTAGACCGCCACCAGTCCCAGAAGGCTGGAATCCCTTATCCTTGCATATACTTAAACTAACGTCACACTTAGAGGTTATACAAAAGGAATCAGATGATGAAAGTGTAATAGGCATTCCACCAAGTAGCGAAGGCCAGCCGCACGATGAAGAAGAAGGGGAGGCTGAGGATGGCAGTCGTCTGAAAAAGAAAACGGCTAAAATTAAAAGATTTTTCGGATCAACTATGCGTAAGACCGTCGATAAAGCAAAATCGCTGGCTTCAGAGGTATCCCATGCTCGTCATAAGGAAGATGTGGCCGATATAGTTGATGTTATGAATCCTGAACAATATATAAAAATCAAAGCTTCATCAACTAATAAGGGTCCTTATGAATTTACAAAACTACAGCATGTTCAAGTATGTGTAATTTACCGAAAATGAATGAATTATTTATGAATAATTATGGTTTAGGACTTATCTGGAGAACATACTGGCGCTGTTTGGTGTATGAAATTTAGCTCTTGTGGGCGTCTATTAGCCACAGCTGGCCAAGATAAAGTATTGCGAATCTGGGTCCTTAAAGATGCCTACCCATTTTTCCAGGTAAGCTTAATTTTTTACATTGTTTTAACTAAAATTTTTCAGGGCGCAATAAAAATATATAGCTGAAATTGATAAAATGTTATGGCATATATCGGGTAAAGAGTGCCTGTGTTGTTTCCAACACATAGATTTTGTAACAGCCATAGCCGTTCATCCACATGACGATCGTTATTTTTCAAGTGGAAGTTTAGATGGTAAATTATGTTTGTGGAATATACCCGATAAAAAGGTGGTCTTATGGAATGAAGTTGACGATTAAACAAAACTAATAACGGAGGTAAATTTTTGTCAAAATGGCCAATTTGCTGTTGTCGGTTCCTATTATGGTCGCTGTATTTTCTAGAATACTGACCAATTAAAATATCATAGGTCCGTTTGTACGATTTGAGGGATCTAAATTTATCCCTCAAATATATAATGCAGTTAGAATCCCGATTTGACCTATAGGAAGGAGTTGGCTGTAATTGAAAATTTTATTTTTCACTTAACTTCTGTGGAATACCTGTTCATAACAGAAAGTAGGAAATTTTCTATTATGACTTTTAAAATTTTAGTCCTGCTCCATCTATGCCCTTACCTTAGCTCGAAATCCTCGCATATTCCTTAATTTCTGCTACTCTTATCGTTGATTGAATTTGACTTTATCTACAGCGCTAAATACTTTTAATTTGAAGTTTATGTGACACGTAGCCGCTGCCTTAACCAAAACTCTATTTTTTTGTTTACTTATCTGTGTTGATTTAAGTCCCAACTTGATGTGAGTCTGTATCAAAATATATAACAATATGTTAATAATATATTTATTTCCACTGACCATAACTTTGATATTTGTAACGGTAGATTTCTGGAAAAATTGTAGAATACACAAATTTTCGGGTAAATAACGAATTAGTTTTAGCCCTTTTGGCGTGATGTTCTAAACAAGGTACATATTTTAACATCAAGCTAATTTTGAATATAGTGTTTTTTTATTTCTAAATTCTTTAATTGCAATTTTTTAGGACATGCGTACAAAATACAATGCTGACCAAAAATCCTCACCAACACCTTCCCAAGAATCTTTGGTATCTCAGCAATCCGCCGAAGAAGCAATGGCTATGGCAACCGCAGCTGAAAAGTGCACTGGTCCATTTATGCCGAAATCTTTTTGCACTTACATCGGCCACACTTCAGATCTACTGGATGTGTCATGGTCAAAAAATTACTTTATTCTTTCAAGTTCTATGGACAAAACTGTACGCTTATGGCATATATCACGTAAAGAGTGTCTGTGTTGTTTCCAACACATAGATTTTGTAACAGCCATAGCCTTTCATCCACGTGACGATCGTTATTTTTTAAGTGGAAGTTTAGATGGTAAATTACGTTTGTGGAATATACCCGATAAAAAGGTGGCCTTATGGAATGAAGTTGACGGTCAAACAAAACTAATAACGGCGGCAAATTTTTGTCAAAATGGCCAATTTGCTGTTGTCGGTTCCTATGATGGTCGCTGTATTTTCTACAATACCGACCAATTAAAATACCATACTCAGATACATGTACGTTCCACACGTGGAAAAAATCGTATAGGTCGAAAAATAAGCGGCATTGAGCCAATGCCAGGTGAAGATAAAATCTTAGTTACGTCTAACGACAGTCGTGTCCGTTTGTACGATTTAAGAGATCTAAATTTATCCTGCAAATATAAGGGCTACCTAAATGCATCATCTCAAATTAAAGCTTCCTTCAGTCATGATGGTAAATACATAATAGCCGGTTCTGAAAATCAGTGTATTTATATATGGAAAACAAACCATGATTACTCAAAATTAAGTTCGGTAAATAAATATATTTGGTGTGAAGTGTGGCGTGGCATGAATATTACTTTTTTATTTTTAGGTGCGTCGTGATAGGAGCGATTTTTGGGAAGGTATAAAAGCTCATAATGCTACAGTTACTTGTGCAATATTTGCTCCACATCCCGAGGCCATTATTAAACCAGAACCTGATGAAATATCCCATGAAAAGGTAAATATATTTTTTATAATTTTGAATATATTCCTAGTTTTTTTAAATTTTTAACTCCTTAAATACTGAGATTTAAACACGAAAAACATATATTTTTATTTTTTGAAGCAAACAAATAATCAACCAGATCCTTTAGTCGAACAACATAAGAAAGGATGCGGCTATGTTATGGTTAGTGCGGATTTCAATGGAGCCATAAAAGTTTTTATAAACAAAACTAAACCTAAACACAGCAGTCTGCCTTATACTGCTATAGCTGATTAAACTAGAAAAATAAAATTATATGCGATATAAGTATATATGTATTAATATATTTTGTTAAATATTTAAATTGGTCGCCTATTTGAGTTTTACTTGTCTTATAATGTATTCAAAAATATTTAGTACTAAGGAGCAGTAACAACTATTTAATTACATTTAAAATTATGTCTTTTATTTACAGATATTTTTATATATCATTGAAATGTGTAATGCATCAATATTTTTATAAATTTGTAATATCTTTTTTAACTTATGAACATTGTATTATAATATAGTTTGTTTGTTAATATAATTTCGTCAACCTGGTCAGCATATTTTAGCTGTGTTTTCTTTTCGATTTAGATCTTTTGATTGATTTCACTTGATAAGTTACAGTATTTTTTGATTATTGTGTAATAAATTTTTATTTATATATAAAAACTAAACTCATTTACATTAAAAATTAAATAAAGATAAAGCCCAATTCTTGAATAATTTCAATTAAAATAAAATTTATGGGGTGGTGTAACATCTTTTCCTTGGATCATGTGAAACTCATGAATACGAAAATTAGATTGTTCCTAAAGGGCAAATCTTTTTCCAGTCATAAGAATTAACCAGAAAAAATCCCGGTTAAAGAAGTTTTACATCCAACAATCTAGTTGGCTTCTCTCTAGCTCTTCGCTTGATAGGTATATCATGAGGTTGAAAACATTGGCATGGTCTTAAACTTTGCAAGAGTCATCTTAGTCCTAAAGTAAAGTGATCATTTTTATAAAACTGCTCCTGTAGTAATATTGTCTTGGTTAGTGATTTTCAAATCGCTCAAGATGTAAAAGTTTTTATGTGGTCTGGGAAGGCGCAACTTTTAATTCTGTATTGACCATCACTAGTCACTACTTTTTTATTATTTCTAATAGCATTAGCCACGAAAATCGAATTATGGATCATTGTGTTGTTAATGCTCGATAACGGTGGCCTATGAATGTTTTGCTTGGATTTTTTTTTTAGATAAGCCCACGATATCATGCCCGTTCTTTGAGTTGAACACATTATTACATCGAGCGGATAACAGTTGAAGAAGGCAAAAAAATCTTGAATGAGCTCTTTTGTCCAATCTATTCACACCCCCACAGCCCATTGAATATGCAAAAATGTTTATCGATGGAAATGTATTTATGTAGTTAAAAGCTACGGATTTCGGAGTTTAGACAGAGCATCTAAACATTGTCATATCAGAACTACTTTAAGCAAAGGCTGTGGCTGACTTACTAAGAGATAAGGGTGTGGTGTTAATAGATATAAATAAAATGTTTGAGCAGTTTTCTAATAGAATATTTTGATGAAATAAAAACAGTGTGCCTTAAACTTTACTTTAGTGCTACAATATTTAATGTCTAATGGTGCGCGAAAGCAGCTGTTGATGTGCCAAGCCAATTTCAAATAAGGGTCCTCTTCATTTTGTTTTTCTTTTGAAATTTTTAATACTTAACATAATATTTCTCTTTGTTTAGAGACTTCCAAAAAATTTCTCTTTTAGAGTTTGTGGTTTTGAAATTAAATTTATTATTCTATGCTTATTATAATAAGAAAATTTGACTCTTTATTCGATTAATGGATTTCTGATTGTGATTATTTTTTTACGTTTAAAACGATTTATTAATCGGTTTTAACTTTTTCCCTGGATTTTTTTAAGTTGATTAATTTGCATCGCTATCGGGATCGTACTAAAGTCGCTTGTTTCTAATTGAATTTCTGGTGGCTTGTCTGTGGGGGTTGCGTTCTCAATTTGATGATTTGGTTCAATGAAATTAATTCCTTGTGTACCGACTTCAATGCAACCCATTTGAAAATTTATTAAATTAAATGCAATAAAATTAACGGTTAAATTTGCACAACCATGCAGTGTATTGTATTCATGTTGGTCTATACTGTGGATTTGAATACATGCCGTCAATGCTATTGCTGGCCATATGGGTACACAAAATGGTGGTATGTTCCAGGCAAAAAATTTATTTGTGTATAAAATATTTTTATTTAAACGAACATTGGCCTGTATATCCCATGAATTTGAAAATATTGTCCAGTCGGCACACACTTTGAAACAAACAAACAAACAAACAAAAAATTATAAAAATATTGCCTGTTTAAATAAAATAAAGTTTTTATTATTTTGGAACACTTACATCTTTGAGGAACATTAAGTAAGTCATTAATAACTTTGGTACAACATTCGCACTGCCATTGAGAGGCACATGCGCAGGTTGCTTTATGAAATAGTGTTCTCTTTATTTCGAGTTGATTCAACTGCATGGATGAGATGATCGTGGTAACGTTACAGCTTAAACAGAGAATACTACAGATGAAGACCATCTTCATTAAGCAGCGTAACAAATTATCCATTTTAAATTTCCACAAGCAAAACATATTGAACGCAAGGTGCGTGTTGTTAAACTAAACTTTTGCTAATAACTGACTAACTTACCTTATGGCTTGTTTTTGTTTAAATTTCACACACGAAGAAAAACATTTAGGAACGAGAGTTGGCCAATATTTTATTATTTAAATATATGTAAGTGTTTGTGTTAAAATGTGTTTATATAAAGAAATGCTCAAGCATTATACAGTAAAAACTGTTATAATTATGATTATATTTTTCCTTTTTAAAAAACTTTAGTACACAAATACTTCGATTTACTCTATTAAAATTAGTATTTAAGACTCTTTCAGACAATGCAGATTGACAGAAATTACAAAAATCATTTCAAAATTAATAGTTATAAATACAAATAAAGTAAAGTTAAACAATTTGGTAATTTCATTTTAGTAACAGTTGTGGCTACTAATTAAATTTACGTTTTGAAATATAACAACATTATCTTAAAAACATTTATAGACTCTGTCCAGTCTGCACATAGTATACTTATTCAACAATTTTCATTGAGTAACTGCGATAAATGATTTCTTCCATTACCGTTTAAAGTTAGTTCCGTGTCGATGCATTAAAATATATGTTTGTATTTGTATCGGGTTGTGCTGAAAGTTATTAAAAATACCTTTAAAGAGTGCATATGCCGGGAACAATTTGAATAAAATAGTCTGTCATTTTCTTCTTATTTTCAATAGGTTTGAAGTATACTTAATTAGAACAACTGATGAATTTTTGATTTCGAGTGTATTTTAGATATTTAATAAGAACACTTGGTTTTGTCTTGCTACCACAGGTGTAAACTAAACTAGAAAAATGCTTTGTAAAACTGAGGCCATCAAGGGGGCATACCATTGTTAATAGTGTTCCGTTTATACCTTTTATAAACGTTTTGTTGTTGCAGAGTTCTTTATTGCAAAATAAATAACGCCAGATTTTAGAGTTTTTAACTTTATTACAAGTTTATTTATTTACTTTAACTGTACAAAGTTGACACCACAGAACAATGTACTTAAAATGTACGTTTTTACTTTACGAGCTTTATTTTTCAACTAACTCACTATCCACTCAGACGCTGTCTATTATATTTGTCCACTAGAGGCCTAGAAAAATTAAGAATTTTCTACTTCCTTTGTATCACATTTTGTTGTTATTGTTATGTTATTCTGTTGGTCTGTGTGTATTTTTGTTGTTGTTTTTATGCTGATAAAGTTTCTTTCTGGAATTTATTTAAATAAATAGTATACCCAATTGTTTTTGTTTTGCGTGTATAAAATTTCTACGCAGTTTGTAACTAGAAAGTTGTTGTTGTCTTGCGTGCATAAGTTTTCTTAGCAAACTACGCAGTTAGTAAACAGCAGTTGTTTACTTTATTGCTTAATTATTTTCTTTTAAAACTTCAGCAAGACGCATCCTTAACAACAGGAAGCCACACAAAACTGCCAATCTATTCTAACTGTACGGTGAAGAGAGTTTTCTTCACCGGTAACAATATAGAGTAATTAGGTTTATTTAATTATTGTCTATATTGTCACTGAAGAGTTCCTAGGCAGTGATTTCTTTGACTTTCGAATGAACAAAATAAACGATGTTGCCCGCTTGAATTTCAATTTTACAATACTCCACTTTATTCAACAGTTTTATCCTTAAGCCTAAAATGCTGTACATGTAAACATGTATGCCCATAAGGTCTCACCGTTGTTGTTGTAATATTTGCTTCTCACTTCCAATAAAAATAACTTTAGAACAAACGAAATCAAAGAATAATAAAAAAAAGAACAACAAATTAACTGCATGTAAGAAGTATTTAAATGAGAAACAAATATTACAAGCAAAAACCAACGGTTCACAAACAAACGTACAGTGGGCAAAATACATCAAACAACAATCCAAATCAAACAAAATTATAAAATATACGTTATACTATTATACGGTGACCTAACACTAACCATAAAATAATTTTCAAAAGAGATACCAAAAAAGCAGTATTTATTATTTTTAAATTTGTCTCAAGCGTTTAAAATTATTTTACTGTAAAAAATTTTTTGGAGCTATAACTTTACCATCACAATCAACGTGTTAATACATTATTGTATTTATTATAGTGCTCCTACATTCCAAAATAGTAAATAAATAAAATAAACAAATAATTTCTTATTTTTAAATGTATGTGTATTCAATCGCTTCCTAGTCCGTTACAGAGAGATTTTACCGTTTATACCAGTATTTTGTTGTTAACATTAATATCTTTATTGAGGTTAATTTAAATTTGATTGTATATAAACTCAATATCGTAAGTTTCCAAAATTTCGAAAAGAAACCTATTTTTGTTACTTTCTTTATTGGAGTATATTAAGGGTTTTTCAACAAGAAGTTTGTTTTCTAAAATAAAATATTACAAAAATATTAGATTAAAAAGAATCAAATTTTTATTATAAATGCCCATCACGACCACGCTGACAGATGTCGATTCTTTCATTAAAGTTTTTAATCACATTTTGGCAAAATGGTGGTCCTATTTCGTTAATCACTTTACGGATTTTGAGTTTTAAGTATGAAATCGATTCGGTTGGATCCGTATATTCTCTGTTCTTAACATTGCCCAGTGGTGTTAAAGCACACGATCTAGCTGGCCACTTAACTGCTGATTTCGTGAATAATGCGATCGGGAAATTTGGTTTGCTGTTGATTGTTTTACTGACTGTGAGATATCCACATCGTCAATAATAAGCCAAAATTGAGTTGCTAGCATCTCGCGATAACATGATTCATTGACCGTTACTGCATTTCCAGCCTCATCTTCGAAAAAACGGCCCAAAAATGTGTTACATTTTTCATTTTTACATATAAAAAAGAGAAAAACCTTATTAGAAGGCGAGACTTGCGAAGGTCCTATACTTAAGTATATGCTCTTTATACAAGTATATGGTATTACCGGATAGTTTATGACTTATAGATTAACAATTTATTAACATTTTTTTTATGCGTCGCATGTTTTAGATATCATTTACCTTTACAACTGTGTATTTCACGTTAAAGTGGTTGTTTGAAAAATAAAATATAGAATTTGAATTGCCACAAAATCTAAATAGATCGAGATATTCTGACAAAATTTTGAAGCAATATATATAAAAGAGTCTTTAAGCAAATGGTGAAATAAAATTTTAACTTTTTTTATTTTAACACACAAATCCCTTAAACGATGAAAAAATGTTTCAAAAATTGTTTTTTTTTTATAAAACTGTCAAATTATTTTTGGAGTATGTAGCCAAGAGATAGAGCTTTAATAATCCATTTACTTTTTTGCAATCCGAGGTATTTTGGTGTAATTCATAAATTTTGTTTCAAAATTGGCTATGCTTGAATAGGACTATAGCATTTGCTATAGGTTGCTTTTAAAGTGGTCCAAAAAAGTTTAATAGTATCGAGGTAGGTTTTAATTATGTAAGCAAAAAAACCATACCATACCTTTTGGGGAATATTTAAAAAACGGTCGTTTTTACATTTTCTCAATTCAGAGGCTTGCACTAAAGTTACCACTATTATAAATTTTATCAAGAATACAGCCAATAGAATAATAATTCGAACATACTCCACGTCAGAAATACTAATTAAAGGTTGGTGAAAAATTAAAAAAAAGTTTTTCTGGCCCGATTTTTCTCAAATCTAAAACATGTTACCTAGACCTGTAGGCATATTTTTGTAGATATTTTCAAGGGTTACTTAAGTTAAAAAACTCTTAATATTTGAGTAATAAATAAATTTTTTATCAGCCGTATGCATAAAAACTTAAAATAGGTTTAACTGCCGTTGTTAAGCACAATTTCCTAAAGTTGTATTCAAAAAACGTTTTTACCTACGTTAAACCTACAATAAATTGACAGTTCAAAAACAAAATAAATTGTGTTTACAATAAACTGAGCCGTTTATTTTAAAAGTGGCATAAGTTACTTTGTTATTGTCATCTTTTTTATTTTAAATTAGTTTATATAACATTTTAATTTTAAGCCATTTGAACTAGTCTATATTTAGTTTTCTTTCTGAAATGGATTTTTCTAATGATTGTGTTGAAATAAAATCTTTTTTCTCCATGTTTTTTCGACAGAGGGCTATTACTACTATTACTATTTTGTCCTTTACATAAGTCACTATGTGCAATACTATGCTTTTGAGTTGTGACATTCTTAGATATTTTATACAACACGAACCAACTTCCTGAGAATAATAAAAATAATGCTAATTATGTGTAGTATATTAGATATCACTATAATATAGTTCAGTAAACTGCACTTTTCTTTCGTACTAATAAAAATAAGTCCAATAATCACAACAATACTTCATACACACTTATTACATGTTTCCATTTCTTTCACACGAAGCTCCGTAATTAATTTCCTGAGTACAGCGACTTACGCCGCTTTCAAATTAAACATTTTTGTTATACCGTTAATTATCAATACTCCTCTCAAACAAATCTCAATACTTCTCAACTTATTAATTTCAAATTTATTAAAAATGAAAAAAACTGTTCAGTTGTGACTTATGCCACTTTCAATGTAAACGGCTCAATTGACACTTTTACTTTGTTATTCCAAAAATGTTTATTAAAATCAAATTGTTGTATACGAATAATATTAAAAACTAAAATATAACATGCCATTCAATATAAAACATTTTTACATCATTATTTTATATTTTACAAAAATATAATTATAATTAATTATTTTAAACATAAGTTTTATTGATGTACATATAATCAAAACAAATATATTCATTTTTATACATCGTTAACAACAACGTGACAACTGAAAATAGTGGCATTGCCAGAATCAAAATACTAATTTAACTAAAGCATACATTAGCTAAAGTACTTTTTATGAATACCATTTTTTAACAAACGTCTGTTAGCCTTAAAGTGTTTGTTAACTAACGTGCACTTTAAAGCTCAAGTAAGCGTTTTTTATGCATACAGCCGTATGACTTTTCCAAAAAATTGCATGCCCGAGTTACCAAGTTTTGGGACCATGCCCAGAAGCCCCAATTTACCCTAGGCGGCCGATAGTCCGTAACTTCATTCAGAAATAAGCAAAGGTCTTCTGTAAAATTAGAATATCTGAAGTGGTTTAAGAGCTACCGAATTATTAAAAAAAACTATTTTCAAACTACTGTGCAGCAGCCAGGAAGGGAAGTATGTGTGTTTGCTACTAAAGTTGCAAGAAGGAAATAAAAATATTGACCGGAAAGTGGACGTATAAAAAGCACTGTAGGTGTGATTTTTCGGATTTACATTTACGCCTGTTACGTAACTGAATACTGGTTACAAATATTTCAAGAGTAGAAGTGGGTATATCTAAATTTACTTTACGTTCTTAATTTTCACTACAGCCCGATGATGTTTGAAATTGTTAGCACTGTGTGCTAGCTAATGACATTTTTTTTTTTGTTGAAGAGAAGTAGCACTTCAGGCAACAATGCCTATTTAGTTAAGTACCGTGTTACATTCTTTAGGAAAGGGATAGTGAAGAGATGAAACAGGTGGTGAAAGTAGAAGGATAGTCGGAAATTGCCTGTCGTATAATGACAGCACAGCGACGATGAAGGAGTGACAATGCCTTCATCGCTGAGCAGCCCCACCGACTGTCAATTTTTATTTTTGTAGTGAACAAAACCAAGGACTTCGTTGGGAATCGAACCCACAACCCCCATACTGACAAGCTAGTACACTACCTACTAGCCTACAGGGGCACCTGTATTACTTACCTGGGATTACTTGCAGGAATCTGAACTCTTTCATACAGCTTGTCTTAAAAATAGCCGATCCTAAGATCGTGCGATTAGAAAAATTTTCCTTTTATGAAATTTTTTCCCGCTTCTCGTATTTTAAAGTTAGTCTTTAACTTCCATATGTTCCAAAATGTTCACTTACACAAAAATAACCCTTAACTTAAAAAATTAATATTTAAAACTTAAGAGACAGGTTTTTTGTTTGCTTTTTGCTTTGATTAGTTAAATCAGTTTAGTTTCGTTGAGTTAGAATTTTGTAAGGATTCATGTTTATCCTTTGCACATACTATATATGCGGTGTATGTTCTTAAATATCAAAATAGTTATTAGAAAATGTCTAAATACTTAACTTTAAATTAACCTAACTAATCTAATGTATAATACATGTAAAAAAACAAAACACAACAAAACTTTTTTTAACTTGTGTTAATTGTAATAAATAGCTTATAGCACAGACATACGAATACCAATAGGTAAATTACTCTTGTATCCTTTTAACATCCTTGTTGAAAAGGGCAGGGAACGAATGTAAAGAAAAACTAATTTATGTTAGCACAAAAAAGAAGCAAGTAAAGTATCCAAAATGAAGGTATTAAAGTAATTTCTTTTTTTCATTCCGTTAGTTAATTGACAACGTCAGACATATCCGTTCACATTATAACATTCACAACATTCATATAAGCACATACATATTTAAAAAACAATGAAAAAGTAAGAGTATAATTTATTCGGTTATTTTTGTACAATAATTATTAATTAAAAGATTTATTATTACAATTAATAGTTTAAATTCATTTCTAAGCTTGACTTTTTTGATCACTGTGCTTTAATTGAATAGAACTACATTTATACCAAGATATTATTTTCATGTAATTGGTTGCACTATTTGATTTGTCAACAAATGGAGCTGGGATAGAGGATGCGTTTTACACTTATTTTCTGTATATTTCTTTAATCAGAATTGGATGAAAATATTCATTTAAAATGTTATAATAGCCTGATTAAAGCTATAAGAAGTGTTCTTGTGGGCCTTATTGAGTTAGTTTATATATTTTGGATTTTGTAAAGTTACATTTCGTTTGCCGAAGAGCCTGATTAATTATTAATTGAAAAAATTACTCGCATTTAAAAATTGTTATTTAAATTTTTGTTGGTTAGAGATCAATAAAAAGCGATTTAAAGTGATCTTGTGGATCTTGTTCAATTTCTTGGGCACTTCCACAGGCATATCATTTGTTTACGACAAATCTTGCGTTTAAATGAGTTAACATTGCAAGACAATATGGTCCTT
The DNA here is from genome assembly GCA_030448955.1 of Trichopoda pennipes. Taxonomy (NCBI): domain Eukaryota; kingdom Metazoa; phylum Arthropoda; class Insecta; order Diptera; family Tachinidae; genus Trichopoda; species Trichopoda pennipes. Next base: position 1,287,478 of record JASKUP010000084.1, read on the forward strand.
TCGATTTCGCATTGCTGATAAAATCTACCGTTTATGTTGATTCGTATGAACGCCTATCTGTGACTTTTCCCGTGACTGCGTTTTAATATTCAAACTTTGACATGTATAATAATAGCAGGATTCAATTCAATTGTTAACCAAATTTTCATATAAATTAAAGGAACTTTTATAGTTAAAATTTTAATCGGCCGGCATTTGATTCGAATAATTTTAAACTCAACTCTTTTGTGTTTTTGTACTACATATATGCATGTTACTGTTTTTCCTGCTGCAGCAAAAATAAATATTATTTTATGCTTTTGTGCTTGGCTACATACAAATACATACATACACACATAAATGCATATATGCCAACGTGCATACATAAATAAATACATGTGTACGTATATACTTTAGTCTTTTTACTGCATTCAGTGTCATAGTTCTTTACGTCTAGCCGTATTGAGTTACAGCTGATGGCTGAGAAAAACACAACAAAAATGAATTAAATAAAAACGGTAATAACAAAACAAAATGAACAATTCAATTTGGCCTTGTGCCAAGATTTTATTCCGTGTTACTCTTAAAAAACATAAATAAGTTAAATTTCTCTTAAAAGTATTTACTTGCTTCACTCTTCGGAAAAATGTGTGTCCTTTTAATTGTCATATTTATTTTTGGGCTAAATTAACTCTTTGTAGTCCCAAACTAAAAAATGCAAATCTCGAACTTTTAGACGTAAATTTTTTTTAATAACGAGATATTTGATTTTAAGTTAAAATTATATTTTTATATAAAAATTGCCTCACAGAAGGCGTATTAACTTAACCGTTTTAACAACATGTAAGAAAAGTAACGAGTTTTCAGAAAGTATTGTTATTTTTAAAACTACACGCTAAATTTTCAAAGTGTATGTTCGCTGTAGCAGCATGTACATAAATAAAATTTTAAATTTAAAGGTGTCCCAAAAGTGACATGAGATTAGAGCTGTTTCACCTAAAAAGGCCTTTAGTTTTTACATCCACTATACAATAAATTACAAATGAGACTGAATATAAAGGGAGTTCTTACAGTTTATTACTGAAGTTTTATCTCTCAAAGAGTAAATTAAAGGGGTGTTTCATTAAGGCCGCAATTTTGACATATATGGATTTATCTTTGAAACCATTATAGGCAAACAACTAACATTTTCAGCAATAAATAAGGTTGTATGCAACATTTCGTGTGTGTTAGTCAAACTTTTTATACTTTAGTTTTTTACTTTATTCACGCAACAGCGTGACATGAACTCAAACATGTGGAATATTAATGAAAAGACTATGTTGCGATATCTTCAAAAAAGCGGTGTACCAAAACATATCAACAATTTAAATGCAATCTGCTTTTACTGCAATTTAAAAACGTTTCAAAACCATATATGCGGGCATTTGGAAAAAAATATCGAAATATCAAATATAAATAAGATATTTAATAATATACATATAAGATATATATATATATATATATATATATATATATATATATATATATATATATATATATATATATATATATATATATATATATATATAACTTGTGATATTTTTACACTTTTTGCCCAAAACCATAGCAAATATATTTTTTGTTAAACTCTTGCTGGATTTAATAGTTATTTCAACCTATATTGAAGATTCTGTAAAAAAATTTAATAAAAATTAAATTTTTGTTTTTTTTTTTAAGGAATTAATACATTTCTGACAGGTTATGTTAGTCATTCATATGTAATTAGTTGTAAAAGGAAAATAAAAAAATATTGTCTGGATTGTTAAGCACACTAGCCTGTGAAAGGCAAGATTATAAGTTTTTACGCTGCCATTTCCACTTGTAGTTACAAAGTTATCAAAGTAAAGGAAATATTTTTTTTTAATTTTTAGTTTAATTCTAACAATGATTTTTGTTTTTAATTTTATGTTTATAATACATCTACGCTAAAAGTGTCAAGTCTTTATATATCTATTACAGTTCAATAGATATTATTATGTAAACGTTTAAGCGGCACCTAATACATATTTTGTACAAATCGCTTAAAAATTAATCACTGCGATTCGATTTTCCATTTTAGAAGTGTTTTCAGTTGGTTTAAAAGAATTTTGTTTAATCATGTGTTTAATTATATAATATGTTTTACGTTAAACAAACATCAACATTCACATTAAAAATTTCCAAAGTATTTTTAATTTCGTTATTTTATATGGTGTTTTATAAAATTTTCTTACACCACTTTTTAATGCTTCAATTAAAAAGTAAATATTCATGAACATTTTTTTTTTGGATAAATATTCCCTATTTGATTTATTTTTTTTACTCCAAAAGATTTTGTCTGCCCTTCATACTTTATGTATCTTTTACTACTCGTACATGTGCAAGTACCGGAACCAATGTCAATCTTGTCATGAAAAATAAAAAAAAAATCAAAATAAACATGCCTCAAACTTCATTATCATATTTCTTTTATTCAACATGATAATGATCTTTACTATCCAGCGTTAAGTAAATACTACGGGCAATGACACTGAAATTTATTTTGACCATTCTGACTGCTCTTAATAATTAATGATTGCATTTATATCGTTGCTAAAGGAATACATTTTTGTATAGACGGATGTGTAAATGCACTGAACAAAATTTATTTTGGAAAAAAGGAATGAGTTAAACTATTGTTCACTTGATTTGAAAGTGAATTCTTATATAATTTCCAATATGTTCCAATTTTCACCTTAAGTACAGTATTTTGTTTAGCATTTCGTTCGAAAATTTATCAAAACTATATATAATAAAAAAATTTCTTGAAAAAATTAATTGAATTCCGTTCATTTTGTGCACAATCACGAAATCAAAATGTTTCCAACTGCCAAATAATGTGAACTGCGCTTATTTACTGCGGAATTGATAAAACAGTAAAAAGTGTTGCATACTTAAAGGAAATAAAAACAAATTACTTCCAAAACTAGGTGGTGGCACCACTAGCTAATGATCAAAACAAAAACAATGCCAGGTATGTGTATTATTATGAACGCGAGGTACAGAAAATAAAATGAAATTCAAAATATAGGGTCGCAACTTTTGACGTTAATGTGAAACTATTGTAGACAGCTTCTTTAAATGGTCAACTAAAAGCAATAAAAAATAAATAAAGAATAATATCATACAACATCATGTATTAGTTCAATTTGCAATTGGCAGATTTTTTTTTGCTGCTTTCGAAGCAAGTTCTGAATTATGTAGGATTTTAAAATTTAGCTAAATTGTCATAAAACTTAAATGCCCTGTACTTTGGAATGTACCACCTAGAAAGCACTGTACATTATGCCTTAAAATGTAGCATTAACCACAGGGGAAATTGTAATACAAAAAATTCTGGAAACCCCTCTGTTATAAATAAGCGAGGAGGCTTTATCATCCATTGTTCTTTATTAATATCTAGACAAAATTTCGGTGACTGTATTTTTAATGAAACTTACCTAAATGTGAACACTTCATTTATAGATTGACGCTTCGCTGATTTTCCACTTACACGAACTATAATTCTCTAAACATTTGTTTTTAACTGCAATATTTTTTTTCACTCACAACTAAACGTGATGATATCAGAGGTGGAATTAAGTAAATTTTATATTATATATTTATTAAATTAGTTTTTCTAATACCTTTCTTGCAATGCGAGGCTCTGGCTAGGCATCGATGTTTGTTTGTTAATTTGTTTTCAAAGTGCTTCGAACGAGAAACCTTCCTCACTTCAAAATTCGCAGGAGTTAGGTAAACAGAAATAAGTCTACTACAGATTTAATTTTAGTTTAATGTTTTAAGCTTTAAGCTCTTTAAGACTTTTTGGATTTCATTAATGTCGCCATAGTGCCTGCCCGGTTGCCGAAAGAGGTTATCTCTTGATATAAATAATGAAAATAATTTCCCAAGAACGTTATTGATCTGAAGGGAATGCCTTTACGTTATAAACTAAGTAAAAAATCTCAACAAAGGATTAAAATTCTCAATAATCGTTAAGAACTGAAAGAAAATTTTAATTCAAAATGAAGTTCTTTACTGAACTATTTATGCAATTATTTAATGTTAACTATTTTTGCCAGAAATGATATCTTTGTATGTGACTATAATTTCTTTGACGAATTTTTTAGCCTACTTTAATTAGCCGCAAAGCTATTACGTAAAAGTTCAGAAGGAAGATTGCGCTTCTCTTTCATATGAACTTGCTTAAATGTAGTTCTCTCTCTCTCTCTCTTTCTCTCTCTGTCTCCCGTTAAAAATCTAAAGTTTTGTTTTTGCGATTGCTATTATGGACTTTTTTTATTTATTTTAAGCCAGAAAAATTTTGATTTAGCCATCTATTTCCGTCAACATTTGTCTTTTTTAGAATTGCAAAATCAATTAGTTCATGTTTCTCATTTACACTAATTACTCACACTGTTCAGAGATTTCACTTTGGTATTTTCAAACCTGAGTATGCTAGTAATTTTTCCTTGCCCAAACCTTGGTACCTTGAAGTACACCATAAGAGCCATAATTTACGCTCCATTACAATTTCAAACAATATATTTAATTAAAGAAAGAATTAACTATTAAAATTATTATTAAAATGTGGAAGAAGAAGCGGAATTCGAAATGTAATGGAATAATGTAAAGTTTTGGGCTAAATTAAAGAGTTAAAAAAGACTAATTGAACTCTTAGCACGAAAATTTTTAAGTATAATGGATAAAATGAAATAGACCAGCTTTTATCTTTCTCGCTGGCATTTGTTAACAATATACATCCTACAAATATACACAAACAACTTCTTTAGCTCGAATGTTATTAAGGCGATTCTTACTTAAAATTTAGTTTGCAATTAATTAGTAGTTAAACTAAGCAATAAGTAAATTTTTTTAGTAAAACCAATAATAAATAAACTAGAGGCTACTTTTTAACTACATTTTTGAAAATGTTACTCTATAAGACTTGACTTTAGCTTGGGCTAGATGGAGTACGCAGTGCGCAGTTAATCAATGATATATTTTCTTTAGCAGTCGTCATATTTATTTACCTGTAGGTTATGTTTTATTTTTCTTTCAGAGTTTGTTTAATTGAGTCCAGAGATACTGCCATCTCTGGGCAGTGTAGGCATGAACTTTACAATATTTAGAACGAAATTTAAAACACGGATAAACATGCAATGTCTACGAGTAAATAGCGACAAGTGTGCAAATATCAGAATTCAATGTACTCCCTGGAATGGGAATCTTTTTTGTTCATTCCTTTTAAATGTCAGCCTGTGCTTGTTTAATTTTATTTTTTCATAAAGATGGAGACAAACAAATATACTTACGTTGATACAATAATTACAAAAATGCAACATAAACAAATTTGAATGAATAGTTAATACTCAATGATATAATGAATGATGAACATGTAAAAATTGTTTTTGATGGTTTCTTTTATTTCCGTTTTTTAAATAGATTATATGGATTATAGCCAAAATTTGAAAATGCAAATGTCTTGTTGATATTTTATTGGAACTTTTATTTTTAAAGTTTTCAAGATCTTTAGAAAAGTTTTTACAAAAACAATTGCAAGATTTATGGGAAAAAACTGACTTTGAAGAAGTTGGGAGGAGTTAATATATATATATATAGATTTGTATATATCACATCGACCTTTTGATAAGATAGTCATATGAAAATATCAAATTGAGAAAAATACTTTTATGTTAGTGAGTTTGGTTTAAATAATGACACTTTTCCTCAGTACTTTTCTTGCTTGAAAGATTATTATTTACGTTTGATTCTTCGTAAAAAAGTTTACCAATCTCCTTTAAATTTTCGATGTGGTTTGATTTTCATTTGAGGCCATGAAACAATTTTAATAATAGAGTTTGTATTTAGATAAAAAATACAGTGAATTTAGTTGGGAGATGTGTCCAAAAAAGCGTTTGCGCCTAGAAAGAAGATATTGTGAATTAAAATTAAATAATAGCTATTATTCTTTTTACCTTGCTATATAGACACTGTACGCTTGCGTTCAAACACTGTGAGTTTGGATGAGGCACATACATACTCGGTTAACAAGAGGTTGTAAGTGCGAATGTAGCCATTGCATCAGAGTAAAAAATAAAATTAGTTTCTTGTTATTTTAAAAGAAAAGAAAGCCTGAATGAAAAATAAAAATATAAAACTGTCTCGCTGAAATGGTACTACAGTTAGTCTCAGCTTAGATTAAAAACTTCTAAGCTTTATATTATGTTAGTCAGAGCGACTAAAATAAAAATCTGCAATTTATGACTGCTGGTTGAACACTGCGTTAATTACAAATTAAATGCAAATATAAATTCGTTGAAGAGCAAATATTAACTTTTTCAAAAATAGGCTCGATTTAATTAACTATATTATTAAGACCTAGGATTACCAAATATTTTCATAAATATGCAGCTATGTAAATAATTATATATTAAAATATAATATAATTATATATTTAAATACATATCAAAATACGCAGCTTAATTAAAGCAAAACTCGAAAACCTGGCTTAATCAAATATTAAAAATACAAATATATACATACATATATTTGGATGTACATCTAAGTTATAAATATAAGTGGTTTAAAAAAATAAAGTATTTGCAATTGTAGGGTGTCAATTCTTATAAATATATACAATATTTACGTGCCAGTTTTAATATTTTGGTTTTTCCACCAAATGTCGCCAGCAAAAGCGGTATATCAGTTTCAATTTCGTTTTTTATTTATATTCAGCAAAAGAATATTACAAAATAATTGTGTGTTTATGCATGCAAGTGCATACTTTAATCTGTCTATATTAAATATGTACACATGTACATATGTATGTTTGTATTTGTATCAATTTTTTATACTCGTAGTTTGATTATTAAGTTTAATTCTTTCTTCAAAAGTTTATTTCGTCGTCGCCAGTCGTCATTGCAAAATATTTTGGTTTACGTTATGAATAACAACCACTCCTACCATAAACAACAGCAATCTGTTCCATCATACCGTTATTGGAACTTTAGAATTGTGTACTTGTGTACTTTACAATAGGCAATGGTTATGGGCAATTGATATTTGAATAATAACATGTGTGTGAACGAGGTGTGTTCAAAAATAGAAGGAACGTTTTTTTATATTAATAGTAACTGTAAATCACTAACTACATATTATATATTTTGCATATGCTAAAATATAGTTGAAATTATGTGTAATAAAATTGACAAGTTCTGTTTGTCATTAAAAAGTTAAAATATACTTTTGTTATACATATATATGTACGTTGTTATGTGCTTTATTTGTGGGCATTTTTTTAATTCACGTGATCATGATATCCGTGAAAAGATTAAGCGTAAAAAAAAATAAGAGAAGAATTATGCATTAAACAGGAATTGTATTTCAAAAGTGGTACTTTAGATTTTTTCCATTCTTTCAAGGAAAAAGGGATTAAAAGCTAGAAAAAAATTTTAAATTTTTTGTCGACTAAGCGCAGTTTAGGGCGAACGTATAATGCTGAAAATATTTTTGGATATTCCTTCTAAACTATGAAGGGACAAGTAATGAAAAATATATCAATTTAAAGCTTATATAAACACTTTTCCAACGATAAATCTACATCAATTGGGGATAAATTATTATAATGTGTTAATATGTTTAACGAAAATACATGGTATTTCGATCACCGGCTTGGCTAAAGAAGTAACTTAGCTAAAGCCAAAGAAATATATATTGTAACTCGTGCGAAAGCTATGCCGTTTTTGATTTTTCAATACGATAACAAAAGTAATGTTTTTATAAAAAACATTTTTTCTGATTTTAATCATAAAATCGGATTTAAAATTTATTAGTTGAAAGGTGCTTAATTGACAACTTTACACTATCAGGTCATGTTGCAAAACCCATTTAAAATAGCTTTCACTTCCATTCCCCCCACATTATAAGTCTTTATGGATTACACAACCACCTAGATTTTGTATTGCGGGGGTAAAACGGAGCCCAGTCCCCTAACAGGCTAGCAGGAGCCAACTGGAAAATCCATCATATTTCCACGAGAATCAGTAAAGCCCCAGAGTTCCGCTATTTGTCTCTTTAGGCAGAGCTGTTTTCTGACTGATTATTGAGGTAGGCTCTTCGGGAGTATCGTGGTGGCTGTGTGTCTTGAGGCCCTCGTTTGAGTTTGTGGGACGAATCATTCACAATGAATGGTCTAGGTCGAGTGAGTATGAATGCTGTCATGTTCTTAATTATATTAAGCATCATGCGTTTTGGAGTAGGAGTTGGATAGTCTCCAACTCTTCAGCAAGGAGTGAAGGCTGCGGCCGGCTGCGGGCTTTTGAAGTTGCAACTAGAAGTGACCGGAGGACATACGTATCCGAAGGCCTTCTAGGGCGAGAATGACGCTGCATTTCATCCACAGCGGTAATGATCCACCATATGATATTGACCCACACGGCTAGGTGCAGATGTAAATCTTATCACGCATGTACTTCCATTTAAATTGCCATCATTGGCTGGTCAGATTAAACTGAATAAAATTTTATTGTATTACAAAGGAATAGCCTTTGCGCATCAAACAATGAATAACTTGTTTTAAGTGGATAAAACTTGATTAAGTTATAGTGAGTCAAAATTATATATTCATTTAATACCTCCTATTGTGGTTAAATATTTTTATGCACTAATTGTTGATTCTTTCCTAATTACAGGAATCAAATTTTTCGCCTCCTCTTTTTGGGCAGAATTTTTAGTTGAGACTTTCGTCAGGGTTTTTATATTTTTGTATTAGAGACAGTGAGTCGTAACATATTTACATATTTATTTAAATATAGGCCAACAAATAGCTTAATTGTAATGTTCAATATAACCTCAGCCACTAATAGTATGTTCTAGACAAATTCTTCTTAGAATCTTATCATAGCTAACTAATGCCTAAAGTTGTTTTTTATAGTCACTCATTTTTTTCGTCAATATTTATGGGAATTCTTTCGGCTAAAGTGCAGCCAAGTCTAGCTTTCAAATATATTTTTAGTTTTAAAAAAATGTCTAATTTAAATAGACCTGACTAAGTGAAAATTTTAGTATGATTGGGCACATAAACGAGAATAAAGTAGATTGCAGACATAAATTTTGGGAACAATCCACATGAGTATAACAATTGAATCTTAAGTGAAAAATCAGCGAAAAACGAGTAAGTTCTTTAAACATAAAAATCACGTGTTGTTATATTACCAGGTATTAAATACTTAACAACGAACACGATTTATTGTCTAGATATAAACAACTATTGATCTCCTAACCTACTTATTCGATTTGATGTTTACAGCAGATTCTCCATCTGGAAACCATGTTGTTAAGTAATAATGTATGCATGAAGTTGAAAATATAAAATCGAGTAAAACTTAATATATAAAAACCACCTGATTTTAAAAATTATTTCTACTGTGCTTTTAGTTATTAAATAAGCTTTTTCTGCTTAGGCGTTTTCAATAACACCAGCTACACTATAATATAAATATACTATACTATACTACTACTGTATTAATTAATACTTTTCTTAATAAAATATTTGCATAATTTCCTTGTGTGTTTTTTAATCAAGAAACAATTTTTATTTACATGAACAAATTAAATGGATTTAGTTAATTAAATTTTGATTTCAATTTTATTATTGTTTAATTAAACAAAATTTAACCAGCCAATGACTCCCTTGTACCAGATTGATAACCAGATCCTTTCGGTTGATTAAGTCTAGAATACATAATTGCACTTGCTTTGGTCATGCTAAGGATTAAAATTATTGAACATTTCTTTTAAGAAACTGAACAACTTTAAAAACTTACTTTACTTTCAAGGGCGACATCTCATTACTGCCTATCACAGGTGACGAAGTAGTGGTAGAAAGTATGAAGAAAACAATGCACAAGAAAATCTAGAAAATAGATATTATAAACGCAATAGACTTGTAGATTATTTTTTTAATGGTATTGAGTTAAAATAAAAATAATTTATAAAAATTATTTTTTTTATCAATACTGAAAAGTGCAAAATACGTTAACATGTCAATAATGGCAGTATGTGCATAAAATAAAAAAAATTTATTGCAATTTATCAACGGTTATCGTTAAAGATTAAGAAGAATTGAAAAAAAGTTATCTTTTAACTGATAAAATTTCTTTAAAAACTTACCAATTTAGCTAAAAACATTATTCTTGTTAATTTCTATAAAGAACGATAAAGTATGTACGACATCTAAAGCAGGTCACAATAAAGACTAACTGCTCAAGATTACTATGGTTGTTGCTTTCCTTTAAAAGTATTGAAGTATTTTTTTTTTATTTTTTTAGTAAACTCTTCATTATCTAATTATAAGTTATAAAAAGATAACATCGGTTTATATAAACCACCTGATGTAGATATTTTTCGTGAAAGTGATAGGATTTTAGCAAATATAAGAGAAACAAATTTTGTTATCTTTAAAAATATAAAATAAATATTTTAGTTAATTTTGTTTATGCGTCAATCACCGCTAAACGGCTGTACCTCTTTTAATGGAATTTGAAACATAGGTTCATCCATACCTAGAGAGTAAAACATACTATGTTTTTTTCAAAGCCTAGGCCTAATAGGAACTTAAACCGGATGTGCCGATTTCAATGACATTTAAAATCTAAATAAATCCTTATCTATCAACAAATATGTTTTTTCTTTTTTTAGTAGCCGATAGCCTTAGCTACGAGCGCTTTAGTCCATAAGATTTTTTATAATTTTAATTATAATAGATAACGAAATAAATAAATATATAATGTTTTTTTTTTTCAAATTCAGACAAGGAACGGAAATAAATGTTAAAAACTATAAATTTTTTATTGGTATACATATTTTAGTGCTATTCAAAAAGTATATAGATATTTTCGCATAACTGCTGTAGCTAAAAATTTTCAAAAGCATTTTTGAATTTATTTTCGTTAAAAACTAAGAAAAAAATGTTTTTTTCAAGAACAACGACAACTTTTTCGGGGTCATCCTTTTGTACCTCAAAATGTTAAAGTTTTTTTTTCATATATTTTTTCTTCATATATATATATGCGTTAAATAAGCATATATACATGACTTTATTGTTGGTTTTCTAAAAAGAGATATTTATAGCATTTTTAAATCCTTTTTTATTGTTTTAATCTCCTCTGTATATTATTTTTAAATGCAATATTTAGTGTCTTTCTTTTACGATTCTTCATTATAAATGAAGTGTTTTTTTCTACTTTAGAAGTTTTTGAGTAACTCTATAAGTACAACAAATATTAGCGGAATGAAATGAAAATATAAAAAATTTTAAAAATACAGATGATTAAAATTTAAGAAGGCGGACATTTCATTAGAATCTTTGAGGATTTAAGTGCATTTTAGACGGGTAATCAAGGCCATGAAAAATGGCTAAAGTTTTTCTTTAGCAATTAAAATGCCATTTACCCTTGAAAGTACTTATTTTAAAATAATTTTAAATTGGCTTTTTTCTACAATTAAATATTAAATTTAATAAAATTACTTTAAACTTAGTCATATTCATAAAATGATTTTTAATTACAACAGACTTATAATATAAACTTTTGTATAAATAAAGATTTTTTTTATAGGTAGGATTTTCTCACTTACTTTAACTAATGTTTAGATGTGTATGTGCTTTACATATTCCTCAACAAATTACTTCACCGGATGAAGTACTGCTATTAGGAATGCTTACTGTGGCCAAATAAGATACAAAAACTTTCGTAGTTATTGTTACTTAATTAATTTAATCATTATAATTCCCATTTCGTTTATTTATATTTTTTATAATAAAGCTCGAATTATTGGCAAATGGGCGATTTTCAAATGCTCTTTTAAAATCCAGAAAAATCGCAATCAGTGTGTTATTTCCTATCTTCTTCCATTTACTTATGACATAATTTAATGTTGTTTCACATGAGTGTTTTTTACGGAATCCTGATTGATATTTTGAGAGTATATTGTGTTCCTCTATGTACATCTCCAATTAAATTTTCACTACGGTTTCCATTACTTTTTCACAAGTTTTTAACGTATTTATTGGTCGATATTCTTCAGATTTCATTGTATTTGCAACTTTTTTAATTGCTGTTATCATGCTTTTTTCCAATTATCTGGAAAGGAACCAGTTTCCAACGATACATTTACTATTTTGACTAACATGTTACCAATTACATCCCAGTTGTCGATAATAATCTTATTTGATATTTTATTAAGAATATGTCTTGCAAAAACAAACATCAGAAAAATGTTAATATAAAAATTAAAGGTATTCTAATAATTTTTCAAATTAAAGAATTTAGAATCGATAACTACCTTATAGATAGAAACAGTAGAAATTGTTAATTACCATTATAATCTGTTCATTAGAATAGTCAAGCCCATGAACAACGTATGATTAGATTTATATCCTCGCCTGGCCATGAAACCTTAATCAGATGGTGGATCAAACCACTGCATAATTTGGAACGTCATGCTCGTCCTAGGAAGCTACAATTCTACAATTCTATGCAACAGAACTTTCTAGTTGCAACTTCGATGATTCTAGAGCAGGGCTGCAAATCATCACTCCATGCTTAAGAGTTGGAGACTTTCCAACTCCTGTCCAGAACACATGTCTAGCATGCTCACTGGATCTGGGAACATTTCACCAGGTAGGTGTTATTAAAGGTGAAATGAACCCGGCCATCATAGAACCATAGACTGATATGGGGCCGCGAAACCACAACCACCACGATGGGAATATCGAGCCAACCTCAATAATCAGCCAGAGAACAGTTAAGTGTCTAAAGAGACAGATAACGGAACTCTGCGGGTCACTGATTCCCGTGGAAATAAAGTGGAGTTTCCAGTTGTCCCCCTGCTGACTTCAGGGGACTGGGCTCCCTTTTTCTCCCAGTTGCACAGGTCTAAGTTGTTGCTATCTTCAAAGATCATATATATGAGCCCCCGGTGAGTAAAGCCCATGAACAGAATGTTTCTTGAGTTATTTATTAAGCTGATTGTAGCAGCCCTACTATACTTCCGAAATTCTTTCCAACCGTTTTTAAACCATAGCCGATTGTAAAAATAATACTTCTTACATTCATAATTACTGCAGACGAGCGCTAGAACTTCGAATACTTCTTGAATCCTTTATTTGATAGATCGTAAGAGATACCGAACCCCAATACAAAGAGCATCAAACACGAAAAAATAACTATAAGCTTTCAAAAAGAATCGAGAGAGAAGGAGGAAATTCGCAATTGTTAATTTATAAAGCCTATAAGTATATGATTGGCATTCTAGTAAAACATGGTGTGCCGAAGGGATCCGTATATAATACTTCATAAGACTTAAAAACTATATTTTTTAACTTTTTGTGGTTAAGTATCTTCAAGAAGTCATAAACTGTAACTTATCAACATGGTGGCTAACGAACTTTAGATTTGTTTTTTATATTTAATTATTAAGAAATTCATTTTTGTCATTTAATACTTTCTTAATACAAAAAAAAAAAACCTGGGTTGATATATATTTAGCTTGTCTTTGTGGTTTTCATAATAAAAATAGCAATAAAAGATCTAAAAAATTATGTTTCGTAAATACATAGACACGTAGATACATACAGATGTGTGCCCGAATGTATATATGTATGTTGTTAGCAAGCCTGTAGATACATTTGTTGCGGTTCAAATCTTACTTTAAATTTCCATATTTCTTGCAATTTTTTTCGAACATCTGTCTTGTTTTGAATCTGTGACTGTATGTGTGTTAAAACGTCATATTTAATATTACAAATGCATACGAGTATCTACTACAATAGAGTGTGCAGACACATTCATTCGTTTATATATTTCGGTCTGATTTTAGTTTGTGGCTTAAAAGGAAAGTAAACAGGACAGGCGGTCTAGCATGTTTGCATATTATTATTATTATTATTAATCTTTTATTTTTTATTTGTAACTGATTTTCATTTGTCACTTAATCAATTCAACATAAAGTAGCGACAAATGTTAATTTTTCCAACTTTCTGATTTCAATTAAAATGCTGTGTGTTGTATTTTAAATGGGTTGCCAACGACAGTATCTTTTCAACAAGATCGGTTTTAATGGGCCAACATCATGGACCTTTTTAACACAGTGGAACGGGCGTCTGTGGAACTGTGTTTGTAAAACACTACTGTTAAGAATAAAAACACAGCGAACATTTACGTGAGTAGTGAGAAGCAAATAAAGACCTGGAAGAAGTTTGAGGAGAGGTGTGTTGTTCATGAATGAAACTATTGACTCGAAATTATTTTGCGTTCATATAATCTTCTTTCTCATTCTATTGTTTTTAACTATTTGTAATTAAAAAATAAGTAATCAGTCTATTAAGGAGAGAGAGAGAGAAAGATAGAAAGATGGAGAGAGAGAAAGATATATTCAGTTGCCCGAAAAATTCAAACATCATGTTTGACTTTTTTCTTAACTTAATAAAAAACAGATATTCTCAATTTATTTCATGAACTTAAAAAATTTGTTGATGTTACATTTGTAGTGCATGATAAATAAATAAAAAAGATTTTTTGCTCCTTGTTGTATTTTCCTAAAGTATCATTTCAGTTGTTACTGGGTTTGTATTTCATGATTTCCCAAATAATTTTCTAAATTTGTTTTTGTGCTGAATTGTCTGAGGTGTAGATTTATTGTATTTTTTTTTTAACTCTTTTTATTCATCAAAATTATTAAATATTACAAAAAATTTGTGCCTCGGCGTCCTTATGACATTATTAAGGCGAGTTGGCAATAAGCTTACAAGTAGATAAGCTTACAAGCATATTCATATATATATAAAAAGAGTGAATTAATTTTATTTTATTTAAGTTTGAGTAAATAAGAAATGTATGTAAATAACATACATATGTCTATGTGTTATAATTACATAAGTATAAATTTTCAAAAAAGCATTTCTAAATTTTGCAATAAATATTCCTTTAAATTCTTTTTAAAAACTAAAATTCTTTCGATAGTTCTTATATATTGAGGAAGTTTGTTATACTCTAAACTACCCATGTGCTCCACTCGCTGCTTTGTAGTTTCTAATCTGCATACAGCCACTCGGATATTCATATTATTTCTTGTATTGAATGTAGTTTGATTCCTGGAGAATGTTACTGTGTGGTGTCCAATGTTATATAACGATTTGAAAACATGTATTAAAAGTTGCATTTTATAAAGGCCATTATTCATATGTGGAATTTTATAGAATTAAAAGTTCAAATAATTTTTGACGTATTTTTCATGGGCTTATTATCTAAAATAACTAAAAAGGGTGTCTTTATATTTTATTCTCAATAAATTCAATATTTACAATATCCGACAATGACATGGAGTCATGTAAATAATACTATACTTATGTATAGGTAACTTACGTTGGATTTGGAACTCTTAACGTCTTCGGGTAAAATTGTTATGGTTTAATATATTTGACAATATTTTTATCAGCAGTGCATTTTATGCGTTGTCCATTTTTGGTCGGTGGACATTGAACGCCAAGCACTTTTTGACTTATAATTGATTCCTTACACATCCTAAACGACTTTCATATAAAACGACTTGGTGTTGAATTGTGACCTCACGAAAAAAGGGCAAAAGGAATAATAATTACGATAAAGGATTTTATGGTCATATTTTTATTGTGTACAATATTTTAAAAATATGCACAAAAAATAATAAAACAAGTTTTTATTTAAAAATAAGTTTTTTATCTCTAGCAAACTTGAAAATTGTGGAAACATGATAAAAAAAAAATATTTAAGATATCAAAGCCTAACAGAAAACAGCTAATTTCAAATAGATTCCAAACTCGGGAGTATTATTATAATAAAACGCCACGCAACTATTTGATTGTATTTTGTACTAAGGAATAAGAACTATTTAAATATATACGTATATGTAACAAAAAGAGGTTATATTGTTTGTTAAAGATATTAAATTGTATATTTGATAAGACTAATTATCATGTGGAATAGAATAAATAAAAAAACTGGTAACCGTGGTGATTGGGTTGATAGAGTTATATTTGCTTATTTTAGCACAGATGATTTTGAGTAATAAGTTCAATTCCCTCGGAATCTTGCATATAAGAGAGAAAACATTGGCATGCATTTACAAAAAATTAGAAAATTATTAAAGCGACACAGAAGAGTGAGTGGTTAAATTTCGAATCAAAAGAACTATAGCTTTGTAAAACGGAACATACATATTCAAATCAATCTTTGGGAAAACCTTCCAAATAAAAAAAAATATGATATAAATGTCTTTTTACCGGTTTTGCTACGTCATTTACCTAGATAATCGTAATTGTTAAAACAAACGCAACTATATAAAAATAAGTAGGAAAAAATCCATTATTAATTACGACAGTTGGCAAATTGAATAATACTTAAGCAACATTCCATTAAATTTCAAATTATATGCGTTTTAAGTCTCTTATATCTAAAAAGTGTAATAGCAACAATTGGCAATCCTTTTCTATATTTTTACGATCACTACTACTTGTCCATACTTTCAAACCAACATCTATTAGTCATCATAATAGTTTTGAAATTCGATACTTGATTAGAGAGCAATGACAGAGAGTGGTTTGGCAAACAAAACAAAAAAAAAAAAAAAAAAAAAATAAAAATATAGAAAAGGGTTTAATAAAATGTAAATAACATTAATATTAACTGAAAAGCAATTGATATAAAAGTAAACAATTTAAAGAAAGTAGTTTTGCTAGCATTAAATATAAATATTCAATTTTTTAAATGTAAATTGATTTAAAAATTGTACAACGAATATCTAAATTCTTTTATGGCAGTATAATAAGCTGTTTAGAAAATTATAACGTTTAGAATATTAGTATTTTAACTTTTATATTATACACTTTGGCTGGTTGACTACTACATTTTGGCATTAAAACTGGCCATGAGTAACGTACGCTAACGTACATACAATGAATATACAATACTATTTAAGTGTCAATATATAGAACATATAAACATTACATTACATTATTACGTGTGCATATACATATGTATGTTTATTACGTATGTATATATATTTATTTTATTTATTTGTATACACATGCAGCGTAGTTTACTAAACCAGAACAGGTGATTAAGAGCAACTCAATTCAAATCAAAATAGACCCATACTCTTGCTCAATGGCTTCAACATGTTTAAGTTAAAAATTCAAATAATATAATGAATTTTATAACATCGGATACGACTTATTAAATAAACATGAAAAGATTTAAAGTTTTTCTAAATGTTTAAGCATGTAATAAATTTATGAAATGATTAGGTGTTTGTGTATGTTTGGGCATATAGAAAAAAGTTGTATTGGTTAACTTAGAGAGCCTTGAAAAAACGAATTATATGGACCCTAAATTTTGTTTCTTTTATTGAAGAGATAAAATTTCTAATTTTATGTACGAAATAATAGAGTGCTTTTTATCTTTTAATTATTAAAAAATAATACCTGAGTCAAGTACTTAAAAGTTTTTGTTAAATTTCAGCTTCTGCCCATGACTTCGTCAATGTTTCCCAGTATGATATCTATAAAGGAAATAAATTTATTTTATTTCCTCAGAACGGATTTGACCATTTAAAAATTAATTAATTAACTTATCTATAGTTTATGTACGGTTAATTACACACAGTTTTTATTTCAGAGGCAACACATATTAAATAAACCTATTTAAGTCAAACTCTTGTTTCGCTTATTAAAACTTAAAATTTCGGTTTTACTTGTTAAGGGGGGCAAGCACCTGGGTTAATTTCCAGAATCTACTTGTGGCAAACAAATTGCTCTATTTGATCGAAATTTAAATGCACAGGCCCATGTTTGCATATATTGAAAATATTTAACCGCTTACAGAAAAGTCAATACAGTTTATCAATGACTGATTGTTGTAGCTTAGAAATGAGGCCCGTACTCTAATGAAATTGGGAAAAGCAGGTAATTCTTTAAAAGAGAAAACTTTTAGAAATAAATAAAAAAAAATTAATAGAATAGTTAGCTTTAAATATAGAATCAGAAAATTAAATCGGTTAAAAAGTAACGGAACTCGCAAAGCACATAGATTACACACAACTTGAATTGGACTTCATCTTTTAGAAAACGATTAAAAAATTAAAAATTAAAAAAAAACTTAAAAAACGGATTTCATTCAATTGAATAAATTATTGTTCTCTTTGAAAACAAAACAAGATTTATTGGCCTAAGTTGTATTTTTATAATTATAAGAACCCCTGTTGTCAAAAGTTAAATTTATCTGTTTCTAGTTAATCTTTATTAATAAAATTTAGAATTTAATCGCTATTAGAAACAAAAGCAAAATAGTCTTTAATGGTTTTTGCATCAATTATCTTGAAGCACTTTTTTCCTTTGAACAATAATAGTTTAGTGTGTTTAAACGTAGAACAGTTTTTCTATAAAGACTTAAAAAAATGCATCGATTATTTAAAGATTGTTTTCATTCTACTCTTGTGGATTATAAGCTGTTTGAATCGATTCAGTTTTGAGAACATTCAACTTTAAGTTGTTTCCTTGATTGCGTTTGCACATTGTGTTCTTATGCAGTTTAAAATATGAAATCAATATTTATAATCGTCTTTTAAAAGAAAGAAAACAAAAAGCAAAAACATAAACTTGTGTAAAGTGTGTAGATTAATCTAATTATAGGTTTTTAACTTTGCTTGTTATATCTCTGGCGTTGGTTAATTGTTAAGGTCAGCCAAATATATATATGCTTACCCCCTTAACCATATATATATATATATATATATATATATATATATAGTATAAAGAATATTTTTGATGAAACATTTTACTTCGGATTCTAGAGAAAATGTATTCTATTCTGGAGTATATTTTCGTTTTTGAAATATTTCCTTTAATTGTTTGCATCTGCAGTTGCCAATTTTTTTTCGCATTTACAAATCTCAAAATTGTCGAATAAACAGTTTCTGTTATTAAGGCCTGTTCTATAAACTGAATTCGCAACGGTTTATCCATTTGTGTTTCACTTCCAGAGATTATAATTTTGCATAGAATAAAATTCGAAGAATCAAACAGTTTTAATAAAACAATAATAATAAATTTTTTAATATAAATTAAAAATATAAATATTAAAACTAATATAAAAAAAAAGTTAAAAGTCAAATTAAACTGCAATTAAATTTGAAAGTAATTTCAATCAAAACAAATATTTGTTCAAATAAAGTTATTATTAGATGAATAAAATAAAATTATGTGAAAAATATAAAAATATAGTTTTAATATTTAACCTGGTGACAACAATAATCGTGCAAGAGGGATTCTAAAATAAGCATAATATTAGATTGAAAATATCGTTGATGGTCTCTTTTCGCACGCAAGTCAGAGAGGCATTCACTGTAGAGTAGGGATATCTATATTTTGATCAGCAATGGTTAGCATTTACTTTAGCTAAAGTCACTCAGTTTCTTTAAAACTGTAAAAGAGTTGTGTTTTAAAAACTTATTCTGTATATACTATATTCTTAATAAAAAAAAAATGCAAAAGTCGTTCCCTAATTATGATGGAATCTAAGAAACTGCTAATTCAAAAATCCAAAATAAAAATACTATAGAGATCGTATTTTGTCAATAAAAAGTTATCTAAATGTAGTTGCCATGTCCTCTTTAATATGCTATATAAAATATTTTCAAAAAGTGATCCCCCTAATGTACGTGGTGCGCCTACATTATTATTTGTATGCATTTATGCATTTTGCAACACAAACCTCATAAATAAATACAAAAAGAATGGTTATCAATTTTCAACCACACTGTTTCAGCAAAATTAAGTATAAACATACACGCAGACACAATCATTATGCAACATTTTATCTAGAACTGTTTTAAGTTTTTGAACACTTGTCTCTAATAGACCACATTTCCCTCTAGTGTATTTTTTACTTAAATATCGTCGTTATTCCATTTAAGCTTTAACTGAAGAGAGTGTTTTGTTCAGCAAACATTATTTGATTTATTGTTGGTAACAGTATTTTTTCCTTCATCATAATTGTGGCGCATATACAAGAAGAAGCCATAACGAAAAATTTTTGTTTTGCCAATTTTACTATTGTTTATTTATGCTTCCGTCAACATACATAATTGCGAAGAATTTTTTATTTGTTGTTTCTTTTTTTCGAAATTATTTGTACAGCAAAGTTTTTTAAAATTTGTATGACATAATAAAATATCAATAAGGTTTCTAATTTTAAAAAACCAATTCGTTTAAAAAATACAAAATATAAGAATATTTAAAAACTTACGATTTTATTGTATGTATTTTGTCATATTTCATAAATTTTAAAAATTTTTTACATTTTTTTTTTTTTTTATTTTATTGACTATCAACAAATCAGTTTAAAATTAT
This sequence comes from Trichopoda pennipes, assembly GCA_030448955.1. NCBI lineage: Eukaryota > Metazoa > Arthropoda > Insecta > Diptera > Tachinidae > Trichopoda > Trichopoda pennipes. The sequence goes on from JASKUP010000084.1 coordinate 1,307,945, forward strand.
TCTTAATTTTAATACACATAAATTTGAGATTTTACAAAAACGTATTACAACAAATAAAAACAAGGAAGATTAAGAAAAAAAAGAAAATATCAACTAAATAATATTAAACAATATAAGGCAAAAAGATAGAAAAAAGAAAAAACCTTAGGAGTTTCAAAGAAATTGTTGTTTCACCCCCTTCAGAAACCTCTTTACAGAGGTAGTGAAGAAGGGTTAAATAACCAAATTTCTTATTATTTCAAAACTTGAAGATCTGCACCTGTCTTCGAATCTTAATGTTTTTGTATTAAAAACGTCATTAAGCATTTTTTGCTTATACTCTCTGTGCAGACGGCTCGTGGAAAATAAGCGAGGTAGATCATAAACGGCTTTCAAATTCTTATTTTGAATGGTTTGAAGTTTCTTAATATAGGTTTTAGCACTATTACGATACCAAACTTCACAGCCATATGTCATTATGGGAAGAATACACATTTTGTACAAAAGCAGTTTGTTTTTAGAATCGAGTAATTTTTTACATTAATAATTTTTTACAAATTATAAAAACGAGTTTCCAATTGTGGTTTAACGATTTATGTTTTTATACTTTAAAAATTTATACATTTTAAATAATTTTTCTAGTTTTGCAAAAACATCGTCATAAAAATTACAAAAGGGAAAACTTTTAAAGTTAAGATGTTTACCCTTGAATAACGCCTTTGCCTTTGTATGGATAAATATACAGGATTCTCTTTTTTAGAATTGAAAAAAAGATAAGGGGTAAGAATTTGTAAAAAAAAACCAACAGTCATAACCTTTTTTTTTAAATTTCATATTTTAAATTTTCTGTGACAAATTTTTATGAATCACAATTTTTCCAAAAAATATTTAAGCAGTTATAAATCTTCTTTAGTCATAAATTTTCTTCAAAAAATTAATTTCACCAGTCATACATTTCCTTTAGAAAGTTATTCTCATTGGTTATAAATTTTCTACGGAAGATTTCCCCACTCGTAAAATTTTTGTGAAAATAATCGCTCTAGGATTTTTAGATGCCCAAATGTGGCAATTTTGCTTGCTGAAATACAAGTTAAAATGGGCTTCGTTTGAAAAAATGATTTTTTTAGAAAAACCAGCAGGTTGTTCCTGAATGAATGGAGCGATTTTTTGGCGATGTGAATAGTCGGTTAGCCAGTTATTCCTTGTAAGGCCTCAAAGTCAAAACCTTGCGCAAAATTTTCCATATGGTGGCTTTGGATATCCCAATTTTTGAGAACTTCCAGGAATTGACAAATTTGGATCTGCTTCAACATTGTGGCTTATGGCTGCCTAGTTGTCGAACACGAGTTGGTGTTTGCATATTTTGTATCGAGCTTGTAAATTTAAATTAAACATCCAAGTTCTTAATAGCGGTCTCAGAAGGACGATTACGTTATCCGAAAATATAATGAATTTTACGTTATGTAACTTTAACAGAATCACCATTTTAATTATTTTGATGCGATTTTCGTCCGAATTTGAATCCATTGTAACAATTGGCAATGATCTACTATGAATACGCCATGTTGTTGGTGTTTCCAAAATTGAAAAACAAACTTCTTGTTGAAAAACCCGATGCCAATAGATAAATAGCTTGATACAAATTATGTACTTTCAAATTAGAGAAAAAGTTTTGTGGTACAAAATTATATTTTCCAGAGGACTTTATAAGTAGAGGTCATGCCTATGAAAGAATATGTTAAAAAATGAAAAAGGATCTTTCAACTTTCCCTTGTTTTTGTATGTTTCTTAAAACATACGGAAGCGATTACATTTCAGTTGTGTTAAAAAATATTTTTTTTTTGTTTCACAAATTTCTTTACGTTTTCTGTATTTTTGTTTGTTTCAAATACTTTTACAATTTACGTGTTTAAAGTTAGTATTGCTATAATTTTCATTCAGTATTTTATATTTTGTTTGTTTAAAAAACATCTATCTAACAATGAAATCAAAAGTTCATCATCATTTCTTTGTTCAGATTGAAGTATTGCCGCATTTTCGCCTGCTAAACAGTGTTACTGTTCGGTTTAAAATGTTCCTTAAATTGTATTTTAACACTCAAATTCTACTCAACGTACTTTTTTTTATCGCAAATCAGACGAAAGTCATAAAAGAATAGCGAAATGGATTTTATATAAAGTTTTAAGCAAAACTGAGTGAATTTATAAATCGTAGAATAATTATAAATAATTTATTTTTATAGTTTTTAAACGATCTTTTTTATCTTTAATAAATATGTTTTTTCTTTTTTAAGATCTTTTTTTATATATATTTTTCTCTTTTCAATATTTATAAAATAAAGAGTACATTTTTATATTATTGGCTACATATAGAAGTTCTACATTAGTTAAACAAATAAATCATTATAATTGTATCAACACACCAATATGACGGTTTTTAAAAATATGCCAAGTTTTAAGTATTATTTGTGCTTAAAATTATATTAACAAATGAAGAATTTTTATAATAAATTTTATTTTTAAGTAATTTTAAATAATAAGTAAATATTTCATGACATTCTTACAAAATATTTATTAAAAAATAAACATTTTATGATATTCTCATAAAACATTTATTCAAATGTAAATATTTAAAATGCATTACTGCGGGGGACAGCATATTCATATTGCAATTTCACTATTGCTCAAGTAGCTGATCAGTGAATTTTACCCTTACTATTGTATAGAAAACCTAAACCGAGTTTTCACACAAACTAAAACTACCTGAAATCTTTTCGTTTTGTAAATAAACCGATTACTTCTTTAAAATATTTTAGTTCTAACAAAAATAGACGTTTTTTTTTATCGAAAAATTAAAAATTTTTCAAAACAGCCCTAATTAAACTCAAAAACTGATGTTAAGCTTAAAGTCAAAATTAAGATTAATCAAACGCTGATATTTTAACAAACTTCACGAAATGAGGAAAATTAAACAAAAACACCAAAAAATGTTTTTGCTGACTGTATGTAAATAAATTTTTTTATTAAAATATTTTGAACTATTGTTTATTGTTACTTTTCCATGTAGGCTATTAAGCAAGAATTATCTCTCTTCAAGTTCAAGGCTCTGCTGGGATTCGAACTCATGAGCTTATATTTTTTAAGCGAGCAGAATCCGCGACTGTTCGCATTTATGTTGTTTTATCAGATATACATACACCACGCTTGCTAGTGGAGGCAAGTAACACCTTCTTCAGGTCTCCTTTCGTAACAAAACCTGAACGTTAAATTTATAAAAAAGCTTAATATCACAAATATTTTTAAATATATTAAGTAACTGTAAGTGACGGGTATGCAGTTGTAATTAATAACTATAAGCATTCAAAGGACATATAGAAACAAAATAAAATCTAACCTACTATAGTGCGTGTATTAATCCCGTGTGTAATAGAGATTAGGGACAACAAATTATATCAATATTATTTCTTTCTTTTTTGAGTATACAAGCTTAGAAAAACATCAATGACCACAAAACTGGCTCACCGATTGACTTTCTTGTAAGAAATGTACACGTTCATGTTGATACAGTCTGTTTCTCGCCAACATGTCAGTTTTTGTTTACAAATATACATATGTGTAAATATGTAAATACCAAGTATGTGACAATTTTTTGTTAAAATTTTCAAAAAGTCATTACCGCGCACTTAAAATTCTGTAGACATTTTTAAGGAAACATCAAGTGACAAATGCGTGACTAGCGAAAGTTTTTTTTTTTAAATTTTGTTATTGTTTATGTTTTCAGACTTCTCCTAAAAATAAATAAAAGTATTCTTTTTTAAATTACGGTAAATTTTAATATCTGTTTTTATTTAAGCTAAATAAATTATTATACCACACGCAAGTAGTTTTATCTACTTTAAGATGCATGAATTTTAAAATTTCTACAATATACAAACAGATTTTCCATTTTTAAGAAATGAAAGTTTTTAAAAATTAATTTTACTTAATTAAATGAAATTACTAAAGAGTTCACCAAAAGTATAACTTTGTGTTGAAAGTAAAAACCTAAATAAAATTATATTTTATTTTATTATATGGATTTATAATCACAGTTTGCTGTTTATATTTTTATTTGTTATTTTCAATATTTTGCTATAACGTTCGATAATCTTATCAGGAACAAATAATAACAATAATATTTGCGAAACTACTTGAGACCTGTATCGAAATATTGACTAATAAAAGGTTTTTTATTAAGAAAGAGTGCGACTCAAAGTCTTTGTATTAAGATAATTGAGTGTTAAAGAGGATTAATAAATTATTAACCTGGTACTAAAAAGTAATTGTTTCGGTAAAAATCATTAGCAATCATTCAAATTACGTAGGAAGAATAAAAATTAATTAATTAATAACTATAATTAATAGGGTACTCCATGCAAGGATGAAAAAAAATAAAGAGGTACAAATTATATCAGATAACAAAACATTAAAATATTGAAAAGTTGAAGGGAACTGTAATATCTGAACAATTGGAGAAATCAATAAAGTAATATCTTAAAAGAGTATTTAACATAAAAAATATCTGAAGATGTTTTCAAAATATCATGGATCAAGGTGACAAAAAATCCTGTTATCAAGTAAATTTGGGCGAAAGCAAAAAAAAAGGAAAAAAAGAGAAAAAAGTGACTTACATAGATAAACATAAAAATCGAATAAAAAAAAAATAGAAAAATTATTTTTTTATTTAAAAATATCAAGTTATTATCCCTTTTGTATCTCACTGTTCACTTAAGCCAGATAATACAAAATCTTAATTTTTATTTTAAACTCCTTTATATCGAAACACTAATTGACTTTTCATAGCTTTAAGGTTATCCGTAAAGTAAAAGGAATAGTTATTAGATTTTTTAGCTGATTGGGAATGTTTTTAGGGAACAGAGACGTTAAACTCCTTGATACAAAATTAAAGGGTGCTTATGTACTTATCTTTTCAACTATTTATAGGCGGACACCTTATCATTTTTGAACTAAAACCAGCAGGACTTTGAAATTTACAAACAGTGAATGCTCGCTATAACGGATATAAAAAATACCATTTAAAGGAAGTTCCTATTAAAACATGATTTAGCGTATTTAGACTCTAAATCATAACAGTTTTTGTCTTGGTCCCAAAAATACGCTACAGTGACAATATGAACAAATTTAGGTCAAAATTCAATGAACTTCTAATCATTAAGGTTTAATAAAAATATTTTACATTCTTATAGATGGAAGCTACTAAACTTAAAGGAAGCAAAAATAATAAAACATTTGGATTGAAAAAAAAAATTAAAATAATTAGTCTTCCAAGAGTTAACTCGATTGTATTGAAACTTTTGACACATTATACGTCACATTTTATGTTTTTTTACAGCTTCATCAGAGCTTTCGCTAGAATAAAACATTTTTAAAATCAGAATTAAAATAATAATTTAGCAACAGTTTTAATTTTTTTTACACGTTAAGCGTGGTGGTTTGAAGCATAATGGCATTTCCTAAGCGCTATAAAGGTTAAATTTAAACTTTAAATCCGCTACACATCTGCAGGGTGTCAGCTGGAAAGGTACACTAATTTGTTTTTTTATAATTTTTGATTAAATGAATGGGAATCGATCATATATTGATAAATGTTTTATTTAATATCGGCAATTATGTATGTCCGCCTCTATTAGCCTCAAAAATGCAAGCCTTTTTGAGCACATTTTTCAATACATTCTCATACATTTCACGCGGTATATCATTAATTTCATCACGAATATTTTGATTGAGTTCCTCAAGCGTTTCTGGTTTTTTTGCATAAACCGTGCTTTTCAGATATCCCCACAAAAAGAAGTCCGGAGCAGTCAAATCAGGCGACCGTGGAGGAGAATCAACATTACAATTTCTTGAAATAATATGTTGTAGAAAGAAGTATCGCGCTAATTCCATTGTAATCCTGGCTATATGCGAAGTGACACCAGAGCCCAAAGCAGGCAGTGTGGCATTAAAAACTTTCCAACCATATCATGGTATCGCTTCCTATTCACAGTTACCGTTACGCCATTTTCATTTTCAAAGAATTAAGGTCCAATGATTTCTCATGACCAAATTGGATAACAGACTGTCAGTTTTAATAGATGCAAAGGTTTAGATGTTGAATAATATGAGGATTTTCCATTCACCACAACAAACTATTCTGTTTATTCATATATCGATTTAAATGAAAATGTCCCTCGTTACTCATTATGACTTTTTCATGAAAATGGGGATTGTCATGGGTGAGCTGTAACATCCTATTGGCATATATACGGTGGCCTAAATGGTCTTGTAGAAGAAGCTCTTGTGTCAACTGAATTTTATATGGAAACAAATGCAAATCCTTGTGCAAAATTGTGACCAAAGTTGACTAAGCTCCTGAGCACGGCGTATAATTGAGGTTGATGGATTGTTTTGAACGCTTTCTTGAGCTGCTGTAATATTTTTAGCCAATCATGCAGTACGTTCTGGTCCATGCTTAGGCCTATCACCTACAGACCCTCTTTCTTCACAATCAATTACTACACGATAAATAGTGCGTTTTGTTGGCACGTTGTTCCTCCCAAAAATATCACCTAACTTTCTTATCGTCCCAGTAATCGATGATTGAATTTGATAAAATGTTTGGTTTATCGAATATTTTGCCATCAAAAATTTGCCACGTGTCTATTTTACGACTAGCAAATACGAACTATCAAGACTAATATTTTCCAAAATGGCGGCAAAACAAAGTAGTATATTCCCAGCGGACGCCCTGTACTAGGGCTATTTAATATCAGTAAAGGTTTTTAATAATTGCAATTGATTTAATTGCTTCAGGAAAATAGTTTCCTTTAATTTTAATATTCTTCCTGATGGTTCTTTCTATTTTTATGAATAGCCGACATCCTGAGACTGTTAGTTGCTGCTTACATTTCGTATAACTTTCTACTTTCTAAAATTTTAAAGGTCGCTTGGGATTTTGTAAAGCGTATTATGTAAAGTGTGTCTTTATCGAAAGGCCTGATTTTTGGTTATATTTTGACAGTTTATTCTGGTTTTATTCTTTACTTTAATAATATCAAAAAAAAAATCACTAAGATATAGCATTTTAAATTGTGTAAATAATAAAACTAATTGACTGAAATATTAACAAAATGTAATTAAGCGGCTCGCACAAAAGCTTAGTATTTGCAGATGTTAACAAATCGCACAATTTATGACACAGTGAACTTTCCACTAACAGCTAAGTTTGTCTTTGGGAAGACCTTTTTAAATATTTGATTGATATTTAATTCAAATATCCTAAAATTATTTCTGTGCTATGACACGTTTAAAAAATACGAATTTTTTTCTTGCTACCAAATTTCTAATTAGAAATCAAAACTCCTTTTCAAATTTAACAAGCAACTTGAAAAATATTTGCAACCGATATTGTGTGACTTCAGTAATTGGTTGTTGAAAATAAAAAATTTCCTCAAAATAATAATACAACAATCAAAAAAATCATATCCCCGGGTTCAATAACATACCGACATAATAAATGACAATACTTCCATACAAAGGTGTGGCAACAAACGATGTATTCGCTCCACCACCGGTGAAGATATAAAAGCACCACTTAACTATTTTCTTAAATTTTTGAACAAAAACATATTTGTGTGTTAATTAAAAATAAAATAACTGACATAAATTGTAATTGAGTAAATACGAGTACTCAAGCTATTTGGAAAAGTTTTTGTGCAATGCTATTGGGAGAATAAAGTTAAAAAAAGCTATATAGGGTATCATATTAAGGGTCCATTATGCACAAGTTTAAAATTTGCTAACGTCGACTATTAGTTGTGCTAATTTTTTATTGTGGATTTAGGATGATTGTAATAAACAATGGCGATAGCTAACGAGGACCTGATCACTATTTAGGAAAAACAGAGGCCGAAAATTTTCACCTATTGAGCCGATTATCAGCGTAGTATATGATGTTTGGTAGTTTTTGACGTTATTTAATTTTTACTTTGTAATTCCGCTGAAATTTGAACTCATGATTTCTTTGCTTTTACATCTAAACGATAATGTTTTTTAAGGCCAGTATTTATAATCACCTTATCCACTTTAACATATTGGCCATTCAGGATAAAACTGTGTTCTTATTTGTGATTTTCAAAGGACGTTCTTTTGAATCTTGAAATAATTCAGAAATTTAGAAACCTTTTTTTAATGATGAAAAAATTTCTATCCCCTAGTATTGATATACATCAGAGATAATGCTATCCCAGCTCTTAAATATTGATCATCATAAATTTTTTGGTTGTATTTTGTTTGTATTTTTGCAGGCAAAAGTATAAAGCGGGCCTTAAGTCTAAAGTTCTTCTAAATAAAGTCAAGCGAACCTTGCTTATATGAGTATTAGAGCAACTGAACAAATTTTTTCAATCAGTAGAAATATGAGTTCTAGTGATAAAATCAAACAGAATTGACAGAGGACGGCACGAAAGTTTTTCCAGTGGTGAAAAATTTTGTCCATTTTTTATACGCTAGTAAGTTGCTTTAATATAATCGATGATAAATGCGTTAGTGAGAGATCATGGAAACGGCAACTGTTATTTGGCCAATCGAAGATACTTGTCGACAGTACTTGGAAGAGGTTGAGACGGTAGAGCTAGTTGAAATTGTCCATCGCAGACTTAAAAAATGTTTAGCAATTGTGAAATGCTCTGTCACTAGTCAGTTGTTATTAATCTATTTGAAGTCAAGGAGCAACGGTTGGGACTAACGCAGGATGAGAGAAAGAAAACTTAATCGTATATTACCGATATTATTGTGGAATAAAAGACCTCGAAAAGGAATACATAATGAAACCGGTCGGTATAAATCTCAGGGCATCGATAAAAACAACTGACAAAATAAGTTCCAGCGGAGTATACAGACTTATTAGTACCTGCAAACATAGCTATATGTAGGACAAACTGGACGAATACTAAAAACAAGATTTTCAGAACACATACATTCCTACAAACGAAAAAGTCTCCAACTTTGCATACCACCTGAACACTCTCGGACACACGCGAAGGGAAATATATCATCATACATATCATATCATCATACTTTACTAAATCCTAACAAAAAAGGACAAAGACTAGACATTTTTGAAAACATAAAAATCTACAAAACAAAAACTTTTAACAGTGACATTATAAACGACCAAGTAAACTCGAACTCAGACACAATTTTCACACCACTAAAACTAGTTATATACTCCACCAAACGAAAAACAACCTCAGACAGATACAGGCCCAGGTACATTACTTTGACAAATAAAATAATAATAATCTTCTATATTTTGTATGATCAAAGTTTTTAAAGTGCAGTTAAATTTGCATTTGCAGTGTAGGGAACACAAACGCATAAAAACTGGCACTGCAAACATTTTTCAATGGAAAGAGAATCATATTAATTTTGATTTCGTTTATACGTTAAAGACACATCTACATAAACCCATATGCATTTTGTTCATTCATTTTGTTTTAAAAACACACATACACTTCCATTTATCTGTTGTTACTCACTCATTCGTATACATTCCAATTATTAATTGCTTAGAGATTGCAGTAAATTTCAATGAAAATGAAAGCAAGAAACCCAAAATACCAAAAAAAAACAATAAATAAATAAAAAATTGTAAAAAAAACCATTAAGATTTTCAACGACTTTCTTTGTCGCCAGGCGATTACACTCGTACTTCGTTGTTCCAATCACCCACCTCTCAATAAAAAGCAGTGAACAATAAATATACTTCTTCGTTTATAAAGTAGAATTACTTTTATGTATTGCATGTTTATAAATATGTTTGTATGTGTGTATGCGCTTAGCGGCGGTGTGCACTAATGTCTATACGCTTTAGGAGGCATTCTTAACAAGCGCATAATAAATGAAGCCAAACATTGTGTGACGATTCAGTGGAAATTAAAATATAAATAAACGAACAAATTTGTAGGAATTGTATTAAAGCTCCATGCATTTTATTATACATACTTACATATCTTCTTGTCTGTCTGCCTTTAGTGTATTACGAGTATTTTATTTTCTTCTTCACAGCCGTCTAATAACCACAAAAAGTGATTTGTTTTGTTTTTTTCCAAGTTTTTTGTTATTTTCGTTCTTGCTGTACAATATTATGTCAACCCTCTTGGGGAGGAAGATATATAATTGTCAAACGACCAAATCAATGCGGAAAGAAGCCCAAAATTCTTTAAAAGCAAATAGACAGGCTGAAACAACCAGAACGAAATGTCAAGTGGTGTCGAAGTATTCTGTCCTCTGTGTTATTCATTTAGGAGGAGGCTGCACTGCACTTTAGTTGACATTATTCTCTAGTCTTTGTTTTTTTTTTCTGCGATTTTTTTATTTTTGAAAGCACTTTACAGTTAAAAAAAAGAAATCCACACAAAATGAGTAAAAGTGTTACATTTTTGAATGAGTCGAATTCGAAGTACGCTTCTGTACTAAATGTATTCGAAAATATTGTTATATTTGATTTACTCGTTGGGTTGTTTTTTTTTTATTTGCAAAACAAAACACGCCTACTGTTATTTACGTATATGTCGCATTATTTACTAAACTGCTCTAATAGTTTTGTGTGCAACACTGTCCTAAACTAATTCAAATCCTATGAAGATAAAACTTTTCTCTTAGATGGATTACTTAATAATGCCATATTTATATTTAGTACAAGTTAAAACGTTTAGATTCTTCTTTGTATGGAAAGATGTGGCAGCTTGTTTGTTTTTGTTTCTGTTGTTCTTATATTTATCTACGAGAGGCATTCTTTTTAAGATTGGATCGCATCCGAAATTCCAACAGAGTTTTTGTTTGTGTTATTAAAGTTTATAAAGAGTAATTTTATTAATTGCTTCAGTTTTATTAAGGTTTCTTATATTCCTTCGTAGCAATATATTCTTGCAGAGGTTGTAGACTATAACCCTCTACTTTCCTGTATCCAATCAAAATTTTTTAAATTGACGATAAACTTTCTTGTTTCTAAAAGCAGGCTCCAAATGCCTGAATATTTAGTGCATGGAATAATGAAATAAGACCCCTGTTCTACTTTTATTGGTTTTTGGATCAAGAGGTAATGATTAATAGAAGCAGTTTGAGGGCATTAGTATTACGACGGGAGAGGTGAAATGCTTGAACCGTCGTAAGGCTAACTTAAGCGAAAGCATTTGCCAAAGATGTTTTCATTAATCAAGAACAAAAGTTAGAGGTTCGAAGGCGATCAGATACCGCCCTAGTTCTAACCATAAACGATGCCAGCTAGCAATGGCTCTCTCAGTCGCTTCCCGGGAAACCAAAGCTTTTGGGCTCCGGGGGAAGTATGGTTGCAAAGCTGAAACTTAAAGAAATTGAATCAGAAAATAATAATCATTAAAAATTTTGACATTTTAAATTTACACTTCTTTGACTGCACATTAAACCATCAAACCCGAGCATGTCTTTTGTAATGCATTTTGAATATGGCTGTAAAATTTTAAGAGAGAAAGGACTTAGATACTAAATCTTACTTCTGTTGATTTGAGCACAAAATATATATAAATGTGAAAATTTATTTTTCAACATTTTAACATTCCTCTTCAATATAAAATTGTTTTCAATCGAACACTCCATTTCGATAATGTAGCGAAATATAGCTGACAGCTTAATAAACTTTATCTGCATTTTGACGTGACCAGGAAGTCTTCAAATTTCCTACAAACTTTATACACTACACATTTGCTAGACTGACGTGGGGTGTTGTCTAGTCCAAATTTATCCATCTGCTGCTACATTAAAGAAAAAATCTCTAAAGCCATGTGCTTTAACAATGACGTTAATTCAATACTTCAAGAGTCGATGTAAAAAGTAAAAGAATAACGTTGGCCTTGTGCCAGTGGTATAAAAAAATTTTGGAAAAATAAAAAGCAAAAATGTTTCGAAAAGTTTCTCTTAATTTCTCTTTAGAAAACTTTTTGGGTTGCAGCAATTTGTAGATTCCTGCAACAAAAATATTTTTGAATGAATTAAAATAATAGGATATGTGCACGTGAATCGCTTTCGAAGGAATGAATAGATATTTTTCTTCTATGCGCACGTGCTAATACTTAAAAGGTCATATGTATTATAAAGGGTTTTTCTACAAGAAGTTTGCTTTCGAAAATAAAACAAAAAAATTAAATTTAGATGATTCAAATGTTTGTTGTATTACGAAAAGAAAAGTTCGTTAACTACGAATGAAAAATTGTATCTGGCAGATGTCCACCACGACCATGATGACAATTGTCGATTCTTTCATCTAAGTTTTGAATCACTTTATGGTAAAATGGCGGTCATATTTCGTTAATCACATCACGGATTTTGAGTTTTAATCTACTTCTAAATCTACTCTTGTGATACGTGCTGCAGATTCTGGATCTGAAAAAAATCTTCTTGCAGTGTTACCATCATTTGTATTCCCTTCTCCTCTTTTTGGCTGATCGATAATTAGGCCTTTTCTTAAATATTTTTCTTCAATTTGTTTTTTTTGGTTTCTTTTTTCGTGATTTTCCTTATTTTTTCTCACTGTTTCGTCTAACAAACCAAAAACCAAACTATAACCCAATTTAAGCAATTAATGCTCCAAGCAATTTAATAATTAAAAAAAAAACTATTTTACAATCAGTGGAAATCAATTTAAAAAGCAAAGTACTTTTGTTACCTAAATCATATCAACTAACGTTATTTTAAGTAGGCAAAACATTTTTGTGACCAACTGTGCATGACTTTGAAATTGACTAAAAACTTTTATTTCCTTTCTAAAAATACGTATATTCATCTAAGCAACGTCTCTCATAAAGGCGATTTAAAAAATAAATTAAAAGCCTCTAAATAGCAAAACAGAAAAAAAAAATTAATTCCATTTTCTAATTGTATTTTGCAAAAAATTTTCGACTTTGTGTCAGAAAAATTGTTCTGGTGCTCACGGTCGGACCGTGCCAGGTATACAATGGGATATAGACGTGCAGGGGACATTTAAGGTTATGACATTCCCTACATTCCCTTTTACATTCCCTAACGAACTTTATAAGTTATGCTCTATTAAGTAAGAGGATTTAGAAAAAATTTGGACCTCTAACAAAATAATTTCTAAAAATCAAAAATCAATCAAAAACAACTCAGTTTTGTTATTCTAATAGCAAACAAATTACGCTATTATACAAAGTTAGTTTTGTTTAAAAATCTTGTATAACAAAAAGTTATAGATGTTTAAAAATCAAAAATTTATTAAGAAATTTTTCATTTTAGCAAAATACCGAAAGTGTTAATTTTGAATCACCCTGTTCAGTGTGATATAGTTAAAATAAAGTTTTTATTTTTTGGCTCCCGAGGTACACTAGTATCTACTTTCGAATGAACTTTAAAATTTTGCAATTGGGGACCATGAAAAAAAGGACTTTTGGCCGCCTTCTCGTAAAATGGTCCACTGTGCGTCGTCAATAATAGACCAAAATTGAGTTGTTTGCATCTCGCGATAACGTGATCCATTGACCGTTATGGCTTTCCAGCCTCATCTTAAAAAAAGCGGCCCAATCACGCCTCCAGACCACATAACGTGCCATACAGTGACATGCCGAGCATGCAAAGGCTTCTCAATAATCGCTCTAGGATTTGTAGAAGCCCAAATGCGGCATTTTGCTTGTTGACATATCCTAGCTACATCTAATATTTTTTCAGGAAAAGCAGTCGGTTTTTCCATATGAATTGAGCGAATCTACGGCGATGTGAACGGTCGGTCGGCTTCAATTCCTATACCAGTTGAACCTTGTAAGATTTCAAAGTAAGTATATATAACCCCAATTGTTAAGAACGTCGAGAAATTGACAAATTTGGATCTACAATCAACACTGTGGATCGTGGCTGCAATGTTTTCAGTTGAACGACCCGGTTGAACACGCCTTGGTGTTCGCATATATTTTATCGAGCCTGTCGACTCAAATTTACCGTCCAAATTCTTAATAGCGGTCTTAGAAGGACGATTATGTTTTCGTGCTAAATACGTCAAAAAACTAAATGTCAAAACAATTTTGCTGTAAGTGTTGCCATAACTGGAAAACGAACTTCTTGCTGGAAAAACGAATATGTCTTAGTTAAGAGTAGTTTGCTGCACTAGGTCGGTCATTTTGTTTAAAGTTCTCTTCTTTAGACATCAACGACAGCTTAGATCTTTCAAAATGCGACCGAAATAAATTAAAATTGCCAAGGCATATGTACGCATTGTTTATTTTTTTTAGTTTGCAAAAGTAGGTCTTGTAAATGCAAGTACGTTTTTGTTCTTTTATTATTGTTTCTCTCATCTATCGAAACCAACATTTTTTGTGACTTCGGCTTAAGCTCGATCTTCTTCTCCATATCCTGTTAAGCAAATATAGGCTTTTAACCCGCGCAATCATTCACACAAAAACACTCTGTTGCTTTGCTACGACTCGAACTATCTAATTTTTACTTTAACTAGCTCGGTCACTTGTTACTTTATTCTTTAACTAGGGCTTCGTCGCATTTTATTTATAGAGGCTTAACCATTTCATCTGCTGCTCTAATATACCGGCTACTCTTCAACTCATGCATCGCGGTTACGCAATAATTGCAGTCCTCTTCTAATCAATACTTTCGAAGAGTTAAATTCATATTTTTTATTTAGTTGCCTTTAAGGTCATGTTGTCAGTTTAAAAAAAAAAAGTAAGGACCCAGACAGTTACACCTAGAAGTAATAAATTATTTATCACTAATTATTACTCACAGTCAAAAGTGAATACTTTATATAACTTTTGAACTTTTATCCATCTACTACAAGATTTCTCCTACCCCATTTCTTATTTTTCTAAATGATCTTCTTTGTCGAACTTTCAATTCTACATATTCTTTTGCAGGTGATAGCGCCATTTGCTATTCGTATTCATTTCGTAATAGACCGGCCCATTTGGAAGTTAGTTCCAAAAGGCAAAACATGAATGATACGCTTAATCACGATCTCGTGACAATCTTGGAATGGGATCGTGTAAATAAAGTAGATTTTATTGCTCGTAAGACGCAATGTTGCACGCTTACGCATAGATCTGCGTTCAGTAGTAGTGCTGCATCTGTTACTATGGGTAATATTGGTATTACGGAATCGGAAGCTTTTGATGTTCTTGGCATGAAAATTCAGTGTGATGTTCGATGGACTAAACACATTTTTCAGGTTTCTAATGAAGCTTTTAAGTGCCTCGGTTTTCTAAAACGGTGTAAAAAATATTTTTCTCCATCCGATCTCAGTACTAACTATACCACCTATATCCGTCCAAAAATGGAATACAACTCTCATGTATGGCCCGGCGCTCCAAAGTCTATTTTGGAGTTACACGGCCGCGTACAGGAGAGGTCCAAGAGGCTCATTGGGGACGGTAGGGTATCTCTATTGATTCTCTATAGCATCGACACAATGTGAGATGTATTTCACTGTTCTATCGTTACTACAATTGTAGGTGCTATAATGAAAATAGGGAACTTATTCCCGATACTCGCATGTTTTCGCGTTTAACACGATTTTCGTTGAGAGCGCATCCATTTGTGGTTGATTGGCCAGTGAATCGCACTACGCATTACAGGGAAAATTCGTTTTTTAGCAGAACAGTCCGTATGTGAAATAAGATCCCTCCGGAGGTCTTTCCTGTCACTTTCAATCTGGGAAAATTCAAGCTGAATGTCCACAGACACTACTCCCTCTTTCCTCCCTCCCGTAACCTAATTTCCTAGTTCTGGCACAATAGATTTATCTTGATTCAAAAGTTTAAAAAAAATTAAAAATAATCCTATGCTATACTGAGTAGAACTCGGTATTAGTTTTATTACTGAGTAATTTTTCCGCAGAAGCAAATTTACCTTGAATTAATAGAGTGCTTCTGAACAGTATAAAATGCTCGATGAACAATAAAAAAGAAAACGATTAATAATCGTTTAGTAGAATCAGGCCAATTTCACCAAAACGTATTAGCACGCTATCATCTCTAAAAATGTTTCCTTTAATACATAAACATCCCTACGTACACTTGTAAGGTAACATGAAATCAATTGGTTACACCCTTTGCAGATATGTATAAGCAGACAGATTTACAGCATGTGAATTTGAGCACGTTGTCAAATACGTTGCTACACATTCATGCTTACAAAGAACAATTATATTTTTTTTTTGTAAATTTATATTTTTCTTAACGAATGGAAATGGCAAAAATTATTGATATTAAATCTATTATACGTCATTGAATTAAACAATTTCGGTGCTGGCAAAAGAGATATTTTTCATTTTTTGTTATTGTGGTTTTGTAATGTTTGATCAAATTTTTAAAATTTATGTATTATTAGAAAATTACATTTTAAAACTTTTTTACTTGTTCTCATAAAAGGGAAACAATAGTTAAATTGTTTTACTTTTAATTAAAGAGAATCACGAAGTTTTCACATTTTCAAGATTCTTACATGATGCTTTTAAAGAGTGCAAGGAAAAGAATGTTTGAGCGGTTTAGTCGCAGAGTAAGGTTTAAATACACCATATCATAACAACAGTAAAATTAAAAACTAGTATGGTTTCTAAGAAATTTAAATGTTATAAAACTAATATTTTCTGCCAAACTTAGGTATTTTTCATTTTATTACAAATATTCAATGAGAAACAAAAATGTCTGCTTCTTAACAAGCGTCAACATTTTACTATTAATTGCAACTTTTTCTAAATCAAAACACAAATTTTAATTGAGTGGAAAGAAACAAATTAAAATCATCTAAAAATAATCGATAACAAAAAGGGAAATGAATAAAACCATTTCAGACAAATTAGCAGCTTGATGCCACAAAAGAAATAAAAAAAGAAACTCACATTTACAACCATTTACGACTTTAGCAATACAATAAATTAAAATGCTAAAAGAGCACAAATAAAATTTACCGGCATGTAAAATGAATAAATGTTCTCTTAACAGTTCGTAGTGTACAACTACATATAAGAGAATTAAACAGTTTTAGGTTTTAACGCTAAAATGAATCCCAACCACAAGTGAACAAATACTTTGAAAATATCATCATGAGCCAGTGAACGTCAAAATGAATGAATGAATGAAGAAATAAATGAAAAAGCCACTGCGGCTGCTGCTGCTGTTTCTGCTGCTGCATTCGGTTAAGGTGGGCTCAGTTTAATTTAGTGAGTCAGTTAGTTTTGGGCCTTCGTGCGAATTGGTAGCGTTGATAAAATCGTCAACAGAACTGTAAAAAACTCTATGAAAATAAAAGCAGACGTTGAGATATAAGATACGCGGCATATTAAGTACGAGTGTTTGTTTTTATTTATTCTTTAATTTCTTTAAATTAAAGTCTTTTAAAATTGAGAAATGTAGATAATTAGAAATCTAACAAAAAAGAAAAGGAGCATGTGTGTGTAAATATAGA
Source organism: Trichopoda pennipes (assembly GCA_030448955.1). Classification (NCBI taxonomy): domain Eukaryota; kingdom Metazoa; phylum Arthropoda; class Insecta; order Diptera; family Tachinidae; genus Trichopoda; species Trichopoda pennipes. The sequence goes on from JASKUP010000084.1 coordinate 1,325,422, forward strand.
AAGATAAGCATGATTTAATATCTTTACAAAATCGTGTGTTTTCTTTTGTAGGATAAAGTAAGAAAAAAATTTTAAAAATAAAGACAAGTTATAGTAAAATAGTAAAAAAGCATCTTGAAATACGTAGTGCGTGCATGATAAATATATTTGAAGTTTTGTGCAGCAAACAGTGCCAGCGTCAGTGAATGAGTTTAATAAGCGTGTTTTTAGGCATTCAAACGAACACGAGTTAAACAAAAAATCATACAAATTTGTTTCTGCTTTTCGTGGGTGACTATGATTTTTGGTCACATGGAATTTAAAATAATAAAAATATACTTCAGCCACAACAACAAAATAGTGAAAATATCCATAAAATCATAACAACAATTTTAGCAGCAAAAACATAAAAGGTTTTTTATACTTTTTGGAAATGTAAAACGTAAGAAACAAAGAAACGAGTATATATAAATAAATAAATATAAATATTTAAGCAAAATAAGACAAAAATTGTATATAGTATTCAAAAACCAAAAGAAAAAAAAACACGATAGCACCAACTTTAAAAAATTAATTGTTGTGTGTCTGCTGTTCAATTGTATTGAATAAAAATGTAAAGTAATAAAAAAAATTACAAAAATAAAAGCCAATAAAATAAACTTAACCCAAATTTGTGTTAATACAAAAAAACCACACTTTTACAATTTAATAATAAAACAACAAAATAAAAAGACTAACAACTGATAAACAATAAATGTAACAAAGCAGTATTAGGTGTATTCACAGATTGTAGTATTGAAAATAATATAAAAATTTATATATATCATTTATTAGAACTTTTTTTGCGTTAAGTGCAAATAACCCTAAGAAATATATATGTAAAACAATTTTCGAGCAGAAGGATTTTTTTTATTTTCCGAAAAAAAAAAATAAACAAGGTGATATGGAATTAGTTTCTGTGACATGAATTTGTGTGTGTTTTTTACTGTCTGCCATTACAATTTTCATTTGATGTCAATCAAATAAAAAATAAATAATGTTTTGGGAAATCCGATTCCATAAAATTTTCGTAAATTTTTCAAAAGCCTGCCAATGTTTCTCGGTCTCATCTGAAGGCCAGTTATGATTTTTCTTTTCATTAAAAGTGAAGATCAGATAATGGTTGTGGATATTCTAAAGTTGTAGTTCAAGACTTTATTGAAGTCCTATAATCTGTGAATAGCCCTAAAAAAGTCACAATAATCCATTAACAATTTACAAAAATATTGGCTCTTTTCTCTTTGATCTTATTGATCTCATTGTTTGTACTTGATTACTTGATTTCATTGTTTGTATTTAATAAATAACGGATGCTATATTTTTCCATTTTGTGCAAGTATTTTTCTTATAATCTTGTATCTCCAAATAATGTACTTCAAAATTTTAACTTACAACAATATTTGTTATTGTCGTCTAAACACCATGACTCATTTGCAATGTTTAGAATCTTATTTTTTGGAGGTATATTTAAGAAATATTTATAGTTTGAGTTTGATAGTATTATTATTATTATTATTATTATTCACAATAATTATTGTTCATAACGATAATAATGAGTTTGATGTTTTTATTAATAAATTAATAAAATGCCTATGAAAATATGACAAGTAAAAATATAAGAAATACAAGATATGGGAATAAAGATATTAGGATATGATAGTAAAATTTAAATATTTAGATATTTAAATTAGGATATAATAGGAAGTGTTCTACTAATTTAAATTTTCAGAAGGATTCGAAACGTTTATCTATAGTTCAGAAATATTTCCAAAGCAAATGTTTTGAAAAAAGACGCTGATTCCGATGACAAGCGAGTATATTTAAGTAAAATTATTTAATATAGTGTTATTTGAAAATGACTATAACTGTTTATAGATTTTCAAGAAGGCATGATTTTTTAGAAGACTAGTAGGATCTGGTGTCAGAATAGTGGGATTGTCATTAAAAAAATTTAAACTATTGAAAAGTGTGAACAATTTAGTGAATAGCTCTCTATTGACGGCCGGTGATAATGATGGAATAATCAAATTGCTATTAAAGTATTAATATCATATAAGTATAACTCCTAGCCAACTTAAGAATGACATATTCAATCAAATCAGCAATATAGCGCCAATAGAGGTGCTAGGCTCTCATACACGCTAGTGTGAAAGGTGAAAAAGGGCAAACAGACTAGGAGAGGACGAATTAAGCAGAATGTGAGAAAAAAATGAAAATGCTTTTCGCAGATTTTGAAATTATGACGGGCTTAACGCTTAATATGTAATGTGATGGGTATATTGGGAACTGACAACACTAAAACTACTAGTAGTGGTAATATTCCTCATAAAAGCTGAGGTGTCCTAAATTGTTCGCTAATTAATCATTCAGTTCTTAGGCAGAGGGCGCTTAAACGAAGTTAAAGTTAAAAGGAATAGGGAAGTTGATGTGATCTATAAATATTAGTGTATATAAAGCAATCTGATACTAGTAAACCTCATACATAAGGTACATTAATTATAAGTTGATATAAGTTGATCCATTTAACGTGTGGCACTCAAAGACTACAAAATCAACTTTCATATGTGTGGTATCAGTAACATTTATATTGCAAGACGGGAAACCCACTACCTATGGCGAGAGATGCTAAGAATTTTAACCAGAGTAAACGTTTTCCTAGTTTTATATATTTTATCACGCTCGATAAAACCGATTACAGTTTAATAAAAGCGAGAATTACAGTCATTTAACTTCGCGTTTCATATCTTGCCGTCGCCTTCAATTCGGCGTTAGCTAATGTGCCAATTTAATTCATTTATAGTTTTTGTTTCGTGTTGTAGCGGGATAATTTAACGTTTCTATTGTTTTGTAATCAAATTAATTTTATTTCTGATAAATTTTTAATTAACCCACTTAACGTTTCCAATCATGCAGACCACAGAAAGCAAAGACAAATAAAGAAGTAGAAATAAATATTTTTTTCTTTGTTCCAAAATAGTTCAGCCTGTGCAAGATAGAAAAAAATATCCCCTGCCATTCCAGATGGTGGTAATTCCATAAATTGTTTTCAATTACAAATGATTATGATAAGTAAAATATATAAATTTTATAAGTAGGTATTTGGTGTTAAAAGATTATATAGATGTTTAGGTTTTAATAAATTTGAATTAACTTATCATCATTGATTGATTCATTTGCGATTAAAGTAAATGGAATTCGATGTGTGAACTAAAACTAGCTGGATTGTTGTGAGTAAATTCCTATGTGTGGTATGAATATTTTAAAGTCCAAATAAGATTATTTAGCTCGGCGGAACTTTAAGTTGAAAAAAAAAATTTAAATTTAAATCAATAAATTTCTTTATGCGAAAGGTCAATACATGGAATTAATATTTAGGAATGAATTCGGACATATGGCCACTGCAGCATTCTTGATGTCTACTTTTTTCGAATTTACAATTTTACAACGGAAAGTGTAAGTCCCCAGTCGAATGACTTGTTAAGCCAAAAATGAGATATCTTCATAATTTCCAGATACTTGTATGGTGTGAATTTAGCCACATGCATAACTATTAACGGATGTATAACGATGTTTACTTTTTTAGATGGTATGATAGGATTACTTGTTTTCTAATATATCTGATTCAAGTTTCGCTAATTTTGAATAATAATATATTTTATGTTCTGGAATGAGCACCAATTGAATGTTCGGTAAGAATTCTATTGCCGTTGAAATTAAAGTAAAAAGCTAAACTAATTTTTTGTTTTATTTGATTTCCACAAAATTTTAGTTATAGTATGAAAATACGATAGTTGTAATTAATTAAGGCGCATTTTTAAATAAATGACATTCCTGTTACTTTTCCTACATGGCTTGGTATCTATTACAGAGTGAGGAAGTAGTGGAAAAGTATATAAGAGACTTAATGTATATCTGCTAATATCGTAATAAATTCTTTTATTTTGCAAAAAAATAATTTTAAAAAACTAAAAATTATTTCTCAATACGCTTCTGATTTAATGAATACTAAATATTTAATTATAATGAAACAGTTCGATAATTAAATATAATGGATTATATACATTTTTACAAAAACTGCTGGAAGCTAATTTCAGTTAAATTGAGTTTCTTTTCACTTTCATGAAGTTGCCATACATTTTTTTTCTTTAAAACTTAAATTTATTTCTGTAACAAAATCAGGAAATTTCGATTGTAAGTCAGAAATGAAAAAGGATATCCGTGTGATTTATCTTAAGTGTCCACTATTTAAAATACTCAGTTTTCTTTGAACAAAATTGTTTAAGGAAACGATAAAACCAAATAATACCTGCTTAAAATGTTTTTCTTCAAATAAAATTACAACAAACAAGTATCAGCAGTAGCCAATATGAAACAATACGTTAACAGAAAAATGATTAACCTGCTACAAAAGAAATGTGTATTTGAAAACATTTTAAATAAAACAACAAAAATTATCAACAAACTCAGTGTATGTCAAGGAAGAACTTAATGCACGCACGTACGTTCACTGTAATATTATATGCTAGTGTGACAGTATTGACACAAAAGGGAATTGTTCAAAATGAGAAAAATATAATGTTAAATCTCTACCCTGTATCATAAATTCATCTAAATTTACAATGGAACAAAAAAAAGACATACGATAGTAGTGCAATTACATTAAATCAAAGTCCATTACGAATTTAATTTGCCCTACAAAACAAAATCCACTTTGTCACTAGATTTTGACAAAATCTACTCAACGTCTAGTAGTACTTCTGTTGGCAAAGAAAATGATGAAAATTTTTATGAAAATGCAAAACAAAATTGCATAAAAAATTAGTCAAATACTAACCAAATGAAGAAATAAATATAAATGGCCGCCATTTTGGTAATCAAAAGCCTTGAAAGTTCACTTGACAGTCGCGAAGTAGACACGTGGTAAATTTATTATGTAAAAATATTCGATAAACCAACATATTTTAATCGTTAAAACATCTAATCAAAATTAATCATCGATTACTGTGACGATGAGAAAGTTACGTGAAATTTTTGGGAGAAACGACTTGCCAACAACACGCACTAATTACATTAGATGATAGGACCAAGCATGGACCATAACATACTGTAAGATCGGCTGAAAACATTACCGCTGCTCAAGAAAGTGTTAAAATCTCAATTAGATGCCGTGCTCAGCAGCTTGGTCTTCAAAGAACAGCTTTGGCCACAATTTGGCACAAGGATTTGCATTTGTTTCCATATAAGACACCATTTCTTCCACAAGATCATTTACGCCGATGTACATATGCCAATAGAATGTTATAGCTCGCTCTTGATAATTCCGATTTTCATGAAAAAATCATAATGAGTGACGAGACACAATTTAATTTAAATGGATATGTGAATAAAGAGAATAGTCGGCTCTGGGAAACCTCAAATTATTAAACAGCCCCCTTTGCTTCGATCAAAAGTGACAGTCTGGTGTGCAGTTTGGTCAGGAAGAATCATTGGACCTTTGAAAATGAAAACAGCATAACGGTAACTGTGAATAGGAAGCGATGTTGTGATATGATTGAAAACTTTTTCACGCCACATCTGCATACTTTGGCCTCGATTAACATGTGGTATCAACAAGACGGTGCAACATAGCGTATAGCCAGGATTGCAATGGAATTATTGCAAGACCTTTTTCCGCAGCATGATGATGTTGATTGGCCTCCACGATCGCCTGATTTGATTGCTGCGGAGTTTTTTGTGGGGTTATGTGAAAAGCAAGGCTTATGCAAATAATTTAGAAGTGCTTGACCAACTCAAACAAAATATTCGTAATGAAATTAATTAAACATCGCGTGAAATATGTAAGAAAATAATGAAAAATGTGCTTAAAAGGGCTTGCATTTGTAAGGGTAACAGAGGCGGACATTTTTTTGATATTGTATTCCACACGTAATTACTGACATTAAAAAAAACATTTTATCAATATAAGATCCATTCTCTTACATTTAATCAAAAATTATAAACAAAGAAAGTATTCCGGCGGATACCCTGTATGAAGTGTAAACGAACTAGATTTTAGAAAAATTTTTAAATCAAATGTAGTAAATATTGGTGTAATGTGAATGCCAAATTTGTACTAATTCACTAACGTTTAAGGAAAAAGTTTAGATGTATAATAAATTTGCATGACATCGTTAATAAAATTAAAATTGTAATAAGAAGAGTAACGTACCCTGCGCTTGTATTACTTCATTTTTCATTTCGGAATGCAAATTCATAACATAGCAGAATACGTAAGATGTTTCAAAGGAAAAATAAATAATATTTCTCTATAGTTAAGAACTTGGTCCTTTTCGGGCTAATTGTGGTCATTAATCGATCAAGGTGATTCAAATAAAAACAATTTTACTTTATCTTTTACTCAACGTTTCGTCGATAAGGTTGTCGACTTCTTCAAGAGTATTTTGATTTTATTAAATTCTGTTTAAGAATTTTTTTTTTCTTTTTACATAATTTTGAAGACTTTCACAAGTAAGTTTAAAATAATCGATAAAAAATAAAATAAATAATTTATAATTTAAGTAAACATCACAACATCAAACTAAAACTATATCACAGAACTGTTTACTTTTAGTGTATTGGGGAAGAATATTGCAGTTTTGTTTGGTTTTTGCCTTCTTTTGTATTTAGAGCTTTAGGTAAACGTTCTTGTATTCTTAAACTCTCCAATTCTCCAACTCTCTTATTTTCAGTCCTCACTTTGTCCTGTATTTTAACATTCTTAAAATAAACAACACGACGTAGATGTTGTTGATTAATTTAATAATAATAGATGAATGGTTGATGTAAACTAAATATCGTAAGTCAAGCTTTAATTATACATTGTGAAAGTCTTCAAAATTATGTAAAAAAAAATTTTTTCTTCAACAGCATGTAACAAAATCAAAATACTCATGAAGAAGTTGACAACCGTTGAGTAAAAGATGAAGTAAAATTGTTTTTATTTGCATCACCTTGATCGATTAATGACCACGATTAGGTCAAAAAGGACCAAGGTCTTAACTATAGAAAAATTTACATATAATTGGTCACCAAAACGTATACAAAATTATAAACAATATAATATTACCAAAATTATGCCAAAATACACTTAATGCTCGTTTCTAATTTAATGTAAATATGTATTTTCACCGAAGCTAAAGCTAGATTTAGCATGAAATGTTAACGCTGATGAAGAGTATAACACATAGTTAGTTATGCATGTTGTAATATCGATAAGTAATGAATTTAAAAAATATAACAAAAACAAAAAAGAAACACTTTCCAAAATATAATAACAAGCAGCCAAGCAAAAAAAAAAAAACAACAACAACCATAAAAAATACAAACTAATGAAAGAAAATTAGAGAAGCACCTACTTATCTGGTTTTGTTATCTGAACTGTGGTAAAAAAAGCCAAGAAATAAAAAGATAAATCAAACACAATTTTTAGATCGATAAATAAAACAAACTGCAGAAGCAACAGCACGAAAAAGTGTAACACTGATATAAAACACAAATATTCATATTTACTAATACACTCGTAACAACTCACAAGAAACCTTTCACTAAAAATAAAATCAAGCAATTTTAATATTTATTTAAATAAAATAAAATTGAAACAATAAAGAAATTTGTAAACAATTTGAGAAAACGTAAAAATATTTGCAAAACAATAATATCTTTAGATCCGTGTCTTATATAATTCATCGCAGTGAAGTATTAATAAAAAAACTCATATTAAAAGTCTGGCATCACTACTATTTTCGCATATAATTTGGTGTCGGGTTTTTCAACAAGAGCTTTGTTTTTCAATTGTGCAACACCAACAACAAAATAGTTTTGAAATTTAGTTTTTTTAAGTATTCGTGGTAGTTGTGTGGTTGTTACAATGAATTCAATTTTACACGAAAATCGCACTGTTATTCAAATACACTATGAAAAAAAAATTCGTGATATTTTCGGGCAACATAATCGCCATTCTAAGACCGCCATTAAGAATTTGGTCGTTAAATTTGAGTCGACAAGCTCGATAAAAAATGTGCGAACACCAAAGAGTGTTCGACCGGGTTGTTCAACTGAAAACATCATAGGCGTTATACACAGTGTTGAAACAGATCCAAATTTTTCCATTTCTTGACGTTCTCAACAATGAAGCCTTACAAGACTTAACTGCTGTAGGAATTAAAGCCGACCGACCATTCACATTGCCGTAGATTCGTTAAATTTATTCAGGAACAACCGGCTTTTTTTTCTGAAAAAATCGTTTTTTCACACAAGGCACATTTTCACTTGTCAGGGTATGGTGCGCTATGTGGTCTGGAGGAATGATTGGGCAGTTTCTTCTAAGATTTTAAGATGAAGCTGTAAATGCAGTAACGGACAATGGATCCTGCTATTGTGAGATCCTAAAAACTCAATTTTGGCCTATTATTGCCGACGTAAATATCACTGACATGGGGTTTCAACAGGACGGTGACACATGTCATACAGCCAATGATCCCATGGCCAGCCACATCGTGTGATTTAACACCACTGGATTATTTTTTGTGAGGCTATGTTCAGGGCAGGGTCTAAAGGGAGGTAAATGAATCGTTTTCACCATTAAAACTTCAAATACGGGATGCGATTAACGAAATAGGACTAAGATTTTGCCAAAAAATGATTAAAAACTTTGATGAAAGAATCGACATCTGCTAGCGTGGTTGTGTTGGACATTTCCCAGATAGAAATTTTCATTCATAATTGCGGAACTTTTCTCTTTGTAATACAATAAAAACTTGAATCATTTTAATCTTAATTTTTTGTTTTATTTTAACAAACAAACTTCTCGTTGGAAAACCCTTTATAAGCCCAGAAAAAGTTGAAATGCATTTTGTTGTTTATAAAATAAATTACGTGGACACACTCTATTATATTTTAGCTGCATTAAAAATTTCAGTAAGCAGACAATTTTTAATGGTAATGAAATTTAGTTTGCAATTAAAAAGTTTTACTAGCGCATTTTGACCGTCTTAAAAATAATAATATACTTTTTAAATGTAATTACATCCAGTAAAGATTTCTGATTACTGATTTCTTTCGGTAACAAGTTTACGGGTAATGAATTTTGAAGGTTAGTATCAGTTAAAATTTATTGTTTAGTTTACAATTTTTAGTCATCAGTAAACATTTACTGGTAATGAAAATTAAAATGCAATTTAAGTAGACATTTTTATTTACTGCAACTTTACTGATTCTGTAACCTGACATTATTAAGTTTTTCAAAGTACGCCAGTTTGAAATAAAAATAAAATTGTAAGCTTTATTTCTTACCTTGTTTTATAGAGAATTCTTAAACTACAATTACATTTATTTTTGATAAAAATGGAGAGCAATGATCAGCGTTAAATATGTAGACAAGATACTCTATTCAACATTACTTCAAAATACCATCAAAAGTCTATATAACAAATTAGTTTGTGTTCAATATTTTTTTCAACCTGCGAAAAGTTTGAGCTGTACTTATTTTGCGTAACATTGTTACCAATATCAAAGATTCCAAATATGGGTAAGGGCTTTAAAAATGTTTTAATCGTAGTATTGTCATCAATTTCTGGTTATCAATTTATTCAAGAGGAATAAGTAAAGTTGCTGAACAATTTTTCTCAATTTGAGCAGCGCATTTAGCTTTAGGCTAGCAAAAGAGTGGAATCAAAGCTTAAGATAAAGTTGAATAAGGTTTTCAATTAAAACTAAATAAATAAAATTAACAACGTGCTATTGTATATTTGATTCAAAACCTGGAATTATGCCAAGAGTGATGGAAATAGTAATTGCACTTTCATAACTTTTTTTTTTAATAATGAAAAATTTTTAAAGTTAACAATGCCTACTTAATACTCTCTGTGATTTTGAAAGAAGTCGTCCTTAATTACGAGGCAGGGACTTTAACTATCCGATAGTTGAAAATTTCGATAATTTTACATCAAACAAATTATATTTTTTAATATGTTTAATAAATATCTTTTTTCTTTTATAAGATCTTTTTTATATATTTTTTTTCACGATATTTCGCTTTCCTTTGGAAAGCTTCTTCAGGAAAAAATTTTTATATTTTTGAAAACAAAAAATTATTAACAAATTGAAAAAAATGTTTCAAAACATTTGACAAAAACATATAAAATATTTTTTTATACAGACATACAAAAATTTAAATTTTCAAATATTCAAACATACAAAAACAAGGAAACGGAAATAACAAATAAATAACAAATAACAAATAATAAATTCCCTCTTATGAAATGATTATAACAAATTATGTGTCTTTTTAATTAAGTACCTATAATTCTGAGCTAAATTGTCTGTGTCTGTCTTGAAATTTATTCTCCTTACATTTGGTACATTAACAATTTCTAACATTTCCAACATATAACGACTCTTGTAGTTTTTTTCTATATCTAATACTGAAGTTTCATCAAACTTTGGATAATGATTATATTTTTTACAATGTGAATATAAGGATGTCTTCTGTGTTGAAATATTCCTATATTTTTGGTCACACCTGTGACCAGCTAATTTTGTTTAAAGTTTATTTTTTGTTGTCCCAATATAAACTTTGTCACAGTTCACCTGGTCATTTCCTCCACATGGTATCCTGTATACTACATCAGATATTACCATTTTTCCTATTTTATCCTTCATACTGCTATATAATTTATTTAATGTGTTACGTGTTTTGTGTGCAATTATATATTTATCTGTGTCATATATTTTACACTTTCTTAATCTTTCTGATATTCCAGGAACATAAGTTAATGATTTATAATTTCTTGGCTCCGCCGTAGAATTTCCTAAACTATGCCTATAACTACCATATTGTCTAATTAATCTGTTAGTTAATTCTACTGGAAAATCATTGTCATTAAGTATATCTCTTATTGTATTCCTATTCTTCAAATGAAATTCTCTATCTTTTATAGTCAATATTCTATCTATCATATTTTTCGCTGTGTTTATTATCATTTTCCTTGGATGTTTTGAATAAAAATTAATAATTCTTCCAGAAGATGTTGGTTTCTTATACCAATTAAATACTAACTTGTTTTTATTCCTTATTATCAATATATCTAAATATGGAAGTCTAGATTCTAATTCTCTTTCAATCGTAAATTTAATATCCGGATGGAAACTATTCAATTCTGACAAAATATCATCCACTGCATCTTCTGAAGTTATACAAAATAAATCATCCACATATTTTGTGATTATCTTAGGTTTAATATGCATTTTACTAATACATGAATTTAGTAATTCCTCCATCACAATATCACCTATAATTGGAGATGCTGGAGAGCCCATAGATAAAAAAGATCTTATAAAAGAAAAAAGATATTTATTAAAGATAAATAAAAAAGATCGGTTAAAAAACAATAAAAATTTTTTAATATGTTTTTAATTCTTGCTGTTTTTGGTAATTGAAATATAATCGACACGTTGTATATATCCTTGCGGTCTAAATTCAATTCTTCGAGGTTTTCTATTTCCAAATCCTAGCATTTGCCTTGATTGAAAATACTATCACGTCAATTTTAGTTTTGATTTTAAAGTGGCGTTTAATTATTCTTAATTTCTTTTGTCGTACTTCTGATACTATCTATGGCTTAGTAACCATCAACACTCCGACGAGAATAGGAGTATTACAATATCTTTTTTGGCAAACATGTAACTTAACGGTGTACTTAGATTCCGTTAAGCCTTGAATTCACAATTGTCTGTTTTATTACCGAGGCTCTTTTAAATAATTTAGCTCTACAATGTATGTTGCTGCTCCCCTGTGTAACTGAGACTCGTGTAATCTTTTTTCTACTCGAGACTTCGAAAGGTACAAACTGCTGTTTTCCAATTATTCACATTTAATCAACTGCGTCCATTTTTTTGTTAGGTTTTCTTTTTCTTCAAAGAACACATTCAAAGCTTTGTTAGTATAACAACGGTAAAGGTTTGTCATTTTGTTCTAGTAACAATCGTAAAGTTATGAACAACTTTTTTTATAAGTAAACCTCTATTTCGGCAGTTTTGTGGTTTGTCATCATAATCAAGTGTTTATTGCCTCAAATGGTTATTTATCACTTATGTTAAGATGGTACTAAAGTTTTCAAAATAAAGCGGATGCCTAACAACCTAAACCCCAAAACTCAAAACTAACAAAAAATTGTCATTAAACAAAACTGAATAAAATTTAAATCACTTTTAAATTGAAACTTTTGGCAAATAAATATAAGTTATACGCTTACTTCTTCAAAATTAAAATAATAATTTGCGTGTGTCAACAATAGTAACAGCAAGACTTTAATATGTTTATGACAATCTTTAAACAACTGTCAAATATTGACACATTTTAACTGATGATACGTTTAAAATTACCAAAGTCAAAATTTGAATTTGTTTCAATTTATTTAAAAATTAATTTATTGTGTCTTTCAGCAGTTTAAAACAGAATGTCAATTATAAGTAAACTTTAGTTACGCTTAAAAATGTCAGCAGAGAAACAATCATAAACATTTTTCGAACCCCCTTTTTTACTTTGACACGTTAAAATGCATTTTGTTAAAAAGGAAAAAGGCCTTATATTAAAATAAATTCATATTTTAGGCAAAACTTGAAACAATTTACTTATTACTTTTCAATTTTTATTCCCATGATACAGTGGGTTTTTCTTAAAAGACGGCCTTTCATTCCACAAAACCTGATTAAGCAAAACCAATCCTCTCCTGTTAAGCATAACATCGTCTATTGTGTAGCCTTAACGATATTTCGTACTTAAGATAGAACGTCTATATTTTGCAATGAATAACAATATTAATAATACAGTATGTCCGCCGGGAAGGTATACTACTTTGTTTTGCCGCCATTTTGGTAAACATTAGTCTTGACAGTTTATATTTGGTAGTTGTGAAGTAGACTCGTGGCCAATTTTTTATATGGAAAAATATTCAATAAACTAACGTGTTTTAATCGTTAAAACATTTTGCAAAAATTAATCATCGATTACTATTACGATAGAAAAGTTACGTGAATTTTTTGGGAAAAAAAAACGTCAACCTCCATTCGACGCCGTGTTCAGCATTTTGGTTTTCAAAGAACAATATTGTCCACAATTTTACACAAGGATTTGCATTTGTTTCCATATAAGAAGATTCAGTTGACACAAATGCTTCTTCTACAAGACCATTTACGTCGCCGTATATATGCCAATAGGATGTTACAGGTTGCCCATGATAATTCCCATTTTTGTGAAAAACTCATAATGAGTGACGAGGCACATTTTCATTTGAATGTATATGTGAATAAACAGAATAGTCGGTTCTGGGAATGGGAAATTCTCAAATTATTCAGTCACCTTTGCATTCTTTTAAAGTGACAGTCTAGTATGCAATTTGGTCAGGAGGAATCACTCGATCTTACCTCTTTGAAAATGAAAACAGCGTAACGATAACTGTGAATGGGAAGCGATGTCGTGATATGATTTAAAACTTTTTAACGCCACAACTGCATGCTTTGGGCTTGATTAACATGTGGTGTCAACAAGACGGTGCCACATCACATACAGCCAGGATTACAATGGTATTACTGCGAGACCTTTTTCCACAACAAGTTATTTCAAGAAATACTGATGTTGATTGGCCGGCAAGGTTGCCTAATTTGACAGGTCCGGACTTCTTTTTGTGGGAATATGTGAAAAGCAAAGTTTATGCAAACAAACCAGATACGTTTAAGCAACTCAAACAAAATATTCGTGATGAAATTAATGAAATACCGCGTAAAAGGTGTGAGAATGTAATGAAAAATGTGTTCAAAAAGGCTCCTATTTTTGAGGTTAACGGAGGCGGGCATTTATCTGATATTAGATATTAGATCATAGAGAAATTATGCATCAGATGATAGCAAAAAGTACCTTCCCCCCGGGGGCAAACTTATTAGACTTTATTGATTACTTAACCTTCTAAACTTATGTCGTTCGGGGGCATAAGGAAGCCCAGTCGCCTGAAGGCAGCAGGGAGTCAACTGAAAGCTCCACGTTATTTCCACGGCAATCAGTAAGCCCCAGAGTTCCGCTAATTGTTTCTTTAGCCTTTTAGCTGTTTCTCTGACTGATTGTTCAGGTTGGCCCTTCAGGAGTATTGTGGTGGCCGTGTGTGTCGCGGCCCCTCATAAATTTGATTAGGGGGCCAGGATCATCTCACCTTTACTGAGAACAACGGGTGAATGATTCGGATCCAGTGAGCATCCTAGTTATGTGTTCTGGACCAGAATTTGGATAGTCTCCAACTCTACAGCAAGGAGTAGTGATTTGCGACCCTGCTTTGGAACCGCTGAAATTGCATCGATGAAAGATCTGTTGTTAGCATTAGTCTTCGACTTCCTAGGGCGAGAATGACGTCGCTTTTCATTCCACAGTGGTTTGACCGCCATCTGATTAAGGCTTACAGCCAGGCGCAGATGTAAATCTTATCACGCATGTTTATTCATGCGCCATGTGGCGCAAAAGCAAAAGCGAATTAGTCTTGAAGCTATGAATTCGCCTTCATTCATTATTGGGTGAAATGTCAAAATTGGGATTGCATAGCGTCTAAACTTGTTGGTCTCACTTCATATATTTTTGATATTTTTTTAAAGATGAGGACAACGTTTGACGCTTTGATTAAGTTTTGACTGTAAACGAGCTGCCACTTAATTAGTTACACACATAACTTTTTTTTTGTGAAAAAATCAATTAAAATTTAGAAATACTTAATTTTTAAATCGCAAATTTATTTCAGAAAACTTTTGTAACTTTGTGAGCGAGTATTTTTGTTTAGTTAGTTGAATGTCTTACAAGAGAGATCATTAAAGGAAACTTCATTTTGCAAAAACACAAAATTAATTTTATGGCGTTGAATGGGCAAAATATTTTCGGCAACAGTGACCCTTAAAAGTTTTTTTTGCCAATTTCTAAATATTTTAAGATTTTCGTAAATAAAATAAGTTAATTAACAAATATAATCTTCCAATTTAGCGAAATATTTAATTAATTCAATGAAAATATTAATTATTATTAATGATGATAAATATTGTCTTGAAAGTCCTTGAATTATTTTTAAATACTGTTTGGGTTGCCTGCAGTTTTATTCTTTGCATTGTCATTGTATTTGTCATTTAATTTATTGCAATTCAGTTTGATAATTTTTGTTTTGTTGTATTTGTAGATCAATGAAAACGAGTTAAGTGCAACAATCGTTTGTAGGCCACACCGTTCATTACAAAAATAAGTAAGACACATTGCAGCCAGTATTGAAAGTATAAAAGTCTTCGTAAGAACTTTTTTAGCATGCGGAGAAAAACGTGAAAAAGTAAGTTATTTCGAAAATGTCAAGATTCTGAATGTGTGTTGTTATTGTCACCAACAAATACTACTGAGAAAAGACCACTTAAACGTTGTTTAGAAAAGCTTGAATCTGGCTTGGCTAAAAGCACTGAGTGTATTAATGTCTAAAAATATTTTAGATCGTAGTAAAATCAGCTAAGATGAAACCAGATTTTGTTGTTTTCATAAATTCGTTGTTGTTATTAGCGGCTTTAAAGTATATTTTGCTAAACTTTAATAAAAATTAAATACAAACAAAAAAACGTTTCTTTTTGAAGCCAAACAAAAGCCAGTCAGCCAAACACACAAAAATAAAGCCAGTGAACGTGTGAGTTACTTGAAGACAGTGATAAAAACCACAAAAATATAAAAGAAACACAGCAACAAAAATAGTGCCAGCAACAACAGAAAACATAAAGGTGAGAAGAGAAGATAAGTAAATAAAGTAGAAGTGACCTACAAAGACAGGTTTATGATTTTACTTCGCATTTACTATAACAGTGAATACAGCAAAGAACCACTTTGCTAGACCCAGTTGAGACACACAACAACAAGGTGATAAAAGCTGAAGAAAAAATAAACGATAACAAACAAAGTAAAACCTGTCAGTCAGCTTTGCTTTAGCAACAAAGCAAGACAAGACGGTGCTGGCAACAAGTTGTGGTAAACAAACTAACAACAAAAATGGCAACCACAACATTTACTACAATGATACCTACTCCTCAACCCAAAAAACCGGGACCACCCGTCCCACCTAGACCATTACAATCAAGTTTATTAAAAACACAACAACGTGATGCATCATTATCTTCTTCGGCAGCGACGGCTGCTACATCAACATCGCAGCGCTTATTGGGCAAAGTAGGTCTAGAACAATCACAGAGCCTAAATAAAAGATCCATTATAGCCAGCAATGGCAACAGTAACACAACTGCAATAGCAACATCATCCACTACTTCAGTTACAACAAGCGGCGGTCGTACGGTTATTTACAAATCACCATCACTGAATTTGCAAAAAAGGCAAGATGAATGTGAGAAACATAACGAAGCCAGTACACAAACAACAACAACTGCCATTACAAGAACAACTTCAGCTGCGGCTGCAACAAAGGCTAGAATAGCAAATGGAACTCAGGCTCCTAAACCACCGCTAAAACTGAGAAAAGCTCCTGATGTACCGACAAAGTTTAAACCATTTATAACAACGCCACAAACTGAAGTTCAAGCAAACGATACAAAAATTAAAGAAACTAATCAAAATGATATTAATAAAAACAACAATAGTAATGACCATAACGTTTTAATTGTACAATCATCTCAGGGAGCAATTTCTTTAAACCGCCATCACTCAATGGGATCCGGTTCACCACAGACCAAACCGTCAGCTCTAGCAAAAGATTCACGCTTCAGCTTGGGTAAGGCTGATTTTGAAAGAGCCGGTAGGATACAGGTACAGCAGTTGCAACCTACATCGCAACCCTTGCCGAAACCCCGAAAAATTGTCAAAGTTCCCGTAGCCACCCTTGATGTAGAGGATAAAACAACTTCAGCAATATCATCGTCTTCTTCTTCTTCTTCGAATACTCTTCATGTTAATCTCTTTAAACGCTCCAAAACTTCAATTGAAAATTTTACCTTGCGTTCGAACGTCAGCACAGTAAACACTAACACTGCGGGCAGCTTTTTATCAGGGAAAACAGTAGAAATTAAAAATAATCTAAAAAATGCCGCCGAACGCCTGTTTTCGGAAATAATGATTAATCAGCAAAAACAACATGCCTTGGAATCAAATGTAGCAACAAATACGATCATAACAAAACATGAAAGAGCCATACAGCATCAGGCGGAACCTTTAAAACAAAATAATGCAAATGACTCCAACAATATAACCGTAGTAACTCCAGCCAATGATTATGGTCTCAACAATGACAATTGTATGCGCATTAATATCACTACCACGAACACCACAACAAATACAGTGAATAATTTTAATAGTGGCAGACAAGTGGTTTCAGCATTCAATTCTCCAGAGAAAAAATCGGCTGCATTCCATGAAATGCTAATATCTGAACTGGCTGCCATGCGCGCCAGATCATGTTCGCTGGAAAATTTGCAAACAACAAAACAATTCTTGCAGCCACAGTCGCCACAATCAGTAAAAGAATCAAAAAATGACAAAGAGCATCAAAATTATAAACAATTGAAAACTCTGGAGACGCAATTGAAAGTAAACATTAACAATAACAATAATAAAAACCATCAACAGAAAGATCAACAAGAACAATACCAAAGTTCATCATCACTAAACAAACATCATGATGACGATATTGACGCTGATAACATTGAAGATGCTGATGGTGATATTGAAGAAGATGTTAAGAAATCTTTAAAAGCTACAACCCGTCAAAATTCACCACGCAAACGAACACCCTCTGGCTGTTCTTCTGACTCTTCACCCTATGGCACTGACCGCTCTACTCGCATACGTACATCCGATTGGATTGAGGTCGGCGATAATGGCAAACAAGTTACTCTCACCAGCTGTCATATTAGTTTGGAGGATTCGGGCTTAGAAGATGAAGAACGTATGGATGAAATGTCTTCATCGGGTGTGGGGGATTCGTGGGATAGTGTAAAAGAGGCGGAACAGCAAAACCAAATGCAACAACAGCAGCAACAGCAACTACAACAGCAGCCCAAGAGGAACCGTAATGTAAAAAGGTAAGTGAAAAATATCCTTTAAATTTTTTTTTACTGATGGCTGAGCACCTCTTCTTCTAACAAGAAAAATTCTATATCCTGAAGTACAATACCAAACACACTCCTTTTATGTGTCCCTCCAGGTTTACTTCTAAAGAGACAAACAAATTTTTTGATTTTGGATTTTGTGTTTTTAACTAAAGGGTGGCATACATTTTTCGCAATATGTAAGCACAGCGTATTTTTTAATGCTTTTGATAATATCGATGACTGATTAATGAATTCATAAACTCAAATAACGTTCTTATTGCGCAATTCATTAATAAAATTGCTAAGAAAAAATAGTTTTCATAGTACACGAATTAAAAATTTTAACAAAACTTTAGTTGTACAAACAATTACAAGAGTAATAAAATGTATAGTTTACATCCAGCAAATGTTTAATAAAATAAAAATTATTTATAGTTTTTACTATGTACAGGTTATTCAAGATGGAAACAAAAACATTGTATAAGATAAAAATATATTGTTACGTTTATTCCTGTTAATAAACGTTTTGTTATATTAAGTTCTTTTATTGCAAAAAATAACACAGCACATTAGAGTTTTAAATTAAATTAAACGATTAAACGATACTTTCAATACACACAAAATAAACACGATGGTAACTTTGCTGTCTTTTCTCACTGACTACTCAACTTGAATTAATTTATTTGCCAGCAGGTGGTGTTTACATAATTGTTTTGATCGGTTCTTGCATATACAATAATATTCTACTTTAAAATCACTTAATGTTGCTGTTGGGTTATCATTCAATTTAAACGCCTGCTTGGCTGTGTGTTTTGTTTTTGTTCTGTTTTAGTTGTTTTTGTTTTCTGTTGTTTATCTTATTTCGTAGAATTTCTTATAAGCATGTTTTTACTGTTGTTGTCTTGTGTATATAAGATTTCTTAGAAAACAACTTATTTTGTTTAGTGCACAGTGGATTGTTTCCTTTACTTATTTTTGCTGATACTCATTTCCTTTAAAAACTTAACAAATCGCCTTCGTAACAATATGCTATAAATCGTGAAAACGTAACTAATGTAAAAACAGCTTACACATCGATCTATAAGATTTAATTGATTTAGATAGTGATTATAAGAAAGAAATACAATTTTATGGTTTCGGTTTTGTGTCATATCTTTTGTATATTTTTTTTTCGTTCGGACCAGCACTACTCCTACTAATGGGAGGCATTGTAATAGAACGAAAATATTAGTTTACGGGGAGAAGGAAAGATAGAGTAGTGTTTGTGGACATTCGATTTGAAAATCCCTACATTGAAAGTGACAGGAAAGACCTCTAGAGCGAGTTTATTCCACATACGAACTGTTTTGCTAAAAAACGAATTCTTCCTGTAATGCGTAGTGTGATTCACTGGCCAATCGACCAAAAATGGATGCGCTCACAACGAAAATTGAGTCAAATGTACAAACATGATAGTTTCGGGAACAAGTTTTATAATACCGTTTGAGCACTTACCATTCCAGTAACGATAAAATAGTGAAATATAACCTACATTGCGTCGATACTCTAGAAAATCAATAGAGTTGGATACCCTACCAACTATTGAAAACCTGAAAACCAAGTATTTAAAAACTGTCCTAAAAAGTTCCCACAATTAAAAAATATGCTGCAAATAAATGGATAAATGGTGTGATTGTATTTTAGACAATAAAATAATGCTGCCAGATTCAAACCATTTGAGGATTTGCAAGAATTGCTATGAATTTTACTTTGAGGGTCAACAAGCAGAGCTTGTAAAGAAATGACTTTTTTCGGCAATGAAATCAATTAAGATCAAAACAAGGACCAACGGGATATTAAATACACATTTTAACTTATTTTAAACAGGATAGATATTTGGTAATAACAAAAAAACAGGTTTTTATGCTTTAAGGAATATAAAATAAATTTTTAAATTTCAGGGATGTCGACTAGCATGCACAGATTTTAAACGAGTCAGGACAAGTGCTTCCAGATTTTTTTAAATTACATTTAAAAATATTTTAGTTTCTATTTTGGTTTGATGCGAGAGATATTAAGATAACTTTTGATTATACTTCCAAAAAGCGTAGTGAAGACATAGAACCAAATTAAATTTTATAAACATTCAAATTATAATTTTTTTGCCAGTATCACTAATTCTCATTACAATAAATTGCTTATTCAGACTACTTATCCAAATAATTATTCTCGCACAATAAGTTAGTGTTTTCTTGTTGTTGTGGCATATCGTTATATTTCACATGACATTCATTCATGTTGTAATTAAAATATTTTCGATTAAAATAAAATTCCTTTACGAGTGCAGTGTGGGCATGATAAAATAAATAAAACAAAAAAAAAAAAACAAAAATATGAAATGTTGTCGTTTGCTTGTCAACAAAAGAAAATTGCAATTGCACCAGTAATTAAAAAAAATGCAAATAGTTTTAAATTCAAACTTAAACAAAGAAACTTAGAAACGGA
Organism: Trichopoda pennipes; assembly: GCA_030448955.1. Classification (NCBI taxonomy): domain Eukaryota; kingdom Metazoa; phylum Arthropoda; class Insecta; order Diptera; family Tachinidae; genus Trichopoda; species Trichopoda pennipes. The sequence continues at coordinate 1,346,056 of JASKUP010000084.1, forward strand.
AAAAAACTCTGATTCAAAGTTAGATGCCGATAAGCCGTGACAGTATACTATTTGCAGTTTTAAAGGGTTCTTAAGAAGCGACAAGTAGCTTTTGGTCTCAATGCCATCATGTGTAATCTTAAAATATATCTCTCCCCATTGGAACACTCTTTATAAAACTTTTGTGGTGTAAAAATAACTACTATTTTGCTGGCAGTGCTACTTTTCGTTGATTAAAATGGAAAAAACTTAAACAATTCAAAAAGGGTCTACCTGCCTCGTTTAATATTTAAAGAGGCGCAGTGTTATATTAATAAGCAGTTTAGTTGGTCAATAAAATTTTCCTTATGTGCAGTAGCAAAAAAAGTTGGATATGCAAAAAATAATTATTTAATCATCTTAATACTCTTTCTTTACGCAAGTAAGAATACCTTGCTCTCCTACAAACAAACAAACAAAAAAAGGAACTGACAGTTATTGTAAAAACATGACATTATTTAGCGCATCTTATGGATAAAGGCCGTGTCAGATAAAACTTTTGCTTTGCGTTGCGTCAGAGTTTCGCTTTGACATTTGAGTTAAAATGTACGTATGTAAATGTATGAAAGTTGCCACATAAAGCACTTTTGACGCAGCGCAAAACGAAAAGTTAACCAACATTCAACTTTTTGCGCGCTTTGACAAACACCTGGCTTTCATTATTTGTGTTTGTGTATTTGTGTGTGGGCGTAAACAAAAAATTCATGAGTGTTGTCAAAGTTTATTGTGACAAACACCACTTGATTTACGCTTTTGCTTTAAAGTTTCAAATGTCACGCAAAGCAACAAAGTTTTATCTGACACAGCCTTAACTTCTGTTTTTCTTCGAAATGTAATTAGTTAGACACTACTGAAATAATGCAATAACATGAAAATATACGTAAGAAAATGTTGTCACTTTAATTTTGTAGTGTAGGTAGCGTTCTTTCAGTGTTTTTTCACCATTTTTGTATGAAAACATATCGATTGAAAACTAATGAGCGTAAACACTACAATAATGTACCAATCTTTTTTGTAGTGAACGTCAGCGTTCTTTTAGTGTCTATGAATTTTAGTGATCTTTAGCGTACTTTTAAGTGATATTAAAAAGTGTTCATTAAAGTGATGCCCAAACCACTTATTTTAGGGATATTTAAAAACACGGTACATTTTCGGTTTTCAATTGATCTTACAGACTTCAGTATAAACGTAGACTTTTTAGATTTTTGCCACACACTAGTACCACGTACTGCAATGCTTCCAAACTTCTAAGTTTCTTCGAATATATTTCAGCTTCTCAATCTATTCCATTTTTATCTTTAATTGTTATTTTTTTTTAATTCAGCTTTTTACATTTCAGCAAGCGTAAATCTCAATAAGATATTTCTAAACTTTTAAATAAAATGTAAAAGCAAAACTAAAATAACGAATTAAAAAAGGTTGACATGCTTAGCATTCCAAGTATGGATAATTATTATAGTTACAAATGTGGTTTGGAGGTAATTTGGCGAACTTGTGTGCAATGGGCACAAGCATAGTTTCTTTGTTGCTTTTTTTTTTAATAATGAAACAAATATCTGTATAAGTTTCAGAATAACTTATGGCATCATTTCGAGTTGATGAAAAAACTTTTACATAGATACTAAATGCTCATTTTCCAAGGAAATATGAGGATCAAATGATTAAATGTGAGTGTGTGTGTATGCGTGGTTTTAAGTCTTTCCATTTGTTAAACTTTTAAAGAAAATAAAACAGAAGTTAGAAAATAAATTTTTGATATTAAATACTACCATTATAATGCAGATCCTCTTCTTTTTTACTTAAAATTTAAGTGGTTTCTCCTTGTTATTAAGTAATTTATTTATAAAATACTTTAAGGCACATTTAAGCATGATCTTTTTAAAACGAGTTGAAAAGAAACTGAAAATCGTATGGCTGGTTACTAGACTTCACAGCATTTAAAAGAATACAATTCTGAATTAACCCCACAATGTTATTAATCTGGAGCTTTATTATCTTCTCGCACATTTCGAAATTAGTTTCACTCATTAGTCTAGTAGTTCTTATCGCATTTTCTCTTATGTTTCCGATTTTTACTCACGCCATAAGTAGCAGTGTTTTTTTTTTTGCTATAGAAAAAAAATATTTTTTCAGCAATTGGCTCTTCCGCCTACTTCTTGAAACTGTATGACCTCGAAGATTAATTTATTCAATTTTTATTGGGTGCAGTTTACTTTCATCTTGAGAGCGCCCTCGGTATCCTTTGACCTGAACAAATCTTTATTGCATAGAAAAAATGTGTCGCGTGAAGATATCAAGAATTCCCAAATATCCGACTATGCTTCTGCTTTCACTACCACCCTTGTTTCATCTCTTCTCCATCCCTTTCCTAAAGAATGTAGCACAGTACTTGACTGAAGTGCTACTTCTCTTAAAAAAAAATATAGTTCCTAATTAGGCAGGAATTTTAAGTGAATTGCCATTTCACCATAAGTTAAGGCGTAATTTTAAAGAGCTAAGTTTTCCTAAGTTTTTACTTAGTTGGTGCTTCTAACAGATACACGACTATGACTTTCTTTCCAACCTTTAGTACGAGGAGGTAAATGCCAGCTGATGGACTACTTCCAATATAACTTTATGTTGCTTCTATCAAACTGCTAACGTCATCAATAATATTTAAAATATTAAAATTGTTTTTTTCTTTGGAAATATTGGAAATATTAACTTAATTTACCATGATGTCTTTAAATGCCACTCTAATTTATAATTTATTTATTTATTCGTATTTGACTGTTTTCAATATAAGACATATGATTTTATGATAGATTGTTAACCCACTAAATATATATAAGCGTACAAGTACATAAGACTCGTAATGGTGCAGGAGTATTATATTTTTTCATATCAACAATAAAAGAAACATTTTCGCGGTTACTTCGTAAGTTGTAGTTGGTTTTGAAATTGCACACAAAGTGAATATATTAAATAAAAATATTTATGCAAATTATTTAATATGAATAATAATATATTCTTTTTTATGAATGCAAAGCCAATAAACAAATAACACGAGAAAACTTTGAATAACATTTGTGCGCTTATTAAAAATTAGTTTTAATAATGGTTTCTTCAGAATGTGACTTAAAAACACTAGTGCTCGTATTCCATTTGTATAAATTGTAAATATAATTTGTTTATTAAAATTTTAAAGAGAAAACAGGTTATTATGTTATTAGTTATTATGTTATAATTATTATTTTGGATAAAAGTTGGAATTTTTATTTAAATCATTAAAACCTTATGACTGTGTAATTCTCTATTCAAGAAAAACAATATTAATACGACCTGTATTAAAATCTCAATAAATTATTGTGATTCATAGGTGGATTTTGTGAGGCAGCTTAGTTAGTGTCTGTTAGTGTATTTAATGGATGATTAAAAAGTATATGCACAAAAGCTGTCACTGTTAAATATTAAATTATACGTAAGTTTTAGATTTATTCCTTTATTAAATCAAATACACTGAGAGGATAAAAATAGCTACTGTAAAAAACAATTATAATTTTGTGATATTTTAAGTGTAATGAATTAAAGTCCCTTTCTTTTTAAATTTTAAATCAATTTTTTTCTAAATACAATTTGTTAAGCATATTTGTGGGTAAAAGATTTTTAGTGAAATGTTTAGTTTTTGCTTTAGTTTTAATAAATTTTTTCATAATTTTTTTTTTAAATTTCGCCTTTTAAAAATTTACAGGAAAAAAAATGGAAATGCCAAAAATTGAAATGAAAGTTGACCCAACTCATTATGCATCCAACATCTTTCTTCATAGAAAGCGTCTTTATACCCACATAACATTTTTATACTTAAAGTAACTAAGTGGTTATTAATTTTAAAATTACACCTCACAAATGTTCCTTCACAAGTACTATAGCAAGAATTCAAAATCGTTTTTGACGTCTTGTTATTACCCTCTTGCCAACGAATTCGACTCTAATAGTATACAATTCTTTTAATTTCTTAAAGGAAGACAATTTACAAATTCACCCCTATTATGAATTTTAACATCAACGTAAAGTCACATCAACGCTACAATAATGACATTATGGGTAGTCCATATTAACAACAATCGATTACTATTGTGCGATGTTTGTTATTTTTGAAGACGCCATCCACTTGATGCAGCTCTGTAATTTCCCAAATATTCTTTGATAACACTCTACACAGTTTTCTACAGTTGGCGTTAAATTTAATGCAAAGCAATAATTTTTTGGTGTAGAGTTTTTAAATACATAGTACACACATTAGACACATAGGCAATTACCAGTTTCATCGCTAGAAGAAGCTGCTGCAAATACAATGGAATATTAAAAACATGAATCCTGCATGTGTCATTCAATTTAATCACCACGTCATCCACGCAACTATTAACACCAGGAAATTTTGTCGTCTCAAAGAATATCAACTCACTCGTTCTTTTCTTCTTCCATTATTTTAAATCTAGTGAACAATGTAGTGACAGATAACTCTTTGAATATTTTTGAGTATCTTTTCTAAAATAATAGATACCGTAAAATAATAGATTTAGCTGTAAGAGCCTTTAAGATGTTGATTTTTCATTGAAGGCTCTGCTTTTTCTAAAATGAATTTAAACGCTGCTTGTTTAGATAAAAGTAAACAATAATAATTGTAATATTGAATGATTTAATGCTTTTATTTTTGGGAATACTCACATACTGTTTTCATTCATTTACTTGCTATTCGCCAAATTGAATTAAAATTCAAGATTTAGCGCAATGCTAAAGCAGTAAAAGTTTTTTGGATACAAAGATAATATGGCAATATGGGCACCCATTATATACAGTATTTTTTTACGATTTTACTGTTTCATCTCATAGGTAAAAAATTGTTCACTTAGTAATTTGTTATAAAATAGCCCCACTAAACGTGATTAAAAAAAATGAGTTAAATATTATCGACTTTTAAAGCACCCTATCAAAATAGAAATAAAAAATATATACTTTTTATTTTATATTATTCGTTTCGTTTTTATTATTCATTATTTAATTTGCACATCCTCAAAGCATAAGTGCTGTTTTGTCTGAAGTCGTACTTACGATTGTAGTTATTACATCTTTCATTTTATAAACTTGTGTATTTATATTATTTACAATTAGTAGTAGCACTTTATGAACAACAAAATATTTTATTTTTATGTCACACATAAATATAATTTTAGTAATGCTTTCATTTGGGATTTTCAGTGTTAATTGTTAAAAATTATATTTCATTTATTTCTTGTTGAAAACAGTGTTGTAAAAACTTGGAATGATATTGATTGATTGATTAACCATCATTTCACGTTGAGAGGAACACTATTAGCTTATATTTTGTTTTGATACCTGGAAGATACTTGAAAGAAAGTTGCAAATTTTAATTTGTATTTGCAGGTTCGATTTGTTTATCTGGTCTTACAAGCAGGGACGAATCAATTTTAATATTAAAATAATATCTATTAAATTTTAATCTTTTCACACGGTCATTTAAATTATAACGATTTTATTTTTTATTTTTCTCTCAATATTTCGCTTTCCTGTGGAGAGCTCCTTCAGGAAATTATTTTTTATATTTTCAAAAACAAAAATTATAAATATAAAAAATAATTTTCTGAAGAAGCTTTCCACAGGAAAGCGAAATATTGAGAAAAAAATAAAAAATAAAATCGTTATAATTTAAATGACCGTGTGAAAAGATTAAAATTTAATAGAAATAAAAAAAAGGTCGAATAAAACTGAAAATATTAAAATAATATCGAATATTTTGATCAGTAGTTCTTTCAAGGAAATACTGAAATATTTTTTTTTGTTTTAATACAGATCTAAATAAGATAAATAAATACCTTCTCTTATTTAATAGCATTTTGAGCATTTATTGAATTTACATAGTGTTAAGTTATATTTACTCGCTGAATTATTTTATTATAATTGCAAAATAAAACAAGGTTAGGAATATTTTTTGATTTTACTTTATAAACTTAGCTATTTAAAACTTTGTTAAAAGCAGTGCTAAACAACAAGCTCTTTGCAGGCTTAAATTATCTGTTCGACGCTTAACTTAATGTTATCATACCAATCCCAATTACAATTTCCTTCTATAAACGAGTTAAATTGTCAACTTAGTTTTAATATGGAAATATCTGGCAACATGTTTCAGTTATTTATTCACGTGAATCAAAAGAATGCTTGAACAACAGTTTAGAGAAACTAATTTTGTTGTTTGGTAAATGATGTGTAAATTTATATAAAGAGTATGTATTTTGGTTTCATTTGTATTTAATCTACTTTCATAACAATATTAATCGATTATAAGCGGTACTGGGTTTTTCTAATAGCGAGCATTACCTGTTATAAGGTCAAGTTTAATTTTCAGCAAACAGGCTTTTAATAAAATTAAATTACAGTTCATAAAAACTGAAGCTTGGAATTTTAAATATTAATTTCAATAAATTGAGTTTTTTTTTATTATTATTTTATTCGTTCATATAATTTGCGAACAGTGGGAACATGGCAAAACACAAAAACAAAAAAATAAATCTTTAGCTTCTAATCAAAAAGTTCGTGTAAATCATATGTGATATAGCTCTATTGAAAGCTTATTTACGTTTAATATTTGAGCTATATAATTGTTTCAAAGGCAGCTAATTAATTCTTTCAGGAAAACAATTTCGTGTTTATGGAAAATGGTCAAATTTGTCATTTGGCGTCGTTTTTAGAATTTATGGTCATTGTTCTCGTTAAAATCGTATTTTCCAACAGCTAGATTATCTTGGTTTACGTCTTTTTTCTAGCGGTGGAGGTTGGTTACTACAGATATACGCTAATTAAGTTTGAATTTGCATACTGTCAGCAGTAGATTATTTCACCATAAAAAATATACAAATATTTGATGATTAAGTTTCAGTTAAACATTTACAAATTAACTTTAGAATTAATTTGTGATCGCTTCTAAAACTTAATTAGCATTTAAATAAAATTTAAAAATATGTATATATATTTTATTACACTTTTTTTTAATAAAACCAAACAAGTCAAATGCAAAACTTGTTTTTAATAAAGATTTTTTCGGTGTAGAGAATGTGGTGATAAATACGAAATGTTCTATTCGAAGTATGAGAGATTTTAAACATTAAAATGACACAGTCAGAATCTGATGATTTTAATATTCAAAATTGTTTTCTATATATTGTATATGAAGGATATCTGCTGAAGACAACAGTTTGGATTATGTTTCAACTTTTATTAGAGTTTTTTGAGTGATACCATGCTAAACTACTGCTTACTTGTGTTTAAAGATTTAGATAGAAAAAAAAATAAAATAAAACATCACAATTTAAGTAAAAAGTAAAAACAAATTTAAATATGTAACAATTGTACAAAAATTATATTTAATTAAAACGTATTCCATTAAATTCCGATAACAATTAGTGTTGTTAAATAATTAAAAAATTTATTTATAATAATTATATTTTATCATAAGCTTGGTATGAGCACTATTTAATTATTTATCTTGACAAATCTTCAATAACAGAGAAAACATTTATGCATGCAGACACTAAGTAAATATTATTTCGATACCATGAAATTTATTATGAGAATGTTTTTAAGAAAAATCTTATTCCGGTAATTTCGTGATATGAGTTATTCAATCAAAGAGCATAATTACAAGAGGAACAATATCCCCCATGTTTAAAATTAAAACTAATTTTATCAATATAGTTCTGTTTTTTCGACGACTCTCTCATACATATTATCATAAAGTTAAAAAAAGTTGTAGATGCCGGATTTTTCAACAATAAGTTTGTTTTTCAATTGCGGCAACACCAAAAACATGACAGTTTTGACATTTAGTTATTTGACGTATTCATAGTAGACGCATTGCCAATTGTTACAATGAAAACCGCATTAAAATAAATAAAATTCACTATGAAAATGGTGGTTGTATTAAACGTACATTTCGTAAAATTTGTGATATTTTCGGATAATATAACATTGCTGTTTAGGCCGCTATTAAGGACTTGGTCGTTAAATTTGAGTCGACAGGCTCGATACAAAATATACGAATGCGTGTTTGATCAGGTCGTTCAACTGAAAACATTGCAGTCGTAAGCCACAGTGTTAAAACAGATCCAAATTTGTAAATTTCTCGACGTTCTCAACAATTGGGGTTATATAAAACCACCACATGGCGAATTTTAAGTAAGGATTTGACTTCGAAACCTTACAAGGTTCAACTGGTGCAGGAATTGAAGCCGACTGACCATTCACCTCGCCGTAGATTTGCTCAATTCATGCAGGAACAACCGGTTGGTTTTTATGAAAACATTTTTTTTTCAGACAAAGACCATTTTCACTTGTCGGGGTATGTCAACAACTAAAATTGTCGCTTTTGGGCTTCTGAAAATTCTAGAGCAATTATTGAGAAGGCTTTGCATGCTCAACGTATCACTGTGTGGTGCGCAATGTGGTATGGAGGGATGATTGGGCCATGAAGTTGGAAATCGCAAGATGTTAACAACTTAATTTTGTCTTTTTATTGACGACGTGGTTTCAAGTGAACGGTGCCACAGATTGTCTGATTTAACACCACTGGATTATTTTTCATGGGACTATGCTGAGGACAAAGTCTATACGGAACCAATTGAATCGATTTCAGCTTTGAAACACAAAATCCGTTGTGATTAATCAAATAAGACCGCCATTTTGCCAAAAAGTTATGAAAACTTTGACGAAAGAATCGTCATCTGTCAGCTTGGCCGTGGCAAAATATGATACAATAAAAATTTGAATCATCTTGATAAAAATTTTAAGTTTTATTTTTCTTACAAAACAAACTTCTTGTTGAAAAATCCTTTACTATATTATGGTCATTTTTTACGCATTTAGCTGGCTTTAGGCCTTGAATAATTGATCAAAATATAATAATCGTCTCAATTTTAATATTTAAGATGTAATTATTATGCAATAAAACTATAACGTATATAAACATATACGAGCATAATACTAAATCAACATATTAAACCATAGTAGTTTTAAAACAAAGCTCGAATATAAATCACAATAAAGTATTATAAATAAATATACTCGTAAGCAAATGATATTCCGTAAGCTTAAGCGGAAATTAGTTTTATGTTTTGATATAAAAATAAAGAAATCATTTGCTAAAGTCATTAAGACGAATACGTGCACACAAATAAATATCGCTTGAATCAGTCGTATTTGTATCAAATAGAATAACGAACAAAAATTAATATTTTTTTTAATTTTATCTTTAAAAAAAATTACCCACAATTAACTGCAGTATTAGTAGCAGATTCATTCACTTTGTACTAACTTGTTTTCTATTTCCTTTTGATTGTCTTTACTTTACTTTTTAGACTGTGTAAAAAAATAAAAGTTTAACTAACATCTTCTCTAATATCAAGGTAAAATAGATTTAATTTTTTTATGTTGCTTTTGCTGTTAACTTTACAGTTAATTATTTCTTTTAATATAGCGATAAAAAAATATAGAAAACTATATCCAGGTGGTTAATTAAAGAAAATAAAGAGAAAATTTAATTGTTTTTTATTCAAAAAATTAGACATGCTTTAAAAATTTTGAAAATTTATTTTTCCCTTTGCTTAAAAATGGTTTTACTCTTTATTTTTTACACTAGTATATATGTCATAATGATAAGATCTTAATTTCTTTGCACGACCTAAGCAATTGTTTTTTGAATAGGAAATAATTTTATCAGATTGTATCTAAATACCCTTCCTAGCCTTAAAATATATTTATTTACGTATGTGCGTATCTCAGACTAAAATTTAAATATATAATTGTTGCGTATTTGCATAAGTTCCCTATTAAATTTTGTATAGCTTTCACTTCATATTTTAGCAGCATGTCAACACTTTAGTTTTCGTAATATGGCAATATTATTCTCCTAATATAATTTGTGGTTAGTTTCGAACGGTGGTAACACTTTAAATATATTGCTAATTTTTTTGTGTTTGATTATTATCCATTTTTGCAGGGTGTTAATTAAGTATAAGCTTGCTTCTCGGTTAAATAATTTAAATTTACTGATATTGATGATCACTATCTCTTACTTAGCTCTTCCAAAAACTTCTCACAAGTTTTTGTAATAAATTGGAAAGATAAAGTTAAAAAGTAAAAGACAAAGATAATAATTTTCTTTTTCTTTTTTCTGCAGTCGGCAGACCTATTTCCGTCCTTTATATCAAGAAATAAATTGCGAGAATTTCTTCTGTTTAACGCACTTGCAGTGCGCATATTAAATTGAAGGTAAATTAAAGGAAATTGCTGGTTAAATAATTCGAGTGCTAGGGTGGTTAATAGATCTAGCGGGACAACGTGGAATCGAGGAGATCTTAGTGAGGCAGCGTTACCACAAGGGCCAATGTTACCTTCGTTTTCTTTGCTATAGTTGTGTGAGGGAGCATAATGTGCAGCAGGAGGCCGAAAATTGACTTTGGCACCACTTATAGTCTTAAACCTAAGCGACCAGTTAATGAATCCCAGAGAGAGCAAAGTGGACTAATATTCAGCCGATTTAGTACCATTGAAGTACACAATGGAAATCAGGTGGCTTTAGAAGAATGAAAAATCGCTCTTTTTTTCGGTTTTGGATCACCACTCAGGGATGACCCCTCTTCATGCAATGCATTGTACCAGAACTAGGAAATTAGGTTATGGGGAGGAGGAAAGACGAAGTAGTGCTTGTGGACATTCGATTTGAATTTTCCTACATTGAAAGTGACCTCTGGACCTCTCAAAGACCTCTGGAGGGAGTTTATTCCACATACGAACTGTTCTGCTAAAAAAGGAATGCGTAGTGCGATTCACTGGCCAAATGAATACCACAAATGAACACATTTTTAACGTAAATCGAGTCAAACGCAAAAACGTGCTTTTAATACTTTTGGTTTTGCGAGAAGTGTGTAAAGTAGATACTATATTAAAATCGCGGTGGCCACAAAAAACTGGCAATTTCTTTTATTCGTGTTAGTACAAGAAGCAAGTTAAAAAAAACGGAGAGTTGTGCATTAAATTTTAGCAAGTTTTTGTAATGATAGGATAAGTTTTCCCAACTATAGATAAGATATTTTGACGTTTTTTTTGCATTTAAATTTTGTGTGCTTTTCATTATTTTATCTGATATGAGTGGGATATCATAAACTCTTGCAGCATAAAAATCTTTTTAATTATTCTTAACTAGCGTGCCCGTGACTGCTTTGCAAGTCATTTCTTCGACATTTTTTGATCGATTTTGGTTCGCGGTATTGAAAAACAAAGCACGTGAACGTGATACATATAACTAAAAGTGCAAAAAACAGGGATCATTGAAAAGCAACAGGTATGGGGAACTGAAGCCATTTAAAATCAAACGGCAAATCTGGAGGAATCATAGGAATGCGTGGTTTCAACACATCGCCCTTATATTTTTCTTTTAAAATTTTTGCTTCAATCACATTTTTCAGGACTTTTTTGACTACTAACATATGTCATTTCATCTGCCAAGTGTGCATACAACGCCATCTACTGGCAATATAGCATTTACAATCATGTTTTTTTATGGGTTCTTGAGTTAAGATAGCGTTGTAAAAAAAATGTATGTGAAAATGAATTTTCTTCATAATTTTTTTTTTTTTGGGAAATTTTCCAAAATTTTCTTGTGTATTCTTCTTATTTGGCCGGAGACCTGTTCGAATTGGTGCTAATCACCGAAATCGGTCCAGGCATTCTCGAGTTATAAGCGTAGTAACTAACATCACTTTCTTTTATATATAGATTAACTGTATTAGGCGTTTAGAATAGTTTTGCAAATATATATAAAACAATGACATACAAAACAAACATGTGGGCACGTATTTTAACTACCAAAAAATATTTAAAACTTGTTAATAGAGAAAATTTCAAATAATAATTTACAAAGCATTATCCTATCAAACAGCAATAAGTTAATTATTTTTATTTTAACAATGTTAAAAAATAAAAAATATAACTTTTATTTTCCTGTGGCTTTTTATGGTGGCATAAATAAGCACACTACAGCAATGCATCATTAATTGGGTTATGGGTTATGTCAATCCTTGCTATGTGCTATGCCCGTTTATTTGTCAGGTGATAGGATTAGTTGTTTTATCAGTACTATCTGAACAAAATGGTACCACGCGTGGCAAAAAACAATTTATTTAACATTATTTGACACACTTTACTGTCCTGCATTACTTTCACCTTGAGCTAATTTATTTTCTTTTTTACTATTTGAAAGAAGTTCTGCGTTTTAGAAAACTCGCCCTTTAACTCGATCCACAGTATTGGGATTTTAACTCATAACTTATGACTCTTTGTAGCAAATATACATACACCTCCATTAATGCGGTCACCGTGACTGCCTTGTCTCTCTGTTCTGCTTTTGTTTTATTACTGATGGAAATAACAGTTTATTCCCTGCTTAGCTTTTAGTTAAGGTTTGACATTCTAATTTCGTAACAGTTTGCCTAATTTAACACAATTTTATTTGCGAGTGAATCCCGCAATTCACACTTAGCTCACTTTCATTGTTATATTTCAATCTGTGAGAAAGTTTTTTAACTTAAAGTATAATAGTACTATCATTTAATTGATTTTTTGTAGATTTCTTGTAAAAATAAAAAAAAAAAATCCCCACTAGTTTTTGGATAAAATCTACTAAAAATTTTGTAGTACTGCGCGATGCAAAAAGTGTAAAATTGCTAAACAGATGCAAAAACACAAAGAAAAAAATAGTAAATAAAAAAAAATTCTGCATATATCTGTTGGATTGATTATAATGATGATCTATTTGTCATTACAATAATTTCCTTTATAGTTACAAGAGTAATGGATACAGTAGTCATTATTGTTTCGCAAATAGGTAAACACTTGTTTATGGGAAATTTTTTCCTAGCTAATATGAATATTATGATCTCATCCAATTGCGAGTCAAAATTTACGTTAGTTTACTGTTACTAAATGCTGTGTAAACTTGAGGGATTAATGAGAAAGTTAAAAAATATAATGTATAAAAATAACAAAAAAAAAATATAATCTAAGTTAATTTTTGCTAGCTTCCTTTTAAAAATAAAAAATATCAAATATACATATTTTTTTGTATTACTGCGGGGGCAATTTCTCTACTGCTCATATAGCTCAGCAGTGGTTTTTACTTCGAATTTTGTATAAAAAATTCAAGAGTCATATATCTCAAGCCAAATTGATTAAATGAGAGTTTTCATTGAACCAACACAGCAAAAAGACAACAAAACTCAAAAACACTTGTATGGAGAAAGATTGAAAATAAAGTGTTTTTATTTTTGAAATATTTGCTGTGCTTTTCTATAGAAGTTTTGTTGTCTTTTTGCTGGGCTGATTCAACGAAAACTTTTTCGTTAATCGATTTCAAATATTTTTTTTTCAAAAATAAATATTATATAGTTTTTTGACCTTTTTAATATTTTTTAGTAGTTAATTATAAAGCACTAGGTCACTTTTTAATAAAAAAAATTTTAAAAAACTTTTATTTTTTATTATTTTTTCGATATTTCGTCACACCGTTGGTTGGCATCATCAAATAGTGACCTAGTGCTTTATAATTAACTACTAAAAAATATTTCAAGAGTATATCATAAAATATTTAAAGGAATCTAGCACAAATTAACGTAACTTAAGTATGAAAATGATATTTAAATTGGATTTTTGAAAGCGAGAAGAAAGCTTAGAATTGCCGACTGCAACGGTCTATATCCATTGGTAGCTCACACACGTCTACGAAATTGCATAGTAACGAGATCTTAAAAAAAAATTGATTTACATTATATAGGCAGCAGCTTTAATTCGTTTTTGTCTTAAACTTTTCATATACTAATGCATAGCGCTTACTTTAATAATCAATAAATGTTAGACATCACTTTTGATTAAATTACTTTTATGACAACTTCCTTGTAAATATAAAACTGCTGAAAAAAACACAATTTTTGTTACTTTGATTACACAGATAGAGAGAAATTAAAAAGTTACACATTTTAAAAGGATTTCAATTAAAATTAAATCACTAGCGAATATGATTGATTAACCGATTATTTAATTGACTTGATAATCTTAAAGAGAACCAACTTTCTATTTAATGTGGATTTTAGGTGAAGTGATTAGATGAGTGTGACGGGTTTAATACCGAATGCATTAGTATAGTTGTTGGGTTTCAGAAATTTCAACTAATAAAATTTCAAGTTGCATCATGTTGTCTCAAAATACTAAATGGTCTTATTCACTAAAAAAATTATTAATTATGGATTTCTGAAAAAAGATATTTTATTGCTGGCTCTTAATTTGATGTTTGAAAGGTTTTCATATACGTGAACGTAGTTTTAGTTGGATATTCGAAAATAAACGATTAGTATAAAAAAATTTTTACTACTTTAGAAGTTGATAAATTCAGTAAAATTTAAATAAGAGCAAAGTTTTAAACCAAATTTACTTTTCCGAGATCTTGAATAAATTATTAAATAGAGCATAATAGAAATAAGGCCTAGAAATATTAACCAAAATAGAAAAATTGAGAAAAGCAATTGTGCATACTTATTTAGCTAACCCTTTGGTAGCATATGCTGCTATAGGAAGACTTGTCGGAGCTTCATCGGCATCTACTCGAAATGTTAGAAACAGATTGCAGAATAAACGTTTGCTTCTATAAAGCCTTGGTGCTTGGCCATAAGAAGGGTTTCGCTGATAAAAAACTGGCCACGAAAATGAGCAGATTTTATAAGAAGACCAAACCTCTCTAAGATAGATTAAGACTAAAAAATACAATCACTCTGCCGTTTTACTTCATAAAGTAAAGAGAAATTTACATAAACAAAAATTGTCTAAAGGAGTGAAAGTTTTAAAAAGAAATAATGAAGCAGTCGAAGGTACAAAAAACGGGGCAGCCGAATACTTAGCGCCGAGAAAACATTAATGCATTTTAATGAACGCTAAAATGTGCAGATCACGGCAAATCTTGGTTTTATTACTGTGCCATTGGAAATATTATAAGCAAGAAAGAAAAACAAAAGAAAGAAAAACGATCTCGAGAAGTCTGTACTGAGATTACACGATGATTTTTTCATGACAAAAGCATAACTTTTGTAGATAAACGGATTAGAAAAAAAGACACGATCTGTCTTTATTTTCTTGTTACTTTCAGAATATATTTATTTTCTTTTTGTTACATTTTAATAACATTATTTTTTTAACTTACTTTTATTTTTATTCGACCTTTTTTTTTTTTTTTTTTTTTTTTAAATTTTATTAAATATGAAATAATCTTTTAACGGTCTTATTAAATAATTTAACGATTTTATTTTTTTCATTATTTCGCTTTCCTTTGGAAAGCTTCTTCAGGAAAAAAAATTTTTTTTTTTTTTTATATCAAAAAAAAAATTTATATCAAAAAAAAATTTTTTTTCCTGAAGAAGCTTTCCAAAGGAAAGCGAAATATTGAAAAAAATAAAATCGTTAAATTATTTAATAAGACCGTTAAAAGATTATTTCATATTTAATAAAATTATTTTTTTAACTTTTAATTTGATTAAAATTATGCCAACAATTTAAAATCCAAAATAGACAATAAAAGAAAATAAAAATTAAAATAAAAACAAATGTGAAATCAAAAATAAAAATATGTTTTTTATTAACAAATAAAGAAAATTTACCGATGCCAAAAAAATGTCAAAAAATTATTTTGTCGTATATAGGGTGTACATGATTTTTAATAAAAAATCATGTCTTAAAAATCATCGTACACTTACCCCTTATTTACAACATTTAAAAGTACTTTTAATAAGTACTTTTTTTAAGAGAACCTTACATTTCCAAATGGCTGCTTTTATTTTTTGTTTTTGCCTTTGTTTGCTTATTTCGTTTTTCATAAAAACTATTTTTAAAATAATTTTAACTAATAATTTAATCTATGTACACATCGTTTTATTTAGCAATATTTTTAACATGTGCAAACAAATAACACAATTTAAAAAAAAAAATAAATAAATAAAACGATATAAAAAACTAAATTGTGGCAAGAAAACATGCAACAGTCTACTTTAGCAGTACATACTAGTATTTAAAACTAAAACTCAAAATGGTTGTTATTAATTCAAATTTTCTGTTAGAGCCAAAGTTATAATTTTGTTTTTGTTGATTTTAATTTCTAGGAATTAGTCGGTTTAGTTTTTGTTTTGTTTTTATTTTGTTACGTTTTTCGTTACAATTTAAAAAAAATTCAAGTTATAAAACTTGTCTGCTGCCAGTTGGTTTTGGTGGTAGTCAAAGTTGATTATTGAAAGATCATTGATCGTAAATATAAATGCTGCTTTGTTTCATTTTTGTCATAATTGGAAAGTTGTTGGCAGTATTTTCTTTGTTAAATATTTTTTTATCTCAATCAAGTTGTTTCCTTTTTATATTTTATTAATTTTTTTAAAATGATAACAAAGAGATTATTGAAATTTTTTATAGTATATGTTTGGCAGTAACTATGTGCTAATATTGTATACTGTAACATATCTACATATGTATATAGTTGGCTATTTTATATTGTAATGTTTGAATTGTAGGTGATTTTGTAGCATAGAGGGAGGATATTTTCATGGAAATTAAAATGCAAATTCATTTGCTGTTATATAAAAAATAAATAATATTATTAATATATGTAATTGTGGACTAAAAGAAAAAGTACAGGAAAAATAAAAAAAAAATCTCATGTACGAGACTCGAGCAGGTTGCAGTTTTTGTATAAGACTAAAGCTACCTATTCGAAGCATTTTTATGTTGTAATTGCTTCAACTAATCTGCGTGTGAATTTAATGTCATATCCTGAATTCGCCATACAAAATTCTAGACCTAAATTTTTAGATTTCATAGGACAAAATCGTTTATTTTATACAACGAAAGGCTTGAAAGTTAGCAGAACTGTTCAATGCTTTGCTGTTGACGAAATATGTGTTCAAGTTTATCATTCCCATTAAAATTTTCAAGATTTTTTCATTATTCGAGTTTTTCGACAAGTTTTTGAGAACTAGTTTATAAGCGATTATTAATCTTTTGTGATTTAGAGAGTTCTGATTTGAAAAAAAAAATTTCTTAAAATTAATTACAAAAATATTTATTAAAAAATAAACATTTTATAATATTCTCATAAAACATCTATTTAAATAAAAATATTTGAAATGTATTACTGCGGGGGGGGGGGGGCATATTCATATTTGCAATTTCACTATTGCTCAAGTAGCTAATCACTGAATTATACCCCAATATTGTATAGAAAAACCCAAGAGTCTTATATCCAAAGTCAAACTGATTCAATGAGAACTTTCATAAAATCAACATAGCATAGACAGCAAGACTCAAAAACACTTCTAAACAAACACAGCAAAACATTTCAAAACAACAAAAAACATTGTTTATTTTCAATAATTTCTACATAATTCTCATTAAATCAGAGATGCAATATGAATATGCTCTCCCCCGCAGTAATACATTTCAAATATTTTTTATTAATTTGAATAGATGCTTTATGAGAATATCATAAAATGTTTATTTTTTAATAAATATTTTTGTAACAAATATTTTG
The DNA here is from genome assembly GCA_030448955.1 of Trichopoda pennipes. NCBI lineage: Eukaryota > Metazoa > Arthropoda > Insecta > Diptera > Tachinidae > Trichopoda > Trichopoda pennipes. The sequence continues at coordinate 1,363,739 of JASKUP010000084.1, forward strand.
TGAGACTATCATGAAATATTTATTTGAAGGAATCAAGCACGAAATAAAATTGCTTAGATTGAAAATGATTCCGATGAATTATAAATTACATATTTCTTAAAATTTAAACATAAATAATAATTTTCCAAATGAGTCATTTAGCAAAGAAGTCACTAAAAGATGATTTTGCTAATAAAATTTTCTTGTTAAAATTACACCTAAAGTTTTACCACTTTATGCCAAATGAATAAAATATCTGGCTGCTTGCCTGGCAATAGTTTTGCAATATAATTGTGTTCTCTCAAAAATAAAAAAAATATTCTCTTTTAAATAATTACAAAAAATTATTCAAATCTTTTAAGCGCGAACAATAAACGAAATAAAATACATTCCCCTTCCATTATGAAATTAGAATCTTTATATAGAAAATAAAAGAAATCTCATCATTGTAGGTTAAACAAATACTTCCCAGATTATTAAAGTCGACCCAGAGTCTATTTAACAAATAGTTGTCGTTGATTTTTAATTCCACAAAACTTTAAGACTCAACATCAGTTAAAGTTAACTGTTCAACTGTCATTGTTATTATTGTTGTATTGTAGTTGTTATTTCTCGTACCATTGTATTGCTATAATTTAATTTTATGAGAATTAAGTGCCTTGAGAAAGTAGTCAGACGCTTCATACTAGAAGTATTTAGCAGCTCCAACCATATATGGTGTCTTTCAAGCTCTTGTCTGTTGTTCTTGTTGAAATTTACTTTTTTACTGGCACTAAATATGTGGTAAATGTGCGTTAAGTTTTATTATTATTATTTTTATTATTCATACTTTTCTTTCTGTCCTCTTGGTATTTATTAATTTGAAAAAATTTTCTGAAAAGATGAACAGTTACTGATTGTGTTTGCTATAGAGATGCATCTTTCCTTTCAGGAGATATGATGTACATTGTTATACTTTGTTAGTGTAAGTGTTGGGTTAGCATTGAAAATTAAGCGCTTTTTTATCACAGATCATATATTTTTGTTTGTTTTTAAATTAAATGATAAGGTGTCAACAGTTATTTTTATTAAATTAATATTTTAATCGATATGTGTATGTGTGGAAGGGGAGCTAGCAAAATACATTAATAACATTAAAGATGCCTTTTCCACCCCTTTCGTTACATAACACAGAACAACAAATGATTTAGGAACTCAATTCTGAGAATTTCACTTTCATGTGTAGTTCCATTCGTTTGGTCAAGTTGGCTGCATTAATAACTTAACGGCAATGAGGTTTTTTCCTCATGGTGAATTTCTTTTGAATTATTTTTTCTATATTTTAACATGGTTATATATAGGTACACCGTACGAAATATCTCTTTTGTGTCTGAAGCAAAGTTGTAGATATCGAATTAGAGAAAATAAGCGGAACAAACCTAATGAAAATACATATGCCCACTTTTTCCCATTTGGGTTAAAAATCCACTTTATTTTGCATATAAATTTATGCAGAAAATGTGAGATTTTAATTTGTTGTTGTGTGGAAACATAAATTTAGAACATTTTGAATTATTCTTAATATCCAACCTTGTGGAAGTTGAAGCTTGTGGTAATGCCTTGTACAACGTTTGCGTACTTTAAATTTGATTTTTTCCAAAATTCCGCCTAATGTTTCATAAGTTTACTTACTGTATAGTTTTGTTGAATATCAATGGAATGGACAACACAGCCTTCAAACTTTAAACTAAACCGTTGTAGAATAAACGCAAGTCGCCAGCGGCATAATCCATTCCCATATTTTTCACTAAATCGGGAATATCATGACTGTAATTTTGTTCCATCAACGAAATAAAATTTCTGAAAATCAGCTTGACGTTTTCTGACCTTTTTAGCCACAATGTAATCCATTTGTGCAAACGTTTCTGGTGCAGACTCGGTGGTTTAGGTGGATCGGTAAGAGCAGCGCGTAAAAGCGGAAATGTATACTTTTGTTTTCATTTTTTTCTGTTCAATCCATAACCGGAATTTATGCAAGCCTTAGCACTTGATCAGTTAGGTTTTGTACTTAAATTATTAGCTTCATAACAGAAAACTGAACACCTTTTTCATTTATCCACATTATAAGGGAATTGTAACAACCTTTGCACAGCGTGTTTGGAGTGAAATTTGCAGAATTTGTTTCATCAAAAAATGCCTAAACGCTATTTTAAATTCCTCAGTAAACAAGGTTTTCGAACCTGTTTGCCTATTTTTGGGACAATATGACCACAAATGTAACTTGTTATTTTCCGTTTGGTTATTTAATGTTCTTCTGGTTATAAAATGTAATTCACACTTTGGTTCTATATTTCAGAGCCATTAAAATATTAATGCAGCCGACTGACTTTATTTGGCTAATTTTACGCGCAATTCTCGGAATTGAGTACCAAATTAATGAGCTGAAAATTGTTGTACTGTGTAATATTTTAATTTTCCCATTTTGCAAGGCTTTTCTGCTTCTTCCGGATGGATTGTCATAATCCTGACTGAGTTTATCTTAATAAAAATGGACCTAATATAGCAAGCCTTTAGAACCAAGTAGTGCTTTTAAGGGCTTGTTACTGGGCATCGCTGAAGTAACAAGGACAATTTAACACAAAAAAAAATTTAAAAAAGCTATATAGAACGTTTAAGGCATTTATAATTTTTATAATTTAATCTTTAAGTAATGAACTTCATTGACAGTATGAAAATTCTTTTAAAGCCCAATACATTTTAGCTGAGTGCTAGTTTGTATTTAAAAGTTCTACTTAAGACATAAATTAGGAAAAAAGAGTATTTTTTTCATGTTCGTTCAATTATTTTTACATATTGACATCACCGTTAATTTAAAAAATTATTTTTAGCTGATTCTTTATTTCTCATTTGTAATCTGTAGTTTAAAGGTTCTTAGAAGCAATAATTCTTCTTTTATTTAATTTTTACTTCTTTTTTGTTAGCGGTAAAACGCTTAGGTTCATAAACAGTTACAAAACAATAATAACAAGTATTTTAAAAATGAACAAAACAATAAAGAAAAAAGGTAGATTACGACAACGAGTTTTATTCTTGTTTGTTATTAAGGTGCTAAGATCTACTCTTACTTCAGTCTGTTATCATCTTCGTGCGTAAACGTTTTATAAAGTGGAAAAAACAACTGAAATAACTCAAAGCACATGGATTGATGATTTTTTACATTTTGTTTATACACCTGTTGAACAGATTTAAATACAAAATGAAATAAATAATTTTCTATAATTTTATAGAAAGTTTGTAATGTGTGATTTTTGGATGATTGGATTTTAGACAATTTATATATTAACAAACATAATAATCGATAAAGTTCTTAGGAAAATGCTTTTAGGCGTAAATCCTTTAAAATTTACTAAAGAATATTAATTTTCTTTTACTTCGTTTGATATCAGATTTATGTACCTTTTAGGTTTTGATTTTTATGATATTTTCGCATCTTTTCGCTATATTTTTGGCTGTGCCGAATCTTTACACGACAACTTTATATGTTGTTCATTAATGTGCGATTTTTGATTAATAATTTTTGTTTTTTGGATGCCGACTCTCTTATTTTAATATACGATTTTTTAGTAATTTTTGTGCTTTCAAAAACATTTTCAGTACTGCAAATTTTTGCGCTATGGGGTCAGACGACATTTTCTGCGGATTGTAGTTATCTTACCAAATAAAAAAGGCTATTCGACTTTCCACTATTGTTTAAAAAAAAGCCAGTAAAGGCTCACTGCCACTGTGCAGTATTAAATGTTATACCTAACCTAATTATCCTGAAAGCTAAGATCAGATGAAAACTTACCTGCAAGGACCAATTACTGAACCATATATATTTGGCAACCACATAATACATTTTTTGTGAGACGCCAGCTTAATTTATTATAATAAACTTCCTTTAAATGGCAGTTCTATCAAACAATTAAAAACTGTTAATGCAATCAGGTACAATCTTAAAGTTGTCCTGACTAATTATAAAAATATTGTTTGTGATGGAAAAAAGTTAAGACAATAATACGGATATTTGTTGCACCGGTTAATTTCTAATAACCAACAGACACTTAAACACATATAAGTTGATAAATAGAGTACTAAAGTTTATTTTTGTTTCTTTTAAAGTACAGGGTGTCCGCCGGGAATGTATACTGTTTTGTTTGTTTATAATTTTTGATTAAATGAAAGAATATGATTCTTATATTAAAAAATGTTTTATCAATATGCTTTTATGCTTTGATTTAATTTTTTATTATGTAAGGTCCAATGATTTCTTCTGAGCAAATTGCACACCAGACTGCCACTTTTAATGGGTCAAAAAGTGACTGTTGGATAATTTGGGGATTTCCCATTTATCGCAACCGACTAATCTGTTTATTAACATATTTATTCAAATGAAAATGTGCCTCAGCACTGATTATGAGTTTCTCATGAAAATCAGGATTGTTATGGGTGAGCTATAAGATCCTATTGGCATATGTACGGCGGCGTAAATCGTCTTGTCACGTGTCTACTTCACGACTGCCAAATATAAACTGTCAAGACTAATGTCTACCAAAATGGCGGCAAAACAAATTAGTAGTCCTTCCTGGCGGACATCCTGTATATTGTTTAAACTTGAATGTTTAATTTTGTTGATTGCAAGTAGATTATGTTTAATTTTTTTTTAAACAACTTACTAAAATAAAGAAAGCTTTTACATAGCCGATCACTACAAGGTTATATAAAGATACATTTATTTAAGAATTAATATAATAAAATAATTACGCTAAAATGTGCTTTATAAATATATTGCACTTTATTTATCGTCCTTGATACTTTAGAAATGATGAAAGTTTACAAAATTAGTAATGATTCCAAATACAGTGATCTCGCAGAAACGTGAACTAATTTTTACCAAGGGTGTTCACGTTTTAGATTGTATTTTTTCTATAACATATTTTAGTCTCTTTTTATCTTTTAAAATAAAGTACGGTATTTTTCACCTATGAGACATATTTTGATTCTACTTTTTGTAAGTTCCTGCCATATTTTAATATATGTATTATGGGTTGCAAAAGGGTTTCTAAGTACAGAGATCTTTCCATTTTTGAAAGCTCCGAAGAATGCAGTGTTTTCCGTTTTCCAGGACCCGAAAATGTATTAACACATTTTGAAATTGCATCTTTTTTGTTTTTTATTGAACAAATCGTCGATTTGACGACATTATACTTTTAAGTCAAACCAGTTACAGGTGAACCTTTCCATAAAAGCTCTAAAATATCTGAATTTTCTTGAAGAGTTAATACTTTTGGTTTTTTATTAGATATATTTTCAATAAAAATATTTTTAGAGATCACTTGTTTATATTATTTATATGCATAGTCAGCACAGAGAGATGGTTCCAATAGAACTACCGCGGTAATACCAAAACTACTTAACCTGCAACAGAAGTTGTTTGCAACAAACAAACTACGAGATTCTTCTGCGAGGAATCCCAAAATGTTAAATAAGCTTACAAAATTGAACTTTCACGTTCGATAAAAAGTTCACGTTTTAGAGCCTTCAGCCTTTGTTCACGTTTTAGAGTAGTCAATGTGAGAAAAAAAATGTTCATGTTTTTGGATGTTCATGTTACTGGGTGTTCACGTTACTGCGAGTTTACTGTAAATTCAAGCGATGTATTGCTCTATAACAATCTGATAAGTAAATAAACCAATAGTTTGTAGATTTAATTAAAGTTATTATTTAATAATTTATTTAATTTGTTTTGATTTTACAAATAAAACTTATACCCAGCTGTATGAACACCAACTGCAAACGAGCACTTCTTCTATTTATTTATTTATTTTTGGGAAGGCCGATTTCAACCTACATTATAAAATGTCACATAAAATATATTAAGCGAAATGTAAAAGTTAAACTAAACAAAAACTTGGAAATCATTTTTCAACAACATAATATTAAATAATGAAACAACTTTTAAGTTTTGCAACACAAGCAATAGAAATAAAACAAGTTTTCTGGATTTTCTTCCTTAAACAATCTACAACAAAACAAATACTTAATATTGTATATAAAATAAAAAAAAATACTGACCATGGCAAATTGCAACCGATATAACATGACCAGCATATGTGCTATACTTCGCTATCATACATTTCAATGATTTGTTAAGCAACAAAAGAAAAAACAAAGTAAAGTGACAGGAAGTTTGTTAAAGCAGTTCAAATTTATTTAACAATTCTTTTTTGATTTTTCCTTAAATCTTGCTCGTGATTGAAAATAATTTTCGTAATATTAAACAAAAAAAAAATGTTAAATGTTGTAATAAAAACAAAAAGTCAATAGTAAAATAACAACAGATGAAAAATTTGATGATACCTGCATATAAACACACAACACACATATAGAGGTGAACTAACAATACTTAAAACAAAATCAGCAAACATGCACAAAATTTGTATCACGGAAGCTATTTCCTTACTGCCTGGCTGCCTGTCTGTCAAGAAGGCTGCCCAACATTCATATATGGTCCAACAATTTGCTTGGTAATCGTTAGTTATTTTTGGATTTCGTTCAAACATTTTCATTCGTTAACAGAAATTATTATAATAAAAAATATAGAAAGTATTATTGCCATTATCACACCTTACTATTTATTGTTGGTGATGTTTTTGCTCTAAACTGTTAAAAAAAAAGCTAATAACTAAATAATAAACATTAATTGAATAACAGACAGTCAGTCACTGAGACAAATACTCATTAGTCTGTTTTATGGTGGGTCTGTCACAGTTTGTGTTAAAGTCCATATAAATAAAAGTTTGTTGTTATTAATTTTTGTTTTTCGTTTCATCGATATGACGGTATTTGTTTAAGAAAACAATAAAAGAGTGTTGAAAAATTTATCCAATGAGATTTTTTTCTTCTGAAGCCATGGTGCACAATGAAGGGTGGCCATTAAAAAGGATTTAAAATTATTTTTAAGACATTTTCCAAGTTCCATAAAAAGCCACCGCAATTTTCATATTGAGCCTTAATTTACATTTGTTTTTACTTCCGATATCTTATTATGATACCTACTTATTATATTTTTTTATTTTTACTTCTTCTAAATTAAGTTCCATTTTAATTTTAGCACTTATAATACACGATATTTTTTGTTTGATTACCTGGCGCGTAAACAAACAGATCAGATGGTTTTCCAACACGGGAACAGGCAACATACAATTGACCATGGGTTTTCTAGATTAATACCACAAACACTTATTAATAACACACACCCTGAGAGTTGTTTATAGTCATTGCGTAAGCAAGCCGTACTGGAAGCTGTGGTCTTTTAAACTCGAATGGTATGCCAGTCGGAAAAATTGCGATGCGGGGTATCAAAACGTCTTCTCCTTTATAATTTCCTTTCAATATGATTGCTTCTATTACGTTATTCATTGATTTATTTTATCGCTAAACGTGTGCCGTTATAAAGTTTCAGTTGGTTAATATTTCGCAACATTATGACTATAGACCCCATCTTTAATAGAAGATTGTGAGGCGGCAATCCAGGCAAATCAAGTGAGTTTAAAAATTCCGATGGATACTTTACGAAATCATCTTCATTAGTTGCCAACTGATTTATATGTCCTCATTTCGCCAGGAATTCCATCTTGAATTTTGAAATTTAATTCATTTACATCAGCGCTTTTGGCAGCCAGTATAGCTCTTTCGCTCAACCAATTATGGAATAAGTAATTTTCAGCAACATTTGGAAACACTTTATGAATGAATTCATCTTTTCATTGCGTTAACTGACAAAAACTATCAAGGAAGGCGATGCAGCCAGTCAGAACATCCATAGGAAATTGGTCATTACCAATATCAATGAGTTGTTTACAGATTATGTCTCCAGGATGATCGTGTTGCAATATAACACGCATATTCTTGCTTAAATGTAATACCTTGACGTTAATAACTTGTTTTGGTTGTTCCTTAGATCTTTTAAGATCTAAAACTTGAAAGAATTTTTGATGCGTCATTGTTCATTCATCCCACACTATTAGTTCACATTGCTGTAAGACCTTTGCCATTGCTGGAAATCTTGGAAATGTTGCAGGTTGGAGTTTCGTTGCTTTGCATATGCAATGACAGTTTTAGGGCTGAATGGGCAACGTTGCTGCAATGCCTGACGAAGCAAGAGCTAGAGCAATTTCATTTTTTGAGTGAATTGTTGCCAATATTAAACTGATTAAAATAGTTTTTGCTGTACCACCAGGAGCGTCCAAGAAGTAAATCCTCCCAGTTCCATAGTTTATTACTGTCATAAGAGTATCATATACATACTTTTGTTCCTCGTTCAAATTCTAACGCTTGATGAAAAGCATCGTGCATTGGGCGATTGGGCGCGGCCATTCTCAATTAAGATAATGGTTCGTTTGATATTGTCAAGTTCTATTGCCCATATTAAATAAAATATTGTCACACATACTTTTACTTGTCTTTTGTACGGGCGTATAGAAAAGTGATGTTTTTATACTTTTTTAGGCAATTTTTTTTTAATTTTCCGTTAGAACGATCCTCGTACTTTAAGGAATATTATAAAAAATGAATTAACGAGATCGGTTCAGCTGTTTTCGAGATTTGTGCTTACCAACAAATTTATCGTTTCGATTTTATATTATAGATTATGTGGCGATATTTCATTTTTAAAATGGCCTCAAAATGTGACCACATTTTATTTTACATTCAAAATTATCAGCCGCCAGTGTACACTTATCCGATGAATTATTGTATCATGATTATCAACTATTACTTAGGGCGAACAAATTTTAAACAGGAAATGGCTTAACCGCAATAAACAAATTAATAAAATAATTTTAATACTATAATAATAAAGATCAATTAATTTATTTATTTATTTTATGACATATGATAATTAAAATTTTAATAAGAACTAAAGCACTAGTATCCAGGACTATCAACAATTTTATCAAGTTATTCTCTTTATTTGCATAATTTAATTTTTCCTTTCGATCTCTACATTTGGGACATTTTCACGATGGCTTCTAAAATATTTCCCAACGTGATGAAGCATTGGAAGTTCGTTTTTAAGAAAATTCTTGATTTTAGTTCATTTTTCTGCAACAAACTATTTAATTAACTTTGTAATTCTATAAAAATGTCGACATTGAGACCTTCTATTATTTATTTTTTTTAAAATCTACAGATTTAAACATTCAAGGTCAATGATTTTATTAAACGCATTTTTTTACACGCCTTGCCATAATTTACCTAGATAAAAGAAATTTTTAATTAAATTGAAGTTGTTTTTGATAAATATTAAAAATGAAACTTTTACTATCATCTAAATCAAACTTTCGCTTTTAAAAGGTATCAAAACTGAATAGACATTTTTAATGTTTATTTTCTTTTTCAATTCATTGCTTTTGTAAGAAATTCGAATAAAAGTTATCGTTAACGTTCCTACACATTTCTCCACTCATTAAAACGATAGTGAAGGTTGAAATCAATTAAATATTCAAAACCTGACATTCATTTAGGTTCTGATATTGAACACTAATCGGTTGTTCATATGCATTAATGAAAACGCACATGTGACTTAAGTCACCGCAAACTTTGTGCGTTTGTTTGTTGCTGTGAGGAGAAGTGACTTTGTAAAGAAAGCTGTTCCCTTTTTGTTTTTAACTCTCTTATACACACACATACAAAATGATTCCATCCCACATAGAAACTTATAAATTTACATAAATCAACAAAGATAGCGATGAGTGAGTTCGACAAATTGTTGAACTGTTATAAAGTTTCTTGGACTGACGTAAAAAACATAAAAAACAAAAGCAATTTTTTTTTGTTTTTCAGTTATTTACTTTCAAAACAGAATAAATATATGAATAATTAATAACAAAGAGAAATGATATTTAAATACATACTTTTAACAACGTTTAACAAATTCATCATATAAAAAAGATAAAAAGTTTCTTGAAATACCTTTTCTGCATACAAATTAACTGGAACATATCTTTAGCAACTAATAAATATCTACAACTTTTATGCCAAATGTAACTGCACTTAGATGGTTTATATTTTTAACTTAATTATCATTTAATATTTTCTTATCTAATAAAGAAACTGTAGTAGAAGATGTGTATTTAATTCAGATGAAGCTTGCAAATCATATCTCTTTTTAATTATGATGTAGAGAATAGATAAAACGTTTAAAAAAAGAAATGAAAAGTGAATTGTTTTTATTTTACTGTAATATTTTTTGTGTTGTATTTTTTTTTTTTGAAAATACATAAGCATAAAGCACTTACATAAATATGTTTTAACTTAACTTTATAAAAATGTCAAGGGAGGTAAACAATGTTTTTCAATTATACATTTTCAACTTAAATTACATGTAACAAATGATTGAGAATTTATATTTTGTTTCCATTAGTTTTAATTCTTTACTCTTTGGGTAAAGTTTGGTGAAATTATAGACAAAGAAGTCCAAAAGTACGGGAACACTTAAAAACAATTTTTTTTCCAAAAACAAGATGCCAATTAAATGTACCACTTCTACACAATAGAAAGCATTAAGGGACTAGAGAATTTATTTGGCGCTAGCTACAGCAACACAAGATTTTACTAAATCTGTTATATGGCTAAGTCCTTTCGAGACATATCTATCGCACAAGATTTTGTATTAACCCTGGCTTGTTATTTTTTCTGTAAATTCGATTTATATAATTTTTGTGGTAAAACTTTTGTATAAAAACTTTCTGCAGTTTTTAATTTTTATTTAAATTTTTTTTCTTTACTTTCCTATTTTTAATCCATTATTTTTTAAGCAGATGACAGTGAATCAATTTACACAATCCGAAAAATGTGAACTGTATAATTTTATTTGCTCAAACTTGCAATATGGGAACAGTCTTTGGTAAAATAAAAATATGTTGAGTATCCGATAACATCTGTCGTTTTGTCAATATTATGATTTAATTGAATAAATTATAATATTTATTTTACAAAAAATTTACAAAAGTAATTTTGTACAATTTCGTTACTGCCGCTAAGTTGAGAATTTTCTTATAATATTTATTCTAAATATTAAAATGTTATTAAACTTAACATATTTGTTCTTATTTGAGTAAAACAGTGTTTTTTACTAACCGAGCCTATGCTTTAGATTTCTTACCTATTTACGAGTAAATTCAAACTAACAGACGGCGATCGACGTGCTAGACTCCCTGCAAATCTAACATTCCTATCACATAAACCAGTCAAGCGATACGATTATGTGCCGAAAGGGAGTGAGTTTAATAGCTCACAGAAGTAATGTAATGAAGAAACTTGGTAAATAAAATAAAACAACAAAAAGTAATTTTTTTTATTGTTATTAATTAAAAAATTAAAAGGAAATACACATTTTTTTAAAACTATTTTAATTAGAAATTAAAAAAATCCAAGAAATATTTGTTTGTCTGCAATAACGATCATTAATATTTCAAATTTCTTTAATGCTTCTAATATTCAATACTAAACACTTTATTATACAAAGTCATTTCTAGTTTGTTGTCATAAAATATTTACAGCCTATTTCGAAGAATAGTGTAAAATTGCAGATAAAATATTAATGTTGGTAAACAATAAATATTTTTTGAGTAAGGTAATCATTACTGGCGTATAAAATCCAGACATAACCACAAGTTAGTTTCTTTTGTTTTACATGCAAAGCTTTACTTAAAAAATATAAAAGTAATTTGTATTAAAAGCTTTTTTTTATTTGGCTTTATATTGCTCGAGCGTGGCTTACGGACTACGACATGGTGAAGTGCGGAGAATGCGGCACAAAATTACATTTGCAATTAAAGAAAAGGGCAATTTTTTAATGTTTGAATAGAGCAATTTTAGAATAAGAATTTAAGAATTAAGAATTTTAAAATTTGTTTGTGTACTGCTATAAGATTTTTGACTTCGAAACAGCCAAATAAGACAGGAAATGGCAATAATATTTCATTTACTGGCGGAGGAAAAATAAACAACATAATGTATTCAATTTATTTTTAAATAAAATATTATATTTAGTGATGACACACACTTCTCTATGTTTTACCTTCTTCTTCGTTATAAGAATCGATGTGGTACCTTTGGACTAAACCTTTTGCTTTCAAGCGGTAAAGAACACTTACTACTCCCATCCTCTGCAGTAGTGCCATTTTTATGGATTGTGCAGCATGTTGCATCATTTTGTTAATGCCACCCATCCACAATAAAGAAGAAGTTGGTTTTTAAATTGTGACATAACTCATTATTGAAAGTTATTTCTTAACCAATCTAATTTGCGGAGATATAAGGTTTCATGGCCTGTTTATTTGCTTCAAATAATTTACTGTTATGGTTGTGAAAACAGAAAATTATCAATCAAGAAATTTCAATCAAGAAAAAATAAATGACACAAGAAGCAATTCGTACAACACTTTTACCTTGAAAAACGCGATAGTGTCTTCAATTTTCGTGAGACTAAGTATATGTACCAAAAAAAACCTCTCGTCGTAAATATTTTGTTAGACATACTCTTATTGAGTTTTGTTCATGCACGTGAACTCTGTTGTATTTTATAACACAACTGTAGGAAGAAAATTCGACTTGGGTTATGTATTGAGGAATTAGTTGAACTGAACGATCGATTCAATTGGAAAAACTATTTTAAATATTTACGTCTACTTTGTTTAGTTTTGAACCATTTATTTTGTTTGAACTACTGAACGATGAACTGTTTTTGAAATCAACGTAGTACTGCCATTCCGTTTATTTATCGTTTTAGTTTTATAGAAAACAATTGAACTAAAAGAGCTATGAAACCAAAAGCAGCCTATTAAGTAAAAATCAGAACCAGTTCATTTTTTACCTTTGAACTAAAACACATGGTCACTCAATTGTCTACATCGCACACTGGGGATTTCGCGGAAAAAAGTCAAATTGTCAACAAACTCTCCATGCAATATGCAGTGATACTTTGAAATTTTAGACTAAATGGTACAATTAAATCAAAAAGAATTACTCTGGTCTGACTGCTAGTTTCTTCTTATATCCGTCTCAAGCTCAGTACTTGTATGTTTTATCGAACAAACTTAATTTAAACCTAAGAATTTTATTTGTTATGTATTTATTTATTTTATCTACAGAATTAAATTCTTACAGATTACTTTACAATTTTAATTATAATGTTTGAATAAAGGAATCTTGAACATATTATAACTGACATTAGCATTTAAGTGTGGCTTAAAACTATTACATAAATTTACATTTACGCATTTTGCAATTGGCTGATTAATTGTATAGCTCGTTCTAAAAAGACATTCTTGAAACATGCGACTGTTTCTCAAGTCCCAGTCTATCAATATTGTCAGATAGTATATTATAGCCAAATAATAATGAGGAACAAGATCTACGATCTTCTAACGACTGTAAGCCTAACATTTTTCTTCTAATATCATAAGAAGGTAGTTCATGTGGCCAAATCAATTTTTAAGCAGTCTTAGTAAATATCTTCTGAATTCGTTCAATACGACTTGATGGGCCCAAATGATTTGGATTCCAAACAATGGAACAATATTCCAAGATACTTCCAATCAAGGAAATTTAAAGTAGGATACTAAATTGAAAAAAATAAACTCTGCAGAGACTTAAGTTTCTTTTTTTTTCTCCAAACATTTGGACCTGCAATTTTAACTATACTTTCCTATAGTTGGAAATTACTACTAATACATTGTCTTATATCTGTTTTCACATTTTAAATCAATTTCAAGTGCCACCAGGTGCCATCTATCAATTTGTTGCATTACACAGTTCAACATTTTTTAGCTGATTAATTCGCGCCTCAATTCTGATAAGGTTCTTTTGTTAAACATAACTCAAGAACCACTAGTCGGATTTTACTTTAACGAATTTAGAAAAATCAAGAATTACAATTACTTTCATCTGTTTGTATAACGTTACGCTACATACGCAACAGTTTCGCAGTTATAAATAAATGTATGAAGAAAACAAAAATATTTTTTGCTTAAAAAATTATTACTTGTTTTTTTTTTAATTCATAAAAAATCCAAAACGGTAAAAAAGTGTCAAGTCCTACTACTTTCACGTAAAGTTGTATAACCTATGAACAAAATGAGACATAAGTCATGAAAATCGATGAACGCGTTTCGCTTTTATTCACAAGTAAGTAAAGGTATAAATTTAAAAAATTTGCTTGAGATTTGTAAAAATTTCTGTCTCTCATTTATATACGACATCAGTTGTGCCACTTAAATTATCATTAAGTGATGACATAAATAAATTAGTATGGAACAACAGTAAATCTTCTTCCACACAGTATTGTAGAACACGACAGCTTGCATACGTTAAAGAGACACCTCAGTTATACCAGAAGAAAAAAGAAGAGTCGATAAGGAGATATCGCAACTAAAAGAATTTGATCTAACAGTAAATAATTATATCTTACAATGATTGACGGCAAGACAGCACAATCAGTAACAAAAACGCCAGCAGCATCTACTTGTTTTATTTGTGGAGTCACAACATCCTAGATGAATAAAATCGAAGAAAGAAGTTCAAGCCATGCCCGTAAAAGAACAAGCACCTCAATGTGGTATGTCACCACTTCATGCGCGTATTAAGCTGATGGAGTGTCTTTTGCATGTAGCTTATAGTATTGAATTTAAACGTGGGAGAGTCGACTCAAATTAACGTCCGATAAAAGAAACTCGAAAATGTTTAATAAAACGTGAACTTAAAGAGAAAATTGGAATACAGATTGATACTGTTGAGCAAGGCTCTGGTTCGACAATGCGTCACGAAGATTCTTCGCTAATCCTGCTTTGATTTCCGAAATCACGGGTATTGATAAAAACGTAATCAAGAGGTTTTCAATAATTCTCGAAGCTATAACAATCACCGATTTGGATTTTTGTTTGGTGACGGCAAAAGAGTTTGTTGTACTGTACGAGTGGTAAAATATGCTATCTACACCTCACAAAATTCTGATTTATGGAAAAGATATAATTGAAAAGTGTATTTTTCCTGTAGGCTTACAGTCCGAAGAGGCTAAGGAAAGTCGTAACAAAGACTATAAAAAATATCGCCTTAGAAACTCCAGAAAATGCAGTCGAATGATGGTAACATCAGATCCCATGATTTCACATTGACGCCTTGATTTAGTCAGAAAAAGCGTAGTGTTATAAGCGACGAAGTTAAGGCTCTTTTAGAATAATAAATTAAAAATAGATTTGAAATAAATAATAAATTAAAATTTAAAATATTAAAATCAAAATTAAAAATTACATTGTAAGTAACGATCGACATTTCTCTAACTTTTTTTAATTTTGATTACATTTATGTATTACTATATAAATAAAACTAAAGTTGTGATGAAATCACTACATTTTTCGACAAATATATTTTTTACCTCACCTCCATACAAAAATCCCCAGTGTGCATTGTACAAGCCTGAAGAAAATTAAATGTTTTCTATAATTTGCCATAAGTACCTGTTTTGAAATAATGAAATAGCTATTGTTTTATCTACATTATATTACATTAAATCTATAGCTCATTATGTTCAATGTGGTGCTAAAACTATGTATATTTATTATTTTAAATATTTAGAGAAAAAAACTTTTCCTATTTATTTCACACCTATAGTTAATTATTTAATAATATAAATAAAATATTGTAAATAAAGTAATAAAGCTATTTAAACAAAAAAATGTTTATTTTTCGATAGTGTTGTTAAATGAACCTTCACGGACAATTAAATATAAAAAAGACTTTAACGAATACCTAATCTATTGATATGCCAAAACTAAAAACCGGTTAAACGGTTTTAAATAAATATTTGATTTGTATAAAGTATTTTGTTTAGTTTTAGATAAAACATTTTATTATTTTAAAACTAGCCGCTCTAATTTGATTGCTGCTTTTGTTTTAAATCGATTACAAATAGGAAAAGGTTATCAATTTGTCTATCAAATCAAATGTTTGTCACTTCGACAATCATTCATTTCGATATGAATTTTTATTTTCTCCTTTACTTCTGTAATTGGTTGACAGCTCAAGCCTGTACAGAGCGTTATCACTGTAGTCTCTTGCACTCCCCCCAGGGGCACATTGATATATTTTGATGGGAATCCACCATCAATACATGTGTTAAAAGGGGAAAAACGGGAGCCCAGTCCCCTGAAGTTTGGCAGGGAGTCAACTGGAAGCTCTACGTTATTTCCATGGGAATCAGTAAGCCCCAGAGTTCAACTTATTGGTTCCTTAGCGTTTCAGCTGTTCTATGTCTGATTATTGAGGTAGGCCCTCCAGGAGTGTTGTGGTGGTTGTGGTTTCGCGGCCCTCATGAATTTTGATTAAGGGGCCAGGATCATTTCACCTTTACGAGAACATTGGGTGAATGATTCGGATCCAGTGAGCATGCTTGTCATGTGTTCTGGATCAGGAGTTGGATAGTCTCCAGCTCTTCAGAAAGGACTGGTGATTGGCGACCCTGCTTCGAAACCTCCGAAATTGCAGCTAGAAATAACCTGTTGTAGAAATTAGTCTTAGGATTCCAAGGGCGCGGCGCACGCATTATATCGCCCAAGTGGTTTGACCACCGTCAAGTTTTGGCATACACGCGCTAGGTATCTACGTAAATCATATCACGCATGTAAACTCTTCTTCCGAAAGCTGAAAAAGATTAATAATTAAAGCCTCCATAGCTTTATCTTTTGAACAAAGAACAATATGCTGACATCCTTCAGTTCACCAATAATATGTAAGGAAAAGCAGCTGGAGCTAATTCCGTTTTCTAAATGTCATAAAATAAAAATTGTATGCCTGCCTTAAATAAAATACCAGTTTGAAGTATGTGGGTAGAACCATTTGAACGGTAGCAAAATAAGTGCTTGCATTAAACTCGTGATTTTGACATATATAAGTGTAACATATAAAGGGAACTACTCTGATATACATATACCGGCCCTTATACTCCTATATAGTATATATAATATGGGACTTGTGAAATTTATGAAAAGCATGTAATGCTATAATTTTTAGTTGGATAAACCCATTTTACTTTTTTTTTATTATTAAGAATTATTTGTTTTTTTTTTTTCTATAAATTGTAATTATAAACTTATTTCAGTTCAGATTTTTTATGCGTGTTTTATTGGGTTCTTCAATAAGGTTAATAAAATATAATATTTTAGAACATCCAAAAGCAATTTTCCATAAATAAACTTCATCGACAAAATAAAAATTGCTCTGTCTGATGTCTAGCTCTAATATTGTAATATCATATTTAAAGGAGACTGTAAGCGATGTCTTGAAAGTTAACTTATCTTGTTGTGAAATAGAAATAAAGAGTAGAGTAGAGATAAAATCCATAGATATGCCTAAAAAAACCCAAAAAAAAACATAAAAAAATAAAATAAAATAAAATAATTCTCTAAGCATACATAAACAAGAAACCAAATTTTTATACTTTTTAGGCTTTCAAAATCGGCATTCACTTTGCATGAGCTTGAGAATTTGATTATAAATATAAAAATTATATTTTTGTTTGTAAAAGTAGTAATTTATTTTTTTTTATTTACGACATTAATTTTTATTATGTTTTTGTGAATAAAAGTACTTAAAACTAAAACTAATATTGTTAAAACCGGCTAGCGGTATCTTGCACACGAATCCATTGATATTTGAATACCCTAATTGAGTTTTTATTCAACTTTTAATATTTCAAATTTTATTTTAAGTCAAAGGTCACTCAATAAATGCAATAAAATATTTGGCTATTTTTCGTTTATTAAGAGGAATTTGATTATTTGGAAATATTTAATTATAAACTAAAGATTTGTGTTTACAAATAATCTTGAAAAACAACTTTTATTACCTGGCTACTTATCAATTCAAATGTGTTTGGGATTCCGCAAGACATCTGTAAAATTAAATAAAACACTATTTTTATTTATGAATACATTTCAACCTGGCAATAACTTAAAGTTTTTTACCTTCAACACATATTTTTGGGGAATTTATTTATCTTTTTATTTAAAATTAAACTAAGGTTCCAAATAATGTTACTAATAACTATCGTTACGAAGCTATTCTGAAGTAGATTCTCATTTTTTAAACCTTTTTTTAGCTCTTATCAGGCTCAGTTTAAGTGTATATCGACTAGTTGTTGTATACCTCTTTGTTAAGAACTCATCTAAACATCAAATAGTACTTCTGTGGATCCTTGCACAATATGAGTTAATTCTGTATATTTGTAGATAATATGAGCTCTCTCAAAAAAGTTAAAAATAATGTTTAGAAGAAGTTGTTCTTGCCATCATTTTAATTAATATAATTCGACTTTTCATCAGTAATCGAAATTACACAAGGAATTTTCACAAAAAATAAAACAAGATTTCGCCAAAAAAATTAAGTTTTCTATTTAATATATTTCGCATATAACCTACAAGATTTAGGAAAAAATTATATTACATACATCGGTTAAACTAGAGCATCAAAAAATTTTAATTAAGAAACAAAGACAGAATGGATATTATTTTTGAAAATTACCTTCTACTACTAAAATAATTAAAATTAAACAACGGACACCATCCACCATCCACATCACATTGAAACACTCTATCCAACATTCATAGACTTAAGACAACAATTTACACCATAACCAAAAATAACGGCTACAAACCTATTACTATCGATAAACTTCTTAGACAATACAACACAAAACACAGGAATAAAGAAGACAAAGAGACAAACGATACAACATGACGGCACACTTTTACCTACGAATAACCAGAAATATATAGATTACCTAACCTTTTTCACAAAGAAGGTTTACTCACAGCATTAAAAACGAGCAAAACTCTAAGACATAACCTCAGGACGGCGATAGAAAAAACTGACGTATTTAGTTGCAGCGAAGTGTACAGACTTACTTGTACCTGCAAACATACTTATATAGGACAAACTGGACGAACAGTGAAGACAGGTTTCACAGAACACATACGCTTATACATACGAAGAGGATAAGACGTCAACCCTGCATTACACCTTGATACTCACCAAGGGAAATAGATGAATGTATTATATTGCTACATCCTAGCAAAGAAGAACGAAGACTAGACATTCTTGAAAACATGGAAATCTACAAAATAAAAACTTTTAACAGTGACGCTATAAACGAGCAGGTAAACTCGACCTCCGACACAATTTTCGCACCACTAAAAGTAATCATACACTTGAACGAACGAAAAACAACCTCGGACAGACACATGTACCTGAATGATCGTAAAAGACAGGAATATTGGGGATTAGCCTTACATTAAGTGCCAGGTGGCGGGCATTCTACCTTTATGGGTAGATACGACCTTAATGAAAGAACTACCTATACCCAAACACTGATTCGCCAGTACAGTTTAGAACACGGCTGGCGAATAAAACCATCAAATCGAAAGCGCTTGCTATTCATAACGAACAAACAGCCAGCAAAGACGGAAAGTAATGACAACAGTAAAAATAAACCATGATATCTGTGATGGCCCAATATTAATTTTTATTAATAATTTTTGTTCAGCTTTAATGAGAAGAAATAAAATTGAAACTGGAAAATTCTTACGCGACGTATATTCGGCCACGGGAAGAAGTAAATGCTTGTTATAACAAACAGTGGCTATGAGTTGTTAAAAAATAAAATCCCAATAAGAGACAACTGAAACAGTAAAAACTGCGTGCTTTACTTTGTCTTTGCAATTTCAAAGCAAAAAGTTTGTTTGTAGGAAGACGTTTAATATTTTTACTTTGATTTTTATTTTTTGCACTTGCGCTTTAGTGGACTTAAAAATGTTTATGGCTTGTTTTTTCTACTACTTGTTACTTTAGCACTCATAGTATTATCAACATTGTGCAAATTCGACGTGCCTACCTGGCACAGTAAAGAATTATAAACAAATGTTTATGAATATCACGACGCTTCTAGTACACTCTTTAATTTTATATCTTTATTGTATTTGCTTTTACTGCAATTCTAGAGATAGAGGGCTGTAACTGACGGATAGAGATTATAGCGAAAACAATATGTTTTTACATGTTGTGTATGGAACATTAAGAATGTTAAAAAAAAACGTTTATGATAATTCGAATATAGCAAATATTTTTTTCTCTCTGTGCTAAGAATTTCCGAAAAATTTTAATTTTTTAGATTTCCTATTGCTAAATACATTTGTTTTACTCTTTAAGGAAGTAAAAAGGTACAAAAAATATTAAATCAAATACAGCTAAACAAACAAAGAAACAGAGAAAGAGAAATATTTTATTTTGTGTAGTCATAAAATGCTGCCATATTTTTTGTTTGACTTAAATTTTAATGTTGGAAAAAATTTTTTTGTTTTTGAAATTTTTTCTTTAAATGTATTTTATTTTAACGAACAACAAATATTTAAGTATTTAAGATTTTATTATCGAAAAGTAAAAGGCCCTTGTTGCATAAAAAATTAATTTGTTTTCATTTGTCCTAATGTATCTATCCCATATGTTTTTTATAACTGTGTTGCCACATAATTGTTTATTTACCACCCGATTTATAATCTGCACTAAATGCCTTTAAACTACACAGTTCAGTATTTGCAAATAATGTATGTTGACAAAAGTGTTATAATAATTTATAAGCTTAGTGCAGTTGTTGTCTTTGAAAATGTTATTTTTTTTTTATTTTGTTTGAAACCTGAAATTCAAAAATTAATACACCAGCTGATAAATGGCATTTACCTACTCTTATTGTGCTTAACAGTGTGCTTAATGAAAAACCAGAGAAAGTTTAATAAATTTAAAAATCTTAATTTAGAAACTCGAAAACTTTTAAGTATTAAAAAAAATATATTTAGGGAAAAGTTTAATGGCAGCGCTGATTGCATTTATGTAAATATATATTTGACTTTTTTGTCATGTGCCAAAGTCTAAAGAAATTCGTTCGGCAATCTTAAGACATGACAATTTGACTGTTTTATTTTCTTGCTGTTCATAATTTCTTTCAGTAGGTACGTGTTTAATAAAAATAAAAGAAACAAAATAAAATTAATTCTTTTAAAAATACTTACGAAACAGGGTGCATTGTTGAAATGTTTATAGATTTATTGCTTATCTCAATTTTTCTTTTGCAGAGAAAAATATAGAAAAGACAACATGCTACAAGATCAGTGGCCCTTGTTGAAAATATTAAGAAATAATCTAAAAAACTTGCAAATTAATATTATTTAAGTGAGTTTAAGTTTAATCGAACGTTTAAACTGGGTTTTAAGAAACACGAAAAAATAGTTTAATTTTGTGTTTTATATTATGTATCCATCCACTTATATGTGAATTTTTTAATTTTCACTTGCTCATAAAACTTAATAATTAACCGCTATGCTGGCGCACATATATTTGTGTATTAGAATTTATTCGTAAGCATTATGTGTCAATGTGAATATTTTCTGCAGACAAAATTTTTAAGGATGTAAGTGATCATCAGGAAAAACTATCGAATAACTTTTTAATTATCTGCTGGAAGCATGGAAGAAATTTCTAAAGAATTCCCAGACAGACAGACAAAATGCTTGCAAACTCAGATCTTTGTCACGAATCCTAGGGAGTTCTTAAGGCATGACGTCAATCCAAGAGATCTCTGAGTTTAGTCGCTGTAGTCAGCCTAGTTCATCTCAGCTTAAAGCCCAAATTTTCTGTTTTCAATTTCTACAGAAACGATAACAACCTGAATTAATGGCTATTAAATTTAATGTTGAATTCTCTTGTAACGACTTAATGTGATGATTTTTAACAAACGGTTGGATCATGTTTATTTAAAGTTTTGACGCTCGAAGTTTGTTTCAAAATTTGACAATATACTGATCATTGCCTACCTCTTTTAGGCGCTTTGAATGAAAATGTATAATGAATATAACTTACGACAACGATTACTGTGGGCTTTTGAAAAATGCTATTAAAATTTTTTTTCGCTCGAACCAGCATTCAGGGGATGACCCCTACTCGTGTAATGCATTGTACCAGAACAAGGATATTAGGTCGTGGGGAGAAGAAAAGAGGGAGTTGTATTTGTGGACATTCGATTTGAATTTTCCTATATTGCAAGTGATAGGAAATTTTTCAATTGATTGAAATGTTTTTGGCATAGAACTTAGAATTTAAAAATGGCTATAGAATATTAAACCCTGTACAATTTATATATATAAAAATAATATAAATATATAATAAAATCTCATGCAATTGGGATCGGTTGTTCAGAACCAGCGATGAAAACAAAAGCTTTCAAATAATGTTTTCATACGCACTTTGTACATCTATCGTTCAGAGTTGTATTTTACGACGAAATGAATAGTAAATTTAAGAGAGAAATAAAAAGTTTGTATGGTGTAAAGCTGGTCTTAGACAGAAATAATTGTTAGAGTCCATGTGTAGATAATAGAGTAAATGCGCCATTAAGCAGCCAATGAAAGAAATATTCCATAGATATCAATTAAATAATGTAATATCGCTGATTTGTGATAAAATTTCGCTTAGTTTATCAGAGTTTTTGTTCGTTTCAGAACGTGTATCTTTTAACGATTACACCCTGTATTTCTTAAATACTAAATTAACCCACAAATATTATACATATATATTTTTTCTTCTTACATCGGAAGAAAAATATATTTTAATGCAAAATATTTGAATTTAATATCTCAGTTGATTGTTATCATTCGACATGTCGCTTAAAATTCTTTCCGTTCGTGCTGTTTTTTTTTTTGTTTTTTCTTTTTATTTGTTCGGCGCCATAGTTCTGGCTGTTGATGGTGTTATTTGATTTTTAAAAAATTTTACAAAATTTAGTAAACAAAAAAATTAATACTTCTTTCGATTCAATTATAATAAAAAACTTTTAATTAAAATATTTAGAAAAGTGATGAAAATGCTTCAACAATAATTATAAATTTCAAACTTTTGCTTGTTATTTTTGGAATCGAATAAAGTTTATTTAATACTTGCGCTTGTGTCTTTAAAATTTATTTGTAGAATTTTGCCCGTGTTTATTTTAAGTTTTTGGAAGTAAAAATTTTCTTTGCCTATAAAAATAGTTTTTAGGGCATATTTTTGCTTCTTTACAGAAAAACCAATATTCATAAAAATGTACATTTAATTAAAAACAGAAATTTTTGACTTCTTCTTATAAAAGATTTGTGTTAAGGAAATAAAGTAATATTTTTTTATGTTAAAGTACAAGGTCAGTTTGCACACTCTAACTTAGATGAATATTTGTTTTGATATTTTTTTTATAATTCTGACAACTATGTGGGCGAGCTATGCTGGCTTTAAGGAAAAATTTAATTAAGAAAATAATAAATATTAAATGTTAAAAAATCACAAAACCTTTGATTGCAACTTTTATCACTTCGAAATTTTTACCTTTTATGTATTCTAATTTCGAATATTTTTAACTGGTGAAATTAAAATTGTTGTTTTTTTTTTTAACAAAATGTTGGAGGAATTTAAAACAGCATTTTTTATGAATTAGAAATTTTTTAATTAAAAAAATAATTAATTAATATTTGTGTCTAATTTAAATATCAAGTTTTGGAATGAAAAATAAGATAAAGATTAACAAATAAATAAGTAAAAATTATCAATCACTTCTGATTAATGGAAAAAAAAATAATAATTTGCATATATTAACTTTAAAGATTTTTATTAATTAACATGACGACAATGGTTTTAAAAAATCAACATTTTCTTAATACAATAAAAAACAGTGATGCTCACCTAAGCCAGTACGACTCTTACTATTTTTTTTGACCTTTAATTAATTGTTGTGAAAAAAGTATAACAAATTTTGTGTTAACAAAAATGGACAGGTAAGTGTGGTAGCTGTATATGGCATTAGAAATAAATTTGATATCTCAAATAAAACTGTTCTCATATAAAAAAAACTTGAACTGCTTTAACATGTTAATTTTTTGTGCCTTCTAATGGTCTATGTTAATTACGAAACTAATCGCAAAAATTATAATTACTTAACCAAATGCTTCATTTTAGTACTCCGATTGTTTCATTGCGAAATCACTTCGTTTGAACGTTAACCGATTTTATTGTGGAAATGTGCATTTTTATATGGCTGAACCAATTTAAATTAAACATTAATACTAATCAAAAACTCCGGTCTATCAGAGAGAAATTGGGAATATGCATTTTATGTGCAAAAATCAGGTGATACTGCAATTTTATGCATTATATAAATAAAACCGCATTAAAATTGCAGCTTTAAAATAAGTAGTAACAATAAGAAAAATATCTAGATTTCAAGTTCTTGATTATTTTGGAATTGGATAATAATCTTATTAGATCTTAATCTTATGGATTTTAGTTATATTTATGTACGATTTCAAATAAACGGTACTTTTAGAAATTAAGAAGAAGAAGGAACGTTATTAAAAAATATTTGGTTAAAGGTGGCCTTAATTTATTACCAACACCATGTTCTGGGAAAGACAGACAGACAGACGAACTTTTTTTTAGTAGATTGATTTGTGTATTATTTGTGTTTATGTTTAAACATTCTTTACTGTAATTAACAAATCAATTTGGAAATGTTTGCAAAACGTTTTTTGCTTCAAAAGTGTAATTTAACTGGCATTTTTTTCTTTACCGACTGTGCACGGGTAAGCCAATAGACAGTTTCAATTTGGCCTCGATATACTCGAAAGAAAACGTTTCGTTTTGTGTAATTTCGTATCCTGGAATGTTTATCAAAAAAAATGTTGTTTTGAAAATTTCTTGTTAAAAATGTCACTCAAAATATAATGCCTCATAACACTGCTTCTATTAGAGGGTCTTACAAAAGAGTGGAGTTTAATCGAAATTAAAACCATAGTTTTTCCGCCCAAAATTTAAGAAGAGTTACAGTCTTGCATTTGTTGAATCCAATCAATTTTCAGTTCTTGTACTTTTTTCAAGAAACCGTATAAGTTAGTAAAATGAATATTATAAAAACTGAAGGTGATCTTCAAAATCTGCATCAAAAATTAGATTATAAAAATAGAAGTTATAAGACATCTACAGCTATTTTATGTAAAGATAGAATGCAACTGAAAACAAATAATATGCTTATTAAATTGGAACGGTGTATCTGAAATTATGCAAGAAATCCTTCAGTTTATGTCACTAAATTGGGAACCGAGTCATTAGAAGATTTATGCCCAAATAGTGAAAGTCAACTCCCAAAGAGGAGTAAGAAAATAGAAAAAAATTTAAAAAATAATTAGAATCTGCTATCAAGATTTAATAAACAAGTTATTGCTTCTGTCGCCGAACACTTTTTTAGAAAGTGAGATCCCGCTTAAATGATTTTTCGCTTTAGGCTTCTTCAACATCTTCTTTTTATATAAAAATGAAATGGTCCACTTATGTAATGTAATTCCATTCGAAATTTTTAGAAGATGGTTTGTATGAAAAAAAATTATAAAATTTTCCGGAAAGCTTAGAAAATTCATTTATTAATTTTCTTTTTGCTTTTGTTGTTGTACACACAAATAAGTTATATACGACTCGACATGTTCGTTCGAATTGGTTTGACGAAGCTATGTGGTTGTAAGCTGTACATTTTTCCTTTTAATTTTACTGTTTATACGAGTTTGTATACTAATGAGGTTGTATACGTGCTAACACACTTATACATTCCTAGCATACGCTAAAAAAACGCGTAGATCAAATCACAAAAGAAAAAAAAAAAAAACAAAACCAAAAGAAAATAAAATACCTAATAAAGAGAGGCAACATCTTCAACGTCGGCCAAACCGAAAATTGTTGTAACATGTCAACAGTCATGCATGTATATTTTTGTTTGAAGATTTTTTCTTAATTCATTACTATACATAGCTGCCATATTTTTTAGACATAATACCGTCACAAATTTTGGGAAAAATCACATGTGCATATGTATGTGAATAGAATGCATGTTTTTCAATACTGTGAATCCTTTCGTGAATTTGTTTTCAATTCAGTAAAATATGCATTCAAACTTCTTTTAAGAATTAAACACTTTTATACCATAAAAATATAATTATATAAAAAACTAGATTGGTTATCAAAACGCGGATGCCAAACGCGATTAAAGGAATAATAATTATAGGAAAGTTTGTAGGTTGTAAGTATTCGTATCATACCTTGCATTCACAATCACGATTAATAAATACCAAGGACAATCGATAAAATTGTGTCAAACCTAGAATGCTAATATTGAATGGTGCATGCTCGAGAGTTGGTACACCGTCAGCACTGTTTATTTACTCTCCCAACAGAAAAATAAAAAAATATTGTTTTCTATTAAGCTTTAAAATGAACTATATTCTTACCTTTTTTGTTTGTTTATTTTTTAATAAATCACCTTAAGAACTATTTAAACAATAAATTGAGAAAGATTTGGGTCGTTTCTTCTTTGTACTGATATTTTTTTCTAACTCCATATGAAATATTAATCATTAGCAAATAGCTTTCCAGTGAAGCCGGGTCGTATAGCTAGTTATGAATATAATATATAATAATTAATATAATACATAATAATTTTTAATTATAAGTATTAACTAAATAATTTTTAGTTCATAATTTTGTTGCTTTATTTTTTAAAACGAAAATACCTGAATTGATTGATAAAAGCTATACGACTTGAAAATAATATACAGATTTTTAAAGACGGTGCAAAAACACAACCGACTGTTTTTTAACAATATCAGACTTTTTAGCGAACTCTAAAGTGGAGCATTTAAACTAAAACTCCTTTATTTGCTAGTCCGCAATTATGTTTCATCGTTACTCTGTTATAACGATACAAGTAGTATTAACCAATCGTTTTTGTTGTTGAGCAGCTTTTTTTCTGTTGCTACTTCGTTGTAATTCTGTTAATTATTGGCGTCACGACATTTCTAATATTGCAACATAAATAAGAGTTGCTTTAACAGTATAGATGTTTGTATGTGTCTTTATCTTTGTGTTTTAACGTTTTCATACCTTTTGCAAGTCGTACGAATGGATCGATGAATGGTTGGTTCGTTGGTTCATTGGTTCAGATTTTTGGTTTGGTTTTGATTTTAGCTTTATTCTCTAATGCCTTGTAGATTATGACCCAGAAATCACGTTCAACTAGCATGATATTGATTACAATTTATGACATTTTTCTTTATTGTAGAGCATAGATTTTTATTTAACTTTTTTTAATACTTGCTGTTTTCTACAAAAAAAAAAAAAAAAAAACATAAACAACAATAGAAACTTTACACTATTGTTTTAGTATTATCTTTTCTTATTTATTTTTATTTTATATAATAATTTATTATGGAATAGTCGTAACTAACGATAGAAGAGTGCATGAAGACAGAATAATCACACAAGTAAGCCAGCTTAGAATAAATCAATGAAATATTAATTACGTTGATTTGACGGCAGAATTTATTGAAATCCAAGATAATAATTTTTGTAATTTAATGCGAATGTGAGAAAGAAACATCTGGGTCGATTTATTTATTACATTTTTTCATAAAAATATTTTATGTCATCTATTTGCTTGGATGAAGAAATCCGTTTGTTTGGGCTCATAAGCAAATGTGTTAATTGAAGTCTTCTTCAGAGCAAAAAAAAAATAATATTTTATAATATATTTTTATTGTCGTTATTAGATAACACAGCGATGATTTTAATTATATACTCGTATACGTCCACCGTGTACTGGCTGCAAAATATTTTTTAAAAAATACTCAAATTGTTTTCATCTTAAGAACTAAGGTCTTTCATATTTAACTTTCGGTTTCAAATATCTATTGGCTTCAAACATACTATCCTTTTTGAATTGCTAAATTAAACACTGGTTCAGGGAGTTTAGTTTTCTGTGTGGAGGAGCTTTTATTAGAGCACTCCCATTTGTAACACTGTTGCATACACTATATGCGTTTATTATGAAATTTAGAGTGGTGTTATGTCTGGGGGCAGCTGTATTTTTATTGTTGCTTTTAAAAATCAGGGAAATAATTGCATGCATATAAATATTTTTGATTAGTTTTTAGCTTTAGGTTTAGCTTTTCCTAGGTGTTTTCATCATTTTACTTCACTAATTCTGGCTTTGGTTGTTATTTCAGTTGTTTTCATTCTGCATTTTTAAATACTGTCCTTTCCAACACTTTATCGTGTCGTTATATTTTCTCTGGTTTACAGAAGAAGAAAGAGAAGAAAAACGTTAAAACAATAGTCATAACGTAGCGTTATCTGTTCCACTATTATTTAGCTGAAAGTCCTCTTAGTAAATAACTTCCGGTTACCATCTCAATAAAATATAAATATCACTTCTAGCATTATTTATTTTGTTAATTAACGAACAAAAAAGTGTTAGATATCAGTTGTTTAAAAGTTGTTACGTCAATAAAGTTGCCAAAATATAAAATATTTGCCCGCCAAACTATACGAAGCAAGTACCAATATTTTGAAACTTTAGTACACATTAAAACAATATCGCCCCGTCCTTATCGGCATTGTCCTGCAGAGATGTGTAATGTATGTTTTCCCCAATTAAAAGTAATGCTAATGATCCAAAAATATATTTGTAATTTCTTATATTTTCTTTTTACGTTTAATTATAATTTCGAATACTTATATTTACTTTAATAAAACAATCAAATAAACTTATAATACGGCGTTTTTATTTTCAAATAAATATTATTTTTCTTATTTAAGTTTAAAGTTAAATATGAATGCATATAATTAAAACAACAATATTTTTGTGTTTTTTTTTCCAGAATAATGTCAACCAATGATTTACCGCCATTACCGAAAAGTCTTAGCGGTATAAATAAAATGTTGGCATCAGATTCAGGTCTTGTTAGTGATGTTGATACCGATGTCAAAAACACAAAAAATACTGATATAAAACAACATGAAAACCAAAAAGAAAATAATAATAACAATTTAAATCTTAATAATAAAAATAATAACAACAACAATACCTATAGTGGCATAGCAACAAAAGATGCTAGTGATAAATTAAACAATGCGACTATCACAATGACAGCTATGACGACAGCATTAACATCAGCAACATCACCATTAAAAGAAATAAATGGCAATGAAACGATATCGGAAATACCACCAGCGATACCGGGTAGTAAATTGGATACACAAATAGCAACATTGCGCAAAGAAATGGTAAGTAAATTAAATCAAATATCACATACCCTACACCATGAATAAAATACGGCTTATCATTTCATTTGCTATATGAACAATATTATGAAAAGTTTATACATTATAAATTATAAGAATTTTAACATTGAAAACCTTTAACAGTTGTCTATAAAAACGGATAACTTCTTATTATTGAGTTAATTTCTAAACTTTAACTTGATTTGAATAATTTTGCAATTAAAAGTTCGTGAAAATTTATATAAATTAAAATTATCTCTAGTCTATCATTTCTGACATGAAACGAATTTAAAAACATTTATTTCTTTATTAATAGTTTTCTATAATAAAATAAAATGTCAAAGGAAAAACTTTTCATCTATAGAAAATTTTTTGTCACCTTAAATTTTTCTATGTAAAATTTTCTTCACTCATAATTTTTTTATGGAAAATTTTTATCACCTATAATTTTTCTATGGAAAATTTTTATCAGCTATAATTTTTCTATAGAAAATTTTTACCAGCTATAATTTTTCTATATAAAAATTTTATCAGCTATAATTTTTCTATAGAAAATTTTTATCAGTTATAATTTTTCTATAGAAAATTGTATCACCTATAATTTTTCTATAGAAAATTTTTATCAGCTATAATTTTTTTATAGAAATTTTCACCAGTAATAATTTTTCTATAGAAAATTTTCACCAGTAATAATTTTTCTATAGAAAATTTTCACCAGTAATAATTTTTCTATACAAAATTTTTGTCAGCTATAATTTTTGTATAGAAAATTTTTATCAGCTATAATTTTTC
This sequence comes from Trichopoda pennipes, assembly GCA_030448955.1. Lineage (NCBI taxonomy): Eukaryota > Metazoa > Arthropoda > Insecta > Diptera > Tachinidae > Trichopoda > Trichopoda pennipes. The sequence continues at coordinate 1,393,763 of JASKUP010000084.1, forward strand.
TATAGAAAATTTTTATCAGCTTTAATTTTTCCACAGAAAATTTTTATCAGCTATAATTTTTCTATAGAAAATTTTTATCAGCTATAATTTTTCTATAGAAAATTTTTATCAGCTATAATTTTTCTATAGAAAACTTTTATCAGCTATAACTTTTCTATAGAAAATTTTTTGTCACCTATAATTTTTCTATGGAAAATTTTTATCACCTATAATTTTTCTATGCAAAAATTTTATCACCTACAATTTTTCTATAGAACATTTTTATCAGCTATAATTTTTATGTGGAAAATTTTTATCACTCATAATTTCTGTTGTAAATTTTCTTCCGTCACAATTTTTCTATAGAAAATTATCATCGTTTATAACTTTTGTGTAGAAAATTTTTATCAGTTATAACTTTTCTGTAGACAATTTTTATAAGCCAATTTTTCTATAGAGAATTTTCGTCGGTCCTAACTTTTCTACAAAAATTTCAGTTGTAATTTTTCTATAGAAAATTTTCATCAGTTATAATTTCATATATAGAACATTTTCATCAGTCATAATTTTTCTAGAAAACAAATATCATCAGTGTTTTCTTTATTAAAAATTTTAATCAGTTAATTTTTACCAGTCCATTTTTTTATAAAAAAAATTATGTTATTTTTTTGTTATTAAAAAAATATGGCCATAATTTTTCTATAGAAAATTTTCATCAGTGATCATTTTATTATAAATTATGTTGTCAGACATTATTTTTTTATAAGAAAATATAAAAAGTAATAGTTTTTTTATAAAAACATTTCATATATAATTTTTCTGCTCAACAAAATATTTAATGTTTGACTGTAGAAAATAAATCAATTCTGCAATTCTTAAAGTTTTTATTTCATATTAAATGAAGAGTAAATGGAATTCGGCACAGGTTTTCTTATATTTTCTATTTATATTCATGTGTTTGTAAATGTCAATTAAATTCTTTGTATTTTTATGGTTCAAACACAAAAAACATTTTTTTTTAATTATATTTTTGGTTGAACTTTAACTAGTCACTCTTGTTTCTCTTTTTGGGTTTCTTTTCTTTTAGTTGAAATGTAAATTTTTTCTTTTTATACTTTTATTTATTTGTGATTTTGACATTTGGATTATCGCGCTTAGTCTTGATGGTCTTTTACAAAGTGACAAATTGTATGGTAATTTTAGTTGAGTAGTAATTTGTTAATTATATTCCCCTGGAATAGGCTCATTTCTTATGAGATTGTAATGTACACTGAAATATACAAAATATTTAATACCGATATAGGAGGTTTTTCAATAATAAAAAAATTAAATTAAGATGATTCAAAATTTTATTGTATTACGAAGAGAAAAGTTCGGTAATTATGAATGAAAAATAATATCTGGCAAATGCCCACTACGACCACGCTGATTTGGTCTCGATTCTTTCCTTTAAGTTTTTTATCACTTTTTTGCAAAATGGCGTTCCTATTTCGTTTATTCCATCATGCATTTTAAGTTTTAATACTGAAATCGAATCGATTGGCTCCGTAAGAATCTGTCCTTAATAAACTCTGTCCACAAAAAAAAAACAATCCTGTGTTATTAAATCACACAATCTGGCTGGACACTTAAATGCTGATTGTCGTGAAATTATGTGATCAAGAAATTTGGTTTGCAATAAATTGATCGTTTCATCGGTTGTTTGACTTGTGGCGCCGTCCTGTTGGAATCATATATCAGTGATGTCCACCTCGTCAATAATAGGCCAAAATGGAGTTGTTAGCATTTTGTGATAGCGTAATCAAATGATCGTTACTGCATTCCAGCCTCATCTTTAGAAAAAAAAAAGTCTGAAACACGCATCCAGACCATATTGCGCACCATACAGTGTGACGTTGAGTACGCAAATTCTTTTCAATGATCGCTGGAGGATTCTCCGAAGCCCAAATTTGGCAATTTTGTGGCAATTTTGTTTGAAAATGGCCTTCGTCTGAAAAAATGTTTTTTCAAAAAAACCAGCCAGTTGTTCCTGAATGAATTGAGCGAAACTGCGGCGATGTGAATGGTCGGTCGGCTTCAATTCGTGCACCGGTTGAACCTTCTAAGGCTTCAACGTAAAATCCTTATTCAAAATTCGCAATGTGGTAGTTTTGGGTAACCCCAGTTTTAGAGAATTGACAAATTTAGATCTGCTTCAACACTTTGACAAACAGGTGGAATATTTTTAGTTGAACGACCCGCTTTGCACATTTTGTATCGAGTCTGTCGACTCAAATTTTACGACCAAACTGTTAATAGCGGTTTGGGAAGGACGATTTTATTATCCGAAAATATCACGAATATTACGAAATGTAACTTTAACAGAACCCCCATTTTGATAAAGGATTTTAATGCGATTTTCGTGCGAAATTTAATTCATTGTAACAATTGCCAATGCGTTAAATACGATAATGTAAAAACAATTGAATGTCAAAACTATCATGTTGCTGCTGTTGCCACAATTGAAAACAAACTTCTTGTTGAAAAACCCGATACAATACCTATAACTACGAATATAACAGTTTTCGATCTTTTGTGATAATTTTAAAATAAAACATTTTTAATTATGCTTAGCATCAGTGAAGGGATTATAACTCGAGAAAATAGGAAATATATAAGGTATATATAAGGTATGCTTATATATACTACTTGTTTATACTGTTTGCCTTTCAAAATTTTATCAACTTTAGACACTTTTGAGTGATATCAGAAAACATGAAGTTATTAGAATTGTTGGGGAAACAAAGCGATATATTCTGCAATATGTGTGTAAACCAAAGGGAAAGAAGCTTCTGGAAAATATTCCATACCTAACCTTAAGACACATGTATGCACGTGAAGTCACCAAAAAGAAGCGAATTACCCAAAATATGATTTTTACACATTCGGCTTTTGTATGCTTTCCTGTGTCTCTTTTCAATAACGATTTATTTTTCAATCCAGCATTGGACGCTGGCCTAGTGGTCAAAAATTAATGCGAAATAAAATTAACACTTTAGACTAGAAATTCATTCAAAATCGAATGGCATAATTTACCTTGTACTTAAGGTGCATTGCACAGTTTCTCCTTAAATGCTGTATAACTTTTACACTTATAGAGTTGTATCACATTAATAAATACGCTAAAGTGTCATTGAGGTGCCAGGTTGAAAGCAATAAAAAAAATGTAAAAAGAAATAAAAACAAAAGTAAAAGTCTCTAGATACAAAACAAAGAAAAAAATTAAAAAAAACAATAAAAAAAAACAAAACAATAAAAGAGTGCTTTCTTCTCATTCACCGACTAATATTTCATGGTGATAAATTCACAAAAGTGAAAAATGGGCAGAGTGCATGATCTCATCATGCTTTGTTATTTAATTAGTATTCGTACATTTATTTAAGTTTAGATCGATGTTGCTGCTGTTAGGTTTCGCTGGATCATAACTTATGTTCAAACTGTTGTGCTGTTTTTGTTGTTGACTGCTAAGGTTTTGATCTCATCAGCCTGAAAAAGTTGGTCAAGTGTTACAGTTGTTGGTTGTTTGCAGGCCATTACATAAATATAAGAATAACATTTTGGAGAAGTCATTATTTGTTAAAAGAAAGTTATTGTAATATTAAAGATGTTAAATAAACTTTTTCTTCTTGAATAGCCAGTCATAATAATACACATAATATTTACATATTTATATATATTTAATATTTAAATGCTGAATTATATAGACTGTAGATATATGTTATCAGATACAAGATACAATACAAGATAGACAGACAGAACGGCTAATAAAATTCTTATAATAAAAAATACTTTATGTGGTTACTAGTGTGCATTATCTAAGTAACTGGTTTTTAACCTTTCACTTTTTATAATTTGTAAACTAAAACTTTAAAATTGTTTAGATCTGATAATAAAATATTGAGATTATTTCTTTAGCATGTATTGCTTGACTTCAATTCGTATTTTAGAAATACATATTTTAGATTTATGCTTATAAATGTTACATTTATGGAAAACCAGTTTTAATTTAAAATACAAAAACTAAAAATAAACTATTAAGCTAGCAGATCTAGAAATGTCAAGAGTGGAAGGTGGTAAATTATTCAGTTCGCTTTGGTTGTCTTTATCTTGAGAATGTTGCAATAAAGTTGCTTTTAAACTTTGAATTTTATTTGAACAGACAATTATTTGCTATTACGAGTATGTATTATTATTATTATTATTTCTTGTTCTCGGTTTTCTTATTTTTTTTTTAATTTTTGTTATTTTTATTTTTTGTAGGAGCGGCTTTTATTTAAACTCACGTATATTTTATATAGCTACCCATGTGATTTGTATTGCTTTATGTACTTAATATCTCTGTGAACCTGTTGTTTACACATTTAAATTGTGCTTTTTTTGTCTATTCGGCGTTTTTTTTTGTTTTTGGTATTCTGAGCGAAAATTAGTATTTAAAAAAATATATATATTTTTGTACTTTTAAAACAAATAAACCGATTATTCCAAAATATTCAAAATGAACTAATAGAAATGTATTCAGTTAAAAGTGAAATGAAAATATATGTAAAATGTAAAAATATGAAAAGAATATTTGCTTATTTAATTACATAATAAAAAACATAATACATTATGTTAAGAAATAACACAAAAATGTTATAAATCAGGGACCGTAACTCTTATGACTTTTATCAAAAAAATCAAGATATAAGAGTTATTTTTGATTGTTATATTTTCAGATAGAAAATAAGAGTTATTTTTGATATTTTTTTTTTTAATGAAAAATAAAAGTTATTTTTGATTTTTATATTTTTATTTTAATAATAAAAGTTATTTTTGATTTTTATATTTTTATATCAATAATAAAAATCAATTCAAAATTCGTGACATAGGTAATATTTTTAATAATCTTTGTTTTGTAATTTATTAATTGCAATGCAAATTAATTATGATGGTATAATTGAACACCTGAAAACGACCTCTTAACACTGACTTGAATGGCAGCCAAAACTTATAAGCTATCTCTATGCATTCATGTTTTTATAGCTGATAATGGATACGTCACATTATATATTATATTCATATAGAAATTTGAATGAAGCAGCATATTATAATACATACGGCATTAATAAATAAATAAGAGTTTTGAATTGATTTTAATTATTGATATAAAAGTATAAAAATCAAAAATAACTTTTATTTTTCATTTAAAAAAATAATAATCAAAAATAACTCTTATTTTTAATTGTTAAAATAAAAACCAAAAATTTAAAAATCATGCAATATGCTGGATGCATTTCGCCTAAAAATCATGATGGTGCAATTAAAAGTTTTCTACAATGTTCATTTATGTATGATTTATTTCTTTAAAAATTGAAAAATAACTCTTATTTCCGGTCCCTGTTATAAATTTTTATAAATTTAGTTGGCTAATTAGAATTTAAGAATATTTTTAAAGCTTTGTTGTTTTAGGGAATTTAATATTATTCTTGCAAATCTAAAAAGATTCTGGAAGATGACAAATAAAGAAGAAAACTTTCGATTAAAGTTACTAGTAATTTCTTCACCCATTCTGTCTTTAATTGTGCGCGAAGAATTAGAATAAAGACGTTAAACCACCGTCAACTTTTTAGCTCTTTAGTTGGTTAACACATTTTTCGTGCAGTATATGTACCAAAATTTTGTTAAATTTCGCATTACATTTTGATATGCTTTCGGTACGGAAATTCATTACCTTCGTTGATAAATATTTTACAAAAACAACCAAAAATATATTTAGTTTAAATACTATAATATAACAGAGTGAAAAATAGTGAATTAAAAATAAATAAATTTTTTATTTAAAATAAACAATTTATTATTAGGAATCGTTTTGAAATTGTTCTACGTTAATTGTGCTAAAAAACTGAAGGAGTAGTTTTTTAATGTTTCTTTGTATAATTTTTTTTTGCTCTCTTTTATAACCTCCATAATAAATTTGGTTTGAGATTTTTGATTTTTGCTAACAAAACTTAATAGGCCATAAGTTATTAGCATTTCGTGGATCACAACTGACCGTTACCACATTTTCAACCTCATCTTGGAAAAAAGGCCTAATCACGCCACCATACAGGGACACGTTGAACATGCAAAGGCTTCTCAATAATCGCTCTAGGATTTTTAGAAGCCCAAATCCGGCAATTTTTCTTATTAACATACCGTGATAAGGGAATGAATTGAGCAAATCTATGAAAATGGATATGCTTTCCTCACAGTATTATGTTTCTAGTTTTGAATCATAACAGCTTAAAGCAATCTAATACATTAATTATGCTTTTTTTATATCTTAAGTCTATAACCAACCCTTCATTCACTTAAATTGCAATTATAAATCCATTACAGCCTAATTCCACGTTGTGTAAGTTTTGAAATTTACTCGGGCCTCCATGAGCTGTAGACACTAATTAAATTTAATATATTTAACAACTAAATAACAAACAAAACAAAAATTATGTATTTTCACTTGAAATTTTTAAAATAAAAATATACAAACCAGAAAAAACGTAACCATTTGGTAACTGGTCAAGGTTTGCATTCGCATTGTGTGGCTCTTGTAAATAGTGTATGGCTATAAAATATTTTATAGTAATAAGAATTTGCAAATATTTAGATCAGCGTTGCCAATTGATAATAATAAATACTAAAACAAAAAACTTAAAATTTTAGGAAAAAAACTAAATTTTTTTAAATTATGCATTTTAAAAATACAAATCATTTTGACTGAAAGTTACTAAAGTCGAACTTTAGTTGTTGCTCTATAAACAGAACTTTTTGAATTAACAAAAAAATTTTAGATTCAAAAATTTAGGTAAAAACTGCAAATAAATATCGAGTAAGAAATTCGTACCCATTCACAACATTTACGTTGCGTAAAAACCTCAAGACATTCCGCTACAATTAATAGTTATTCTTTAAGTAAACTGGCTAATTAAGTGAAACTCTATCCTTAGTTCAGATTGTAAAATCATTCTTCTCTTTCCTATATATTGTGAAAAGCCGCTGGTGTGTTTTGAAAAAGAATTAACTTGAATTTAGAAGAAATTAAAAACCAAAAAATATTCTTTTAACATTAAGATATTCAAAAATTCACAAAGACTTGAAAGAGCTGTTGACTAAACACTATGCTTGCTATCCCATACAATTTTAAGCCACTGTGGTTTTATTCGACTAAATAGAATAAAACAATATTTCTTTATCGAACTCTAACACTATTGCCTTAATATTGTTACGTTTATACCTTTTATAAACGTTTTGTTGTGAGTTCTTTATTGCAAAATAAATAACACCAGTTTTTAAAGTTTTTAAATTAATAACAATTTTATTTACTTTAACTACACAAAGTTGATACTACGGAAAAATTTACTTAAGATGTACATTTTTAATTCACGTTATTTATTTTAACACTGACTCACTATCCACCCATACGATGCCCTTTTATATTTGTCCATTAAAAGTCTAGATAAGTTAAGAATCTTCTACTCCCTTTGTAGCACATTTTGTTGTTGTATGTTGTTTATTCAATGCATAGGCGCCTGTGTGTCTGTGTGTATTTTGGTTTTTGTTTTTATACTGATAAAGTTTCTTCTTGTAATTTATTTTAAGATATTTGTTGTTGTCTCGTGTAGAAAAGGTTTCTAAGAAAACTACGCAGATGGTAAACTGTATAGATGTTTGTTGTTGTCTTGCGCATATAAAATTTCTACGCAGTTAGTAAACAGAAATTTGTTTTTGTCTTGCATGCCACGCAGTTAGTAAACAGCATATCAAATTGTTGTTGTTTGCGTTTATAAAATTTCTACGTAGTTTGTAACTAGAAATTTTGTTGTTGTACTATAGGTTTTGTTAGCACGTCACGCAGTTTCTAAACAACATACCCAGAAGTTCGCTTTATTGCTTAATTGATGTGTCTTGCACATCCGTAACAATATTAATTTATATATAAATGTTTAAATACGATAAAGAAAAGCATAAAAAAGAGTATAAAAGTTCTAACGTTTTCGATTTTATTTATTCGCATGTGGCTTGTCATGCCGATGTATATTAACTTCGTTATTAACTATCTTACATAATTATATTACATTCATTCAAAAGAAAATCTGATAAAAAAAATGTGCTACTAAAAAAGTGACAAAAAAATATTAGTTCAGGTGATGAAAACCGAAATATAATGCAGTTTGCATAAGAGCTATTTTTTATCTAAAAAATATTAATTCACCCTATTACTACTTTTATTACACATTTAATTTTTAACGACTAAATCTAATAGATCACAAACTTTAGCGAGAAGCATAACAGGTGGCTGTGGCTTACAACGCCTACTAACAGGCAGTTTAATTGTGTAAATTTTGTAGTTTGAAAATGCTATGAATTACTATTTCTACTTCTTTTTTAAATTAGAACATTTTCTTATTTATTTTTAAAACTGGTTTTGCAACACTGATTTTAACTGAAATATACAGAAGTTTTGAGTTGTTTGAAAAAATATTTTTCCTTTTTTTCTGCAATAGAAAAACAACTGATTTAGTTAAACTTTGTTAAATGAATGCTGTTTAACATAACAATGCTGACAACCGCAAATATAATAACAATGACAATAAAAAAAATTATGTAATTGCTGCAATTACAAAAGAATGCTAAACTGAGCGTTTTGATATTTTTAACGATATCTACTACAGTAGAATTAAATATTTAAATGCTATTGCAAAATAAATATATATAAATTATAAAAATTAAAATAATGATCAATTTTGTAAAATTTTGTAACAATAATAGTTAACTGAAAAGTGGTTCAATAAAATAGTGGCCTACTAAATCAATTGCATAAGAATTAAAAGAAAAAAAGTAAATGCATTTATAATAGTTTTCTAAGCAAGACAATTGATTAAATAAAAATTATTTTTATGGATCTACAGCCAGTAATGTAAATAAAATGGTTTCTTTTTTTTTTGTTATATTTCTGCGTATCGTGGTCGTAATAAGTTGTGATTCATTGACTGTATTCTTTCATGTAAAAATAAGTTCAATTTAAATTGTAAAGCATTAACACAGAATAAAAATTCTTTCATATGTTGGCCATAAAAAGAAAGGAGTTATAATTTGATTTTATTGCGCAGAAAACTATCGAGAGTGCGTTTATTTCATCAATAAAACTTTCTGAATGCATTTACTTACCAACTAAATAAAATTTTAAAATTCCTCGACGTTCTGAACAATTGGGATTATTCAAAACCGCCACCTGGCGGAATTAAAGTCTAAAAAGGTTCAACTGGTGCAGGAATTAAAGCCGACCGATCTTCTCATTGCCGTAGATTCGCTCAATTTCTGAAAAAATCATTTTTTCAGACAAGGCCCATTTTCACTTGTCAGGGAATTCAACAAGCAAAATTACCGCATTTGGGCTCTTGAAAATCTTAGAGCGATTATTAAATAGTTTGCATGTATTATTTTAAAGATGAGGCTGGAATCGCGGTATGGATAATGATATCCCAAAATGCTAGCAACTCAATTTTAGCCTTTTATTGACGACGTGGATATCACTGACATGTGGTTTCAACAGGACGGTGCCACATGTCACACAGCTAATAAAACAATTAATTTTTTGCAAACCAAATTTCCTGACTGTATAATTTCACGACAATCAGCAGTCAAGTGACCAGCCAAATTGTGTGATTTAACACAACTGGTATATTTTTTGTGGGACTATGTTAAGGACAGAGTCTATACGGAATCAACCGAATCAATTTTAGCCTTAAAACTTGAAATCTGCTATGTGAATAACAAAATAGGACCGCCATTTTCCCAAGGAGTGATTAGAAACTTTGATAAAAGAATTGACATCAGTCAGAGTGGTGGTGGAGGACATTTGCCAGATATCATTTTTCATTTCATCATAATTGCTGAAGTTTTTTCTTCGTTATACAATAAAAATTTGAATCATCTTAATCGAAATTTCTTGTTTTATATGATTTTAGAAAACGAACTTCTTGTTGAAAACCCCCTATATAAAAGCAAGTTTTTAAAATAACATTTAGGAGAGCAAAATTCTAAAAATGCAATCAAAATGATGAACTGCGAGTAAATGTTATGAATATCTGATTATCTATTACTGTTTTGTTTACAATTAGCCAAATATAAAAGCAAATTTAAGCGTAAATGAAGAGATCAACTGTAATTAAATTAGTTCACTATTATTTGTGAATAAATAAATATAAAAATAAATAAGTATTTTAATCAGGCGATGAAATACTGCACAATTAAACAGTGTGTTCGAAATGTGCTGTATATTGATGCGTATTTATTATTATTAAATAATAAATTGTTTTAACATTATTAATAAATGGCTTCTGCAAAACTCATAAAAATATTTTTAAGTGAAGTGTGTAAAACAACAATTTAAGTAGATAATGTTTTAAGATAAAAAACTAAAAATAAAACTTTTTCTATTTAACAAATGATTTTTACAAAAAAAAACAAAATTTAGCTAATTCAGCTTGGTTTTTATCCTGCAGAGCAAAATCATTTTTCCTTTACTTCCTTTTACTTTTAAAGCAACTTTTACTTACTCGTGTTTTTTTGCTTAAATCTATCATTATTTTTTGTAATTAATTTTAATTAGTATTTGCCTAAGAATTTTCACTGATTAAGAACGTGTGTATTAATGTAAAAGTTCTATCGCTTACAAGTTTTATTTTTAATTTTTTTTGCCGCAAACCTTGCATTCTTCGATTATGAGTAATAAACTTCAGGCTATGGCGACTATTACTAATAATGGCTTGAATATAAAATAAACTTTTGAAGTATTTTGAAAATTTAATTTACGTTTTAAGGTAGAAAGAAGGTAATAAAAAACATGTATACAATTATTATTAGTTTCGCATCATAGAGTTGTAGAACTAGTTTTTTCGTGAAAAATATATTCATTCGAGTTTTAATACGGATATTAATTTCTTTGTTTGCATCGCATGTGAATAAATTAAAGTAAAAAAACTACATATAAATTATGGAAATTCTATTAAAATTTTAAGAAATTGATAAAAAGTGTATTTAATTTCTTTTTATTTATTTATTTATGTCATAAATTTTATTAAAATTTGTATGTTAAGTTTTGTTTATATTCCAAAAATATTCCTTAAAAAAACTATTTACGTTGCCTTCCTATTCTAGATTATTTTTTCACTTAGTTTTTGAAGCTATTTTTCTTGCAGAGTGTTTTAAAAAAGAAAAAAGGTTCTTTAAAATTTTCTTTCACTTTTTGAATGCTTTTTTTTTGATTTGCTTTGATATAAAAATTTTAATTTTGATATCTAATTGTTTTGATCTTTAATTTATTCTATAATTGCAGCGATATTCGTACTGACTATCTATTTTAATAACAAGGTTGGTCGTGAATATCTCAGCAAAGACTGCCATTAACTTTTCTTATTTTGTTACTTTCTGCTCTAAGTAAAGCTTGAATCAACAAATGCCTTAATGATATCATCTGCTGTTCTGATATACAGCCGCCTTTACTAACTCAATTTACCTCGACTGCACCACATTTATTTTTTTTATTGAGACTCCTGTAGATGTGAATAGGTATTTTTGCATTTCGTATCTACACAAATTTTTTCTCTTTCTAGCCAATGCTCTTTTAGGGTTTGAACTGATGAACTTCTGTTGAGAAAATTATAAGATACCTCCACCAGTACAGGCACTGCTGACTTATAACACGTATTCAAACTCGTCTTATTTGCTCCTTAATGGTGGAAGTTGCAGTTAAATTCAGGTTTGCTTCTAACTGACATAAGCCAACAAGATTAGGGAACAACAACATTACAGATATATATATTATTTAACCTTGTATGAATTAATAATATATTAATTATACGTTGTATAACTGAGTGACAGGCGCAGGTCAAGAAATGTTTGGCAGAATTTAAAAACGTGGTTTTTTGCTAACAAAAGTTATTTTGCTCATTGTTCCCAAGTATCTCTTAAACAATTGTAGGATATATCATTAACATCTAAACAAACTATGTCAGTTCAAGGATCAATTTTGTTGTCGTTGCTTTCTTTAAGGAGGATTTAGCTGTTTAGATGTACTGCTTTGTCAGCTGTTTTATTTATTTTTTCTTCATTATTGTAGCGGTGTAGATATAACGATTAGTAAATTGATCTAGAAGTGTTTCACATTTAGTCATATTCACACTTTTGCATTATCGTACTAGAGCTATAGCCTCAAGTAGGCCACACATTGTCACCCGTTGGTTGCTGAAAATTATGTCATGATGTATTAGATAAGTTCATAAATTATCCTATGGATTATACTCGCTCTATGTAAGTAGTTGAGATTTTATAATAAAAAAATTGGGCTTTTTAAAACTTTATAAAAATTTATTTTTTATCTACACTTTTTTCTTAATCAAGCCACAATATTTATTCTATATTTTATTTCCACATAAATTACTATACAACTAAATCGAAAATTTAATCTCAACAACAAACTACGATTACTTTAGAGAAACAACTATCAGAAGTTCTTTTGTATTGAGCAGATACAATTACAAAAGTAAATTAAAAAGAGATATAATGATGTTTACTATTTTTCCACATTTCTTTTTAATTTTTTAAGCTCTTTTATTTTTCTTTGTTAAATGTTAAACGTTAATTAAAATCTAACCTAAATCAATTTAGATTTATGCTCTTGTTTAAGTATGTATCGGCAGACAGATACAATCACTTGGTTGCTAAAGAAGTTAAGTGTATTTAATTATCTCTACAAAAAACTTTTATGGTTTAGTTTTAGTTTATTTTTTTTTTAACTAGAAAGTATTCTAGTGAATGGCCTTGACTATAGACTTTGTCTAACTAAATACGGCAATTGTATTTATTTCCTTTTTTAGTATTTTCAATTAACATCTTATTTTATTGCCATTTTTAAAAAGTGTAATGAAAAAGAAACTTGACAAGAAGTAAACATATAGTTTATGGGTTACTAAACTGTAAATTTTGGCTTATATATTGAATTGATATTGGATGATAGCAGAAGTAATATTATTATTACGCATTTAAGTATATATGGCCTTTCTAGCACAATGAGATACATTATATGGGATGAATAGCAATATAAATAAAAATGAGATTTTTCAAATGTACTAAAAATATTTTAAACTTAATAATCAAAATAAAGCAGTGTAGTGCAGTATCAATTACGGTAAAGTATAGTAGTTAACTGCACAGCACCCTACAGTACAATAGAGTAAATAATATTAAATTACTTTACAGTACAGTAGTACTTAGAAATAAACAAAGGAACATTTTTGTACAACTCTTTTTATTTTTCCATTTGGAAATTTGTGACAAAACATGTTATTTTTTATGTATTATCATTGCCAACAAGAAACAATTTGGAAAAACCAAATTTCCAATTTTCTCAGTATTTAAGATAACTTTTATTTATAACTTTTTGTTTGGATTAATTTCTGAGTTAACTTGTGCTTGATTACTTCAAAAAAATAGCTACTTTTATTTGTATTTATTATTAGTATTATTATTAAAATGTATTATTTTAATTTAATATTCAAAATTATTGAAAATATATTATAAAAGCAAAATTAACACTCTTCTTCAAGCTTTCTTCTCTACATTCCTTATCCAAAATGTTGAGAGTTTCAGAAGAAACGCCGAGTGTGAAAGATAAATATCGGACACAGAGAAAAGAAGCTTTAAAACTGTGTTTTTTCTTCTCGTTCTAATCGAACTTATCGCGACTAATTATACAAAAATTAATTTGTTATGTAGAGAATGCATGCGTGAAAATATATTAAGTTTTACTGCTGTCTAAATTTGTTCTACTTTCCTAAAAATTTAGCATTTGATTTTAAAATAATTACCTTTCTTAATCAAATTACAACAAAAAAAAATATGAACTTGAGCTTGACTAATCATTGTTAAAAATGCATTGCATTTCTCTTTTCCTTGTTTATATACACTATGGAACTATAGTTTAATGTCAAATAAATTGCTCATGCTTTTAAAAAATGTTAACTTGAAGTTACTGGGAATCATAATCTGCAGAAAATGTTGCATATATTTCAATGTACTTATGTATATGTATACGACTAAAATCAATTTCATTAGTGTTTGGTAACACTTTATTTTTTATTTTAATATTCAAAGATTAACTTCTATTAGATTAACTTCACTGTCTTACATCACTCTGTCAGTCGATAAGTTGAACTGTCAATCATTAAAAGAAGAGTTATGGAAAAGCATTTTTCCCATTAGTTGGTTGTCGTCATCACAAAAGTTTGCTTTACTTTATCTAGTGGAATTGATCAGTTGAATATAAAGAAGTGAAAGAATTTAGAATTAATGAATGTGCCTGCAATACCTTAACGGTATCTTTTGTTTTAATGTTTCGAACGAAGCAATTCGTTTAAAAGATTGCTTTATTTCTTATATGAGACGATTCAAAAGCGAGGGTGGGTGTGTAAATATAAATTAATATGCTCAACCATAAACACTTTGTTTACCGTAAAAGGTGCAAATAAATTAAGAATATACAAAAAAATATACAAAAGTTTTATACTCGTTTATTAAGCTACAAAAAAATAAAAGAAATAAAATAAAAAGATATTTCTGTAGCTAACAATATATTAAATTAATTTGTATAAACAGCAAATAAGAATAAAAAGCAAAGACGTAGAAAATGTAGCGTCATTATTGTATAATATAATTTTCAAAAGAGAACAATACGTGAACCACATCACACCACACCAAGAAAAATACTATTCATTTTATTTTATTGACATCAAAAGAAAGTTAAATTTTATCAAAAAATTTGTTAAATGAAAATCTTAATTTATTTGTTTGTTTAAAGCTGCCTTTATGTTTACATAAGAAAAATTACTATCGACTGACTGGGCAGATTATCACAAACCACCAAAAAATAAAATGACTATGAAATGACCACAAACCCACATACGGTTACGGATGGCTGTTTATGTTTTTCTGACTCTGTACGATTAAAACTTTTCCTAGAAACCTACAAAACACTTAAAATACTAGTAATGACAGAGCGGCTCTTCTGTTACTGCTATTAAGCTAAAATGACACACACTCCCAAAACTTAGATAATCAACCAGCTACATATAACTGGTTTTTCACACGCACAATTTCACACAAAATATGCTTTTCCAAAAACAAAAAGCTAAAACTTATATTAATTAATAAAATACAAATACAAAAACAAAAAATAAAGCACTATTGAGAAGAAAATTTAAAATGTTGTAAATAAAAACATTTATTATTTTTTTTCCTTTTTTATAAAAAGTATTTTGGATAAACTGCGCCACATTTACACATACATACATTGTGTGCTATGTAGTGTGACCCATTTTTAAGCTAAAAAAAAATAATATTTACGAAAATTGAGGAAATGTGGAAATTATGTTTATAACTCTTTTTTAATAGGCCAGTGTTATAAATATTATTAGTAAAGCATTTCATTAATATGTGTAGAATACTGTACACATACGTACGATAATTTCAAACAATTATTGCTGGACGACTGACAGGTTGAGTTTTTTAATAAAACATAATATTTTAAAGTGAACTCTAAGACACCATTTGATATGTGGGGGTGTTGGTTTAAAAATTTTTCTTTTTCTGTTACACCAAAAACAATCTGTTAGTTACGCGCATAAAAGGAGTCACCCATTAAAAATTTATTTTATGTTGAATACATGTTTTGAAACTGTTTCAGCATAAGTTTCCAGAATGGAATTTTGTTTAAGGTTTTTGAATAAATTAATCTGACATTGAAGTCTCTTCAAAACTTTTCAAAAGAGTTTCGCGTTTTGACAATACATAAATAATAGAAATGCCCAAGAGATTTCTAAAGAATATAAGATAATTTAAAAAAATAAGATAATTTAATCCTTTAATTAAAGAGATAATTAAAAAAGTTTAATAGGCATACAAGAAAATACTGAGAATTTCTATTTATATCCTCTAGATTATAATAATAAAGGGAACCGCTATTATTTTTTAAGATAAAACAAGAAAATGTATATTATAATCGTAATAATTAAAATGATGTAATTATTGTATTTTGGGTAAATGTAAAGAAATTCTTTAAAAAATGTTCAATTGAGTTGCTTAATTTTCAATTATTTGGAATACAGCATACAGCATACACATACATACATACATATATATCATGTTATAATATAAATATTTGCAATTGAGTAAATGCATTGTCTAAAATTTAGTTATAAGCCCATATTGTCGATTACTGCATTTTTTGCTCTATTTCATATCGAAAAATATAAATAAAAACGGCAACCAAAGCGCTTACACCACCAGTAGGAATTTAATGTTTAAAAAATAATACAAACACCTTGTGTTAGAAATAGTCAAATAGACAAAAATGTTTTAAATTCAATTTTTGCACATAAAACTAAATATTTATTATCACTCCTTATGTAGTTAAAAATTAAGCAATTTGCTGGAAATTACTATTTTTCATAACAAATATGTGCTTCAAATGCAACCAACTTTAATCGTTTTAACTTTTAAGTACAAAACAACATTGTAATCTATTGTTGTTATCAAAACTTTTTGATTATGACATATTATTGTCTTGTAGGCATTTGAAGAGTAGAAAGAGAAAAGACAATATATAGTTTTTTTTTTTATATTTGTTGTAGTAAGCAATAGTCGTAGTCAAAGTCATTAGCAGAGGTAGCGAAAAAGATAAACTAATAATTGACTAATTGCAGTAAAATGCCTTTGAGCTTAAAAAAATAAATTTTATAGCGTCTATGTACATATTTCAATAATAATAATAATAAATGCTCTAAAATTGAAAAAAATAACTTTGAAGAAATTCAATAAAGAAAATGTACTTACTTTCTTTATTGTTTCAAAGCTTTCAAAGCTTTCAAAGCGATTTTTTTCTGTATTCCAGCAGTTAAAAGATTTGTTATCTTAAAGGATGCCCTAAAATTTAAATAAGATTTTCTCTCGTTTTTTATTTTTTATTATTTATTATTGTATTTGAACGTAAGATAGGTAACTATCTCTTATCTTAATTATAGAGCTGCAGAATGAAAGAAAGATAATTATTTTACATTGACATTCAAAAGATAATCTCTTTAATTTAATGTTCTTAAATTTATAATTCAAATATTACTTCTGGAATATGGTGAACTTTTCATATAAGTATATATCTTTATATATCTTCATATAAAAATAGTCTAGCGTCGTTAAACTGCACGGTATTGTATACCTATTCACGAGTCCAAAAGGTAAAACGATGCGGTTACCAAACGTCTCCTTCAATATGTTAATAGTAGCACATCAAGGCGGTTCAACTGATAAACGATAAAGTCAGTAATCAAGGCTACATAGCGGCCACTATTGCCTGTAATGCCCTGACCATCATAATTTTTAAGTCCATACCAACCCATAAAACAATGTATCATAACATACACTTAATGATTATCATCACACAAAATGCGGCAGTTTTCTTATTGTATTCATTCATACGGAAGTAAGCTTCATGGCTAAATAAAACTTATTTTGTCTCAGTGATGAGCTATGAATAAAATAATTAAAGCTTTCATTTTTTATTTTTCGTTTATAATTTTTTGCCTTCTTTTCTCGGATCGCCATAATGATTTGACTCAAGTTGTTCAAATAGTTTAAGCGATACGTTAAATTACACCTGAATTATATGGAAAATCCCCAAAATATCGATACGGCCAACATATTTTTTTCTTAGATTTAGTTAAGGAGTTTTCAGCAAGCAGTTTGTTTTCCAAAACAAAATAAAACAATAAACTTAAATTAAGATGATTCAAATTTGTATTATATTACGAAGAGAAAATTTCGGTAATTAGGAATGAAAAATGATATCTGGTAAATGTCAACCATGAGCAGCTCACAAAGTTTTTAATCACTTTTTGGTAAAACGGCGGTCCTATTTCGTTAATCACATCACAGATTTTGAGTTTTAAGGCTGAAATCGATTGAGTTGGCTCCGTATAGACTCTGTCCATTAAAAAGAATCCGGTGGTCTTAAAACACACGGTCAGGCTGGCCACTTAGCTGCTGATTGTCGTGAAATTATGCGATCGGGAAATTGGGTTTGTAATAAATTGATCGTATCATTGACTTTGCGACTTGTGGCATCGTCCTGTTGAAACCACATACCAGTGATATCCATGTCGTCAATTATATGCCAAAATTGAGTTATTAGCATCTCACAATAGCGTGATCTATTGATCATTACCACACATTCAGCTTCATCTTCGAAAAAAAACGGCCCCTCCAGACCACATAGCATACGATACAGTAACACGTTTAGCATCCAAAGGCTTCTCAATAATCGTTCTAGGATCTTCAGAAGTCCAAATGCAGCAATTTTGCTTGTTGACATATCCTGACAAGTGAAAATGCGCTTCGTCTGAAAAAATGATTACTTCCTGAAGGAATTGAGCGAATTTACGGAAACGTGAATGGTCAGTGGGCTTTAATTGCTTCACCAGTTTAATCTTGTTAGGCCTTATAGTTAAATCATTATGCAAAATTCGCAATGATTTTTTGGATAACCGAGCAATTGACAAAATTTCGATCTGCTTCAATACCGTGGCTAACGGCTGCGATGCTTTCAATCGAATACGCGTTGGCGTTCGCACATTTTGTATCGAGCTTGTCGGCTCAAATTTAACGACCAAATTTTTAATAGCGGTCTCGAAAGGACGATTATGTTATCCAAAAATATCAAGAATTTTAGGAAATTTTACTTTAACAGAATCACCATTTTCGTAGTGGATTTTAATTATTTTAATGCGATTTTTCATTTTACGTCAAAAAATTAAATGCAAAAAAATGTCATTTTGTTGGTGTTGCCACAATTGAAAAACAATCTTGTCGTTGAATAACCCATTACGTTAATTTATAAGAAAGCTTCGTGCCAAAGTTCACAATGTTATCAAAATATGATTTAAAATACTGATTTTAGTCCCTCTTAATTACCAAAATCTAAAAATTCCATTGTGAAGTTTATACCGCTTCTATTTTACAAGAGCTAAAGTAACATACTAGGAAGATTCTCTAAAATCGAATATTCAAAATTGTGGTAGCTTAGGTCAAAGATATTAATTAGTTAGTTAGTAGTTAGTCATCTTTTGAACGAATTTATTTCCAAGGGCACTGAAAAAAATTTAAAGTTGTTGTACGAATTTTTAATTTTTGAAAATCTTGCCTCTTGCATTATTAAATATTAATGTAAGGAAAAGAGGAAGTATGTGTTAAAAAGGCCTTTCGAGTCTTATCATAGTAATTGACCTTCTTTTTGGTTTTTTAAATCCATATGAATCCATATATTATTTAACGCTGTAACGCTGTCGATGCCTTAAAATAGTTGCTCCTTAAAAAATCAACTTAAAAATTATTCGTAGGAACTCGTTATGCATTTAGATAGCAAATAAGTGCAATAACAATGTAAAAGAATCCTAGATTCTAATTTTTATTTATTTTATTGTACCTCAAAGTTGTTGCACAGTTTATGAAAGTTTGAAATATTATGTTCAGAACTTCATGAAGTTCACAGCATGAATAATTTAAGGTTGTTGTATCTATTTTAATAATGAACTACAAAACGAACTCATGAAGAGTGCGGCAGGAGACGAACATAAACTTTTTTGTTGCTTGTGTGGCTTAAACACATTTGTTTGTGTGCAATATGTGAATACATAGTTTGAATGTGGTGCTTTCTTGCTGCTGTTAAATATATGGAAATTTTTATGGTTTTTGTGTGATGGTTTTTTGTTGTTCGTTTGTCATCAACAAAAAATCATTTAACTTTCACTCAGTGCTCAGTGGAAACCTCTATTTAGAGCTTATAACTCTAATAGTATGTCTAAGTAAGCAAGCAAGCAGATTCGCGCTTAGATGTTAACAATATGTTTGGGTACTTTAAATTGTTTCTTCGTATGACTACAAACAAAACTGTGCTCTGCTTTACAAGCATTTGGCAAGGCCTTTCAAATGGAGTACAGATGAGTACAACTGAAATATGTTTGGGAAAATAAGAAAAAAAATAATGAGCGAACTTTTTTCTGTTTGTTATTGTGAAAAAGGGTATTGAAAATGTCGGCGTTGATTTACAAAGACGTGATTCTGTTAGGGATTTATGATTGATGGGAATTAATTTTGTTAATATTTGCTGCACTAAAAATATTGCTGCCTTAATTTGTTCCCTTTAAGTAAACAAGCAGATCGACGCGTCGGTTAAGGCCCAATTTAATTTTTTTAAGCTACTCATAGGTATAGAAAATGGCTTATAAGTCTGCTCTGAAGAAATCTAATTATCAATTCATATAAAATTTAGTTACCAGGTTTCCTGTTTTAAAGAAAAGTCATTATTTTTTGACAAAATTGTTGGATCTTTGAAAAACTATTAGTTGCAGACGACGAGTGTAGAATTGAAAAAATTAATTTTCTGTAATTTATTGTATTTAACTTCTTCTATAACCAAAAACTTAATTGAAAAAAATTCGTGCTATGCGAAAACTTTGTTTTTAGATAAAAAGTAATACTGTTAAGGTTTTACTTTAATATCTGCATATAAAAATTTCCTGCGAATAATACTGTCTTATCTCCCTTGCAAATGCGATTAATTTTGTTTCTTTTATATTTCTATGTGTTGTTTGGCATGTATAAACCAGTTTACTAAGAGAAGCTTATTAGAAACTGTTGTGTGTTGATAGCATAGACATTTTTTTGGGTTTCTCTAAAATGCTATAGAGTATTCGTTTTTCTCTACTCGTATTAAATCCATCTGAATCTGCATTAAATAAAAAATATTTTATATTTTTTGTTGCTTAACAGGCTCGTTCTGCCTTGCGTTGCTTAATGTAATAAATCGACGATTTAGTGTCTGCCTGAAAATATGCTGTTAGAAATTATGTCGAAATCAATAATAAAGCAGATTTTTTTGTCTAAAGTTTGAGATTTCTAGCCATCACTAATTCGTAAAATTATGTAACTATTTTGCCTTGCATAACTTTTTAAAATTTCTAACTTTATGACACATTACCCTGTAATGTAAGTGTAAGCTTTTTATAACCACAGTTTCAGTATAAATATGGCAAAAAAATTTATTTGTTGTTTGAATTTTTTAAACAGTTACTACTGGTATTTTGTTAATTCCCCCTACTGAACTATAAACTAAACTTGTATTACTACAAATAATTATTAAATAAAAAAAAAAACAAATAAAAAATTTTGTCTTAATAAGTAAGTACTTGTGTAAGTATGAGGTTGAAGTTACATATTTTGCTGCTTTAAAAATT